>CM057347.1:429779536-431012671 GCA_030015575.1 Agapanthus africanus
GGGAAGATGAGGATGATGAAGTAGGATTTTTGCTCTCTTTATTTATCTTTTTCTCACATATTTATCCATCACAAGGAAAAAATCTAGAAAGCTTTTTCATGCAAAGAAGAATGAAGGAAGAAGATGAACAATCATATTTGTGATGAATAATAAAAGTTATCATAATTATTTATGCAACCATGGTTGTAGTAACCATTATAGAGAGTTTACTAGGGTTAGGGTTTGGGTTAGGTCAAAGGGTGAGTCACTTACAAATATCTATCATAATATCTTAACAAAGACAAAGTAAAGCTTCTAGAATCAACTAGAAGGTTTAACCCTAATCCAAACCCTAATCATGTTTAAACTCCTCTAAACATGTTGCATTAATAATTATAATATGTTACAATATTATATATCACATATACAATATTTATTGTAACAAAATAAAATAATACATTTAACATATATCGCATATATATCAATGTATTACCCGAGTGAGAAAAAGAATCTTTTAGTGAGCTAATATTAGTTAATGTCATTTAATATATCATATATATATTATTATACATTAAATTATCGAATCAACACTTGATCCGACAATCCGGCTATATCGCATATAACCGACTAATATTTATCCGTACTGATTCATCGAATCAACACTTGATCCGATGACCCGGCTGATATCAAATATCGCGAGAATAGAATACGGTATCTCATATCGCATTATCCTCGGTCCCGCACATATCACATATGTGCTCCTACTCCGTTTTTCCTGAGTCAAGAAACCTCTGTGTAGGACTCTAAAGAATCGTCAATACGCCGGCAGTAGGTGATGATCATATCAAACACCCACAAGCTGCAAGCGGTCAGCTAAACGTAACAGCTACCCAGGTATTGAGCGCTCAGAAGATCAACAAGCAAGCCTGTACATTCTCCTGCGAATCCAAACAGTAACACTCCCGTACAGTCCGGTCTCGTCGTCTGATATGTTGCATATCTCGCCTAGGGGTGGTAAACGTCAGACCCCAGTAGCTTGATAAGTCGTGTCGATTTGAGGTCTATAACGGTTTGAGAAACTACTGATAACACTTACCAGTAAATCTCAGCAACCCTGGCCAGGGATTTCTGGTTATAGCCAATCGAACACAGCACAACATCAACTCCCTATACCGGGAGAGACGAATCCCCTCCTATCGCTCATTGCCTCCATGTGATTCGGGACTGTACCCAAAAGCCACCTTTTTGCACGCCCTCTTGGACGTGGTATGATGGAAATCAAAGCACAGTGGGAATCACACAAGACTCTATGACGATCTCGGGTCAACAGACTACTCTGTACCAGTGTCACCGGAGAACTGCCATCTGATGTATGGTATAATACCATCTGGGAGTTCTCGGCGAGTCCGTCCAGTGTACCCAGTCTCCACTGAGCACCCGTACACCATCCTTGATGTCAAACACCGATGGATATGGGATCATCCATCGTCCATCATATGGATCAAGATGCGTATACGCTAGTCTACTCTGGTGTATCGATGCCCTGTCTCGATACACCCTCGACTAGGAACAGTTATAGGATGTACTCGTCGACTACCGTGGCCCCACTAGTATGATCTCATCATAGTCCCAGTAGTTGAGTACATATCCTAAGGGCTTTATCAACATGTAACATAGAGACAATCAGAGTACATGTTAAGATGAAGTACAACTAGATAGCATACTATCATGTCGAGCAAGAAAGTCCTCCCTATATATGTCCAAGCATCCACTACAATATACATCGTATGTACAGTAATGGCCTCTAGGGCATACATATAACTAACAGATATTACTTACTCCTCACGAGTTGGCAACTCACCCCGTTGTGCCACAGTATCTCGCCGGTCCGACCCGTCAGCACAGTAGCCGTGGGCGCACTTCTTCATTTCGTTCCTTTGCTTGGACTTGCAGCATTGCTCGTAGGTGGGTTGCGAGGATATTTTATTCCATCATGTATATTATTTTGTAATCTAGTATACTCCATCTACCCTTGTATATTGGACTAGACGGTGAGACTCGTGAGACTTATATTTGTGGTTTGGTGTCGATGCTCACTTGAGCCGACGTGGTGTTTCTCATTTCTTGCCTTCAGATGCTTATTTCGCACTTTTGATATACATATTGCATGTGGTTATAATTTCGCCATTGGCGAAGAGCTAGCTCCCGCTTGGGGATGCCTTTATTTATTATTTATATGTATTTTCATGTGTTGTACCCGTTTGGGGGCCAGTATTTACAAAAGAGACTCTGCCGAAATTTTCGGGAAATTATGATGTTGCTTTTAAATGTTTAATGCCACTTATTTTGTTAAAACCACTTGCTTTAAAACAAGTTTTCCTTCACTCTAATTGTTAAATGGTTTAGTCTTTTGGGCTTTGGCTTACTTAGATTACGTTGCGCCTTGAGATGTTTCGTAGTTTAAGTGCCAGTCACGTTCCGTACCTTCGGGTCATGACACCTGGTCGATTTTATCGTCGAGTGCACCATCCCCAGTAAAGAGGCGGAATTCACGCCGGCCCCTGGAACTCAACCCTCAATCGATGAGAGGCCCGGCTCCGTCCTTGATTGGGTACTTTACGTCGATGGGTCCTTCAACCGAGGAAGGCTGTGGTGCCGGCCTCATCATCCGGGGCTACCGAACAAGGCAGAGATGGAATACTCTCTGAAGCTCAGGTTCAGAGCCTCAAATAACGCAGCGGAATACGAGGCCTTGCTGGCCGGACCGCGGATAGCCTCCGGAGTGGGGCTGAAAATGATCCGTATCCGCAGCGACTCCGCCCTAGTCGTTGTCCAAGTGACCGTCCGATTCGTGGCACGGGAGCTTCTGATGGTGAAGTATTTGGTCGAGGTGAGAAGATTATGAAAGGACTTCGACGAAGTCCAAGTGGAGCAGATCCCCAGACAACTAAACACCAGGCCGAACGCCTTGAGTAAACTGGCCTCATCTTACACGGCCAACAACAAGAGAAACATCCTCTTCGAGGTCTTACCACGGCCAAGCGTGGAAGACAGGACGACATCATTTCAAGTATGCACAGCCCGGGAAGAAGACCGGGATTGGAGGAAGCCCATCGTGGAATTCCTGAGGGAATGTACACTCCCAGAAGATCGAGGGGAAGCCCGCTGTCTCCGAGCCAAAGCCCACCATTTCGTCTGGAGCAATGGGAACCTCTATAAGAAATCCTTCACTCAACCCCTGCTCCGGTGCGTCGACCCACACAAGGCCGACTACGTCCTTCGTGAGATTCACGAAGGGGTCAGCAACGCACATCAAGGGCCCGTACCTTAATCTAGAAGGCACTGCTCTAAGGGTACTATTGGCCGACAATTCACCAGGACTCCCAGAAACTTGTCAGGAGGTGCAAAAGATGCCAACTTTATGGCAGCATACCTCGCCTTCCGGCTACCGAGCTAACACCCTGGCCATTTGCCCAGTGGGGAATGGACATGATAGGCCAGTTCCCTACCGGTACGGGCGGGCACAAGTACATCCTCGTCGCAGTGGACTACTTCACGAAGTGGATCGAGGCCATTCTCATCAGGAAACCGGACGCCATCACAACTATCAAGTTCCTGCAGAACAACGTGATACTTCGGTTCGGTATCCCGAGGTGTATCATCATCGACCACGGGATAAATTTCGAGAACGAAAATGTTAAGGAATTCTGCAGCGAATACCATATCCTTATGAAGTTTTTCCGCGGTCGCGCATCCCTAGTGCAATGGGTAGGCCGAGGTCGCTAATCGGGACGTCCTCCGAGGTCTTCGGACACGCCTAGAAGGACGACAGGGCAGTTGGGTCGAAGAACTACCCCGGGTCTTATGGGCCTTGCGCACGTCGAAGAAGATCCCCACCAGAGAGACCCCTTTCAGCCTCTGCTATGGTACTGAGGCAATGGTCCTGGCGGAGATCGGCTGCCCAGCTACAGGGTCAAGCACTTCAACGATGAAATAAACACCTCGTCCCTCCGAACTAATCTGGACGTCTTGTTAGAAAAACGGGACCGGGCTCAGATCAGAGCTACCGCTTATCAACAGCAAACCGCCCGCTACCACAACGCGTGAGTCAAGCGTCACTTCTTCAAAACCGAGATTTAGTCCTAAGGCAGAACGAACTAGTCGATCAAGGCAAGCTGCATAAGTTTTTCCCGAAATAGGATGGCCCATTCCTTTGTCTCTGAGGTCCTGCCCGGCGGAGCCTATCTCTTACAAGATGCGAATGGTCGCAAATTTCCACGGCCTTACAACGCCGAGAAGCTCAAGCTGTACCTCTGAAAAGAATATCTATGAATGTATATTTCTTCTTTCACAAAAGCGATGTAAATTCTTTTAAGTTCTTTTTATTTAAATAATAAGAAGGAAACAATAGGGCATCGCGAAAAGGAGAATTTTATTTATTCAAAAGGTGTTGTGGGCTCCTCAACCTTACAGAAAAAGAAAAGGAAAAATTTACAACAGAGGGGGAACGGGATCGAGGAAGTACTCCTGGTGATTCTCAGAGTAGATTTTCGCCAACCGGGTCCAAGCCCCTGCAGCCCGCTTCTGCCGATGCTGCACGTGAACCCGGGACACCACGGAAGCACCCGGCGCTCCGCCCTCTGCGCTCGGGCTCACGATGTACCTATTTTGGAAGCACTCCAAAATGAGGGCCAAGGATTGGTCGTGCATGTCCTTCGAGATGAGGCCGAGCATATAGACCGAGCGCACCTTATTGAGCGCCTCGTTCAGCAGCTCCTCGGAGAAGGGGTTGTACAACCCCGGGGACCTCCTCTAAATTGCGTACATTAGCAACTGTAGGAGGGGAGCAACTGTAGGAGGGGAGACAGCCGAGGAAGAAGCTGGCCGACGTGACCCTCGAGGCGCTGAACCACACCCCGGTACCTATCCTCAGCCAGGGACTGGTCATACATGAAGACGTCGTCGAAGGTGATGATCTCTTCGATCGAATACATGCACCTAGTCATCTCAAAAAGCGATGCTGAAGAGTTGCTGTCTCCTTCACTATTTATAACCTCAAACAGAATCATTAAGGACCCAAATTCACGCGCGCATGGGCGCGAGTCCTGGGATCCACCCTTATCACTCCGCTACCGCACCGCCACGTGGCGGAACTGACGCGGCTCTTTGAAATGTCACACCTCCCCCATGCGTTCCTGACACGTGCCGTCTTGCGACGATCGCTCTTCCCAGTGTTCACACACCAAGGAAGGTTAGACAGAACCTCGCAAAACCGAGCAGCTTCCCTGCTCGATCCATCCTTAACTGGTAATTTCTTACCCAATGACGCCAAGGATCAAAGCCCTCATCAAGAGGACCGAGCAACTTCCCTGCTCGGTCTATCTTGGCCGGTAATTTCTTACCCAATGACGTCAAGGATCAAAGCCCTCATCAAGAGGCAACCGAGCAGCTTCCTTGCTCGGTCTATCTTTAGCAGGCAACTCCTTGCCCTCCCGCGCTAAGGATCCAAGCCCTCATCAAGAGGCAACCGAGCAGCTTCCCTGCTTGGTTCATTCTTGGCTGGTAATTTCTTACTCAACGACGCCAAGGATCAAAGCCCTCATCAAGAGGCAACCGAGCAGCAACCCTGATCGGGCCATCCTTAGCAGGCAACTCTTACCCTCCCGTGCTAAGGATCAAAGCCCTCATCAAGTGGCAACCGAGCAGCTTCCTTGCTCGGTCCATCCTTGGCTGGTAATTTCTTACCCAACGACGCCAAGGATCAAAGCCCTCATCAAGAGGTAACCGAGCAGCATCCCTACTCGGTTTATCCTTAGGAGGCAACTCCTTGCCCTCCCACGCTAAGGATCAAAGCCCTCATCATGAGGCCACCGGAGCAGCTTCCCTGCTCGGTCCATCCTTAGCAGGAAACTCCTTACCCTCCGGCGCTAAGGATCAAAGCCCTCATCAAGAGACAACCGAGCAGCTCCCATGCTCGGTCCATCCTTGGCTGGCAATTTCTTACCTAACGACGCCAAGGATCAAAGCCCTCATCAAGAGGCAGCCGAGCAGCATCCCTGCTCGGTACATCCTTAGAAGGCAACTCCTTGCCCTCCTGCGCTAAGGATCAAAGCCCTCATCATGAGGCCACTGAGAAGCTTCCCTGCTCGGTCCATCCTTGGCTGGTAATTTCTTACCCAACGACGCCAAGGATCAAAGCCCTCACCAAGAGGCAACCGAGTAGCTTCCCTGCTCGGTCCATCCTTAGCAGGCAACTCTTGCCCTCCCGCGCTAAGGATCAAAGTCCTCATCAAGAGGCAACCGAGCAGCTTCCATGCTCGGTCCATCCTTGGCTGGTAATTTCTTACCCAACGACGCCAAGGATCAAAGCCCTTGTTCCCCGCCGAAACACGCGGGAAGACGCGGTAAACGTCTTGCATGAATTTTGGGGCAGATGCTAATTGGTGTCCGTCCACCTCTTCGAAGATGCCAAGTTGATTTATGGCACCATGCATCGAAGGTTTAAACGGATGCGGCCGATATAGCAGACTTCGTTAGATTCCCCCTCGTTTGAGGCGTTTTTGATTGTGGGGACGCTCTTCCCTGCAGGCGCAAGCCTCTACAGTTAATTACGCTACCGCATCGCGGTAACTACTTTCTCCTTCTCCAGATTGTCACTTCGTGTCGTGGGTATTTGTTTTTGTGTTTGGTTGCCCGTGGATTGTATACGGAGACTAATTTATGTTGTCGCCCGTAGGGCGTGGATTAGTCCAAATCCGTATTTTCTTAGATTTGGGTTTGGGGGTTGGGTTTAAGGATACGTTGGTCTCATTTGAGACTAAGATCAACTTAAACGTATGTTAAGGACACACTAGTCTAATTTTTAGACTAAGATCAACTTAACAGGATCGTTTAGATCCAACAAGAGAGCAATTTGGCTCTATTGTTTAGTTTAGAGACATTGCGGTCGATTAGTTTAAGGACATTACGGTCCATTGTTAGTTTAAGGACATCTTGGTCCGATGTTAGTTTTAAGGATATCTCGGTCCAAGGTTAAGGACATCATAGTCTGTGGGTTTAAAGGGACTCCACAGTCCGAGGTTAGGGACATTATAGTCCATGAGTTTAAGGACCCCACAGTCCGTAGTTTAAAAACGTCATAGTCTATAAAGTTTAAGGACATCATAGTCCATGAGTTTAAGAACCCCACAGTCCGTGAAATGTGTGGTTGTCGGGACCCGTCACCTCTCTGAAGACGTGAAGGATTACAACGACAGATATTAGAGAAGTAAAGAGATGTACCCTCGAACCGGTGTGAGTTGGTTGGAAGATCTGTAGTCCAATTTGGAACTAAGATCTGTTGAAATATTTATGAGCAGGTGGGCTCAATTAATATGAGTTGAGGACTTATGGCCAATCTTGGGCTAAGTCCAATAAATGTTTAACATTTTATTTTAGGCCGTTGAGCCTTTATTTGGGGTTGGCCCTTTTAATAATGTTTTTATCTTGTATTGAATGCTGAGCAATCATCAGAGCTCTGGGCTTATTAAAGAACAATTTATGTTCTGTCAGCGCAACACGTGGCGCGCCAGGTGCTTTGCGCCAGTTAAAGAGCGCAATGCGCTTCTGCCAAGTAGTGCACACGTGGAGGACACGTGTCGTGCTTGGCGCTTTACGCCAGTTAAAGAGCGCAACGCGTTTCTGCCAAGTAGCGCACACATGGTTGACACGTGTCGCGCTTGGCGCTTTGCGCCAGATGATGAGCGCATGATGCTAATTTATGAGTGCAGAGCGCTAGTTTAGTGGCGCACACGTGAGTGACACGTGGTGCGTTTGGCGCTGAGCGCCAGCCCATGAGTGCAGTGCGCTATTTCAGAAGCGCAAAGCGCAAGTTGTTAATTGGCGCATACGTGGTTGACACGTGGCGCATTTTGGCGCTGAGCGCCGGTCCAGAGAGCGCAGAAGCGCTGTTCAAGAGCGCAACGCGCATTTCATGAGTGCAAAACGCATTTGATCAATTTTATGATATGGGAATAAATTTATGTTCTTTTAAAAGAGACTTTGTCTCAAGATTTAAGAACAACAATTCTTATTTTTGCAGGAGATACTTCAATCTCTTGTTTTGATGAAAGGCTTTGCCTTTATAGATCCATGATCTGTGAGAAGAATATGTTCTTTTTTATTTTATGATGAGATCTTTTGATCTCTTTGGTGAAAGACTTTTTTTCTTGTAGATCTATGATCTTTTTAAAGAAAAGAATTCTTCTTTTTATGAGATGATTTCATCTCTGCGTTCATCACCATTCTTTTACCTTGAAGAAAAAATCTTCTTTTGCTGAGAGCTATGCTTCTCTTCCTTTGAATTTTTCAAAGTTTGGGGGGGGGGGGGGTTTCTCTATATCAGACTTGAAGTTTTGTGGCCTTTATATAAGGCAAGCTGATTTGTTGAATCAGTCAAAGAGATCTTTCTCTGATTGATTTGGGGATATTTCCCACCATTGGATCTTTGATCCTAGGGTTTCTGTTTCACAGAAGGCAATCTTCTTGTTTTTAACAAGATTGGAAAATCTTTCCATAGCAGAATTTTAATTCTGATTAATTAATGATTTATCATTATTATTAGATCTTTTGATCTAAGGGTGGGGAATTTTTAATTCCAGCGCTAGCGCACACGTGCTTTGCACGTGGTGCGCTGCTCAGAGCGCAGCGCACCTTGCGCTAGAGCACCTGTATTTGACACGTGGTGCGCTGCTCAGAGCACAGCGCAGCCTATGCTAGCGCATCCGTGTTTGACACGTGGCGCACAGCGCGCCTAGCGCTAGCGCACACATGGTGCACTGCTTAGGGCGCAGCGCACCTGGCGCTGGATCTGAAGCGTTGCTTCAATTTTTGAAATTCGAATTTCAAACAGAGCTTTGCTCTGATTGGGGGAAAACAAATGCCCCCCACCGTTTCGCTCACGTGGCCCACACATGAGTGCAGCGGTGGCAGCATCTGCGCCTTTGGATCAACTCAGAAGTTGAAGAGGCGTTTCAATGCCTATAAATAGGACTTTTGGTCCTTTAGATGATTCATCTTCTTTCTTTGAGAATTTTTGTTCAAAGTATAGCTCTTCTGTTTAAGAACTTTTCAAGAGTAAAACTCTGTTAAAATTTTAGGTAAAGATTAACTCTTTTAATAAACTAGGGTTTTACCCATTAACAGAGCCTTGCTCTTCATAGATCTTTGATCTAAAGAAAACCCTTTTAGGGTTTCATTAACAGAGCTTTACTCTCTTGAACCCATAGATCTAAGGAGATCTTTGCTTGGGGTTTCTTAGCCCATGAACAGAGCTCTGCTCTTTTGATAATATGTAGATTTTTTTTAATCTCTTATGAAGAACTCTTAAGAGTTTGTTCATAGGATCTTGA
Source organism: Agapanthus africanus (assembly GCA_030015575.1). Taxonomy (NCBI): domain Eukaryota; kingdom Viridiplantae; phylum Streptophyta; class Magnoliopsida; order Asparagales; family Amaryllidaceae; genus Agapanthus; species Agapanthus africanus. Next base: position 429,788,905 of record CM057347.1, read on the forward strand.
AGATCCCAGAATTTTTTAATTCATAAAAATTGATTTTACTTAATTCTTTTTTGATGGATTTTTCCCATCATCTTTACAGAGCCAGGCTCTTGAGGAATTTTTATTCCTTCATGATCAGAGTTTGACAAGTGTCACTCTGTCATAGAGCATTGCTCTCAAAGGGAGATTTTCTCCTTTTCCCGAGGGATCTCTCATTTAATGAGAATTTTCTTGAGGATCTCCTCATTTAATTAACAGTCTCATCAAATGATGAGGCTATTTTATTAATTATTAATTGATGAGTTGTCATCTAGATTTTGTGGGCCACCCTTTGATCCCTCTCCACTGCATTGCAGTGTAGTACAAATTTTAAAATACCAAGTGTTAGAATTTAAATTAAATTATAGCACCGACAGTTGACTTTTATCCCTTTTTGCGCAGGCGACATGTCTTTCGACACTTCCTTTCCATTCATCCGATCAGAAGGCGGATTTCCTGAGGCGCCTGTAGACCGAGAGGTTCTCACGCTGATCAAAGACCACGACCCGGAACACAAAAATCTTCACCTGTGGGGTAGATGGTACGATCAGATTATCAGAGGCCGCCGGAGCTTTTCTTGTGCGACGCCTTCGGAGCCTATCTCGGCGATCCCGTATGCAGATGCACCCTCGGTGAACTATACCGTGGAGGTGGTTAATTGGACTTCGGAGGGTCTCCTTCAGCCTTCGATCGCCACAGTACCCGTGCAGCCGCCGACGGCTTTGGATACCCTAAGGCGGCGCATATTTCAGGGCGAGTCGCGCCCTTGGGGACAGCCCTACAACATCGGGCTAACTCCCCGTCATCCGGCCGGGTACTTGTAGTGGGCTCGGTATATCTTGTCGGCGAAGAAATCGCAGCTGCTAAAGCTCGGCTTATACCCTGCGGTCTACGCTTCCTTGTTCCAGTATTCTGCACCTCCCACATGGTGGATCAAGGCATTTCTGGAGCAGTGGAACATCTCGACCCATACCTTCCTCCTATTGGATAGAGAGATCTCCATTTCCTTGGAAGAATTCGCCGAGGTTTCTGGTTTACCAGTTAGGGGGGAGCACTACGAGGAGCTGCTTCCTCCGGATGAATATGTTTTTGCCACCAAGCCAGTAGTGATGGGCCTTGTTGGGGTAAAAATTTACACGCCCGTTGACCGAGTCAAAGTCAAGGTCAACCCCAAGCCAGGTGGGCCCAAGCCCAGGTTAAGCGGGCCCATGCCCAAGTCGAGCCCGCGGCCAGCCTCTCTCATGCCAACAACAAAATCATGTCATAAATAATTTTTATGTAATTTTTATGCATGAATGTAAACAAAATGGGCATAAAGCCAATATTTTGTAAGCCCATGGCTTATGTGCAAAAATGAAATGGCACATGAGCCATGGGATGGCAAAATGCCATTTTGTGAAGCCCAAGGGGCTATGTGTAAAATGTATGGCCTATAAAGGCAAATATAATGGAAATAAACACAACTTTTTCTCTCTCTAAAAAAGTTTCCAGATCTGAGATCTATTGTTCTTCTTCAAGGTTCCAAAACCTTCTTCTTTCTCTTGAATTAAATCAAGAGTTTTACTCTTCTTTTTATAAAACAAATTAGTTTTTCACCACAAAACCCACAAAGGGGAACTTGGATCTGTCATCAATCTTAAAAAGGAGAGATTTTGAGATTTCACATCTCTTGATCTTCAAGATCCAGCAAGCAACAGGAGGAAGAAGAAGAACCACTTCCATTAAACCCAGAACACATTCAGGAGCCCGACTCCTCTCTGATTTCTCTTTGAGAAATCTTTTTTCAGGCTAAGAGCCTCTTGTCCTCTCCAGCGCGCAGCGCAAGTGCGCAAAGCGCCCGCGTGCCGACACGTGGCGCGCGCGCTTGCGCACCTGCGCGCTTGCGCAAGTGCGCAAAGCGCCCGCGTGCCGACACGTGGCGCGCGCGCTTGCGCACCTGCGCGCTTGCGCAAGTGCGAAAAGCGCCCGCGTGCCGACACGTGGCGCGCGCGCTTGCGCACCTGCGCGCAGCGCTCATGCGCAAAGCGCCCACGTGCCGACACGTGGCGCGCTTGCGCCTGAGCGCACAGCACCTAAGCACACAACGCTCAGGGTGCTGTCCCCATGCATCCTTTGGATGTCTTTTCCCCTTTTTATATATATACATGTATATCTGTACATATGTATACATATTTACATACACACACACACTCCACAATACTGTCCTCCTCAAAATTTTTTGGGCCGGGGCGCTGCCCCACACCCCGCAAGGGGGCTGCTAGCCCCCTTGACCCCCAGCCCGCTATCCGGGTAGCGGGACCCCCGTAAAAACTCTGCGTGGCTCCCGATATATCCAAAACCCCCCTTTCAAAACAGAACACACGCACACCGCACATTGGGTTCGCATGACCAGTTTAACCCGTTAATCGGAGGTTCCCTCGCCCCAAAGGCGAGGGGTAATTAACGGCAGTTTAGTCCGCGGCTGCCGGAGATTCGGATCCCCACAATCATTAAACCCCGGCCTACCCTAGGCAGGGGGAATCTGTAGTACGCCTGACAAGCGCGCGCGTATTCCCATCTCAATGGGGTGACGAAAAACACCCTACAGATTCTGGCACGCCCGGTAGGACTAATCTCTCCTCCCATATTTCGGGTTAAGCGTTCATGCGAACTCAATCAATATACATATCTGTATTTATACTAAAATAATGCTCTTTCATGCAGGTTCTCAAGCAATTACTTCTCAACGATGTCTCCAAAAACCTGCTCAGCTCTCAACACGGCTCTCATCTCATACACGATGAAGATAGACTCCAGGACGGTCCTTCCGGCCAGTCTTGGGCGACAATGGGAGGAGCCGCTGCTACCATTCGGCTCTATCATGTTCATGCCAGTTGGCGCCATCCCAGCTCCTCAAGCCCCGGTGGCAGACAAACCGGTCTCGAAAGGCAGGAGACCAAATGTGGTGATCTCAAGGGCACCCCAACCCAAACGCAAGTCGGTGTCTGAACGAATTTCCTTGGCCCCAGCTGGGGGCAAGGCCATCAACACCAATAAAACTACAACGCGTCATGAGCAAGCTCCAGCGGTGCCCAGACCACCAAGTCTTTAAACTGGGAATAATCGACCACCATGTCATTAAACTGGGAAACAATTGACCTCTAAGTCGTTAAACTGGAAACAGATGACCTCCAAGTCGTTAAACTGGAAACAGATGACCTCTACGTCTTTAAACTGGAAACATATGACCTCTAAGTCGTTAAACTGGAAACAGATGACCTCCACGTCGTTAAACTGGAAACAGATGACCTTTACGTCTTTAAACTGGAAACATATGACCCCTAAGTCGTTAAACTGGAAACAGATGACCTCCAAGTCGTTAAAATGGAAACAGATGACCACCACGTCGTTAAACTGGAAACAGATGACCTCCAAGTCATTAAACTGGAAAAAGACAGACCTCTAAGTCTTTAAACTGGAAACAGATGACCTCTACGTCGTTAAACTGGAAACAGATGACCACTAAGTCGTTAAACTGGAAAAAGACAGACCTTTAAGTCCTTAAACTGGAAACAGATGACCACTACGTCTTTAAACTGGAAACAGATGACCTCCACGTCGTTAAACTGGAAACAGATGACCTCCAAGTCGTTAAACTGGAAACAGATGACCACCACGTCGTTAAACTGGAAACAGATGACCTCTAAGTCGTTAAACTAGAAACAGTCAACCTCTAAGTCGTTAAACTGGGAATGTAAAAAAAAATGTGTGTAAATAAAAGAAAAATAAAGAAAAGCCGAAATGGTAGGGCAACTCGCAATAAAAATCAGCGAGTAAAAATAAAAATGAAAATAAAGCCGAAATGATGGGGCAACCGCGAATAAATAGCCGAAATGATAGGGCAATCGCGACCTTCGCGATAAGAAAAGCTGAAATGATAGAGCAATCGCGGTAAAATAAAAAAAAAAAACAAAAAAACAAAAAAAAAGGGCGGATGATGAGTTGCTCCTGGCATTATTCCAGTGCAGCAATGCAGACGCCAAACAAAATCCAATTTCCCAAAATTCTTTCAGCCCTACGGCCAGTCCCCAAATTGACTACCGTATACAATCCACGGGCTCAAATAATTCTCAATATACTCATGCCCCACCGCAACCACCAGTTACGCGGCTGGTCTCCGCCCTCGGAATTATGCTCCATTGGGAAGACCCACTTATGTGTCCTTGCGCATGTGCTTCAGTGTTAGCAACGCTTATGCCGGCCCCTACCCCAAAATTCCGAGCTCGCCATCGATCGACCTCCAAGTTGTTAAACTGGAAACAGCTGACCTCTACGTCTTTAAACTGGAAACAGATGATCTCTACGTCTTTAAACTGGAAACATATGACCTCTAAGTCTTTAAACTGGAAACAGACGACCTCTACGTCTTTAAACTGGAAACAGATGACCTCTAAGTCTTTAAACTGGAAACAGACGACCTCCAAGTCGTTAAACTGGAAACAGTCGACCTCCAAGTCGTTAAACTGGAAACAGATGACCTCTACATCTTTAAACTGGAAACAGATGACCTCTAAGTCTTTAAACTGGAAACAGACGACCTCCAAGTCGTTAAACTGGAAACAGTCGACCTCCAAGTCGTTAAACTGGAAACAGATGACCTCCACGTCGTTAAACTGGAAACAGATGACCTCTAAGTCTTTAAACTGGAAACAGACGACCTCCAAGTCGTTAAACTGGAAACAGTCGACCTTCAAGTCGTTAAACTGGAAACAGATGACCTCTACGTCTTTAAACTGGAAACAGATGACCTCTAAGTCTTTAAACTGGAAACAGACGACCTCCAAGTCGTTAAACTGGAAACAGTCGACCTCCAAGTCGTTAAACTGGAAACAGATGACCTCCACATCGTTAAACTGGAAATAGATGACCTCCAAGTCTTTAAACTGGAAACAGATGACCTCCAAGTCTTTAAACTGAAAACAGACAACCTCCAAGTCTTTAAACTGGAAACAGATGACCTCCAAGTCGTTAAATTGAAAACAGATGACCGCTAAGTCGTTAAACTGGAAACAGTCGACCTCTAAGTCATTAAACTGGGAACGAGGGAAATCCACTCATGTGTCCTCACGATACATGAGGAGAACAAACCTTTGTGGGATCCTTACGACTCACCAAGGAAAAACACACTTAGGAGTCCTCACGACTCTTAAGGAGAACATACACCTGCGGGATCCTTACGACTCGCAGGGAGAAAATACCTTTATGGGACCCTCACGGCCCATAAAATTGAAAAGTCTTAGGTGATAGGGATTCAAACCTGTCTCCTAAGCCATCGCTCCCCAATCCCCAAGTGGCGAATGATGAGTTGCTCCTGGTACCATATTCCAGTGCAGCGATGCAGACGCCAACCAAATTCCAAATCCCAATCCCCAACGGCGAATGATGAGTCGCTCCTGGTACCATATTCCAGTGTAGCGATGCAGACGCCAACCAAATTCCAAATCTCATACCAACGGCGAATGATGAGTCGCTCCTGGTACCATATTCCAGTGCAGCGATGCAGACGCCAACAAAGCCCCGAAATGTCTTTGGCCCTACGGTCTGGATCATACATCCTGCAAAACCGTATACAATCCACGGGCGCAAAACAATCCCGATCTCTCCCAGAAAAAAAGAAAAAAAAAAGAAAAAAAAAGGTATGTCCATAAGCAAAACGGGCACGGATGAAAACCCGAAAAGGGCTCCGTGAGTAAAAACAGCAGGACTGCCGGCGAGTTTGTGAAAACCCGAAAGGGCGCAAACTCGTAAAAAAAATAATAAAAGAAATGAAATGCACTCGCAAAGTCCTCTCGACTTTGTGAGGAGAAAATTCCCACGTGAGATCCCTACGACTCACGAAGGAGCAACACACTTAGGAGTCCCCACGACTCCTAAGGAGAAAATACACCTGCGAGATCCTTACAATCCGTAGGGAGAAAATGCTTTGTGGGACCCTTGCGGCCCATAAAATGGAAAAGCCTTAGGTGACAGGGATCTAAACCTGTCTCCTAAGCCACCAATTCCCAAATCCTCCCGGGGCACATGATGAGTTGCTCCTGGCATTATTCCAGTGCAGCAATGCAGATGCCAAACAAACCAAATCCAAATCTTCTCGGGGCACATGATGAGTTGCTCCTGGCATTATTCCAGTGCAGCAATGCAGATGCCAAACAAACCAAATCCAAATCCTCTCGGGGCACATGATGAGTTGCTCCTGGCATTATTCCAGTGCAGCAATGCAGATGCCAAACAAACCAAATCCAAATCCTCTCGGGGCACATGATGATTCGCTCCTGGTACCATATTCCAGTGTAGCGATGCTGATGTCAACCCAAATCAAATCAAACCAACAACCTCTACGGCGGAATCATGCTCTGTCCCAGAATTTACCCCGTGTTGAAATCACGCATCGCCTCGGGATATCTACCTTCCATGCCGGAATTATGCTCCGTCTCGGAATCAAATCAACCAACCAGCTCTGCGTCGGAATCAAGCTTCGTCTCAGAATGTGCACCCCGTGTCGAAATGATACTTCGCCTCGGTGTACCTACCTTCCCTGTCGAAATTATACTTCGTCTCGGAATCAAGTCAACCAGCGACCCTCCACGCCGGGGAAAAGTCCATCAGCGACACTCCGCGCCGGGGAAAAGTCAACCCGACACTCCGCGCCGGGAAAAAGTCCATCAGCGACACTCCGTGCCGGGGAAAAGTCAACCCGACACTCCGCGCCGGGGAAAAGTCCATCAGCGACACTCCGTGCCGGGGAAAAGTCAACCCGACACTCCGCGCCGGGGAAAAGTCCATCAGCGACACTCTGTGCCGGGGAAAAGTCAACCCGACACTCCGCGCCGGGGAAAAGTCCGTCAGCGACACTCCGTGCCAGGGAAAAGTCAACCACCGACACTCCGCGCCGGGGAAAAGTCCATCAGCGACACTCCGTGCCGGGGAAAAGTCAACCCGACACTCCGCGCCGGGGAAAAGTCCGTCAGCGACACTTCGTGCCGAGGAAAAGTCAACCCGACACTCCGCGCCGGGGAAAAGTCCATCAGCGACACTCCGTGCCGGGGAAAAGTCAACCCGACACTCCGCGCCGGGGAAAAGTCCATTAGCGACACTCCGCGCCGGGGAAAAGTCAACCCGACACTCCGTGCCGGGGAAAAGTCAACCCGACACTCCGCGCCGGGGAAAAGTCCGTCAGCGACACTCCGTGCCGTGGAAAAGTCAACCCGACACTCCGCGCCGGGGAAAAGTCCGTCAGTGACACTCCGTGCCGGGGAAAAGTCAACCCGACACTCCGCGCCGGGGAAAAGTCCGTCAGCGACACTCCATGCCGGGGAAAAGTCAACCACCGACACTCCGCGCCGGGGAAAAGTCCATCAGCGACACTCCGTGCCGGGGAAAAGTCAACCACCGACACTCCGCGCCGGGGAAAAGTCCATCAGCGACACTCCGTGCCGGGGAAAAGTCAACCCGACACTCCGCGCCGGGGAAAAGTCCATCAGCGACACTCCGTGCCGGGAAAAAGTCAACCCGACACTCCGCGTCGGGGAAAAGTCCATCAGCGACACTCCGCGCCGGGGAAAAGTCAACCCGACACTCCGCGCCGGGGAAAAGTCCATCAGCGACACTCCGCGCCGGGGAAAAGTCAACCCGACACTCCGCGCCGGGGAAAAGTCGATCAGCGACACTCCGTGCCGGGGACATGTCTACCAAATCGCTTCGGATCAGAGCATCGACCGTCTATGTCGCAAAAAGGGCAGTGCAGGCTCCCGCAAATTGGGAACCCAAATCGCTTCGTAACAGAGCGTCGACCGTCTATGTCGCAAAAAGGGCAGTGCAGGCTCCCGCAAATTGGGAACCCCAAATCGCTTCGGATCAGAGCGTCGACCGTCCATGTCGTAAAAAGGGCAGTGCGTCCTAAAAAGGGGGAACCAAAGCAAGTCGCCTCCACGTGAAAGAAGATCCATCAATTTCATGCACACGACCAATATATGCTGTGTGCATTTATTGATGGGGGGCACTTTGTTGGGGTAAAAATTTACACCCCCGTTGACCGAGTCAAAGTCAAGTCAACCCCAAGCCAGGTGGGCCCAAGCCCAGGTCAAGCGGGCCCATGCCCAAGTCGAGCCCGCGGCCAGCCTCTCTCATGCCAACAACAAAATCATGTCATAAATAATTTTTATGTAATTTTTATGCATGAATGTAAACAAAATGGGCATAAAGCCAATATTTTGTAAGCCCATGGCTTATGTGCAAAAATGAAATGGCACATGAGCCATAGGATGGCAAAATGCCATTTTGTGAAGCCCAAGGGGTTATGTGTAAAATGTATGGCCTATAAAGGCAAATATAATGGAAATAAACACAACTTTTTCTCTCTCTAAAAAAGTTTCCAGATCTGAGATCTATTGTTCTTCTTCAAGGTTCCAAAACCTTCTTCTTTCTCTTGAATTAAATCAAGAGTTTTACTTTTCTTTTTATAAAACAAATTAGTTTTTCACCACAAAACCCACAAAGGGGAACTTGGATCTGTCATCAGATCTTAAAAAGGAGAGATTTTGAGATTTCACATCTCTTGATCTTCAAGATCCAGCAAGCAACAGGAGGAAGAAGAAGAACCACTTCCATTAAACCCAGAACACATTCAGGAGCCCGACTCCTCTTTGATTTCTCTTTGAGAAATCTTTTTTCAGGCTAAGAGCCTCTTGTCCTCTCCAGCGCGCAGCGCAAGTGCGCAAAGCGCCCGCGTGCCGACACGTGGCGCGCGCGCTTGCGCACCTGCGCGCTTGCGCAAGTGCGCAAAGCGCCAACGTGCCGACACGTGGCGCTCGCGCTTGCGCACCTGCGCGCTTGCGCAAGTGCGAAAAGCGCCCGCGTGCCGACACGTGGCGCGCGCGCTTGCGCACCTGCGCGCAGCGCTCATGCGCAAAGCGCCCACGTGCCGACACGTGGCGCGCTTGCGCCTGAGCGCACAACACCTAAGCACACAACGCTCAGGGTGCTGTCCCCATGCATCCTTTGGATGTCTTTTCCCCTTTTTATATATATACATGTATATCTGTACATATGTATACATATTTACATACACACACACTCCACAATACTGTCCTCCTCAAAATTTTTTGGGCCGGGGCGCTGCCCCACACCCCGCAAGGGGGCTGCTAGCCCCCTTGACCCCCAGCCCGCTATCCGGGTAGCGGGACCCCCGTAAAAACTCTGCGTGGCTCCCGATATATCCAAAACCCCCCTTTCAAAACAGAACACACGCACACCGCACATTGGGTTCGCATGACCAGTTTAACCCGTTAATCGGAGGTTCCCTCGCCCCAAAGGCGAGGGGTAATTAACGGCAGTTTAGTCCGCGGCTGCCGGAGATTCGGATCCCCACAATCATTAAACCCCGGCCTACCCTAGGCAGGGGGAATCTGTAGTACGCCTGACAAGCGCGCGCGTATTCCCATCTCAATGGGGTGACGAAAAACACCCTACAGGCCTCACCCTAGAGAACGCCATTCAGCACCAGTTCCCAAGTCTGAGAAAGGTGTTGAACATGTATGAGAGCCTCTTCCTTGAATCCGGAGGCTGAGGGGTCAGCTTTGAGGACCTCATTGCCCGTTTTCTTCGCCCAGAAATTTTGTCGCAACAAGGCGAAAAGTTTGCTAAACTTGATGATCCCTTCGGCTTTGGCTTGGACCGTCGGCCGATACTGGAGGCTGATCAAAAGAGTTTCTTTCTTCCTGACATCGCGATCGTCCCTTTGTCAGAAATCGCCACCCGGGCATTGATGAGGAAGCGTTCTTTCTCGGGTTCCTCAGTTTATGGTTAAGCTGGTTCGCGCTTCCTATGCATCCTCGTTACATGAGGCCTTCCGTCTTCCACGTCGTGCATCGCATGGTTGCCGGAATACAAGTGGATATCGGGATCGCCGGGTTAGCCCACCTATATCACGGTCTTAACTTAGCAACGGATACCACTGAACCAGGGGTGCATCCTGCCAACTTCCCAATGCATTACTTCACTTCATGGATGGAGCTGCACGTGCTTGGAGTCTTTGGCATCCACAAAAGACCTTCTTTTTACGACAGATGCAAGTTCCCATGGATAATGTGGCTGGTTGACGCCTCCATCGTGAGTCCATCACCACAGGAAGCTAGGGGCTTGCTCCTCCGTCCGCGCACGGTTGGAGATGGTATGTCTTTCACAGACAAAGTCTTGACCATCAGCCAGGAAACTTCAAAGGCGGTGCTGCCATTGCGAGACATTTTTAAAGACTGGGCCTCCGTGTTGAAAGCATGGGAGATTCTTCATTTGTACTCCATCAGGCCGTGCTTTCTTGTATTCAGGCAAAATGATGAGGCGCTATTCATGAGATACAACCTACATCGTTTTGCCCAACAGCTGAGTTATAATCAGGGAGTCCTGCTGGAGGCTTTCCTGTTAGAACCTGCTGCCACTGAAGAGGGAATGCGGAGTGCGCTGCATCATTTCATACGCCTAAACACAGGGTCTCACTTCTTTATCAGCGAACCGAGTTGTGTCCCGAAGGCCCTTAATGTACACGTGGCCTGGTACCAACATGCAATGGGTGCTGTTATCAGGGAGGAGAAACGACTGCTACTCGACCGCAAAGGTGCACCCCCTGCTGGTGATCGAAACGTCCCCTTGAAGCGATGGACCATTGTCCTCCCTTCGCTAAGAGAAGCTGCCGTGATTGAAGTCCTCCACGACAGGCCTGAGCTACCGGTGCCCCGTGCTCCCATGGATACGTTGGATGTACTACCGGTGCCCCGTGCTCCCATGGAGACGGTAAATATAGCTTCCCCTGAGTCTGGCGTGGGCTTAGATATCGGGACTCGTCGCCCCAAAGTACCCACCAAGCGTAAGCTTGTGCTGGCTGCGACTGGAGCTCGCTCGCAGAAGAGGAAGAACAAGTCGATCCTCTCTATAGATGCTGTACTCGGCCAGGAGTCTCATGCTCCTTACAGCGAGGGCCTGAGCGAATATGGGACCAATGAAGGTCTATTCATAGCGCCGGACGATACTGATCTCGAGGCCGCCATTGCAGCTTCTGTGCGATCAGCAAGCCATAAAGCGGAAATGGCCATCCTCACACAATCAAGTAAGTATAAGCCGTAACTTCTGTTATTGCATTATATTTTTATTATCATGTTTTGACTGACATTTTTCCTTCTGTAACAGGCTTTTCCACTGAAAAGGCTCTAACGGCTTCCCTTAAGACCTTTGAGGAGGAGGAGAGGACTCGCGCTTTGCTGGGCATTGGTATTTCTCGGCTCATTGCATCTTCATTCTCCTTTCTTATGGACAATCTGACGCCTTCTTTATCTTATCGCAGGGATTACAATGCCAATCCCGTAAGGTGATGCGGAGATGCTTCCTGGGCCAGCCATCGAAGTCCCGGCCTCCTCGGCAGTGCCGAAAGAGGCCTTACTCAAACGACCGATGACGGATGCCTTGACGGCTCCAGAGGTAACCCTTGGTGCGGACAATGACGTCCTATTGATGGAGGCTTCTAGAAGATCCGCTCTGACGGCCCGAGCGGAAAGGAAGCGCAGAATGCGTGCGGCAAAGGAGCGTAATGCTGCCTTGGCCGCGGGTGCAGGTTCGAGCACCGCTACCCCTGCCCCTACTCCTTCAGAGGATGCTCCGGCTGCCTTGTCCACTGCCCACAAATAGGAAGCACATGCATCTCGGGAAGCAATCGGAAGACCAACTCAAGGTAACGTGACATTGGGTTCTTTTGTCAAAGTTTTAACTTTCAGGTTCTCATATATCCTATCTTGCAGGGCCGAGTCTTAACGAAGAAGTGGCGGCAACTACTGAACCTGGGGTAGCGGTAGAGGAGATAGCCATGATCGCCGAACCCGAGGTAGCGTTAGGTGAGATAGCTACCATTGCCGAGCTCGAGGTAGTGGTGGGTAAGATGGCTACAACCTCCGAGCCCGAGGTAGCCACTCTTTCTCATGAGTCGGGCACCGCCCCAATCGTTGCTCTTTCCCCTTGCGGCTCCTTGCCGTTACCGGGCGCTGCGAGTATCATGACGATTCTCGTGGAGTCGGGGGATGAAGCCACGGGCGGCGAAACCATTCCGATAAAGGAGGGTGAAGCAGTCACTGCATCAAGTGATGCCCTTGTCGCGGTTCCGACCGGTGACTCACCAGGTAGACTTTGGGTCATTGCTTTTCTTTTTATTCTGCAATCCCTTTCAATCTTTCCTGACAGTATTTATCTCATTTCTATTGCAGGCGTGGTGAGCGTTGAGGTTGCGCTGCCCGAGGCAGCGCCATCAGTTACCGCTTTGACGGTGACCATTCCTCTACCTTCTCTTGTACCATCTCAGATATTGGAAGGTGCGGATTTGTGACCCATCCATTTTATTTCTAGGCTGTATAATTTATGTACTGACATCGCATTACCGCGTCCTTGCAGGAGTCCTTTTTGATCACCTGCATCAGGTGCTACACCCACACTTCTCTTTCCAGTCAGAGATTAGTCCGCCCGCTGGTGTCGGTGAGTATCTTTTCTAACTGACATCCTTTCTTTAACGGGTAGTCACATTATTGCTAATTCTTCTTTGCATTGCTTGTAGCCTTACAAATTGAAGGAGGGGACGAGGGTATCGTTGCGCCACCAGTACTCCCAGCTCTGCCCCCTGTTGCAGCCGGTATAGTAGACTCTATTATTCGTGTATTTTCTTTATTTCTTAAGCCGACATTTGACTATGATTTATTTTGCAGCAATCACGTCGACTCTAGCTCCGTTCGAGTCTCGCATCATTATGCCGGCAGGGCCCTTTTCTAGACGTCCATCTTCCAAAGGCGCTGTGACCAGCCTGCGTATGTTGAGCGAATACGTCGAGGAGCTTGACTCGGAGGCCCCTGCATTCGCTGCTGCCGAGGTTAATCCAATGCTGGCGACGGTTGTGAACTTTCATAATGAAGGCGTCGTCGAGTCTTGGGTTAATCACTGCAGGAAGATTGAGGCCTGCCTGCATGAGCTTGAGCTTAGGCGTCCTGCTCCTGAGATTCTGGCTGTGAACTCCCAGCGGGCTGCATGGTTTGAGCAAAGTGCCCTTTTCCTTCGTCATTTCGAACAAGAGGCGATCCTCATGCGAAAGGAACGTGAGGCGACTTCCGCTGAGTCTGTCCAATTGCGTGCCCAGGTCGAAGCGAACGCCGCGTAACTGAGAGCCGTCTTTGACAATTTGCAGCGATGTATTTCGGACGGGCTGGCATTGAGGCGGAAACTCGACTTCATTGAGCGGGTTACGCAGAGTCGCGAAGCTGCCCAACGGGAAATCGATGAGAAGGTTTCATCGTGCTTGCAGCAACGGGCTCGAATCGAAGTGGAGTTGGCTGCGGCGGCTGACCTTGAAAAGGAGTTGAGAGGAGTGCGCGAGCAACTGGCTGACTTATTGAAAACGCCTCCTTCTCAGTAGCTGCCTTTATATCAATTAAACACTTGTAATCTTTGAATAACATGTATCCATTTTTTATTCTTTTATATGATGTATCTTTTATTCAATTGAGTTCATGAATAAAGACACATTTCTCTTATCTCCCACTGTCGTTTTCTTCTCTTTGCTGTGTTGTTGGTATGTTACTCTGGCAAGTGTAGCCTGTAGATGATAGAGAGCATTCTGTTTTGAATTCTTTGAGAGGTAGTGATGGCTTAGAAAGCAGGTCAGATCTGCTACCTAAAACTTTTCAACTTCATGAGCCGTGAGGGTCCCATAAAGACTTTTTTCCCTACGAGTCGAGAGGATCTCGTAGGTGTATTTTCTCCTTAGGAATCGTGAGGATTCCTAAGCGCGTTTTCCCTTATAAGTCGTAAGGATCTTATAAGAGAGTTTTCTTCCTTATGAGTCGAGAGGACCCGTAAGTGTATAATGAGATTGACGTTATCCGCATTTCACGGCGTCAGAAGTTGCTCCGGGCATTTTCCACGGGGTCAAGGTTAACTTTGGCCGTGTTCTACGGAGTCGTTGGATGACGTATTTCCGCACGGGGTCATGTGGATGACGTGTTTCCGCGACGGGGTCATATGGATGATGTATTTCCATGACGGGGTCATGTGGATGACGTATTTCCGCGACGGGGTCATGTGGATGACGTGTTTCCGCGACGGGGTCATGTGGATGACGTGTTTCCACGACAGGGTCATGTGGATGACGTGTTTCCGTGATGGGGTCATGTGGATGACGTATTTCTGCGACGGGGTCATGTGGATGATGTATTTCCGCGACGGGGTCATATGGATGACGTGTTTCCGTGACGGGGTCATTTGGATGACGTATTTCCGAGACGGGGTCATGTGGATGACGTATTGTCTGTTGTAATGAGACGAATATCTAAATGGTCTCCAGGTTGTCTGGGAGCCATCGAGATTTGGAGTACGGGCTTTGCCGTAGCTCCAGGGTTGATTGCAGCGTCTGAATCCTGCTGGAATGGGGAGTAACGCTGTTGATGATCTCTAAGCTATCCCTGAACCGTCGAGATTTGGCTTTGTTTTCTGATGGAGCCTGGGGAGGGAAGGTGTGATTCCTTCTTTGTTTGTGCCCCTGGATTGCATACAGGGATTGAAGTGATATCACTTGTAGGGCATAAATTTTATTTTTCTTTATTTCTTTCCGCGATGCTCTATCATTTCAGCTTTTATATCGCGAAGGTCGTGATTGTATAATCATTTCGGCTATTTTTCGCGGTGCCCAATCATTTCGGCTATTTATTTTATTTTTACTCGCTGCTTTTTATTGCGAGTTGCCCAATCATTTCGGCTATTTTTCATGCATACATTTTTACTTGCTGACTTTGTTGCAAGTTGCCCCATCATTTCGGCTATTTCGTATGCATGTGTAGCTCGCTAGCTTCTTTGCTGCAGGCTTGGAGTCAGACACCGATTTGGGCATCAGCACCGCTACAACTGGGATATTGCCAGGAGCGAATCATCATTTGCCTCTGTCGATGTCGAACAAAGGTGGCTTAGCGAACAGGGTTAGGATCCTGTCGGCTAAGGCTTTTGACTTCATGAGCCGTAAGGGTCTCATAAAGGTATTTCTCCCTACGAGTCGTGAGGATCTCGTAGGTGCATTTTCTCATTAGGAATCATGAGGATTCTTAAGTGCATGGTCTCTTATAAATTGTAAGGATCTTACAAGAGTATTTTCTCCTTTTATATCGAGAGGACTTACAAGGGCTGTTCATTGTGTAAACATATCCCTAGTCATGGATGGGGCTTTGTCAGGGAAATGTTTATTCGCGTCCGTGGATTGTATACAAGGGTCAGCATTGAGCCACTTGTAGGAAAAAATTGGAGGTTGTGGTGGCCGCTTAAGAACAGGTTCAGATCCCTGTAGCTTAAGACTTTTGAATCTTATGAGCCGTGAGGGTCTCATAATAGCGTTCTCCCTACGAGTCGTGAGGATCTCGTAAGTGTGTTTTCTCCTTAGGGATCGTGAGGATTCCTAAGTGTGTTGCTCCCTTGTGAGTCGTAAGGATCTCACGCAGGTGGTTTCTCCTTACAAGGTCGAGAGGACCTTGCAAGTGTCTTTTAACGAGATTGCGCCCTTTCGGGTTTTCACAAAACTCGCCGGTAGCCCTGCTGTTTTTACTCACGGAGCCCTTTCGGGTTTTCATCCGTGCCCTTTCGCTTATGGACATACCGTTTTTTCTTTTTCTTTCTTCTTCTTTTTTTATTCTTTTCTCTTTCTTTTTTGTATCAGCCTTGGGATGTTGCAGTCTACAGTAGTTTATCGACGTCTCGGTCAGCAGCTAGTTTTAGGACATAGTGGTCCATTGTTAGTTTAAGGACGTTTCGGTCCATTGTTAGTTTAAGGACGTTTCGGTCCGCCGTTAGTTTAAGGACGTTTCGGTCCATTAGCCGGCTACTATTTATAGAGTTTGGGCTTAGGAAGGTAGCGAGCGGACATAGTCGTCGTCATCTATCGTTGACCTAGGCTGTGACTCGTCAGGCGTAGTATTTCTTTAGAAAGCGACCGTTTATTGGCCTGAAAGGTCTTTCACCATGCATGTCCATGAGTAGATAGGCTCCACCCTGGTAGACCTTGTCTATGATATACGGGCCTTCATAGTTTGGCTCGAATTTCCCCCGTTTGGCACGATTGGGGATCATTTGTCTTTTAACCACTAGCACGAGTTCGCCTTGGCGGAATGTTCTTGGCCTAGTCAATCTTTCGTATGAGCGCGTCATCTTTGCTTTATAAGCCTCCAGATTTTGTTGCGCTATGAGCCGGGTTTCATCAAGGGCGTCGAGCTCTTCAAGCCGAAGGCGAGCATTCTCTTCGTCCGTTAGCTCGCAGTGAACTGCCACTCATAGAGAGGGTAGCTCTATCTCGAGGGGGAGTACCGCCTCCGTACCAAATACTAATGCATACGGTATTGTGTTAGTGGCCGTTATGAACGTAGTTCGATACGCCCAGAGAGCTTCATGCAGTCGTTCATGCCAGTCCTTCTTATTTCACGACACCGTCTTTTTTACGATCTTCGTCAAGGTCTTGTTAAAAGCCTCAGCTAGACCGTTAGCTCGGGAATTATAGACTGAAGAGTATCTCCAGTCTATGTTATGCTGTTGTGCGAAGCGGCTGATCTTGTGGCTTCTATAGGCTGGCCCGTTATCGGAGATAATCCGTCGTGGAGTTCCAAACCGATAAATGACGTGCGTCTTGAAGAAATAGAGGATATTCTCCGTCTTCACTTCCCTCAGCGGTACTGCTTCTGCCTATTTGGAGAAGTAATTAGTTGTCGCCAAAATGAATCGATGTCCTCTGGACGATACTGGTTCGATGGGGCCAATTATGTCAGTCCCCCACATTCGAACAGCCAGCTAGCCACTATTGGATGTAGTGGATTTGGATGCTGATGGATAAAGTCTCCGTGAATTTGGTACGCGTGGCATTGCTTCGCATATTCGAGGCAGTCTTGGATCATCGTGGGCCAATAATAACCCATCCGTTTGATCTTCAGCTTCATCTTTGGCCCGGCTTGGTGAGAACCGCAAAGTCCGTCGTGAGTTTCTTGGACGAATCTCTTTGCCTCTTCAGGTCCCAGGCATCTTAGCCATAGAGAATCAAATGATCTTTTATACAGAGTATCATTGACGAAGGCGAAAGACAGAGCTCGTTTCATAAGCTGATGTTTCGAGGACGCATCTTCAGGTGTTCGACGGGATTTGAAGTAGTCTATAAAGACTTCTCTCCAATCCTCAGCCTTTTCCTGGTCTTTTATTTGTAGAGTCATTTGCTCGGTCGCTTCCTTCTCTTTGGATGACTCTGGAAATATTTCTGCCGGTGCGAGAACCCGACGGCTTTGCACAACGATCCTCAAGTCATCGAGGTTTTCGTCAGCCAGTTCTTTAGTGAGCTTGGCTAATGCATCCGCTTTGCTATTTTCAGCACGCGGTATGTTTTCCAAGGTGTAGGAAGGAATTTGAGTCATCAGTCGCTGTACTCTCTCGCCGTACTTTACCAACTCTGATTTGCACGTTTGATAGTCGCCGTTTACTTGACTGACGACCAGTTGAGAATATCCGTGTATGAGGAGGTTTTCAATTTCCATGTCGATAGTGATCTCAAGACCTGCTATCAAAGCTTCGTATTCGGTTTCGTTGTTCGTCCTCGGCTCTATCAAAGAGAAGGCGAAGCGCATTATTCCTCCTTGTGGAGTCACGAAGATGAGGCCTACCCTTGATTTGATTATGGGCGTGCTTTGTTTGCGCTTCTTCATGGAAGACGCTCCATCAAAATAGAGTTCCCACAGGGTATCATCCCCGTCGATCGTGTCAAACGCATGTTCGTCTGGCAGTTCACAATTCAAAGGAGAATCGGCAGGTATTGGATGCTCAGCGAGGAAGTCGGCGATGGATTGGCCTTTCACTGCCTTAAGAGGTTGATAAGTTATCGAGAACTCCATCAAGAGCAGGGCCCATTTAGCGAGCCGCCCTGTTAATATGGCTTTTGACATCAAATACTTGAGAGGATCCACTTTTGATATGAGATGGACCTCATGCGCCAACGCATAGTGTCTGAGCTTTATTATTGAGAAGATCAACGCCAGGCAGTGTTTTTCAATGGGAGAGTAATTGCTTTCTGCTCCCAGGAGAACTCGACTCAAATAGTAGAGGGCTCTCTCCTTCCCTTGGTCATTCTCTTGTGCCTATAATATGCCTAAGGAACCTTCAAGGGCGGTTGTATACAGAATAAGATGCTTTCCTTTGACCGGAGCGGTTAGCACTGGAGGATTCTGTATGTATTGTTTGATTTCGTCCAGTGCGCTTTGGCATTTGTGGTCCCAGACGAACAGGGTTCCTTTCTTCATTAGGTGACTGTAGGGGCGACACTTGCCGGAAAGATTGGTTATGAATCGCTGGATATATGCGAGCTTTCCTAGGATAGATCGCAGCTTCTTGAGAGTCTTTGGCGGAGACATTTCCATAATCGCCTTGATCTTTGACGGATCTATCTCGATGCCTCGGTATCGTACGATGAATCCTAGGAATTTGCCCGAGGAAACTCCAAACGTGCATTTAAGAGGGTTCATCTTCAAGTTGTATTTCCGAAGGCGTTGAAATACGATCTTCAGATGCTCTAAATGTTTCTCGTATGATTTGCTTTTAACTACGAGGTCGTCGATATAGCATTCGACGATTTCGTGTATGAGGTCATCGAAGATCTTCGTCATGGCCCTCTAATAGGTGGCACCAGCGTTCTTTAGACCGAAGGGCGTCACCTTGTAGCAGAATATGCCCAAAGGGGTCCGGAAAGCAGTATGTCTCTGGTCTTCGGGATGCATTTTTATCTGATTATATCCTGATGAGCCGTCTATGAAGGAGAAAACTTCGTGAGTGGTCGTGTTATCTATCATCAGCTCAGTGACTGGTACTGGGAAGTCGTCCTTCGGGCAAGCTTTATTGAGATCCCGAAAGTCCACATATATGCGCACCGTCCCATTTTTCTTCATCACCGGGACGATATTGGCGATCCAGTTAGGATATTGAACCTCTTGGATGAAGCCAGAGTCGATTAGCTTCTTGACCTCAGCGTTGATGCTCATCTCAAGCTCGAGCCGTATCCTTCTCGGTGCTTGTTTGATCGGCTTGACGTCCAGAGATATCGCCAGTTTGTGCACAGCAATCTTTGGATCTAATTTTGGCATCTCGGAATAGTTCCATGCGAAGAAATCTTTATGC
Organism: Agapanthus africanus; assembly: GCA_030015575.1. NCBI lineage: Eukaryota > Viridiplantae > Streptophyta > Magnoliopsida > Asparagales > Amaryllidaceae > Agapanthus > Agapanthus africanus. The sequence goes on from CM057347.1 coordinate 429,808,162, forward strand.
TGCATGAGCACGTCTTTTAGCGTAGCCACCCTTTCTTCAGACAACAGCTTACTGACGAACGTCGGCCGCGGGTCACTTGCTGTCCCCAAATCAATTTTCTTGAGGTTATCAGCGGTAGTATGTATCCCATCTTCCAGCTCCTTTGGCGCCGGTGGAAATTCTAAGATTATCTCGTCATCATCGTTGTCGAAGCACAGGGGGAGGTCATCCATATTCTCTGGCTCTTCTTCCGACAACATTATCATATGACAAGTACGAGATCGCTTCCAAGACCGATGTTGATCTGGTTCTACTCTTGCGGCTTGGGTTCATGCTTCTTCGGCGGGATTACTCTCCAGCTGCTGGATAGAGCGAACCTGCCTTGCTGATACTGGTCTTCTACCCAATCTTTAAATGTGAAGCAGTCTTCAAGAGGATGCCCTATTGCCCTGTGATAGGAGCAATAGTCCGAGTGAGAGACTTCGCCCGCTTGCTCGGGGTGCTTGGACTCCGGGAGTGTCATCATCTGGTGTTTCATGACAAGATCGAATATTTTATTTGTCTTGTCTTGAAGAAAAGAATATTCTCGACCCATCTTCTTTATAAGAGACGAATCCCGGCTGCTCGACTCTTGTTCGCGTAGCTTCTTAGACCCGTCGAACGTTTTTTCCGTTCTTTGGTTTATTTTTGCCTCTGCGCCGGGTCTTTTGTATGACGGGCTGGTGACGAGAAGCATTGTCATTCTCCGCGGCCTATTGAAGGAGGCGTTGTGTCTTGGCTTTCTCGTAGATGGCCATTTCGCGATTATGGTCATCTCGAACCTTCTGACCTGCTTCCCTTATAAGGTTGTCCATTTTTCCTTCGAACGACGGACTGGGCATTTTCACGGCGGGAGCCCTTTCTGGTTCAGGGTTAGCATCTTCCCATAGAGCATCTCCTTCTTCATCAAAGTCATGTATGACGTAGCAGTCACGGAGTAGCTCCCGTTTCTTAGATTGAACATACCCAAGCCCGGTCGTTTCCATTCTCCCATTGGGCAACTTTCGTTGAGTTTTGGGAATGTTCCAGATCCTGTTATAGAATCGTGCTTGTCACGCAGTTTGCTTAAGGGGTACACCTTAGCGTCTCAAGAGTCTCTTTAGTCCGTCTGTGTAATATCTGAGCAAACGGATGGGCTGGAGCCTGTCAAGTGTAGAATCCGCGCCATGCCAGATTTCTTTCTCCACTTTGGTTTCCCCGGATCGGTAGAATAGGATCGCCTTTTCACCTTTTCGCGTAGGAGAGACGTAGAATGTCTGCAGTTCTTCCACACTGTAGGTATCAAGCGCGTCTAGTTCTTTATGATGCTTAGGCGGAACCATGACAACTTGCAAACTTTGATCTTCATCAGCGAAGGTTTGTATTGATGGCCGAGCAGAGAATACGGCATTGACCTCATCTTCCGAGTCGCTGCCGAAGATCAACATAGGAGCGAACGGTCCCGGCTTGTTGCACTGGGGCGGACCTGAGTAAACTATCTCTTCTTCCTCCTCGGACTGAAATAGTGGTGATAGCTTTGTTCTTCGGTTTGTGACCTCTTTCCGTGTCCTCAAAATCTGGTAAGAAGTATTTTGCATCTTCGTACTTGCGGACTTCGTTCACGGAGAATGGGTTTAGCTCTTCTGTCACAATATACTGGAGACCATCTTTGAAATACTTCATACACTGATGTTGTGTAGAAGGGATGATGTTGTACTTGTGTAACCAGGGCCGGCCGAGCAAAGCATTATAGCATGTCTTGGCGTCAATGACGTGAAACTTAATGTCCGTGACAAGCAGACCAAAGCGTAGCGTCAATATCACAGACCCAAGGGTCCGTGATGACTGGGAGTCAAATCCGGAAATGGTGATTTTATCACGAGCGAGGTGTTGAACGCTCATGCAGATTTCCTTTAGCACCCTTACATTAAGGAGGTTAACGGAGGACTCATTGTCGACCAGGATTTTACCTATCTTGATATCATGACAGTATCCAGAGACATATAGGGGACGGTTGTGTTCGCATGTCCCAAGGAGGAGATCTTCATCGCCGAAGGTGATATCGGCTGTGTGTACTTCTTCCAGCTCGTCCTTTATCTTTTCTTCGGCGAGGAAAGCTTAGAATTGCTCGGGCTCTTGTAATGTCTTGATCAAAGAATCTCTTGCTTCTTTGGATAACAGAAGGGCGTTGAGAATGCTTAACTGCGAAGGTAGCTTTCTCAAGTGTGCCAGCACGTTATAGTCCACCTTACTTTTCTTTGGCGGGTCCTTGGCTGTCAGCTTTTCGATGGCCTGGTCATCAAGGATGAAATCCTTAAGGACTTTTTCTTTTCCCTTATTTTTTCTATTTGATCCACTGTTCGAAGGCCCAAGATTCTTTCCGGGCAGCGTACGATTGCGCAACTGAATATTTTCATAGGTCTTCGGTTCTTCCTCTTTTCCCAAGGTGGACTCTTTAAAGAGAGGGCCAAGAGTCATTTCCTCATCAGAGTCGCTTCCGAAGGTGAGAACTTGCGATCTCCCGGAGTTGACCATGCTACAGTTGCCGGTAGTTCTTTTACGCTCCTCTGTCGTACTTCTTTACTCTCGACGAGTTTTGCGTTTCATCCGCTTGAAATGTTGCCGGTGAGCAACATATCCCTACCACCATCTTTTAAAAGCGTTGCACTCTTCGGTGGGGTGCACAATCTTTCGATGATATAAGCAGTAGCTAGGGTGTGTTTCCGCTTCACCAAGAATATTTCCTTCGGAGGGTGGCAGCTTCATTCCCATCGATATGGCTTTAGCGAACCTTTTCCTTGTCTTGAACCTGTTTTTATTTACGACGGATGTATTTTGATCTGGCGGGAGTGTTTCAACTCTTTTGTCCAGTCGCCGGTGTTTGGCTTTTTCAAATATGGCCATTTCACGCTCCCGAGCAGCTTTGCTTTTAAGAAGAGCTTCGTTCAGGAATGCATCAATCATTTCGTCTAAGGGCTCTAGAAGTTCTGGTTCAGGATTTGGCCCCAGTTTCTTTGTGTAAGGTGCTTCTTCATCGTCTATCGACGAGTGAGAGATCACATGGCAGCTTGCTACCTAACCTTCAGATTCATCCGACGAGTCTCCTTCGTTGTCGTCATCTCTGCCCTCAAGGACTTGGTTGAGAAATTCTTGGAGTGTGATTGGAGTCCGCGCTTTTTGATTATATTCTTCCAACGTGTCAATCTATTTTTGTAGGTCCGTGCGCTTGTCACCAGGCTTCACGGGCTTTTTGGTCTTCTTCTTCTTCTTCGAAGACTTTGACGGCTGGGTGTGAGTGCTTTGGCTATCACCACCAATTTTTAGAGTTGGGCGCAGCTTCAGCATCCCCTCGATGATCTCAGGTTCCAGTGGATTCTTCCACCTAATTGCCGGACATGTGTGGAGATCCTTCAGCATTCTTTTAGTTTTGGATGAAAGAGCGACCTCCCATGAGGCTTCTTCTACGAAAGAACACGATGCCCTCGGTGTATCCTTCTTCTTGAGAGCTTGCGGCTGAGGCGGGTTCACCTTCCAATTCTTGGATAATACGAATTTGCCCTGTTGGTACTGATCTTCTATCCAGCTTTTGAAGATGTAACAATCTTCGATCGGATGACCCAACATTCGGTGATAAGGGCACTAGTTAGGATTGCTAATGTCGCCTGGTTGCGCTGGGCGTCTTGGCTTCGGCAAAGTGATGAGCCTGTTGCGCAGTGCTAGCTCGAATAACCTCTTCGTCTTATCTCGAGGGAACGAGTAAGGGCATCTCATTTTATCTCTAACAGATCGAGTTCTATCATTTTGGCGATCAACTGGTCTTAGACCACTGGGCTGCTGTTGAGCGTTAGCGACGACGGTCGCTTTCCCCTTTCCCTTCTCGTTCCGCGGCTCTGGCTTTGGAGGAGACGGTCTATGATCCATCTGGTCCATTTGGGCCAGTTTGTCGATCAAGGCTTGGAACGTGGTCGGCTTGAAGAACATCATGAATTGGGAAATAGTTGCATGAGGGTCCAGAGTGCCCACGAACATGCCCACCGCCGGTGCTTCTTCGATGCGCTGTTCGCATTTCGACCACAGATTCCGCCATCGTATTACGTATTGAACCCACGTTTCACCTGGCTTCACCCTGGCATTGATCAATGCCATTATTGGGGTACGTCCACTAGCACTCGTGAATCGCTGGGGTGAATAATAGCTCCATTTCTGCGAAAGTCTTGACGGAGTCGTTTGGAAGTTCAGAATACCACTTAAATGCCGTCTCTGATAAGCTGCCGACGAATTAGCGAAGTAGCAATTTATCATCACCTCCGGTATTGCCACATAGAGCCCTGAACTAAGCGACATACTGGTGGGGATTGCCCGTCCCTTTGTATACATGAAATTTAGGGATCGTATATCCCGGCAGGTACTTTATTTGGTCATACCAGCCTGGATATGGTCGCCCAGTTTTTAACAACTTGGCCGGTCGCTTCATTCGCCTGGTGAGCTCGTATTTGCTAAGCAATGTAGTCATCCAGAGCGGCCTTGGAAATGGTTTCCTCTTTGGTTGCTGAAAGAGCCGGAGAAGGGTTCGACGTCTCCCCTCTGTCGTCTTCAATGATGATCGGGAGGTCTTCAGCTAGAGATTCCGGCTGTAGCATCATCCCAGCCATGTCTTGGAACAAGAGAGCCATTCGTTTTATATTAGCTGCCTGTTCCACAGCCTCTTTTTCTTTCATCTCGAGCATTCTTTGGAGGAACTCGGTGTCAGTTTCTTGTTCCTGACGCTGCTCCGAGATATCTGGATTTTCTTTTGGCCTAGTGAGTGCGGCCATTGCAGTCAGCATCTCCTGAAGGTTCTGCTGTTGTTGTTCCTGAGCCCTTGTTATTGACCGGGTAAGCGGTCGATGACCCGTAGAAGCACAGCTTTCCTCTTTTCCGGAAGTTATATAAACGGTATGTACCATCATGCCCCCAGACTTAGGGTGTTTAGATTCGGCGCTTTTACGGTTTGCCACGTTCACAGGGGCTTTCTCTGGCCTCCTTCTCTTTTGAGTAGTTGAAGTCGAGGAGGCCGTTGCAGCGAGAACCCAGGTAGCTGTCGTCTTTTGTGGCTTGACAGGACGGTGTTCTTCCTGCTGAACCTTCACCTTTTTCTGTCGACGAGAGTAATCTTGATCAATTACTGAGTCCTGAACCTATTGCCAGACTTTATAAATTTTGGAGGACAGCCGCTGAGGGGACTGCTCCGGCTTCGTTTCTGTAACATTCTCTACGGGTGGAGGAGATCTTTTCAGTACAGCGGTGGGTGAATTCCTGCGCACCCTGTTAAGCAGCTCGAAGCTGTTCCCAGTTGGAACAGCAGCATTGACTTTCACCGTTGGGGCTGGTGGAGTTAGCCCAGAGGGGGAGTTGCTCCCAGCCTTCCTTACAAGGCGCCAGTGGCGACGTCGAGTGTGTTGAGCCGTTGGGATTGTTTCAGCTTTAGGGGTGACTTCGTCATATCCCCGGTTCTGGTGAGGCGCTGCTTGTACCAGCCTCTCGAAGACCGACGTCCGTTGAGCAGCAGTATCCGATCTGTCAAAGACAGACCTTTGAGCAGGAACGGGAGCCGGAGTGGTCAGCCTCGTAAAGACTGATCCTTTGACGGGAGAAGCTTCTTTAGTGACCTCGAGAGCAGGAATGGCTATCCGCTTTGGGATGGCCGCTTCAGGTATCATGGGATTCTTGATAGGCCCATTGGAGTTTAGGACCACCCTATCGAAGACTGATGCTGTTGGCTTGACATTGGATGACCCGTTGAGAGAGGCCGTGGGGGTAGTGAGCCGATCAAAAACCGACTTCTTTTGCGCTTCTTGCAGCAGCGGGATGTTAACGCTCACTGGTGGGAGCATGGTCCTGAAAAAAACCCCGGTGGTAGCCTGCGTCACCTGCTCTACCGGCATTATGAACAGGGAGGCCGCCTGGGGCCCGTAAGTTACACCTCCAGATGAGGTGGAACGGAAGTTGCAGTTGCAGCTGGAACATTTCGTGCAAGTAGACGCCATTGATCTTTTGTTTTCTGCACGGACCAAGACACCAAATCTTAGTACCTCGAACCCAAGGGCAACCATATCAAACCGCGATTCGTTCGCGAACACGACACACGAAGTGTGGAGTGGAAAGAGAAAAAGGTCCCACCGGGCATGCCAGAATCTGTTCCCCGCCGAAACACGTGGGAAGACGCGGTGAACGTCTTGCCTGAATTTTGGTGCAGATGCTAATTGGTGCTATTCTTCCACCTCTCCGAAGATGCCAAGTTGATTTATGGCACCATGCATCGAAGGTTTAAACGGAAGCGACCGATGTAGCAGACTTCGTCAGATTCCCCCTCGTTTGAGGGGTTTTTGATTGTGGGGACGCTCTTCCCTGCAGGTGCAAGCCCTGCAGTTAATTACGCTACCGCATCGCGGTAACCACTTTCTCCTTCTCTAGATGGTCACTTCGTGTCGTGGGTGTTTGTTTTTGTGTCTGGTTGCCCATGGATTGTATACGGAGACTAATTTATGTTGTCGCCCGTAGGGCGTGGATTAGTCCAAATCCGTATCTTCTTAGATTTGGGTTTGGGGGTTGGGTTTAAGGATACGTTGGTCTCATTTGAGACTAAGATCAACTTAAACGTATGTTAAGGACACGTTAGTCTAATTTTTAGACTAAGATCAACTTAACAGGATCGTTTAGATCCAACAAGAGAGCAATTGGGCTCTATTGTTTAGTTTAGGGACATTGCGGTCGATTAATTTAAGGACATTACGGTCCATTGTTAGTTTAAGGACATCTTGGTCCGATGTTAGTTTTAAGGACATCTCGGTCGAAGGTTAAGGACATCATAGTCCGTGGGTTTAAAGGGACCCCACAGTCCGAGGTTAGGGACATTATAGTCCATGAGTTTAAGGACTCCACAGTCCGTAGTTTAAAGACGTCATAGTCTATAAAGTTTAAGGACATCATAGTCCATGAGTGTAAGGACCCCACAGTCTGTGAAATTTGTGGTTGTCGGGACCCGTCACCTCTTTGAAGACGTTGAAGGATTACAACGACAGATATCAGAGGAGTAAAGAGATGTACCCTCGAACTGGTGTGAGTTGGTTGGAAGATCTGTAGTCCAATTTGGAACTAAGATCTGTTGAAATATTTATGAGCAGGTGGGCTCAATTAATATGAGTTTAGGATTTATGGCCAATCTTGGGCTAAGTCCAATAAAGTTTTAACATTTTATTTTAGGCTGTTGAGCCTTTATTTGGGGTTGGCCCTTTTAACAATGATTTTATCTTGTATTGAATGCTGAGCATTCATCAGAGCTCTGGGATTATTAAAGAACAATTTATGTTCTATCAGCGCAACACGTGGCGCGCCAGGCACTTTGTACCAGTTAAAGAGCGCAATGCGCTTCTACCAAGTAGCGCACATGTGGAGGACACGTGTCGTGCTTGGCGCTTTGCGCCAGTTAAAGAGCGCTATGCGTTTCTGCCAAGTAGTGCACACATGGTTGACACGTATCGCGCTTGGCGCTTTGCGCCAGATGATGAGCGCATGATGCCAATTTATGAGCGCAGAGCGCTAGTTTAGTGGCGCACACGTGAGTGACACGTGGTGCGCTTGGCGCTGAGCGCCAGCCCATGAGCGCAGTGCGCTATTTCAGAAGCGCAAAGCGCAAGTTGTTAATTGGCTCATACGTGGTTGACACGTGGCGCATTTTGGCGCTGAGCGCCGGTCCAGAGAGCGCAGAAGCGCTGTTCAAGAGCGCAAGGCGCATTTCATGAGCGCAAAGCGCATTTGATCAATTTTATGATCTGGGAACAAATTTATGTTCTTTTAAAAGAGACTTTGTCTCAAGATTTAAGAACAACAGTTCTTATTTTTGCAGGAGATACTTCAATCTCTTGTTTTGATGAAAGGCTTTGCCTTTATAGATCCATGATTTGTGAGAAGAATATGTTCTTCTTTTATTTTATGATGAGATCTTTTGATCTCTTTGGTGAAAGACTTTTTATCTTGTAGATCTATGATCTTTTTTAAAGAAAAGAATTCTTCTTTTTATGAGATGATTTCATCTCTGTGTTCATCACCATTCTTTTACCTTGAAGAAAAAATCTTCTTTTGCCGAGAGCTATGCTTCTCTTCCTTTGAATTTTTCAAAGTTTATGGGGGGGGGGTTTCTCTATATCAGACTTGAAGTCTTGTGGCCTTTATATAGGGCAAGTTGATTTGTTGAATCGGTTAAAGAGATCTTTCTCTGATTGATTTGGGGATGTTTCCCACCATTAGATCTTTGATCCTAGGGCTTCTGTTTTATAGAAGGCAATCTTCTTGTTTTTAACAAGATTGGAAAATCTTTCTATAGCAGAATTTTAATTCTGATTAATTAATGATTTATCATTATTATTAGATCTTTTGATCTAAGGGTGGGGAATTTTTAATTCCAGCGCTAGCGCATACGTGCTTTGCACGTGGTGTGCTGCTCAGAGCACAGCGCACCTTGCGCTAACGCACCTGTGTTTGACACGTGGTGCGTTGCTCAGAGAGCAGCGCAGCCTACGCTAGCACACCCTTGTTTGACACGTTGCGCACAGCACGCCTAGCGCTAGCGCACACATGGTGCACTGCCTAGGGCGCAGCGCACCTGGCGCTGGATTTGAAGCGTTGCTTCAATTTTTGAAATTCGAATTTCAAACAGAGCTTTGCTCTGATTGGGGGAAACAACCCTCATTAAGAGGAAACCGAGCAGCTTCCCTGGTCGGTCCATCCTTAGTAGGAAACTCCTCGCCCTCCCGCACTAAGGATCAAAGCCCTCATCAAGAGGCAACCGAGCAGCAACCCTGCCGGTCCATCCTTAGCAGGCAACTCCTTACCCTTCCGCGCTAAGGATCGAAGCCCTCGCCAAGAGGCAATCGAGCAGCTACCCTGCTCGGTCTGTTCATGACTGGTAGTTCATTACCCACCGACGCCGAGGATCAAAGCCCACAACCTCGGCGTAACCGATCAACCCCGAAAGATGTTGTCACTGGTCCTGCTCGAGGGAACGGGCAAACCTACATCTTTCTGCCCAGAGGGGAACGCCGACGTACCTTTTGCAAGTGATCCCCACCTCGACTTTGGGGCCATAGAGATGCACACTTGGCAAATAGTTGAGTTTAACTCGACGTGCGATCGCCAGATGAAGGACCGGTCGCCGGCCTAACGCATCATGAAAGCAGTACCGCGCAAATAGAGATTTTACCACAAACAAAGGGAAAATATGTACGCAAAGATTCCTACAAAATAATTTCATTCACAAAGGTCGGAAGCCTTTACAGGGATATTATGGGCTCCCCAGCCTTACAAAAACGCCTGGAGGCTTACAAAATTTCAGCGCAAAAGAAAATAAGGAGGCGAGGAGATTCAGGCTTCGGGGCCGGAGAGAAACTCGATGAGCTCCGCTTCCACCACGACAACCGGGGTGGCATTTTGAAGGTCGACGCCCACTGCAGGAGCCTCGGCGCTGGGAGCCAGGGCGATCGACTTCTCCCTAACGCTCTCACCAGGGGCCTTCCCTCCGGCAGCGCTTCCGGGGGCATTCCCCTGCGCCTCACCCCCGAGGGGGTACTAACCTCGGAGCTCACCGTCAGGAAACTCAGGCATCAGGGCCTTGACGGCATCGAGGGCCTCATGCCAAACGAGGGCAGCGGCTTCAGCAAGGTCGACGTAGTACTGGCCGACTTCTTGTAGCTCTCCACCTCCTTCGACGCTCGGAGGTCGGTACGCCTCACTCCTTCCTTTACCGCCTCGTTCTCCCTCCGGTGGGTGTTCTCCGTCTTCTTCAAGGTGGCGACAAGCACCCTGGAATCTTACAACTTAGCCTCGGTGCCTCGGACGGCCTCTCGGCAATTGGCGATCTTCCGATCCCCGGCCGCCACCCGGTCTTCGAGGGCAGCGACCCTCTCCATCGCCGCTTGCAGCTCCAGCCTTGAGCTCTCCTCCCGTGAGGAGGACTCGCCCGCGATCTGCATCGCCGAGGCAATTACCTCGTCCTCCATGTTGACAACGAGGGCGCAGTACTGGAGGACCTGAAGAAATCAAAGGAGGGGTTAAAAAGAGAAGGGGGAACCCAATCTTGCGAACAAAAAGTACTGAATAAAAACCCGAGTGAGGTGCAAAAACTGACCTGTACGGCCTTCTAGGCTACAGCCGTCATTTAGGCCCTGAGGGTCCCATGAGGGATTATACCCCTGGCCGACCTTTCCATCTCTGAGAGCAGGCTGTCGGCGACGGAAATCCCCGAATGCACCTCGAAGCGAAGATCCCGTTCATCCACGATGATCGGGGAAGCCAGGGTATGGGGCACCGTCCTATGGTACCTCTTGAGGAGAGACGCAGGAGAATCAGTCTCACCTCCCACCTCCAAAACCCAGGGCTCCTGCTCCCGAGAGCGTTTTTGGCTCGACGCATGGCTGGACTCCGGGGCCCGGGGCATGCTCGAGCGCCTGGCCGGAGCGGCCGCCGGTGGAGCAAGACTCGACGACGGGCGGGAGGGGCCGGCACCTCCGGCCTTCCTCCCCTTCTTCTAATCAACCAGGGCTGCTTGAAATTTAGCTAGGTCCATGGGTAAGGCGAAAATACAAAGAAGGAGTTAGCAATGCCAAAAAAAGTGGAAGAATACACAAGTCTAAACAGGTCGTCTAAAAACTCCTAACTTACCCACAAATTGAGCGGGGCTGAGCCTAGCCCAACTGAGGGCCTGCTCAGACAGCAACACATCGACCCGAGGGAGGGGCTTCCACTCTGACACCGCCACCGCACCGGGATCATTCGACCGCCTCACCCATGGGTAGTTGGCCCTGTGCCACTGGATGGGTACAGGACAATCCTCATTCTCGGGTGGCCTGACAAACAAAAACTTCTTCTTCCATTCGTGGATGGAAGAAGGTACTACAACGACCCCCGACCCTGCTGCACCTCCCCGGTGGTTTCTAAAAGAAATGTATACCCAGCTCGGCTCGTCCTTGCGAGTGCCGGGGTGGTTTTTGTAGCAGAGAGAGGAAAGGAGAAGGCCCAAACTGAAAGGGATCTCCCGCAATTTCAACCGGACCAGAAACCCAAGAAGAATCCTCCAAGAGTTCATCACTAACTGGCCCGGGACTAACTGAAAACAATTCAACGCCGCACTTACTTCGGGGGAGAAGGGCAGGCACATTCCGTCCCAAAAGGTCGCCGATCCCCCACCTCGGGACCGGGACCCCTATAGAGGGAGAGAAGACGCTGCCCATGTCGACACGACCGAGCAATGCCTCGCTGTCTCCGGCGGACGCAGATCCTCTGTGGCGACTATAATTCACATATTTACCCGACTGTGATACCTTCAGCGATAGTGAGCACCCTTATTAATTCTTAGTGTATATTGCAATATCGAACGTGAGTGGTATCGGATTAGTTGTGTTGAGTACGCCAGTGAAAAGTGAACGATTTGTGATAGTGAATGGTACAGTGAATAGAGAATAAAATAGTGTTATTGGTGCGTACTTGAACACAACTAGCCCATACATACATTATTAAAACCTGGGGAAAAAGAGGAAATCGAAGTGGAAAGGAACTCGTATTTAGCGAGATTAGTGATTTAGAGGATGATCATTCGAATATCGACTCTTATATATATTAGGTTTAGACTTAGCGGTCCGGCTAACAGGGTTTGTCCAGGGTAACAGTGCGCCATAGTCTCGGGTACGTACGAGACCCTCGTTAAGCATGATAGCTCCTTTCCTCAAAATTCAATTTCGAAAGAATTGACCTAGAGACCAGTAGGAACACAAATCATATACTGCATTGATTATTGATGTATCGATTTCCTACATTCACTATCTCCACCGTTATTACCTTTGTTTCATACCTTATTATTGTTATCATATTACTGCTATTGTGTCGTCCTGACGACCTGAGTATGCATGCTCAGAGCTTGGAGAGAACGTAGCTCAGGAGTCAGATCTACCATTCGAGCTCGCAGAGATTTAGACGTTTGTATTTTCAGCACTTATATCGCTTCCCATAAAGCAACCTTGTATTCACACTTGGTTAGTAGTTTTCTTTTCTGTTGAACTATTGTAAACTGTGAACAATGAAAGTTGATGTAATAAACTAGTGATGTGTTTCCTTTACTTCTGTGCTATGATTACTGATTACCATGTAATACTAGAAGCCGAAGTGTGACTACGACGGGATGGTTCACCGACCGTAGGAGTATGGTTGGCCTAGTCGCCTCCGTATCTCGTATTTTGGAAAGTAGGGCGTGACATGGTTTTATTGGTATCAGAGCGCCATGTTTAGTATAAGGGGATAACATGTACTATGCTTTATTATATTGTTTTCACTTCACCATCTTTTGCTTCCATCTTTGTAACTAACATATCCTTTCATTTATCTTCCAGCGACATAACTTTCCCGAACGACCTCTCCTCAGACTCTAGTTCCCAGGATCGAACAGAGAGGATCTTGAACATACTGACGACTCTCGCGGAAGCCTATGAGAGGAAGACTAACCTATTTACCGAGGATCTCAGGGAAATTACCACATTAGGAGGACCCTCCGCTCTCATTGCCTTCCTCGAGGGTGTTGCTGCACCAGCTACACCTGCCACAGCTGGCACTGTGTCTGATTTTCGGAGGCTACACCCAGCTGTGTTTATAGGGTTGGCCGAACCACTTGAGGCTGAGCAATGTCTAGTCAATGTGGAGAACCTACTGACGGCCGCACGGTTCCCCGATGAAGAGAAAGTGAACGTGATAAACATCCAGCTGGAAGACGAAGCCCATACTTAGTGGTCCGTCGAAGAGAGCAAACTCGATGAGCCGATTGAGTAGAGTAAGTTCAAAGAATGCTTCTTGGACCACTATTTCCCCTCTCACTGCCAAAACAGAAATGGAGGAAAGATTTATCTTGCTGAAGCAAAACGGCTGTCCCGTTGATGTATATGCGGTAGAGTTCAACCGTCTCAGCCGATTCTCTTCGTATATGGTCACTTCAGAGGCCACCAGGGCCAGATGTTTATTGCAGGGACTTGACTTTGAGCTGCAGCAGTTGATTGTGTCTCACGAGTTGCAGACTTTCGCGCAGGTGCTCAATGCTGCACGAATTCAGGAGAAGCTGATCAATAAATTCAAGGGCCCCAACTCAAGTGAAAGGAGGCCCCCAGTTATCTCGACACATACTCATGCATCGTCCCGAGGGGTCATACTAGTTCACAGGCTAGGGACGATGCAGATGAAGCGTCCCTTCGTGCCCCAGCAGCAACAACAGAGGAAGGTTTTAGTCTGCGGCTATTGTTACAGGGATGGGCATACCCAGAAGGACTGTCGCTGTGCCAAGGGACAATGTTTGATTTGCGGATCTAGCCAGCATAGGGTTAGTGGTTTCCTTCAGCGAATAGAGTTACAGGGAGGATCTGGACCGCAGCAGAGGTTAGTGGAGCAGAAATAGACCAACACAGGTCGCGATCAGGGACGGGCTTTCACCTTGACTGCCGAGCAGGCAGAGGCCTCAGGAGAAGTTGTTACAGGTACTCCACTCATTCATTCTACGCCGGCTAGAGTACTATTTGATTCTGGAGCATCACCGTATTTCATATCTGCACATTTCGTCAACACTCACTCCATACCACATGAACCATTAACCAAAGGATAGGAAATACATATTGGTAATGGTATTATAGTGTTTAGTCGAGAATATAGATCTTGTCCAGTTGTAATTGTGGCAGGGAATTCTACGTGAATTTATTTTTAATCGGGACAGGCAGCTATGACGCGATTCTTGGGATGGATTGGATGAGTATATTCCATGCGATCATCGATTGCCGAGCTAGGAATGTGACCTTCTGCATCCCTAATCACCCTCAGTTTGTTCTCGAAAGTGGAAGCTAATCTTTGGAGCCAGCCAAGTATAGAGCTAAGTCAAAGGTATTGACGACTATGGAGATTGATGAGAACCCAGCACCAGAGAGTGTTCGGGATTTCCTTGATGTGTTCTTTGAAGATTTACCAGGTCTACCACCTCCTCGCATCTTGGAATTCTCAATTGACCCAATTCCAGGTCCATCGCCAGTTTCTAAAGCATTGTACAGAATGCCACCAGTTGAATTGGCAGAATTGAAGAAGCAAATTGGAGATTTTCTGGAGAAGGGATTTATTCGCCCAAGCGCTTCGCCGTAGGGTGCACCATTCTTGTCGGCGAAGAAGAAGGATGGATTGCTATGGATGTGCATAAACTACCGTGAGCTGAATAGAGTAACGATAAAGAACAAATACCCCATTCCGTGCATCAACGACTTATTTGATCAATTGGGTAGTGCCAAGGTATTTTTGAAGCTGGATCTTCGTTTAGGTTATCACCAGATCAGAGTAACGGTTGAAGATGTATGCAAGACGGCTTTCCTGACCCGATATGGGCATTATGAGTTTCTTGTGATGCCGTTCGGTGTTATTAATGCTCCGTCAATATTCATGGATCTGATGAACAGGGTATTTGCAAAATACCTGGACACGTTTGTCGTTGTATTCATTGACGACATACTAGTCTACTCTAAGACCCGATAGGAGCACGCCGATCATTTGCGAACTACACTATAAATTCCGCGGGAAGAGAAGTTATATGCAAAACTGAGCAAGTGCGAGTTCTGGCTCGACAAAGTGCAGTTCTTGGGACACATTGATTCGGGTGAAAGTATTTCAGTGGACCCAGCGAAGATAAAATCTGTTAGAGATTAGCCGATACCAAAAATCAGTGGCGGAGATCATAAGCTTCCTGAGATTGGCAGGATATTATCGGTGTTTTGTTCAAGACTTTGCACGAGTTGCTGAACTCTTGACAAAGCTAACACGGAAGGAAGTGCCTTATGTGTTGTCAGAGGAATGTACACAGGCTTTTGAGTTACTGAAACAAAAGTTGACCACGGCTCCTATTCTTACAGTATCGGATAATTCGGGTGGTTTGGTGATACATAGCAATGCTTCAGGGAAAAGTTTAGGCTGTGTTCTGATGCAGCACAGTCGGGTAGTTGCTTATGCCTCACGGCAGCTGAAGAATCACGAGAGGAACTACCCAACACACGACTTGGAGTTAACTGCAGTGGTTTTCGCCTTGAAGATCTGGAAACATTACTTATTGGGCGAAAAGGTAGAAGTGTACACGGATCATAAGAGTTTGGGATGCGTGTTCACTCAGAAGGAATTGAATATGAGGTAAAGCCGATGGATAGAACTAATGACGGACTATGACTTGAACTTACAGTACCATCCGGAGAAAATAAATGTCGTACCTGACGCTCTCAGTCGCAAGCCAGTGGTCATGATGTTGCCCAGTCAGAGGAGCATCATTGAAGACTTTCATAAGCTCGAACTAGAAGTTGTTACACCGAGTGCAACTAGTCAGTTTTGGTAATTACAGGTGCAGTCTTCACTTGTACATTGCATTAAGGCTGCACAGGCTGATGATCCTCGATTGCAGAAGTTTAGAGAGCAGATGGAAACCGGATTGAGGACATATTTACTCATATATCGAGACGGTTCTTTGAGATTCGTTAGCAAACTCTGCGTTCCCAAGGGTGACGTTCGAGAAGAAGTACTAGTTGAGGCTTACAGTTTAGTTTATTCAGTGAATCCGGGAGGCACGAAGATGTACCGAGATCTAAGGCAACACTATTGGTGAAACGGGATGAAGCAAGAGATTGCATGGTTTGTATCCAAGTGCTTAGTATGCCAACAAGTAAAGGCGGAACACCAGATGATAGCTGGATTATTGCAACCTCTTCCTATACCCGAGTGGAAATGGGAGCATATCATTATGGATTTCGTGACAGCCTTACCGCGGAGTCTAAGAGGCAACAGTGCCATCTGGGTTATCGTCGACCGTCTTACAAAAGCAGCAAACTTTATACCTTTCCGAGTGGGATAGTTGACAAAGTCGCTTGCGGAGAAGTACATGCAGGAAGTAGTGCGACTTCACGGAGTTCCGGTCATTATAGTATCGGATCGAGACACCAGATTCATTTTGCACTTTTGGAAGAGCTTAAAGGAGAGTCTGAGTATACATCTCAAGTTCAGGGCTTACCATCCACAAACGGACGGACAATCTAAGCACACTATTCAGATGCTCGAGGACATGTTGAAAGCATGCATGTTGGACTTTCAGGGTTCGTGGGAGGATCACCTTCATGTGGCGGAGTTTTCTTACAATAACAGTTTCCAAGCTAGCATCTAGATGGCTCCATTCGAAGCACTTTACGGACGAAAATGTCGATCCCCTGTTTATTGGGATGATGTTAGTGAGTGAAAATTACTGGGTCCCGAGCTCATAGTGCAGACAGTGGACAAGATTCAGATGATCAGGCAGCGTATTAAGACTGCTCAGGACCGACAGAAGAGTTCGGAAGATACCAACAGGAGATCGTTAGATTTTGAAGTCGGTGATCATGTATTCTTGAAGATTTCACCTATCCACAGAGTTATCAGATCTGGGAATCGTGGGATACTCAGTCCCCGATTCATCGGACCGTTTGAGGTACTAGAGCGAGTAGGGGAGGTAGCTTACCGACTTCCCTTACCCCCATCATTAGCTGGCGTGCACAATACATTTCATGTGTCACAGTTGCGGCGCTGCGTTTGAGACATCAGTCACGTTCTCGATCATTCAGAATTGACATTGGGTACCGACTTATCGTATGTGGAGCAGCCTACTACTATACTCGATCGTAGAGAGAAGGTGCTGAAGAATAAGGTCATTCCGTTAGTCCGAGTATTTTGTGGTGGTCGTTTGCCCGGGGAATCTACCTGGGAATGTGAGGAGGATATCCGTTCATGGTTCCCACATCTTTTCGAGTAGCTGATTGTATCGCTGCTTCCTTGTTTTCGTCCCTTTAATTTCGAGGACGAAATTTTTGTTTGGGGGATATGATATAATACCCAGATTATTTCGGTACCCCAGTATCCGTATGTTAATAATAAATTTTACATACACTTTCATATTTAATTTACTCCCAATATACTCCTTCCAATTATTTTTATTTTTCCCAAAATCTAACCAAATTTTAGTACCCAAATATTTATTTCTTAAACTATATCCTAACCCAAGCTCCATACCCCAAGCCCACAACTCAATCCCAAATTCAAGCCCAAGCCCCAATAACCCAAACCCACTCCTTTCCCTCAACTGCCACTTTCTCTTTTAGGGATAATGGACGATACATAGAAAGTTGGGTTGAAAATATGGACCCTAACACCGTGAAATGTCACCCCCACTTAGATCCACCAAATCTAAAATTCCCTATACACCTAACTTGTGAAAATCATAGTAAATTAGATACATACTGGAATGCAGTGTTCGAGGGCTCATACCAAATCCAACTCAACAACCCAGAACCTCCTATAATTTTTATTTCTATACTGTTATATCACGATGGCGAAAACCGTTCGGGAATGCGGCTCTGGACTGCAGTCCAGGGTAGTACTGCTTGTCGACACCTGAATTAAAATGTTTTTATAATTCTGTGTAAAAATGATATTATGAGGAACCCTATACTGTTGTGAATATTATTCTGTTAGCTAACTATTGGTTATGGTTTCATTACTTTTTATTGTTGTTTGCTATTTTAATCATATTTTAAATCGTGGTTACGTACTGCAGTCCCAAGCAGGGACATAACGTATACCCTGATCTTAAACGGTGCATATCTTCCAGCACACCGCGGATATTGTTGATCCATCTAGTGCGTTAGAAACCTAATTAATATATATAAATATTACCCAACTGTAGCGTCGCCTAATTATGATCTCAACAGGGTGAAAACTGTGTTACGAAACGGACTTTCAGTTCAGGAACTGAATTTCTAGCAGAGAACACTTAAAAAGAAACGATTGTAATTCTTATACCCGAAACCTGATTGACTTGAAACTAATTTCTTTGAATTTATAATTAAGTTTACTTTCTACCCTTTTTGTATCATTTTGTTTAATTCTGATCGTACTATTTAATGTGATTTTTCTAAATTCTTAAGACGCGTAATGACTTATATTGCATGACTTACTTAGCGGTATAATTCATATATTTACCTGACTGTGATACCTATAGTGATAGTGAGCGCCCTTATTAATTCTTAGTGTATATTGCATTATCGAACGTGAGTGGTATCGGATTAGTTGTATCGAGTACACCAGTGAAAAGTGAACGATTTATGATAGTGAACAGTACAGTGAATAGCGAATAAAACAGTGTTATTGGTGCGTACTTGTACACAACTAGCCCATACATATATTTATTGAAACCTGGGGAAAAAGGGGAAATCAAAGTGGAAAGGAACTTGTATTTAGCAAGATTAGTGATTTAGAGGATGATCATTCGAACAATGACTCTTATATATATTAGGTTTGGACTTAGCGGTCCGGCTGACAAGGTTATGTCCTGGGCAACAGTGGGTCATAGTCTCGGATATGTATGAGATCCTCGTTAAGCATGATCACTCCTTTCCTCAAAATTCGATTTCAAAAGAATTGACCTAGAGATTAGTAGGAACACAGATCATATACTGCATTGATTATTGATATATCGATTACCTGCATTCACTGTCTCCACTGTTATTACTTTTATTTCATGCCTCATTATTGTTATCATATTAGTACTATTGTGTTGCCCCAACGACCTGAGTATGCATGCTCAGAGCTTGGAGTGGACGCAGCTCAGGAGTCAGATCTACCATTCGAGCTCGCAGAGATTTAAATGTTTGTATTTTCAGCACTTATATCGCTTCTCATAAAGCAACCTTGTATTCGCACTTGGTTAGTAGTTTTCTTTTTTTATTGAACTATTGTAAACTATGAACAATGAAAGTTGAAGTAATAAACTAGTGATGTGTTTTCTTTACTTCTGTGCTATGATTACTGATTACCATATAATGCTAGAAACCGAAGTGTGACTACGGCGGGATGGTTCACTGACCATAGGAGCATGGCTGGCCTAGTCGCCTCCGTATCCCGTATTTTGGGAAGCGGGGCGTGACATCTTGGGTTCCATCCGTTTTCACTTATGGTTATGATCTTGAGGACAAGGGGTGTTCTTGATAAGAACTTCGATTTTGTGAAACCAAAACTTTGGTTTTTGGTGATCTTTGATCTCTGATGGGGGAAATAATGAAGTTTTTCCCTTTGAGATCTCAGATCTTGAGATCAAAACCTCCATGAGAGCTTAAGCTCTTGGCCAGAGAGGATTTTTCTCACGGATCTTTGATCCAAAGGAAGAACTCTAGGTTCTTGGGAAGCTTAAACTTCGATGATGAAGGAGAATAGAAAAAGGAAAAATTATCTCTTTATTTTTACCTAGTCGGTTGGGGTTTCTCTCTCTTGAAGAAGTTCTTCTTGGCTTGATGGAGGTGGTGATCTCCTTGTGAACCTTATGGGGGTCTCTGTGTGTATGTTGATGGATGCCTTTAGGAGATTAATCACCCCTTTCTACTCCTTTTGTTGGAGGAGGAGTAGTTGGGAAAGTTTGGAGAGAATCTCTCATTGAGAGATCTTTAAATTGATTTTTGATCAATCGGTGGTGCTTATGCACCGTTGGATTTTTGATCCAGACATTTTCTGTTTAAACAGAAATAATCTTTCTGTTTTAGAAAGATATGGAAAATTATTTTTCTAAAATAAAGTTTAAGTTCTAATTGAAACTTGTGCTTCACCATATAAATGCACTTGCGTATATCTATTGGCGCTTGCACCACTGCAATGCACGTGGCGCTGCGCACAACTAATTTGGTTGGCGCTTGCACATGCGCCCAACCATTAGCGCTTGCGCCGCATGCTTTATACATGGTGCCGCGCCAAAGAATTGGCACAACTTTTGGGCGGGAACAACATCTTTATGACAGAGATAAAGAGTTGACCAAGGTCTATTCCAAAATCGATAATTTGATGAATGTCATGGAAAACCTCACAACCCAAGTCGTTGCAGTCGCAACAAACTTAAGACTTTACCCATGAACCAGGAACTGACATCTCGACTTGGCTAACAACCATTCTGTCCAGCCTGAAGGTGGGGGAACGTCATGAAAGTCAACCGCCTCTAGCCTCCACGGAAGTTCTGACGCTTGATAGCGTCAAATTGACACAAGAAAAAAATCAAAGGTAAATTATCGGTAGCCGAAGCTAAAGTACAGAAAAACTGCACCAATAATGGGAGGCCATACCCTACTGAATACTATCTTGTGGAATATTCCCGTGGCTATGCTATCCCTAAGTTCGAAAAGTTCAACGAGATGGGAAACGCCGATCAAAATATTTCCCACTTCAAGGCGTCGTGCGGAAACACAGAGAGCAATGACGCACTGCTCCTCAGTCAGTTCATTAAAAATTTGACCGACTTTTCTTTTCTTTGGTACATAAGCATACCAAACAATTCGGTCAAAACATTTTCTTAAATGGAATCTCTGTTCAAATAAAGTTTCATGAGTGTCGGATTGCTGACCTCATGAAGAGTAAATGGGACAACAATGAATGCAATGTCGATCATGTTAACCGACAGCGTAATCCTCGCACTAAATGCGAACAGCCAATAGAACAGGGGCAAGCCGTCAACCTTATTAGAGGAAATGTCAATAACTGGATGACCCCCTCCTTATGCACGGCGGATCCCAAAACTCTTCAGGATCTGACTGAAAGGATCCAGTTAATGGAGTGTGCAAGTATCGAGCCTACCTCGGACCTCCAAATTAATCACAAATCCAGGTACCAGAAGACAAAAGCAGCAAAGATGAAAATTCCAGCAATACCAACCCCTTCAATACGTCTATTGACCGGGATAAGCAGGCAATGAGCAGATCAAAGACCAATCAGCCTTGAAGACCAATGCTAGGGGAAGAACCGACTTTGATAGACAAAAAGAAGAAAATCTACCCTTTCAAAAAGGATAAGGTCCGCAAGATATTTAAGGATACCCTAAACAATGTCTGCAGCTGCTCATTCCAAAGAGACCGCATGAGCGAAAATGACCGATAACCCCAATTACTGTCCGTATCATAAATTGTCGAGGCATACAATAGAAGAATGCTATACTTTCAAAAATTAGGACGAGGAACGGTACGAGATGGGACAAAACTCACTGTTTGCCAGCATGCTAGCGACTAATAAAGTCTCGAACGGCAATGTTATACAAATGAAAACTGAAATCCTCCGGGAGAAAACAATTCAATCGTCCACCCCAGGAAATGGCTCAAGTCTGTCTCAGTTTTCATGGGACATACGCTTGTCCAAAAGACGAAGGAAATACTGAAACTTCTTTTCAAGGAAAGCACGAGATTAAATAAGATAATCAAATAAGGCCTATTGTCCCAGTCATCGATTCAACTCCATCAAAATCAAAATCCAAGAGTCTTAAATAATTCTGTAACAAGATGCCAACAAGGCAAGACAAAGAACAAGTACAACTTTGACCCCTAAGTCATTAAACTGGAAAATAAATCAAAATCCAAGAGTCTTAAATAATTCTGTAACAAGATGCCAACAAGGCAAGACAAAGAACAAGTACAACTTTGACCCCTAAGTCATTAAACTGGAAAATAAAATAAAAGAAAAGAAAAAGAAAAAAGAAAAAGAAAAAGAAAAGAAATAAAGGATCAGTTCTTTTGCTCGTTCTCGAGCAAAACCGTTTTATTTTCAAAATCCTAATCTCAATTTCACAAGAAATGCGATTGCACTGAGCATGTGCAACAGGCCGTTAAACCTCTAGGTTACCCTAGAGGAGGAGTGTTGTCTCCTGAGAGTTTTCAGCAGATTACACCCACAAAATCCCGTCAAGCTAGATTCGTAAGTTAACTGTCGACTCTAATCCTAAGGTTCAGTATCTAAACTAGAAATTCTATCATACTAAATTAGAAATATCCAACCCTTATTCTTCACACCTCACTTCTTTATTTCACTTAAGCTCCTTTACGTCTTTACGTGTTCGTGCAATAGCGTTGTTTTGTTTCAAGAACTTCGATTAAAGTTTTCATGCCTTCAATAAAGACCAGGAAAAACTTCAAAAGTATATCGCAAGTTTGTAATGTTCTAAACTTTCTTGAGTTTTCATTCTTCAGTTTGGTCTCAAATTTAGGATTTCTATCATCTTTAACAAAAAATTTAGTCTTATTTTTCACTCCACCTCTCACATGTTTTCGTTCATACACACCTTCATGATTTGTGCAGCAGTCTCTTAATCTTGTAATTCAAACCTTCATATCTCCGTTAAATTCCCTTTCCAAAAATTTATATGTTTTTATCTTGTACTCGAAACTCGTCTCTAACCAAGATTATTCTCCTATAAAGAACCGTGAGGATTTTTAATTCGGAGAGAACACTTGCTTGGCTTATTAGGCTTTCTAGATTTCTTAACAAGATTTGGGTCAATGACTCCCAAACCAGATGACTTTAGGGCATTAGGTATACAGACACCCTTAGGAATTAATTGCTTAAGTCATTGTAACCCTTCGAAAATCGTTTAGGCAGTTTTTCGGTAATCGGCTAATTTTTCGGCTTTTTCCGTAAAAAGTAAAAATAGGTATTTTTCATTATAGAACTAATTATACAAAATTTAGATAAGATATTACTATAATTTTGTCACTAAAATGTCACTTATAATTATCTAGTTAAATAAAAAAAAATTTCGTAATTAATTATTTTTTTTATTTTAAGCCTTTTTAAATACATTAAATTAGTGATAAATAAAAATTTAATTAGGTAAATTTCATAATTAGGAGTCTTTATAAGCTAAAATATGGTGTTAATAAAATTATATCATGACTTTGCAAACTTTTGGTTTTAGGGTGGGAAATTTAATGGAAAAATGGTGTAAAATGAGGTTTTTTTTGTAAATTGTTGATATGAAAGCATTAAATGAGAACATGGGGTGTTTATTGACCTAGAAACTTCTCCAAATTTCCCCACACCCTCCTCCTCTTCCTGCTGGTCGAATTTCAGCAGCTCCCCCTTCATTTCTCACTTCATTTCTTGCTTCATTTCTTTGCTAAAATTCAATGAAAATTCACAAATTTCCATCTCCATTCAAAGCTAAAACCTAATCCACTCTCTCCTCACCCAAATTTGTTTAAAAACTTGATGAAAGGAGGCTTTCTTGATGACTTGAGCATGCTAGGTTTCCACTTGTGAGGTAAAATCCTAAACTAGTTGCTAACTTGTAGTTTATATATGCTAGAATTTAATTTTGAAGTATTAATTTAGTTGTAAATTCTTGTTCATGAAAATCAAGAAGGGGTTTTGATGTTGAACTAGGGTTTGAAGCATGGTGGTTAGAGTTAAGTTAGGGCTTTGGTTACCTAATTGATTAGAGTGGTTAATTGTGTAATGATACGCTCGCTAAATCGATAAATTTCGATGTTTGCATCGAATCGGTATTGAATTTGCTTACTAGATTTTTACAAAAATTAGAATGCGATCAAATTGCATTATGTTAGCGATATAATTAGCTTCGTATAGGACTATTAGAGTGTGCGGATGCGGGGTTTCGTCTAGTCGGGTTGTAGTTTTGTCGATTTCCCCGAAATGTCGATTCTAGTTAAAGATTAGCGATTTTCGTGCGTTTTCCCGTGCACCGAGTGCATGTTATGTTTAATTCGAGAGCGTCGATAATTGTATATTATAACTTGCATTGTTTTAGGTTTTGTAATCTTATGCATGGTGTTGTACAAATATAGGATCGGTCGGGAAAACATCGGACACGGCGCGAAATGGCAAGGCGGTGGTCGGATCAGATTAGCGGGGATTTCAGGTGAGTAGATGTATTCATCTATGGGGGAATCGTCTGGATGGCGCGATACGCCCCCTAGTTAGGATTTCCTTATCTCTTGTAAGATTCATGTTGTTAGTTAGCTTACCCCTTCATTGACATTGCATACCCTTATAGTTAATAGTATGCTAGATTGCATGGATATTCATATGCATATATGCGATAACACTTCGTAGGACATGAACACCACTACCATTGGCATCTGTTGCACGCGCACTATTCATGTGACACACACGCCTTTGGTAATTGCCATGCCACGTGCACTAGAAAACCTGTTTAACTTAATATCGCCATTTGCATTCATACATGATATATGAAATTGCATAGCATGCATATACCTCGCATTATCATCATATTTACATAGATTCTAGCTAAAATTCACATCATATACATTGATATCATAGACATTTATTATATATAACATGTGAACATTATGATTTTCTTGAGGATTTCAGTATTTCTGCGATTTCTGGATTTTTGGGGAAAACCGCAAGAATTTAACAAAAGCTTATATTTATCATTTTTAAAAACAAAGTTGCGGTTTTCTCGTGATGTATGTGTCGTCCACCATGAGTTTTCATGTTTTCTGTTGGATTTCGAGACCCGATTCGAGGAGTGGATAAACCGTCTCGGGTACATGGTGGGCCCGGTATGGTACCCCGGGGCAAGAAGATCGAGTTGTAGACGATGAGCCTGGCAGGGGAAGACTACCTACCGGTGATGTCTAGCGCGGCCGATATCCGGAGGATACCGACCGTTGTCGTGAGATTTATGATATGGGCCGATCCGGACTGACGGAGCCCGATATTAAGACAGATATGATTCCTATTTGGTGTCGATGCTTGACACGGGTTTTCAGATGATTTCTTGATGGTACTTAGCTATTATACAGATATTCATTTTCTAAAGTTAAGAATTCAATACCCTTAGCATTTAAAACACTTAAAGCCTTAATAATGACATTGCATACCTGTGCATGCATACTAGAGATATTATATCACATATGGACATGCATGTTGTGGTGCATTGCGTGCATTCTTACGATTGCCTTACTAGATGTTATATTCTACTCACGAGCTGGCAACTCACCCCCGTTGTGCCACAGTGTCTTGCAGGTCGGACCCGTCAGTCTTGTAGCGGCGGGCTATCTTATCATCAGTTCCTTTTGCTCAGACTCGCGACATCGCCCGTAGGTGGGTTGCGAGCACACTTTATTTCTTTTTGCTTTATCATTGTATCTAGTATTCTCCATCTACCACTTTATATTGTATATGCGACCTAGTGATGAGACTGAGAGACTTGTATATTTGTGGTTCTTTTGGGTCGAGCTCACTTGAGCCGGCGTTGTGTTTTCTGATATTTTGCGTTTCTTTTATGCTCTTTTCTTGATATTGCTATTATATTGCATGTGGTTGTGATCCGCCTTGGGCGAAGAGCTAGCTCCCGCTTGGGGATTCCATTTTTATGATTACAGGTTTATTATCTTGTTGTACCCATTTTGGGGGATAGAAAATACAGGGGAGACTCTGTCAAAATTTTCGGAAATTTTTGATGTTTTAAAAAGGGATTCTATGCAACTTAAATGATTTTAAAAACCATTTTCATTAAAGGTTTTCGTTCACTCTCTTTTGATTTTGGTTTAGATTCTTCTGGGCTTTGGCTGACTTAGGTTACGGTACGCCTTTAGACGTCTCGTAATCTAAGTGCCAGTCGCGTTCCGTACTTTCAGGTCGTGACAAAGTTGGTATCAGAGCGTAGGTTTTACCTTTCTGAGTGTAGGACGACCTTGGTAGATGGAGTAGGTGACTTAAGCAGAGTGGCGTAGCGTGGGTATGATCCGCGGCATACTTACGATACGGTACTCCGCCTAAGTGACCTTAGGACATAATTGCTTGTATTTTCTTTCTTGATTCCTTGCATTCCTTGATTCAATTGCAATGTCCTTATCAGTCCTGTTTCTTATTCCAGCTTCGATGCCGCCAAAGACTACGAGAGCTCAGCGGGCTGCCGCTAGGGATGAGATTCGTGCGGGCCCGTCTGAGGCGAGGATCGAGCGGGATGATACGCCTGTCCCTCTGGGTCATACTGATCCGCCTTATCCTGACCGTATTGCCAGATTAGAGGCCGGCATGCAAGAGTTGCGGCAGATGATGGGATCTTTAGTTGAGTCCAGCCGGGCACAGAGATCCGAGGACGTTCCTTCCACCGCACAGACCACGATCGTACCTGCTGCACAGATGGTCACTCCTGCTGCTACTACGGAGACTATCCCTGTTTCACTACAGGAGTTCATGAGATTGAGACCTCCAGCTTTTACCGGTACAGATGCGACAGAGGACCCACAGGCGTTTCTTGATAGGATGGCTCGGATTTGCCGTTCGTTGAGGTGTTCTGATGATAGATTGGTGGAGTTTGCGAGTTTTCGTCTGGAGGGTCTTGCCCAGACATGGTACGATTCAGTAGAGAGAAGCCGAGCTGCAGGTCTGCCTTCTATGACCTGGGATGAGTTTACATCTGCATTTCTTGCCCGTTTTCTTCCGGAGAGTGTCCGAGATGCTCGAGCCCGTAGTTTTGAGTCTTTGAGCAAGACTCCTGGGATGACAGTATCGGAGTATGATATACAGTTTACCCAGTTGTCTTGATATGCTCCGTACCTAGTAGACACAGAAGAGAAGAGAATAAAGAGGTTTGTGCAAGGGCTTGATACACAGCTATTCCTTGCCATCGGCACCCAGCACTTTGATACATACGCAGCCGCGATGGATGCAGCCTTACTTTTGGAGGAGCGTATTTCTGTGACTCCGGTCGTTTCTGGGCCGAAGAGGATCCGTACTGATACGCCAGCTCAGCGGCAGATGGGCAGACACCGCGATAGATTATTTCCGGGAGATGGTGGAGGCAGAGGATTGAGACGAGGTCAGTTATTTGGTTCATATCCACAGACCCAGCAGTCGTCTCCAGGATGTTTTCGGTGCGGGAGTCAGTACCACCGTGTCAGAGACTGTACCATGGGATGTTCGGGCGCGGCGACAGTCCCGCATGTGACTTTACCACCCTCACCACCTCCTCAGAGAGCTCTACTTCCTACTCCTGATGATGCTTCACGTCAGTCAGATGCTTCTAGAGGCCGTGGGCGTGGCGGTCCAGTTCCGAGAGGACGAGGCGACAGAGGCAGAGGCAGAGGCCGAGGTAGAGGCAGAGGACAGCCAGCTATTAGTGGTGGACAGGCCCGAGTGTTCGCGTTGACTCCTCAGGATGCACAGGCATCCAATGCCGTCGTGACAGGTACTCTGCCAGTATGTTCTTTTGATGCACGGGTATTATTTGATCCAGGCTCCACACATTCCTATGTATCCACGTATTTTGCACTGAGGTTGGGCCGAGAGTCTTCTCCGTTAGATCAGCCGCTTGTCGTTATTACACCGGTAGGCGAGTCATTTGTTGCCCGTTTTGTGTACCGATCATGTTCCGTTCATATCGGGGAGAGAGATTCTTCGGTCGATTTGATTCTCCTCGATATGCTAGACTTTGACGTTCTTCTTGGTATGGACTGGCTAGCCACCTGTTATGCATCCATGGACTGCCGTGAAAAAGCAGTCAGATTCAATTTTCCGGGTGAGTCGGTTATTGTTATTCAGGGAGATCGTAGCGCTACCCTTCCCAGCTTGATTTCTTCTCTTCGCGCTGGTCAGCTCTTAAGGAAAGGGTGTCAGGGATTCTTAGCCTATGTTTGTGATACTAGCTCCACAGAGGTTCCGTTAGACCAGGTCCCTGTTGTGAGAGAGTTTCCTGATGTATTTCCTGATGAGCTGCCTGGTCTGCCACCAGAGCGCGAGATTGAGTTCTGTATTGACTTGATCCCCGGCACGGGGCCTATCTCTATACCGCCTTATCGGATGGCCCCGGCGGAGCTGAGAGAGCTAAAGGATCAGTTACAGGACTTGCTGGACAAAGGGCTTATCCGACCGAGTGTGTCACCTTGGGGTGCTCCTGTCTTGTTTGTTAAGAAGAAGGACGGAAGTATGCGTTTATGCATTGATTATCGTCAGCTGAACCGGGTTACTGTGCGGAACAGGTATCCCCTACCCCGCATTGATGACTTATTTCATCAGCTCCAGGGTGCAGGGTTTTTCTCGAAGGTTGATTTACGGTCAGGTTATCACCAGTTGCGAGTTCGGAAGGAGGATATTCCGAAGACCGCTTTCCGTACTCGATATGGTCATTATGAGTTCTTAGTGATGTCGTTCGGGCTCACCAATGCCCCGGCAGCATTTATGGATTTGATGAACCGTGTATTCAGGCCGTATCTCGATCAGTTCATTATTGTGTTCATTGACGACATCTTGGTTTATTCTCGGAGCCGGGAGGAGCATGAGCAGCACTTACGTATCACATTGCAGACTTTGAGGGAGCATCAGCTGTTCGCCAAATTCTCTAAGTGCGCATTCTGGTTAGACAGTGTCGACTTCTTGGGTCATGTGGTGACGAGAGATGGTATTTGTGTGGACCCGAGGAAGATCGAGGCAGTTCAGCGTTGGCCTAGACCAGTATCAGTTACAGAGGTTCGCAGCTTTCTAGGTCTGGCCGGCTATTATCGACGTTTTGTCCAGGATTTCTCCCGCATTGCTGCACCTTTGACCGGGTTGACCCGGAAGGGGGTTCCTTTTGATTGGACCCAGACATGTGAGGATAGTTTCCATCAGTTGAAGACTCGTCTGACTACTGCACCAGTGTTAGCATTGCCTTCAGGATCAGGCGGGTTCGTGGTATATTGTGATGCTTCTAGAGTGGGGCTGGGATGTGTATTGATGCAGCACGATAGAGTTATCGCATATGCTTCTCGGCAGCTGAGGAAACACGAACAGAACTACCCCACTCATGATTTAGAGATGGCTGCAGTGGTATTTGCACTTAAGATCTGGAGACATTACCTATACGGTGAGTCGTGCCAGATATTCACTGACCACAAGAGTTTGAAGTATATCTTCCAGCAGCGAGACCTGAACCTGAGACAGCGCCGTTGGATGGAGTTGGTGAAGGATTATGACTGCGAGATTTTATACCATCCGGACAAGGCGAATGTGGTGGCAGATGCTTTGAGTAGGAGGCCCGGAGGTAGCTTATCTTGTTTGAGCGCAGTACAGATGCAGTCGACGGCGGATTGGCAGGTGTTATGTGACAGCAGAGTGCAGTTCGAGTTTACTCCTACAGGGGGACAGCTGGCCCATTTCAGAGCACGCCCACAGTTACTTGACCGTATCCGCGAGGCACAGTCCGGCGATGCCAGTATCTTAGAGATTATTGAGCAGATTCGGCAGGGCAGAGTTTCTGAGTTCGTGATTGATGATCAGGGGATACTTCGATTTGGGACTCGACTGTGTGTGCTAGATTCAGAGGGACTGAGGCGTGATATTCTCGAGGAGGCACATAGATCAGTATACAGTGTTCACCCAGGTTCCACCAAGATGTACCATGATTTGAGAGAGGTTTACTGGTGGGACGGGATGACGAAGGATATTACAGATTTTGTGTCGAGATGCCTGACTTGTCAGCAAGTCAAGGCCGAGCACCAGAGGCCAGCCGGCGAGTTACAGCCTTTGCCCATCCCTGAGTGGAAGTGGGAGCAGGTCTCCATGGATTTCATTATGGGTCTACCCAGGACCAGTTGAGGGTATGACTCTATTTGGGTGATTGTGGATCGACTGACGAAAGTGGCTCACTTCCTGCCAGTGAAGACCACTTTTGGATTTTCTCAGTACGCCCAGGTTTATATTGATGAGATAGTGCGACTGCATGGAGTTCCGACTTGCATCGTGTCCGACCGTGGCACCCAGTTTACCAGCCGATTGTGGCAGAAACTCCAGGAAGCTTTGGGCACCCGATTGAGTTTTAGCACAGCCTTTCATCCGCAGACTGATGGTCAGTCGGAGCGTACGATTCAGACTCTCGAGGACATGCTCAGAGCTTGTGTTTTAGATTTCGGTGGTAGCTGGGATCGTCATTTGCCTTTGATCGAGTTTTCCTACAATAATAGCTTCCAGGAGACGATTCAGATGGCACCTTTTGAGGCTTTATATGGGAGGAGATGTCGATCGCCTGTATGTTGGACAGAGCTTAGGGAGAGCAGTATTTTGGGGCCGCAGATTGTACAAGAGACGACCGAGAAGATACAGCTGATTCGGGACAGGATGAGAGCGGCACAGAGCAGGCAGAAATCATATGCTGACAGGCGCCGTCGTCGACTCGAGTTCGCTGTTGGCGATCATGTTTTCCTGAAGGTCTCTCCGATGAAAGGTGTGATGAGATTTGGGCAGAAAGGGAAGCTGAGTCCTAGATATGTTGGTTCTTTCGATATCCTAGAGCGTGTTGGTCCAGTCGCTTATCGGTTAGCTCTTCCGCCCAGCTTCCCCGATATTCACCCCTATTCCATGTCTCGATGCTCCGCAAGTACCTTCATGATCCTTCCCAGGCGATTCAGCACCAGACGATCCAGCTAGAGCGTGATCTTTCTTTCACCGAGCAGCCGGTGGTCATCTTGGATCGGCAGGTGAAGAAATTGAGATCGAAGGTCATACCGTCTGTCAAGGTCCTTTGGCGTGGCCCGAACAGCGAGGAGTCACCTGGGAGACCGAGGTCGAGATGAGGAAGAGATATCCCCATCTTTTTGAAGGTACGCGTAGTTAAATTCTAAATTCGGGGACCGAATTTCTTTAAGGGGGGAAGATTGTAACCCTTCGAAAATCGTTTAGGCAGTTTTTCGGTAATCGGCTAATTTTTCGGCTTTTTCCGTAAAAAGTCAAAATAGGTATTTTTCATTGTAGAACTAATTATACAAAATTTAGATAAGATATTACTATAATTTTGTCACTAAAATGTCACTTATTATTATCTAGTTAAATAAAAAAAAATTCGTAATTAATTATTTTTTTTATTTTAAGCCTTTTTAAATACATTAAATTAGTGATAAATACAAATTTAATTAGGTAAATTTCATAATTAGGAGTTTTTATAAGCTAAAATATGGTGTTAATAAAATTATATCATGACTTGCAAACTTTTGGTTTTAGGGTGGGAAATTTAATGGAAAAATGGTGTAAAATGAAGTTTTTTTTGTAAATTGTTGATATGAAAGCATTAAATGAGAACATGGGGTGTTTATTGACCTAGAAACTTCTCCAAATTTCCCCACACCCTCCTCCTCTTCCTGCTGGTCGAATTTCAGCAGCTCCCCCTTCATTTCTCACTTCATTTCTTGCTTCATTTCTTTGCTAAAATTCAATGAAAATTCACAAATTTCCATCTCCATTCAAAGCTAAAACCTAATCCACTCTCTCCTCACCCAAATTAGTTCAAAAACTTGATGAAAGGAGGCTTTCTTGGTGACTTGAGCATGCTAGGTTTCCACTTGTGAGGTAAAATCCTAAACTAGTTGCTAACTTGTAGTTTATATATGCTAGAATTTAATTTTGAAGTATTAATTTAGTTGTAAATTCTTGTTCATGAAAATCAAGAAGGGGTTTTGATGTTGAACTAGGGTTTGAAGCATGGTGGTTAGAGTTAAGTTAGGGCTTTGGTTACCTAATTGATTAGAGTGGTTAATTGTGTAATGATACGCTCGCTAAATCGATAAATTTCGATGTTTGCATCGAATCGGTATTGAATTTGCTTACTAGATTTTTACAAAAATTAGAATGCGATCAAATTGCGTTATGTTAGCGATATAATTAGCTTCGTATAGGACTATTAGAGTGCGCGGATGCAGGGTTTCGTCTAGTCGGGTTGTAGTTTTGTCGATTTCCCCGAAATATCGATTCTAGTTAAAGATTAGCGATTTTCGTGCGTTTTCTCGCGCACCGAGTGCATGTTATGTTTAATTCGAGAGCGTCGATAATTGTATATTATGACTTGCATCGTTTTAGGTTTTGTAATCTTATGCATGGTGTTGTACAAATATAGGATCGGTCGGGGAAACATCGGACACGGCGCGAAAAGGCAAGGCGGTGGTCGGATCGGATTAGCGGGGATTTCAGGTTAGTAGATGTATTCATCTATGGGGGAATCGTCTGGATGGCGTGATGCGCCCCCTAGTTAGGATTTCCTTATCTCTTGTAAGATTCATGTTGTTAGTTAGCTTATCCCTTCATTGACATTGCATACCCTTATAGTTAATAGTATGCTAGATTGCATGGATATTCATATGCACATATGCGATAACACTTCGTAGGACACGAACACCATTACTATTGGCATCTGTTGCACGCGCACTATTCATGTGACACACACGCCTTTGGTAATTGCCATGCCACGTGCACTAGAAAACCTGTTTAACTTAATATCGCCATTTGCATTCATACATGATATATGAAATTGCATAGCATGCATATACCTCGCATTATCATCATATTTACATAGATTCTAGCTAAAATTCACATCATATACATTGATATCATAGACATTTATTATATATAACATGTGAACATTATGATTTTCTTGAGGATTTCAGTATTTCTGCGATTTCTGGATTTTTAGGGAAAACCGCAAGAATTTAACAAAAGCTAACGAGAATAGGTGCTGATATCAACCTTGACTTGAGTTCTACAAAAGCTTGTTCGCATGCTTCTGACCACACAAAGTCTTCACCTTTACGTGTGAGCTTGGTCAGGGGTGTTGCTATCTTAGAAAAGCTTTCAATGAACCTTTTATAATATCCAGCTAGACCTAAGAAACTTCGAATGTCCTTCACCGACTTTGGTTTCGGCCATTCGCTTACTGCTGAAACTTTCGCTGGATCCACAGAGATTCCTTCGCCTGATACGATATGTCCAAGAAAACCAACTTGATCTAGCCAAAACTCGCACTTGCTGTACTTGGCATATAATTGATGTTGTCGTAGAGTTTCCAGGACAATTCATAGGTTCTCGGCATGTTCTTTCCGACTCTTTGAATACACCAGGATATCGTCGATGAAGATGACAACGAACCTGTCTAAGTACTCCCAGAAAACTTGATTCATCAGGTTCATGAATATTTCTGTTGCGTTGGTCACTCCAAATGGTATCACAAGAAATTCGTAATGTCCATAACGAGTTCTGAAAGTCGTTTTGTGAATATCAGCTTTCTTGACCTTCACTTGATGATAACCTGAATGAAGATCTAGCTTAGAGAAAACATAAGATCCACTTAGCTGATCGAATAAATCGTCGATACGCGGTAGCGGATACTTGTTCTTTATCGTTACTTCATTTAAGGCTCTATAATCGATGCACATTCTGTATGAATCTTCTTTCTTCTTCATAAGTAATACCGGTGATCCCCAACTTGAAGTGGTGGGACGAATCCATCCTTTCGCCAATAATTCTTCCAATTGAGTTCGGACTTCCTTCAAACCTTCCGGACATAACCGAAAAGGTGATTTGATCACCGATTGTGCTCCTGGTACTAAATCAATGCTGAATTCAAGAGCTCGATTGGGAGGCAAACCTGATATATCGTCAGGAAACACATCGTCGAACTCTCGAACCACTTCTGACCTTGATTCTTCCAATGCTTGAGTTGTTGCAATCACTGCTTCCCTTGGCTTTGCTTTGTATGTACTTGGCTCCAGGGTACGGTGTTCACACCATAATATTGCATTATTATATTCCCCATTCTTATTCTTTTTATAAATAAACAGGTGCTTTTGATGCATGTCTGCTACATATTACAGGTTACAGGTTCTTGGAGCGAAAACAGTGAAAACGATGAAAAGACGATGCAAAAGTGGACTTTGACCAACAAACAAAAGACTCTTGATCAAGCCTACATCAAAAATAAAATTCACAAAGTACAAGGCAATGCAAGGTCCAAGATTACAAAGCAAACGGTTAAAAGTCCACTGCAATTGTTCACTGGAGATCTGGAAGAAATAGAAAAGCCAAATTGAATAAAGATCCAAAGAAATAAAAAGCCCAAGAAGCCCAGAATCAGTTCCAAAATTTCCAGACATAAAATTTTACCAAAGCTTGGAAGTCTACTTTGACTAGGTCTTTCTAAGGATATTTTGGTAAATGTAGACATGCGAATCAATTGTAACCTAGGGTTTCTATCTCCTATAAATAGAAGCCCAAATCATTGTATTCTTTTCATGCCTCCCTATGCCTCTTTCTATGAATAAAATTTACAATTCTTTTGGAGAGTATCGATGCCTCTTTTCATATCATCTATTCAGATCTGACAACCCTGCGTAAATGTTTGGAGAGAGCCATCTGTAAGTAATTTAATTTCTTGCCCTAGTGTAGATTTCAATTCCTTGCCCTAGGTAGATTGAATTTCATGCCCTAGGAACTTGTTTAGGGTTTAGCTTTGAGGAAGGATTTTGAGAGATGAGATCTCTCATCCCTTTCTTACCCACCAAATATTTACAATAGGACTCCATGCATACATGCACATACCGCTCCCTACGGCACTCTATCCCTCGAGGTAGCGGTGATACCGTAGTATAAAGACCCGGGTGTGATGTTTTCCATGGAGGTTTGGGTAAGGATCTCTAAAGGAAGGACAAGAACCTAGAGGAAGGAACACCTTCCCGAATGGATCCAATCCCCTTTATTGATAATTACCATAACTCCTCACAGATCTTCATTCGGGTATAGAAAGCGTTGAGATTTAATTTCATTTCCAAACCATCCCTAAACCTAACCCTAGCAAGAATAGATCTAGATAATTGCCCTAGGTTAATTAGATTTTTAGATTTAATAACAACTCCGAACACCCTTCGGAATTAACTCGTAAGAACGAATAGGAGACTCACAACATCCCTGTGGACCGACCCGTACTCACCGGCTAGCTGCAAAACGACGCCGTACTTAATTGCGGTTACAAATATTTTTGATCTATCTTTTAGAAAGCGCAAGCACGCTAAATCACTTTAATCAAATGGCGCCGTTGCCGGGGATGGCGTGTTATTTCCTTTTTGCAATTTCGGGTTAATCTAAATTAAAAAAAAATCATAAAAATCTGAAAAATCACAAAAAATATAAAAATATATCATCTGTTATTTTCGGAAAGGGTACTTTGTTGTTTGAATCTTGCAGGATATACAATCGAGACGGATCTGGAATTTCCAGAAAGCGAAACAAGAAGAACCACGGAGATTTGGAGATCCAAAAAAAAAAAAAAAGCCGGCGGCCCCATTCCTGCCGCGGAACCGCCGCGGGACACCCCTTCGGGCCGCGGAACAGCCGCGGCCTGGTCGACTCAGCAAAAAAAAAAAAGCAGAAGCGTGGTTAAAAAAAAATACTGTAAGTATTCTGATCTTCTCCTCTGTAAATCTCCGATATCTCTTTTGAAAAATCTCCTGCAGAATTTTTTTGTGCTTTAAAATCTTCCCCCTTCCAAATAACAAATCTTATGCAGGATTCGTTGCGCTATGCTTAAAATAATAATTGATTGCAAGTAATATTTTTTGTTTTGCATATCTTTTATCGAAAATCTTTTTGCAAAATTTCCAAATAAAAAGTAAGCGGAAAAAGGAAAATTTTAATTAGAAAATTTGCGAACTTTGAAATTCATAAAATAAAAATCTTTGACTGCAAGTGATTTTTCTGTTTTGCATATCTTTAAAACTGACTTTAAGGGGCTTTTGACCAATTCAAATTGGGTGGGGATTTCATCACCCTTCCCAGGACCCCAGAAATCACATAAGGCATATGTATTGACCATCTATTAATTAAAAAAAATACTAGACTCGGCCCTAAGGATTTCGAGCTCAATAGGACAGAGGACTAGTTATAGACATCGACCGTTTATCCTAACCAGACTTTGCGGTTTCTAGGCAAGTGTGTCAAAGGCTAGTGGTTTTTCATTAGACCCACAGTGTGGTTCCTTCCCACTTACCTGGCACTTACCTGGCCGCAATTGGCGGTGAAGAGGCGGTTTGAGGTCCTATTTCTAGCCCTTTGGAACAGTTAGGAGCTGTCTAGCTGACCTAGGTGACCCTAGATCTAGGTCTAATTGTGCATTTCTGGTTGATTGCATTTGTGTCTAAGCCCTTTATCGATTTTTTTTCTGCAAACAGTCTCAAATAAAGAGAAAAATAATAAAAGGAATTTATTTTAAAAAGACTTGCAACTTTTGTCGCTGAGAAATCCTTGCACCACCCAACCTTCTTTCTTTTCCTCTTTCTTCTAACATGGGTACCCCACATAATAAATCACTTGCCGAACTTTGGTATCCCGAACCTAATTTTGCATCGTACGTCAATTTGTTCGGTCAATTTAAAGACGATCCTTCCTTGCCTAAAATATCTTTGAAAGATCAAATAGAGGCGTCTAGGAAACAGTTTGACTTTTCAACCCACTTGGTGTCAACCAAATCAACCTTTACCACTTCCATATGTTGATACCACTTTTTCAAGTCCTTCTGTCACTCCTAAGCCGATGTCCATTGCTGAGCATATTGCTCAATCTCGCAGTCGATCTTTCACCCCTCTCCACTCATCTAGTTCTAGGGATCCACATGACTATTCATCTTTTTATCCATATGTTGACCCTACCCCTGTCCAATCACCCACTTCCTATCAGTCCTACCCGACCTTCCCACCCTCATTAGACACTGTTTCTACACAGCCACTAGGGAGTTTTGCATATCCACACGATTTCGAATGTTTTACCGAAACCCCCTACCACCAAAGTCTAGTTTGGAAGAGGTGTTGGAGGCGTATATCACAGCAACAAACAAAATGGTTAGGAATGTGGAAGCGTCCGTGGCCGCCCTTATGCAACCTAGTGAACCGGTAGCTAGTCTCCAACTAGCTCCAAATTTTTCAATGTATGAGGAGGCGGTTGGACAGAATGAGAATGTGAGAGGATTTCCAAATCAAACCTACTCTTACCCAATTGAAGCCCACAACTCCAGTTTTCCATCAAATGTCCTCAATGATTCACAAGTTCAAAATAAAAACGAGTTGTGTGATTTTGTAGTGTTTGATTTGCCAGATTGTGAAGAACCCCATTCGAGTGAAACCACACTTAGCCCTTTCGGTCTTTACACCTCCAATCTAGAACCTAAATTGATAAATATCCATGCTTTTGATGAGGTGTCTAAAGAAATTGATTTTCACTTGATTAAGGATATAGACGCCGGGAATATTTCGGATGATGAACCTGTCGATTTAATTGAAATTTTATGTTCAAATTATCATCCTGAGTTATTAAATGTTTCTCCCGAATCTCATATGCGTCTTGATTTTGATGATAATGGCATGGATGAGTTGAATATTGAGGAGAATTATGAGGATAATATTGAGGAGAGTAGTGAGGATCATATTGAGGTTGAACCATTTTTCTTTGATGTGTCGGATTTTCCAATTCATCCTCTTGAACCTTTACCTAAATCACCTTCCCTCTTTTCCATCGTTCCGACCACGCCTCATTTCACACTTGACGACTGTGAGCTTGAAAACTTTTCCTTCGAATCTGACACAATTCTCACAGCCGACGACACTTACAAGTGTTTCACTTTTTCGGACGATCTTGAAGTCTCACCGCCCGAGTTTGAGTCCTTTGCATTTTCAGATGAGTTAGTTAATCCATCAGACTCGGTTGCTTACAGTCGTTTCGAACCATTGATGGAATCTTTCCAGTTCGAAACAGTTTATTACGGTGAGAATGAGACTATCCCTACTTTACTCCCTTTCGTCTTTCCCATTGTTCCGACCGAACAAAAGACCGTTACGCTTTCATCTCCTATACTAAGTTCGGCATACCCATGTTTTGTTGCGAATCTTGAGGGATTTGACCCCATTTCACGACGGGTTGATAGGTTAGCGCAATCGCTTTTAACACATCGGTCATCACAAATTGCGCTAATTTATTCACTCGATTTACACCCTCAAGATCGCGCGACTCTTCTTTCTCCTTCCCGCCCTTCTTCTCCCCCACCGAGACCACATTGTCTCTCGTGTTTCTCATTTCTTTCATCCACACCCCATTCTTACACCAACTATACCACTACCACGATAAGATCTTTGAATGGTTGGTGCTAACCTTTGGCTTGTGTAAGGCCAAGCTTAAGTTTGGGGGGAACCTTTGTATATATGTATATATATTTTTTGTTTTCTTTTTCTATAAAAAAATAACAAAAAAATTTCAAAACAATAAAATAAAAAAAATTGTAAATAAATAAACAGGGGAGTATCGGTATTTTGACCCTCTTGGTTTAGCATGACAGTGAGGACACTGTCAAGTTCAAGTTTGGGGGTATGCTCGGTACGTCTTCTTCCTTCGAATTCATTTGTACATATTTTTGCATTTGCATACTTATTTGAAAAAAACCCATAAAAATTGAAAAATTTAAAAAATTATAAAAATTATTGTATTCAATTTTGGCTAATTGACTTGAGTTTGATAAAAAGGTTAACTGGCTAGGAAAAACTAGATCTTAGACTTAGCAATTTAAAAACCCTAAAAATAACCTTCCTTAGAGTTTAACGGTAGAAAGTATATGTCTTTGTAGGTTATTTAGAAATAGGCAAATTTTGGGTTCACTTCTTGGGCTAAGTCAAAATGAGGGAAGAGTATTGATGTTCTTATTAGAGTATAAGTTTGAAAAATAGTTTCTAGCTTAAGTCTAGATTCTGAAAACATGTACCCTACAAAATGCACAATCACGCACCTTGAAACTTGGATTAGTAGAAGAGACCTTGAAATGTTCTTGTCTAAATTCCTTAGCACAATGAAAATTAAAAGAAAAAAAAGTGAATAAAGAAAAAATGGACACTGGTTTTTGTGATTACTTAAGGCTGTAAAAAAAAAATAGAAAAATATTTAGCGAGGGTGCTTCATCACCTAGTACCTTAGACCAACTGGTTTGGAAGTCACTGCTAAAAGCCTTGGGTGTTGCAAAACTAGGAAGTACGCTTTAAAGTGCTAATGCATCTTGTAATCGGTTGTTGGTACCTCAAGAAGTATTAACGGTCGCATGAAGGATGTGTAAGCGAAATTCAAGTAAAAATTCACAAATTAATAAGTGCTTTGGACAATGGACGAGAGTACGATTGCTTGATTTTAATTTCCAAGTATAGGGGTGACATTTACACACACGTGGGGATACGTGATTGGAGTTTAGATAAGAGAGAGGAATGAAGAATAGAACTTGTATCTTTAGTAGAGTTGATAGAAATTCCTAAGTGGAGATGGAACCCTAGAAGGAAAACTTAAGAGATGCTGAAAGCTAAGTAAATCTATAGAACACATATAACCTTAAGTTAGATGATGAGGAAGTGTGAATAATATGGGTGAGTAATTTGCGAGTCGACGATAATAGAATCTTTGTTAGAAAACCTAATTTGAGAACTAAAGTCGAAAAGCTGAATTGATAGGATTTTGTGGGTAGTATCCGCTGAAAACCCTC
This sequence comes from Agapanthus africanus, assembly GCA_030015575.1. Taxonomy (NCBI): domain Eukaryota; kingdom Viridiplantae; phylum Streptophyta; class Magnoliopsida; order Asparagales; family Amaryllidaceae; genus Agapanthus; species Agapanthus africanus. Next base: position 429,847,352 of record CM057347.1, read on the forward strand.
AGGAGACAACACTCCTCCTACTAGGGACACCTAGAGGTTTAACGGCTTATTGCACGAGCTCAGTGCAATCGCGTTTCCCTGCGAAAGTGCGGTTAGGATTTTAGTGAATAAAAATAAGTTTGCTCGAGGACGAGCAAAAGATAAGTTTGGGGGTATTTGTTCACACCATAATATTGCATTATTATATTCCTCATTCTTATTCTTTTTATAAATAAACAGGTGCTTTTGACGCATGTCTGCTACATATTACAGGTTACAGGTTCTTGGTGCGAAAACAGTGAAAACGATGAAAAGACGATGCAAAAGTGGATTTTGACCAACAAACAGAAGACTCTTGATCAAGCCTACATCAAAAATAAAATTCACAAAGTACAAGGCAATGCAAGGTCCAAGATTACAAAGCAAACGGTTAAAAGTCCACTGCAATTGTTCACTGGAGATCTGGAAGAAATAGAAAAGCCAAATTGAATAAAGATCCAAAGAAATAAAAAGCCCAAGAAGCCTAGAATCAGTTCCAAAATTTCCAGACATAAAATTTTACCAAAGCTTGGAAATCTACTTTGACTAGGTCTTCCTAAGGATATTTTGGTAAATGTAGACATGCGAATCAATTGTAACCTAGGGTTTCTATCTCCTATAAATAGAAGCCCAAATTATTGTATTCTTTTCATGCCTCCCTATACCTCTTTCTATGAATAAAATTTAGAATTTTTTTGGAGAGCATCGATGCCTCTTTTCATATCATCTATTCAGATCTGACAACCCTGCGTAAATATTTGGAGAAAGCCATCTGTAAGTAATTTAATTTCTTGCCCTAGTGTAGATTTCAATTCCTTGTCCTAGGTAGATTTAATTTCATGCCTTAGGAACTTGTTTAGGGTATAGCTTTGAGGAAGGATTTTGAGAGATGAGATCTCTCATCCCTTTCTTACCCACCAAATATTTACAATAGGACTCCATGCATACATGCACATACCGCTCCCTACGGCACTCTATCCCTCGAGGTAGCGGTGATACCGTAGTATAAAGGCCCGGATGTGATGTTTTCCATGGAGGTTAGGGTAAGGATCTCTAAAGGAAGAACAAGAACCTAGAGGAAGGAACACCTTCCCGAATGGATCTAATCCCCTTTATTGATAATTACCATAACTCCTCACAGATCTTCATTCGGGTATAGAAAGCGTTGAGATTTAATTGCATTTCCAAACCATCCCTAAACCTAACCCTAGCAAGAATAGATTTAGATAATTGCCCTAGTTTAATTAGATTTTTAGATTTAATAACAACTCCGAACACCCTTCGGAATTAACTCGTAAGAACGAATCGGAGAATCACAACATCCCTGTGGACTGACCCGTACTCACCGGCTAGCTGCAAAGCGACGCCGTTCTTGATTGCGGTTACAAATATTTTTGATCTATCTTTTAGAAAGCGCAAGCACGCTAAATCACTTTAATCATACGGTCTCCCCTTTTGAAATAAAAGACTGAATGGTCTGGAATCTCGAACACTACACTCCTTTCACGACAGTCGATGGTAGCATAGAAGGTTCCGAGCCAATCCATACCTAGAACCACATCGAAGTTCGGTATGTCCAGCACTTTGAAGTCAGCATAGAATTCTCTGCTGCAGATGACTACTGGACACAAGCTGTATCCCATTGTTGCCTTTAGAACACCATTTCCTGAACTGACATTCCAACTGGATACAAGCGGTGCGACTGGAATCGCATAAGTTCGGACAAATCGTTGCGATATAAAGCAGTGAGATGCTCCATTATCTAAAAGTGCCAGTGCAGGAAGTGAGGCTACTGAGATTGTACCTAAGGTATATGTGGGATAGGTTTTAGGTATAGGGAAAATTTGTGGATAGGTATTAAGACTGAAAGAAATGGTTAAGAAGAAAAGGTTACCAGTGATAACTTGGCCAGTGGCTTCAGCTTCTTCCACTGTCATCGTGAAAGCCTGTCGCCGTGGTACATTCCTCCTGGCCTGTGGAGCATTCCTCGGAATGTTCCTTTGAGCTTGGTGAAATTGGCGAGGAGGAGGTGCAGTCGGTGGTCCTCTAGGTGGTGGAGCAGGTAGAGCGAGTCTTGGAGCAGGTGCTTGAAGGGCTGGTCTTTGCTGATAATTGATCGCTGGCCTGGGTGCAGCAACTGGGTTTTGTCTTTGGGGACAAGACCCAATATCATGAGTAGCTGAGCCGCAGAATAAGCAAATACGGTTGGCTCTTCGGCAATCTTTCATCATATGTCCAGTTCTCTTGCAGTAGGTACAAAAGGCTGGGCCGGGCCTGTTGTTCGGTACTCCGGCATCCTTGGTACAAAAGGTGGCCTTGACGAGGCTCCTCCTGTCATTTGGTTGACAGGGCGTTTAACTCCTGCAGATTGAGGTCTGCCCCTCGCCTTTACCACTGCCTCATAACGGCGGGCAGCTTTCAGAGCCGATTCATGAGTCGGAAAATCTTCTGTGGCTAGTGCAACCTGGATTTCTTAATCCAAACCTTGTTGAAATCGACGGGCTCTGATCTCATCCGTTGGTATTAGGTGTGCCATAAATTTGGTAAAGTATTGTGTTAGTTGTGTAATATGTGTTATTTAAAAATTCGAATTATTGAGACATATCTTACCGACTGAGCATGGTGAACTCAGCGTCATACTCATCTACTGACTTGTTCCACATCGAACCTTGTTGCAGATGGATGAACTGCTGTTCCATGTCGAACTTGGCAGTCTGAGGGACGTACTTTGCGTCGAACATGTCTCGGAAAGTCTTCCATTCGATGGGTTATTCAAGATGGCTTTCTTCCGCCTTCCACCAATTCCGTGCATTGTCCATGAGCTGCAGTTTCGCAACACAGACCCAAGCTATTTCTAGCACTTGTACCGCCGCCAGATCATCTTCGATGCTCTGAGCCTATTCCTCAGCTTCCAGTTGGCTCTCTTTTCCTGAGAACTGTTTAGGGTGCAAGGCTCTAAATTGCTTCACCCCAAGTGTTTCTGCCTCGGAACGGTTCATTAGAAGAGCAGTCTGCTATTGCTGTCCTTCTAGGAGGCTGCGGATTGCCTCAAGCAGAACCGTCTGCTCATTGATTGGAGCAGGGACGGCAGGTGTGATTGGTAGTGATGGTGGAGTGTTGTTGAAGTTGGTGCTGGTGTTGTTTCGGGAATCCATAACCTTGAATGAAAAATTTTGGGTTAGGACAGATTCAAAGTATATGAAATGATAATATTCAAGGAATATGAATTGTAAAGAATGTTTTAGTTGCTGGTCCTTGTGTTATATTGCTTAGGTTGTTCACGCAGAACAGAACGGCATGGTAGGGTTCCATACAGCTCTGACCTGCATGGGCTACCAACAAAACTTGTCACGCCCCGCTTCCCAGTGTACGGGCAGAGGACGCGAGAGGCCGCTACGTTTTTACTCAGAAGTAAATACGCTAAGCGTAACTAAGCAATATAAAAGAAATGTACACAAGAGACAAATGTAAAGAAGCAGCAACTTTATTTATTAACATTCTTTTACAGTACAATGCATAGAAATGTAAATACACGGGATAAAGTGATGCCTAAATAGTGGCATAACAGAAATGTAACGTACTGAAATGAAATGTGTACAATGAATCTAGAGCTCTGGGTCGTTGGCAAGCTGATCCAAGTCCTCGCTGGTGGGCTCGATCTCCTGGAAGTCCGAATCACCTGACAACATTCCAAAGAAGAAAGAGAATGAATGTCGTCAGCAAACAATCGCTCGGTAAGTCCTAAAGATAAGGGAGAAATAGAATAGACAGAGAGAGAATGTAGCTTTTAAAGTTGTATTATATAGTTAACGCTGCTGTTTGTAGCTTGGTACAGAAGGATGTCAGTGTATACGAGAGGAGTCTCAATAGACCAGAGACTAAGGTGAACGGAATGTACAAGGAACCATTATGCCACGGTACAACAGCAATGGAATACAGGTTAGGTGTCTTAAATCTTGCAGTCTCATGCCACTTCTAACACCTTCCGTACCAATCTACCCCTTAAACCCTACGAAGTATTGTTTTGTATTGTTTGTATTGTATTGCAACTTGTATTGTCTTATAATATAGATTGTATAATTGGATGAATGGCTGAAACTATAATATCAGTAAATGGATGTAACTGGAGAATCATGGATGTAACCGGAGAATCATGTAAATGGAAGTATATCCATGGTTCGGTTCAGTCAATACAGATTGAATAGATTGAATATGTGAATTCATGGATTTATATGGAATTGTAGTTGTAGATTGTACTTAAATCATATTCAAGTCAGATTATTTATAATGAGACTCAGTCTGAGTCAGAACAATCAGAAAAGAAAATTGAAATCTTGAATTAGGTTTTGATGTTATCGGTAACCGCTACATATGGGCGGCAGGATTTGTGTCTTTTTCAAAGACGATTACCATGTTGATAACACCGTTTGTTAAGTTATCTACCTTAAATAGGCATGCACCCACTTCTCTGGCTCCCTGAGGCTCAAGAGATTGGTCCCGCTTAAACCTATGTTTATTAGGGTCCTTAGGGTAATTTATAGAACTTGAGGGGTTTTTTTTATTTAAAAATACTTTTGTATAATTTTCAAAATACACCTCAAGTAATTTATTATCGTTTTTAGAGTTTTATAGATGTAGATTTTATATATGTGACATTTCTAGTAAATAAAACCTATTTTTTATAATATAGGGTATTTAATTGTAATATTGGAAATGTATGGAATTGCATGGTATTTTCGTGTGAAGTGATTCTTTTGACTTAGAGAAGTTGGAATATTGATATTATAACAAAAATAGATATTTTGATAATACATATATATTTATAAAAATAATTTTAATTTATTATTTTCTAGAAATCTCATTTTCTTAAGATATTTGTATTTTAAATCTCTCAAGACCGAATGCTCCTTGCGGAGGTCTGCATCTCGCACTACTGATCCCGAGGATGTGCGATAATCCACACCATCCCAAACGGGTTCCCCAAATAGGTTGTAGCGGCGCTTTGCAAAGATTTGTAAAAAATATGTAATCTTGTAGAAAACGGTTTTTAATGGTAAATGGTATTCATAAGTAAAGTTTTGTTTTCCCGTATTCTATGTTCCCGAAAGGTATTGTGCTATGTTGCATATGAGTGTTGTGAGGAGGTAGGTCATTACCTCGCGATCTAATTAAAGGTATAGCAAGATTAATAATGTTTTAAAGTCAAAACTAAACTACATGGTATTTTACTGAAAAAGAGCGGTAAAAGTTACAAAATGAAATATTTTGCTATGAAACTTGTTCAACATGCTTTGTTAATGATTAATAGTCAAGATGTAAGAGTTTAACATGGTTTTGTTAAGGAAAATTGAACTTTATAAAGAAAACCGAATCGGAAGTCGGATTTAACTCCACTTCCGACGGGTTTTAGAAAAAGAACTTTTTAGAATAGCAAAGGAAAGAGGGAGGTGGGACTTACGGCTTTAGATTCAATAGAAAAGGGAAAGGAAGATGTAGGAGGCGCCGATGCGTCGTTTAGTCGCCGGGAGCTCCTAGGGTCGTCGTCGGAAAATTGCCGGAGCTTCGCCCTTCGCTAACTTCAATTGCACACTAAAATTCTATAGAGTTTTCTTGAGAGTTTGAACAGAATTGTGAGTGAGGTGGGTGTGTTTAGGGGTGGTATTTATTGGGTAAATCTAGGGTTAGGGTAGGTGAAAGGGTTAGAAGAAAATGTATTAAATTTTTGTATTAAAAAGGTTTTAATGGGATTTTAAATCTCACTGTTAATGTGCAGAGGAAATAAAGTGTACAGGGGTTTCAGGAATTCCAAAAGACACAGGTTAACTGAAGGACTCATTCGGATTCGGCCGAGTTCAGCCGGCGGCGGCGGCCGATTCGGTCGATCCGCCGGCCGAGTCGGGCTGAGTCAGGCCGGGGTCGGTAGTCGTGGGTCCATCGTCATTTGGTCTACTACCTGGGACAGTTTGTTTTTAGTGTGATTTGGGGTTTTTACGAATTATGCACGTGTAAACCGTTGGACTTCTAAAAATTTAAAAGAAAACAATATTAAAAATAATGCGGGGGATGGGATTTGAACTCTGGTGCTGTGGTTCAGCAGTGCAAAGTCTTACCAATGAGCTACAAGCTCCTTCTTGCTATTAAAAAGCAAAAACAATTACTTATAGTACTCAGAGGAAATGCAAATATTCCAAGTATACATTAAATTTTACACAAATTTTTGTACACTAAAAATGGAGTTGTTATACGGGTGCTCAGTGGAAACTGGGTACACTGAACGGACTCGCTGAGAACTCCTAGATGGTATTATACCTATCATCGGATAGCAGTTCTTTGGTGACACTGGTACATGTTAGTCTGTAGACCCAAGATCGTCATAGAGTCTTGTTTGATTCCCACTGTGCTTTGATTTCCACCATACCACGGTCAAGAGATCGTGCAAAAAGGTGGTTTTTGGGTACAGTCCCGAGTCACATGGAGGCAATGAGCGATAAGAGGGGTTTTGTCTCTCCCGGTATTGGGTGTTGATGTTGGTCTATGCCCGATTGGCCATAATAGGAAATCCCTAGCCAGGGTTGCTGAGATTTACTGGTAAGTGTTATTAGTAGTTTCTCGAACCGTTATGGACCTTGCATTGGCATGACTTATCAGGATATTGGGGTCTGACGTTATACCACCCCCTGGCTATGATATGCGACATATCAGATAAAGAGACTGGACTGTACGGTAGTGTTACTGATTGGATTCGCAGGAGTATGAGCAGGCTTGCTTGTTTATCTTCTGATCTCTTAATACCCAGGTGGCCGTTACGTTTAGCAGACCGCTTACGGCTTGCGGGTGTTTGATATGATCATCACCTACTGCTGGCGTATTGACGAGTCTTTAGAGTCCTACACAGAGGTTTCCTGGTTCATGCGAAACGGAGTAGGAGCACAAATGAGATATGTGCGGGACCGAGATTAATGCGTGTATGTGATACCGTATTCTATTCTCGCGATATGTGACATTCGTCGGTTATATGTGATATAGCCAGGTTATCGGATCAAGTGTTGATTCGATAAGTTGTTACATTTGATATTAGTCGGTTATATGTGATATAGTCGGATTATTAAATCAAGAGTTGATTTAATAATTTAATGCATAATTATATATTTGATATATTAAATTATATTAACTAATATTAGCTCACTTAAGTAATTCTTTTTCTCACATTTGATACACTTTACATATATTTGATATATGTATTGTTTTCTATTTGCATACATTATATATATATATATGATATATATTATGTATCATGCTAGGTTACATTTGAAACATGTATGAATGAGACTTTTACCATGCTAGGGTTTAAGCTAGGGTTTTATTTGTTTTAAGCAAATCAAACATTTGGATTTAGTCAAGGTTAAACTTGGAGAAGCTAGTAGAACATTGACTTATTCAACTTGTTTGTCTAGTTTAAGATATTTGTTAACCCAACCCTTAAGCTTAGACTATGGTTTATTCTCTACTTGAGTTAGGCATGACACTAACTCACCCATGGTTGCAATTCTAACCTCTCTCTCTCTCATTCATCTCTTCATCACATCTTCTTCTTCCTCATGAAAAGAGTTTTCTAAGGTTTGAAAAGGTGATGAAATATTGTGAGAAAATTAAATCTAAAGTGAGCCCACTTCTTACTTCATCATTCTCTACTACTTGCCATTTAGTATATGGTGTTTGCTTCACTAATCTCACCATTAGTGAAGAGGTAGCATGAGCTAGTGTCTCCTCGACGTAGATCATTTTCGGCCTCGAAGACTTCGATGCAAGCTTATTCATATCTTCATAGGAGCCTTTCTAGAGTCCGGGAGTTCGTGATCGCAGCGAAGGGACTACTACACCGAGCTATTAAAGTGAAGGAACGGTCTATAAAGGTTGTATTCCTTGTTCACTTTAGTTGCAAATATGTTTGCATTCGTTTTGTCGGATTTTCTACTATACGATTCTAGATTAGGGTTAGCTTGAACGGCTAAAATTTGAATTTGGCATGGAATATGCCTCCCGAAAACTTGCTGCTGTGCTAGACAACCCTGCAGTGGTATCAGAGCTATGCTAGAAAATTAGACGATGTGTGCTAGGATTACAAAACCGAAACTACTCCGAAACACCCGATACGAAAACTTGGTTTCTGTTGAATTTAAAATGTCTTCAAATTTTTTTTAAAACAACTGCAGAATGTTATATGTGATGTAACATGAACACCCCCAAAAATTGAGGCAATTTTGATCAAATTTGGCCGGCCACAATAGGCTAAAATCCGGTGTGCTCGGGTGAATAGTGGAGTTCTGGCTTCAAATTTTGGTAGTGTTCCAGTATCTGGGTTTTGGGGTTTCAGGTGTTGTTTATTTTTGCTAAATTTTCATGTGATGTTAACTTTCTACAAAGGCAACTCGGAGTGTTTCATAATCGTAATTCTAACATGTATTCGGGTTATTTAGACGAAATCAAAAAGTTTGAACGGATATCAATAACCCAATTTTTTTCCCGCTGGAAATTTTTTCAAGAGTTGGATTTTTTCCGAATTTAAAAATTTTAGAAAATCATGCAAGCGATTCTGTGGACCCTCTAGAAGAACGAAACCCTAACTCGATTCTGTGATCGTCAAAACCGCCACTAAACCCTAGGGTTTGTGGTAGTTTAGCGGTGCCACAGGTGAGGCATTGGTTGACCCTTCTACGGCTGGTTCATAGGTGCTGTGGTATGTTCTAGGTGGTTTTTTAGACTCCGCTCAAGTGTTGAGCTTATTGGGAAATTTTGGGTGCTTGCTTATTCGATCGAAAAGTTTAACTTCGTCTACTTATCTGTGATTGTGATACAATATTTGGAATCCACAAGTAGTTATGTGATAACTAGTTTGAATTTTATAAATCTAGCAGTTTAGTCTCATTTGATCGGTTGCCACGGGATTTTGATATTGATCAAAAGTCCGTCGCAATTACGTAGTGTACGCGGATACTCTCCGGGTAACCTTACTAGATAGCCACGCCCCATAGCCCCGACCAAGTGACTGTAGGAGAACCCCGTCGCCAAAAGTATCCATTCGGGTGCTCGCGGCAGCGGTGTTCCGCCTTAGTGCACTTCGTCGACGGCATCGGGGGTGCGGCCGTCTAATAAAGTTTTCGACGAGTATTCGATCAGGTTATCGGGAATCTTGTTGAATTACCCGACTGGTTATTGGAAAGTGTTTTCAATATCGAGACTAAAATGCGGGGTTTATAATTGTTAGGCATGTGATGTCTAAGGAATTCATTTGGTTGAGCATGAAATCCAAAGTATGTGATACATTGGGTTTATGATGTCTAAGATGGTTGCGGATTCCAATTGTTGTAGTTTTTCACTTTCTTTTCTGTGACCGTAAGTGTAATATGTGGTGTATCGCCGGTTTCGGTGCTATATGTCAACGACAACTGGGATACGTATATTTACTTACGTTGATGACATGTGATGTTATGTGTTGCTGTGATATGTTATATTGGATCGTCGTGTTTTGAATAGCCCGGGGTTTTATGTGAGATGGGGGTTTTTATTTTCATTCATGTAAAATTCATTATATGTAATATTCTTTTATTTGGGCACTTCCGGGTTGAAGATGTTGTCACCATTGATGTATATTATTTACTTTTCCGCATTAGGATAGACCCAAGGCGGGGAACACAAGTAACCGGGTTCTAGGGTCCAGTGGGAGACCATCTCGAGGAGTCGAGACCGGGTCTCTTAACTTTAGAATTGGTAGGGTTGCTTGACGCTCTCGTAGGGGTCTAGAGATGTGGGTTTGGCTATTCATCACGGCCGTGGAATCCGCGTTTTTACTGGCTTAAATAAAACACAGAATTCCTAGTATATCCAATATTTCATATGTGATTCTTCTGCTGCTGATATTCTGTGATGTGATCACTTGATATGTTTTGAGTCGAATGCCTATATTATATATATGAGATATAATAAATATTGTTGCTTTTGTTTCTAATGTGATGCTTAGGAAGCATAATTTGATGGGACTTCATTAATGAGATTAATGAAATAAAAGAAACCTAAAAGATGTTGTAGAAAACTGTTTTAAAAACTGGTAGCTCTAGTTCTGGCTTTGCATAGCGGTATTCCTTGTAGAATATCCAGCACCTTATTCGATAAGGAAAGAGCTGAGATCCCTTCACCGGGAGTGACCTCTTTAGCGAAACTAGCAGATGCTACAAACTCAGTTTGTCTTTTGATTGCTTCTATAGATTTTGTTTTGCATAGTGGTATTTGTGAAATATCCTGCACCTTATTCGATATGGAAAGAGCCGAGATCCCTTCACCGGGAGTGACCTCTTTAGCAAAACTAGTAAAAGCCTCAAAACACTCTTTTTTTAAAAATCACTCGATTCTACAATGATATCAAGTTCATGACGCAAAAGGTTTTCATAAAAACCTGTCGTAGCCCTCCGTCATTTCAGATAAGTACTACTTAGTATTCGTGCCGTGGTAGTTTGGACTTTGTCAAGGCGTAGTGTTCGGTAGCTAACTGGTGCTTATCTGCATCATGAGATGTGATTGGATTAGGGTATTCATATGGCGTAGTTTGGCCTCCGTCAAGGGTCGTGCGGGTGGGTCTAATTCAATCAGGAAATGACGGGTTGAACTTGACTAGCGGACTATGGGTAGTTTGGCCTCCGTCAAGGTCATAGGACGCTAGGGGCAGAATATTATCGGGAATTTCAAGTGTTGAAATTTGCAATGAGTTTGCATAACTTCTATGAGATAGTTGGATCCCGATACCCACTACGAGTAAGAGTTACTCTTGAGAGAGTTTTATACATTACAATTAGCCGATCAAGTAGGTGTCTAGAAAGGTGTTAACGGGGTTACGCCCCTGGAAAAACGAGGTTTATTTTAATTAAGTCCGTACGAAAGCACGGGGAACCTCCCTCAAAGTACCGACACTGGCCTGGCTTAAAGATTGGCGAACTTGTAGGGTGTAATTAATCCCGGCTAGTCTTACCTTTTAGGGTTTGAAGATAGATTTGACTAAAACAGTGGGAGCCATCCTGATTAGATAAACTAATAACCAATCTAATTCTGCAAGAGCGCACGCAGAGTGTTTTCTTCTCTCTCTCTCTCCTGGTAGCAATCATGTCGCGCCTTAATCAAGATAATAATATAGATGCATTGACCGAACCTCCTTATTATACTAAGTTAGGGAACGTTGGTTTCGCTCCATCTTATAACCGTTATAAGTCCGAGCAGGAAATAGGGGAATATCAGGATTTCCACGCAACCCAAACGAAGAATGTGCATATTGATGCATATTCTTCGGGTGTGTTCATTACCAAGAACTGTTTCTCAGTATTCTCTACGTCCTGGGTACATGATACCGGATCAGGATCCCGCATATGTAATATGTTACATGGGCTACAGATAGATAGAGAACTGGGAATGGGTGATATGTCTCTAAGTGTTAGAGAATAGTGCAATTGTTGCATCCAAATCAGTTGGCAGATATCACCTTGTATTTTGATACATTGATTCTGAACAAATGTTATTAGATACCGAACCTGATATACAACATTACATCGTTTTCTTTAATGAGTTAAAGAAGGATATAATTCTGTATTGGAGGATAATGTTGTGAACATTTTCTTGAATCAAGAGTTAATTCGATCCGGCATGTTATATAATAGCATATACGTTCTAAATCAAACCACAGTTCAAAGTATATAGAACACATACAAGAATAGTTCAGAAATCAACGAATCCTTCTTGTGGCATTGTAGAATAGGTCATATCAATGCGACATGACCAGCTAAGTTACATAAGGATGAATATGAGAACCTATTCGAATTTTCATCTTATGATACTTGCCAGTCTTGTCTCAAAAGTAAAATGACCTATACTCCGTTTACTGGAAACAGAGAAAGAGTTAGTGAACTCTTGGGACGCATACATGATGATGTATATGGTCCTATGTCTACAAATGCCAAGGTTGGTTCTTGGTACTTCATTATATTCACTGATCATCTTTCATGATTCGAACATATGTTCCTGTTGAAACACAAGTCTGAAACTTTTGAGAAAATTCAACAAATATAAGCTTGAAGTTAAAGAACCAGACGGGTAGAAGTATTAAGTCCTTCAATGTGATCGAGGAGGAGAATACTTGCGCATGGAGTTCCTAGATTATTTAAAGGAGAATGTGATTCTCTCTCAGCTTACTCCTTCGAGTACACTACAGCACAATAGTGTATCGGGGCAGAGGTATCGCGCCCTATGAGATATAGTGCACTCTATGATGAGTATTGCCGAATTACCTATTTTCTTTTGGGTGTTATGCACATGAGAAGCTGCATACCTATTGAATGGGGTTCCGTCCAAATCAGGGCCTGCCACAACATATGAGATATGGTGTGGGAAGAGACCATATCTTAAACGAGTTAAGATATGGGGTTGTCCGGCCTATGTTGAAAGGCAGAATCCGGACATGCTCGAGAAAAGGTCAGTTCTGTGTAAGTTTGTCATGATATCCCAAACATTTGCGAGGGAATATCTTCTACCTAACTGAGGAGCAAAAGGTGTTTTGTTTCTCAGCATACCACCTTTTTTAGAAAAGGAATTTCTTATGAAGAAATTAATAGATATAAGGTAGAACTGGAAGGAGTTCCAGCTAGGCAAACTAACATCTGATAATTTGGTGAAACCAAAGGATTCAATAGTCTCCAACGAACCTCAGCCTCTCCGAGAATCTGGTAGGGTTCCTCGTCCACTTGAGAGATACTACGGTCTTGTCGGTGACAGTAGGAGCAAGGATTGCATTATAAGATGATGGCCCAACTAGGTTCAGGCAGGCCATCACGAGTGGCGACTCTGTGAAAAGGCTGGATGCTATGCAATCAAAGATGGAATCCATGTACACCAACAAAGTATGACTTTGCATGTTGCATCTGAAGGGGTAAAACCCATTGGGAGAAAATGGATATTTAGAAGATTCTTGGTATAGATGGAAAAGTTGAAACCTTTAAAGCTATGCTTAAGTCCATCAGGATCAATGCAAGCATCGCGAAGTTGGAACATCTTTTTTGATGTGGCAGTCAAAGAGTTTGACTTCATCAAAAAGGTAGATGAACCTTGTATATACAGAAGATTGTTGAGAGTAAGGTTGTCTTCCACGTATTGTACGTAGATGACATACTCTTGATAGAAAATTGTTTCCTATGCTACACTCGGTCAAGCTCCTCTTATCACGGGGATTCTTAATAGAAGATTTGGATGATACCTACTACATTTTGTGGATTATGATCTATGGTGATAGATCTAAGTGGATATTAGGAGTGTCCTAAATCCAGGTACATTAACACCGTACTAAAGGGGTTTAGTATGGACGATTCTAAGCGTGGTGGTTCGTCCACTTACTCAGGATCACTCTCTCCAAAAAGAAGTCTTCCAATACTGATTTGGAGAGAGCTCGCGTACAAGGGAATCCTATACTTCGGCAGTAGGCTCTATCAGAGTATGCAATGTTATATACCACACCAGATGTAGATGACTCACTAGGTGTAGTGATTGAGAATCAATCGGATCTTAGAAGAATCACTGGAGAGCTGTGGAGGACATTCTTAAGTACTTGAGAAGCACTAAAAGAATGTTCTTGGTTCCAGCTTCCAGAGTGATAAGTTTGACTGAAATTCAGTCACAAGCATTGTCTTTACCCTCAGTGGAGGGACGGTATGTTGGAAGAGTTCTAAGTTAGATACCATGACATACTAGACGATAAAGGCTGAATACATTGCTACCAATGATGCTGCCAAAGTGGCTGTCTGGGCATTTCTTGTTCATGAGATGAACAAGGTTCCTACCATTGAGTGTCCAATAACTGTTATTGTGACAACAATGGAGTTATGGTTTAGGCCTAGGAATGCATGTCCCATCAGCATTCCAGACATATTCTGAGGCAAGTATCACCTGATCAGGGAGATGGTTGATCTCCAAGGGATCGAGATAAGGAGAGTAGACTTTGAGGTTAACACGGCGGATCCACTCACAAAGGCCTTACCCCTAGAGAGACTTCGATAGGATGGTTAAGTATGGGATACTACAACCACTACTATATTGTTGGGTATTGGATACTACAACAGATGGCCTTAGTGCAAGTGGGAGATTGTTAGTTATATGTATGCCCTAGAGGCCATTACCGTACATATGATGTATATTGTAGTGGATGCTTGGACATATATAGAGAAGACTTTCTTGCTCGATATGATAGTATGCTATCTGGTTGCTCTTTATCTTAACATGTACACTTATTTTCTCTCTATTACATGTTGATAAATCCCTTAAGATGAGTACTTGACTACCAGGATTATGATGCAGATCATACTAGTGTGGACAAGGTAGTCGGTAAGTACACCCTTCAAATGTTCCTAGTCGTAGGAGTATCGAGACATGGCATCGATACTCCAGAGTAGACTAGCGTATACGTTTCTCGACCCATATGATGGGCGATAGATGATCCCATATCCATTGGTGTTTGACATCAGAGAAGGTATACGGGTGCTCAGTGGAGACTGGGTACACTAAACGGACTCGCTGAGAACTCCTAAATGGTATTATACCTATCGTCGGATAGCAGTTCTCTGGTGACACTGGTACATGTTAGTCTGTAGACCCAAGATCGTCATAGAGTCTTGTGTGATTCCCACCGTACTTTGATTTCCACCATACCACGGTTAAGAGATCGTGCAAAAAGGTGGTTTTTGGGTACAGTCCCGAGTCACATGGAGGCAATGAGCCATAGGAGGGGTTTCTTCTCTCCCGATATTGGGAGTTGATGTTGCGCTATACCCGATTAGCCATAACAGGAAATCCCTGGCCAAGGTTGCTGAGATTTACTGGTAAGTGTTATCAGTAGTTTCTCGAACCGTTATGGACCTTGCATCGGCATGACTTATCAGGCTATTGGGGTATGACGTTATACCACCCCCAGGCTGTGATATGCGACATATCAGACGAAGAGACCGGACTGTACGGTAGTGTTACTGATTGGATTCGCAGGAGTATGAGCAGGCTTGCTTGTTGATCTTCTGATCGCTCAATACCCGGGTGGCCATTACGTTTAGTAGACCGCTTGCGGCTTGTGGGTGTTTGATATGATCATCACCTACTGCAGGCTTATTGATGAGTCTTTAGAGTCCTACACAGAGGTTTCCTGGTTCATGCGAAACGGAGTAGGAGCACATATGAGATATGTGCGGGACCGAGATTAATGCGTGTATGTGATACCGTATTCTATTCTCGCGATATGTGACATTCGTCGGTTATATGTGATATAGCCAAGTTATCGGATCAAGTGTTGATTCGATAAGTTGTTACATTTGATATTAGTCGGTTATATGCGATATAGCCGGATTATTAAATCAAGAGTTGATTTAATAATTTAATGTATAATTATATATTTGATATATTAAATTACATTAACTAATATTAGCTCACTTAAGTAATTCTTTTTCTCACATTTGATACACTTTACATATATTTGATATATGTATTGTTTTCTATTTGCATACATTATATATATGTGATATATATTATGTATCATGCTAGGTTACACTTGCAACATGTATGAATGAGACTTTTACCATGTTAGGGTTTAAGCTAGGGTTTTATTTGTTTTAAGCAAATCAATCATTTGGATTTAGTCAAGGTTAAGCTTGGAGAATCTAGTAGAACATTGACTTATTCAACTTGTTTATCTAGATTAAGATATTTGTTAACCCAACCCTTAACCTTAGACTATGGTTTATTCTCTACATGAGTTAGGCATGACACTAACTCACCCATGGTTGCAATTTTAACCTCTCTCTCTCATTCATCTCTTTATCACATCTTCTTCCTCATGAAAAGAGTTTTCTAGGGTTTGAAAAGGTGATGAAATATTGTGAGAAAATTAAATCTAAAGTGAGCCCACTTCCTACTTCATCATCCTCTACTACTTGCCATTTAGTATATGGTGTTTACTTCACTAATCTCACCATTAGTGAAGAGGTAGGATGAGCTAGTGTCTCCTCGACGCAGATCATCTTCGGCCTCGAAGACTTCGATGCAAGCTTCTTCATATCTTCATGGGAGCCTTTATAGAGTCCGAGAGTTCGTGATCGCAGCGAAGGGACTACTACACGGAGCTATTGAAGTGAAGGACCGGTCTACAAAGGTTGTATTCCTTGTTCACTTTAGTTGCAAAGTTGTTTGCATTCGTTTCGTCGGATTTTCTAGTATAAGATTCTAGGTTAGGGTTAGCTAGAATGGCTAAAATTTGAAATTGGCATGGACGATGCCTCCCGAAAACTTGCTGCCGTGCTAGATAACCCTGCAGTTTGCACGACTCCTTTGAGCCGTGGTCACTACTACAAATAAGGGTTGCCCCTACGGATATATACGTAGGGGCAAAAAAATACCCCGTAGGTGCAAAGGCCGCAGGTGCAAGTTGATGCCCTGAACTTGCCTCTACGGATTTCTGTGTAGGTCCTGTTGCCCCTACGGAGTAGTCCGTAGGGTAAATTTTTTTATATTTTTTACGATTTTTTTTAATATATTAAATGTACCTACGGAGATAACCGTAGAGCTATTTACTACCCCTACGGCTATCTATGTAGGTACTTATCCGTAGGGGCAAAATATCAGGAATCCTGATATTCTGCCCCTACGGATAACTCCGTAGGGGCTAGGTAATGGCTCCTAGGGATATGTCCGTAGGGGCACTCCCAACCCCCTGGTACTGAGATCGGGGAGAAATATCAGTTACTGCTGATATTGTGCCCCTACGGATATAACCGTAGGGGCAACATGTGGACCTACGGATTAATCCGTAGGTACATTTTATCTGTATTTTTTTTTTAAAAAATGGCCTGCTTGATTTTTTCCCGCCATGTGCACAATAATATATACATCAATCAAATATAAAATTAATCATCACACAACATATATCGCAGTATTCATAATCACATCTCACGCATATATATAATATACAAAAGAAACCCAAAAATTGAATATGATATAAATATAAACCAATATCAATATCGTTTCAAAATGTAGTACAATGTGTATGATATAAATAAATACATGTTTCAAAAAATAAGAACCAAAAAGCTACCCTAGCTCGGTCCAGCTCCACCTCTGAATAATGATAGAATAACGCGCGCCTGCTCCTCGGTCAATAAACTCTGCAATTCGGCGCGAGCGGGAGTCTGAGCGGCCTGTGGAGCTGGCGATGTGGTCTGCGCAGCCGCCGTCGAGGTAGTCGCTTGCGGAGCCGCGGCTGCGGAAGTCTGAGCGGGTGGTGGAGCTATAGGAGCTGTCTGCGGAACCGCAGCCGATGTAGTAGCTTGCGGAGCCACAGCCGAAGGAGATGCATATGGAGGCTCGGTCGATATACCCTGTCGCGTCTGGACATAACGTGTGTAAGAAGCATGTAAGAACTGTGTATTATTCGAATTCGTATCATTATTAAGTTATTTCGAAACCCCGTTTGGATATCTAGTTTGGAAAACCGTTGTTTATTTTAATTACATATGTATGTATGATTAATCAAATTTAAGTCTAAAACCAAATAAGCTCAAGCTACGTATTAATTATGGATATGTTGATATATATATAATATGAAATGATATTTTACTATAAAGCAGTATACATACCAGCATCTCCTTCAACTCCTGAACGGTGGCCCTCAAGCTCTCCAGTTCCTGATGGACACGTCGGTCACTGGAGACGGAGGAAGTAACCGCCGGGGTGGAGTCCAACCTCATATGGGCCCTGCTAGGGCCCAGTCCCCGGCCTCTCTCCCAACCTCCGTGGTGCCCTCCGTGTGTGGCGTCCAGAACCGGGGTCAGCAGCCTCGGATCGCTCTGTTCGGTAAAATCGATCCCCGAGGCCTGGGCCTGCTCAACCACCCGCTCCTACACCCACATTAAGCAGTAAAGTATAAGTAAAAAATTTAAACTTGAACCTTTCAAAACTAAAATTTCAAATTTGGGTAGAAAAAATATTAACACTTACGCAGTACTCCTGGGTAGCGACGTCGGGATATCGAAGCTCGCCCGTGGCGGGATCTGTCGAGGTGCCGTGGACGGCAAGATATGCGGACAGCATGCTCGGTATACCACCTGACGCCACGGTCCGAGATGTCTGCAATATTAGAAAGTAACTCCTAATATTAGAAATATTAGAAAATAACTCTTAATATTGCAGAATATCACAAAGGTCGGTCTATTGTAATTTACCGATAACTCCATGGCTCGAGTAATGTTCCTCGAGCCACCTGTGTAAGTGGGGCGACCCCTCTTCCCCGACTTCCTGTTCTCTGTATTCTGAGCGGCTTGTTTCTGCACAATGCATTAACATTTAGTTTTCTAATTAAGAAACACAAAGAAATATATTATATCATAAATAATGAATTACATTTAAAATACATACCTGTTTGCGTTGGGAGTCGAAATAAGCGCACAATAGAGGCCATGTCTCTACGTCGACTCTCGCAAACGCCGGAGTAGATAGGAGGGCCGCTCTCTCTGCCTCGGGGGTCGCCATCCACAGGGAGTAGCAGTCGGCCTTTAGCTCATTCCTGTTGTATCGGACCTTGGCCTGCATGTTCTTCATCAGGCCATTGTACAGAGCATGAAGGTCGAGCACCCTCCCCGGGTGATCAGGGTCGGCTACAGGCTGAAAATCGTAATCCAACTGAAAATACAAAAAAAACATTGTTTTTAGATTGCAAGTGTCAATAATAAATATATTGGATAGATCAAATGAAAATATATATTAATACATACCCGAGCCTGATCAAAGAAGAGGGCGAATGAGCGCTGGTTCTGCTCGCCCCACTCAACGTGAAGTAGATAGTTCTTCACGAGCCGGCTCTCGTCCCCCAAATACCGGCCGAACCTCTCGGCATGAGGACCGGTATAGCGATAGTCAAGGGTAAAAAAAAGGGGGAATGCTGCCTCCCCCTAGCTCTGTCAGGCCTCAGCCTATGGGACTGATTCGGGCCTCGGGTCCCCCTCTGGGGATAGGGAGGCCCTGCGTCTGCACGAAATATCAAGACAATCAATAATAAGACAAAGTTGTATTAAGAAATCAAGGTTAAACGAAAATTCAAGTGTGATATATACCTCCGGTGACTATCGCACGAGCCTGGGCCCGGGCAGCAGCACGAGCGGGACATAGTTCCTCCGATGAGGAACAACCGGGGTCCCGGATGCGGACGCATCCCCTCCAACTAGAAAATAAACATCGACGCTAAATTTCCATGAAGTTCATATTTATTCTATAGAGCATATGTAAAATGAATAAATATTTTAAATTTATTCATACTAACCTGCAGACGATGCGGAGGGTATGGAAGCGGCAGGAGTGGCCCCTGCGGAAGATGTGGACGCACCACCTATAATTAGACAATTAAAAATAGATTATATAAGTAATTGCAAAAAGAATTTGTAGATCAATAATATAACGTTCTAAATCAATATGCATGCATTATAGGATATATAAACATACCCGCAGGTGCGGTGGTGTCACCACCTACAGCTAGACAATAATAAAAATTGCTAAGTAAGAGCAAAAGGAATGTGCGTATTTATGATATATCATTCTAAATCAATATACATACACTATATGATATATAAACATACCTGGAGGAGCGGGGGTGGCCTCTGTCCCAGATGTGGACGCATCACCAACAACTAGACAATCAAACATTGACAATATAAGTAATTTTGACATAAACAGGCATGAATATCTGTAATATTACATTCAAAATGGATATGCGTGCAGTATACCTGGAGGTGTGGCAAAATCCACACGGAAGGAGGCATCCGAAGGGGTCTCCGATCTGGGTGCAAGACCGGCCCTCTGAAGCTCCCTACGGAGCTCTCCGGGCGGCAGAACTGCTCTGCCTCTGCCTCTGCCTCTGCCGCGGCTGGAGCTCCTGCCGCCCCTCGCTGCTCCCGATATCGTCATCAAATCTAGATAAACGGTCCGTGGACGCATTAGACAATCATTAAAAGTATTGACTATATATGTATAGAGCGTAAAATGTGAAGTAATAATATAACATTACTGATAACCTTTTTTGTTTCGTGGGCGCATCATACATATCTACTTGGATTTCATCGTCGATGTCATTTCTAACCCACGTAACTTCATGATTGGTCGAAGACAACCCGTCCTTCGAAACAGACGGTCGGAGCACTTTAAGCCTTCTCTCTTCTTCGTCCTCATCGCTGTCCTCGTATTCTGGGACATCGTAGACATCTCTGGGTTTCCATCGGCATACAACACTCTACCCCGGATGCTTCAAACACTGTGAGTAGTATACTTGGAATGCTTGGTTCGGAAAGATAAACGGATCGTCCTGACCGTAAAATCGAAGTGTGTTCACACTGGTCAATCCATATTCATCTTTCCAAGTCCCAAGGCTGCTTCTCCACCTGTCCGTATCGGTTCGCGGATCGTACCAAGTACACTGGAATATATAAAAGGGTTCTGATCGTCCGGGATAGTGGATACCGAGTATACAATTTAAGTACCCATAGTAAATCACACCGTCCGATCCTACCGTCGTAATCCCACTATTCTGAGTGGTTCTAGATGTTTCTATGTCCTTAATTTCGAATTTGTATCCAAGGACACCAAATCCTTTGTAATATGCAACCTCCATACTAGGAAATTGAGCTAAACATCTTGAATCACTCTCAAATGATGCAGACAAGTTCGGATCGTGGATCTAACAAAACAAATTTTATGACAAATACATAACCATACAAGTTTAGATTAAAACTGATAGCAATAAAATGTTATTCGAATAACTTACATGATCTGTGACCCAATCACAAAAATTATCCTGATGGTATTTTTCCAAACGTTCTTCGTTCCAATCAGGATGCCCCTCACGTACCTCGTTAAAATGAATTCTGTTTTCGACAAATAATTGTGACATTAATATTATGTCATTTCTTACATACACAAACATAGATATAACAATTAATCCAAAAGAACTTACTCTCTAATTTGTTCCAGACATGCACAATTAAGCAAGATAAACCGGTATATCTTGTTGATAAACATAGTGTCTATCCTTTTATACTCGGCTTTACCATATGTCCCCTCTTGAATTCTTCGTGGTCGGTTAAGCCTTGTCTCAATGTTCTTGTCCAGATAGCGGGAACAAAATGTGGTTACTTCATCAAGAAGATAACCTTGCATAATAGAACCCTCTGGTCGATTTTTATTGCGTATATAATTTTTAAGAGTGTAGAGGTACCTAATGAGAATATGTTGAATAAATAAATACGGGCATACAGGACAACAATAAATTTATAAATTGCGCGAAACGAAAAATTACACGTACCTCTCGACGGGATACATCCATAGATATTGTACCGGTTGCAAGATGAACCGTCAAGTGTATTATGATATCGAAGAATGACGGTGGGAAAATACGCTCAAACTTTGCAAAGTATCAACGCAATAGAATTTTCTAGTTTATCCAGCGTCGCAACCTCCAGTGTTTTAGCACACAACTCCCTGAAAAAACAACATAGGTCGTTGATTACTAGACCAACCGAGTCGGGGAGAGAAGTCCTGAGGGCTAATGGAAGAAGGTGCTCCACGATAACATGGTGATCATGACTTTTCAGCCCATCGATCTTGCCCTTCACAATTTTTATTTTCTTGCTGAATGATCCTGAAAAACCTGTGGTGACTTTTAAATCATGCAACACCTGCATGAATCTTTTCTTCTCCGGTTGTGACATATGATAAGCGGCATTGGGAAGTACAAACTTGCCCGGTTTACCCTCTACCGGTCTAGGGTGCAATTCACTTCTTATTCCCCACTCTTGTAGATCCATCCGAGCATTCATGTTGTCTTTCGATTTCCCGTCTTTACACAGAAGCAAATTAAGTATGTGCTCTGATACTCTCTTCTCTATATGCATGACGTCCAGACAATGACGCACTGAATTTGTAGACCAGTACGGAAGCTCGAAGAAAATGCTTAACTTGTTCCAATATTGTGGTTTGACCTGTTTCGTCGGATCCATCCCGAAGGTCACGTTATTGTAACCATCCCATTTAGCAGTCACGTCCTCTCCGGACAATGGGGATGGAGGTCCAAGAAGCTCCTGATGACCATCAAAGTGAACCGTGTCTAACCTATAGGGGTGGTCTGGAGGAAGAAAACGTCGATGGCCGCAATAACAAATCTTCCTGCTAAAATTCAAAAATTTTGATGTTGTGTGTTCATGGCAATGAGGACAAGCTTTGTGACCATGTACGGACCAACCTGACAGCATTCCATACACAGGAAAGTCATTAATTGTCCACATTAAAGCCGAACGCAGTATGAAGGTTGTATTTGTGTTTGAATCATATGTCTCTACACCATCAATGAACAAAGATTTCAGCTCCTCGATCAGAGGTCGGAGATAGACGTCGATATTGTTCCCCGGTGAGTTTGGTCCGTCGATAAGAAGATGCATCATAAAGTATGATTGGTCCATAGCCAACCAAGACGACATATTATAAATTATCATTACAATGGGTCATGTACTGTGACTTCCAGCCATATAGTTGAATGGGCAGAAGCCATCGGTAGCCAGTCTGAGCCGGACATTGCAAGGATCGCTACTGAATATTGCGTGCCTCGGCTGTTTTCTTGCACCTGAATAGCCTCTGTGTTATGGGAAAGTATCGTGCTATCTTCACAGGTATATCAGGCTTCTTATCAGAATCTTTCGGCTTATACCTGGCCTCTCCGCATGTTGGACACTCTTTCAAATCTGAATTCTCTTTCCGGTACAACACGCAATTTTTAGGACATGCTTGAATCTTCTCGCACTTTAGACCCAAATCAGACATCATCTTCTGGGCTTCGTACCAGCTTTCGGGCACATTATTTCCCGGAGGCATAGAATCTTTCAAGAACGAAAGAAGTATTGTGAATGACTTGTTGCTCCATCCATTTAGGCACTTAATCTGGAAAAGTTGGACGAACCATGAGAGGGTGGAATACTTCGCATTCTCATAAATTGTTTTCCAAGCATCATTCATGAAATTTTCATATTTATCCGCACGCGGTCCTTGACCGGAAGGATTGTCATATTCGGTACGAATAGATTCACCTAGGGCAGCCTCTACCATATCCTCCATTTCTTCTGATGGAAATAAATTTCCGTCTCCTGCCGCATTACCGAATTATTCTTCTTCTCCTGCCGCATTATCGTGTTCTCCTTCTTCTTCTACCGCAGTACTGCATTCTTCTCCTTCCCCGTGATATTTCCAAGTTGTATAAAGTCTAGTAAACCCATGTTTTACAATATGAAGCTCTGCCAATTCTACCTTTTGCCAGTACTTATTGCCACATCTATCGCACGGACAGAGAATCTTCTCTATTATGATCTTATTATGTGCGCGTGCAAATTCAAGGAAAGCAGCAACTCCTGTGACAAACTTAGGTTGCATACGTTGTTTCCAATCCACATATATCCAGTCCTTAACTCTGACGTACTCATGGGCCATGTTAGGCTGTATAACATATAAATTGTAGGTTATGCTGACTATATTGAGAAATATAAGAACGGGATAGTTACTGACAAAGGAGAAAATCCGTGTATATGCTTTGTGTGTGCGTTTGTCGTTGAAAAGAATAAATTATCGCACGTATGTTAACCGATAGACGGGGACTAAGTGGCGCTTTTAATTTCATATATGAGTATCGATGGGAATATGAAGGTTTCATATTATCATATATTGGTTTTAACCCGAACATCTCGAATCGCTCTCTAATTATGCATTTGTTATGTATTCTTGTTGTATGTGTGTGTTCCGGCTGTCGGGGGTAGGCTTTTATCCCATTAAGAATGTATAGAGCGAACGCCCATCACTTGTGCTTTCAACCGTTTTGAGTAAATTTCGGCAGCACCTCCCCGCTGTTCTCCGAGTACACTGTAATAGAATAGATAATCATTTCAAAGCTGTGAAACAACGTTGAAATGAACATCTAATCTATCTTTGTTCACAGAGAACCAGCGGAAAGGTACCGACAAAATATCTCGAAACGGATGAAAACACAAGTGAATGAAGGCGTTTGCTTTATACATTCTTAACTTGTCCACACGGGACAAATCTATGGGTTACCATACGATTGAATTTTCTCGTCGTGTAGACTATACGACGGTTGTTAGTATCGAGCTATACTGTCCGATATTTAACAACCTTCGTATAGTTCTAGGTCACGATGAGCATCCCACGTATGTTAACCGATAGACGGGGACTAAGTGGCGCTTTTAGCTTCATATATGAGTATCGATGGGAATATGAAGGTTTCATATTATCATATATTGGTTTTAACCCGAACATCTCGAATCGCTCTCTAATTATGCGTTTGTTGTGTATTCTTGTTGTATGTGTGTGTTCCGGCTGTCAGGGGTAGGCTTCTATCCCATTAGAATGTATAGAGGGAATGCCCATCACTTGAGCTTTCAACCGTTTCGAGTAAATTTCGGCAGCACCTCCCCGTTGTTCTCCGAGTACACTGTAATAGAATAGATAATCATTTCAAAGCTGTGAAACAACGTTGAAATGAACATCTAATCTATCTTTGTACACGGAGAATCAGCGGAAAGGTACCGACGAAATATCTCGAAACGGATGAAAACACAAGTGAATGAAGGCGTTTGCTTTATACATTCTTAACTTGTCCATACCGGACAAATCTACGGGTTACCATACGATTGAATTTTCTCGTCGCGTAGACTATACGACGGTTGTTAGTATCGAGCTATACTGTCCGATATTTAACAACCTTCGTATAGTTCCAGGTCACGACGAGTATCACACGTATGTTAACCGATAGACGGGGACTAAGTGGCGCTTTTAGTTTCATATATGAGTATCGATGGGAATATGAAGGTTTCATATTATCGTATATTGATTTTAACCCGAACATCTTGAATCGCTCTCTAATTATGCGTTTGTTGTGTATTCTTGTTGTATGTGTGTGTTCCGGCTGTCGGGGGTAGGCTTCTATCTCATTAAGAATGTATAGAGCGAACGCCCATCACTTGTGCTTTCAACCGTTTCGAGTAAATTTCGGCAGCACCTCCCCGCTGTTCTCCGAGTACACTGTAATAGAATAGATAATCATTTCAAAGCTGTGAAACGACGTTGAAATGAACAGCTAATCTATCTTTGTACACGGAGAACCAGCGGAAAGGTACCGACGAAATATTTCGAAACGGATGAAAACACAAGTGAATGAAGGCGTTTGCTTTATACATTCTTAACTTGTCCACACGGGACAAATCTATGGGTTACCATACGATTGAATTTTCTCGTCGCGTAGATTATACGACGGTTGTTAGTATCGAGCTATACTGTCCGATATTTAACAACCTTCGTATAGTTCTAGGTTACGACGAGCATCGCACGTATGTTAACCGATAGACGGGGACTAAGTGGTGCTTTTAGTTTCATATATGAGTATCGATGGGAATATGAAGGTTTCATATTATCATCGAGTATCATATATTGGTTTTAACCTGAATATCTCGAATCGCTCTCTAATTATGCGTTTGTTGTGCATTCGTGTTGTATGTGTAACATGATTTTAAACCATTGAGATCAAGATTGATAGAACTGATCATCCTACATTGCAATAGTATTCATCAACCAAAAACTATTATTGTAATGGTATTTATCTATAACAATCAACGATTAAAACTACAAATGTAGGATACTGATATCATAAAGCGTTATACGCAACATTGATAGAACTGATAAATAAAAAAACGAAACACAAACCGTATCAAGATTTAACAACTTTGATTATGTCATATACGCGGGCCGATATTTTCATATTAGCCAATAGGCAAAAATAGATTGCGGTCTGGATATGGCATATTGGCAGATGTTACCTATATGCATACATGCATGTCGTCTCCCCATTTTTTCATAAATTAAACCAACTTTTCTATACATGCTAGTAATTACTGGATACATTATGGTTAAATGCATAGAGCTAGCCGTAATTTCCTCAACGGTAAACTTTCATCAATGCAACACTTTGGTTCGCCTAACTAGATGAGTCTTCCACTTCGATCGTAGGCAGGATGTCAAGCTCTCGTCCGAGGTTCTTCCTAGAAGATGGTATCGCCATTCACGAACACAATCTATTTATATGGCATGATTTTATACACTTAATTTTACCACATTTAATGAAAATGAATCATTCAAGATATGATACACTTAATTTTACCACATTTAATAAAAATGAATCAATATGTTCCTTGGATACTAATATTAATTAATTAGACCAACTTGATTAGGATTGGATTTGTTTTGATTGCTTATGGAGGAAAAATGTGTAAGTGCACGGCGGCGCCCCGGCCGTCAATCCGACGCCGGAATGCGGAAACGGTGATAAACTTAAATTTTGCGGACTTTGCAAACCGGCACCACCGCGCACTAAACTCCGGATCGTAACCATTAACAAGTCTACGCTACAATAAGAAAGGGAAGAGATGTATACCGACGATCCAAGTCCTCCGGTCTTCATCTCCACTCCGATCTCCTCGCGGGATTTCCGTCCGTCTCCTCCTCGTCGGAAAGGGCACCACGAAGCCGGGTACTTTTACGGGCTCCCGCCTCTATACCGAGGCAACTCGCGCATGAAGCCGGCAACTCGACATGCCCAAGGCTTGCTGTAGGATGTGTAGGGTTTATGTCTCATTAGGGTTTTGGTTGCCTTTTGAAGATGGAGGAATGAAGGTATGAAAAATGGTGCTTTCATTTTTCTTGGCATGAAAAGAGATCAAGAATGAAAAACACTCTCAAGGATGAAGCTCTCTCCTTCTCTTTTCTTCTTCTCACTCAACCATGAAAAAACTCATCCACTTTGAAAATGGAGGAGGAATGAATATCAAGCAATAAGGGAGGTGAGTGTAGGAAATGAGAAGAGGTGACCACATCAAGGGACAAAGAAACATACAACCATGCCTTTCACTATTAAACCCATACCCTCACTTTATCACAATCAAATCTCATAAAGCAAAAGCATGGTTGAAAAGAAAATGATAGCTATCATAATCAAACATTTACAAGAAACCCCCTCCACAAATGTTATTTGCACAATTGCAAATAACCCCCTCCATCGGAAAAGTCCGGCCGGGAAAGAACAAAGGAAAACCGGCCGGAACGGAATGTAAACTGGCAACTCCAGAAAACTGGTCCCGTAATAAATTACAGGAAAACCCCAATACTGTGCATACACACCCGCATCTGTATTCCGTGCGGATACAAATGCAATGAGACAAAATCTACACTGTACTAAACTAGGACCGGCTTAAACCAAAGCCGGCTAGTAATATCCGTTCGATCCTGATCCGTGCAATACCGCACGTATCTGATCGAACCCTGCCATATACCTATACGGCTACTAGTACAAACCGTCCGATCCTGATCCGTGCAATACCGCACGTATCTGATCGGACCCTGCCATATCTCCATACGGCCTCTACAGCGTTTCGCCCGAAACTTGAGTAACTGAAAGTGTGGTGGACTCTAAAGACTCGTCAATACTATGGCTGTGGATTTAACCATTAGCACGTCAGAGGTATAAGCCAATACGTAACGGGCCACCAGCTATTGACCAAAAGGGACGTCGATGAGCGAACTCATCCTGACACCCTACTGAGCCTGTCAGTGACAATATCCGTGCAGTCCGGTCCATTCGTCTATGAGTATCGCATGGCGGGCCTAGGGGGTTGGTAAAAGTCAGACCCCCAAAAGCGGTACAAGTCGTGTCGGAGTGTAGCCCAGAACACCCTGAGATACTACTGGAATACCTACCAGTAAATCTCCTTGCCTTGGCCAAGGACTTTGTGTAATGGCTCTCCTAGACACAGCACGACCTCACCCCCAATACCGGGAGAGACGAACCCCTGAAGATACGCTCACTGCCTCCATGTGGCTCGGGACTGTACCCAACTAAAACCTGTTTGCACGACTCCTTTGAGCCGTGGTAGGGTAGTAATCAAAGTACAGTGGGAACTCACACGAGACAAATGACGATCCCCAGGTCGATGAACTAACCTGCACACATGTCACCAGGGAACTGCCATCTGACGTCTGGTATATGACCAACTAGCATGTTCCCGGCGAGTCCTGTCCGGTGTACTCATAACCCAATGAGCACCCGTATACATCTTAGGTGATCCAACTGACACCAGTGGCTTGTGAGACCGGCCACCGCCCCTCGTCGGGGTCTCGACTGTATACACTAGTCTACTAATGGAGTATCGATGCCCGGTCTCGAAACTCCCACGACTAGGGACCTTTTAAGGATATGCTTGTAGACCCCCAGCTCCCACTTATATGATCGCCCTCATACTGCTGGTGGTCAAGCAAGAATTCTAGGGGCTCTATCAACGTGTAATAGCGATGTGTCATGTCACCTAAAGCAGTACACGATGATAAAGGTAAACCAGATAGCATACTATCATCTCGAGTAAGACTGTCCTACCGGGATAGGTCCTCCCTCAATCATTACAATCACGTACCTGTGACCTAATAATTGACTCTGAGGGCACTATCTCCAACAATCTCCCACTTGCACTCAAGGCTAATTATTGCGATGTCGCATACTCACAGCCCGTGTGATACCGAACATCCAACTCCTCTACTAGTCAGTCTCACAAAGCTCGTTTGCGGAACTATTGCGTTCGAGGAATAGCCTCAGTGAGTGGATCCGCTTAGTTGTTTCTTTCTATGTCTCTCTATATCTCAAGTTCGCGGAGAAACCCATCTCCCGAAATGAGCAATACCTGTCTTAGAATGTGCCTGGATGTCTGATGGGACATAGCTCATAAATGAACTCCAAATCCAAACTTCTTAGACTGTATCGTCAACTGAACTTAATCAGTATCCTGCGCGCCATGCCTCCCTCAGTATTGCCTTGGATCACCTGTCCAAAATACTGCCCCTCATCAGAAGGAAAAACTATAGCTCTGACAACCTCCTTGTCGTCCATGTCACCTTGGAAGCCTGGAATGATAACTGTTTCCCGAATGAGGCTGTCGTTATCATATCCCTAGAACATCCACTTATGTTCTAAAACTGCTTCCGACTGTTTCTCCAGGATTGGATTAATGTCAACTTATTGCATCTAGTGCAAGAACAACATCTGGTGTGGTACTTGACATCTCATGATTGACTCAATTGCCTAAGCAAGTGATCTGCCAATCATGCACGTCCCTCTCCCCTTTAGTCTGTAAGACACCTTTGGAGAGGGTGACTCCATTACCTGCAGGTACACTACCGTGCCAGGAGTCGTCCATCCTAAATACTCTTAGGATGCTGTCAAGTACCCTGATTGGGAAACCACCCAAATCTAGATCTAAAACCATAGATCTAGTTAACCAGTATGTCTGATATAAAATCCATTCTCTTTGTGGAGAAACAACTGTGTGACGACCAAAGTATAACCGATCGTAGTGTAGGAGTTTCTTTTCCTACTCTGTGTATATCATCCAAATACCAGGATATCACACCCTACTACCTTCTCAACAGATCCATCCCCTATTCTGATGAAGTCAAACCCATGACTGTCACGTCAGAAATAGATGATCTATCTCCGCTACATCTGCTCTAGTCTATAAATAGACATAAGCAACCTGTCCACCAATGCTTCCGCTGCTCCCACTGACTACGACAACCCTCTGGCAGAGTCATATACACGTACACTTCTGAAGCGAGTTCAGAACGACGCTATACTCATCCTCCCGCCGGGTCTCGCAGCCTGGAACAACAGCAATGGTAATTGTGGGTAAACAAGAACTTCCCCGTCACCGTCCTTGAGGCTACCGTAGTACCTCTCGGGTTCCTGAAGTTACCCACCATATCTGCGGAGTGGCCAATGGAATGTCAATCCAGATTGAATCTTTAGGTTCCTTATCAAATCTTCAGTAATCGTTTGTGGTTCTGGAATCACTTCCAGTTCTACCATACTCCCACTACTGTTTTCTGAAAAAATCCATTTTTAATAAAACTGTGGCGAGTCTAGAACAATATCGCTATTGTTCATCCAGATGGTAGAAAGTCAACCCTCGTCATAGCCTGGGTCAACCCACAAACAGCCATTACAGAAACGTGCCTTGAGTTGTCCAGTGTCTGGTTTTAATCATAAACCGGACAACTCCCCGTACCTTAACATCGTTAAGATATGAACTGTTCTATATCCAATATAGAAACAGAGGCACTGATTTAATTGAACCAGATTCAAATCATGCAGCTGTCCCCAGCGCATGTCAACTAAATGGAAGGAGGCCGATCAGCGTTACTCAACTTAGGAATACTTCCAATTATGAGTAACCTGAAAGAGAAGCAAGATCTCTTCATCATTACTATCAACTGAATACCATACACAAGTATCTACATCTTCGATCTCTTTGAAGAATCCCGATACTTGCTATACCTGGTTCTCTACTCTATTCAAATACCTGTAACTTCTCAAAATTCGGACCCTGTGTTTCCACGAAACACCGGTCTAAAAACTAGAGAAGTCATAAGTAAACCGAATATAGTACGAGGACGTACCCCTCTGTCCTGATGGACCCTGGACAACATACAATACTCTGTATAAGTCCCTTGAGTCTGATAACTCATTCACTGTGTGCCGTAGGTTGAAAACTGTACTTATGGTTAAGAAGAATTACACCGCTGTTTAATGCTCCTTACCTAACCATCCACTGATATAGGTAAATGTCGTAGACATAATATCAGAAAGGTATATCTCACTCTATGAAAATAGACGTACAGATATATCAATTTGAAATTGGTGCATAACAGCGGATATTCAAAACCAAATATTTGCCGACCGGCAAACAGCCCAGGTGATTTCCTCAAATATCACCGATTACAACGAATCCCGATATAATGAGGATGATCACCCAATTCCCAATAACCTACTCCCACTCATCATCTGTAAAACCATACAGATGTGAGAATCATACCTGGTAAATACATACCCTGGAGTAAGTATCTAATCGGGAAATCAGTTTTCTTTTAACAGTACACAGTGAAACTGAAACATTGAAATGTTTCGGTGGGGTATCCCGGTATTCTTAGTAATGCCTCTTCCATTATCCAGATTCACAACTATAACCGTATAATTCTTTGCCACCTCTCCAAATCCCTTCATATGTCTTTAGTCATTACCTTCCGCACACCCCTTTAGGCCAATTGGTTTTCTTCCTTCCCTACCGTTCGGCACCAGCCTATGGTATGGAAGAAGACTATCCAATAAGCATAAAGGGTGTACTGTCCTAATCCTAGGAGCACTCGCAACGCGAGAGAAGGTGAAGATAAAAGACACCTGAATGTACATTATTCCTATTTCTCCTGGACCAGAATCCATCCCCGAACTGGAACAAGTTCCATTCGAGTTCGTATATAACCATACGATGGAGTATCCAAATAAACTGTGGACCTTCGTAGTGATACGGAGTGTCCTGGAGAAATACAAAGGTGATGTGGGAGTGGTAACGAAATATTTGGTTTGGTCGTGAATATCTGTTGCAATTTACTTTGCCCTCTTACTAATCCCTTGCTTTGTCTGAACTTAATACCTTCTGCACACCATCGTTATGCTAATTGGTTTTCTTCATTCCCTACCGGTCGGCACCAGCCTAAGGTTTGGAAGAAGACAATCCAATTTGCGTAATAGGTGTACTACCCCTAAACCAAGGAGTACTCGTAACCTGAGAGAGGGTAAAAGGAAAAGACAACTGAATAATCCTATCCGTTTTCTCCAGAACCAGAAACCATCCTCGAATTCCTTCGAGTTCGTATCTAACCATACGATGGTTTTGTCCAATGGAAGTGGACGTTCGCAGTAATACGGGGTGTCCTGGAGAAAAGGGTAAAAGTAGGAGTGGCAATGAGGTCTGCAACTCTGACAATCCAAAAGCCAGTGTTAAGAAGGTTCGGTCAACTTGGTCACTGAGTCAAAGTCTTAGGGTCGGGTCAATGGTCGCTGCCAAAGAGAGAGAGAAAAGAAACACTCAGCGTGCACTCTAACCTAGATCAGAATGGTTACCAATTTATCTAATCTGGAAACCTCCCACTGTACCTCAAATTCTTCTCCAAACCTAAAAGAAGAATTAGTCGGGGTCACCCGAGGAGTAAACTAACTCATCAGTGGGAATCCGGATCCAACTATCATCGCATGATAACGTGACGGAATCCGCTCACGGTATCACACTCCAGAAGGTATGCGCATATCTGGCAAGTTTCAGTACTTTTGAAACTCCCGATGTGATTTCTGCCCCATGCTCTTATGACCTTGACTTTGGCCAACATATCATAAGTCACATGTCAAGTTCTGCCCGTCATTCTCCAGGTTAATTTGAATCCACCCGTACATACCCTTGACTTTGGCCAAAATGGCAGCACGACTGTCCCAAACCAACGCATCTATCTATGCTGCATATGAATACCCCAATAGCTACCAATCACTGTGCCTTGACTTTGGCCAACATACACAGCTTGAATACTATTGACCACCCATATGAAACGACGGAGGGCTACGAATGGTTTCTGGCGAAAACCTTTAACGTAATGAACTTGATATCGTTGAAGGAACGGATAGCTTTTTAGAAAATATAGTGACGAAAACCTTTACTAAAGAGGTCACTCCCGGTGAAGGGATCTCGGCTCTTTCCCCGTAGAATGGGGTGCTGGATATTCATAACCGAATATCACTGTGCAAAGCAAAAGTAATCGGCTATAGTGAAGTTAATGCCCTGACGCAAACTTTTTGTCCAAGGGGTCACTCCCGGTGAAGGGATCTCGGCCCTTGCCTCGTCGACTGAGGAGCAGGATATTCCAAATGAATACCACGATGCAAAACAAAAGTAAACGTCCTTGCAATAACAGCTTTTGAAAAAGTGTTCCAACAACATCAGATTAGGTTTGTTTTTAAGTTGCATTGATCTGAATCAATGCAGTCCCATCAAATGATCACACCACAAAGAACGAAAATATACTGATGTACGTATATGCCATCCGCATTCGCCACTGGGTCCCGTCATTACCCGTTAGGTTAGCTTACTAACGACAGAGCGGGGACTGGACTAGCGCGGATGCAAAACATATACAACATCTACTAATATATATACCAATATATTATATTCGCTCAAGACGTGAATAAAATGCAACATCACAGAGAATGAACAGCATCACAGAAACAATACAGATATCTGGGATCCCCGGGTTTCACAGAGCCGCTGGAACCCGACGTTCCCCTGGTCGTGTGGATAGCCTGTGCAATGAGAATCCTAGACCCCTACGGGCGCGGCAAGTCACCCGCCAAAACCTGAAGCGAGGCAGCCCCCTTCAGCACCGTGAATGGACCACCCAGCACTTCACGGAATCCGGTAACTTGGGCACCCCTCCTGGGTCAAACCTGTACCCCCTACGAGTGCGGCGAATAGCCCGCCAATCCTAAAGTGAAGCCCCTTCCGTCTCAATGCCATGAGATGCGGGCTTGTTGCCCTCCAGAACCCGGCTATCCGTGCACCCCTTCGCGGGGTAACCCTAGTACAGAAAGTAAAATATACATACAACGGGTACATCGACCGCAACCAGGTCGTGCCCCAAAAGAATAATACAATCAGGCAGTGACGGCAGTCCACATGTCGGACGCTCGCCCCGCAATATCAAATGTACATAATACAATAGCACAGTACTAGCATTGCATCCAGGCTATCCCTCACGACCGATCCGCAACATCACAGCAAATACATAGAACATCAACGTGAAAGTCACGTTCGCAAATCCGTCTAACCGGGCTATAGCAGTTAGACCGGATTTACCGATCGAGTGACATTCACGGTCGCAGATATAATGTAAATACTGTGAAAAATGTGTTTAAAAAAAATTTCCGATTGATCAAACAATTAACAAGTGGGCCCCAAAGAAAACTGTAGCACTCACAGAAACAATTGGCCCAACTTTAATATTCCAAAGCCCATATTTTAAGCTCAGAAGGCCTCTGTAAAAAAATGGTGAAGTGATGTGAATAGTGCGCGGCGGAAGGGCCGCACAAATGGGGTTTTAGCGGCGGTTCCGCGCTCCAACTGTGGAGTTACTTCGTCAAATTTTTACAGAACTCTTAGATTTTCCAGTACATTAATATTTTACAACCTGAAAAATTTTTGGAGACTGAAAAATTTCAACAGAAAACTGTCGTGAGCAAATACGGGTTTTTGGACATTTCGATCGATCGGAACTCAAAAACACATTACACAAAGCTAGACTAAGTTAATGGGGAGGCTCTGATACCACTGTAAGTGCACGGCGGCGCCCCGGCCGTCAATCCGACGCCGGAATGCGGAAACGGTGATAAACTTAAATTTTGCGGACTTTGCAAACCGGCACCACCGCGCACTAAACTCCGGATCGTAACCATTAACAAGTCTACGCTACAATAAGAAAGGGAAGAGATGTATACCGACGATCCAAGTCCTCCGGTCTTCATCTCCACTCCGATCTCCTCGCGGGATCTCCGTCCGTCTCCTCCTCGTCGGAAAGGGCACCACGAAGCCGGGTACTTTTACGGGCTCCCGCCTCTATACCGAGGCAACTCGCGCATGAAGCCGGCAACTCGACATACCCAAGGCTTGCTGTAGGATGTGTAGGGTTTATGTCTCATTAGGGTTTAGGTTGCCTTTTGAAGATGGAGGAATGAAGGTATGAAAAATGGTGCTTTCATTTTTCTTGGCATGAAAAGAGATCAAGAATGAAAAACACTCTCAAGGATGAAGCTCTCTCCTTCTCTTTTCTTCTTCTCACTCAACCATGAAAAAACTCATCCACTTTGAAAATGGAGGAGGAATGAATATCAAGCAATAAGGGAGGTGAGTGTAGGAAATGAGAAGAGGTGACCACATCAAGGGACAAAGAAACATACAACCATGCCTTTCACTATTAAACCCATACCCTCACTTTATCACAATCAAATCTCATAAAGCAAAAGCATGGTTGAAAAGAAAATGATAGCTATCATAATCAAACATTTACAAGAAACCCCCTCCACAAATGTTATTTGCACAATTGCAAATAACCCCCTCCATCGGAAAAGTCCGGCCGGGAAAGAACAAAGGAAAACCGGCCGGAACGGAATGCAAACTGGCAACTCCAGAAAACTGGTCCCGTAATAAATTACAGGAAAACCCCAATACTGTGCATACACACCCGCATCTGTATTCCGTCCGGATACAAATGCAATGAGACAAAATCTACACTGTACTAAACTAGGACCGGCTTAAACCAAAGCCGACTAGTAATATCCGTTCGATCCTGATCCGTGCAATACCGCACGTATCTGATCGAACCCTGCCATATACCTATACGGCTACTAGTACAAACCGTCCGATCCTGATCCGTGCAATACCGCACGTATCTGATCGGACCCTGCCATATCTCCATACGGCCTCTACAGCGTTTCGCCCGAAACTTGAGTAACTGAAAGTGTGGTGGACTCTAAAGACTCGTCAATACTATGGCTGTGGATTTAACCACTAGCACGTCAGAGGTATAAGCCAATACGTAACGGGCCACCAGCTATTGACCAAAAGGGACGTCGATGAGCGAACTCATCCTGACACCCTACTGAGCCTGTCAGTGACAATATCCGTGCAGTCCGGTCCGTTCGTCTATGAGTATCGCATGGCGGGCCTAGGGGGTTGGTAAAAGTCAGACCCCCAAAAGCGGTACAAGTCGTGTCGGAGTGTAGCCCAGAACACCCTGAGATACTACTGGAATACCTACCAGTAAATCTCCTTGCCTTGGCCAAGGACTTTGTGTAATGGCTCTCCTAGACACAGCACGACCTCACCCCCAATACCGGGAGAGACGAACCCCTGAAGATACGCTCACTGCCTCCATGTGGCTCGGGACTGTACCCAACTAAAACCTGTTTGCACGACTCCTTTGAGCCGTGGTAGGGTAGTAATCAAAGTACAGTGGGAACTCACACGAGACAAATGACGATCCCCAGGTCGATGAACTAACCTGCACACATGTCACCAGGGAACTGCCATCTGACGTCTGGTATATGACCAACTAGCATGTTCCCGGCGAGTCCTGTCCGGTGTACTCATAACCCAATGAGCACCCGTATACATCTTAGGTGATCCAACTGACACCAGTGGCTTGTGAGACCGGCCACCGCCCCTCGTCGGGGTCTCGACTGTATACACTAGTCTACTAATGGAGTATCGATGCCCGGTCTCGAAACTCCCACGACTAGGGACCTTTTAAGGATATGCTTGTAGACCCCCAGCTCCCACTTATATGATCGCCCTCATACTACTGGTGGTCAAGCAAGAATCCTAGGGGCTCTATCAACGTGTAATAGCGACGTGTCATGTCACCTAAAGCAGTACACGATGATAAAGGTAAACCAGATAGCATACTATCATCTCGAGTAAGACTGTCCTACCGGGATAGGTCCTCCCTCAATCATTACAATCACGTACCTGTGACCTAATAATTGACTCTGAGGGCACTATCTCCAACAAAATGCAAACAAGTGTAGTATAGATCCCACCATTAGCTATTGCAAATTAGTCTAGTCATCCTCCATTTAGTAGTTAAAAAAAACAAGTTGAAGAGCCTATTTGATTCCTTTTTACTTCAAAGACTCTAGGTTCCCATTTTTGAACTATTCTTCCTTTGTCCTCCTGTACCAAAGTCTCCTTCACCTTTCTATAAATTCTCATTCGTAATTGCCAAAGTCCATCACTCAATTATATATAGACACACACACATACACACACACACACACACACACACACACACAGAGGGAGAACAACAGGGAAAGATGCCATAGGTGAGAATTTCCTCATATGACGTCGAAAAAGTACGTCCTCCCTTATTTTTTCCGATGATCGGTATTCATCATTTTCTTCGTTATCATCTAATAAATTTGTTGTACCCACATCTTAGATGATAACGAAGAATATGATGTATGTCGATCGTCGGAAAAAAATAAGGAAGGACGTATTTTTTCGACGGCATAAGAGAAAATTTCCTCCTTCATTATATATATATATATATATATATATAATTTTCCAACAAGGGATTAGGATATCATCAAGTCATGTGACAACACTAGATAAATTAATCTTAATGGAGTTTTTGTCTAATCAAATTCAACTCCAACCATCATTTTAAAAGAACGAACCAACATCATTAAAAAAATGTAAATACCAACTCCAAATTCCCAAAAAAGTAACGAGTAGGATGAAAATAAAGTCTAGCCGTGCTTTCTGTTCTCTTTGTAAGCAGCATTATAAATGGCCGAGTTACGAAATATGTTGTTAGGCATGAGTTAAGCCGATAAACAAATTCAGATCATTTAATCATATTTATCTTCCTAAAAACCCGTCATTGATTAAAAGTTGATAGCAATAATCAAGCAACACGGGAATTTAATCAACACTGTTCACGTATAATCAATCTTCCACCACTAATCATTCCTACGACAACCGTTAGTCGACAATCAGATGGATCTCTCTCTAAATCATACCCTGCTGTCAAACGTTTTTCTCCCATCAAATCAATTATACTAGTATAGGTCGCGATGAGTACAACCGTCAAAACCAATCACACCACCCACACACGAAAACTAGCCATGCTCATAACATTTACATATTCTCAACTAACCATTAAAAGTCTCTCCAAGTTGGATATTAGTTGACCAACCACCATTAAACCGCCCACACACGAAAACTAGCCATGCCCACCCTAGCCCCAGCCCCAACCCCAACCTAACCCTAGCCCCAGCCCCAGCCCAACCCCAGCCCAGCCCCGCCCCAACCTAACCCTAACCCCAGCGCGCCCCAGCTAAACCCCAACCCCAACCCTAAGCCAAACCCTAACCCCAGCCCCAGCCCCAGCCCCAGCCGCCGAACCCCAACCCTAACCCTAACCCCAACCCCAACCCCGACCGCGACCCCTGCCGAACCCCAACTCCAACCGCAACCCCAGACCCAGCCATGAACCCTAGTCCTAAATAATCAAAAATTTCTTTAATTTAGTTGAAGATTTACTAACCTGAACGGCGGTGGCGACGACCTGAACGGCGGTGGCGACGACGAGAACGGTGGTGGCGACGAGAACGGCGGTGGCGATAAGAACAGCGGTGGTGACGAGGAGAACGGCGGTGGCAATGACGAGAACGGCGGTGGTGATTTGGGGATTTTCTTTCGCGCGCGATCGAGAGAGGAAGAAAGAGAGCGTAGGCGATCGATCTGTGCCTTTATTAAATCGATACTTAGTTGCCCCTATGGATTTGTCCGTGGATCCTTGGTTTGCGGCTCTGTAGGGGCAAACACCAAATTAAGAATTAATATTTTTATTCTTGAACGTCTGGACCCGTAGAGGAAACCTTTTAGCCATACGGATTAATCTGTAGGGCCTACTTAAATCTGCCCCTACGGATTTCAACATCCGTAGGGGCAACCCTCTATTTTACTAGTGGGTAGGGTAGTAATCAAAGCACAATGGGAACTCACACGAGACAAATGACGATTTCAGGTCGACAGACTAACCTATACCTATGTCACCTGGGAACTACTATCTGGCAATAGGTATAATACCAACTAGTATGTTTCCGGCGAGTCCGTCCTGTGTACTCATTACCCAATGAGAACCTGTATACTATCTTAGGTGACTAACTGACACCAATGGCTTGTGAGACCGGCCACCACTCCTCGTCGGGGTCTCAATAAGTATACACTAGTCTACTCCGGAGTATCGATGTCCAGTCTCAATACTCTCTCGACTAGAGACATTTAAGCATGTGCTTATAGACCACCCAGCTCCCACATATATGATCGCCATCATAATGCCGGTAGTCAAGCAAGAATCCTATGGGCTCTATCAACATGTAATAATGATCTGTAATACCACATATTGCATGTACATGATGATAAAGGCAAACCGGATAGCATATTATCATTTTGAGTAAGACTGTTCTACCCGTATAGGTCATTCCTCAATCATCACAATCGCGTGCTTGCGATTACAATAATTGACTTGAGGGCACTATAGCCAACAATCTCCCACTTGCATTTAAGGCTAATTATTGCGGTGTTGCATACTCACAGCCCGTGTAATACCGAACACCTAACTTCTCTATCAATTAGTTCAGCAAAGCCCGTTTATTAAATTATTGCGTTCGAGAAATAGCCTCAGTGAGTGTTTCTATTTTTATCTCTCTATATCTCAACTTCGCGGAGAAAGACTATCTCCCGAAATGAGTAATACCTGTCTTAGAATTTGTCTGAATATCTGATTAGTCTAAAATATTACACATTTGAATGAATATTTTCCCCACTATTGTTAAGTTCTAAATGGTGTTTATTGTAATTATAGAACATATGAGGGTTTATGTGTAAAAAGTTTATTATCATATGTTTCTACTTAATAATTAACATAATGAGGGAAAATACATGCATATAATATTTATATAAAATATTAATAATTAAAATATGCATATCATATCAAATATTTCTAATCAATATTCTTAACACATAATATCATATAAAATGGTTAGGATAATATCTCAAAATACCAAATATTACTAACACTTTGATTTGAGATATTGTGCAGATTAGCTCAGGTCTGGAATCCAAGAGATCTGGGATAAATTAAGATGTCGGAATCAAATCTGCCAGAATATTGAAGCAAATTGAGAAATCTAGCAACGACAGAGACTCAGAGCATTATTTTTAGAATCTAGACATCAAGAGGATCTCCAAAAATCAAGATAAAATAGCATAAAAAATCCCAGAGACTGAAGCCATCAATACGCGGCGGAACCGCGGCTAAATAGGCCAATATGCAGTGGTTCCACGGCGGTTCTAGGGCCGTTTGATGAGATATTTTGGTGATTGGATCGTATCAACGTATATTCACAGATGGTATCTAGGATTTCTAGTTTCTGCGACTATAAATAGGACCGAGAGCTTCACATCTAAAATCATCAAACCGAAGAGATCAAGAGGTCCAACGGGATCCGTGCATCCAGGTGATCATCAGCTAGTCATCTACCTTCAACAAGAGAGAGAGAGCTAAAGCAAAAAATAGGGTTCTTTGTAATCTACTTTTAAAAAGCAGAGTTGTATGAAATAGTTGATTAATAAAGGTAGATCTTAGTTTACTTTCCGCACTTACTTTCTGCACTTAATTTCTGCATCTTAATCATGTTTTCATTCTTCTTCATCCTTTCTTCTACTTTAAACATGAGGGAGTAATTCCTAGCTTGCTAGGGTTCGTAGGCTAGGTAGATCAATGGATGATAAAATCATTTAATTTCTTTTGTACATTTTAAAATCTATAAATTTTAGCAAAATAAATATTAACATACTTATCAGGCGCGCTACCAATTTATTGCTAGTCATGACCACGATTTGAGATTGGTTTAACACTTGTTTTAGTAAAGGCTAGATATGAATAGAGAAAATGCAAAGACAAGGGTTAAGAGGAGGAAACCCTAGTTTTTTCCAAAAGAACCCTAATCTATATTCATCACTATCGATCTAGTTTTAAACTATTAAAAGATAAAAGGAGTCATTTTTAATTATTCATCCATTACTACTAAGTCCTATGAACCCACACGCAACTTCTTTATAAATCTTACATCCATATTAAAATAGATCTACAAACAACCACCTTTCATTTTATCAACTCGTCTAAAATAAGAAAAAGATTCACGTTTTCCTGCGGACGACCCGTACTCATCACGGCTAGTTACTAGCGATGCCGTCCTGATTGCGGTTACTTTACGAACACTTTTCAACATATCAATCAAATGGCGCCGTTTCCGGGAAAACTGTCGTAATTGTTTTCTTACTATTCGGGTTGAATTCTTAAATCCATATCATAAAATAAACGAAACCGCATCTTATGTATCTAACGATTATTGTTCGAGTTTTGTAAGGAAATCTGGAGTAACTGGAGCAAAAGAAAAGAGATTCAAATACTTTCATCGTAGCCTAGAGGATAATAGGAGGGCGCTGAATTTTTTTTGCTAAAGATCCTTCCCTCTTGCGGCGGAACCACGGCGGCGTTGGGGAATTGCAGCGCCAAAATCCTCTGGTAATTTCCTAATAACTTTCTCTCTCCTTTAAGATCCAATATTCTGATTTTTCCTGCAGGATTCTTTGCAAATATTGCCGTTCAAAAATCTTTTTGCGTGTTTTGATATCGGTTTGTTTGTGCATATCTTAACCGGACATTAAGGGGCAATAACCCAAATCCAGATTAGGTGGGGATTTCATCACCCTTCCTAGGCCCCACAAATCACAAAATGAGCATACTTTCACCTTATAATAATTAAACAATATCTAGATCAAGCTTCTAAGGACTGTCGTGCTCAATTAGGACCGAGGAGGGTCGTCGGTAATCTATCGCTTATCTGCATTTCTCTTGTGGTGTCTAGGCAAGTGTGACTAAGGAAAGTGGTTACTTAATTAGGCCCGCTATTTCGGGTATTCATATAACGGATACATCCTACTTACCTGGCCACAAGAGTGATAAAGAGGTGATAGAGGATTGATCCTGCGACTTGTCCTTTGGAAGTCTAGGAGCGGTCCAGTGACTTGACCTAGATGACCCTAGTTCTAGGGTTTGATTGTGTATTTTATGATTTGTTAAGTCAAGCCTTAAGTCCGAATTTTTTCAAAACAAACCTTTTAAAAAGAGTTCTCACATATCACACGCTACCACGTGCACTAAACCAGCTTAGTGCAAGATTGACTGGACACGGGATTCTAGTACCCGTCTTGTCCGCGTTTCTGCTATCGACTCCGAAGTCGGTACTTCTTCATCTTCTATTTCCCTTCCATCCACCACATCTTCCGAGATGGACGGATCTCCATCAAATTTTAACAATACCACCCTGCCACCATCCGTAGGTGCGCAAAATCCACCGCACATCTCTCTTCAAGAAAAATGCTACCCTATACGTGGACCCCTTCCTACTTGTCTATCTCTTCTACCAGCCAATGGGGGTAATTTCGAAATTAAACCCCACTTCATCAACTTGTTGCCCAAATTCCACGGGGCTTGAATCCGAAGACCCATACGTTTTCATAACCAAATTCGAGAATGTATGTGCAATGATGAGCACAACACAACTTTCTGTGGATACTATGCGATTACGTCTTCTCCATTTTACCCTGTGTGATCTAGTAGAAAATGGCTTTATAGCACTGCCGCATATTCTATCGCTAAATGGGACAAATTCGTTATAGCATTCCTTAAGAAATTTTATCCCAATCACAAAACCGCCCGTGTTCGAAGCGAGATTAACCAGTTTACCCAACTTTCCAACAAACCATTCTGGAAATGCTTTGAACGGTTTAAAGATCTTCTTATACACTGCCCCCATCACGGAATTGATAGATGGCGGCTTTGCCGAATTATATATGAGGGTGTTAATCCTGCTGCAAAACAAATGCTTGAAACCATTTATCAATGCCATTTCATGTCAAAAGACGATGGCGAAGCTTAGCAATTTATGGAAGATCTCATCGAACAAACCTCACAATGGGAGAGCGTTAGACCAATATCGTCTTCATCTAGAGCAGGTATCCATCAGCTTAACGTTTCTATCGCAGTGAAAGCTGAAATGGCTGCGATGCAAAAGAAACTCTAAGCTATCGAAAACAAAGTCTCGCCAACCTCCCTGAACCAAGTTACGCTCCCTAAAACCGTGTGTGGTTGATGTTTTGACCCATCACATTTAACGGAAGAATGTCCTTTGAATCCTCCGTCTCAAGGTTATGAACAAACCAATGCTGCTTTTTAGCAACAACCTAGAAATGACCCTTATTCATCCACATATAATCAGGGATGGAGGAATCACCCTAATTTCGCTTGGAACCAAAACCAGTCTAAAAATCAAAATCGTTTTCCAAGCCAAAATAATTATCAAAGGCTTTCTCCACAGCAACAACAGCCACTATAACAAAATCAGCACCCCTTTCAACCACAATCTTTTCAAAACCCGGCTAACAACTTTGATCTTTATAATAATATTTCAACGGTCGGTACCGATAAAACCTCTGCGCTCGAACGTAACTTAGAAACGTTCATGAAACAATCCACGCAAATGATGGCTAATTTAACATCTTCTATCCAAACGTTAGTGCAACACACTGCTTCCCACAGTGAAAGTATAAAATCGATAGAAGCACAACTTGCACAGCTAAATACCGCAATGAGCGAGAGAGAGAAAAGGAGACTTCCATCCCAACCTCTACCAAATACCGGCCACTCACAAAGCGCAAATATCATCCTTCAAAATCATAATGTGAGTGCCCTAACTATGTTGAGATAGGGAAGAGTGCTGAATAAAAATGTTGGTAAACAAGTTGAAGTCGAGGATATTGATGAAACCCCGGCTACTACTTCTACTCCTCCTTCGTCTGATCTAACATCTTCTTCCGAGCATATTCTTCGTTTTCCACTAGGCTCGAACCCTCATTCCACTTTCTTGAAGGAATTACCATCTATAACCATCCCAAATCCAATTTTGGGATCCATTCCATCCTCACAAACTTCTCCACAAAAGTTGGACCCAATCCTTATTGATAAAGCTCCTTTTCCACACAAGTTGAGGGCCAACAGACCAAGTCCCAAAATGGAGAAGATTATGGATATTTTCAAGCAAGTTAACATAAATATTTCTCTCCTAGATGAAATTAAACAAGTTCCTTCCTATGCAAAAATTTTAA
The DNA here is from genome assembly GCA_030015575.1 of Agapanthus africanus. NCBI lineage: Eukaryota > Viridiplantae > Streptophyta > Magnoliopsida > Asparagales > Amaryllidaceae > Agapanthus > Agapanthus africanus. The sequence continues at coordinate 429,891,238 of CM057347.1, forward strand.
AGGACTTGTGCATTAGGAAGAGGAAAACTCAAGTACCTAAAAAGGTTTTCTTAGCGAGTAATATGAGCAATTCTCTTACCCAATTGATGCCCACGAAACATAAGAAACCAGTTTGTCCTACAATATCTATAACTATTGGGGGTAAAAATATCAATCGTGCTCTACTCGATTTAGATGCTAGTGTTAACTTGCTTCCGTATTCTGTTTATGAGCAATTAAGGGTATGAGAGTTGAAACCTACGCATTGCACTCTCCAGATGGCCGATCGATCTATCACCCACCCTAGGGGTGAGCTAGAGGACGTGTTAATTAAAGTCGGGGAATTTATATTCCCTGTGGACTTTATAGTCATAGATACACAACCTGTGGCGAACCCATCGAACCAAATTTCGGTAATTCTAAGTCGACCTTTCCTAGCAACTTTAAACGCGATAATCAATTGTCGTAACGGTTTTATGAACATGTCCTTTGGGAAGATGACAATTGAGCTTAATATCTACAAGTTAGGAAGTCAACCCTCCGAACCCTATACTCAGATAAGTGATGTATGTTTTGTCGACATGATAGCTATCGACAATTGCGAATTTAAGGAGCTTCACGATTATGATCTCGACGCCACTAGTGCGTTATTGTTTGATCCTACTATCTATTATACAAGTGAAGACCTTTCTGTCGACAAGTCCATACCTAAATCCGAACCTTTTGACTTGTCGAATGATTTAGTCGAGCTATCCGAGTTTCATAACTTCCGTTCCAATGAGATTATCATTTGGAATATCGATGAACGTTTTGAAGACATTTTTGCCGAAGAACTCGCATTCCTAGAAGACATGTGAGTTGTGATGAATCAACCCCTACCCAAAGAAGTTGAACTGCCGCCCCTTCTTCTTATCAAGAACGAGAATGCGAGTAGTGCACCATCACTGTTTCGTCTCTACCAACCGAGACGTAAACCCGATCGATTACGCCTTTTTTCTCCCTACTTCTTCACATTTATGATCTTCCACCAACCCTGTTGTTACATCGATAAAATATTCGAATGGTTGGTGTTGACTTTTGGTCTCTGTAAAGCTTTGCATAGACCAATAACTTTATCCCCCTCTTATAATGTTAAATGCTTAATACTGTTTTACTTAAGTTTGGGGGGGGGGAGAAAAATATTTTGGCTCTTGACAGAAAAACAAAATTTTCAAAAAAAATTGTGAGCCAAAAATAAGTTTGGGGGAGGATTTCACTGTCATTAATTTTGTCCCCTTTACTAATTTTTCCTCCCAAGTCTACAGGTTTTAAGCTTAAAAGATAACATCAGTGAGGACACTGCTGCAAATAAGTTTAGGAGAGGTTTGTGCTTATTCACGCATTATTTTTTGCATTATACTAAATAAAAGCACAAATTTTTTTTTTGATAATGAAAGTTAGAAAGTGAAAAATACATATGAAAGATAGGAAGAGGTTTAAGAAAAACAAGAAAATTAGATATTTTATAACGAAGCTAGTAATAAATAGTCATGAGCTGTTGTCCCAAGGATTAGTAAGATGAAGGAAATCACTAATCTGAGGATAGAAATAAGTCTGAAAAATAATCTCTATTCTTGAGTCCAAACATCTGAACGTTGATACCCTACTATACGCACTTGCATACATCTTGAAATTTGGGATAGTAGAGGATACCTTGAAATGCTCTTATCTAAAAGTCTTAGTATGAACAAAAAAATATATAAACAAAAATATAAATGAAAAAAATGGTAAATAAAAATAAACACTGGTTTTGTAATTATTTAAGGTGGCATAAAAAATATAGCGAGGGTGCCTTATCACCTAGTGCTTTAGACCAATTGGTTTGGGAGCCATTGCTAAGCCTTAGGCGTTGCAAGACTAGGATATTGCTAATTACGCTTTAAAGAGTGAGCACATTTGGTAATCGGCTGGTTAGTACCTCAAGAAGTATTAACGGTCGCATGAAGAATGTGTGAGCAATTCCATCTATAAAACATTTGCCAACTAAAAAGTATTAAGGAAGATGGACAAGAGTATGATAGCTTGAATTGAATTCTCTAAGTGTAGGGATGTCTTTTACACACACGTAGGGGTATATGATCGATGTTTGGAAGAAAGGTAGGGAGGAAGACTAAAAGCGATGTTTTATTGAGGGATGATGTGATTTCTGACATCTTTTCATGATTATTAAGATAGGGCTCATGGCTACTAAAAATCTAGTGTAGTTTGAAACTCTTATTTTTAAGTTCTTTCTTTTATATGTTCTTTATCTTTATATGTAACTTTCATCATCTATCATTTATTATGGGATTTTGTGGGGTATAATCCCATGAAAACCCTTAGGAGACAACACTCCTACTAGGGATACCTAGAGATTTAAAGGCTTGTTGTACGTGCTAAGTGCAATCGTATTGCCTACGAAAGTGTGATAGGTTTTTCTTTTTTTTTCTTTTCTTTCTTCTTCTCTTTAATAACTAGTTTGCTCGGGACGATCAAAGTTAAGTTTGGGGGTATTTGATTAGTCTAAAATAGTGCATATTTGAATGAATATTTTCCCCACTATTGTTAAGTTCTAAAATGTGTTTATTGTAATTATAGAACATATAAAGGTTTATGTGTAAAAAGTTTATTATCATATGTTTCTACTTAATAATTAGCATAATGAGGGGAAATGCATGCATATAATATTTATATAAAATATTAGTAATTAAAATATGCATATCATATCAAATATTTCTAATTAATATTCTTAACACATAATATCATATAAAATGGTTATGATAATATCTCAAAATACCAAATATTACTAACACTTTGATTTGAGATATTGTGCAGATTAGCTCAGGTCTGGAATCCAAGAGATCCGGGATAAATCAAGATATCAGAATCAAATCTGCCAGAATATTGAAGCAAATCGAGAAATCTAGCAACGACAGAGACTCAGAGCATTATTTTCAGAATCTAGACGTCGAGAGGATCTCCAAAAATCAAGATAAAATAGCACAAAAAATCCCAGAGACTGAAGCCATTAATACACGGCGGAATCGCGGCCAAATAGGCCAATATGCGGCGGTTCCGTGGCAGTTCTAGGGCCGTTTGATGAGATATTTTGGTGATTGGATCGTATCAACGTATATTCCCTGATGGTATCTAGGGTTTCTAGTTTCTGTGACTATAAATATGACCGAGAGCTTAACATCTAAAATCCTCAAACCGAAGAGATCAAGAGGTCCTAAGCGATCCGCGCATCCAGATGATCATCAGTTAGTCATCTACCACCAACAAGAGAGAGAGCGATAACAAAAACTAGGGTTCTTTGTAATCTACTTTCAAAAAGGAGAGTTGTATGAAATAGTTGATTAATAAAGATAGATCTTAGTTTATTACTTTCCGCACTTACTTTCCGCACTTACTTTCCGCATTTAATTTCTGCATCTTAATAATGTTTTCATTATTCTTCATCCTTTCTTCTACTTTAAACATGAGCGAGTATTTCCTAGCTTGCTAGGGTTCATAGGTTAGGGTAGATCAATAGATGATAAAATCATTTAACTTCTTTTATACATTTTAAAATCTATAAACTTTAGCAAAATAAATGTTAACATCCTTATCGGGTGCGATACCAATTTATTGCTAGTCACGACCACGATTTGAGATTGGTTTAACACTTATTTTGGTAAAGGCTAGACATGAATAGAGATCAATGCAAGGACAAGGGTTAAGAGGGAGGAAACCCTAGTTTCTTCCAAAAGAACCCTAATCTACATTCATCACTATCGATCTAGTTTTAAATTATTAAAAGATAAAAGGAGTTATTTTTAATTATTCATCCATTACTACTAAATCCTATGAACCCTACCAGCCTCTTCTTTATAAATCTTACATCCGTATTAAAATAGATCTACAAACAACTACTCTTCTTTTTATCAACTCGTCTAAAGCAAGAAAAATGTTCACGTTTCCCTGCAGATGACTCATACTCATCGCGGCTAGCTACTAGCGACAACGTCCTGATTGTGATTACTTTACGAATACTTTTAAACACATCAATCAATATCTGATGGGACCCAGTCACAAATGAACTCCAAATCCAACAAACTTCTTAGATTGTATCATCCACTGAATTTAATCAGTATCCTGCGCCATGCCTTCCTCAGTATCCGCTTGGACCACCTGTCCAACATACTGCCCCACAAAAAGAGGGAAAACTATAATTCTGACAGTCACTCTGTCATCCAAGTCACTTTGGAAGCCAGAAATGATAACCGCCTCCTGAAGGAGGCTGCCGTTACCATATACTAAGAACATCCACTTATGTTCATAACTGCTTTCCAATGTTTCTTCAGGATGGGATTAATATATATGCTTATTGCAACTAGTGCAAAAGCAATGTCTGGTGTAGTACTTGACATCTCATGATTGACTCAATTACCTAAGCAAGAGATATGCCAATCATGCAAATCCCTCCCCTCATCAGTCTAGAAGACATCTCTTTAGAGAGGGTGACTCCATCACCTGCGGGTACACCTCCACTCCATGAGTCGTCCATTCTAAAACACTTTAGAATAGTGTCAAGTACCCAAATTGGGACACTTCCTAAATCTAGATCTAAAATCATAGATCTAGTTACCAGAATCCCTGATATTTTATCCAGATCTTATATGGAGAAAACACCTTGTGACAACCACAATATAACCGATCATAGTATAGGATTATCACTTCCTATAAAGAGCATGCCATCCAAATACCAGGACATCACTCCCTACTACCTTCTTGCCAGGTCCATCTGTTATTCTGATGAAGTCAAACTCTATGACTGTCACATCAAAACTAGATGATCTATCTCTGCTGTACTTGCTTTAGTCTATAAATAGACATAAGTTACTTGCCCACCATGCTTCCGCTGCTTTTACTGACTACAACAACCCTCTGGCAGAGTCATATACACCTGCACTTCTAAAGCTAATTTAGAACAACGTTATATTCATCCTCCTGCCCATTTTTTTAGCAAAGTTCCTACTGATGGTATACTTAGTGTAAGCGAGCTCTAAGATCACATCATTGGAATAAAATCCAGTTGGAACAGGAAATCCAATAAGATCTCATAGTCTAGAACAACAGTAGTGGCAAGTTTGGGTAATCAAAAACCTCCCTGTCACCGTCTTTGAGGAGACCGAAGTACCTCTCGGGTGCCTGAGGTTACCCACCAAATTTGCGGAGTGGCTAATGGATCGTCGAAACCAATTGAATCTTCAGGTTTTACTAAATTTTCAGTAATCGTTTGTGGTTCTGGAATCAATTCCAGTTTTACCATACTCCCACTAATGTTTTCTGAAAAGAATTCATTTTACTAAAATTGTGGCGAGTCAAGAACAATATAACTATTGATCTTCTAGATGGTTGAACGTTAACCCTCATCAATGCCCGGGATAACCCACAAACTGCCATTACTGAAACGTGCCTAGAGTTTATCCGGATTCTGGTTTTTATAAGCCGGACAACTCAATATACCTTAACATCGTTAAGATATGAATCCATTCTATATCCAATATAGAAACAAAGGTACTAATTAGAACCGGATTCAAATTACATGCAGCCGTTCCCAGTGCATATCAACTAAATGGAAGAAGGACAAGCAGCATTACTCATCAAGGAGCATACTCACAGATGGGTAATCTGAGAGAGAAGCAAGTTCTCAAAACTATTACTTACAACGGAATACCTAGTACAAGTATCTATATCTTCGATCACCTTGAAGAATCCTGATACTTGCAACATATTGTTCTCTACTTTATTCTTATACCTATATCTTCTCAAAATCTGGACCTTATATTTCAACGAAATACTTGTCTAAAACTAGAGAAGTCATGAATAAACAGAATATAGTACGAATACCAACCCCTTTGTCCTAACGGACATCGGACAACATACAATACTTTGTATAAGTCCTCTGAGTTCAATAACTCAAAACCTGTGCGTCGTAGGTTGAAAACTGTATTATGGTTAAGAAGAATTACACCGCTGTTGAATGATTCTTACCTAACCATCAACTGATATAGGTAAATGTTATAAACATAATTTCAAAAGATTATATCTCACTTTATAAAATAAACGTATAGATATATCAGTTTGAAATTGGTGCATAACGACGGATATTCAAAACCAAATATTTGCCGTCAGGCAAAACCCAGGTGATTTCCTCAAATATCACCAGTAATAAAGAATTCCGATACCATGAGGATATATTCACCCAATTCCCAGTATTCTACTCCCACTCAGCATCTGTAACGCCATACAGATGTGAGAATCAAGTCTGGTAAATACATACCCTGGAGTTAGAATCTAATTGGGAAAATAGTTTTCACTTAACACCGCACAGTAAAACTGAAACATGAAAATGTTTCGAAGGGGTAGCTGGGTATTCTTAGTAATGCCTCTTCCACTATCTAGATTCATGACAGTAACCGTATATTTCTTTGTCCTCACTCCAATCCCTTTATATGTTTTTACTTCTTACTTTCTGTACACCACACTTAGACTAATTGGTTTTCTTCCTTCCCTACATTTCAGCACCTGCCTATGGTTCGGAAGAAGACTATCCAATAAGCGTAATGGGTGTACTCTCCTAACACCAGGAGCAATCGTAACCTGAGAGAAGGTAAAGAGAAAAGACAACTGAATAATCCTTATTCTATTTCTCCAGAACCAGAATCCATCCTCGATCAGAAACAAGTTTCTTCGAGTTCGTATGTAACCATACGATGGCATATCCAATCAATATGGATCTTCGTAGTGATACGGAGTGTTCCGGAGAAATGCAAAGGGAAAGTAGGAGTGGCAGGGGTATACGCAGCTTCGTCGTGAATGATAGTAGTCGCAATTTCTTTTGCCCTCACTCTAATCCTTTTATATTTCTTTACTTATTACCTTCTGTACACCACACTTAGGCTAATTGATTTTCTTCCTTCCTTACCTTTCGGCACCAGCCTATGATTTGGAAGAAGACTATCCAATAAGCGCAATAAGTGTACTCTCCTAATACTAGGAGCTTTCGCAACCTGAGAGAGGTAAAGAGAAAAGATAACCGAATAACCCTATTCAATTTTCTCCAGAACTAGAATCCATTCTCGAACTGAAACAAGTTTCTTCGAGTTCATATATAACTATACGATGGAATATCCAATCAATATGGATCTTCATAGTGATACGGAGTGTTCTGGAAAAATGCAAAGGGAAAGTAGGAGCGGCAGGGATATATGCGACTAAATGACAATCCTAAAGCCAAAGTGTTTTAAGAAAGTTCGGTTAACTTGGTTCATGAGTTTTTAAGGTCAGGCCATGGTCCCTGCCAAAGAGAGAGAGAAAAGAAACACTCAGCGTGCACTCTAACCTAGATTAGATTAGTTAATCATTTTATCTAATCACGATGGCTCTCACTATTTCCTCGAATTCTCCCTCAAACCCTAAAAGGAGAATTAGTCGGGATCATTTGAAAATCACCCGAGGAGTAATACCTACTCATCAGTGGGAATCGGGATCCAACTATCATCGCATGATAACTTGATTGAAGCCACTCAAGTTACCACACGCCAGAAGTTATGCGCATGCCTGACAAGTTTTCTGTATATTTGAAACTCCCGATGTGGTTTTTACCCCTAGGACCCAAGTGACCTTAATACAGTCAACAAATCAAAGAGTCCTAGTCAAGTTCAACCCGTCATTATCTTGATTACATTAAACCCACCTGTACGAGCCCTTGACACAGTCAACAAGGCCGCACGACTGTCCTAACTAATCGCATTGCATGCTACAAACAAGCACCACTTAGCTACCGCACACTACGCCTTGACATAGTCAACAAACGTAGCATGAATACTAAGTACTACTCGTAGGAAATGATGGAGGGCTATAATTGATTTTTGGCGAAAAACCTTTAACGTAATGAACTTGATATCGTTGAAGGAACCCGAGCGGTTTTACAAATATATAGTGGCGTAAACTTTTGCTAAAGAGGTCACTCCCTGTGAAGGGATCTCGGCTCTTTCCTCATCGAATGAGGTGCATGATATTCTTAACTAAATACCACGATGCAAAGCAAAAGAATCGACTATAGTGAAGTTATTACAATGACGCAAACTTTTCCCCAAAAGATCACTCCCTTTGAAGGGATCTCGGCTCTTGCCTCGTCAAATGAGGTGCTGGATATTTAGAACCAAATACCGCTGTGCAAAGCAAAACAAAATGTCTTTAATAACAATTTTCAAAATTGGTTCCAACAATATCGTATAAGTTTGTTTTTCCTTGCATTAATCAAAGTTAACGCAGTCCCCATCAATTAATCCATATCACACCAGAAAAAGGAACGAAAATACTATGTACGTATATGCCATCCGCATTCGTCACGGGGCCCCATCATGCACCGTTAGGTTACTTAATTAACGACAGAGCGAGGGCTGGACTAGCGTGGATGCAAAACATATACAACATCTACTAGTATATATAAATATATATATATATATATAACATTCGTCCCAGGCATGATATAAGCAATATCACAGAACATCAACAAGGAACACATAATGGTGGATAATCTTGGAGTCTCGGGTTTCATTTGAGCCGCAAATGAGACCCGACGTTCCCGGTCTTATGGATAGCCCGTGCAATGAAAACCTAGACCCCTACGAGCGCGGCAAATTACCCGCCAATACCAAAAATGAGGCCATCCCAATCAATAAAGTGAATGGGCCACCCAACACTTCACGGAATTCGGTAATTTGAACACTCCACCGTGGGTCATTATATACCCCCTACGAGTGCAGTGAATAGCCCGTCAATTCTAGAGTAAGGCCCCCTCCGTCTCAACGCCATGAGATGCAGGCCCGTTGCCCTCTAGAACCCGGCTATTCGAGCACTCTACCGTGGGGTAATCCTAATACAGAAAAGAAAATTATATATACAATGGCGACATCGACCTCAACCCGGTCGTGCCCCAATAAAAGAATATACAATCTGGCAGAGACGGCTGTCCACATGTCGGACGCTCGCCCCGCAATACTGAATATTCAAATGAATCTGAACTGTCCAACTACCATTGCACCACTGGCTATCCACCATGACAATCCAACCACAATATCAGCACAACTCAGAATATCAACATGAATATCACGTTCGCAAACTCGTCTAATTGAACATATAGCAACTAGTCAGGTTGTACCGCTCAATGATATTCACGGTCGCAAATATTATCACATGCACTGATAAACACACACTTAAAATTTTGATCGACTAAACTTTTCCAAATTGTCCCCAAATGCAATCCAGCACTCAAAAAGATCTGGGCCAAAACTAAATATCCCCATAATCATATTTCCATTAAATAGAGTTCTAGAAGAAATTTGGTGCAAAATTGCCACAAAACCGCCGCGGAACCGCGACCAATAGGCATGGTATGCAGCGGTTCCGCGACCAAATTATTGCCTTAGGTGCTCAAATTTCTTCTGGTGCCCTATAAATGCCTGCACGTAGTTTTAAGATTCTTTGAATGATTTTTTGAACAAGTTTTAAAATCGGCAGTGGGCATATCGAAATGGAAAAAAGATTTGGAAAAATGGGTCGATCGACATTTTAACTTTGTGCAAACTAGCTAGTAATGATTTATGGGGCGGCTTTGATACTATGTTGCATTATGATAGCGCTCTGGCCATCTACCGTGGCCGATGCGGAACATAAATGACGTTTAAAAACTTGGTGCTAATGAACTCGTCTAGAATCGAACCATAAACCTATACTAGCAAACTAACAAAGAGCTAAACTACTATGATATGAGCATTATACCGAATGATCTGTGTCCTTCGGTCTTCCGCGATCATCTTTAGCTCCATTAGGTGTCCACGATTGAGCTTGGCCGCCGGTCTTTCTCCATCGAAGATGATCCACCCAAGGGAGACGATGCAGGCTTCAGTTTCGCCTAGCGAAGCAATCGACACTCCAAGATTGCTTGCAATGGAGAGTGGGGTGTAGGAATATTTCACTATCTTTTTCTCTCATACCTCATGCTCAAGTGAGCAATCAAAGAAGAAGAAAGAGGAGGTGAGGAAAACCATGGGCATGAGCAACTCAAGAAAAAAGGCCAAGTCTCCAAGATAGTGAATGAATGAATCAAGAGTAGTATGTAGAAAAGAATGTCTAATCATTTTTTTCAACCATGCAAGAAAATATCTCACACATTTTACAATAAACAATCAAGAGCCATACCTCTCTACATATCTCCAACCATGCTCATGCCACCTCACCCTCCATCTCATATCCAAATGATTTTCTAAAAAGAAAATCATATAATGAGGTGTCCATTTTCTAGAAGATATTCCGTATAAATACGGAATACAACCCGATATACGTATCGAAATACATATACGCGTATTCGTATAAAAATACGAATAGCCAAGAGAGAAAATGAATAGTGAACAATAATACTAGAATACATATATAAATATATATTATTAAATCAAAACTTGATTTAATAATCCGGCTTAATCCTAAGCCGCTAGTATTATCAACCGTTCAATAAAAGTCTGTGTAGCTTGTACACATATTTAATCGGACACCTATATGTACCAACGTATGTCATCTACATCATATTGCCTGAACCGTGAAAACCCTCTGTGTGGGACTCTAAAGACTCGTCAATACGCTGGCAGTGGGTTTAACCATAAGCACGTCAGCGGCACTAGCTGTACGTAACGGCCACCCAGGTATTGAGCGAAAGGAAGGCCAACGAGCAAACTGGGAGAGACGGATCCCCGATGATCCGCTCACTGCCTCCATGTGGCTCGAGATTGTACCCAACTAAAACCTGTTTGCACGACTCCTTTAAGCCGTGGTAGGGTAGTACTCAAAGCATAGTGGGAACTCATACGAGACAAATTACGATCTCAGGTCGACAGACTAACCTGTACCCATGTCACCTGGGAGCTGGTATCTGACAATAGGTATAATACCAACTAGTATGTTCCCGGCGAGTCCGTCCAATATACTCATAACCCAATGAGCACTTGTATACTATCTTTAGTGACTAACTGACACCAATGGCTTATGAGACCGGCCACCGTCCCTCGTCGGGGTCTTGATAAGTATACACTAGTCTACTCCGGAGTATCGATGCCCAGTCTTAATACTCTCTCGACTAGGGAAATTTAAGGATGTGCTTATAGACCACCCAGCTCCCACGTATATGATCGCTATCATAATGCTGGTAGTCAAGTAAGAATCCTATGGGCTCTATCAATATGTAATAGTGATCTGTAATACCACATAATACATGTACATGATGATAAAGGCAAACCAAATAGCATATTATCATTTTGAATAAGACTGTTCTACCCGTATAGGTCCTCCCTCAATCATCACAATCGGGTGCCAGCGATTACAATAATTGACTTGATGGCACTATAGCTAACATAATCTAACTCAGACGATGAGATAATACAGTCACAAAAACTATCAAGTATAAAGGAAACTAAGCGCAATGGAAATAAAAAAAGAGATAACTAACCAGTGATCTCAAAGACAACTAACCAGTGATCTCAAAGAAATGATACAACGGGTTCACTGGTCTAGATCTCCACGATCTTCTCGAAATAAGGCAGGTCCACTTTTTCCTCTAAGCATGCATATTCATGTCGTCAGAGCGGCATAATATTATAATATAATAATACTAAACATGTGACAGGAAATAGTGAAGTATGAAACAACGGTATAAAGCACTAACATGAATGTATAAAATAACATAAACAGGTAGCAGTAGTGGGCATGGATCATGGCGGTAATCTAGGTTAATATGCGAGTCACTAAGTTAACAGTATTTATGCCATTTGAAATTGGTCGGTGGAAGGTATCCTCATGTTTAGCAAGGGTCTCGTGCATGCCTGAGACAATGGTAAAAATATGCCCGGGACATAACCTTTTCAGCCGTGCCGCTATGCACAAATATCTACACGTATCACTGTTAGTAATATTGAATGATCATCCTCTAGAGCATTAAATACCTCCCTAAATACGAGTTCGATCTACCTTTATTTCTTCATTTCCGCCAGGTTTCAATATATGTTCATGTATCTAACTGGTTGTATACAAGTACGCATCCCTATCGCTTTTCAATCACTATCCCCGTTCGATCAATTTCACTATTTAATCACTTCGCTAGCATACTTGATACAACCAGTCGATACCACTATCACTTGACAATGCACTATAAACACTAGGGTATCAATGTAAATGGTCACTAATCACTACAGGTAAAATGGTCAAGCTATATAATGAGAATACAGTAAAATACCCTAAGAATATAACACATGCATTCGGTGTTGTTCATGTTATGAAAATCACGGTTAATCATACGTGTAGAATCAGACAAAATAATATAAAAGGCGTAAACAGTAAACTTAGTTATCTAAGCAAAAAAATTGGTTCCTGTTCTCCTCCGAACACAGAGACGCGACCGCGTAGGTCAGTCTTTCCCGAATTTGGGGGCAGATGCTATTAGGTGCTATCCATCCACCTTTCTGAAGATGCCAAGTTGATTTATGGCACTATGTATCGGAGGTTTAGACGGATGCGGCCGTTGTAGTAGACTTCGTCAGATTCCCCCTCGTTGAGGGTTTTTTGATTGTGGGGACGCTCTTCCCTGCAGGCGCAAGCCCTTATAGTTAATTACGCTTCCGCATCGCGGTAACCACTTTCTCCTTCTCCAGATGGTCACTTCGTGTCGTGTGTGTTTGTTTTGTTTTTGGTTGCCCGTGGATTGTATACGGAGACTAATTTATGTTGTCGCCCGTAGAGCGTGGATTAGTCCAAATCCGTATCTTCTTAGATTTGGGTTTGGGGTTGGGTTTAAGAATACGTTAGTCTCATTTGAGACTAAGATCAACTTAAACGTATGTTAAGGATACATTATCTAATTTCAGACTAAGATCAACTTAACGGGATCGTTTGGATCCAACAAAAGAGCATTCGGGCTCTATTGTTTAGTTTAGAGACATTGCGGTCGATTAGTTTAAGGACATTACGGTCCAAGGTTAAGGACATCATAGACCATGGGCTTAAGGACCCCACAGTCCGAGGTTAAGGACATCATAGTCCATGGGTTTAAAGACCCCACAGTCTAGTTTAAAGACGTCATAGTCTATGGAATGTATGGTTGTCGGGACCCGTCACCTCCCTGAAGACGTTGAAGGATTACAACGACAAATATCAGAGGAGTGAAGAGATGTACCCTTGAACCAATTTTGGTTGGGAGATCTGTAGTCCAATTGAGACTAAGATTTGAGATTTATGAGCATATGGGCTTAGTTAATCTGAATGAGAGGTTTATGGCCAACTTGGGCTCGGCCCACTCAGTTAAAATCTTAAACATTTGACAATGCTGAGTATTGATTTGAGTTCTGACAATATTTTTGTCTTTTATTGAATGATGAGCATTCATCATAGCTCTGGGGCTTTATTTATAGAACAATTTATGTTCTATTAGTGCACACGTGAGGAGTACGTGGCGCGCTTGGCGCCAGTCAAAGAGCGCAGAGCTCTAGTTTATGAGCACATTGCACTTCTGCTGAGTGGCGTGTAGGGTTTCCTTATCACCTCATATAGGGTTTGGAAGCATCACACATGCCACAACTTTGATTTTAAGAGGTGCTAAGCAAACTTAACTAGGAATCGAACTAGAAATATTGAGTAACAACTAATAGTATCACATGTAAAAGTTAATCTATCACTAAGTGGAGAAACTACAACCTTTATAGACTTCCTAGGGTGACTCCTTGGATCTCCTAGAGTTTGGAAAGGCTCGCTTGAACACTTCCGACTCCACGACGATCCACCCGAAGTCCTTTGCTCAAAGCTTGTTGCTTCACTTGATCTTTCAAATCGGTGGAGCAAACACTCTACACAAGAGAGCTAGAGATGTGTAGGATGATGAAGTGGTTTATGTTCTCACTTAAAACCCTCTCTTTTTCTTTTTCTCACTCTAAACAAATCTCAAAAGATCTTGAAGAAGGAGGAAGATGAAGATGGCAAAGCTTTTTGAAGATAATGATAATTCTTATGTTTTAAAAATAAAACAAAAGGATATATATACGTGAGACACTCTCACAACAAACCATGGTTAATATAAATATCTAGATATTTTATGATGAGTTAAAGAATAAAGGAAATTAACCAAGGTTAAGTCAATGGTCAAACAAAGAAGTGTGTAGAAACTATGACTCATTTGTAAAGAAATGAGTCATTAGTTAATTTCCTTTATCTTTTAACTTAAAACAAAAACTATATATTAATATGAACTATGTGAGTCTTGCATTGCCATCTTCAATATATCAACAACCATGATATATATGCATGTATGTATGTGTGTATGCACATTAACATGTACATACATGCATGCATCCATCAAAAGAATAGGGTTTATTAAAAGTGAGCTAAAAGTCATTATTAAATCAACATTTGATTTAATAAACCGGTCATATCATATACGACCCGACCAATAGTAAACACCTGATTAACATACGGTATCTCATACACGTATTTAATCGAGTTCCTGCGCATATCTCATATGCACACCACATCGTTTTGCCTGAGCTAGTAAACTTCTGTGTGGGACTCTAAGACTCGTCAATACGCCGGCAGTAGGTGATGATCACATCAAACACCTACAAGCCTCAAGCGGTCAGCTAAACGTAATGGCCATCCGGGTATTGAGCGATCAGAAGAAGAACAAGCGAACCTGTCAAAACTCCCGTCAATCCAACTGGCAACACTTACCGTACAGTCCGGTCTCTTCGTCAGATATGCTGCATATCGAGTCTAGGGATGGAATCGTCGACCCCAATAACTCAATAAGTCATGCGGGTATATGGTCTACAACAGATCAAGAAACTACTTATAATACTTATCAGTAATATCTCAGCAGCTCTGGCCAGGGACTTCCTGTTATAACCAATCGTGCACAGCGCAACATCAACCCCCAATACCGGGAGAGACGAAACCCCTCCTATCGCTCATTGCCTCCATGTGCCTCGGGACTGTACCTAAAATCCACCTGTTTTTACGACTCAGTAGAGCCATAGTAGGGTGGAGATCAAGATACACACAAGACTCTATGGTGATCTCGGGTCTACAGACTAACCTGTACCAGTGTCACCTGAGAACTGCTATCCGACGTATGATATAATACCACATAGGAGTTCTCGGTGAGTCCGTTCAGTGTACCCAGTCTCACTGAGCACCCATATACAATCTTTGGTGTCAACACACCTGTTGGATATGGGATCATCCATCGGCCATCATATGGAACAAGAATGGTATACGCTAGTCTACACTGGAATATCGATGCCCTGTCTTGATATACCTACGACTAGGAACATTTCAAGGATATGCTTATAAACTACAGGTGTCCCACTAGTATGATCCACATCATAATCCCAGTAGTCAAGCCAATATACTCAGGGCTTTATCAACATGTACCAAATGAGTAAAAACATGATCAAGTGAACATATGATAAAGAGAAACCATATAGCATACTATCATGTCGAGCAAGACTGTCCTCTGAATACACACACACATACACACACACACCAGTACATACACTATCATCTAATGGCCTCTAGGGCATACATATATCCAACAATCTCCCACTTGCACTAAGGCCAATTATTGGCGTATCTCATACCCAACATCTCAAAAAGCCGCTCATGCTGCGGCTGGGAGCGGGCCTTGGTGAATGGATCCGCAGTGTTATCCTTTGTATCTACTCTCTTGATCTCGATCTCGTGGCGATCAACTATTTCCCGGATCAGATGATATCACCTCAGGATGTGTCTGGACTTTTGATGGGACCTGGGCTCTTTGGCCAACGCCATAGCCCCATTATTGTCACAATACGAAGGTATTGGATCAATAATGGTTGGAACTACTCCTAGCTTCGAGATGAACTTCCTCATCCAGACGGCTTCCTTGGCAGCATCATTTGCAGCAATGTACTCAGCTTCCATCGTTGAATCTGCAACGGTATCCTGTTTGGAACTGTTCCAACTTACCGTCCCTCCATTTAGGGTAAATGCAAACCCTGAGATAGACTTGCTGTCATCCTTGTCACTCTGGAAGCTTGAATCGGTAAAGGCCTCCATTTGGAGATCCCCGTTACCATACACCAAGAACAATCTTTAGTCCTTCGCAAGTACTTAAGAATGTTCTTCACAGCAGTCCAGTGATTCTCCCCTGGGTTTGACTGATACCTTCTTACTACACTAAGTGCATAAGCTACATCAGGACGTGTACACAACATCGCATACATTATCGATCCTACTGCCGAAGCATAGGGAATAATGCTCATGCGAGCTCTCTCTTTGTCAGACTTTGGGCAATCGTCCTTGGACAGAGTGACTCCGTGGCAAGCGGGTAAGGCACCCCGCTTTGAGTCTTCCATACTAAAGCTCTTTAGGATGGTGTTGATGTACTTGGTTTGGGACAATCCCAATAACCGTTTGGATCTATCCCTATAGATCCGTATGCCCAATATGTACATGGCATCACCCAGGTCCTTCATGGAGAACCTTTGTGATAAGAATGATTTGACCGACTGTAGCATAAGAATATCATTTCCTATCAGAAGTATGTCATCTACGTACAATACGAGGAATGCGACAGATCTCCCTACAGTCTTCTTATAAACACAAGGTTCATCTGGATTTTTGATGAAATCAAACTCTTTGATAACATCATTAAAACAGATGTTCCAATTCTGTGATGCCTGCTTTAATTCATAAATGGATTTAAGCAACTTACATGCTTTTCCGCTGCTCCCACCGTCAATGAAGCCCTCTGGCTGATCCATATAAACGAATTCATCTAAATCACCATTTAGAAATGCAGTTTTAACGTCCATCTGCCAGATTTCATAGTCGTAGTGAGCAGCAATAGCAAGTAGGATCCGAATGGTTTTAAGCATGGCTACTGGAGAGAAAGTCTCATCATAGTCCAAACCTGGTCTTTGATGAGAACCTTTCGCTACCGACCTTTCCTTATAGGTCTCCACCTATCCATCTACACCGATCTTACTTTTAAAGATCCATTTGCAGCCTACAGGTTTTATTCCGGAGGGTACATCCTCCAAAGTCCATACTTTGTTAGTGTACATGAACTCCATTTTAGATCTCATGGCATCCAGCCATTTCACAGAGTCACCACTCGTGATGGCTTGATGAAAACTGGCAGGATCATCATCATCCATGATACAATCTTCTCTATCACCATCAATGAGAAAACCGTAGTATCTCTTCGGTGGGCGAGAAGTCCTACCAGATCTGCGGAGTGGCTGAGGTTCATTAGATTCTGTTACAACATTAGGTTCAGCCAAGTCGTCATTTGTAACTTGTGTTTCTAGAATCTCTTCTAGATCTACCATATTGCCATCAGCATCATTTGGAAAAATCTTATTTTCTAAAAATGTGGCATACTGAGAAACAAACACCTTTTGTTCTTCTTTGTGGTAGAAAAGATACCCAAACGAATGTTTTGGATATCCCACAAATATACATTTGACTGATCGTGTCTCTAGTTTGTCTGGATTCTGCTTTTTGACAAAAGCTGGACAACTCCAAATCTTAACTCGTTTTAGAGATAGTCTCTTCCTATGCCATATCTCATATGGAGTGGTAGACACGGTCTTGGTTGGAACTTTGTTTAACAGAAAAGCTGCAGTTTCCAATGCATGCCCCCAAAAGGAGAGGGGTAACTCAGAATCACTCATCATGGATTGTACCATATCTAATAGGGTACAATTCTGTCGCTCTGACACACCGTTGTGTTGTAGTGTGTAAGGGGGAGTGAGCTGAGAGAGAATCCCATTCTCTTTTAGGAAGTCCAAGAACTCAGTACTTAAGTACTCTCCACCTCGATCTGATCGAAGTATCTTGATTCTCATTCCTGTTTGGTTTTCTAGTTCAAGTTTGTACTCTTTGAATTTCTCAAAAGCTTCAAACTTATGCTTTATTAAAAACACATGACCGAATCTTGAGAAATCATCAGTAAAAGTTATGAAGTAAGAAAAACCGCCTCTTGCATGTGTAGACATTGGCTCACATACATCACTATGTATGAGGCCTAGGAGCTCAGTAGCTCTTTCTCCAAGTCCTGGAAATGGAGTTTTGGTAATTTTACCTTTGATACAAGACTGGCAAGTTGCATAAGATTTATACTCAAAAGAATTTAAATATCCATCTTAATGAAGCTTGTTTAGTCTTGTTTCATTAATATGACCAAGTCTACAATGCCAAAGAAAAGCTTCATTTATATCTAAAAATTTTCTTTTATTTGTGTGTTGAATGTTGAAAACTGTGTGTTGATTAAGGACGTATATCCCGTTATTTAGTATACCACAACCAATCAATTTTTGATTAAGTCTAATGTTCATAACATTGTGTTGCACAGCAAAATAATATCCTTCATTGTCTAACAAAGAAACGGATATAATATTACAAAGCATACTTGGCACAAAATAACATGGGTTCAAAACCAATATACAATCCTACGGCAACCCTAGGTGATACTCTCCCACTGAAACTGCATTTACATTGGAACAATTTCCAACCTGGAGAGAATGATCACCTGTCTTCAAAACTCTGCTATTTCTCAACGCCTACACAGAATTGCAAATATGAGAACCCGAACCGGTATCTAATACCCAGGAAGCAGAGTTAATAGAAAAACAATTTCAATCACGAACACACCTGAAGCTGAAGCATCACCATGCTTCTTTTTGAGTTCAAGGTACTCAGTACAGTTCCGCTTCCAGTATCCCGTCTTCTTGCAGTGGAAACATTCTCCTTTCCCTGATTCCCCAACCTTGGACTTGTCTTTCCCCTTAACCTTTTTGACTCTACCCTTAGGTTTGGTGGGTTTCTTCTTCATCTTTCCCTTGGCCTTAGCCTTTGGACGAGAGGAAGAATATGGCCCAATACTCAAAACGGGAGTCTTCACTGACTTCAGCGTGCTCTCTGCACTCCTCAACATATTAAGGAGTTCAGGTAGTTCCTTCTCCATATTGTGCATGTTGAAGTTAACTATAAATTGAGTAAAGGTGGAGGGGAGAGACTGCAGAATAATATCCGTATATTGCTCATTGTCTATTGTCCACCCAAGGTCCTCAAGCTCTTCTATGAGAGCTATCATCTTCAGAACATGGTCTCCTACTGCTGTGCCAGGGGCCATTCGCATCTGAAACAGTTTTCTGGATGCTTCGTATCGTAATACGCGAGATTGCTCTCAATTCAACTCTTTTATATGGAGGAATATGGATTATACGTCCATATTCTCGTGCTGCTTCTGATGTGTGTTATCCATCGATGCAAGCGCGAGGCATTTGGCCGTGGAACAGTCAGCGTCCCATGTCTTGTGAATTTCCTTATCCGTAACTGATGATTTAGGACCTGGGATGGACGGGGTTGGAGCCGTGAGGACATATGATACCTTATAATAAGTCAAGGTAATGTTGAGATTCCTCAGCCAATCTTTATAATTGGTCCCATTCAGTTTATTTTTATCTAGTAGAAGCTTGAGTCCTGACATTGGTATCTGCCAATTAAGAGAGAGAAAAGAATACACTCAGCGAAAGCACTTACAAAGATCAGATTGGTTATTATCTTTTCTAATCGATATCTCCCACTGTTTTTATCAAATTTTCTTTAAAACATTTTAAAAAGAAAACTAGCCGGGATTAATTACATTCTACAACTTCGCTAACCATTCAGCCAGGCCGATGCCGGTACTTGAGGGAGGTTCCCCGTACTTTCGCATGGACCTAATAAAAATAAATCTCGTATTCCCAGAGGCGTAGCCCCGTTTGACACCTTTCTTGACACCTAATGGTTAGCTAATTGTAAAGTGCAAAACTCTCCCGGGAGCAATTTTTGCTCACAGTGGGATTGGGATCCTACTATCATATAGAAGGTATGCAATCTCATTGCAAATTTCAACTCTTGAAATTCCCGATATTATTTTTACCCCTAGTACTCATGACCTTAACTATGGTCAACATATCATAAGTACTTAGTCAAGTTCTTCCCGTTATTTCGTGTTTAACTAGACCTACCCACATGACCCTTAACTAAAGTCAACATAATCATATGAATGTCCTAACTAATCTGCATCATATGCAGTGTAGGAAGACATCACTTAGTTACCGTACACTGCGCCTTAACTAAAGTCAAAATACGCAGCACGAATACTAAGTACTCTACTTCCTAAAATGACGGAGGGCTGCGGATAGTTTTTAAGAAAACTTTTAACGCTTTGAACTTGATATCATTGTAGAATCCAATGGGTTTAAAAGGAGTAGCTTAAGCTCCGCATTTTGAAACTTTCTTTTTCATAAAAAGGCCGAGTGTGTTTCAAATACGATTCTATAACATCTTTTTAGGTTCATTTATCTTTACATTAATCTCATTAATGTAGTCCCATCATTTAATTCCTAAAGCCATCACAGAAAGAAACGAAAATATAACGCACGCTTATGCCACTCGCATTCGTCACAGTGTCCCGTTATGCACCGTTAGGTTACTTAACTAACGGCATACCGGGACGGGGCTAGCGCGGGTGCAAAACATAAGCAACGTCTATTATATATCATATATATAATATTGCATTCGTCTCAGATATATATTAAATGATCACATCACATAATATAAGCAGGAAAAGCATATTTAACATAGGATATCTAGGAGGTACGTAATTTGTATTTAGCTAGCAATAGAAATACGGATTCCATGGTCGCGATGAATAGCCAAGCCCACACCCCTAGACCCCTACGAGAGCGGCAAGTGACCCTACCAATTCTGGAGTTTAGGAGACCCGGTCTCGACTCCTCGAGATGGCCTCCCACTAAACCCTAGAACCCGGTCACTTATGCTCCCCTCCTTGGGTCTATCCTAATGCAGAAAAGTAAATAATATACAACACTGGTGACATCATCCTCAACCCGGAAGTGCACCAAATAAAAGAATATTACATACAATTGAATTTTACATGATTGAAAAGAAAACTCTCATCTCACATAAAACCCCCCGGCTATTCAATCACGACAATACTGCATATCAAATCTCAGCAACACATAATATCACATATCATCAACGTAAGTAAGTATGCGTACCCCGATTGTCGTTGATGTATAGCAACGAAACCGGTGATACACCACATACTACACTTACGGTCACAGAGAAATAAAATGAAAAACTACAACAATTGGAATCGTAACCGCCTTTAAACAACACAAACCCGGAATATCACATATCCAAGATTTCATGCCTAATAATGTAAAGCTCGCATTTAGGTCTAACCCATGAAAACACCTTTTCAAAACAAGTCGGATAATCAACAAGATTTCCGATTATTCCCGAGACCGAAATGCTAGATTTACACGCAACAAACAAATTTGTAGATTCCAATTATTGTATCACATACTAATAAACTAGGCGCAGTTAAAACATTCGATCGAACGATCGAACATCCAAAGACTTCTCAGAAAGCTCAACGCTTGAGCAGCTTTAAAATTTACCAGAAACTGCAACAAGTACATACGGGCCAGCGCAAGAAGGCACGGTCCAAGCTTCATCTATGGCTCCGCGGAACCGCTGCAGAATGACCATTTTGGCCGCGGTTCCGCGGTCGTATAGTGGAGTTAGGGCTTCGTACTTCTTGTGGGCCCATAAAATACCCTGCATGATTTTCTGAGTATTTTTAATGTGGAAAAATCCACGTTTTTGAAAAATGTCCAGAGAGCACCCCCCGGGCGTCGTATTTCGTTCGTTCGAGGTTTTTAACGTCGTCTAGGTTACTCTAAAGCTCTAGCTTGGCTCTGATACCACTGTAGGGTTTCCTTATCACCTTATATAGGGTTTGGAAGCATCACACATGCCACAACTTTGATTTTAAGAGGTGCTAAGAAAACTTAATTAAGAATCGAACTAGAAATATTGAGTAACAACTAATAGTATCACATGTAAAAGTTAATCTATCACTAAGTGGAGAAACTATAACCTTTGTAGACCTCGTAGGGTGACTCCTTGGATCTCCTAGAGTTTGGAAAGGCTCGCTTGAACACTTCCGACTCCACGATGATCCACCCGAAGTTCTTTGCTCAAAGCTTGTTGCTTCACTTGATCTTTCAAATCGGTGGAGCAAACACCCTACACAAGAGAGCTAGAGATGTGTAAGATGATGAAGTGGTTTATGTTCTCACTTAAAACCCTCTCCTTTTCTTTTCCTCACTCTAAACAAATCTCAAAAGATCTTGAAGAAGGAGGAAGATGAAGATGGCAAAGCTTTTTGAAGATAATGATAATTCTTATGTTTTAAAAATAAAACAAAAGGATATATATATGTGAGACACTCTCACAACAAACCATGGTTAATAAAAATATCTAGATATTTTGTGATGAGTTAAAGAACAAAGGAAATTAACCAAGATTAAGTTAATGGTCAAACAAAGAAGTGTGTAGAAACTATGAGTCATTTGTAAAGAAATGAGTCATTAGTTAATTTCCTTTATCTTTTAACTTAAAACAAAAACTATATATTAATATGAACCATGTGAGTATTGCATTTCCATCTTCAATATATCAACAACCATGATTTATATGCATGTATGTATGTGTGTATGCACATCAACATGTACATATACATGCATGCATCCATCAAAAAAATAAGGTTTATTAAAAGTGAGATAAAAGTCATTATTAAATCAACATTTAATTTAATAAACCGGTCATATCACATACGACCCGACCAATAGTAAACACCCGATTAACATACGGTATCTTATACATGTATTTAATAGAGTTCCTGCGCATATCTCATATGCACACCACATCGTTTTGCCTGAGCTAGGAAACTTCTGTGTGGGACTCTAAGACTCGTCAATACGCCGGCAGTAGGTGATGATCACATCAAACACCTACAAGCCGCAAGCGGTCAGCTAAACGTAACGGCCATCCGGGTATTGAGCGATCAGAAGAAGAACAAGCGAACCTGTCAAAACTCACGGCCATCCAACTGGCAACACTTACCGTACAGTCCGGTCTCTTCGTCAGATATGCTGTATATCGAGTCTAGGGATAGAATCGTCGACCCCAATAACTCAATAAGTCATGCCGGTATATGGTCTACAACAGATCGAGAAACTACCGATAACACTTATTAGTAATATCTCAGCAGCCCTGGCCAGGGACTTCCTGTTATAGCCAATCGTGCACAGCACAACATCAACCCCCAATACCGGGAGAGACGAAACCCCTCCTATCGCTCATTTCCTCCAGGTGCCTCGGGACTGTACCCAAAATCCACCTGTTTATACGACTCAGTAGAGCCATAGTAGGGTGGAGATCAAGATACAGTGGGAGGACACACAAGACTCTATGGCGATCTCGGATCTACAGACTAACCTGTACCAGTGTCACCTGAGAACTGCTATCCGACATACGATATAATAACACATAGGAGTTCCTGGTGAGTCCGTTCAGTGTACCCAGTCTCACTGAGCACCCGTATACAATCTTTGGTGCCAACACACCAGATGGATATGGGATCATCCATCGCCTATCATATGGAACAAGAATGGTATACGCTAGTCTACACTGGAATATCGGTGCACTGTCTCGATATACCTACGACTAGGAACATTTCAAGGATGTGCTTATAAACTACAAGTGTCCCACTAGTTTGATCCACATCATAATCCCAGTAGTCAAGCCAATATCCATAGGGCTTTCTCAACATGTACCAAATGAGTAAAAATATGATCAAGTGAACATATGATAAAGAGAAACCAGATAGCATACTATCATGTCGAGCAAGACTATCCTCTGAATAAATATATATATATATATATATATATATACACATCAGTACATACACTATCATATAATGGCCTCTAGGGCATACATATATCCAACATGGCACACACGTGAGGAGCAGGTGGTGCGCTTGGCACTGAGCGCTAGTTTATGAGCGCATTGCGCTGCTGCTGAGTAGCGCACACGTGAGGAGCACGTAGTGTGCTTGGCACTGAGCGCCAGTCCAAGAGCGCAAAGCGCTTCTGTTCAAATAGCGCACACGTGGGAAGCACGTGGCGCGCTTGGCGCTAAGCGCCTGGTAATGGGCGCATTGCGCCAGTTTAAGAGCGCAAAGCGCTATTTGTTCAGTAGCGCACAGGTGAGGAGCACGTGGTGCGCTCGGCGCTGAGCGCCAGTCCATGAGCGCAATGCGCTATTTTATGAGCGCAAAACACTATCTGTTCAATGGCGCACACGTGAGGAGCACGTGGTGCGCTGGGCGCCAGTCAAAGAGCTCAGAAGCGCATCTGATCAATTTTATGATCTGAGAAATAAATTCTCGTTTAGAAGTGACTTTGTCTCAAGATTCTAAGAACAAAATTCTTATTTTGTAGGAGATATTTCAATCTCTTATTTTGATGAAAGGCTTTGTCTTTATGGATCTGTGATCCTAAGAGAATTGACTTATTCTCTCCCTTCTTATTTTATAATGAGATGTTCATGATCTCTTTGTATAAAAGACCTTAGTGTTATAGATCTATGATCTGTGAGAAGAATTATGTTCTTCTTCTAATTTTATGATGAGATCCTTTAATCTCTTTGTGAAAGACCTTGGTCTTGTAGATCTATGATCTGTGAGAAAGAAGTGAATTCTTCTTTTTAATATGAGATGATTTCATCTCTCTGTTTATTTTTACCTTGAAGAAAAGTTGTTCTTCTACTGAGTGCTTGGCTCTTCTTTCCGAGATTTCTCAAAGTTTATGGGCGGTTCCTCTATATGAGACTTGAAGTCTTGGAGCCTTTATATAGGGCAAGCTGAATTGTTCAATCAGTTAAGGATATTTTTTCTCCAATTGATTTGGGGATTTCCCCACCGTTGGATCTTTGATTCAAAGGCTTCTGTTTTACAGAAGGCAATCTTCTTGTTTTTTTTAACAAGATTGGGAAATTTTTCCATACATAATTTATTCTATAATTTTGGTGATTTTTAATCACCTATGTATCATTGATCCAACGGTGCTCTGATTTACAGAGCACAATCTTTTTGTTTGGAAAGATTTTGAGGAATCTTTCTTTAACAGAATTTTATTTTGGTCAATTAATGATTTATCATTATTATTGGATTTTTGATCTAACGGTGGGGAGATTTTAGTTCCAGCGTTAGCGCATCCGTGCTTTGCACGTAGTGCGCTGTTTAGAGTGCAGCGCACTTGACGCTAGCGCACCCGTGCTTTGCATGTGGTGCGTTGCTTAAAGTGCAGCGCACTTGGAGCTAACGCATACGTGCTTTGCATATGGTGCGCTGCTTAAGGCACAGCGCTCTCAGCGCTAGCGCACACGTGCTTTGCACGTGGTGCGCTGTTTATAGTGTAGCGCTCTTAGCGCTAGCGCACACGTGCTTTGCACGTGGTGCACTGCTTAGGGCGCAGCGCACTTGGCGCTGCTTATGAAGCGTTGCTTCATTTCAAAATTTGAATTTTGAACAGTGCTTTGCTTTAATTGGAGGAAACAGTTCCGAATCAATCGAGGTTCTGGTTAGGGAGATATGATTATTTCAAAAAGATTGTTCGCTGCGGAAATCCCAATTTCTGAACTGGAGTCTAACTTCACGAGCAGTTTACTATAGATTGTGTTTAGATTCAAGTGTTTCTCCAGTTGAATAAAACCTAGCTCTATCTATTAGGTTTTGATTGGTAAGGATTTTACGATCAAAAATATTATTTACCGCAATCAAGAAACGGCGTCGCTTCGCAGCTAGCCGGTGAGTGCGGGTCGATCCACAGAGACGGGTAAATTCCTTTTATGTGTTTTAACGAGTTGATTATATTTGTAGTTTTGGTTTTATAAAAATCTAGATCTAAAACTTAATTAACCTAATTTAAATTCTTGCTAGGGTTAGGCTTAGAGGAAGTTTTGGAGATTGATGTTTCCTCACCGCTTTCAATACCGTAGATCCATTAGGTGTTATAGTAATTATCGATAAAGTGGATACGACTCTTTTGGGAAGATGTTTTCTTCCTCTAGATTCGTATCCTTCCTTTATCGTTAATTTCCCTAACCCCCATGGAAAACGCGCGCAACCGGCCCTTTATACTGCGGTTCACCGTTACCTCGAGGGGTAGGGTGCCGCAGGGAGCGGTTGTGCGCGCATGCATGGAGTTCTTAATGGTTACGCATTGAAAGGGGTGAGAGATCTCATCTCTCAACCCTTTCCCTAAGGCTAACCCTAACAAGCGAGGAGACTACTCGCTCATTAGGGAATGAAAAAACATTAAAATAATAAAAGAAAAACTTACTAATGGTGATGGCTCCCTCCAAGCGATAAAGAACAGATCTGAATGTCACTTCCAGAAATTTCTGATTTTTTATTGATTGAAAAGAGGCATACAATTTTTAGATCTAAAATTACAATTTATAGGAAAATAGAAACCTAGGGTTACAGACTCTCGCGCACGCGAAATTACTGATTTGCCCACTGTAAATCCCAACATCTCCACCGACTCAACAGTACAGAAATTTTCCACCGACACGTGCGTTGACTGGCCGCGGATCCGCGGCAAATGTTGGCTTGGGCCGCGGATCCGCGGCCCTTTGGTGGGCTTGGCCCACTAGTTTTCTGCACTTGGGTTCTGGGTCTTTGGGCTTCTTGGTTTTATATGTAATTTCTCTGTTGGACTTCTGTTTCTTCTCCAGATTTTCAGTGAAAACACTTGTACGTATCTTTTGACCGTTCACTTGACATTTTGGACCGTGCAATGTTCTTCATCTCGGCTTGAGTACGATCAGTCTGCTTGTTGGTCAAAAGTCCCTTTTCTGTTGTTTTGTGTCCTTTTTCACTGTATTTGCTCCAGAAACCTGTATCCTGTAATATGCAACAAACGTGCGTCAAGAGTACCTGTTTATTTATAAAAAGGATAAGAATAGGGGAATGATAAATGCAATATTACGGTCTGAACAAATACCCCTAAACTTACCTTTTGCTCGTCCTCGAGCAAACTTATTATTTTATTCTCTAAAATCCTAACCGCACTTTCGCAGGGAAACGCGATTGCACTGAGCACGTGCAACAAGCCGTTAAACCTCTAGGTGTCCCTAGTAGGAGGAGTGTTGTCTCCTGAGGGTTTTCAGCGGATTACACCCACAAAATCCTATCAATTCGGCCCATTGACTTTTGTTCTCCAATTAGGTCTTCTAATAAGGAATTCTATTATCTTATACTTGTAAATTATCCACCCATATTCTTCACGCTTCCTTATTGTGTAACTTAAGATCATATATGTTATGTAGACCTACTTAGCTTTCGGCATCTCTTAAGTCTTCCTTCTAGGGTTTCATCTCTGCTTAGGAATTTTCTATCAACTCTATTAAAGATACAAATTTTATCTTTCATTCCTCTCTCTTATCTAAATTCCAATCACGTACACCTACGTGTGTGTATAGATCACCCCTACATTTGGAAATTCAATTCAAGCAATCATGCCCTTGTCCATTGTCCAAAGTACTAATTAGATGGTGAATAAAATTTGCTTACACATCCTTCATGCGACCGTTAATACTTCTTGAGGTACCAACGACCGATTACAAAATGCGTTTGCACTTTAAAGCGTACTTCCTAGTCCTTGCAACACCCAAGGCTTTAGCAGTGACTCCCAAACCAGTTGGTCTAAGGCACTAGGTGATGAAGCACCCTCGCTAAATATTTTTCTATTTTTACAGCCTTAAGTAATCATAAAAACCAGTGTCCATTTTTTTTCTTTATTCACTTTTTTTTTTCTTTTTCTTTTCATTGTACTAAGGACTTTAGACAATAGCATTTCAAGGTCTCTTCTACTATTCCAAGTCTCAAGGTGCGTGAATGTGCAAATTGTAGGGTATACATTTTCAGAATTTAGACTTAAGTTAGGAACTATCTTTCAAATTTATACTCTAATAAGAACATCAATATTCTTCCCTTGTTTCGATTTAGCCCAAGAAGTGAACCAAAAATTTGCCTATTTCTAAATAAACTACAAGGCATATACTTTCTACCGTTAAACTTTAAGAAATGTTATTTTTAGGGTTTTTAATTCACTAAGTCTAAGATCTAGTTGTTCCTAGCTAGTTAACCTATCTGTCAAACTAAAGTCAATTAGCCAAAATTGAATACATTTATTTTTATAATTTTTGAAATTTTTCAAATTTTTATAGATTTTCAAATAAGTATGCAAATGCAAAAATATATACAAATGAATGCGAAGGAAGAAGACGTACCGAGCATACCCCCAAACTTGAACTTGACAGTGTCCTCACTGTCATGCTAAACCAAAAGGGTCAAAATACCGATACTCCCCTGTTTATTTATTTATAATTTTTTTTATGTTTTGAATTTTTTTTTTAAATTTTTTTTTTATAGAAAAAGAAAACAAAAGGATATATACATATATACAAAGGTTCCCCCCAAACTTAAGCTTGGCCTTACACAAGCCAAAGGTTAGCACCAACCATTCAAAAATCTTATCATAGTAATGGTAGAGTTGGTGCAAGAATGGGATGGAAAGAAAAGAGATGTAAAGCACGCAAGACCGTGTTGAGAAAAGAATGGTAGAATAAGGTCTCGGTGGGGGAGAAGAAAGACGGAAAGAAGAAAGAAGTGGAGTGCGATCTTGAGGGTGTAAATTGAGTGAATAAATTAGCGCAATATGTGATGATCGATGTGTTAAAAGCGATTGCGCTAACCTATCAACTCGTCGTGCAATAGGGTCAAATCCCTCAAGATTCGCAATAAAACATGGGTACGCCGAGCTTGGTATAGGAGATGAACGCGTAACGGTCATGTGTTCGGTCAGAACAGTTGGAAGGAGTGATGGTGATATAACAGTCAAAGGTTCAGGAGGCTGAATTGGAAAATCCGACACATCCACTAAAAATGGTTCAACCTCGATATTATCCTCAAGACTCTCCTCAGTACTATCCTCAATATGTACTTCATCCATGCCATTATCATTAAAATCTAGACGCATATTAGATTCGGGAGAAACATTTAATAACTCAGGATGATGATTTGAACATAAAATTTCTATTAAATCGACAGGTTCATCATCCGAAATATTCCCGGCGTCTATATCCTCAATCAAGTGAAAATCAATTTCTTTAGATACTTCATCCTCAGCATGGATATTTATCAATGTAGGTTCTAGAGTGGAGGTGTAAAGATCGAAAGGATTAGGTGCGGTTTCACTTGAAAGGGGTTCCTCACAATTTGGCAAATCAAACACTACAAAATCGCACAACTCATTTTTATTTTCAACTGGTGAATCATTTGGAACAATCGATGGAAAACCGGAGTTGTGGGCTTCAATTGGGTAAGGGTAGGTTTGATTTGAAAATCCTCTCTCATTCTCACTCTGTCCAACTGCCGCCTTATACATTGAAAAATTCGGAGCTAGCGGGACACTAGCTACCGGTTCACTAGGTTGCGTAAGGGCGGCCATGGATGCTTCCATTGTCCTCATCATTTTATTTGTTGCAGCAATATATGCTTCCAACGACTCTTCCAAACTAGACTTAGGTGGTGAGGGGGTTTCAGTAAAAGATTCAAAATTGGTTGGATATGTGAAACTCCCTAATGGCTGTGAAGAAACAGTGTCTTGTGAAGATGGAAAAGTCGGGTAGGACTGATAGGAAGTGGGTGGTAAGACAGGGGTAGGGTCAACATATGGATAAGAAGGTGAATAATCGTGTGGATCCCTAAAACTAGATGAGTGGAGAGAGGTGAAAGATCGACTGCGAGATTGAGCAATATGCTCAGCAATGGACATCGGCCTAGGAGTGACAGAAAGACTTGAAGAAGTGGTGTCAACATATGTAGGTTGTAAAGGTTGACTCGGTTGACACAAAGTGGGTTGAAAAGTCAAACTGTTTCTCCTAGACTCCTCTATGTGATCTTTCAGAGATTTTTTAGGCATGGAGGGATCGTTTTTAAATTGACCGAACACATTGACAAACGACGCAAAGTTAGGTTCGGGATACCAAGATTTGGCAAGAGATTTATGATGTGGGGTACCCATGATAGAAGAATGCAAGGATTTCTTAGCGACAAAATTTTTGCAAGTTTTTAAAAGATTTTTCTTTAATTTTTTTTATTGAAAAGTTTTGCAAGACGGTTTTAGAAAATGGACTCGTGACACAAAAGTATCAACCACACATGCACAATCAGGCCTAGATCTAGGGTTGCCTAGGTCTACTAGACAGCTCCTAACTAGGGCTAGAATTAGACCTCAAACCGCCTCTTCACGGACAAATACGGCCAGGTAAGTGGGAAGGAACCACCACTACAGTGGGCCTAATTAAAAACCACTAGCTTAGACACCGCAATGTCGGTTAGGATAAACGGCCGATGCCTACCCTAGTCCTTTTCCTATTGAGCTCGCTGTCCTTAGGTCTGAGTCTAATCTTTTTTAATTACAGGTGGTTGATGCAAAATGCTTAGGTGTTTTCTGGGGTTCTGGGAAGGGTGATGAAATCCCCACCCAATCTGGATTTGGTCAAATAGCCCCTTAGAATCCGGTTAAATTATGCAAAACAAATAACATTTCACTTGCAATCAGAATTTTTTAGCGCGGCGCAAAGAAACCTGCAGAAAATCTGTTATCGAGAAGGGGGTAGAAGATTTTTTTAGCGCAAGAACCCTGCAGAAGATTTTTACAGAGAAATATATGGGAGGTTGCAGAGGGGAGAGAAAGATATCAAACCAGAAAAATTTTCACGTGCTGACGTGGCCAAAGGAGCGCGGATCCGCGGCGGAAGAGGCCATTTTGCGGCGGAAGAGCGGTCTACTGGTGGGATCGCGCACTGAAAAAATTTCTGTGGTTCTGCACTTTGAATTCCTCTCTGTTTATATGTACCAAATTTTGATTTGCCCTCTGCAAAATTCCAGATCCACTTTTCTTCGCTGTTCTGCAAGATTCAAACAATACACCCTTCAAACAGATCAAGTTTGATTATTTTATTTTTTTTTTAATTTTTTTTTTTATATTTTCAGATTTTATAATTTTTTTAAAATTTATATCAACCCGAAAATTCACAAAAAGAAAAATTACGCCGTCCCCGGCAACGGCGCCATTTGATTGGTAAGGATTTTACGATCAAAAATATTATTTACCGCAATCAAGAAACGGCGTCGCTTCGCAGCTAGCCGGTGAGTGCGGGTCGATCCACAGAGACGGGTAAATTCCTTTTATGTGTTTTAACGAGTTGATTATATTTGTAGTTTTGGTTTTATAAAAATCTAGATCTAAAACTTAATTAACCTAATTTAAATTCTTGCTAGGGTTAGGCTTAGAGGAAGTTTTGGAGATTGATGTTTCCTCACCGCTTTCAATACCGTAGATCCATTAGGTGTTATAGTAATTATCGATAAAGTGGATACGACTCTTTTGGGAAGATGTTTTCTTCCTCTAGATTCGTATCCTTCCTTTATCGTTAATTTCCCTAACCCCCATGGAAAACGCGCGCAACCGGCCCTTTATACTGCGGTTCACCGTTACCTCGAGGGGTAGGGTGCCGCAGGGAGCGGTTGTGCGCGCATGCATGGAGTTCTTAATGGTTACGCATTGAAAGGGGTGAGAGATCTCATCTCTCAACCCTTTCCCTAAGGCTAACCCTAACAAGCGAGGAGACTACTCGCTCATTAGGGAATGAAAAAACATTAAAATAATAAAAGAAAAACTTACTAATGGTGATGGCTCCCTCCAAGCGATAAAGAACAGATCTGAATGTCACTTCCAGAAATTTCTGATTTTTTATTGATTGAAAAGAGGCATACAATTTTTAGATCTAAAATTACAATTTATAGGAAAATAGAAACCTAGGGTTACAGACTCTCGCGCACGCGAAATTACTGATTTGCCCACTGTAAATCCCAACATCTCCACCGACTCAACAGTACAGAAATTTTCCACCAACACGTGCGTTGACTGGCCGCGGATCCGCGGCAAATGTTGGCTTGGGCCGCGGATCCGCGGCCCTTTGGTGGGCTTGGCCCACTAGTTTTCTGCACTTAGGTTCTGGGTCTTTGGGCTTCTTGGTTTTATATGTAATTTCTCTGTTGGACTTCTGTTTCTTCTCCAGATTTTCAGTGAAAACACTTGTACGTATCTTTTGACCGTTCACTTGACATTTTGGACCGTGCAATGTTCTTCATCTCGGCTTGAGTACGATCCGTCTGCTTGTTGGTCAAAAGTCCCTTTTCTGTTGTTTTGTGTCCTTTTTCACTGTATTTGCTCCAGAAACCTGTATCCTGTAATATGCAACAAACGTGCGTCAAGAGTACCTGTTTATTTATAAAAAGGATAAGAATAGGGGAATGATAAATGCAATATTACGGTCTGAACAGGTTTCTAACACATCAAGAAGATCTGTAATATCCTCTGTGCATTAGGAGATATGTTCAGTTTACTGTCAAAGTATATAAACTGTCACTGCAGAAAAGTGTAGGATAGGTCGACGATCTAAAATATATTTAAAATAATAACGATGGTAAAATTGAATGAGACCAAAAACATAAGTTATCTAACTTAATTATCTACACGATGATATACGGATGTACAGGTGATTAAATTCAGGTATCAACATGAAAAACTGCAGAAATCGGCCGTATACATCGATAATATAAATTATGTTTAAATATCGAACAGTGATGTAATTCAGTGGAACTAGTGGCATAAGAAAGCTAACTCAATTTCCTATGTATCTATATAGGGTTCTACACATTTACGCATTCGAACAGTGAGTATGTGTTTGATTTCAGGTATTCGTAGATATTTCTGTTCTAGACTGCAGTCCAGAGCCACAAATCCCTTCAGTTTTCGCTATTTTAATTACACTATATTCAGTAAAAGTCAATATAGATTCATAGGTTATCCAGTCCTCTTCGCATCGAGTCTAAGAACTCTACGATCCAATTTTTTTACGATTTATTATGAATTTTATGGGATGTCATGTATGGGAAAAACCAGATTTTGTATCGGTTATCGGAGACGTCACTTTATGTGTGAAATCTTGTTATTTTACATCCAAATTTCTACACTATGTTCGTTATCTGTAAAGGAAGTTATTTACCACAAGTTTTGCTATTTTAAATGAGTCTTCGTCTATGGTTCACATCACAATTCAAAGAATATTTACGATCTAAACTCATTTATAGATGTATCTATTTATTATAAAATTGTTTCGGCTAATCGTTTAAAATATCATGATAATAAGTGAGGAATTTCAGTTGCTTTTGGCGACAGTGGCATGGAAATGATGACGAGCATGGCACGGGCACGATCACAGCACGACACGACCAGGGTTTGGCTAGTGCTCGGTCTTGGGACTTGGCGTAGGTATGATGGAGCACAGGGCCTGGCGCAGGGCAGTGACGACGATGACAAAGAGGCTATCGACGACGGTGACAGGCGTGGCACAGCGAGGCTCGAGTTTGTGAGTAGCTTAGTGGTGATGATGAGATTACGGTAGCAGCGAGGAGGTGAGCGGTGGGTGGATGACAAGGTGTCGGTCGCTGGAGGGGTTCGTTGGTGGCATGAGGCAGTGGTGGTCATGTAGGTAGTTGGCCTCGGCGATGGTGGAGCTAGGGAGTGGAGGCTCATGGGGTTGCGGTTGGTCGTCGAGAAGAGTTCGAGGAAAGAGGAGGTGGAGGGGCTGGTGGTTGAGGAGAAGATCGGCTGTAGCGAGATGGTCGACGTGAGCTCCGGTGGTGGGTGGTTGCAGGCGTTAGCGGCTGGTCATGGGTGTTGGAGTTGGGTGCTCGGGTTGTTGGGAGTAGGGTCGGTGCAGGGAGGCGCTAGAGGGTAGGAGAGATGGAGAGCGGCTCTAGTGGAGGTCGACGGTGACGAAGAAGGGTCCGGCAACGGTGGTGGAGCTCAGGTGTGTGGGCGTGCAGTGATGAGAGAGAGAAGGAGAAAGAGCGAGTGAGAGAGATTTTGAGAGAGAAAGAGAGTTGTTGAAAGAGATGAGGGCGACAGCAAGGGGATCTCGGGGTTCGTTGGGGACGTGGGCAAGGCCGCGGAGGCGAGTAGGTCACGAGGGAGGTTGTGAGGAAGAAGGAGTTAGTGTTTATGCCCTAGAGGCCTTTACTGTATCATACTAGTTTGTATATTACTTAATGGAAGCTTGGGATATTCATAGTTGTATTGACAGTCTTACTAAAAATGGTAGTATGCTACTTGGTTTGTTTCTACTTTAATATGTGCATACATTTCTTTTAACATATAGCTTATACATATTAATAGAGCCCTTAGGATCTTTGCTTGATTACCAGCATTTTGATGGCAGTCACACTAGTGGGGGCTGGGTAGTCTATAAGAAACATCCTATACAGGTCCTTGGTCATAGGATTATCGAGATGGGGTATCGATACTCCAGAGTAGACTGGTGTATATGTTTCTCATCCCAGCTGGGGAGATGGTCTGTCCCACAGCCATCAGTACGTCGTACTGGAGATAGTATGCATGTTCTCGTTAGGTTACGGGTATACCGGATAGGACTCGCCGGGAACTGCATGTTGGTACTATACCCATCGTCAGATAGCAGTTCTCAGGTGACATAAGTACAGCTTAGTCCGTTGACTTGACAATGCTACTTCGCTTCGGGTGTGTTCCTACTGTACTTAGATTACTATCCTACCGCGGCTCAAAGGAGTCGTGTAAACAGGTAGTAGTTGGGTGCAGTCCCGAAGCACTTGGAGGCAGTGGCGGTTAGACAGGATTCGTCTCTCCCGGTATTGGGGGTTGATATCGCGCTGTGTATGGAGAGCCATTACGTAAAGTCCCTGGCCAAGGCAAGCGGGATTTACTGGTAGGTTCCAGTAGTTTCTCAAGGTGTAATGGGCTTCACCCCGACACGACTTATAACGTTATTAGGGGTCTGATGTTTATCGCCCCATAGGCCCGATATGCGATAGTCCTAGATGAACAGACCGGACTGTACGGAGATTGTCACATACAGGCTCAGTAGGAGTTCGGATGGGTTTCCTCATCGTCCTTCTTATCGACATCTACCTGGGGATCGTTACGTACAGCTAGTACCGCTTGCGGCCTGTGGTTAAACCTACTACCAGCGTAGTGTCGAGTTTTTAGAGTCCCACACAGAGAGTTTCTCTACACCGGGCAAAAGGTGTAGAGGCCGTATGGTTTTACGGCAGGGCCGCGATCACTTACATACACTCTTGCACGTACTATGATCGGGCAGATAATACTAGCGGGCTTTGGTTTAATCCAGATTCTAGTATTATACAGATGGATTTATTCCATCAAAGATTATCCGTGTTTCTCGGAAATACGGATGGGAGGGGCAGTCTCGTAATTTCTCGGGAAGCTTCTAGAAGAAGGTGACTCATTTGTGTTTATTTCCTTTTAGGATTTAAACTAAATGAGGTGGAGGATGAGGTGCATGTTTACATCAAATGCTTAATGACTCATGAGGTGATTCATCCTTAGAATTAAATGAAGCATGCTAGATATTATCTTGATATTATCAAGAGAGATATTATTATGCTTCATATTATTCTAGCATGAGTATTATTTTTTTTATTATCACAAAACACTTCTCTCTCCTCAAGTTTTCATCTTCTTCCTCAAACCCTAATAGCTCTCATGAGTTGAGAATTCTAGGGTTTAAGTGACTAAGTAATCCATCTAAATACTCTACACCCTCTAGCATTTCTAGATTAGCAAACTTGAAGCCGTAGTTATCTCAGATTCGAGATAGGAGCTCGGACTATAGACTTTCGGGTGGATCATCTTTGACTCGAGGAGGCCATTGAGATGTCCATATTCCGTAGAGCCTACGAGGTGTGGAGGACAGCGATGAAGACCGGAAGGACATGTAACGTGAGGTATAACTTCGAATCCGAGTAGTTAAACCTCTCGTAGTTTGTCAGTAATGGTTTAGACACGATCCGTGTGCTAAAGTTCGTGTTACGAAGCTTTGATAATTGTTTTTCATATATTCCGCCTCCCCGCGAACATGTGGGGTGCGTGACATGGACTTACAGTGGTATCAGAGCTTACTAAACCATAGCTAACAGATTAAACAACAAGTTAAACTACGAAACCGAAACGGCTCGAAAACAACGAACCCAAAACATAAGTTTCTGTCGTTTTTTCATTGAACTTTGAAAATTATTTAAACAAGTACAGGGTGTTTTTTGAGCAGTAAAAAGAGCACAGAACAAAAATGGAGCATTTCCTCGAAGTTTGGGCCGGCTACATTGGCGGTAAAACCGGCGAGCTCGGTTTAGTATTGGAGGAAATGGTTCATTTTTGTAGTGTGGCTTTTTGACTTATATCTTGGGTTCTAGGAGTTGTTTGTTTTTGCCAATTTTGATTTTACTGTAAATTCTTTTCTGTGGCAAATACCGGGTGTTTCGAAGTCGCAGTTTTATGTTGTTTGATGTTTCAAGTTGTGTTTGATGTGTTCGTAAACCTCCGCTAATTGCTAGTATGTCGGTTAGTTGGGAGTTGCACATTTCTGTAATGGATATTGGTTTGTGTATATGAACTTCATTGGATCGTCGTGGATGAATAGCCGGGGATGTGAGATGAGAGTTTTTATCTTTCATTCGATGTAAATTGTAATATGTTGTAATATTCTTTTGTGGGGCACATCCGGGTTGAGGTTGTAGCCACCGTTGTATTATTTCATTTACTGATTATTGCTCCTAGGATAGACCCAAGATGGGGTGAACAAACAACCGGGTACTTTGAAGTGTTTAATGGCTTACTCACGTTGTTGAGGGAGACTGTTTCACTTCTGGTACTAGGCGGGTAGTTTGCCGCACCTGTAGGGGTCTAGGGTGGGGTTTGGCTATTCATCACGACCGTGTAATCCGTCTTTTGTTGCAGGCTCAAATGAAACGCAGATTCTTAGTATATCCAATATGTTCATCTGTGATCTGGAATGTCTATTATTGCGTCTGACGAATGTACAATATCTATATATGATATCTAGTAGGCGTTGCTTATGTTTTGCATCCGCGCTAGCTCAGCCCCCGCTCTGTCGTTAGTTAAGTAACCTAACTGGTGGGGATCTAGTGGCGAATGCGGATGGCATAAACGGACGTTGTATTTTCGTTGTTTTCTGCAATGATAGGATAAATGATGGGACACATTATATTAATGCAAAGAAAACAAACCAAAGCTGAATCGTTGGAACAAATTTAAAAGAAACCACTCGGCTATTTTAAAAACAGCAGATTTTTAATTGCGGAGCTTTAACCACTCCTTTTAAAAAGCTATCAGGTTCCTTCGGTTATATCAATTCACTACGTTCACGGTTTCGCCAAAACCAGTCGTAGCCCTCTGTCATTTCATATGAATGGTCAGTAGTATTCAAGCTATGTTTGTTTGGCCCTTAGTTAAGACATAGTGATTGGTAGCTGCTGGGGTTTTCACATGTAGCATAGATAGATGCGTTGGTTTGGGACAGTCGTATTACTTTGTTGGCCCTTAGTCAAGAGTATATACGGGTGGGTTCAAATCAACCTGGATAATGACGGGTAGAACTTGACATGCTACTTATGATTTGTTGGCCCTTAGTCAAGGTCATAAGAGCATAGGGCAAAAATCCACATCGGGAGTTTCTAAAGAAACTGAAACTTGCTAGTGTTGCATACCATTTGGAGTTTGATAATGTTGGTAGGATTCCTTCAGCATTATCACACGATGATATCTGGATCCCGATCCTACTGTGAGTATATGCTACTCATCAGGAGATTCGTCACTTAACGATCAATGCTATAAACCAAGTAGGTGTCTAGAGCGGTGTCAGCGGGGCTACGCCTCCAGAAAAAAGATGTTATTTAATTAAGGAACTTCGCGAAAGCGTCGTAAAACCTCTCTCGAAGTACCGACACTATCCTGGCTAAACGGTTAAGCATGTATTTTACGGTGAGATCAGTCCTGACTAATTCTTATTTTATGGTTTGAGGAAGGATTCGAGAAACAGTGGGAGCCATCCAGTTTAGATAAACTAAAAACCAGTCTAAACTTGCAAGAGCATCATGCTAAAGTGTTTTCTTCTCTCTCTCAACTGCAGCGACTTTATGACCATGACTAGATTACATCTAGATAACAAATTGACTGAATCTGACTTTTATGACTGGCAAAGGTCTGTCCAGATGTCCATTGCCTATGACAAGCTGGACCATCCTATTACTACTTAAGCCCCTGCCGTCCCAGGTCCAGTTTCCACCATCGCAGATATAGATATCCGTCAGACAAGGGAAAATAAAAGTGCGAATGCCAAGTGCCTCGTGTTAGCTTCAGTTGATGGTGTATACCAGAAGCAGCACGAGAAGATAGACTTAGTTTCCATCTTCCTCCATAACAAAGATTTATATGGAGAGCAATCTCGTATTGCAAGATTTGAGACCTCGAACGAATTGCTTTAAGCAAGGTTGGCTGTCAAGTCATCTGTAGGGGACGACGTCCTTACAATGACTAGCTATATCAAAGAGCTCACGGACCTGGAGACCATGTTGGGAAACAGGTCATATGCTGACTTATTTACACAGTTCCTACCCTCTACTTACACCCTGAAGGAAACCAAGGAGACACCCGCTCTGCTTAATGGGGGGCCTTCTTCTTCTGCATCCAAGGCGAAAATAAAGGGTTAAAAGAAGAAAACCTCCACAAAGCCGATATACAGTGTCAGTGAAGTAGAAGGAAAGGGAAGAGCAAAAGTTTCAGGAGTTGGTGTAGAGAAGGAGGGATGTTCCTATTGTTATGGGAAGGGGCATTGGCAGAAGGATTGCAGGGCTTTGGAAGCCAGTAGTCAGGATTGGAAGCATGTTGTGGCTTCGGCCTCGGGTGTGTTTGTAATTGAGAACTGTTTGTCAATTAACTCTACTTCCTGGGTACTAGATACCGGATCAGGATCTCATATCTGTAATTCGTTACATGCTTTGAGAAACCGTAGAGTTATCAGGGTAGGTGATATGTCTCTCAGAGTTGCGAACGTAATGAGCATGGACGCTGAATCCGTGGGAGAATATCGCCTAGGACTGACAAGTGGGCAGATATTGATTCTACGTAACTGTTTGTATGTACCTAGTTTGACTTGTAATATCATATCAGTATCCTCACTTTCTAGAGAGCGATATGATTTTACATTCGTAAGCGATGTAGTAAACATCCACCTAAATCAAGTTCTGATTGGATCCGGTACATTAGATAACGGTATATACGTATTAAATCAAGCTCATATTTTCAATGTCCAGAACACACTTAAAAGAAAGTCTCCAGAAATAAATCAGGCTTTCTTATGGCATTGTAGACTAGGTCACATCAATGAAACACGGTTGACTAAGTTACATTGAGAAGGATATTTGAATCCGTTCGAATATCAATCTTATGCTACTTGTGAATCTTGTCTCATGGGAAAGATGACAAAGACTCCGTTTATTGGACACGGAGTAAGAGCGAGCGAGTTCTTGGGATTCGTATACAGTGACGTGTGCGGTCCAATGTCTACACATGCAAGAGGTGGTTATTCCTACTTAATTACTTTTACAGATGATTTCTCTCGGCATGGACATATCTTCTTGATGAAGAATAAATCCGAGGCCTTTGAGAAATTTCGGGAATACAAGAATGAAGTGGAAAACCAAATATGCAAAAGTATTAAGGCACTGAGATCCGATCGAGGTGGTGAATACTTAAGTGCCGAATTCCTGGGATACTTAAAAGAGAATGGAATTCTCTCTCAGCTTACTCCTCCATACACACCACAACACAATGGTGTATCGGAAAGGCGGAATCGAACCCTATTGGATATGGTTCATTCCATGATGAGTAAGGCTGAGTTACCGCGATCTTTCTGGGGTTATGCACTAGAATCGGCTGCATATCTTTTGAACCAGGTTCCAACCAAGATTGTGCCTACCACACCATATCAGATATGGAGTGGGAAGAAACCCTGTCTTAAACACTTTAGGACATAGGGTTGTCTAGCTTTTGTTAAAAAGCAGTACGCGGACAAGCTCGATGCACGATCAGTACAGTGTAAGTTTGTGAGATATCTAAAGAACTCCAAAGGGTATTATTTCTATTATGCAGAGGAACAAAAGATTTTTGTTTCTCATCATGCCCACTTCTTGGATGCTGGATTTTTAGAAAATCAGAAGAGTGGGAGCGCAATAGAACTGGAAGAAATTCCAGAACCACAAGCTGTTACTGAAAGTATGGTAGAACCAGAAGTTTTAGAAGAAAGGGACATCCCAGCGCCTATCCGCAGAAGTAGTAGGCAGTCTCATCCGCCCAAGAGATACTACGGTTTTCTCATAGAAGGGGATAGAGAAGATTGCATCATTGACAATGATGAACCTACTAGCTTCCAGCAAGCCATTCAGAGTGGCGACTCAGTAAGATGGCTGGATGCAATACGGACCGAAATGGAGTCCATGTACACTAACAAAGTATAGACTTTGGACATTGCTACAGATGGGGTAAAACCCGTAGGATGCAAATGGATCTTCAGAAAGAAGATTGGTGTAGATGGATAGGTTGAAAACTATAAGGCTAGATTTGTTGCAAAAGGCTTTCGTCAAAGACCTGGTTTGGACTATGACGAAACCTTTTCTCCAGTGGCTATGCTCAAATCCATTCGAGTCCTTCTTGCCATTGCTGCCTTCCATGATTATGAGATCTGGCAGATGGACGTAAAGACGGCTTTTCTAAATGGTAATTTAGAAGAATGCGTCTATATGGATCAGCCAGAGGGATTCATTCAGTGTGGGAGCAGCGGTAAAGTATGCAAGTTGCTTAAGTCCATTTATGGACTAAAGCAGGCATCGCGGAGTTGGAACATCTGTTTTGATGATACTGTCAAAGAATTCGACTTTATTAAGAATCCAGATGAACCATGCATATACAGTAAAATTGTAGGGAGAGCTGTAGTATTCCTCGTCTTGTACGTGGTTGACATTCTCCTAATAGGAAATGATATTCCTATGCTACAGTCAGTCAAAGGATTCGTGTCACAGAAGTTCTCCATGAATGACCTGGGTGATTCCACCTACATTCTAAGGATCCAGATCTATCGTGATAGATCAAAGAGGATGTTGGGATTTTCACAGTCCAGGTACATAGACACCATATTGAAAAGATTCAGTATGGAAGATTTTAAGCGCAGTAACCAACCGGCTTATCACGAAATCACCCTCTTCAAAGAGATGTCTCCCAAGACTGATTTGGAAAGGACTCGCATGTCGATTATACCCTACGCTTCTGCGGTAGGCTCTATAATGTATGCGATGTTATGTACCAGAACAGATGTAGCATACACATTGAGCGTTGTAAGCCGGTATCAGGCAAACCCAGGAGAGAAGCACTGGATAGCAGTAAAGAACATTCTCAAGTACCTGAGGAGGACAAAGGAGATGTTCTTGGTGTATGGCGGAAAAGACCTCCAGATCGAGGCCTTTGTTGACTCCAGCTTCCAGAGTGACAAGAATGACTCCAAGTCCATGTCGGGTTATGTCTTTACCCTCAATGGTGGGGTGGTCTGTTGGAAGAGTTCCAAGCAGGACACCGTTGCTGACTCGACGGTGGAAACGGAGTACATAGCTGCTTGCGATGCCGTAAAAGAAGCTGTCTGGATGAAGAAGTTCCTCACAGAACTTCAGGTGGTTCTTACCAGTGTTGATCCAATACCTCTGTATTGCGACAACAACGACGCTATAGCTTTAACAAAGGAATCCAGGTCCCATCAGAAGTCTAGACGCATCTTAAGGCGGTACCACCTGATCAGGGAGATCGATCGCCGAGAAATCAAGGTGAAGAGAGTAGATATGGAGAATAACACTGCTGATCCATTCACAAAGGCTATTCCTCAGACGCAGTTCGAGAGGCTATTCTAAATGATAGGTTTGCGATATGCCAGTACATGGCCCTAGTGCAAGCGGGAGATTGTTAGTGTTTATGCCCTAGAGTCCATTACTGTATCATACTAGTTTGTATATTACTTAATGGAAGCTTGGGATATTTACAGTTGTATTGACTGTTTCCTGATTTAAAATCAGGAAAGCTTCTGGGAAAAGCTTCAGAAGAGGGTCACGTGCTTATACGTGACTAGCGGTCACGTGTTGGCACGTGACACCTAAGCACATCATCAGGGCAAGTTCAGTTTCCTGACTACGTTGAAGAAAAGGAGCTTCAGAAAGAGTCACGTGCTCTCACGTGACCAGGGTCACGTGGCGACACGTGACATTTAAATGCAAGCGTCAAAGGCATACCGGTTCCCTGATCAAGTCAAGTAAAAGGCTTCAGAAGAGGTCACGTGCTCCCACGTGACCAAGGTCACGTGTTGGCACGTGACGCTCAAAGCAGCAGACTCGTTCTCCAGTTGAACCAAGGAAAGAGAGTTCAAACAAGGGTCACGTGCTCACACGTGACCAGGAGTCACGTGGTAGCACGTGACGTTTAAGCAGCAATCAGAAGACAGAGCGCAAAAGAAAGAGGAAGGCTCGTTCCAAGGGGGTCACGTGCCCACACGTGACCATGGGTCACGTGGTCACACGTGACCGGCTTTCAAAGCCCATTTTGTCAACAGAATTAAATCCTGAAAGAAATTCAAATCTTTCCAAAGGAAAGCGGCTATCTGCAACCAATCAAATTAAAGATTCAGAGGTGATGAAATATCATCTATCTATGGGAAAATCTCGGGTTTGGAAAGATTTCCCCTTTAAATCTAACCGAAACAACAAAGGAGAATCCCTGGATTTGAAATCCAATGGTGAATAAAATTCACCTAGTAATCCAAAGGTCCAAAACGAATGATGGATGCAAATCAAATCTCTCATGAAGATTCGTCAAAAAACTGATTGATTCGGCTGCTTCTCCTATAAATAGGAGCCAAGAGACACAGAGAAATATATATATACAGAGACAGGGAGAGAAAAAGAAAAAGAAGAGAGCTTCGATACTTGGAGAAACTTGGATCTTCTGCAAAAACCCTAGGTAAGAAAGGGAAAAGCTCCTTGAAAGAAAAAGAGAATTTAACTCTCAACAGAGTTTAACTCTGATACATAAAAATAGAAGAATATATTTCTTCTCTCTTTGATAGAGGATCTGCAAAGTGCACATCTCCCCTT
This sequence comes from Agapanthus africanus, assembly GCA_030015575.1. Classification (NCBI taxonomy): domain Eukaryota; kingdom Viridiplantae; phylum Streptophyta; class Magnoliopsida; order Asparagales; family Amaryllidaceae; genus Agapanthus; species Agapanthus africanus. The sequence continues at coordinate 429,934,463 of CM057347.1, forward strand.
GAGGTTGAGAATTTAATTCTCAATGGGTTGAGATCCTGCCATGCAGATCCGAAACATAGAGAGGGAATGCAAGCACGAGAATTTAATTCTCACAGAACTATAGGAATTTAATTCCTTTCAAATAAAATTAGGGCTTGACCCTGTATCATGGGAATTTAATTCCTTCAGAACAAAAAGAAATAGGGTTTAACCCCAATTAAGAACTTAGTTCTGTTGAAACAACGGGAATTTAATTCCCTTAATCATCATTTAACAAGGAATGGGAATTCAATTCCTTAAAAGCTTTTATTAGGGTTTAACCCTATTCAGTCCTTCACATATACGAGGAATTTAATTCCTACGGAAGATTCAGAGTTCAACTCTATTCAGAATATAAACCTTCAAAAGGAAGTAGGAATTTAATTCCTCTGAAATTTAAAGCTCGAGGAATTTAATTCCTGAAAAAAGATTAACAAAGCCTCTAAACAAAATACATAGAGGCAGGGTCACGTGTTACCACGTGACCCCCCCAAGAGATCTACAGAAGGCCCCTTTGAGGCAGTCCCCCACGTGACCCACGTGACCCCCGGCAGAAGCTTTAACATATAGGCACTTGAATGCCTATCACGTGATGGCACGTGAGGCTCTGAAAGACGCGATAATCTCAGCAGAATAAATGAAGGGAGGGCGCTCTCATGTGCTGCCACGTGACCCCTCTTGCCTTAGTGTTTAACACTAAATTAAAACTCTCGAACCCAGTGTTAAAACACTGTTGGGCCTTAGTGTTCAACACTAATTAAAAAGCTTTATTTGCAGTGTTCAACACTGATCTGTTTTAGTGTTTAACACTAATTTGAAAAGCCTTGTTGCTGGTGTTTAACACCAATTATCTCTTAGTGTTAAACACTAACTTGTCAACTTCATTCCCAGTGTTCAATACTGACAGGTCTGTAGTGTTTAACACTAGGCTTTGGCCCAATCGGCCTAAATGGATAGAGGCAAAGCCTCTCCTGATTGGACTTAGCCCAAGCTGGCCATAGGTCCTCAATTCGTAATCAACTGGGCCAATGGGCTCATAACATAATTAATTGGTCTTGATCCCAAATTGGGCTAGGGACTATTCAATCCACTCCGGTTCTAGGGTACATCTCTTCACTCCTTTGATATTTGGCATTGTAATCCTTCAATGTCTTCAAAGAGGTGACGGGTTCTGACGACCACACATTGATATGGACTGCGGGATCCTTAAACCCGTGCCTAATGCAAAATTCCTGGTTACGTGGAACGCGGATAATGTCACTCTTTGACCACGTGGAAAACGTCCAGAGCGGATCCTGGTCCTCGCAGAGCACGGCAGTGAACCCGTGTGAAGCATCCAGAGCGGAGCCTGGTCCTCGCTAAGCGCGGCAGTGAACCCGTGTGAAGCATCCAGAGCACATACCGGACTGTGGGGTCCTTAAACCCATGGACTACGACGTCCTTAACCTTGACCGAGATGTCTTAAAACTAACAATGGACCGCAATGTCCTTAAACTACCCATGGACCGCAATGTCCTTAAACTACCCATATACCACTATGTCCTTAAACTAGAACAATAGAGCCCTGTATGCTCTTTTGTCGGATCTAAACGATCCTGTTTAAGTTGATCTTAGCCTCAAAGATGGCTAACGTATCCTTAAACCTTCAAACAAACTGGACTATGAATCCCCCCAATTAACTCTGGCTTGAGGGTACATCTCTGAGCTCCTCTGACATCCGTCGTTGTAATCCTTCAACGTCGTCAGAGAGGTGACGGGTCCCGACGGCCATACATACGATGGACCACTATGTCCCTAAACTGGAACATTAGAGCCCAAACGCTCTTTTGTCGGATCTAAACGATCCCGTTAAGTTGATCTTAGTCTCAAAAGTTAGACTAACGTATCCTTAACAAACGTTTGAGTTGATCTCAGCCTCAAGTATGGCTGACGTATCCTCAAACCAAACCCCCAAACCCAATTCTAAGATAATACGGATTTGGACTAGTCCACGCCCTACGGGCGACGACATAACTCAGTCTCCGTAAACAATCCACGGGTAACAAAATACGAAACAAACACCCACGACACGAAGTGACCATCTGGAGAAGGAGAAAGTTGTTACCGCAATGCGGTAGCATAATTAACTGCAGGGGCTTGCGCCTGCAGGGAAGAGCGTCCCCACAATCAAAAATCCCTCAAACGAGGGGGAATCTGACGAAGTCTGCTACATCGGACGCATCCGTCTAAACCTTCGATATACGGTGCCATAAATCAACTTGGCATCTTCGGAGAGGTGGACGGATAGCACCAATTAGCATCTGCCCCGAATCTCAGGCGAGACGCCCATGTCGCGCCGTCTTTCGGAGGGGAACAGATTCTGGCACGCCCGGTGGGACCTTTTCCTCTTTCCACTCCACACTTCGTGTGTCATGACCCGCGAACCAATCGTGGTTCACTAATGGTTGCCCTTGGGTTTCAAGATACTAAGACTTGGCGTCTTGCTTATTGCAGAAAGCAAAGAATCGATGGCTTCTACTTCTGCGAAATGCTCCAACTGCTCGGACTGCAATTGCAACCAACGCTCTGCCTCGCCTGGAGGTATAGCCTACGGACACCAAGCTGCTTCGTTATTCACAATGCCCATGGAACAGGTCACTCGCGCCACCACAGGATTGTTCTTTGGGACCATGCTCCCGCCGACAAACTTCACCGCTCCAGTGCTGACAACGGAAGCTCTCAAGAAGTCGGTCTTTGATCGTCTTACCCCTGTCGCGGCTCCTCTCAACGAGTCGCCCAACGTCAACGCCTCGGTCTTCTCTAGATTGGGCCAGAAATCCTGCGAACTTATCATGGGGCCTATAATCTCAGAGAAGGCTGCTTCTAAGAAGGTGGCAGCTCCTGCCCCCGAAATCGTCAAGGCGGCTTCTCCGGCCAAAAGGTCGGTCTTTACAAGATTGACGGCTCCAGCTCCCGCTCCTGCTGCCCAAAGGACGTCGGTCTTTGACAGGCTAACACCAACAGCAACCCCCCACCTACACAGGGGGCAAGACGAAACCATTCTTACCGCTGACCCTACGCCGTCCGCTCGACACGCTCGACGTCGCCATTGGCGCCGAGTAAGGAAGGCTGGGGGCAACTCCCCCTCCGGGTTGACTCCATCGGCCCCGGTGGCAGAAGTTAATGCTGCTGTTCCAACTGGGAACAGCTTTGAAATGCTAAATAAGGTGCGAAGGAATTCTCCTACGGCAGCGCTGAAGAGGTCTCCTCCCTCATTAAAAAAGGTTTTGGAAATAAAACCAGAACAGCCCTGATCTCCTCAACGACTGTCTTCCAAAATCTATAACGTTTGGCGGCAGGTCCGAGACTCGATCATCGATCCAAACTTCTCCCGCCAGCACAAGAAGCTGAAAATCCAATCGGAAGCCGATCACCAGGCTAAACCCCAAAAGGATGTTGATCAACTGGCTCATAAAAGGAGGAGGCCAGAGAAGACCCCCCAGCATGCAACGACGGCTAAAAGCACTGAGCCCAGACGCCCCAAGTCTGGGGGCATGGTGGTGCACACCGTTTACATGGCCTCTGGAAAGGAGGAAAGCCGCACTTCTACGGGCCACCGACCGCTAACCCGATCCGTGACGAAGGCTCAGGAGCAGCAACAAAAGCTTCAGGAAATGATGAATGCTATGGCCGCACTTACCGGGCCAAAAGAAAACCCAGAAAAGTCCTCAGACGCACGCCGGGAGGAAGAAACCGACGCTGAATTCCTTCGCCGGACGTTGGAGAAAAAGGACAAAGAGGCTGCTGAACAAGCAGCCAACATACAACGGATGGGCCTTCTTTTCCAAGATATGATAGGAATGATGATCCAGCAGGACTTACCCGCCGAGGATCCCCCAATCGTTCTTGAAGACGACCGAGGAGAAACGTCAAATCCACCACCAGCCCTCTCAACGGCCAAGGAGGAGGCAATCTCTAAGGCTGACTTGGCTGACTACATAGCCCAGCAAATCCGGGTTCATCACGCGACTGAGGCAGCTGGTCAAGTCGTGAAAACGGGGCGGCCGTATCCGAGCTGGTACGACCAAATCAAATACCCGCCAGGCTATACGATACCAAAATTCCACGTGTACAAGGGGACCGGCAACCCCCATCAACATGTCGCCCAGTTCCGGGCCCTCTGCGGTAACACTGGCGGTGATGATAAACTGTTGCTCCGCCAGTTCGTGGGCAGCTTATCAGAAACAGCGTTCGAGTGGTATTCGGAACTCCCGAACGATTCTATCAAAACGTTCGCTGAAATGGAGTTGTTATTCACTCAGCGATTCGCAAGTGCCAGCGAAAGCACTCCAATAACGGCATTGATTAACGCCAGGGTAAAACCAGACGAAACCTGGGTCCAGTATGCTATACGCTGGCGGAACTTGTGGTCGAGATGTGAACAACGCATTGAGGAGGCACCCGCAGTGGGCATGTTCGTGGGAACCCTAGACCCCCACGCAACTATCTCCCAGTTTATGATGTTCTTTAAGCCAACCACATTCCAGGCTTTGATCGACAAGTTGGCTCAGATGGACCAGATGGGTCATAGACCACCTCCCCCGAAGTCGGAACCTCGGAGTGACAAGGGTAAAGGAAGAGCAACCTTTGTTGCGAATGCCCAACAGCAACCTAACGTCCCGAAACCGGCAGATCAACTAGAGGAAAGGCGTCGGTATTATAATGAGAAGATGAAGCGTCCCTACTCGTTCCCACGGGACAAGACGAAACGGCTATTTGAGCTGGCAATACGCAACAGACTTATAAGCCTACCAAATCCAAGGCGACCGTCGCAACCCACCGAGGCGAATAACCCTAACTATTGCCCTTACCATCAAACGGTAGGCCATCCGATTGAAGATTGCTTCGTCTTCAAAGGATGGATTGAAGACCAGTACCTCCAGGGGAAGTTTGTACTGTCCGAAAAGTGGAAGGTGAACCCACCACAACCACATACTCCTAAGAAAGCAGATACACCGGGGGCAACCTGCTCCTTTATTGAAGAAGCTCCATGGGAGGTCGTGCTATCAACTAAAACTAAAAGAATGTTGAAAGACCTTCATGCGTGCCCTGCGATCGAATGGAAGGACCCTCTTGAACCTCAAATTATCAAAGGAATGTTGAAGCCCCTCCCAATTACGAAGATTCGCGATAAGGGCCCAAATACTCACGCCCAACCGTCAAAATCTTCGAAGAAAAAGAAGAAGAAATCCAAGAAGCCCGTGAAGCTTGAAAACGAACACACGAACTTGCAGAAGCAAATCGACGCACTGGAAGAATACAATCAAAAGGCGCGAACTCCTGTCACACTGCAAGAGTTCCTCAACCACATCTTTCAAGAAGAAGATGATGGAGAAAGCTCGTCGGATGAATCCGAAGGATATGTGGCGAGTTGTAACGTAATCTCCCACTCGTTTACCGATGATGGGAAAACTCCTGGCATTAAAAAGCTGGAGACAGAGCCTGTACCAGAGCGTGCATGGCCAACAGATGAAATGATCGACGCTTTTCTAGACGAGATTCGTCTAAAATGAAAAGCGGACCGGGAGCGTGAAATGGCCACATCGGAAGGAGCCAAATGCGGGCAACTGAACGAAAGAGTTGGCCTACCACTGCCAGAGCAAAAGGCATCCAAAGTAGACAAGAAGATATTCAAGACGAGAAAAAGGTTTGCCAAAGCCATGTCAATGGAGATGAAGCTACCGCCCTCGGAAAGAAACGCACATGATGGGGTGGAGAGATACCCTGACTATTGCGCATATCACCGGAAAATCTCACACCCCACGGAGGAGTGCGACGCCTTTAAGATATGGTGGTAAGGATATGTCGCTCGTCGGCAACATGTTAAGCGCATGAAACGCAAGAGCCGTCGGGAGCGAAGAAGTACTGTCGATGGGCACAACAGAACGACTGGCAACTGTTACATGGTTAACGCCAGGGGGTCACAAGTTCTCACCTTTGGGAGCGACTCTGATGAAGAAATGGCTCTGGGCCCTCTCTTTAAAGAATCTGTTTTAGGGAAAGAGGAGGAATCGGAGGCCTGTGAGAACATTCAGCTGCGCAATCGCACACTCCCAGAAAAGAATCTCGGGCCCGGGAATAGAAAGGATAAGGGAAAGGAAAAGGTCACTGAAGCTATCACTTTAGATGACCAAGTCATGAGAAAGCTGGCTGCTAAAGACCCTCCTAGGAAGAGTAAAGTGGACTATAACATCCTCGCGCACCTAAGGAAGCTACCTTCTCAGCTTAGCATTCTCGATGCCCTCCTATTATCAAAAGAAGCGCGAGACTCACTAATTAAGGCTTTACAAGAACCTGAGCAATTCCAAGCCTTCCTCGCCACTGAAAAGATGAAGGATGAACTGGAGGAAGTGCATACAGCCGACATCACTTTCGGTGATGAAGACCTCCTTCTCGGGACGTGCGACCACAACCGTCCCCTATATGTCTCCAGATACTGCCATGATATCAAGATAGGCAAGATCCTGGTGGATAATGGAACCTCCGTCAACCTTCTTAATGTTCGGGTGTTGAAGGAAATCTGCATGAGCGTGCAACACCTCGCTCGTGACAAAATTACTATCTCCGGTTTCGATTCACAATCGTCACGGACTCTCGGATCTGTGATATTAACATTACGCTTTGGACTTCTCGTCACAGACATCAAATTCCATGTCATTGACTCCAAGACCTGCTACAACGCCTTACTCGGCCGTCCTTGGCTACACGAGTACAATATCATCCCTTCTACACAACATCAGTGTATGAAGTACTTTAAGGATGGTTTCGAGTATACCGTAACAGGTGAGTTAAACCCATTTTCCGTGAACGAAGTCCGCAAATACGAAGATGCGAAGTACTTTTTGCCAGATTTCGAGGATACAGAAAGGAGTCGCAACCCGGAGAACAAAACCGCCGCCACCATCCCTGTTTTCGGGAGCGATACCGAAGAAGAGGAAGAGATAGTTTATGCAGGGCTATCTCAACGCAACAACCTGGGGACACCCACCCCCATATTAGTCTTCGGAAGTGATTCAGAAGATGAAGTTAATGCTGTGTTCTCCAATCGGCTGTCAATACAAGCACCCCCTGGCAATGACCATAGTTTGCGAATCACCATGGTACCGCGAGAACACTACAAGGATCTCGACACGCTTCAGGCTCACAATGTGCAGGACTTGCAAACATTTTACGTCCCTCCCAGGTGAAGGGGTGAGAAGGTGATCCTATTCTACCGATCCTCAGAGTCGAAAATAGAGAAAGAGATCTGGCATGGCGCGGATGCTACACTTGACAGGCTTCAACCCATCCGTCTGCCCAGATACTATACAAATGGATTAAAGAAGCTGTTGAAGCGCCAAGGAGTACCTTTAGAACAGACCGTTCGGCAGGCGCGGTTCTACAACAGGATTTGGGATGTCCCCGGGACGCAACGCAAATTGCCCAACGGGAAGATGGAAACACTCGGGCTTGGATACGCAAGAGCCGGAAAATGGGAACGGGCTCACAGCAGCTACGCTATATATACTTGGATGAAGAGGAGGACGCCCTGTCAGGAGACGCCAACCCCCCATCAAAACTAGACCCCGCGATTAAAGCGCCGAGTCCGTCGTTTGAAGAACGAATGGGCAAGCCTATCAGGAAAATGGGTCAGAAAGCTCGGGAAGACCACAACCGTGAAATGGCCATCTATGAGAAGGCCAGGACGCAACGTCTATTTCAATGTGTTGCAAAAGACAAAGACGCTTATCCTCGTCAATCCGCTATACGAAAGGCCCGACACAGAGACGGAAATAAATCAAGAAGCGGCTCGGGTTTATCCCTCATGAAGAAGATGAGTCGAGCGTACTCCTTCCCCCGAGACAAGATGGAGAGGTTACTCAACCTCGCTATAAAACATCAAATGATCACGCTTCCAGAGTCTAGACATCCTGAGCAGGCTAGCAAGGCCTCTCATCCGAGTTATTGCTCTTATCACCAAGCCATAGGACATCCTACCGAAGACTGCTTCATCTTCAAGAACTGGGTCGAGGACCAGTACCGATGGGGTAGATTCCCTTTATCCGACGGCTGGAAGGTAACGCCGCCGCAAAAACATGAGCCCAAGGCCGCAAGAGCAGAACCGGGTCCACCTCAGTCCAGGGAGCGGGTTCGCACTTGTTATACGATTACGATATTAGGAGAAGAGCCCGAGAACGTAGATGACCTTCCCCGGTGCTTTGAGAACAGCGATGATGAGGTGATCTCGGAATTTCCGCCCGCGCCGAAAGAACTGGAAGATGGTATACATACTACTGCAGATAACCTCAAGAAGATTGAGTTGGGATCGGCAGACGACCCGCGACCGACATTTGTCAGCGAGCTGTTATCCGAAGAGAGGGTGGCTGCGTTAAAGGACGTGCTTCTACGGCATAAAGACTGCTTCGCGTGGAACTACTCCGAGATGCCAGGATTAGATCCGGAGATTGCTGTGCATAGATTAGCAATATCCCCAGATATCAAGCCAGTCAAGCAGGCGCCAAGGAGGATGCGACTCGAGCTTGAGATGAGCATCAACGTCGAAGTCAAGAAGCTGATCGATTCTGGATTTATCCAAGAAGTCCAATATCCCGACTGGATCGCCAATATCGTCCCGGTAATGAAAAAGAACGGGACGGTACGCATATGCGTGGATTTCAGGGATCTCAATAAAGCCTGTCCAAAGGATGATTTCCCAGTACCAGTAACCGAGCTAATGATAGATAACACGTCCACTCACGAGGTTTTCTCCTTTATGGATGGGTCGTCAGGATACAATCAGATAAAGATGCATCCCGAAGACCAGAAGCACACCGCTTTCCGTACCCCTTTGGGTATATTTTGCTACAGGGTTATGCCCTTTGATCTAAAGAACGCTGGCGCTACCTATCAAAGGGCCATGACAAAGATCTTTGATGACCTCATACACGACGTCGTCGAGTGCTACATCGATGACCTCGTAGTAAAGAGCATGTCATACGAAGATCATTTAAAGCATCTGGAGACTGTATTTCGACGCCTTCGGCAATATAATTTGAAAATGAATCCCCTCAAATGCGCGTTTGGAGTCTCCTCGGGCAAATTTCTGGGATTCATCGTTCGACACCGAGGTATTGAAATAGATCCGTCAAAGATTAAGGCGATCATGGAAATGCCTCCGCCAAGAACCCTCAAGCAGTTGCGGTCTCTCCAAGGGAAGCTCGCATACATCCGGCGGTTTATCGCTAATCTTTCGGGCAAATGCCGTCCTTACAGCCACCTGATGAAAAAGGGAACACCATTCGTTTGGGATCACAAATGTCAAGGTGCACTAGACGAGATCAAGCAGTACTTGCAAAACCCTCCAGTGTTGGCTGCTCCAGTGAAGGGAAAGCCTCTCATTCTTTACACGGTCGCCCTTGAAGGTTCTTTAGGCGCATTATGGGCACAAGAGAACGATCAGGGGAAAGAAAGAGCACTTTACTATTTAAGTCGAGTGCTGCTGGGGGCAGAAAGCAACTATTCCCCCATTGAAAAGCACTGCCTGGCGTTGATCTTCGCGATAACAAAGCTTAGACATTACGCATTAGCACATGAAGTCCGTCTTATTTCGAAGGTGGACCCTCTCAAATATTTGATGTCGAAAGCCATATTGACGGGACGACTCGCTAAGTGGGCCCTGCTCTTGATGGAGTTTTCGATAACGTATCAACCTCTCAAGACAGTGAAAGGCCAGGCCATTGCCGACTTCTTCGCCGAGCACCCGATACCGGCCGATTCTCCTCTGAACTGTGATTTGCCGGACGAGCATGCATTTGATGCGATTAGCGGCGGAAGCACCCGATGGGAACTCTATTTCGATGGAGCGTCCTCCATAAAGAAACAGAAACAAGGTATCCCAATGATCAAATCAGGGATAGGCCTCATCTTTGCAACTCCACAAGGAGGGATAATGCGCTTCGCCTTCTCCTTAACAGAGCCGAGGACAAACAATGAAGCCGAATACGAAGCTCTGATAGAAGGCCTCGAGATCGCCATCGACATGGGAATTGAAGACCTCCTTATATACGGGGATTCTCAGCTGGTCGTTAGTCAAGTAAATGGTGACTACCAAACGTGCAAGCCGGAGTTGGTGAAGTACGGCGAAAAGGTGCAACAACTATTGACCCAAATTCCCTCCTATACCTTGGAGAACATACCGCGCGCGGAAAACAGCAAAGCAGACGCGTTGGCTAAACTTGCTAAAGAACTGGCTGACGAGAACCTCGATGACGTCAGAATCGTGGTACAAAGCCGTCGGGTGCTCGCCCCGGCAGAAATATCTCCGGAATCATGCGAAGAAAAGGGAACGACTGAGCAGACGACCCTACAAATAAAAGACCATGAGAAGGCCGAAGACTGGAGGGAAGTCTTCATAGACTACTTTAAGTTCCACCGAATGCCCGAAGAAGCGTCCTCAAGACATCAGCTCATGAAACGGGCTTTATCTTTCGCTTTCGTCAACGATATTCTATACAAGAGATCGTTTGATTCTCTATGGCTGAGATGCTTAGGACCTGACGAAGCAGAAAGAGTCATTCAGGAAGTTCATGATGGACTTTGCGGTTCTCACCAAGCAGGCCCAAAGATGAAGTTAAAAATCAAACGGATGGCTTATTACTGGCCCACGATGATCCAGGACTGCCTCGAGTATGCGAAGCAATGCCACTTATGCCAGATTCATGGAGACTTCATCCACCAACATCCGAATCCACTGCACCCAACGCTGGCTAGTTGGCCATTCGAAATATGGGGGACTGACATAGTCGGCCCCATTGAGCCAGCATCATCCCGGGGACACCGTTTTATCCTGGCGACAACTGATTACTTCTCCAAATGGGCAGAAGCAGTACCACTGAAGGAAGTGAAGATGGAGAATATCCTCCATTTCTTCAAGACGCATGTCATCTATCGGTTCGGAACTCCACGGCGGATTATCTCCGATAATGGGCCGGCTTACCGAAGCCATAAGATTAGCCGCTTCGCACAGCATCACAATATAGACTGGAGATATTCTTCGGTTTACAATCCACGAGCTAACGGTCTGGCCGAGGCCTTCAATAAGACCTTGACGAAGATCATAAAAAAGACCGTTTCCAGGAATAAGAGAGACTAGCACGAAAGGCTGCAAGAAGCCCTTTGGGCTTATCGAACTACGTTCAAGACGGCCACGAACACAATGCCGTACGCGTTGGTATTTGGGACGGAAGCAGTGCTCCCCCTCGAGATAGAGTTACCCTCTCTACGAGTAGCAGTCCACCACGAGCTGACGAACGAAGAAAATGCCCACCTTCGGCTTGAGGAGCTTGATGCCCTCGATGAAACCCGGCTCATAGCGCAACAACATCTAGAGGCCTACAAAGCAAAGATGACGCGCTCATACGAAAGATTGACCAGGCCGAGGGCATTCCGCCAAGGCGAACTCGTACCAGTGGTCAAAAGACCTATGATCCCTAATCGCGCCAAGCGAGGAAAATTTGAGCCAAACTACGAAGGCCCGTACATCATAGACAAGGTCTACCAGGGTGGAGCCTATCTACTCATGGACATGTACGGTGAAAGGCCTTTCAGGCCAATAAACGGCCGCTTCTTAAAGAAATACTACGCTTAATAAGCCACAGCCTGGGTCAATGATTGATGACGACGACTATGTCCGCTCACTATCTTCCTAGGCTCAGACTTTACAAGCAGCAGCCGGCCTTCCCATAACGACGGACCGAAACGTCCTTAAACTAACGACGGACCGAAACGTCCTTAAACTAACGGCGGACCGAAACGTCCTTAAACTAACGGCGGACCGAAACGTCCTTAAACTAACAGCGGACCGAAACGTCCATAAACTATCGACGGACCGAAACGTCCTTAAACTACTACCGCAACATCCTTAGGTTGACGAGATGGATAAAAAAAATGATAAAAGAAACGGTATGTCTATAAGCAAAATGGGCACGGATAAAAACCCGAAAGGGCTCTGTGAGTAAAAACAGCAGGACTACCGGCGAGTGTTTGTGAAAACCCGAAAGGGCGCAACCTCGTTAAAGAACACTTACAGAGTCCTCTCGACCTTGTAAGGAGAAACCACCTGCGTGAGATCCTTACGACTCACAAAGGAGCAGCACACTTAGGGATCCTCACGATTCCTAAGGAGAAAACACACTTACGAGATCCTCACGACTCGTAAGGAGAATTCTCTTATGGGACCCTCACAGCTCATGAGATTTGAAAGTCTTAAGTTACAGAAGCCTGAACCTGTTCTTAAGCAAATCCTTCACAACCTTCGATATTGCCCTACAAGAGGCTCAATACTGACCCTTGTATACAATCCACGGGCGCGAATAAACATTTCCCCAGCAAAGTCCAACCCTTGTAGGTCCTCTCGACCCATAAGAAGAAAACCCTCTTGTAGGATCCTTACGACTTACAGAGGGACATACACTTAGGAATCCTCACGATCCCTAAGGAGAAAATACACCTGCAAGATCCTCATGACTTGTAGGGAGAAATATCTTGGTGAGACCCTTACGGCTCATGAAGTCAAAAGCCTTAGCCGACAGGATCCTAACCCTGTTTGCTAAGCCACCTTTGTTCAACATCGACAGAGGCAAATGATGATTCGCTCCTGGCAACATACCAGTTGCAGCGATGCTGACGCCGAAATCGGTGTCCAAAATCCGAGCTTGCGGCGAAAAAGCTAGTGAGCCACACATGCCTACAAAATAGCCGAAATGATGGGGCAACTTGCAATAAAAAGCAGCAAGTAAGAATGAAGGCATAAAAAATAGCCGAAATGATGGGGCAACTCGCAATAAAAAGCAGCGAGTAGAAAATAAATAAATAGCCGAAATGATTGGGCACCGCGAAAAATAGCCGAAATAATGGGGCAATCGCGACCTTCGCGACGTAAAAGCTGAAACGATAGAGCATCGCGGAAAAAGAAATAAAATAAAAATAAAATGTATGCCCTACAGGTGATGCTACATCAATCCCTGTATACAATCCAGGGGCGCAAACAAAGAAGGGATCATACTCCTCCCCCAGGTTTCATCATAACAAGAAGCCAAATCTCGACGGTTCATAGATAGCCTAGAGATCATCTCGACGTTCGTCTCATGGCAGCAGACACAACATCAAGCGAAACGGAACAGCGGCAACCCCCAGTTCCATGGCTCGGTGATATACATATCACCAAGGGTCAAACCTCCATTCCGTGAAATGCGGATACAATCGATAAAATTCCTGGTCACGTGGAACGCGGATAATGTCACTCTTTGACCCTGTGGAAAACGTCCAGAGCGGATCCTGGTCCTCGCAGAGCATGGCAGTGAACCCGTGCGAAGCATCCAGAGCGGAGCCTAGTCCTCGCCTAACGCGGCAGTGAACCCGTGTGAAGCATCTAGTGCAAAATTCCTGGTCACGTGGAACGCGGATAATGTCACTCTTTGACCCCTTGGAAAACGTCCAGAGCAGATCCTGGTCCTCGCAGAGCATGGCAGTGAACTCGTGCGAAGCATCCAGAGCGGAGCCTAGTCCTCGCCTAACGCGGCAGTGAACCCGTGTGAAGCATCTAGTGCAAAATTCCTGGTCACGTGGAACGCGGATAATGTCACTCTTTGACCCCGTGGAAAACGTCCAGAGCGGATCCTGGTCCTCGCAGAGCATGGCAGTGAACCCGTGCGAAGCATCCAGAGCGGAGCCTAGTCCACGCCTAACGCGGCAGTGAACCCGTGTGAAGCATCTAGTGCAAAATTCCTGGTCACGTGGAACGCGGATAATGTCACTCTTTGACCCTGTAGAAAACGTCCAGAGCGGAGCCTAGTCCTCGCCTAACGCGGCAGTGAACCCGTGTGAAGCATCTAGTGCAAAATTCCTGGTCACGTGGAACGCGGATAATGTCACTCTTTGACCCCGTGGAAAACGTCCAGAGCGGATCCTGGTCCTCGCAGAGCATGGCAGTGAACCCGTGCGAAGCATCCAGAGCGGAGCCTAGTCCTCGCCTAACGCGGCAGTGAACCCGTGTGAAGCATCTAGTGCAAAATTCCTGGTCACGTGGAACGCGGATAATGTCACTCTTTGACCCCGTGGAAAACGTCCAGAGCGGATCCTGGTCCTCGCAGAGCATGGCAGTGAATCCGTGCGAAGCATCCAGAGCGGAGCCTAGTCCTCGCCTAACGCGGCAGTGAACCCGTGTGAAGCGTCTAGTGCAAAATTCCTGGTCATGTGGAACGCGGATAATGTCACTCTTTGACCCCGTGGGAAACGTCCAGAGCGGATCCTGGTCCTCGGAGAGCACGGCAGTGAACCCGTGTGAAGCATCCAGAGCGGAGCCTGGTCCTCTCCAAGCACGGCAGTGAACCCGTGTGAAGCATCCAGAGCAAATACCGGACTGTAGAGTCCTTAAAATCCACGGACTACGATGTCCTTAACCTCGACCGTGATGTCTTAAAACTAATGACCAACCACCCCGATTCCCTACGGATTTTGCCTTGGTCTAAGGGTACATCTCTTCACCCCTTTGATGCCCGGCGTTGTAATTCCTCAACGTCTTCAAAGAGGTGACGGGTCCCTGCAACCAAACACCGGACTGTGGAGTCCTTAAATCCACGGACTATGAGGTCCTTAACCTTGACCGCGATGTCTTAAAACTAACAGCGGACTGTGGAGTCCTTAAATCCACGGACTATGAGGTCCTTAACCTTGACCGTGACGTCTTTAAACTACGATACCTTGAGAGACCCCTAACTCCGTAAAACACGGATAAGGGTGATCACATCCAACACTTGCAGGCCCTCACGACCTGTAAGGAAGAAAAACTCTCTTGCCAGATCCTTACGACTCTCAAGGGAAAACCCGCTTAAGGATCCTCACGATCTTTAAGAAGAAGCTTACACCTGTGGGATCCTCTCGACCTGTAGGGAGAAAAACTCTTTATGAAACCACTCGTGGCTCATAAAATGCAAAAGTCTTAGGAGGCAGATCTTAACCCTGAATCCCAAGCCATCACCGTCCTGCAAGGAGATCAAGATAGAATATTCGAAGAATACATTCAATGAAAAGGAAACACATCATTGAGAAAAAAAATGTATGTATCTTTTATTCATAAACCAAAATGGGTACAAGGTACAATTCATGAAAGAAACAAAAAGAAAATACTCTCATCCATGAGTATGTACAAAAAGGAAGAAAAAGATACAAACGTTTCAAGCCGGCGGGCGATTCAGCAGCTTGGTCAGCTCATCCTGCTTTTGCTGGACCACGGCTTCATGACGCAAGATCTCCAAAAGACGAGCCTCCGCCTGAGCTTGTCGGGCCTGATATGAAGCAAGCCGGGCTTCAAGCTCTTTCTCAATGGCCTTATGAGCCTCGACCCTCTCACAAGTGAACGTGGCAGCTTTAGCGAGAGCCACAACCTTATGTCCGCTACGTATCGCTCTATCAGGCCACGTAAGCTCGCTTTCGTAACCACAGCAAACGCGCTCACATCGCCTGATGTGAAAGGCAACAAGAAAAGTTTCCGACATATTTCAAGCATACGTTCGCAATCATATGAGTATTCAAAAAGGGAATAATAATAATAATAGCGTTTGCAATCGCATGAACGTTCATAATACCCAAAATGGTCTGATGCGCAGGAAAGTGATGGTAGCATTTGCAATTAAAGAAAGTTCTCCTGAGAAGAATACAAAGTTTATTTATGCAAGCGGAAACATACATACTAGCACCAAGCCTACACGGAATCTCGGCATAAAGCGTAAAAAAGGAGGGACTAATTAAAAATGTTCTACGCTAACGGAAAAGGTCACCAAACATGGGATCAACGGCACAAGGGTTAATGAAACAGAGGACAAAATTCTCCATCTCTCTCTCTGCTTTCTCCAGCACGTCAAAGCGACGGTTCTCACGAGGAGTCGCTCCCCATCGATTGGCGCCGTGTTCGTCCGCGAAAGCAGACATAATAGCTCGTCGGGCCTTGATCTGGCTCAGTAGATAAATTGAGCAATCCTTCAAAGCCTGAGTAATCAGGCACGCGTCGTGAAAACCCTCGAGCTTTTCATCTGCCGCGTCGAGCATCGCCAGGGTCATCTCCGCCGGGTGAGGAGGGATGTCGGCAAGCACGGCCTTGAGAATCATCCGGAGCCAGAGAGAACCCATCGGGAGGGGGGAACCCCTACGGATCGAGAGTTCATACATTGCTGAGTCGCATTCGTCGTCGGTAAGGAGTGGATCCACCAACCGAGCAGCAAAGCGGGGGATCATCTCCTCGATAGGAACTTCCCATGGCTGTCGACGAGCGTGAGGGCGATTGCAGGCCATGGCGCTCATTTGTTTCTCAAGACAAGTTACACCAAAATAAAAAAAAATATAAATCTCTCTGTGAAGAGAAAAGGAAAACCATTGCCTCAGATATAAAGGGGAGCATTAAGTGCTGTGCGCGGAAAATCTTGCATGGTAAAGCTATTTCCAAAGCCAAAAAAGGAGGGGCATCGAAAATCAAGGGGATGGAACTATTTCCAAGGCCCTCTTTCTGCATCTGATATTGTACACTGAAATATGGCATGGGAAAATTTTTTGAACAGCCCCATCGAGGGACGCCACGTGCAGAACACGTGAGGCCCAAACTTGATGTAAAAAAAGATGGATGAAGTAGCACCCTGCATATTGAAAGCACCAACAACAACAGTAGCAAAATGATAAAATCCCAGAGAAAAGACACGCAAACATAGAAAGACATAATAACAATTGTCATTCATACTTCAAGAGGTTCATACAAAACACAGAGGACACATTTACAACGGTAAAACTTCAGATGCGGGACATGGGTTGAGAAACTCAAAATTAACTTTATCCAAAATCTTCCAAGCATTTCGAACCTCCCGAGTATGCTTCCTCTCACGATCACAAGCATCGGGGTCCTCACGAATGTCCTCCACCCTCCGATAGGCGGCAAGTATGGCCGACTGTTGGAACATCTGATGCAGGAGATCAATGAGATTATCCCGCCTTCTCTTTGAGATCAAGTGCATCAGATACACCGAGTGTACCTTATCCTCGGCGGTGTCCAATGCCCCAAGCGGCACACCAGCACAGAATAGAGGGAGAGCCTCCCTGATCGCCAGCACGATCAGCCTTAGAAGAGAAGAGTGACGGGGGAGTAGCCGATGGTCGTACTCATCGAAGCGGCTCATGATCTCGGCACATTGAGCATCGGTGAACTCCTGGTTCTGACTGCGTCCCAGTGCACGAATATTCCCATAGGAAATGATCTCGTCAAGGCCATACAGATGGGCATCCATGATACCTGAAATAAAGGTCATGAGATTCATTAGAAAACTACCATTTCGTTAATTGCAGAAGAACAACCTAGGGCCAAGAGACCCCAGGAAACCTCTGTGTGAAGAAAATCGAGTTCTTCATTGGAATTAAATTCCTTATTAAGAAAAGGGAATTAAATTCCCAGAAACATTTTTGGATGGAATTAAATTCCATGGATTTGAACCTCCATCATCATCTCCCCAAAAGATCATCTAAACCCTAAGAGATCTACAGTTGAAAGGTTAAGCGGTTTCATATTTTTATGGAAAATATGAAGAAAAAAAGGATAAAAACCCTTGTTTTGGATTTAAAATCCAGAGAAATGTGAAGGTCCATCGTTGTCCAAGAACATTACCTGAGGAAAAAGGATTCTTTTCGAACAGAGTTAAACTCTGAAGATTGTTCCAAGACCAGAGAACTAAGCTCTGAAAGCGAGAATTAAATTCTCAAAGAAGAGGTTCTCAGAAGAAGAAGATGAACAAAGTGAAGGCTCCTATGAAGAGACGGAGGTATTTATAGAAGGCAATAGAAACGTTTCATCTCCCCAGATCCCTAGAGGAATCCAACGGTCACAAGAGGTGACAGCGTTGCACTCACGTGCAGACACGTGAGAATAACGCTGTGGGGGCATTTGTTTCCTGCTTTAAAATCAGGAAAGCTTCTGGGAAAAGCTTCAGAAGAGGGTCACGTGCTTATACGTGACTAGCGGTCACGTGTTGGCACGTGACACCTAAGCACATCATCAGGGCAAGTTCAGTTTCCTGACTACGTTGAAGAAAAGGGGCTTCAGAAAGAGTCACGTGCTCTCACGTGACCAGGGTCACGTGGCGACACGTGACATTTAAATGCAAGCATCAAAGGCATACCGGTTCCCTGATCAAGTCAAGGAAAAGGCTTCAGAAGAGGTCACGTGCTCCCACGTGACCAAGGTCACGTGTTGGCACGTGACGCTCAAAGCAGCAGACTCGTTCTCCAGTTGAACCAAGGAAAGAGAGTTCAAACAAGGGTTACGTGCTCACACGTGACCAGGGGTCACGTGGTAGCACGTGACGTTTAAGCAGCAATCAGAAGACAGAGCGCAAAAGAAAGAGGAAGGCTCGTTCCAAGGGGGTCACGTGCCCACACGTGACCATGGGTCACGTGGTCACACGTGACCGGCTTTCAAAGCCCATTTTGTCAACAGAATTAAATCCTGAAAGAAATTCAAATCTTTCCAAAGGAAAGCGGCTATTTGCAACCAATCAAATTAAAGATTCAGAGGTGATGAAATATCATCTATCTATGGAAAAATCTCGGGTTTGGAAAGATTTCCCCTTTAAATCTAACCGAAACAACAAAGGAGAATCCCTGGATTTGAAATCCAATGGTGAATAAAATTCACCTAGTAATCCAAAGGTCCAAAACGAATGATGGATGCAAATCAAATCTCTCATGAAGATTCGTCAAAAAACTGATTGATTCAGCTGCTTCTCCTATAAATAGGAGCCAAAAGACACAGAGAAATATATATATACAGAGACAGGGAGAGAAAAAGAAAAAGAAGAGAGCTTCGATACTTGGAGAAACTTGGATCTTCTGCAAAAACCCTAGGTAAGAAAGGGAAAAGCTCCTTGAAAGAAAAAGAGAATTTAATTCTCAACAGAGTTTAACTCTGATACATAAAAACAGAAGAATATATTTCTTCTCTCTTTGATAGAGGATCTGCAAAGTGCACATCTCCCCTTGAGGTTGAGAATTTAATTCTCAATGGGTTGAGATCCTGCCATGCAGATCCGAAACATAGAGAGGGAATGCAAGCACGAGAATTTAATTCTCACAGAACTATAGGAATTTAATTCCTTTCAAATAAAATTAGGGCTTGACCCTGTATCATGGGAATTTAATTCCTTCAGAACAAAAAGAAACAGGGTTTAACCCCAATTAAGAACTTAGTTCTGTTGAAACAACGGGAATTTAATTCCCTTAATCATCATTTAACAGGGAATGGGAATTCAATTCCTTAAAAGCTTTTATTAGGGTTTAACCCTATTCAGTCCTTCACATATACGAGGAATTTAATTCCTACGGAAGATTCAGAGTTCAACTCTATTCAGAATATAAACCTTCAAAAGGAAGTAGGAATTTAATTCCTCTGAAATTTAAAGCTCGAGGAATTTAATTCCTGAAAAAAGATTAACAAAGCCTCTAAACAAAATACATAGAGGCAGGGTCACGTGTTACCACGTGACCCCCCCAAGAGATCTACAGAAGGCCCCTTTGAGGCAGTCCCCCACGTGACCCACGTGACCCCCGGCAGAAGCTTTAACATATAGGCACTTGAATGCCTATCACGTGATGGCACGTGAGGCTCTGAAAGACGCGATAATCTCAGCAGAATAAATGAAGGGAGGGCGCTCTCACGTGCTGCCACGTGACCCCTCTTGCCTTAGTGTTTAACACTAAATTAAAACTCTCGAACCAAGTGTTAAAACACTGTTGGGCCTTAGTGTTCAACACTAATTAAAAAGCTTTATTTGCAGTGTTCAACACTGATCTGTTTTAGTGTTTAACACTAATTTGAAAAGCCTTGTTGCTGGTGTTTAACACCAATTATCTCTTAGTGTTAAACACTAACTTATCAACTTCATTCCCAGTGTTCAACACTGACTGCTCTGTAGTGTTTAACACTAGGCTTTGGCCCAATCGGCCTAAATGGATAGAGGCAAAGCCTCTCCTGATTGGACTTAGCCCAAGCTGGCCATAGGTCCTCAATTCGTAATCAACTGGGCCAATGGGCTCATAACATAATTAATTGGTCTTGATCCCAAATTGGGCCAAGAACTATTCAATCCACTCCGGTTCTAGGGTACATCTCTTCACTCCTTTGATATTTGGCATTGTAATCCTTCAATGTCTTCAAAGAGGTGACGGTTCCCGACGAACACACATTGATATGGACTGCGGGGTCCTTAAACCCGTGCCTAATGCAAAATTCATGGTTACGTGGAACGCGGATAATGTCACTCTTTGACCCCGTGGAAAACGTCCAGAGCGGATCCTGGTCCTCGCAGAGCACGGCAGTGAACCCGTGTGAAGCATCCAGAGCGGAGCCTGGTCCTCGCTAAGCGCGGCAGTGAACCCGTGTGAAGCATCCAGAGCACATACCGGACTGTGGGGTTCTTAAACCCATGGACTACTACGTCCTTAACCTTGACCGAGATGTCTTAAAACTAACAATGGACCGCAATGTCCTTAAACTACCCATGGACCGCAATGTCCTTAAACTACCCATGGACCACTATGTCCTTAAACTAGAACAATAGAGCCCTGTATGCTCTTTTGTCGGATCTAAACGATCCCGTTTAAGTTGATCTTAGCCTCAAAGATGGTTAACGTATCCTTAAACCTTCAAACAGACTGGACTATGAATCCCCTCAATTAACTCTGGCTTGAGGGTACATCTCTGAGCTCCTCTGACATCCGTCGTTGTAATCCTTCAACGTCGTCAGAGAGGTGACGGGTCCCGACGGCCATACATACGATGGACCACTATGTCCCTAAACTGGAACATTAGAGCCCAAACGCTCTTTTGTCGGATCTAAACGATCCCGTTAAGTTGATCTTAGTCTCAAAAGTTAGACTAACGTATCCTTAACAAACGTTTGAGTTGATCTCAGCCTCAAGTATGGCTGACGTATCCTCAAACCAAACCCCCAAACCCAAATCTAAGATAATACGGATTTGGACTAGTCCACGCCCTACGGGCGACGACATAACTCAGTCTCCGTAAACAATCCACGGGCAACAAAATACGAAACAAACACCCACGACACGAAGTGACCATCTGGAGAAGGGGAAAGTTGTTACCGCAATGCGGTAGCGTAATTAACTGCAGGGGCTTGCGCCTGCAGGGAAGAGCGTCCCCATAATCAAAAACCTCTCAAACGAGGGGGAATCTGACGAAGTCTGCTACATCGGACGCATCCATCTAAACCTTCGATATACGGTGCCATAAATCAACTTGGCATCTTCAGAGAGGTGGACGGATAGCACCAATTAGCATCTGCCCCGAATATCAGGCGAGACGCCCCATGTCGCGCCGTCTTTCTGAGGGGAACATTGACAGTCTTGCTAAAAATGGTAGTATGCTACTTAGTTTGTTTCTACTTTAATATGTGCATATATTTCTTTTTAACATATCGCTTATACATATTAGTAGAGCCTTTAGGATCTTTGCTTGATTACCAGCGTTGTGATGGCAGTCACACTAGTGGAGGCTGGGTAGTCTATAAGCAACATCCTATACAGGTCCCTGGTCGTAGGATTATCGAGATGGGGCATCGATACTCTGGAGTAGACTGGTGTATACGCTTCTCATCCCAGCTGGGGAGATGGTCTGTCCCACAGCCATCAGTACGTCGTACTGGAGATAGTATGCAGGTGCTTGTTAGGTTACGGGTACACCGGATAGGACTCGCCGAGAACTACAAGTTGGTACTATACCCATCGTCAGATAGCAGTTCCCAGGTGACATGAGTACAGCTTAGTCTGTCGACTTGACACTGCTACTTCGCCTCGAGTGTGTTCCCACTATACTTAGATTACTACCCTACCATGGCTCAAAGGAGTCGTGCAAACAGATAGTAGTTAGGTGCTGTCCCGAAGCACTTGGAGGCAGTGGCGGTTAGACATGATTCGTCTCTCCCGGTATTGGGGGTTGATATCGCACTGTGTATGGAGAGCCATTACGCAAAGTCCCTGGCCAGGGCAAGCGAGATTTACTGGTAGGTTCCAGTAGTTTCTCAAGGTGTAATAGGCTTCACTCCGACATGACTTATACCGTTATTAGGGGTCTGATGTTTACTGCCCCTAGGCCCGATATGCGATAGTCCTAGACGAACAAACCGGACTGTACAGAGATTGTCACATACAGGCTCAGTAGGAGTTCGGATGGGTTTTCTCATTGTCCTTCTTATCGACATCAACCTGGGGACCATTACGTACAGCTTGTACCGCTTGCGGCCTGTGGTTAAACCCTCTGCCAGCATAGTGTCGAGTCTGTAGAGTCCCACATAGAGAGTTTCCCTGCACCGGGCAAAAGGTGTAGAGGCCGTATGGTTTTACGGCAGGGCCGTGATCACTTACGTACAATTGTGCACGTATTATGATCGGACAGATAATATTAGCGGGCTTTGGTTTAAGCCAGATTCTAGTATTATACAGATGGATTTATTCAGTCAAAGATTATCCGTGTTTTTCGGAAATACGGATAGGAAGGGCAGTCTCGTAATTTCTCGGGAAGCTTCTAGAAGAAGGTAACTCATTTGTGTTTATTTCCTTTTAGGATTTAAACTAAATGAGGTGGAGGATAAGGTGTATGTTTACATTAAATACTTAATGACTTATGTGGTGATTCACCCTTAGAATTAAATGAAGCATGCTAGATATTATTTTGATATTATCAAGAGAGATATTATTATACTTGATATTATTCTAGCACGAGTATTGTTTTTTTTTTATTATCACAAAACACTTCTCTCTCTTCAAGTTTTCATCTTCTTCTTCAAACCCTAATAGCTCTCATAAGTTGAGAATTCTAGGGTTTAAGTGACTAAGTAATCCATCTAAATACTCTACACCCTCTAGGACTTTTAGATTGGCAAACTATAAGCCGTAGTTATCTCAGATTCGAGATAGGAGCTCGGACTATAGACTCTCGGGTGGATCGTCTTTGACTCGAGGAGGCCGTTGAGGTGCCCATGTTCCATAGAGCCTACGAGGTGTGGAGGACAGCGATGAAGACCCGAAGGACAAGTAACGTGAGGTATAACTTCGAATCCGAGTAGTTAAACCTCTCGTAGTTTGTTAATAATGGTTTAGACATGATCTATGTGCTAAAATCCGTGTTACGAAGCTTTGATAATTGTTTTTTATATATTCCGCCTCCCCGCGAACATGTGGGGTGCGTGACATGGACTTACAGAAGGGAACATGGTTTTTTTTTTGAAAGGGAAAAGAAGAAGAGGAGGAGGAAGGAGTCAGGTCAAGTGAGGGTGTGGGTTTGGGTTCATAGGCCTTGGACCGGGGCTTGGGTACGGGTTAGGGTTTAATTAGTGTTTAATTGGGGTTTAGAACTTAGGGTTTAAATTAGTTAGGAAAAATAAAATAAAATAAAATTAGGAAAAGAAATCAGAAAATATTAATTAAAATTTACGAAAATTTTTACAAAGAACTGGGGATTTACATCATACCTTCCTTACAAAAATTTCATCCTTGAAATTTAAAATACGAAACATAGAAAGCAACGAACAAACTACTCGAAAAGATGCGGAAAACGATAACGACAGGTTAGCTACTCAAAATATGGGGAAGGCATTGACGAATCCTATCTTTGTAGCTATTTTCTCCGCGGGCACTCATCAACATGATGCTCAACGGATCCACAAACCAAACATTGTCCTTTGGTCTGACGACTGCTTCTGTGAAGGTACCTCAGTCTCTTGCAATAACTGTAAACCAGGGTTTTCCGCCGCCGCTGCCGCTGCAGAGAAACGATTGAGCGCTTCATCTGTACTACTCCTTGCCTCAGGACTGGGATTACTCCGCGAGAAGGAGCTGATTCTTCTGATTGAACCACCGAGGACCTCTTATTCGGGGTTTGTTGACTTTTAGCCTTTTCCGCCAATCTTTCTTGAACTCGAGCAGTGTTCAGTACCTGAACGAAAGTCTTTAGGTCAAGTGAAGCTATCAGTTGTTGAAAATAAATATCAAGCCCCTGCTGAAATCGTCTAGCTCTGTCTACTTCTGTGGCTACCAAATATGGGGCAAATCATCTCAGCCTGTTGAACTCTACTGCATAAATGTCTACAGAGCGACCATTCTACTTCAAAGTGATGAACTTTTCTTCCATCTCTGCCTTGGTGGTAGCCAGAAAGTAAAGGTATAGGAAACACTCGGTGAATGTGCTGTAACGACCCCAAAATCTTTATACATTTGTATTATTTCTCTTCAATAATATACCGTATTTATTTGTACTTGGTATTTTCCGTTTTCTCCTAAATTTATTATTATTTTATTCCTCAATCTATTATGTATATTTTTCTAGGTACAATTTCTTTTTCTTATATTTAAGTTTTTAGCTTCGCATTCTTATTTTTCCTTTCATAAATATTTAACCAAAATCCATTATTCTTATTCTTTACAGCCCATCTAAAAAGCCCACTTTCTTTTTAAGCTGCTTCATATATTTAATTCTAATTAAATATGTGCATGAACAACCTTGTAGCTCATTGGTTAAGTCTTTGCATTGTTATTCCATAAGTCACATGTTCAAATCCTCATTCTTACAATTATTTTTTATTCTTCTCATAATCTACAAATGAGACCTTTCATTTCCAAAATAAATGGTGACCTTTCATTTCTCTTTTAATTCTCATGTTGAATGCATATATTATTATACATAATTCACCATTACACCATCTTTATTGTCCTCCTCTATCTTTTCCTTCCTCACATTTTTCTATCTCCCACTTTTCCCTCTTCACCTAGTGTAACAACCGAGTTCATTTATACCAAATCCAGTTTCCGTATTTACTTACCCGTGGTCTATTCTTGATTTATCATGTTTGGGTCCGAATGGTAGTTACATTTTGTTTACGTGCATTCGATCCGACCTGCTTGCTTGAAATTGTTTGATTTATATTTATAGCTTACCTTGACTCATTGCATTGACACGTGCACCTAGTACAAACTGCATATTGGCATTTCATCTGACATCGCATGTTTTATCATATAACTTTTAAGTCACAGAAAATAAATTAAAATTTCATCTCATGGCCTGCTTGATACCCCAAACCTCGTGGTAGCATCCGCGCATCTTGTTCTCGTCCCGTTCATTGAAACGGACGCAGTTGGATAGCTACGCGCACGTGCCTGCGTCCGTCTTGGGGGTATGCTTTTTCATTACAAAATCTTTCATTTTAAATTTTGGACCTTGCATAAAATTTTCATATTTCAAATCCAAAAACTTGGACCCGACCCGGGCGCATTTCTGAAATGTTTTGTAACCCGCCAAATTCTAATTATTTAATATTCTTTAATATTTTCTTAACAGCCAACATTCATTTTAGCCTAAGAAAATATTTTTTAAAAACAACCCAAAGTATCTCTCCACTAATTTACACAGCTAAGGAAATATTCTCCAATCTTTAAAAGAAAATATTTACAGCCTATCATAATCTTTTAAACCTACGACAGTACTAATCCTTGGCCAGAAAATATATTTTGTTACCCAATAAATCTTTCATTTATTTCCCCAACAGTCTTTCCCATTATCCAATCAAAATCTTTTGTTCCTGACCCCTGGCCCCACGAGCGTTTCCTTCCCCCCTCTCTCTTCCTTTTCTTCTTCTCTCTCTCTCTCTCTCTTCCTCTCTCACCCCCGCTAACGTCCAAGTTTCTTTCTCCTCTCTCTCTCTCTCTCCCCTCTCGCTCTCTCCTTATCTCTCTCCTCTCGCGTCTCTCTCTCTCTCTTCTCGTGGTAAGTATTGGTCCCGTCACCGCTCTCCCCATCGTCACCTCCCTCTGTCTCGTCTTCTTCTTCTTTTCTTCAAGAAGCCAAAACCCCACGAGAAGCCCTAGTCGTCGCCCACTCGCGCTCGCCTTCACCCTCGATCTTCTCCTTCCGACCTTGTCTTCCTTCCCCACTCCTTGATCGCTGCAAACACCTTATCAACTCAACCAAGCCGCATCGCCCTCGCTTCTCCTCTACACACCCACCGTGACTGACCCAGGAAACCTAACCCCCTTGTCATCATTGTCGCCGTTGCCTCGTCGTCGCTGCCTTCGCCACCTCGTCGTCGTCTTCCCTGCATCCTCCTCAACCGCAATCCAACAGCCTTCTCCATCCCCGCGCACCTTCCCTGCAACCCATCACCTGCATGCCTGCACATCCGCGACCATCGCCGGAGAACCCAACGTCGACCATCCATCTCCTCCACTTTCTTCTCCTCTCTCTCTCCTCGACCTCTTCTAACTAGCACACCTACTTCCACCTGGCCCGATCACTCTATCCTAGAACCCAAGCATGCACACACACGACCTCACCTGCTTCCTCGCCGGGGCCCCGACCCGTCGTCTTTCGTCATCACCACCACCTCCTTGCCTTCTCTTCTGTCCCAGAAACTCGAGGGCAACATGTTCATCTCTTCTCATTCTTCTTCTTCAGCCCCTACCTATTCTTCTCTTCTTTTGTTTTGTTTTTGGTTTTCCGACCATCGCCGGAAAACCCACGGCTCATCGTCGTTTCTCCCTCTCCTCTGTTCTTGTTACCCCGATCCATCTCCAGTACACTTCAACCACCACAGCCCTCTTTTCTTCTTTCTTTCCCTTTCTTTTTGCTTTCCCTTTCTTAATCATGTTCTTTTCCGGTGATCACTGCCGGAACCGTGCCACTGCCGACGATCCGAGCAACCCTGTGGACATTCCTAACCAGCACGGTCTCTCTCTTACATTGCCTGGTTCCGTTTCGCACACGCAAGCGTGCATAGCGACTTTATCGACGTGCTGTACGCTTTCCGTTCTAGGGATCCTCAAGGCAAGTTAACCTTACTACATGCTATTTAAATCATTATATATATATTTTAGTACCTGCGGTTTAGATATAGTACCCCATGCATCGTTTTATATCTGTTCGATATTCCGTTTGCATCGGTTTATGTTATTTTAGATCTAGAACGTGAAAGGTAACCATTGCATACATGATCACATTTGAATGTTAAATCTCATGACCACAATCATATGTTTAATCACATTTTGACATAGCCTATTGTATCTTTCTATAGTTTAATCCATCGGACACTTGTGCGCATTTAAACCATTTTTAGCTGTGACTTCATCCAGTGAACCTATTTATAGATTATTGCATCCCTGGAAATTCTTAATATTGGTTAACATGATTTAACGGCCATGCATGTCACTCTGTATTCATATAATGTTGAAACCGTCTCTGAACTACAACTAATAACTGTACTGCTAATTAACTTAATCTGCTTATCGTTTAATTTATTGCTTAGATTATGTTGTTGATAACCAAGCTTGATTACTTATAACCATGATTATGCTAGCTGTTTGTGAGCACCCACATGTTATCTTTTACACCTTGATATGACTTGCGGCACACATATTGATTGACTCGACATGGTACCGTACACTACTTGACTTGACCTGATGTACCATGGCTTGACCCGTTACTTGATCTCGTGTCTAATGCCAACAAACCTGACATGTAGTCCTCACGGACCATTTCTGTTGTCTATCCAGACAAACCTGCTCTTACCTGATCCTGTGTTGGCATTAGTTCTTGGTCACTGAATACCTGACTTGACATACATAGCTTGGGGGTATGGGGAAATCAAAGGTGAAACCTGACTTATAACTCAACAGTTCGATACCTGTTCTGATCAGTCTTACGGGCTAGGCCAGCCCCGGAGTGATGATGCTGACATCACTCGCCTGTACCTGCTACCTTATACTGCCTAGCGGCACGCCTCGGTTTCAGCCTGAGAGTCTGTAGACCGTGGTCCCGGGCATGCATGGGATACTATTGAGTTACATTGATGATTCATCAATTTGATTTCAAAGACTTTAGAATAGATAACCCAATAGAACAGTTTAGTTTACTCACTGCACACTACCCTTCACTGCCCTGATTTACATTACTGTTACACCTGCTTTTCATTCATGATTGTATTTGCATTGCCTGTTACCCTGTTTGTATTTTATTACTTGATGACATGATGCGCTGACGTCTGGGTTTTGCATGGCCCAGATTCTTCTACCTTTGTGCAGACTGATCAGGAGTATTGCCGCGGTTAGACCGAGTGGTGAAGTTCCTGTCGGTATGTAGTCTTACTTTCCAGGTTTCAGTATTGTACCTTTTGGCTTCCGCACATTGTTAATTCCTGACTCTATTACTTTGGCTTATGGACATGTACTAGATAGTTGGTTTACTTTTCCTGTTCTTGATATCTTTACAGCCGTAATGTGACTATGGAAGGATTTTTCCTATCCATAGATAGCATGGTTGGCTATGTCACGTGCCCATCTTAGCGTACTCTGGGAAGCGGGGCGTGACATGGTTCTTTTGGTATCAGAGCCTAGGATATAGGTTAATCGGGTTTGATTCTTTTGTAGTTGGGTATTGGACCCAATACACGAATCAGAATACTCGTGATTAGGGACATGTCCTGCCACCTTGTTATCGTGATTGTTGAATCATATCCTTCTCTTGATCCTTTATTTGGGCGATATGCAAACCACCTTGCATTTCGACCTGAAGTCCTTTTGGTTCTCTATTGTTTCTCCCTTTTTCTTGATTCTGATACTAGGATTTAAGCGACTTGGATGGAGTTATGTAATTGTGCCCATGAACTGCAGCATGGCTACAATGCGGTACTCTATCTAAGTAACTTGGAGTCCTGGTCATGATTCACTTCCTTGTTCCATGATCACTGTACTACCTTGTTCCTCTCGGTTTCATTGCTTACCAGTTATGGTTTCATCGCCAGTTTGAATCATGTTTACCGTGGTCAACCCTCTTCAGTATCTTGACTTTGGATGAAGTCATCTTGGTATCTTACTCGTCCTTGTTTTTCCCCGTGTTAGGATTATTCAATCCTGGTGCATTTCCTTGTTTGGTGTGTCCTGGGAATGGGAATTCGCGGCACTTTTCACGCTCATATTGATTGTAAGGAGGGGAAGGTGATTCTCCAGTGTCCCGGGCATTTGGAAGTTGTTTTGCTGGAGAAACAGTTCTGTCGGGCCAGTCGAGTTAGGGCTAGGCCGACAAACAAGGTTCTTTCGTCAATGGCAATGGATAAGGAAGAAGCGCAGTCTATATTGGAGAGTTTCATGGAAGTGTGAAGACATATCAGGTTTACCGACGAGACGAGACGTGGAGTTTGCGATTGAACTTGTTCCTGGTGCAGCGCCAATCTCAAAGGCGTACTACCTAATGGCAGCAGTGGAGTTGGAAGAAGTCAGGAAGCAGCTTGCTGAATTACATGAGAAGGGTTGGTTTCGCCGCAGCAACATAACTGGGAAAGCTACAGTTCTTCTAGTGAAGAAGAAAGATGACATAGGGAAGAAGTGTGTTGATTATCGAGAATTAAACCGGGTGACTATTATGAACAAGTACCCGATCCCTTGCATTGGCGAAGTGTTTGAGCAGTTTAGTGGCGCGAGGGTATTCTCGAAGCTGGATTTGCGGTTCGATATCATCAGGTCCGAGTTAAATCAGAAGATATTTGCAAGACTGCGTTCCGAACTCAGTATGGACATTACGAGTATTAGTGATGCCCTTCAGAGTAGCGAATACACCGGCAATATTTATGGACGTGATGAACTGAATCTGTCCACCATTCTTGGACCAGTTTTAGTAATGATCATTAAAGGTATTCTGGTCTATTCGAGGAGCATTGAAGAGCATGCAGAACTCTTGAAGATCGCACTGCAGAATTGGAGGCAAGAAAGATTACATGCAAGGATGAGCAAGTGCAAGTTTTGGCTTGAAGAAGTAAAGTTTTGGGACATATCATAGCTGGAGATGGAATCTCCATTTACCCAGGGAAGATTACAGCAGTTCAAGACCGGCCAATTCCGAAGAACATTGCAAAGATCAGAAGTTTCTTGGACTTGCAGGATACTATAGAAGGTTCGTGAAGAATTTTGCTCGTTTGGCTGAGCCTCTGACCAAGCTTACGCACAAGAGAGTACTTTTTGCGTGGACGAATAAGTGTGCGTCAGCCTTTGAGGCGTTAGAGCAAGGTTTGATAACTGCTTTTGTTTTGACCGTACCAGACGGTTCCAGAGGATTGGTGATTCACAGCGATGTATCTGGGAAAGGTTTGGGATGTGTTTGGGTACAGCATGAGAAGGTTATAGCTTACGCGTTGAGACAGTGAAGACCCATGAGAAGAATTACTCAACTCTTGACTTGGAGCTTGCTGCTGGAATTTTCGCGTGAAATTTTGAGACACTACTTATTGGGTGAAAGGGGTCGAAATATTCACCGATCACAAAAGTCTAAAGTAAGTGTTCCCTCAGAAGGAGCTAATTGTGAGACAGCGAAGATGGTTGAAGCTGATGGCTGATCACGATCTTGATCTTGAGTACCACCCGGGAAAGTTAATGTTGTGTCGGAAGCGCTTAGTCGGTTGCCAGAAATTCTGATGTTGACTGCACCAAGGGAACTTATTGAAGACTTTCGGAGATTCGAGTTGGAGATCATGCTACCGCGTTCTTTGGGATAGATGATGCAACTGCAAGTACAGTCATCGTTGATCGAGGGTATTGAAGCAGTGCAATTGCCGGACCTAAGATTGCAGAAGTTTCGGGAACAGGTTGAAGCCAGACTACGAACAGATTTACTGATCCACGAAGATGGTTCGTTGAGGTTTGGTAGCCGTTTGTGTGTACTAAAGAGAGATATTCGCGAAGAGCTTATGGAGGAGGCACACAGTTCAGCTAATTCCGGACATCAGAGAGGCACGAAGATGTACCGAGACTTACGACAGCATTTCTGGTTGGAAGGTTTGAATCGGGAGATTGCTCGCTTTGTGGAAAAGTGCTTGGTGTGTCAGCAAGTTAAGGCTGAACATCAGAGGGTTACTGGTTTATTGCAACCACTTCCGATTTGTCAATCGAAGTGGGGACATATAACCATGGATTTCGTGACAGCTTTACCGTGGAGTCCAAAGGGCAACAATGCAGTTTAGGTGATTGTTGATCGATTGACCAAGGCAGCTCATTTCATACCATTTCGAGTTGGTCAATTAACGGAAGCGTCGGCAGAACGATACATGCAGGAGATTATGAGATTGCATGGAGTACCTGGGAGCATCGTGTCCGACCGTGACACTCGTGTTTTAGCACACTTTTGGAGGAGCTTATAGAGAAGTTTGGGGACTCGATTGAAGTTTAGCACAGCTTATCGCCCTCTAACAGATGGCCAGTCGGAGAAAGCGATCCACATTCTCGAAGACATGTTGAGATCTTGCATATTAGACTCCAAAGGGTTCATGGGAGGATCATCTGCACTTGGTGGAGTTTTCTTACAACAACAGTTTCCAGGCGACTTTTGGAATGGCTCCATTCGAAGCTTTATGTGGTCACAAGTGCCGTTTACCTGTTTGTTGAGATGATGTCGGGAAACAAAGATTGTTGGGACCAGATTTGGTTGTGCAGACAGATGAGAAGGTTTATACTATCTGGAATCATATGAAGCAGCACAAGACTGACAAAAGAGTTGGGCAGTTATATCGAGAAGACCTTTAGAGTTCGCTGTTAGTGATTTAGTATTCTTGGAAATGTCACCGACTAGAGGGGTGATCCGTTACAAAAGCCGAGGAAAGTTTAGTCCTCGATTCGTTGGACCTTTTAAGATTTTGGGGCGCATAGGAGAAGTGGCACATCATTTGGTGGTACCGCAATCTTTGGAGAATATTCATGACGAGTTTCTTGTATCTCAACCCCGAAGGAATGCTCGAGATGAAATACATGTATTGGATCTTTCGGAGATGACTGTACGAGAAGATTTAACATTTGAGGAGCGACCAAGGTCAATTGTGGATCGAAAAGAAAGGTTCTTAAGAACGAGGTTATCACTGGTGTATCTGTTTTCTTGAAGTAATCGCTCACATGTAGAATCAACTTGGGAACGAGAAGATGAAGTCCGACAGAAGTTTTCCCATCTATCCTTGTAGTTTCTTAGTTGTTTATCCTTTCTTTTTCTTGGAATTTCGAGGACGAAATTCTTTTGTAGTTGGGTATAATGTAACAACCGAGTTCATTTATACCAAATCCAGTTTCCGTATTTACTTACCCGTAGTTTATTCTTGATTTATCATGTTTGGGTCCGAATGGTAGTTACATTTTGTTTACGTGCATTCGATCCGACCCGCTTGCTTGAAATTGTTTGATTTATATTTATAGCTTACCTTGACTCGTTGCATTGACACGTGCACCTAGTACAAACTGAATATTGGCATTTCATCTGACATCGCATGTTTTATCATATAACTTTTAAGTCACAGAAAATAAATTATAATTTCATCTCATGGCCTGCTTGATATCCCAAACCTCGTGGTAGCATCCGCGCATCTCGTTCTCGCCCCGTTCATTTTAACGGACACGGTTGGATGGCTACGCGCACGTGCGTGCGTTCGTCTTGGGGGTATGCTTTTTCATTACAAAATCTTTCATTTTAAATTTTGGACCTTGCATAAAATTTTCGTATTTCAAATCCAAAAACTTGGACCCGTCCCGGGCGCATCTCTGAAATGTTTTGTAACCCGCCAAATTCTAATTATTTAATATTCTTTAATATTTTCTTAACAGCCAACATTCATTTTAGCCAAAGAAAATATTTTTTAAAAACAACCCAAAGTATCTCTCCACTAATTTACACAGCCAAGGAAATATTCTCCAATCTTTAAAAGAAAATATTTACAGCCTATCATAATCTTTTAAACCTATGAGAGTACTAATCCTTGGCCAGAAAATATATTTTGTTACCCAATAAATCTTTCATTTATTTCCCCAACAGTCTTTCCCATTATCCAATCAAAATCTTTTGTTCCTGACCCCACGAGCGTTTCCTTCCTCCCTCTCTCTTCCTTTTCTTCTTCTCTCTCTCTCTTCCTCTCTCACCCCCGCTAACGTCCAAGTTTTTTTCTCCTCTCTCTCTCTCTCCTCTTGCTCCCTCCCTATCTCTCTCCTCTCGCGTCTCTTTCTCTCTCTTCTCACGGTAAGTATTGGTCCCGTCACCGCTCTCCCCCATATCGTCACCTCCCTCTGTCTCGTCTTCTTCTTCTTTTCTTCAAGAAGCCAAAACCCCACGAGAAGCCCTAGCCGTCGCCCACTCACGCTCGCCTTCACCCTCGATCTTCTCCTTCCGACCTCGTCTTCATTCCCCATTCCTCGATCGCTGCAAACTCATTATCAACTGAACCAAGCCGCATCGCCCTCTCTTCTCCTCTACACACCCATCGTGACTGACCCAGGAAACCTAACCCCCTTATCAACATTGTCGCCATTGCCTCGTCGTCGCCACCTCTACCACCCCGTCGTCGTCTCCCCTGCATCCTCCTCAACCGCAATCCAACAGCGTTCTCCATCCCCGCGCACCTTCCCTGCAACCCATCACCTGCACGCCTGCACATCCGCGACCATCGCCGAAGAACCCAACGTCGACCATCCATCTCCTCCACTTTCTTCTCCTCTCTCTCTCCTTGACCTCTTCTAACCTGCACACCCACTTCCACCTGGCCCGATCATTCCATCCTAGAACCCAAGCATGCACACACACGACCTTACCTGCTTCCTCGCCGGAGCCCCGACCCCGTCGTCTCTCGTCATCACCACCACCTCCTTGCCTTCTCTTCTGTCCCAGAAACTCGAGGGCAACATGTTCATCTCTTCTCTTTCTTCTTCTTCTGCCCCTACCTATTCTTCTCTTCTTTTGTTTTTGGTTTTCCGACCATCGCCGGAAAACCCACGGCTCATCGTCGTTTCTCCCCCTCCTCTGTTCCTGTTACCCCGATCCATCTCCAGTACACTTCAACCACCACAGCCCTCTTTTCTTCTTTCTTTCCCTTTCTCTTTGCTTTCCCTTTCTTAATCATGTTCTTTTCCGGTGATCACCGCCGGAACCGTGCCAATGCCGACGATCCGAGCAACCCTGTGGACGTTCCTAACCAGCACGGTCACTCTCTTACATTGCCTGGTTCCGTTTTGTACACGCGAGCGTGCATAGCGACTTTATCGACGTGCTGTACGCTTTCCGTTCTGGGGATTCTCAAGGCAAGTTAACCTTGCTACATGCTATTTAAATCATTATATACATATTTTAGTACCTGCGGTTTAGATATAGTACCCCATGCATCGTTTTATATCTGTTCGATATTCCGTTTGCTTCGGTTTATGTTATTTTAGATCTAGAACGTGAAAGGTAACCATTGCATACATGATCACATTTGAATGTTAAATCTCATGACCACAATCATATGTTTAATCACATTTTGACATAGCCTATTGTATCTTTCTATAGTTTAATCCATCGGACACTTGTGCGCATTTAAACCAGTTTTAGCTGTGACTTCATCCAGTGAACCTATTTATAGATTATTGCATCCCTGGAAATTCTTAATATTGGTTAACAAGATTTAATGGCTATGCATGTCACTCTTTATTCATATAATGCTGAAACTGTCTCTGAACTACAACTAATAACTGTGCTGCTAATTAACTGAATCTGCTTATCGTTTAATTTATTTCTTAGATTATGTTGTTGATAACCAAGCTTGATTACTTATAACCATGATTATGCTAGCTATTTGTGAGCACCCACATGTTATCTTTTACACCTTGATATGACTTGCGGCACACATATTGATTGACCTGACATGGTACCGTACACTACTTGACTTGACCTGATATACCATGGCTTGACCCGTTACTTGATCTCGTGTCTAATGCCAACAAACCTGACATGTAGTCCTCACGGACCGTTCCTGTTGTCTATCCAGACAAACCTGCTCTTACCTGATCCTGTATTGGCATTAGTTCTTGGTCACTGAATACCTGACTTGACATACATAGTTTGGGGGTATGGGGAAATCAAAGGTGAAACCTGACTTGTAACTCAACAGTTCGATACCTGTTCTGATCAGTCTTATGGGCTAGGCCAGCCCCGGAGTGATGATGCTGACATCACTCGCCTGTACCTGCTACCTTTTACTGCCTAGCGGCAAGTCTCGGTTTCAGCCTGAGAGTCTGTAGACCGTGGTCCCGGGCATGCACGGGATACTATTGAGTTACATCGATGATTCATCAATTTGATTTCAAAGACTTTAGAATAGATAACCCAATAGAACAGTTTAGTTTACTCACTGCACACTACCCTTCACTGCCCTGATTTACATTACTGTTACACCTGCTTTTCATTCATGATTGTATTTGCATTGCCTGTTACCCTGTTTGTATTTTATTACTTGATGACATGACGCGTTGACGTCTGGGTTTTGCATGGCCCAGATTCTTCTACCTTTGTGCAGACTGATCAGGAGTATTGCCGCGGTTAGACCGAGCGGTGAAGTTCCTGTCGGTATGTAGTCTTACTTTCCAGGTTTCAGTATTGTACCTTTTGGCTTCCGCACATTGTTAATTCCTGACTCTGTTACTTTGGCTTATGGACATGTACTAGATAGTTGGTTTACTTTTCCTGTCCTTGATATCTTTACAGCCGTAATGTGACTATGGAAGGATTTTTCCTATCCATAGGTAGCATGGTTGGCTATGTCACATGCCCATCTTAGCGTACTCTGGGAAGCGGGGCGTGACACCTAGAGTTCAAGAAGAAGAACACGAAGAAGTCTTCTATAAGGTCTCGCTAGTAACGCGAGACTATCGACGGATAGACAAGCCCGTTGACAATACCGGCTTGTGCATGCAAGTCCTTCTCTCTTTCCCTCCCTCTATCTCTTTCATTTTCTCTTTATATTTCTCTTGTTTTATATTGCCATGAAAAACTTCCCTTGACATATCATAGTTCCTAAATAATTAATTAAATGGATACATATATAAATAATGAACACACAAACATACACACATATATAGTTTGTAAAGTCTTTTTCATTACTCTCAATTCACATGTTAAGATTTCATAGTGACGAATTAGGATTGCATGTTTGTTGTTTTATTTTATATCACTTTATTTAAAGTTTGTAAAAAAAAATGAAGTTACGAATAAATACCATAGTTTTCTCATTTCTCACATATGACATATCAATACCTTTAGTTTTAAAATAATTTTTATAAATTAATTTTTAATTCTGAAAATTTTAGGAAATTTACATATGATAGAATATATTATTTTGTACACTCTGTGAAAATTTTAGATCGAACCGCATAACGGTTTAGTAATTACATCGTTTTTATTCACTGATCGTAAAACAGAAAACTACAGTTATCGGTCAAATTCTAAGACACATAACTTGATATGAAGTTATCCAAATTGAGCAAACTCAGGTTTTTTTCATATTTATATCGAAATATATAGATTTTCTTAGTTTTAAATTTTTACTGAAAACAGACGTAAAATATAGAAAACCGTGTTACAAGATTAAGTGACGTATCTGGACATAATCTGTTCCGATTCGCACACTGTTTTTAAATTGGACATAACTCGAACACCCGATGTCCGTTTGTGACAAACTTTAGATGTGTAGATGCATAATTGATAGAACTATAATTTTATGTATATTATATTACTTAGAAACACATGAAAAAACCCAATATAGGCTTTGAAATATAACATATAGTTGCTGTCCAGAAATCTGAATTTCCGTTTTAAACGCTGATGTTAAAATTATCATAACTAGAGTTTCAGGAATCTAAATCACATGAATCTTGGTGTTTTGGATAAGTATATTGAAATACCTACAATTTTATAATAATTTTCTTAACCTAAAACCTGATGGAAATTGACTGAAACTATGTTTTAAAATTATGTGATGGTGCCGAATAGATTCTGATCTGTTTTGCGCGACGATACGAAAACAAATATATCTCCCAAACCGGTAGTCGTATTTAGGTGAAATTGGAACTCACGCATGAAAAACACTTAGAGCCATATTTATGTTTATATTCCGCATTCGTTCTACTTTATTAATTAGTCGTACATAATATTTCTTTACAACATTGTTTATGGTAGTTACTCGAATAATATACTTGACTCATTTCGTGCTCTTCGAACATGTATACATATTTATATTGATTTTTAAATTGTTGTTTGTACATAAAAACGATAATTAAATACTTGAGGTATATTTTGAAAAGTATATAAAAGTATTTTTACATAAAACCCCCTCAAATTTTATAAATTTCCTTAAGGACCCTAGCAAATTATAGGTAAGAATTAATCAAGACTTTGATTTACATTTCTAATTGTCTGACTCGGGTTTGAGTCTGATTATATTTGACTTGAATATGATTCAAGTACAATCTACAATCTTCAATATTACAATTCAATATGAATCCATGAATCCAATTATCAATCTATATAACTTGACTGAACCGAACCATGGATATACATTCCATTTACATGGTTCTTCAGTTATTCCATTTACATGATTCCACGGTTACATCCGTTTACTGATATCATGGTTTCAGTCAGTCTTTCAATTATACATTCAATACAATTTACAGTACAAAACAATACAAATAAAACACTACGGGGTTTAAGGGGTAGATTGGTATGGAAGGTGTTAAGGGTGGCACGAGACGGTAATATTAAAACACCTAATATGAATCCAATTGCCGTTGTTCCGGGTTGTATAACGGAGCCTTGTACTTCCATTTGCCCTGGTCTCTAGCATACTGAGACCCCTCTCGTATACACTAGAATTCTTCTGTACCAAGTTACAAACAACAGCGTTAATACAACATTACAACAATATAATACAACATTAAAAGCTACTCTCTCTTTCTCTTCTTTTCTACTTCTCCCTTATCTTTGGGACTTACCAAGCGATCTGTTCGCTGACGACATTCTATTTCTTTCTTCTTTGAATGTCGTCAGGTGATTTGGACCCGTCAGAAATCAAGCCAACTGCAGAAGAATTGGATCAATACAGCGAAGACTCTGAGCTCTAGACATTGTACATTTTCCATTCAGTACTTTTCATTTCCTGTTATGCCATTGTTTAGGCATCGTTTTATTTCAGTTGTATTTCCTTTTCATGCATTGTACAAAAGAATGTTAATAAATAAAAGTTGCTATTTTTATTATACCTTGCCTCTTGTGTATTTTCTTTTATATTGCTTAGTTACGCTTAGCGTATTTGCTTCTAAGTAAATACGTAGCGGACCAGTCGCGTCCCCTTCGCCGTATACCAGGAAGCGGAGCGTGACATGTGCTCTATCCGATTTGCTTATCCAGTCTGCTTTCCTTAACGATCCACCATGTATGGGCCTCATCTTCTAACTCGATCTTCACTGCGTTCACTTTATCTTCATTTGGGATTAGAGCAGTGTTCAGTCGAAAATATTGCACATTTGATATAACATTTTCCTTACTTTTTAAAAATATTTAAAGGTGTTTATTATAAATATAGAACATATTTGGGTTTATCTGCAAAATACTATTTACCATATGTTTATATATTATAATTAACATTATGAAGGAAAATATATGCATATAATATTTATAAGATATTTTGATAATTTAAATATGCATATCATATCAAATAATCTTAATCAAATTGCTTAAAGATTTATTACCATATAAAAGGATTAAGATTATATCTATAATATAACAAATATTACTAACATTATTCATGGAGATATTGTGCAGATTTAGCTCAGGTCAAGAGATCAAGATATTCAAGACGTCGGGATCAAAAATTTGCCAATAAAATCGTAGAATCAATACTGGCAGAGACTCGGGAAATATTTCAAAAATCCAGATATTTAGAAGATCTCCACGTGTCAACATGAGACCACAGCAGAAAACCCAAACCCTAATCTCACCAAAGCGCGGCGGTACCGCGGCCAAAATGCCCTAATTGCGGCGGATCCGCGGTCCCTTTGTGGCCGTTGGATCTGAGATTTCTGGTAGATGATCATGATTGCATATCTTAATTTATGAGATCTAGGGTTTCTGATTTGAGAGCTATATAAAGGACCGAGGGCTAAAGTTAGAAATCATCTCCTTTAACACGAAGCAAATTACCGTCAAAGAAAAAAAGATCCATGACAGGTCCATGATTCGACGTGATAGAGCGACGTGAATATTGACAGAGCAAATACTTCCTACGAGGCAGAGATCGAGAGCAACTTCTTCCTCTTATAATCTAAATTCGAAGGATTTGTACTTGTAAAGTTGATTAATAAAGGTAGATCATTAACTTAATTATTTCGCATTTACTTTCTACATTTAAATTCTGCATTATTGTTTCCTTCTCTATCAATTCTTCTTCATCTCCAAACATGCATGAGTAATTCTCCGCTTGATAGAGTTCGTAGGATTAGGATAGAACAATGGATGAGAAAATATTTTAACTTCTTTTATATCTTATGAAGTTTATAAACTTTAGCAAAAGAATCGTTAACATTATAATCAGGCGCGCTATCAATTTATTGATAGTCTCGACCGCGATTTGAGATCAGATTAACAATTATTTTATTAAGGGTTAGACATGAATAGAGATCAATGAAAGGACAAAGGTCAATAGTGGGGAAACCCTAGTTTCTTCCAAGAATCCTAATCCTCATTCATCACTATCAATCTAGTTTTAAATCTATCAATAGATAAAAGGAGTCATCTTTATTAGTCATCCATCAACTACTAAATTCTAACGAACCTTACAAGCCCTCTTCTTATATATTCTACATCCGTGTTCAACATAGATCTAGAATCACTCTCCCCTTCTTTCAATCAACTCGTCTAAAGCAAGATTAAAAGTTCCACGCATCTCTGCAGACGACCCATACTCATCTCGGCTAGCTACACACGACACCGTTATTGATTGCGGTTATTTTACTACAAACACTTTTTGACACCAATCAAGCAGCCATCAGAATATTCTCTACATTGATAAGCCACTGCACAGCTTTGAGCGGTATTGCTACACCTGTGAACATGGCCGGATGCAGTCTCCTGAAATCTGAAATAGTGCTGGCCCTAACATGGGTAGCTGATACGAGAGTGCCCTCAGGGGCGGCAAAGACAGTGGTATATTTCCCTAAAGCAGTAATTGCGGACTCTTGCACCGCTTTAAATTCCTCGGCTAGGAGATTGGTCTTCTTCTCTATGACTCAATGATGGTCGTTAGCGCACTAAGGATCCTATTGGTGCGATCATGGGAACTGGTATCCGATGAGTGGTTGCCTGAGGAGGCCATATTGCTGAAAGGTAAATAGAGAAGGGAATCAAATAACAGAAGGAAATAAGTTAGGATCATATGATATCGAACGATGAGACGACAAGGATCATATAAAAGTGAAAGTCAATATAATATGATATGAATCAAGGGATCCTTATACTAAATTGTAATCTCATTCTAAACCTGATGCTCTAATACCAACAAAACCAGATCGGCATTCTTGGGAAAATATTTCGGGAAAATATTTTCGCGTTGAACATTTCACGAAAAATCTTCCATTCGATCGGCTGGGCAAGACGGCTTTCTTCCGCCTTCCACCATACCCTTGCATTGTCAGTTAGTTGCAGCATTGCAACTCTTACCCAAGTGATTTCTGGCACTTGTGCTGCTGCCAGATCGTCTTCGATCGACTGAGCCCATTCTTCAGCTTCCAAGGGGCTCTCTTTCCCAGAGAATTGTTTAGGATGCAATGCCCGGAATTGCTTCACTCCGGGTGCTTCAGCTTCTGGGTGGTTCAGGAGTATAGCAGTTTGCTGCTGCTATCCCTCCAAGAGGCTCTTGATTGCCTCAAGCAAAACCTTCTGCTCGTTGATCGGAGTTGCTACGGTAGGTGTAAGTGGAAGTGGTGGTGGTGTGGTGTTGGTGTTCACGTTCGTCATCGTATTGTTCGGGGAATCCATAATCTTGAAAAAAAATAGGGTTATGATAGATTAAAAAAATATGAAATGTAAAGAACGTTTAGTTGCTGATTCTTATAATTCTTGTGATAATAATGCTTAGGTTTCCATGCAGCAATGACCCTGTATGGTATGACTTCATGCAGAACTGACCTGCATGGGCCGCCAACAAAACATGTCACGCCCCGCTTTCTAGAGTACGGGTAAGGAGACGCGATGAGGCCCGTGATGTATTTACTCAGAAGTAAACACGCTAAGCGTAAATAAGCAATATAATAAATGTATACAAGAAATGACAAAAGATATAAATCAACAGCAACTTTTTATTGATTAAACATTCTTTACAATACACTGGAAAGTAAATACAATACTGGAAAAGCAATGCTTAAACAATGGCATGAACTGAAAGTAAAAGATATACAAGTGAACTAGAGCTCTGGGTCCTCAATGATTTGCTTCAAATCGTCCTGGCTGGGCTCGATCTCCAGAAAGTCGGGTCCTCCTGACAACATTCTAAAGAAAAAAAAGGAAAAGGAATGTCGTCAGCGAACAATCGCTCGGTAAGTCCCAATCCCAAAAGATAAAGAAGAATACACAGAGAATAGAACAAGTAAATTTTATTTAGTTATATTTGTTATGTTAACGTAGTTGTTTGTAGTTTGGTACAGAATGTGCCAGTGTATACGAGAGGAGTCCAACTTGCTCCGTGGACTAATGTATAAGGAGTACAAGGCCCCGTCAAAACCCATGGGAAAATGACAACGGATGTTCAGGTTAGGTGTATTATAGTGACCATCATCGTGCCACTTTTAACACATTCCGTACCAGTTTACCCCTTAAAAATCCCGTAATGCATATTGTATTGATTGTAATGATTTATTGTATGAGACTTGCCGAAACCATGGTATAAATTGTTCATGTAAACGGATAAGAATATAAACGGATAGTCATGTAGTCAAGTTAATATATATCCATAGTTCGTTCCAGTCGAGTCATGTTGATATTGGATAGTATTCTGGTATTCATGTTCAAGTTCCAGTATATATGGATTCATGTTGTATTGGAGTTATATTTGAATTGTATTCATGTAAGTATTGTATTCAATTGAGTCAGACACTTAAACAAAATTTGATTCATGAATTAGGTTTTGGAGTTATCGGTAACTGCTGCATATGGATGGCAGGATTTGTGACATTTTCCAAGCCAATTACCATTGATAATCTCGTTTTAATTGTCTACCTTAAATAGGCAAGCACCCACTTTTTCCGGCTCGCTGAGGCTCAAGAGAATTGGTCCCTCTTAAACCTATATTTACTAGGGTCCTTATTGTAAATTAATATAACTTGAGGGTGTTTTATGAAAAATAGTTTTAGTATACTTTCAAAATAATCCTCAAGTATTTATTTATCGTATTTAGGGTTTTCATGGATGTAATTTTTATATGATGATGTATTCTAGTGAATATAAACCTAAATTGAATAGTACATGGTATTTTAATGTAAATTGACTTGTATGGATTGTTAATGGTATATTCATGAAATTTGTGATTCTTGTGTTTAGAAAACATGGAATTTATAATAAATATAAAATAGATGTTTTGATAATATTTATATATATATAATTATTAAAAATAGAATTTATTTATTAAATAGAAAATCACATTATTCTTAAAAATTGCATTAAAAATTCCATCGAAATCGTATGCTCCGTGAGGAGGTCTGCATCTCGCCCTACTAGTCCGATGGATGTGCGTAACCTGCACCAACCAAATCGGGTTTCCAAAATGGATTGTAGAGGATTAATTGCAAGGAATGTAAA
The DNA here is from genome assembly GCA_030015575.1 of Agapanthus africanus. Lineage (NCBI taxonomy): Eukaryota > Viridiplantae > Streptophyta > Magnoliopsida > Asparagales > Amaryllidaceae > Agapanthus > Agapanthus africanus. Next base: position 429,977,262 of record CM057347.1, read on the forward strand.
TAATACAAATTTAAAGAATACAGTTTTTAATAGTTTATGATATTTTGATGTAAATTCGTATTTGTCCCAAAAATATTATTTTCAAGCAATCATGCTATGTCAAGATGTGTGTTGTGAGAGGTAGGTCATTACCTCGTGAGATTTTTCTAAAGGTAATACAAGTAATATGATACAAGATGTCGTATATAAAGTTTGTGGTATTTAAACGTAAAAGTGTAACAAAGTTGCATAGAAATGAATTTTAAGATGAAACTTGTTTTCAAAGTTTGTTTTAAGATTACTATACATGATATAACAATATGGATGTTTGGTTATTAAAAAAGTTGTGTTTTTAATAATTTTAGAATCGGATGTCGGAATAACTGCACTTCCGACGAGTTTTGAAAATAGAACTTTTTGAATAGGGAAGAGAGGAGAAAAGAGGGAACTTATGAGTTAGAATGAGAGAGGGGAGGTATAGGAAGGATTTGAGAGCTTTATGGAGTCACGGGGTTCCGGAATTTTCTTGAATCGTCGTCGGAACTTGACCTTGGCTAACTCCACTTGTACACTTCTTTGACTTGGAACAATTTGAGAATTTTGATAATGGATTTCAGAATGGAGAGGGATAGGATGTGATGTGGTATTTATACGAGAAATTAGGGTTTTGAGGATTGAAGAATGGAATTAAAATGCATTTAAATATTGGATTAATGGGTGATTTTAATTCTCTGTTTAATTTCAGGAAAAACAAACAGTACTGGGGTTAAGGGGGTAGGCCAAGAGACTAGGGTTCAAAATATGGGGGCATTCTCCATAGTTCAAACCGGCGGTGCCGGCCCAAATTGAATCCTCGCCGGTCGATGTAGGGGGATGGGCTCTGGATTCTTGCCACGTGTTGATGTCTGTTCATATAATAATTTCCACATGTTTGATTTCTGAGACTTTTCATTTTTACGTGTATTGCACGTGTAAACTTTTGGGCTTCCAAAAAGTTTAAAAGAAAAATCATTAAAAATAATATATGTCTGGGGGGATTCGAACACAGGGGCTATGTCACAGCAGTACAAGGCTTTACCAATGAGCTACAAGTGCTTTCTTGCTGTTCAAAAACAAATTAAATTTATAACTTATGCTCAGGCTTACAAATACTCTATTCTGTACATCAACTTTAAAAAATTTTGTACATTAAAACATAGTCGTTATATGTAATCACAGGAAGACGATTATGATGATTGAGAGAGGACCTATACGGGAAGAACAGTCTTACTCAAGATGATAGTATGCTATCTGCTTCATCTCTATCATCATGTATATGTATTATATGGTATTACAGACTATTACATATTGATAGAGCCCATATAATTCTTTCTTGACTACCAAGGTTATTATGGCGATCATACTTATGAGAACTGGGTAGTCTATAAGAAAATCCTTAAATGTCCCTAGTTATGGGAATATCGAGACTGGGCATCGATATTCCAGAGTAGACCAGTGTATACGTTTCTTGACCCCGACGAGGGGCGATGGCCGGTCTCACATCCATTGGTGTCAGTTAGTCACCCAAGATAGTATACAGGTGCTCATTGGGTTATGAGTTACACTGGACGAACTCACCGGGAACATGCTAGATGATATTAAACCTATTGTCAGATAGCAGTTTTTATGTGACATGAGTATAGGTTAGTCCGTCGACCTGAGATCGTCATTTTTCTTGTGTGAGTTCTCACTGTGCTTTGATTACTACTCTACCATGGCTCAAAGGAGTCGTGCAAACATGATTTAGTTGGGTACAGTCCCAAGCCACATGGAAGCAGTGAGCGGATTGTCGGGGATTCGTCTCTCCTGGTATTGGGGGTAGATGTCGTACTGTGCACGGGTGGCCATCACCAAAAATCCTTGACCAAGGTGGATGGGATTTACTGATTTGGATCAGTAGTTTCTCAGTGGATAAAGGGCTTCACACCAATATGAAATATCGCGTTATTAGGGATCTGATTTTATCCACCCCGTAGACCCGGTATGCGATACTCTTAGACGAACATACCGGACTGTATGGAGATTGTCATAAACAGGCTCAGTAGGGGTACGGATGAGTTTGCTCATCGGCCATCCTTTCGCTCATTACCTGGGTAGCCGTTACGTACAGCTAGTGCCGCTGACGTGCTTGTGGTTAAACCCACAGCCAGCGTATTGACGAGTCTTTAGAGTTTCACACAGAGGGTTTTCCCGGTTCAGTTGATATGATATAGATGACGTATGTTGGTATATACAAGTGTTCGATTAAATATGTGTACAGGCTACATGGACTTTAATCGGACGGTTGATAATACTAGCGTCTTAGGATTAAACCAGATTATTAAACTAAGTTTTGATTTAATAATTTATATATATATTTTTAATATATGTATTCTAGTATTATTGTTCACTATTCATTTTCTCTCTTAGCTATTCGTATTTTTATACGGATACGTATATATGTATTTTGATACATATACCGGATTGTATTCCGTATTTATACGGAATTTGTTCTAGAAGATGGACATCTCATTTGTGAATATTTATTTGTGAATATTCATTTATGAATATTCATGAAATGAGGTGGAGGGTGAGGTGGCATTGAGCATGATTGAAGACATGCAGATAGAAATGGGTTTCATTATTATATTACAAATTTTTATGAGATTTTATTTGTATGGTTGTAAAAAGTGTGAAGCCATTCTAGTTCTGTTCTCATTCATTCTCTCATGCCTTCAACACTTGCTGATGGCTATTTTTCCTCACTTCTTCCTCCCTCTTCTACACTTGCTCTCTTGAGGTTAGATTTGAGAGAAAAAGATAGTGGAAAATTCTTACATCCCACTCTCCATTCATAGCGAGCTTGGAGCGTCGGTTGCTTCACTAGGTGAAGCCGGAGCTTGGATCAGTTCCCTCGGGTGGATCGTTTTCGGCGAATGAGGACCGGCTTGCAAACATGAGCCGGAGCTATTGAGAGCATGCTAGAGTCCAACCCAATTGGAGCAAATCAAGACGCTACAAAGGTTATGATTTCTATCTCTTTGTGTTTACTAGTTTAGGTGTTTGGTTCGATTCTTAGGTTTTAGTTTCTAGTGCCACGAAAATTTTTGTTTTTTAATTCTGCATTGGCTGCGGGTTAGCGGCGAGGGCACTAGGAAACAACAATGGTATCAGAGCTACCCAAACATCCTAAACTAGTTAGTTACGACTCCTGAATCCTGTCGTTTTTGCCCCGCAAAACCTGCCGCAAAACCTATAAGTAATTCCATGCTAATTTGATGTTTTGACTTTCGGAAGGCTCTCGGTTTAGACCGAGAAGATGCGGAGAGGTGCGTGGGGACCCCGTGCACATCCCGGAGGGACCTAGGGAGGGCCCACCACCCCTAGACTACTATAAGGTGGCCTTTGGGGGGGACCCGAGAACTGCCTAACAAGGCAGTTTCGGGTCTGCCTACCCCCTTAGGCCACCTTAAGATGGACTAAAGGGGTGGTTACCCCTCCTAAGTTCCTCCGGGTTGACTTTAATTTTGTGCCAGGTCCCTCCGTGTTGTTTTGGATCAATCCAAACTCATTTCGGCCTCCCGGAGTGGGTTTTAGCATAGAATTTCTTGTCGGTTTTTAGCACACTTGATTTTAGGTGTTTTGGAAAATCGAACTGTTGGATATTTGTGTGCGGTATTCGATTGTCATAGGCTTTGTGTTGGTTGCGTGTATCATAACGTTTGGTAAAACGTCATCTAGTTGCTATATGTATCAATTAGACGGGGTTACGGCATTGATACTCGCATGTTTGCATGTTCTGTGATGAATGATACTTTTTGGTTAAGGTTGTGTTGGATTTTTCGTGATGGATAGCCCGGTGTATGTAGTATTGGATGTTATTCTCTATGATATAATGTATATTCATATTGCGTGACGAGCTTCCGACATGTGGACTGCCGTCATCGCGGCTTGTATTATTCTTTAGGACGCGTCCTGGTTGTGGACGCAGTCACCGTTGTATATTCAGATTTTCATTACATGCACTGGGATTACCCCATGGTAGAGTGATCGAGTACTCGGGTTCTAGATGGCAATGGGCCTCCATCTCATGGCATTGAGATCGGAGTGCCTTATTCTAGATTGGTGGGCTATCCGCTGCACTCGTAAGGGGTATAGGATTGACCCGCGGAGAGGTGTCCAAGTCACCGGATCTTGGAAGTGCTGGGTGTCCCATTCACTTCATTGATTGGGCTTGCCTCGCATTTGGGATTTGTGGATGGCTTTCCGCACTAGTAGGTGTATAGGGTCTGATACTACAGGCTATCCACACGACCGGAAAATTACATTTCATATTTGGCTCCATTGAAATGTACTTTTCCTAGATTATCTGCATTTTCATACCGTGTTTGCTTCTGTGATGTTTCTTGATATCATGCGTGAGACGAATGTTCATATATATTATATATATATTTAGTAGACGCTATATATGTTTTTCATCCATGCTAGTCCTGTCCCCGCCCTACCGTAAGTTAAGTAACCTTATGGTGAAGACCCGGGACCCTGCGGCGAATGCGGATGGCATATATGTACGTGCCTATTTTCGTTTCTTTCTGGCATAGTATGATTAATTGATAGGACTACATTAATTCTGATTAATGTAAGGAAAACAAACCTAAATGATGTTGCAGAAACCGATTTTGTTTTTAAAACTGACATTACCGGCGTATCTTTTTTATTTGCATCGTGGTATTTGGTCATGAATATCCTGCACGTCATCCGACGAGGAAAGAGCCTGGATCCCTTCACAGGGAGTGCCCTCTTAAGCAAAAGTTTGCGTCAATGTAATAACTTCACTATAGTCGATTCTTTTGCTTTGCATTGCGGTATTCGGTTAGGAATATCCAGCACCTCATTCGATAAGGAAAGAGCCTAGATCCTTTCACAGGGAGTGGCCTCTTTGGCAAAAGTTTGCGCTGCTATATATTTGTTAAATCACTCGGTCCCTTCAACGATATAAAGTTTATTACGTTAAAGGTTTTTTGGCCAAAAACCAGCCATAGCCCTTCATTATCTCCTATGAGTATTATTAGTATTCGTGCTACGTATGTTGGCCTTTGTCAAGGCTTAGTTTGAGGTAGCTAAGTAATATCTTGTTTGTAGCATATGATGCGATTAAGTAGGACAGTCGCACAACTATGTTGGCCTTTGTAAAGGGTTCGTGTGGGTGGGTCAAGGGTAATCATGATGATAACTAGTTGAACTTGACTAGCGACTTATGATATGTTAGCCTTTGTCAAGGTCATAATCCGTTAGGGGTAAAAATCATATCGGGAGTTTCAAATATAAGCGAAACTTTCCAGGCATGCACATACCTTCTGGAGTGTGGTGACTTGAGTGGCTTCCATCAAGTTATCACGCGATGATAGTTGGGTCCTGATTCCAACTTATGAGTAGGTGTTACTCCTTGGGTGATTTTCAAATGATCCTGACTAATTCTTCTTTTAGGATTGGAAGGAGAATTCGAGAAAACAGTGGGAGCCATCCTGATTAGATAAAATGATTAACCAGTCTAATTTAGATTAGAGTGTGACTCTGAGCGTTTCTTTTCTCTCTCTCTCTCTCTCTCTTTGGCAGCGACCATGACTTGACCTTAAACTAAAACTTATGAAGTTAACTGAAGCTTCTTATACACTTTGGATTTGGATTGTTAGGATTCACGACAAAGCCGCATATATCCTTGCCACTCCTACTTCCCTTTTGCATTTCTCCAGAACATTCTATATCACTACGAAGATCCATATTATTTAGGTATTCCATCGTATAGTTACATACGAACTCGAAGAAACTTGTTTCAGTTTGAGGATGGATTTCGAGGATGGATTCCGGTTTTGGAGAAATTGAATAGGATTATTCGGTTGTCTTTACTCTTTACCTTCTCTCAGATTGCGAGGGCTCCTAATATTAGGAGAGTACACTTATTATGCTTATTAGATAGTCTTCTTTCAAACCTTAGATTTGTGTCGAAATGTAGGAAAAGAAGAAAACCAATAAGCCTAAGTGTGGTGTATAGAAGGTAAGAAGTAAAGACAAATAAAGGGATTGGAGTGAGGGCAGGGAAATTGCGACTACTGTCATGAATCTGAATAGTGGAAGATGCATTACTAGGAATACTCGGCCATCCCCTCAAAATTTTTTAAGTTTCAGATTCGTGCGGTATTAATTGAAAGCTGCTTTCCCAATTAGATTCTGACCCTAGGGTATGTATTTACCAGACTTAATTCTCACATCTGTATGGCCTTACAGATGCTGAGTGGGAGTAGAATATTGGGAATTGGATGATAAGATCCTCAATATCAGAATTCATTATAATTGGTGATATTTGAGGAAGTCACCTAGCTTAACGGAAAATATTTGGTTTTGAATATCCGTTGTTATGTACCAATTTCTAACTGATATATCTGTACGTTTATAAGTGAGAGATAACATTTTAAAATTATGTTTATGACATTTACCTATATCAGTTGATGGTTAGCTAAGGTGCATTCAACAACGGTGTAATTATTCTTCACCATAACACAGTTTTCAACATACGTCGCACATGGTATGAGTTATTAAACTAAGAGGACTTATACAAAATATTGTATGTTGTCCAATGTCCATTAGGACAAGAGGGTTGGTACTCGTACTATATTTCGTTTACTTATGACTTCTCTGGTTTTAGACACGCATTTCATTGAAATACAAGGTCCAAATTTTGAGAAGTTATAGGTATAAGAATAAAGTAGAGAAGCATACGTTGCAAGTATTAAGATTCCTCAAGATGATCGAAGGTGTAGATATTTATGCTAGGTATTCCGTCGTAAGTAATATATTCGAGAACTTGCTTCTCTCTCAGGTTACTCATTCGTGGGTGCGCTCCTTGATGAGCAATACTGCATGGTCTTCTTCTATTTAGTCGATATGCACTGAAAACAACTGTATGTATTTTGAATTTGGTTCCAATTAAATTAGTGCCTTTGTTTTTATATTGGATATAGAATGGATTCATATCTTAACTATGTTAAGGTATATGGAGTTTTCCGGCTTATGCTTAAAACCAAAATCCGGATAAACTCAAGACACGTTTCAGTAATGGCAGTTTGTGGGTTATCCCGCGCTTTGACGAGGGTTAACATTCTACCATTTAGAGGATCAATAGTTATATTGTTTTTGACTCGCCACCCATTTTAGTAAAATGAATTCTTTTCAGAAAATATTAGTGGGAGTATGGTAGAACTGGAAGTGATTCCAGAACTAAAAATAATTACTGAAAATTTAGTAGAACCTAAACATTCAATTGGATTCGACAATCCATTAGCCACTCCGCAGATTTGGTAGGTAATTTCAGCCATCCAAGATTATTAAATCAAGTTTTAATTTAATAATATATATATGTTTTTAATATATGTATTCTAGTATTATTGTTCACTATTCATTTTCTCTCTTGGCTATTCGTATTTTTATACGGATACGCGTATATGTATTTCGATACGTATACCGAGTTGTATTCCGTATTTATATGGAATTTGTTCTAGAAGATGGACATCTCATTTGTGAATATTCATTTATGAATATTCATGAAATGGGGTGGAGGGTAAGGTGGCATTGAGTATGGTTGAAGACATGTAGAGAGGAATGGGCTTTATTATTATATTACAAATTGTTATGAGATTTTAGTTGTATGGTTGTAAAAATTGTAAAGCCATTCTACTTCTATTCTCATTCATTCTCTCATGCCTTCAACACTTGCTCATGGCTATTTTTCCTCACCTCCTCCTCCCTCTTCTATACTTACTCTCTTGAGCTTAGATTTGAGAGAAAAAGATAGTGGAAAATTCTTACATCCCCACTCTCCATTCCTAGTAAGCTTGGAGCGTCGGTTGCTTCACTAGGTGAAGCCGGAGCTTGGATCGGTTCACTTAGGTAGATCATCTTTAGCGAAGGAGGACCGGCTTTCAAAGGCGGGCCGAAGCTCTTAAGAGCATGCTAGAGTCCAACCTAATTGGAGTAAATGAAGACGCTACAAAGGTTGTGATTTCTATCTTTTTGTGTTTGCTAGTTTATGTGTTTATTTCGATTCTTGGGTTTTAGTTTCTAGTGCCATGAAAATTTTTGTTTTTGGATTTCGCATTGGCTGCGTGTTAGCGGTAAGAGCGCTAAGAACTATTCTTGATCACTGATTGACAGCCGTAATGTGACTACGGGAGGATATTTTCTTACCGTAAGTAGCATGGTTGATTTTGTTACGTTCTTGATTTTATGTATTTTGGGAAGCGGGGCGTGACATCCAGTGTCGACGTCATCCCCTTTTGTTCTCGAACGTCGACAGCCCCTCTCCATGCAATCGAGATCTCTGAGCCTAGCAAGTCAGGGTTGCGTCGTATTTGCTGTCATTCGGTGTTCGTCGTGTTTGTATCCGTATTCGTCGCGACCAAGGCAAGTTTACAAATTTCTACATGCTATGTTTGCTATTTATCTAGATATCGCAATATTAATCATTATTATTATATGTTTATAGAATCCATATGTCGTTAATTATAACAAATTTATAATTTGCTGTTTATAACATTATTTAAATTATATTTATAATATGAAATTATAGCAAACTATTCTAGTTGGGTAAATCGAAGAGTAGGAATTAATATAATTTCATTTATAAAACTTAATAATCGTGAAACGCTATTGTAAATACGGCTATATATTTATAACAATTAATAATGGATACATCATTTTCGTTACATCGGTATCACAGCTAGATAACCGTGACAACTATTATCCGGCTATTTATTATGATTTGTTTGTGTGATTAAATACTTCACCTGTTTAGTACACAATAACTGACATGCTTGCAACTTGCCATCTTGCTACTGCTATTGCTATATTGCTTATACGTGTTACCTATAATACTTACCGATACCAACAACCCTGACTTGTTGTCCTGATGGACGTGATCCGTTGTCTAAATAGACATAACCTGTACCGGCCTGCTTCTGTGTTGGTATTAGGTAGATATTATTCATACCTGACTTGGAAAACAAAACCTGGGAAAATAGGGAAATCAAAAGTGTAACTTAAAAGGATATTACTTGATCCGCGGTTTCAGGGTTAACAGAACAGAATCAATTGTGATTCTTATTACTTGATCAATGGTTCCGGAGGGGGTAACGGAACAGAATCATTCTTGATTCATACATCTTAATCCGTGGTCCCGGAGGGTAATGTGATATATACTTTTGACTTACATGGAGGAATACATTATTGGTTTCAAATACCTGTAAAATAGTTAACCTAGAAATACTGACCTTAGGATACACGTGATATACCGATAGCCTGTTGAATAACACCTGCGATTGTTTTATGTTAGTTATATGTATGCCCTAGAGGCCATTACTGTACATAGGATGTATATTGTAGTGGATGCTGGGACATATATAGGGAGGACTTTCTTGCTCGACATGATAGTATGCTATCTGGTTGAACTTTACCTTAACGTGTATACTGATTGTCTCTCTGTTACATGTTGGTAAAGCCCTTAGGATGTGTGCTTGACTACCTGGACTGTGATGCGGATCACACTAGTGGGGACATGGTAGTCCATAAGTACATCCTTCAAAGTCCCTAGTCGAGGGTGTATCGAGACGGGGCATCGATATACCAGAGTAGACTAGCGTATACTTTCTCGACCCATACAGATGGGCGATGGATGATCCCATATCCATTGGTGTTTGACATCAGAGATGATATACGGGTGCTCAGTAGAGACTGGGTACACTGGACGGACTCGCCGAGAACTCCCAGATGGTATTATACCTCACGTCAGATGGCAGTTCTCTGGTGACACTGGTACAGAGTAGTCTGTTGACCCGAGATCGTCATAGAGTCTTGTGTGGTTCCCACTGTGCTTTGATTTCTATCTTACCACGTCCAAGAGGGCATGCAAAACGGTGGTTTTTGGGTACAGTCCCGAGTCACATGGAGGCAATGAGCGATAGGAGGGGATTCGTCTCTCCCGGTATAGGGGGTTGATGTTGCGCTGTGTTCGATTGGCTATAACAGGAAATCCCTGGCCAGGGTTGCTGAGATTTACTGGTAAGTGTTACCAGTAGTTTCTCGATCAGTTATAAACCTCATATTGACACGACTTATCGAGCTATTGGGGTCTGACGTTTACCACCCCTAGGCGAGATATGCGACATATCAGACGATCAGACCGGACTGTACGGTAGTGTTACTGGTTGGATTCACTGGAGTGTGAGCGGGCTTGCTCGTCGATCTTCAGATCGCTCAATACCCGGGTGGCCGTTACGTTTAGCAGACCGCTTGCGGCTTGTGGATGTTTGATATGATCATCATCTGCTACCGGCGTATTGACGAGTCTTTAGAGTCCTACACAGAGGTTTCCTGGCTCAAGCGAAACGAAATAGGAGCGCATATGAGATATGTGCAGGACCGAGAATAATGCGTGTATGTGATACCGTATTCCATTCTCACGATATATGTATCGAATGGTTATATTCGATATAACTTAGTTATCGAATCGAAGATCGATTCGATAAGCCGATACATTGGATACTAGTCGGTCATGTGCGACATGACCGGATCATTGAATCAAATGTTGATTTAATGATTTAATGTATAATTATATATTTGATATATTACTTTGCATTAACTAGTATTGGTTCACTTTAAACGGATTTTTCTCACTTGGATTGCACATTGTATATGTGATATACTTTTGTGCACTTTTTTGTATCATGTTTGATGATACTTGATCATTTAGTTAAGTGTATAGGATTAAACCATGATTAATACGATAATTAGGGTTTTGCATATCCATTTATTTATTTATTTGTTTATTTATTTATTTGGAAATGATTATGATAAGAATGGTGGCTTTCTTTGTCTTTTAGTTGAAGCTTCATGAAGCTTTGACTTCTTAACCATTCTTGTCATCATGCTTAATCCTAACCCATCCATTAACCATGGTCTATTCTCTACACTTAACCTTAGTTGGAATTATGATAAGTATTCCTTTTTCTTTTCATTTTAAAAAAAAAAAGACTTATCATTTTTCTAGCTCATCTTCTTCTTCAATGAAGAAACCTTCTCTTCATCAATGGTGGATTGATGAAATGAGTGAGAAATCCAAAACTAAAGTCTACCCACTTCCTATTTCTTCATCCTCTACCTCTTGCCAAGTAGTAGAGTGTGTTTCCCTCACAAGTTTTCAAGACTTGGTGAAGGTGGAGCTCGATCTAGCGATGCCTCGACGTAGATCATCTTCGGCATGGACATCGACGACCTAGCTTGCCCATTCTCCGACGAAGCCGACACTAGAGCCCGGATTTGATTTGGACAGCGGAGAGGACCTCATCTCGGAGCCGTGGAGGTGGAGGACCGGATCTACAAAGGTTGTATTTCCGTATCTCTTAGTTAATTGTTAACTTGTTTTTTTTTGCCTAGTTTTCTAGCAAACGATCCGTAGTCGGGTCTCTCGGCACCCATAAATTTTTATATTGGCATGTTCGATGCCTTGTGAGACCTCATTAGGGTGCCTAGGAACCCTACAGTGGTATCAGAGCCTAGCTAGAGCCTTAGGCGAAGTCTAGACGGAATTTGAAGTCCGAACGACCCGAAAACCCAAACCGGAATATGCTCTCTGGACTTTTTCCGAAAATGCGGATTTTTGTGTATTAAAAATGCCTAAAAAATTCAATAAATAATTATAAGAATTACTGTGTAAACTCAGGCGAAAGATTCATCCAACAGAGCGCGGAACCGTGGCAGAAGCCCAGCTTCTGCGGCGGTTCCGCGGCTAGGTAGTGACGTCATCACATATTTTCTGCACAGTAATTCCTATTTAATTATTCTGGATTTTATGGGAATATTTAAAATTTATTCCAGAGTTGAATGTTCTTGGTTGATTTGGGGATTCGGTGTTTCGATCGGAGTATCAAATTTTGTCTGTGTGGCTTTCCGGATAAATTTTAGAATATGTTAAAAAGTTCGACCGGATATAAATACCCAATTTTTCCCTTGTCGGGAAATTTCCAAGTGTTGGATTTTTCCGTAGTTTAACGACGTTCTAAGTAGTGCAAGTAACGCGATGGACCCTCTAGAAGACAACAAACCTTAACTCGATTATGTGACCGTCTTGAACTGCCCTTTGAACCTTCGGGTTTGGGGCAGTACGGCGTGCCACATGTGAGGCGTTGGCTTGACCCTTCTACGGCTGGACCGTTGGTACTGAGGCACGAACTGAATGTTGTTAGACTTATTTCATGTGTCGATCTGTATCGGGAAAACTTGGGTGTTCGATTGTTCGATCGGAAAGTTTAACATTTTCTGTTTATCTGGAATGTGATACAATATTTGGAATTCACAAATAGTTATGAGATAACGGAATGAATATTATAAACATAGCAGTTTAGTCTCACTTGATCGGTTGCCACGGAATTTTGATGTGATCAAAAGTCCGTCGCAATCACGTAGCGTACGCGGATACTCGCCGATAAACTTAATAGACGGCCTCGCTCCATAGCCCCGACCAAGTGACTGTAGGAGAACCCCGTCGCCGAAAGCATCCGTTCGGGTGCTCCCGGTAGCGGTGTTCCGCCTTGGTGCACTTCGTCGACGGCGTCGGGGGTGCGGCCGCCTACTGAAGTTTGCGACGAGCATTCGATCAGGATGTCGGGAATCTTGTTGAATTACCCGACTTGATATTGAAAAGTGTTTTCAATTTTGAGACTAAAATACGGGGTTTATAATTGTTAGGCATGCGATGTCTAAGTAATTCATTTGGTCAGGCATGCGATGTCTGAGGAGGTTGCGGATTCCAACTGTTGTAGTTTTACACTTTCTATTCTGTGACCGTAAGTGTAATATGTGATATCGCCGGTTTCGTTGCTATATGTCAATGACAATTGGGATGCGCATATTTACTTACGTTGATGACATGTGATGTTATGTGTTGCTGGATATGTTATATTGGATCGTCGTGTTTGAATAGCCGGGGGTTTTTATGTGAGATGAGTGTTTTTCATTTTCATTCATGTAAAAACTTGTATGTAATATTCTTTTATTGGGGTGCTTCCAGGTTGCGGAAGTTGTCACCTCTTGTATATTATTTACTTTTCCGCACTAGGATAGACCCAAGGAGGAGGGCACAAGTAACCGGGTTCTGGAGTCCAGTGGGAGACCAACTCGAGGAATCGAGTCCGGGTCTCCTAACTCCAGAATTGGTAGGGTTGCTTGCCGCTCTCGTAGGGGTCTAGGGGTGTGGGTTTGGCTATTCATCGCGACCGTGGAATCCGTGTTTTATACTGGCTCGTATTGAAAACACGGACGTCCTAGTATATCCAATATTTCATATGATTCTTCTGCTGCGATATCTGTGATGTGATCATGTGATGTTCTGTGATAGATACATTATATAGTATATATGATATATTATATAGACGTTACTTATGTTTTACACCCGCGCTAGCCCTGCCCCGCTCTATCGTTAGTTACCTAACCTAACGGTGCACGAGGGGACATCGAGGCGAATGCGGATGGCATAAGTGTACGTCGTATTTATCTGTGATGTTTAGGTACTTGAATGATGGGACTTCATTAATGTGATTAATGAAATAAAAGAAACCTAAGATGTTGTAGAATCGAATTTCAAAATAAAACAGGTAGCTACAGTTCTTGCTTTGCACAGCGGTATATGTGATATATCCTGCACCTCATCCGACGAGGAAAGGACCGAGATCCCTTCACCGGAAGTGACTCCTTTAGCAATAACTGGCAGATGCTACACACTAGGTTTGTATTTTGATTGCTTTTAAGAGTTTTTGCTTTGCACAGTGATATATATGATATATCCCGCACCTCATTCGACGAGGAAAGGACCGACGATCCCTTCACCGGGAGTGACTCCTTTAGCAAAACTAGAAAAGCCTCAAAAACACTCCATTTCAAAATTCATTCGATCCTACAATGATATCAAGTTCATTACGCAATAGGTTTTCAGAAAAACCTGTCGTAGCCCTCCGTCATTTCAGATAAATCCTGTTTAGTATTCGTGCTGCGTTTGTTGACCTTGTCAAGGCGCAGTGTGCGGTAGCTAACCAGTATTTATCTGCTTATGCATATGATGCAGATTGGGTTAGGGTAGTCGTGCGGCCTTGTTGACCTTGTCAAGGGTCGTGCAGGTGGGTTTGATTCAATCAAGAAATGACGGGTTGAACTTGACTTGCGGTCTATGGTTTGTTGACCTTGTCAAGGTCATAGATCGTTCGGGGCAAAATATTATAGGATATTTCAAGTGTTGAAATTTGCAATGAGATTGCATACCTTCTATGAGATAGTTGGATCCCGATACCCGCTGCGAGTAATTGTTACTCCTGGGAGAGTTTTATACATTACAATTAGCCGATCAAGTAGGTGTCTAGAAAGGTGTCAACGAGGTTACGCCTCTAGGAAAACGAGATTTACATTAATTAGGTTCGTGCGAAAGCACGGGGGACCTCCCTCAAAGTACCGACACTGGCCTGGCTGAAAGATTGGCGAACTTGTAGTGTGTAATTAATCCCGGCTAGTCTTTCCTTTTAGGGTTTGAAGGAAGATTTGATAAAAAGCAGTGGGAGCCATCCTGATTAGATAAAATAATAACCAATCTATTCTTGACAGAGCGCACGCTGAGTGTTTTCTTCTCTCTCTCTCCAGGTAGCGACCATATCACGCCTTAATCAAGATAATAATACGGATTATTGACCGAACCCGCTTGTTATACTGAGCTGGGGAACGTTGGTCCCGCTCCAACTTATAATTGTTATAAGACAGAGCAGGAAATTGGGGAATACCAGATTTCCCGTGCCGCCCAAACGAAGAGTGTGCATGCTGATGCATCATCTTCGGCTGTGTTCGTTACGAAGAACTGTTTCTCAGTATCCTCCTAATCCTGGGTATATGATACCGGATCAGGATCCCAAATATGTAATTTGTTACATAGGGCTACAAAAGGGTAGAAAAACTGAGAACGGGTGATAAGTTTCATGAGGCAGAAAACGGGGCAAGAGTTGCAGCCAAGTCTGTCGGTCACTGTCACCCTGTATTACCAATACATTGATTCTTAACGAATGTTATTAGATACCGAACCTGATATACAAAATCATATCAGTCTCTTTATTAGTAAAGAAAGGATAAAATTTTGTATTGTTGGATAATGTTTTGAACATTTCCTATATCAAAAGTTGATCGGTCCAGGCACGTTATCTAAAAGCATTGATGTTCTAAATCAAACTACAGTTCTTAGCATACGGAACACACATAAGAGGAAGAGTTCAGAAATGAACGAATCCTTCTTAAGGTATTATAGACTAGGTCAGATCAATACGACCCGACTGGCTAGAGTTACATATAGATGTATATTTAAATCAGTTTGAATTTACATCTTCTGAAACTCGCCAGTCATGTCACAAAGATAAGATGACCATAGCTCCGTTTATTGGAAACAGAGAAAGAGTTAGTGAACTCTTGGGATGATACATGTTGATGTATGTAGATCCCCAGTCTACATATGCCAAGACCGGTTCTTTGTACTTAATTACATTATCTGATAAGCTCTCGAGATTCAGACATATGTTCTTGTTGAAACACAAGTCTGAACCTTTTGAGATATTCACAGAATATAAGTTAGAAGTAGAGAACCAAAATACGGGTAAAAGTATTATGTCCTTTGATGAGATCAAGGAGGAGAATACTTGAGCACGGAAATCCTGGATTATTCTAAAGGAGAATGAGATTCTCTCTCAGCATTACTCCTCCGTATACACCATTGCATGATGGTATATCGGGACGGAGCAGATACACACTATTTGATATGGTGTACTCTATGATGAGTACTACTGAGTCACCTATTTCCTTAAGGGAGTTGTGCACTTAAGAAGCTGCATACCTATTGAATAGGGTTCCAATCAAATCAGTTGCCTACCGCTTCATATGTGATATGGAATGGGAAGAGCCCATGTCTTAAGTTAGTTAAGATTTGGGGTTGTCCGGCCTATGTCTAAAAGCATGATCCGGACAAGCTCGAGGCAAAGTCTGTAATGTAGAACTGGAAAGGTTCCAGCTATACAAAATACAGCAGATGATTTGGAACAACCAAAGGATTCAGTAGATACCAACGAACCTCAGCCTCTCCGCCGATCTAGTAGGGTTCCTCACCCACCTGAGAGATACTTCGGTTTCTCTTTGACAGTGGGAGCGAGGATTGCATCATGAGATGATGACCCAACTAGCTTCGAGCTGGCCATCGAGAGTAAGACTCTGTAAGAATGGCTGGATGTTTAGCGATCTGAGATGGAATCCATGTACACCAACAAAGTATGGACTTTGGTTGCAATATCTGAAGGGTTAAATCCCCATCAGGAGCAAGTATATCTTGAGAAGATTACTTGGTGTACATGGAAAAGTTGAGACTTTCAAAGCTAGACTTGTTAAAGGTTTTCGTCATTGACCAGGCGTGGATAATGATGAAACCTTTTCAAGTAGCTATGCTTAAGTCCATTCGGATCCTACTTGCCATGGCTACATACCATGACTACGATATCTGGCGGTTGGGTGCCATGACTGCTTTTCTAAATGATGATTTAGAAGAGTGCGTCTGTAAGTACACAGCCAGAGGGCTTCGTAAACAGTGGGAGCAGCGGAAACGTGTGCAAGATGTTTTATCTGATAAAGGAAGCATCGCGGAGTTGGAATGTCTGTTTTGATGTGTTAGTCAAAGAGTTTGACATCATCAAAATGGTAGATGAACCTTGTATAAACAAAAAGTAGTAGGGAGTATGGTGGCGATCCTCGTAGAGTACGTGGATGACATACTCTTGATAGGGAAGAAGTTTCTTATGCTACGCTCGATCAATCTCCGCTTATCACAAAGATTTTCCATATAGGATCAAAGTGATACCTACTAAATCCTGGATTTTGGATCTATAAGATAGATCTAATTGGATGTTAGGAATCTCACTAGTAGTAGTGAGATGGTATCAATCGACCCTGGGGAGAATCACTGGAAGTGTTCCAGAGTGGTGAAGACGACTGAATATCAGTCGCAGGCATTGTCTTTACCCTCAGTAAAGGGACGGTATGTTGGAAGAGTTCCAAGCTAGATACCGTGGCATACTAGACGATAAAGGCAGGATACATCGCTACTAAAGATGCTACCATAGAGGCTGTTTGGGTGTATATTGGTTCATGAGATGAACTATGTTCCTACCATTGTGAGACAATGGAGTTGTGGCTTATGCCAAGGAATGCCGGTCCCATCAGTGATCCAGACATATTCTAAGGCAGTATCACCTGATCATGGAGATAGTTGATCTCCAGGGAGATCGAGGTTTGGAGAGTAGACTCAGAGGACAACACAGCGGATCCACTCACAAAGGCCTGTTCCCAGAAAGAGATTTTTATGGGATGGTTGAGTATGAGATACTTCAACCACTGCTACAGATGACCCTAGTGCAAGTGGGAGATTGTTAGTTATATGTATGTCCTAGAGGCCATTACTGTACATAGGATGTATATTGTAGTGGATGCTGGGACATATATAGGGAGGACTTTCTTGCTCGACATGATAGTATGCTATCTGGTTGAACTTTACCTTAACGTGTATACTGATTGTCTCTCTGTTACATGTTGGTAAAGCCCTTAGGATGTGTGCTTGACTACCTGGACTGTGATGCGGATCACACTAGTGGGGACATGGTAGTCCATAAGTACATCCTTCAAAGTCCCTAGTCGAGGGTGTATCGAGACGGGGCATCGATATACCAGAGTAGACTAGCGTATACTTTCTCGACCCATACAGATGGGCGATGGATGATCCCATATCCATTGGTGTTTGACATCAGAGATGATATACGGGTGCTCAGTAGAGACTGGGTACACTGGAAAGACTCGCCGAGAACTCCCAGATGGTATTATACCTCACGTCAGATGGCAGTTCTCTGGCGACACTGGTACAGAGTAGTCTGTTGACCCGAGATCGTCATAGAGTCTTGTGTGGTTCCCACTGTACTTTGATTTCCATCTTACCACGTCCAAGAGGGCGTGCAAAACGGTGGTTTTTGGGTGCAGTCCCGAGTCACATGGAGGCAATGAGCGATAGGAGGGGATTCGTCTCTCCCGGTATAGGGGGTTGATGTTGCGCTGTGTTCGATTGGCTATAACAGGAAATCCCTGGCCAGGGTTGCTGAGATTTACTGGTAAGTGTTACCAGTAGTTTCTCGATCAGTTATAGACCTCATATCGACACGACTTATCGAGCTATTGGGGTCTGACGTTTACCACCCCTAGGCGAGATATGCGACATATCAGACGATCAGACCGGACTGTACGGTAGTGTTACTGGTTGGATTCACTGGAGTGTGAGCGGGCTTGCTCGTCGATCTTCAGATCGCTCAATACCCGGGTGGCCGTTACGTTTAGCAGACCGCTTGCGGCTTGTGGATGTTTGATATGATCATCATCTGCTACCGGCGTATTGACGAGTCTTTAGAGTCCTACACAGAGGTTTCTTGGCTCAAGCGAAACGAAATAGGAGCGCATATGAGATATGTGCAGGACCGAGAATAATGCGTGTATGTGATACCGTATTCCATTCTCGCGATATATGTATCGAATGGTTATATTCGATATAACCTAGTTATCGAATCGAAGATCGATTCGATAAGCCGATATATTGGATACTAGTCGGTCATGTGCGACATGACCGGATCATTGAATCAAGTGTTGATTTAATGATTTAATGTATAATTATATATTTGATATATTACTTTGCATTAACTAGTATTGGTTCACTTTAAACGGATTTTTCTCACTTGGATTGCACATTGTATATGTGATATACTTTTGTGCACTTTTTTGTATCATGTTTGATGATACTTGATCATTTAGTTAAGTGTATAGGATTAAACCATGATTAATATGATAATTAGGGTTTTGCATATCCATTTATTTATTTATTTGTTTATTTATTTATTTGGAAATGATTATGATAAGAATGGTGGCTTTCTTTGTCTTTTAGTTGAAGCTTCATGAAGCTTTGACTTCTTAACCATTCTTGTCATCATGCTTAACCCTAACCCATCCATTAACCATAGTCTATTCTCTACACTTAACCCTAGTTGGAATTATGATAAGTATTCCTTTTTCTTTTCATTTTAAAAAAAAGACTTATCATTTTTCTAGCTCATCTTCTTCTTCTTCTTCTTCAATGAAGAAACCTTCTCTTCATCAATGGTGGATTGATGAAATGAGTGAGAAATCCAAAACTAAAGTCTACCCACTTCCTATTTCTTCATCCTCTACCTCTTGCCAAGTAGTGGAGTGTGTTTCCCTCACAAGTTTTCAAGACTTGGTGAAGGTGGAGCTCGATCTAGCGATGCCTCGACGTAGATCATCTTCGGCATGGACATCGACGACCTAGCTTGCCCATTCTCCGACGAAGCCGACGCTAGAGCCCGGATTTGATTTGGACAGCGGAGAGGACCTCATCTCGGAGCCGTGGAGGTGGAGGACCGGATCTACAAAGGTTGTATTTCCGTTTCTCTTAGTTAATTGTTAACTAGTTTTTTTTTTTGCCTAGTTTTCTAGCAAACGATCCGTAGTCTGGTCTCTCGGCACCCATAAATTTTTATATTGGCATGTTCGATGCTTTGTGAGACCTCATTAGGGTGCCTAGGAACCCTACATTTTACTCATACCTTATTTTGCACGTGACATCCTATACAGCATACTGTTCAGTTTATTATTATTATTATTATTATTATTATTATTATTATTATTATTATTATATTTATGACGCACCGATGTCTGGTTTTTGTATGGCCCAGTTTTTTTAACCTTATCGCGGGAAGATCAAGAATACTTTGATAGGCAAGCTGAGCAGTGAAGTGCTTTCTGCTGTTTTAGTTTAGTGATGTTTTAGATTTATTTTCCAGTTATGGTTTTGTCGTTGCGATCCCATAAGGGACGAGACTAGGATATTATTCTTGTGGGACCTTTATTTGTTTCCGCTACCTTTCTCATTATTATTTATTGTGGTAGTTGGACATGTGATAATTAGATATTTATGACCTGTTCTTGATATTTGATTGACAGTCGTAATGTTACTATGGAAGGATATTTCCTTACCATAGGTAGCACGGTTGGCTTTGTCACGTTCTGTATTTACGTATTTTGGGAAGCGGGGCGTGACAAAACATGTGACAAGAAATAGTGAAGCATGAAATAGCGGTATAAAGCACTAACATGAATATATAAAATAACATAAATATGTAGCAGTAGTGGGCATGGATCATGGCGGTAATCTAGGTTAGTATGAAAGTCACTAAGCTAACAGTCTTTATGCCATTTAAAATCGTTCGGTGAAATGAATTCTCATATTTAGCAAGGGTCCCCTGCATGCCCGAGACAACAGTCAAAAATGTGTCCGGGACATAATCCTGTCAGCCGTGCCGCTAGGTATAAATACCTACACATATTACTGTCACTAATATTGAATGATCATCCTCTAAAGCATTAAATATCTCGTTAAATAAGAGTTTGATTCCATCTTGATTTCCCCATTTCCCTTAGGTTTTAATATATGTGCATGTATCTAACTGGTTGTATACAAGTACGCATCCCTATCGCTTTTCAATCACTATCCTTGTTTGATCAATTTCACCGTTCAATCACTTCACTGGAATACTTGATATAACCAATCGATACCACTATCACTCGAAAATGTACCATAAACACTAGGGTATCAATGTAAATGGTCACTAACCACTACGGGTAAAACGGTCAAGCCATATAATGAGAATGCAGTAAAATACCCTAAGAATATAACACGGGTATTCAGTGTTGTTCATGTTGTGAAATCATGGTTAATCATACGTGTAGATCACACGAAACAATATAAAAGGCATAAATAGTAAACTAGGTTATCTATGCAACAAAATTGGTTCCGAATCAATCGAGGTTCTAGTTAGAGAGATACGATTATTTCAAAGAGGTTGTTCGCTGCGGAAATCCCAATTTCTGATCTGGAAGTCCAATTTCACACGCAGTTTACTACAGATTGTGTTTAGATTCAAGTGTTTCTCCAGTTTAGTAAAACCTAGATCTATCTGTTAGGTTTCTAACGTATTAAGAGGATCAGTAATAACCTCTGTGCATTAGGAGATATGTTCAGTTTAGTGTCAAGGTATATAAACTGTCATTGCAAAAAACTGCAGGACACGTCGACGATCTAAAGTATATTTAAAATATCAAACGATGGTAAAATTGAATGATACCAGAACCATAAGTTATCTAACTTAATTATCTCCGCGATGATATAGGACTCCGCATATTTTCATTTTTATGTAAGGATGTACAGGCGATTAAATTCAAGTATCAACATGAAAAACTATAGAAATCGACCATATACATTGATAATATAAATTATGTTAAAATATCAAAAAGCGACGTAATTTAGTGGACCTAGTGGCTTAAGAAAGCTAACTCAATTTTATACGTATCTATATAGGGTTCCGCACATTTGCCCATTCGAACAGTGAGTTACAGGTGTTTGATTTCAAGTATTCGTAGAGATTTCTGTTCTGGACTGCAGTCCAAAGCCACAAATCCCTTTAGTTTCGCTATCAAAATGATACTATATTTAGTAAAAGCCACCGTAGATTCATAGGTTATCTAGTCCTCTTCACAGCGAACCTAAGAATGCTATAATCCAATCTTTTTACGATTTATTATGGATTTTACGGGATGATATATACGGGAAAAACCAGATTTCGTATCGGTTATCGGGGACGTCGCTTTATGTGTGAAATCTTGTTATTTTACATCCAAATTTCTACACTATGTTCGTTATCTGTAAAGGAAGTTATTTACCACAAGTTCTGCTATTTTAAATGAGTCTTCATCTATGGTTCGCATCACAATTCCAAGAATATTTACGATCTAAACTCATGTATATACGTATCTATTTATTATAAAATTGTTTCGGATAATCATTTAAAATAGCATGATAACAAGTGAAGAATTTCACTTGCCTTTGACGACAGTGACACGGCAACGATGACAAGTGCGGCATGGGCACAAGCACGATCACGGCACGGCACGACCACGGTTTGGCCAGTGCTTAGTCTTGGGACTTAGCATAGGTACGACGGAGCACAGGGCTTGGCGCGGGGCAGCAGCGTGTAGATGTGAGGCAAACGCGGTGACAGCAAGGAGGCTACCAGCGACGGTGACAAACGGCGGCACAAAAAGGCTCGAGTTTGTGAGCAGCTTGGTGGTGGTGATGAGACTATGGTGGTAGCAAGGAGGTGAGCGGTGGGTGGACAACGAGGTGTCGCTCGCTGGAGGGTTTGTCGATAGCATGAGGCAGCGGTAGTCATGTAGGTAGTTAGCCTCGGCGATAGTAGAGCTAGGGAGTGAGGCTCATGGGGTTGTGGTTGGTCATGGAGAAGAGTTCGAGGAGAGAGGAGGTGTAGGAGTTTGTGGTTGAGGAGACGATCGGCTGCAGCGCGGTGGTCGACATGAGCTCCGGTGGTGGGTGGTTGCAGGCGTCGGCGGCTGGTCGTGGGTGTTGGAGTTAGGTGCTCGGGTTGTTGGGAGGGGATCGCTGCAGGAAAGTGCTAGAGGGTAGGGGAAATGGTGAAGGGCTATGGTGGAGGTCGACGGCGGCGAAGAAGGGTCTAGCGATGGTGGCGGAGTTCGGGTGTGTAGGCGTGCAGTGATGAGAGAGAGAAGGAGAGAAAGCGAGTGACAGTGATTTTGAGAGAGAAAGAGAGTTGTTGAGAGAGATGAGGATGACGGTGAGGGGATCTCAGGGTTCGTTGGGGATATGGGCGAGGTTGCGGAAGCGAGTGGGTCATGAGGGAGGTTGCAAGGAAGAAGGGAACGTGGGGTTTCTTTTGAAAAGGAAAAAAAGAAAAAGAAAAAGAAGAAGACGAGAAGGGAGTCGGGTCGGGTGAAGGTGTGGGTTTGGGTTCTTAGGCGTTAGGCCGGGGCTTGGGTATGGGTTAGGGTTTAATTAGTGTTTAATTGGGGTTTAGAACTTAGGGTTTAAATTAGTTAGGAAAAATACAATAAAATTAGGAAAAGAAATCAGAAAATATTTATTAAAATTTACAAAATTTTTTACAAAGAATTGGGGATTTACAATTGTACACCCATTTAAAGATTGACTCAGCCGACTTGCTTATCCACTTATGTTCCTTATTGCACATAATGATTAATTTGATTGCAAGAACTCTTATCTTGATCATTTGTCCATCCAGTTGCGGTTTTGTCCTGAATTTGTGGCAAATGTGCAAAATGTGCCTTATTTTCAACTTAATTGCCCCGAGTACCTGAAACCTGTACTTATGTTACAGTCATGGATTAATAGCACTTATTTATTAACAAAATGATACAGAATAGTCGGTATTAAATACAATTATTCGTGATAAACATCAGTCCACAAGCAAATGAGGCACGAATGAAAACCTGAAAAGCCTTCGTGAGTAAAAACAGTGAGATTGCCCAAGAGCTTATGAAAACCCACAAGGGCGCAAACTCGTGCAAAAAAAATCCTCCAACGGCGAATGATAAGTTGCTCCTAATACCATTCCAGTGTTAGCGACGCAGACGTCAACAAAATTTCAAATTCCTAAATTTCCCAACGGCAAATGATGAATTGCTCCTAACACTTATACTCCAGTGTTAGCAACGCTGATACCAGCCCCAACCCCAAAATTCTAAACTTTCAATCCAAATCCAAATCCAACTCCAGTCCAAATCTGAACTCAAAATCAAATTTTACCAACTTCGAAAATCCAAATTCCAAACCCCACTCGGCAATGCTTCCAAGCTCAAAAAGTCCCACCGAACAGTGTAGAAGTCAAGCAAATCAAATCAAATCAAACTAAAATCTAATTCCAACTGCCAATCCAGATTCTATTCAAAATCTTCAAATTCCAATCAGAACACAATCCAAATTCCAACTTCAAAATCCAATCTTAACTTCAAAATACAGTTCCAACTTCTAATCCGAATTTTATTCAAAATTTTCAACTTCAAATCCAACTCAATCCAAATCCCGGCTAAAATCCAGACTATGTCCAAATTTCAACCCCCAAAATCCGGACCTTTAAATCCTAATTCAGATCCGAACTCAAATTCAAATCCCTCCAACTGAAAAGTTGCAAATTCTAAACCAAATCCCTAATTCAAATTCTCTGAGTGTAAATGATAAGTCACTCTTAGGATCAAACTTCAAGTATTCTGTCTATGATGACGTTAAACATCCGTCTATGAAGAAGTTAAACCTCCCGTCTACGATGACATTAAACCCTCCATCTACGATGACGTTAAACATCCCGTCTATGATGTTGTTAAACCCACCAACTATGATGACGTTAAACATCCATATTCCAAATCAAAATCTCTAAAAATCTTCTGTCTTAGATGACGTTAAGCTTTCTCGTCTAAGTAGACGTTAAACAAAGCTCTCCCATCTAAGAAAACGCTAAACCAAGCTCCTACGTCTAAGTAAACGTTAAAAAACTAAGCTCCATCTAAGTAGACGTTAAACAAATTCTTCTGTCTAAGTAGATGTTAAACCAAGCTCCCATGTCTAAGTAGACGTTAGAAAAAGCTCTCCCGTCTAAGTAGACGTTAAACCAAACTCCTCCGTCAAAGTAGACGTTAAACCAAGCTCTTCCGTCTAAGTAGAGGTTAAACTAAGCTCTGTTGAGGTAGACGTTAAACAAACTCTTCTGTATAAGTAGACGTTAAATAAAGCTTTTCCGTCTAAGTAAATGTTAAACCAAACTCTTTCGTCTAAGTAGACGTTAAACCAAGCTCTTCCATCTAAGTAGCCTTAAACTAAGCTTCGTCTAATCAGACGTTAAACCAATATCTTCCATCTAAGTAAACGTTAACCCAAACTCCTCTGTCTAGGTAGACATTAAACCAAACTTCTCCGTCTAAATAGACGTTAAACTAAGCTCCGTCTAGATAGACGTTAAACCAAGCTCTTCCATCTAAATAGACATTAAACCAAGCTCTTCCATCTAAGTAGACGTTGAACAAAATCTTCCGTCTAAGTAGATGTTAAACCAAGCTCTTTCGTCTAAGTAGATGTTAAACTAAGTTCCATCTAAGTAGACGTTAAACCAAACTTCTCTGTCTAAGTAGACGTTAAACCAAGCTCTTCCGTCTAAGTAGATATTAAACCAAGCTCCGTCTAAGTAAATGTTAAACTAAGCTCATCCGTCTAAGTAGACGTTAAACTAAGCTCCGTCTAAGTAGACGTTAACTAAACTCTTCTGTCTAAATAGACGTTAAACAAAGCTCCCCCATCTAAATAGACGTTAAATAAAATTTTCCATCTAAGATGACGTTAAACTCTCCGATCTAAGACTACATAAATGTTTCGTTAAATCACATCAAGTAGCAGGTGAATAAAGGCGACGGTTCTACGCGTCGAAATCAAGCTCCGTCTCAGAATCAACCTCTACGTCGGAATCAACCTCTACGTCGGAATCAACCTCCGTCTCGGAACCAACCTACTGTTGGAATCATGCTCCGTCTAGGAATCAACTTCTGCATCGGACTCAAGTTTCGTCTCAGAATCAACTTCTGCATCGGAATTAAGCTCCGTCTCGGAAGCAATCCCCTGTCAGAATCAAGCTCTTTCTAAGAACCAACCTCCACATCATTAAAAGGAAAGCACCGACTCTATATTGCCAAAAGGGAATCAAGTCAACGCACCGACCTCCATGTCGCCAAAAGGGAAGCAAGTCAAAACACCGATCTCCACATCACAAAAAAAAAGCACCGATCTCCATGTCGCCAAAAAGGAATCAAGTCAAAATATCGACCTCCACATCGCCAAAAAGGAATTAAGTCAATACACCGACCTCTACGTCACCAAAAAGGGAAGCACCGACCTTCACGTTACCAAAAGAGAACCAAGAACCGACCTCCACGTCGCCAAAAGGATAGCACCGACCTCCACGTCACCAAAAGGGAATCAAGTCAAAGCACCGACCTCCATGTCGCCAAAAGGGAATCAAGTCAAAATATCAACCTCCACATCGCCAAAAAGGGAAGCATCGAACTCCACGTCACTAAAAGGAAAGAACCGACCTCCATGTCGCAAAAAAGGAAACAAGTCAATCTCTCAAGAAAAAAGATCCATCAATTTCATGTGCACGACACATAAATATCGAGTACATTTATTGATAGTGGGCACTTTGTTGGGGTCAAAAATTATACCCAATAGTCAAGATCAAAAAGTTAAAGTCAAATTCAACATCCAAGCAAGTTGGTCTGAGTCTAACCAACCCGGACCTAAGCCTAAGCAAGTGGGCCCAAGCCCAACCGGTCCAAACTCAAGCATGGGGCTGGCCTCCCATGTCAAGAAAAGAGAGAAAATGTAATAAAATAGATTTAATATGTAATAAATATGAATAATGTAGAAATAATGGGCAAAAAATCAATTTTGTAAAGCCCAGGGGCTTAAATGCAAAGCATGTAAAGGTATTTAAATCCACCATATGATGAAATGAACAAGTTTTTCTCCTCCCACAAATTTGGTAGGATTTTGAGCCTCCATTAAGAAAAAGGCAAGGTTCTTTCCTCTTTATTTTCTTCCTCCAAAACCTTAAATAAAACTAATTTAACACCAAAAATAAGAAAAAGACTTTGCCTTTCTCGATCAAAACTAAGAAAAGAGAAGAAGTTATCTCTTGTGGTGAAAACCCATGGCTTTTACCTCAAGCAAGCACCATGGATGAAGGACCATGGTGAAACTCATTGGTTTCACCTATCAAGCTTATAAAAACATAATTTTAGGGGAAAATCTCAAAGCTTTTGCCTCACAATGACTCTTTGCCACCGGATCTTTCATGAGATCTATGAGAACATGGGTCATAACCCATGTTTCCTTCATCAAAAGCTTGAACACGGAATACACCCATGTTCACCATCGGAACCCTCAGAAGGGGTTTTCTGCTTCGGAACCCCTCTTAAAGGGGTACCCTCTTTTGGGATCTCCCTCAAGGTATCCCTGCATCGGGACCCCTTCCGAGTCCCTGCTACGGAACCCCCTTAAAGGGGTTCTCTCTTTCGGGATCCCCCTCAAGGGATCCCGCCATCGGGACTCCCATCTAAGGGGTTCCGCCATCGGGACCCCTCCCCTCGGAGGAGTCCCCGCCATCGGAACCCCCTTTCTAAGGGGTCCCGCCATCGGAGCCTCCACTCCAAGGGGTCCCGCCCTCTTCAGGAACCCCCCCTCCCGCTCTCGGGACCCTCTTCAAAGGGTCCCCCATTTTCGGAACCGCCCCCCAAAGTGGTCCCTTTGCTTTCGCGGCTCCCCTCAAAGGGGTCTTCCGCCTGTAGGGAGACCTTCTGGACTCGGGAGGTCATCTCACTTTGTCTCCCCTTCTCGGAGCCCTCCAAGCTAATCAAACTACCTCTCTCAATTTTTTTAGTTTCGGGGAGCTACCCCAAGTCCTATAAGGGGGGCTGCTAGCCCTCTTGACCCCCAGACCGCTGACCAGGCAATGAGAACCCTGTGTGATAACCACCGATATGTTGAAAGAGGATTAAAAATAGTTTTTAAATGCAAAGAACAACAGAATGAGTTTGCATGATCCGCATGACCTGTTAATCGGAGGTTCTCTCGCCTCAAAACGAAAGGTAATTAATGACAGATTTGTTCGCGGTTACCGAAAATTAAAATCCCCACAATCAATAAATTCCTGACTACCCTAGGCGGGAGAATATGTACTTGCCTGACAAGCGAGCACATCCTACATCAATTGTAGGGTTCCTAGGCACTCTTGTGAAGGTTCAAAAGGCATCAAACATGCCCGGATAAAATTTTAGACGTGCCGAACAACCCAAAGCCGGGTTCTTTGCTAGATTATTAGGGTTAAACATGCAATATGATAACTTTTATCTAAGTGTGAGGGATTACAACCTTTGTAGTCCGCTCCTTCACTTCACAAGCTCCGAGTAGAAGTCCCTTTGCCGCGATCCCCGATCTCCCGGACTCATGAGAGGCTCCACGACTCGAACGATCCATTCTAGCTTGTCGTAATCCAAATCTCCGATGATCTACCTTGAAGTTGCTTCGACTCAAGCTTTCTCACTCAAAAGAGTAGAACACACTAATCCCATGGGCTAGATGAGATGAGAATGAGAGAGTAGTAATTTTGCTTTCTTTTTAAATCATTTTCTCAATTTATTTCATCACTTCAAGAAAAACTAGCAAGCTTTCATGAAGAAGGAAGAAGATGATAATGAAAAGATAATGATAATCTTTTTCTTTTGCGATGAATAGAAATATAAATCATATGATTGATATATAACCATGGTCAAGGATGAATGGATAAGAATGAGTAGAGAGTTAACTAGAGTTAGGGTTTGGTTGGGTTAAATGAATGTGTCATTCTAAATATCTTAAGAATGACAAAAGAAGAAAGCTTCTAGAAGGAACTTGAAGCTACTAACCCTAATCAAACCCTAACCTCAATTAATCATCCTTAAACATGTTTAACAATTAATCATATCATGTCACAATAATATATATCACATATATATTATATATTTGCAACAAAAGAAAATAATACAATTAACATATATCGCATATATATCAATGTATCATCCACTGAGAAAATGAAATAATAAAGCAAGCCAATATTAGTTAATATAATAATATATCATATATATTATTATATATTAAATCATCGAATCAACACTTGATTCGACGATCCGGCTATATCGAATATAACCGACTAATATATCATGTACCGATTCATCGAATCAACACTTGATCCGATGTCCCGGTTCATATCTAAATATCGCGAGAATATAATACGGTATCCCATATCGCATTATTCTCGCTCCTGCGCATATCACATATGTGCCACTACTCCGTTTCGCCTGAGCCAAGAAACCTCTGTGTAGGACTCTAAAGAATCGTCAATACGCCGGTAGCAGGTGATGATCATATCAAACACCCACAAGCTGCAAGCAGTCAGCTAAACGTAATAGCCACCCAGGTATTGAGCGATCAGAAGATCAACAAGCTAGCCTGTGCGTTCTTCTGTGAATCCAACCAGTAACACTCCCGTACAGTCCGGTCTGTTCGTCTGATATGTCACATATCAAGTCTAGGGGTGGTCTACGTCAGACCCCAGTAACCGATAAGTCGTGTCGATGTATGGCTCATAACGGGTCGAGAAACTACTAGTAACACTTACCAGTAAATCTCCATATCAGCCCTGGCCAGGGACTTCCAGTTATAGCCAATCGAACACAGCACAACATCAACTCCCTATACCGGGAGAGACGAATCCCCTCCTATCGCTCATTGCCTCCATGTGATTCGGGACTGTACCCAAAAGCCACCGTTTTGCACGCCCTCTTGGACGTGGTAAGGTGGAAATCAAAGCACAGTGGGTATCACACAAGACTCTATGACGATCTCGGGTCTACAGACTACCCTGTACCAGTGTCACCGGAGAACTGCCATCTGACGTGTGGTATATCACCATCTGGGAGTTCTCGGCGAGTCCGTTCAGTGTACCCAGTCTCCACTGAGCACCCGTACACCATCTCTGATGTCTAACACCGATGGATATGGGATCATCCATCGCCCATCATATGGGTCAAGATGCGTATACGCTAGTCTACTCTGGTGTATCGATGCCCTGTCTCGATATACCCTCGACTAGGAACAATTATAGGATGTACTCATCGACTACCGCGGCCCCACTAGTATGATCTCATCATAGTCCCAGTAGTCGAGTACAAACCCTAAGGGCTTTATCAACATGTGAGAGTAAAACAGTAACCAATACAAGTCAACATGTTTAGATAAAGTGAAACCAAATAGCATACTATCATGACGAGCAAGAAAGTCATCTCTATATATAACCAAGCATCCATTATAATATACATCATATGTACAACAATGGCCTCTAGGGCATATACATAACTAACAATCTCCCACTTGCACTAAGGCCAGCTGCTGTAGTATCGCATACCTAGCATCCCGAATAATCTCTCAAACTGTATCTGGGGAATAGCCTTCGTGAATGGATCCGCAGTGTTATCCTTCGTATCTACTCTCCTGACCTCGATCTCCCGGCGATCAACTATCTCCCTGATCAGGTGATACCGCCTCAGAATATGTCTGGACTTCTGATGGGACCTGGGTTCCTTGGCTAAAGCCACAGCTCCATTGTTATCGCAATACAAAGGTATTGGATGCTCAATGGATGGAACCACACCAAGTTCACTAATGAACTTCTTGATCCAGACAGCTTCTTTGGCAGCATCGTTGGCAGCGATGTATTCAGCCTCCATCGTTGAGTCTGCAACGGTATCCTGTTTGGAACTCTTCCAACATACCGCCCCTCCATTGAGGGTAAAGACAAAACTCGAATGCGACTTAGAGTCGTCCTTATCACTTTGGAAGCTGGAATCAGTAAAGGACTCCACCTGGAGTTCTCCATTACCATACACCAAGAACATCTCCTTAGTCCTTCGTAAGTACTTGAGAATGTTCTTCACTGCTGTCCAATGAGTCTCTCCTGGATCTGCTTGATACCGACTCACTACACTTAGTGAGTATGCTACATCGGGTCTGGTACATAGCATCGCATACATGATAGAGCCTACTGCCGAAGCATAGGGTATCCCTTGCATGCGAGCTCTCTCCAAATCAGTCTTGGGAGACATCTCTTTGGAGAGAGTGAGTCCAGAGATCGTGGGTTGGTTCCCACGTTTGGATTCTTCCATACTAAACCTCTTTAGTATGGTGTCAATGTACCTGGATTGGGACAATTCCAGTATCCTTTTAGATCTATCTCTATAGATCATGATTCCCAATATGCAGGAGGCATCACCTAGATCTTTCATTGAGAATCTCTGTGATAAGAAGAGCTTGACTGATTGCAGCATAGGAATATCATTTCCTATCAAGAGTATGTCATCCACGTACAATATGAGGAAGACAACCTTACCCTCTGCTACCTTCTTATAGATACAAGGTTCATCTATATTTTTGATGAAGTCAAACTCTTTGACTACAACATCAAAACAGATGTTCCAACTCCGCGATGCTTGCTTTAACCCATAAATGGATTTAAGCAGCTTGCACACCTTTCCGCTGCTCCCACTATCTACGAAGCCCTCTGGCTGAGTCATGTACACGCTCTCTTCTAAATCACCATTTAGAAAGGCGGTCTTAACATCCATTTGCCAGATTTCATAGTCATGGTATGCAGCAATGGCAAGTAAGATCCGGATGGACTTAACATAGCCACTGGAGAAAAGGTTTCGTCATAATCCACACCTGGTCGTTGACGAAAACCCTTTGCTACAAGTCTAGCTTTGAAAGTCTCAACTTTTGCATCTACACCAAATTTCTTTTTAAAGATCCACTTGCTCCCAATGGGTTTTACCCCTTCAGGAGCAATTTCCAAAGTCCATACTTTGTTGGTGTACATGGATTCCATCTCAGATCGCATTGCATCCAGCCATTTCACGGAGTCACCACTCGTGATGGCCTGCTCGAAACTAGTCGGTTCATCATCATCCATGATGCAATCCTCGCTTCCACTATCAATGAGAAAACCGTAGTATCTCTCAGGTGGACGAGAAACCCTACTAGATCGGCGGAGAGGCTGGGGTTCGTCGGGTACTACTGAATCCTCTGGTTCCACTAAATCTTCAGTTGCAGTTTGTGGTGTTGGAACCTCTTCCAGCTCTACCTCTCTGCCACTAATTTCTTTTGCAAGAAATTCCCTTTCCAAAAAGATGGTATGTTGAGCAACAAACACTTTTTGTTCCTCAGCGTGGTAGAAAAAATATCCTTGTGAATTCTTAGGATATCCCACAAATTTGCAAAGAACTGATCGTGTCTCGAGTTTGTCTGGATTTTGTCTTTTGAAATAGGCCGGACAACCCCATATCTTAACTCGTTTAAAATATGGTCTCTTCCCACTCCATATCTCATATGGTGTGGTAGGTACAGATTTAGACGGAACTAGATTCAATAAGTATATGGCTGTCTCAAGCGTATACCCCCAGAAGGAAATAGGTAACTCAGCTTCGCTCATCATAGATCGCACCATATCTAATAGGGTCCGATTCCTTCGTTCCGATACACCGTTGTGCTGTGGTGTATAAGGAGGAGTAAGCTGAGAGAGAATCCCATTCTCTTTTAGATAATCTAGAAACTCACTGCTTAAGTATTCACCTCCTCGATCAGATCGAAGAATCTTAATACTTTTGCCCGTTTGATTCTCTACTTCATGCTTATATTCTCTGAATTTCTCAAAAGCTTCAGACTTGTGTTTCAACAGGAACACATGTCCGTATCTAGAGAGATCGTCAGTGAATGTAATGAAGTAGGAAGAACCGTTCCTGGCATGCGTAGACATGGGACCGCATACATCACTATGTACCAGTCCTAAGAGTTCGGTAACTCTTTCTCCGTGTCCACTAAACGGAGCTTTGGTCATTTTTCCTTTGAGACATGAATGGCAAGTATCATAAGATGATAATTCGAACGGATTCAAATAACCATCCTTATGTAACTTAGCCAGTCGTGTCGCATTGATATGACCAAGTCTACAATGCCACAAGTAGGATTCGTTCACATCTGAACTTTTCCTCTTGTGTGTGTTTTGTGTATTCAGGACTGTATTCTGATTTAGAATGAATATGCCATTATGTAACGAGCCTGATGCAATCAACTTTTGATCTAGGAATATGTTCATAACATTATCCTGTACTACAAAATTATATCCCTCTTTACTCAATAAAGAAACTGATATAATGTTGCACATCATGTTCGGTATATAATAGCACTCATTTAGAATCAGTGTATTACGACTTAGTAATACAAGGTGATATTCGCCAACTGCTTTGGCTACAATACTCGCACCGTTCCCTACTTGAACGGAATGATCACCTTTTCCCAGTTCTCTACCTTTACGTAGCCCATGTAACTGTTTACATATGTGGGATCCTGATCCGGTATCTAATACCCAGGACGTAGGGTGAACTGAGAAACAGTTCTCAATAACTAACACACCTGAAGAAGATGCATCAACATGTATGTTCTTTTGGGCGGCGTGGGAATCCAGATATTCTCCTGTTTCCTGTTCAGTCTTATAACTCTTATAAGAAAGAACGGGTCCAACATTCCCTTGCTCAGTACAATAATTAGGTTTAGTCAATACATCCATATTATTATCTTGATTATGGCATGATATGGTCGCTACCTGGAGAGAGAGAGAAGAAAACACTTTAGCGTATGCTCTTGCAAGATTAGATTGGTTATTATCTTATCTAATCAGGATGTCTCCCACTGTTTTTATCAAATCTACCTTAAAACCCAAAAAGGTAAGATTAGCCGGGATTAATTACACCTTACAATTTCGTCAATTTTTCAGCCAGATCAGTGTCGGTACTTTGAGGGAGGTTCCCCGTGCTTTCGCACGGACCTAATTAATGTAAACCTCGTTTTCCCAGAGGCGTAACCTCGTTAACACTTTTCTAGACACCTACTTGAATGACTAATTGTCCTGTGTAAAACTCTTCCAGGAGTAACTCTTACTCGCAGTGGGTATCGGGATCCAACTATCTCATAGGAGGTATGCAATCTCATTGCAAATTTCAACTCTTGAAATTCCCGATAATGTTTTTGCCCCTAGCGATCTATGACCTTGACTAAGTCAACAAACCATAAATCGCAAGTCAAGTTCAACCCGTACATTTCTTGATTGAATTAAACCCACCCGTACGACCCTTGACTGAGTCAACAAGGCCGTGCGAATCCCTAATCCAATCACATCTCATGTTTTAACAGATAAACACTACTTAGCTACCGTACACTACGCCTTGACTAAGTCAACAAACATAGCACGAATACTAAATAACATCTATCTGAAATGACGGAGGGCTACGCAGGTTTTTTCAGAAAAACCCCGAGCGTAATGAACTTGATATCGTCGTAGAATCGAGTGAAGTTTTGAAAAAGGAGTGTTTTTGAGGCTTTTCTTAGTTTTGCTAAAGGGCTCACTCCCGGTGAAGGGATCGTCGGCCCTTTCCTCATCGAATAAGGTGCAGGATATATCATATATACCGCTGTGCAAAGCAAAACACTAAAAGCAATCAAAAGACAGACCGCGTTTTGTAGCATCTGCCAGTTTTACTAAAGGAGTCACTCCCGGTGAAGGGATCTCGGTCCTTGCCTCATCGAATAAGGTGCAGGATATATCGTATATATCACTGTGCAAAGCAAAACTGTAGCTACCCCTTTTATAAAGTTTTTGATTCTACAACATCTTTAGGTTTCTTTTCTTTTATTAATCTCATTAAGAAAAATCCCATCAGCTTATGCTTCCTAAGCATCACAGAAGAAACGAAAGCAGTAATATTTATATATCAGCATATATATATAGTATAAGCATTCGTCTCAGGCAGTAATATGATCTCATCACAGAACATTGCAGCAGAAGAACATATATGAAATATTGGATATACTAGGACGTCCGTGTTTTCAATACGAGCCTGTATAAAACACGGATTCCACGGTCGCGACGAATAGCCAAACCCACATCCCAAGACCCCTACGAGAGCGGCAAGTAACACTGCCAATTCTAGGGTTTGAAGACCCGGTCTCGACTCCTCGAGATGGCCTCCCACTGGACCCTAGAACCCGGTTACTTGTGCTCCCCTCCTTGGGTCTACCTAATGCGGAAAAGTAAATAATATACACTGGTGACAGCAACCGCAACCAGGAAGTGCCCTAAATAAAAGAATATTACATTACAAATGAATTTTACATGAATGAAAATAAAAACCCTCATCTCACATAAAACTCCCGGCTATTCTGAACGCGACGATCCAATATAACATATCACAGCAACACATAATATCTCATATCATCAACGTAAGTAAATATGCGCATCCCAATTGTCGTTGAATCATATAGCAACGAAACCGGCGATATCACATATTACACTTACGGTCACAGAAAAGAAAGTGTAAAACTACAATATTTGGAATTCACAATCACTTTAGACATCGTAAATCCGAAATATCACATACTCCGTATTTCATGCCTAACTCTATGAATTCCACATATTGTATCACATTCCAGATAAATAGACAGTATTAAACTTTTCGAACAGATAATCAAACACCCAAAATTTCCTAAACTGCTCAACTCTTGAGCGGGGTTCAAATAATCCCAGAATATGTCACAGTACCGGTGATCCAGCCGTAGAAGGGTCAAGCCAACGCCTCACATGTGGCACGCCATACTGCCCCAAACCCGAAGGTTCAAAAGGCAGTTCAAGACGGTCACATAATCGAGTTAAGGTTTGTTGTCTTCTAGAGGGTCCACCGCTTAACTTGTACAATTTTCCGAAAGATTTAAACCCGAATAAATTTCAACACTTGAAAATTTGCCGTACCGGGAAACAGTAAGTTAATGATATCCGTTCAAATAGTTTAACAGTTTCTAAATATCCGGAAAAATACGAATTTAAAATTTCCAATCGAGTCTACTATTACAAAACAAACCCCAGAATTTTAAACACCTGGAACAGATTAAAAATACCCAGAATAGTCAGCAAGTACCTACGGTCAATACCATGAAGTCACGTGTCCCAATCCTACAGTGAGGCCGCGGAAGCGCCGCGTTAACCATCTTCTTGCCGCGTTTCCGCGCTCGGTTGGTGGAATTGTGGGCACGTATTTCATGGTAATTCTTAGAATTCCCTGCTGATTTTTTTACATATTTTTAATTCTGAAAAATCCCAAAATTTAAAAAATTTCCAGAGAGGGGTCTATTTGCGTCGTTTCGGGTTCGATCGGAGTTTTAACTTCGTAAACACATTGCCTAATGCTCTAGCTAGGCTCTGATACCACTGTAGGGTTCCTAGGCACTCTTGTGAAGGTTCAAAAGGCATCAAACATGCCCGGATAAAATTTTAGACGTGCCGAACAACCCAAAGCCGGGATCTTTGCTAGATTATTAGGGTTAAACATGCAATATGATAACTTTTATCTAAGTGTGAGGGATTACAACCTTTGTAGTCCGCTCCTTCACTTCACAAGCTCCGAGTAGAAGTCCCTTTGCCGCGATCCCCGATCTCCCGGACTCATGAGAGGCTCCACGACTCGAACGATCCATTCTAGCTTGTCGTAATCCAAATCTCCGATGATCTACCTTGAAGTTGCTTCAACTCAAGCTTGTAAGTCGATGTAGTACACCCCAGTACTTATGGGGAGGCGGAATTTTCAAAAACGATCAAGTTTAAAGAACGAACATCGACTAACCGCTTAAATCGAAGCTAAACAACTAATAACCTAACACATAGCTATACTAAACTATAGTGTTAAGGGATTATACCTATCGATACTAGTCCTTCGTCTTTACGATCTCCTTGTTCTCCTCGGCCTTCTCTAGGTAGTAGACGATCCACCCGAGAGCAAAACTCCAAGCTAAACCTCTAACTTGAGGTAACTAATCAACTTTGATTGCTAATCAAAGATGAAAGGATGATATAGAGTGATGGTTATGGATTGTTTAGTCTAACTAATCCTTTGATCTCAACTCATGAGGTGTAAGGATTAGGGTTTGAAGATGAGAGCTTGAGGAGAGAGAATGTGAGATATGATAATGAGATGAGAGAGAGTCTATCATAATATATTATGAAGCATTTTCTAATAATGAGAAAAGAATAAAGAGTGATGATAAATCATGCTTCATAATATCTAGTGGTGATTCATTAGCATGAGTCATTAAGCAATAAATGTGCATTTAATGAAATGAATGAATCACCACCATGACTCACAACCTCATTTAATGAATATGACACATAACCCTCCTTAGTCACCATCTTCTAGAAGCTTCTCGAACAATTACGAGAATGCCCTCCGATCCGTAAAAATACGGAAAAACTTTAGACTGTAAAAATCCAATAACCGGATACCAGTAACTGGCTTAAACCAAAGCCGACTGGTAAAAACTGTCCGAAAGTCGTACGCGCGTAAACGCACGTATGCGTCCGAACCCTTTGTCGCAAAACCATGCAACCTCTATATCGTTTCGCCTGGAGTAGGAAACTCTCTGTGTGGGACTCTAGAGACTCGACTACTACGCTGGCAGTGGGTTTAACCACAGACCGCAAGCGGCACTAGCTGTACGTAACGGTCCCCAGGTAGTTGTCGATAAGAAGGCCGATGAGGAAACCCATCCGAACTCCTACTGAGTCTGATGTGACAATCTCCATACAGTCCGGTCCGTTCGTCCAAGACTATCGCATATCAGGCCTAGGGGGGCGGCAAGCGTCAGTCCCCTAATAGCGGTATAAGTCGTGTCGGAGGGAAGCCCATTACACCCTGAGAAACTACTGGAACCTACCAGTAAATCTCGCTTGCCCTGGCCAGGGACTTTGCGTAATGGCTCTCTGACACAGCACGATATCTACTCCCAATACCGGGAGGGACGAATCCTGTCTAACCGCCACTGCCTCCAAGTGCTCGGGACTGCACCCAACTGCTACCTGTTTGCACGACTCCTTTGAGCCGTGGTAGGGTAGCAATCTAAGAACAGTGGGACACACTCGAGGCGAAGTAGCAGTGTCAAGTCTGCGGACTACGCTGTACTCATGTCACCTGGGAACTGCTCACTGACGACTGGTATCAAACCAACCAACAGTTCCCTGTGAGTCCTGTCCGGTGTACCCGTAACCTAACGAGCACCTGTATACTATCTCCAGTACGACGTACTGACGGCTGTGGGACAGACCATCTCCCCAACTGGGATGAGAAGCGTACACACCAGTCTACTCCGGAGTATCGATGCTCTGTCTCGATAATCCAACGACCAGGGACCTGAATAAGGATGTGCTTGTAGACTACCCAGCCCCCACTAGTGTGACTGCCATCACAACGCTGGTAGACAAGCAAGATCCTAAGAGCTCTATCAATACGTACACTCACATATTAAGATAGAAAAACCAAGTAGCATACTACCATGTTTAGCAAGACTGTTATATATATGTGAATATCCCAAGCTTCCATTAAGTAATATACAAGCTAGTATGATACAGTAATGGCCTTCTAGGGCATAAACACTAACAATCTCCCACTTGCACTAGGGCCATGTACTGGCATATCGCAGACCGATGATCTCGAGTAGCCTCTCGAACTGAATCTGAGGTAGGGCCTTCGTGAATGGATCAGCAATGTTCTCTTCAGTAGCAACTCTCCGAACCTCGATCTCCCGACGATCAATGATCTCCCTGATCAGGTGATACCGCCTCAAGATGTGTCTGGACTTCTGATGGGACCTTGGTTCCTTCGCTAAAGCTATAGCTCCGTTGTTGTCGCAATACAGAGGTATTGGATCAACTATGGTAGGAACCACCTGAAGTTCTGTTAGGAACTTCTTCATCCAGACTGCTTCTTTTGCGGCATCGCAAGCAGCTATATACTCCGCTTCCATCGTCGAGTCAGCAACGGTGTCCTGCTTGGAGCTCTTCCAGCACACCGCCCCTCCATTGAGGGTAAAGACATAACCCGACATGGACTTGGAATCGTCCTTATCACTCTGGAAGCCGGAATCAGCAAAGGCCTCCAACCTGAGGTCTTTAGCGCCGTAAACCAAGAACATCTCCTTAGTCCTCCTCAGGTACTTGAGAATGTTCTTTACTGCTATCCAGTGTTTCTCCCCTGGGTTAAACTGATACCGGCTTACCACGCTCAGTGCGTAAGCTACATCTGGTCTGGTACACAACATCGCATACATTATAGAGCCTACCGCAGAAGCGTAGGGTATAATAGACATGCGTTCCCTTTCCAAATCAGTCTTGGGAGACATCTCTTTGGAGAGGGTGATTCCGTGACAAGCCGGTAGATTACCGCGCTTAGAATCTTCCATACTGAATCTTTTCAGTATAGTGTCGATATACCTGGACTGCGAAAGTCCCAACATCCTCTTGGATCTATCACGATAGATCCGGATCCCCAGAATGTACGAGGCATCACCCAGGTCTTTCATGGAGAACCTGTGTGACAAGAATCCTTTGACAGATTGTAGCATAGGAATGTCATTTCCTATCAATAGAATGTCATCCACGTACAAGACGAGGAATACGACACTTCTGGCCACAACTTTACTATATATGCACGGTTCATCTGGATTTTTGATAAAGTCATACTCTTTGACTGTCTCATCAAAACAGATGTTCCAACTCCGCGATGCCTGCTTTAGTCCATAAATGGACTTAAGCAGCTTGCATACTTTCCCGCTGCTCCCACTCTGATTGAATCCCTCTGGCTGATCCATATAGACGCTCTCTTCTAAATTTCCATTCAGAAAAGCCGTCTTTACGTCCATCTGCCAGATTTCATAATCATGGAAGGCAGCAATAGCAAGAAGGACCCGAATGGATTTAAGCATAGCCACTGGAGAAAAAGTTTCGTCATAGTCCAGACCAGGTCTTTGACGAAAACCCTTAGCAACAAGTCTAGCCTTATAGGTTTCTACCTGTCCATCTACACCAATCTTTTTCTTGAAGATCCATTTGCATCCTATGGGTTTTACCCCATCTGGAGCAAAGTCCAAAGTCCATACTTTATTGGTGTACATGGACTCCATTTCGGTCCGCATTGCATCTAGCCATCGTACCGAGTCGCCGCTCTGGATGGCCTGCTGGAAGTCAGTAGGTTCATCATCATCTATGATGCAATCCTCTCTATCCCCATCT
Organism: Agapanthus africanus; assembly: GCA_030015575.1. Classification (NCBI taxonomy): domain Eukaryota; kingdom Viridiplantae; phylum Streptophyta; class Magnoliopsida; order Asparagales; family Amaryllidaceae; genus Agapanthus; species Agapanthus africanus. Next base: position 430,017,113 of record CM057347.1, read on the forward strand.
ATGAGAAAACCGTAGTATCTCTCAGGCGGATGAGACGGCCTACTACTCCTGCGGAGGGGTGCGGGAATGTTCTGTTCTTCTTGAACTACCGGTTCTACCAAACTTTCAGTATTAGTTTGTGGTTCTGGAATTTCTTCCAGTTCTATTTCGCTCCCACTTGATTCCTTTTCTAAAAACTGATGTTCTAGAAAATGGGCATTACGAGAAACAAACACCTTTTGTTCCTCTGCGTAATAGAATAGATATCCCCTGGAGTGCTTTGGATATCCCACAAACATACACTTTACTGATCGTGCCTCGAGCTTGTCCACATGCTGCTTTTTAACAAAAGCTGGACATCCCCAAATCTTTATATACTGTAGATGGGGTTTCTTCCCACTCCACATCTGATATGGTGTGGTAGGCACAGTCTTGGTAGGAACCATGTTCAAAAGATATGCCGCTGATTCTAGCGCATAACCCCAGAAAGATCGCGGTAACTCAGCATTACTCATCATGGATCGTACCATATCTAATAGGGTTCGATTCCGTCTCTCCGATACACCGTTATGCTGTGGAGTGTATGGAGGAGTAAGCTGAGAGAGAATTCCTTTCTCTTTTAGGTAACCAAGGAACTCGGCACTCAAGTATTCACCACCTCGATCAGATCTTAGTGTCTTAATACTTTTGCCGGTTTGTTTTTCTACTTCATTCTTATACTCTTGGAATTTCTCAAAAGCCTCGGATTTATGTTTCATCAGATAAATGAATCCGTATCTTGAGTAATCATCCGTGAAAGTAATGAAATAGGAAAAACCACCTCTCGCATGTGTAGACATTGGACCACATACATCGCTGTGTATGAGTCCTAAGAGCTCGCTCGCTCTTACTCCTTGTCCAGTAAATGGAGTCTTTGTCATCTTTCCTTTGAGACAAGATTGACAAGTGTCATAGGATTGATATTCGAACGTGTCCAAATATCCTTCTCTATGCAACTTAGTCAACCTTCTCTCATTGATGTGACCCAGTCTACAATGCCATAAGAAAGCTTTATTTAAATCTGGAGACTTTCTTTTTAGTGTGTTCTGGACATTGAAAATTTGGAGTTGGTTTAACACATATATGCCGTTATTTAGAGTACCGGACCCAATCAAACCATGATTAAGGTGGATGTTAACAACATCTCTTACAAACGTGAAATCATAACCTTTATTTGACAACAAGAAAACTGATATGATATTACACGTTGAGCTTGGTACAAAATAACAGTTATGCAAAACCAAAATATGTCCACTCGTCAACCCTAGGTGATAATCCCCGACGGACGCAGCTCCCACGCTAGCTCCGTTAGCAACCCTGAGGATCATATCACCTTCCTTCAGCACTCTACGGTTTCTCAGTGCCTGCAATGAATTGCAAATATGAGATCCTGATCCGGTATCCAATACCCAGGAAGTAGAGTTGATTGACAGACAATTCTCAATTACAAACACACCTGAAGTCGAAGCCACAGCTTGCTTCGGTTCCTGGTTCTTGGCGATCCACGCCTTGCAATCCTTCTTCCAGTGCCCTTTCCTGTGACAATGGAAGCACTCATCCTGGCCAACTATCGGTACTGCTATCTTTTTCTTTCCCTTCTTTCCCACCTTACTAACACCTCCTCTAGGTTTGGGTGCGGCCTTCTTCTTCCTTCCTTTGGCCCTAGCCTTGGACCCTGAAGAAGATGAACCGCCAACAAACATAGCGGGTGTTTCCCTTACCTTCTGTAAGGTGCCCTCTGCACTCCTTAACATGTTCAGGAGTTCCGCAAGTTCAACTTCTTTTCCTTGAAGGTTGAAGTTGAGGATAAACTGGGCGTAGGTGGGAGGAAGGGACTGGAGAATAAGGTCTGTATAGAGCTCATTATCCAAAGTCGTCCCAAGGTCTGCGAGCTCCTCAATATAGCCGTTCATCTGTAGGACATGTTCACCTACCGATGACCCGACAGCCAACCTCGCTCGAAATAATTTCTTCGAGGTCTCGTATCTTGCAATACGAGATTGCTCTCCATAAAGTTCCTTTGTATGGAGAAATATGCCATCTAGAGACATATCCTCGTGCCTCCTCTGATGTTCATTGTTCATCGAGGCAAGCACGATGCACTTGGCTCTCGCGCAATCTAAATCCCAGGTTTTGCGGATTTCCTTATCCGCATTGCTGGATTTGGGACCAGGGACAGCAGGTGCCGTAGCGGTGAGGACGTACCCCAATTTGTCATAGGTCAAGGCCATCTTGACATTCCGCAGCCAATCTTTATAGTTTGGCCCCGTCAGTATATTTTTTTCTAAAAGTAACTTAAGTCCAGTCATTTTCAGGGTCGCTGCAATTAGGAGAGAGAGAAGAAAACACTTTAGCATGATGCTCTTGCAAGTTTAGAGTGGTTTTTAGTTTATCTAAACTGGATGGCTCCCACTGTTTTTCGAATCCTTCCTCAAACCATAAAAGAAGAATTAGCCAGGACTATTCTCACCGTACAATACTTGCTTAACCGTTCAGCCAGGCTGGTGTCGGTACTTCGAGGGAGGTTTTCCAACGCTTTCGCGAAGTTCCTTAATTAAATAACCTCTTTTCTCTGGGGGCGTAACCCCGCTGACACTTTTCTGGACACCTACTAGGTTTATAGCATTGATCGTTAAGTGACGAATATCCTGATAAGTAGCATATACTCACAGTAGGATCGGGATCCAAATATCATCGTATGATAATGTTGAAGGAATCCTACCAACATTCATCAAACTCCAAATGGTATGCATCTCTTTGCAAATTTTAGTTTCTTTAGAAATTCCCGATATTTATTTCTGCCCCATGCTCTTATGACCTTGGCGTTAGGTCAAAATGTCATAAGTCACATGTCAAGTTCTACCCATCATTATCTTGTCAATTTGAACCCATCCGTATATATCCTTGACGTTCGGCCAAAATGATAATACGACTGTCCCAAACTAACTACATCTACCTATGCAACAAATGAATACCCAGTAGCTACCAAACACTATGCCTTGGCGTTAGGTCAAAATACATAGCTTGAATACTACTGAATACCCAGATGAAATGACGGAGGGCTACGAATGGTTTTGGCGAAACCGTGAACGTAGTGAACTTGATATAACCGAAGGAACCTGATAGCTTTTAAAAGGAGTGGTTAAAGCTCCGCATTTAAAAAAAAATCTGTTTTAAAAATAACCGAGTGGTTTTCTTTTAAATTGTTCCAACGATTTAAACTTGGTTTATTTTCTTTGCATTATAGATAATGCGTCCCATCATTAACCTATCATTGCAGAAAACAACGAAAATATAACGTCCTCTTATGCCATCCGCATTCGCCACGGGGTCCCGTCATCACCCGTTAGGTTACTTAACTAACGACAGAGCGGGGGCAGGGCTAGCGCGGGTGTAAAACATAAGTGACGTCTAAATAGCTACAATATATATAGATATTTTACATTCGTCTGACGCAATGATATTCATTCCAGAACACAGATAAACAATATTGGATTTGCAAGCAATCTGTATTTCTTTTGAGCCTGCAAGAAAAGACAGATTACACAGTTGTGATGAATAGCCGTTACCCCACCCTCGACCCCTACGGGTACGGCAAACTACCCGCCCGGCAGTTTGTGTACCCCACCTTGGGTCAGTCCTAGGAGCAAAAAACAGTAAAATGAAATAATACAACGGTGGCTACAACCGCAACCTGGAAGTGCCCCGCAAAAAATAATATTACAACAATTTACATTTACAACAAATGAATTAAACAATAACCCATTGCAAACCCCGGCTATACACCACAACAGTCCAATACAGTTTATATGCACAAACAGATATAACCATTACAGAAATGTGCAACCCCCTGCCAACCGACATACTAGCAGTTAGGGGAGGTTTACGAACACATTAAACAATCACAGATATAATCCATATGCAAATACTGTACAATTTCGATCGAATAAACAACATCAATATTGCTCCAAAATCTGCTCTGTTAAACAGTAACCTGAGCAATAATTAAAAATTCCAGAGAACTCCAAATACCAGAGAGGACCCACACAAGAAATACGAGTCCATGACTCGGCAACTCGGCCGCGGAAGCGCGGCGGATCGGTGCGATCCGCCGCCCTTCCGCGGCTCTTTAGCCGATTCATGGGCTCTAATTTCTTGGGTGTTCTTCTGGACCATATACAAGCTTTCTGAGATTACCTGAAAAATTTTAGGACATCATTTTAAATTCGACAGAAACTTGTAACTTTTAGGGTTTTCCGGCTTCGTTTTTCCGTTCGAAATTCGTACAAATTTGCAATCAAGTTATTTAGTGTTTAGCGAGGCTCTGATACCACTGTAAGTCGATGTAGTACACCCCAGTACTTGTGGGGAGGCGGAATTTTCAAAAACGATCAAGTTTAAAGAACGAACATCGACTAACCGCTTAAATCGAAGCTAAACAACTAATAACCTAACACATAGCTATACTAAACTATAGTGTTAAGGGATTATACCTATCGATACTAGTCCTTCGTCTTTACGATCTCCTTGTTCTCCTCGGCCTTCTCTAGGTAGTAGACGATCCACCCGAGAGCAAAACTCCAAGCTAAACCTCTAACTTGAGGTAACTAATCAACTTTGATTGCTAATCAAAGATGAAAGGATGATATAGAGTGATGGTTATGGATTGTTTAGTCTAACTAATCCTTTGATCTCAACTCATGAGGTGTAAGGATTAGGGTTTGAAGATGAGAGCTTGAGGAGAGAGAATGTGAGATATGATAATGAGATGAGAGAGAGTCTATCATAATATATTATGAAGCATTTTCTAATAATGAGAAAAGAATAAAGAGTGATGATAAATCATGCTTCATAATATCTAGTGGTGATTCATTAGCATGAGTCATTAAGCAATAAATGTGCATTTAATGAAATGAATGAATCACCACCATGACTCACAACCTCATTTAATGAATATGACACATAACCCTCCTTAGTCACCATCTTCTAGAAGCTTCTCGAACAATTACGAGAATGCCCTCCGATCCGTAAAAATACGGAAAAACTTTAGACTGTAAAAATCCAATAACCGGATACCAGTAACTGGCTTAAACCAAAGCCGACTGGTAAAAACTGTCCGAAAGTCGTACGCGCGTAAACGCACGTATGCGTCCGAACCCTTTGTCGCAAAACCATGCAACCTCTATATCGTTTCGCCTGGAGTAGGAAACTCTCTGTGTGGGACTCTAGAGACTCGACTACTACGCTGGCAGTGGGTTTAACCACAGACCGCAAGCGGCACTAGCTGTACGTAACGGTCCCCAGGTAGTTGTCGATAAGAAGGCCGATGAGGAAACCCATCCGAACTCCTACTGAGTCTGATGTGACAATCTCCATACAGTCCGGTCCGTTCGTCCAAGACTATCGCATATCGGGCCTAGGGGGGCGGCAAGCGTCAGTCCCCTAATAGCGGTATAAGTCGTGTCGGAGGGAAGCCCATTACACCCTGAGAAACTACTGGAACCTACCAGTAAATCTCGCTTGCCCTGGCCAGGGACTTTGCGTAATGGCTCTCTGACACAGCACGATATCTACTCCCAATACCGGGAGGGACGAATCCTGTCTAACCGCCACTGCCTCCAAGTGCTCGGGACTGCACCCAACTGCTACCTGTTTGCACGACTCCTTTGAGCCGTGGTAGGGTAGCAATCTAAGAACAGTGGGACACACTCGAGGCGAAGTAGCAGTGTCAAGTCTGCGGACTACGCTGTACTCATGTCACCTGGGAACTGCTCACTGACGACTGGTATCAAACCAACCAACAGTTCCCTGTGAGTCCTGTCCGGTGTACCCGTAACCTAACGAGCACCTGTATACTATCTCCAGTACGACGTACCGACGGCTGTGGGACAGACCATCTCCCCAACTGGGATGAGAAGCGTACACACCAGTCTACTCCGGAGTATCGATGCTCTGTCTCGATAATCCAACGACCAGGGACCTGAATAAGGATGTGCTTGTAGACTACCCAGCCCCCACTAGTGTGACTGCCATCACAACGCTGGTAGACAAGCAAGATCCTAAGAGCTCTATCAATACGTACACTCACATATTAAGATAGAAAAACCAAGTAGCATACTACCATGTTTAGCAAGACTGTTATATATATGTGAATATCCCAAGCTTCCATTAAGTAATATACAAGCTAGTATGATACAGTAATGGCCTTCTAGGGCATAAACACTAACAAAGCTTTCTCACTCAAAAGAGTAGAACACACTAATCCCATGGGCTAGATGAGATGAGGATGAGAGAGTAGTAATTTTGCTTTCTTTTTAAATCATTTTCTCAATTTATTTCATCACTTCAAGAAAAACTAGCAAGCTTTCATGAAGAAGGAAGAAGATGATAATGAAAAGATAATGATAATCTTTTTCTTTTGCGATGAATAGAAATATAAATCATATGATTGATATATAACCATGGTCAAGGATGAATGGATAAGAATGAGTAGAGAGTTAACTAGAGTTAGGGTTTGGTTGGGTTAAATGAATGTGTCATTCTAAATATCTTAAGAATGACAAAAGAAGAAAGCTTCTAGAAGGAACTTGAAGCTACTAACCCTAATCAAACCCTAACCTCAATTAATCATCCTTAAACATGTTTAACAATTAATCATATCATGTCACAATAATATATATCACATATATATTATATATTTGCAACAAAAGAAAATAATACAATTAACATATATCGCATATATATCAATGTATCATCCACTGAGAAAATGAAATAATAAAGCAAGCCAATATTAGTTAATATAATAATATATCATATATATTATTATATATTAAATCATCGAATCAACACTTGATCCGACGATCCGGCTATATCGAATATAACCGACTAATATATCATGTACCGATTCATCGAATCAACACTTGATCCGATGTCCCGGTTCATATCTAAATATCGCGAGAATATAATACGGTATCCCATATCGCATTATTCTCGCTCCTGCGCATATCACATATGTGCCACTACTCCGTTTCGCCTGAGCCAAGAAACCTCTGTGTAGGACTCTAAAGAATTGTCAATACGCCGGTAGCAGGTGATGATCATATCAAACACCCACAAGCTGCAAGCGGTCAGCTAAACGTAATAGCCACCCAGGTATTGAGCGATCAGAAGATCAACAAGCTAGCCTGTGCGTTCTCCTGTGAATCCAACCAGTAACACTCCCGTACAGTCCGGTCTGTTCGTCTGATATGTCGCATATCAAGTCTAGGGGTGGTCTACGTCAGACCCCAGTAACCGATAAATCGTGTCGATGTATGGCTCATAACGGGTCGAGAAACTACTAGTAACACTTACCAGTAAATCTCCATATCAGCCCTGGCCAGGGACTTCCAGTTATAGCCAATCAAACACAGCACAACATCAACTCCCTATACCGGGAGAGACGAATCCCCTCCTATCGCTCATTGCCTCCATGTGATTCGGGACTGTACCCAAAAGCCACCGTTTTGCACGCCCTCTTGGACGTGGTAAGGTGGAAATCAAAGCACAGTGGGTATCACACAAGACTCTATGACGATCTCGGGTCTACAGACTACCCTGTACCAGTGTCACCGGAGAACTGCCATCTGACGTGTGGTATATCACCATCTGGGAGTTCTCGGCGAGTCCGTTCAGTGTACCCAGTCTCCACTGAGCACCCGTACACCATCTCTGATGTCTAACACCGATGGATATGGGATCATCCATCGCCCATCATATAGGTCAAGATGCGTATACGCTAGTCTACTCTGGTGTATCGATGCCCTGTCTCGATATACCCTCGACTAGGAACAGTTATAGGATGTACTCATCGATTACCGCGGCCCCACTAGTATGATCTCATCATAGTCCCAGTAGTCGAGTACAAACCCTAAGGGCTTTATCAACATGTGAGAGTAAAACAGTAAACCAATACAAGTCAACATGTTTAGATAAAGTGAAACCAAATAGCATACTATCATGACGAGCAAGAAAGTCATCTCTATATATAACCAAGCATCCATTATAATATACATCATATGTACAACAATGGCCTCTAGGGCATATACATAACTAACATCAATAGGGTGATAAAATACACTCTACATCGACGATATATGGCATGCCTTGGCCGGTTCCTATATATAAGCATTCTTGAGTGCGGGTTGAGGAAGGGGTAAACCTGTCTCCATTTTGCCACATTGGATTCTTTCTCCATTCAAAGGGATAGCTAGTAAAGAGGGAATACAAAAAAAATAGTTCTAGTTGTTATCTTGTACGTTTTCGGCTTAATGAGACTAGACTTGACTAAAACTTCATATAAAAGCATTTAACGAACTAAATTGAGCCAAGTCAAGCGAAAGACTTCTTTGAAGAAAGCTTTAAGAGAGAAGGTTGTCCCATGCCTTTCTGATGGTGAAATAGATATTTCATACAAGTCTTCAGATATTACAAGCAAGTCTCTAGATATTACTGATAACTCCTATGTATTATAACTGTATTAAATCCAGTTATAAAGGACTGTCAGCCCATATGGGCAATGGGCATTTTGAGTTTATACAAAAATACAAGCAGAAAATTGTATACCGGAGGGTTTTATTAGGTGTAGGGTTTTTAACAATGCCAAAAATTCCAGGGGTTTGTACACAGGTTCTAAGCGGGCCAGGGTCTTTTTGACAATTTACCCTAAAAAAAATTCCTACCGCAAGTAATAAGTCATGCACCATTATATGGGAAAATTTGGGAAATCACTGCCTTATGAGCATAATCACCATGATAAAAGTATGTGAGAAAAAATTAAACGCTTTACGGGATGAATTTTAACATAAGATATAGGTGGGCAATTGTACAAATAGATATCCAAAATTTTGCTTTGATGTGGCATGATATTCACTAGCAAATAGAGGATTCGGCAAAAAAACCTATAACAAATTATTTTATAAATAAGTTATAGGTTTATTTACCAAAAACAATCAACATCTTTGGAACCGTGAAAGTAAACTATCTATATCTTTCAAAACTATAGAAACTACCACGACTTAACAGTCAACTTTGACGATGTTAAATGTTCATTTCAAATGATTATTTTGTTTTTTCCATAAATATATTATTATTAGTTATTTTATTAATAATAATAACTAATTGTTAAAATTAACCAGAAAGTTAATGATGGTACCAGTGGAGGAGAAGGGCGGCATCTCCGCAGCGAGAAAGGAAGGCACCAGAAAAAGAATATTGTTTAAGTCCAAAAATAAACTTCATTTTCAAAGAAAAGCCTAAAGCCAAATCATAATGGGCCGGCCGGCCCAAACAAGGATAAAGAAAAAGAAAAAGACATAAAATGTAATAAGTATAAAGAAATGTGCAAAAAACCAATTTTGTAAAGCCTAATAGATAAAGTGCAAAAATGTAAGGGCATTTAAACCTCACCATATGAAGAAATGACAAGTTTTCTCATTCTCTCTAATTTTTGCTAGGGTTTTCGGCCTTCATATCTCTTGAGGTGAGTTCACACCCCATCTTCTTACTCAAGAGAGATCCAAAAGATAATAGAGCTATTTTGGACGTCTCTCATCTCCCCATTTATTTTTATTTCCCAAAACAACTCATTAAAAAAGAATCCATCTTTTCTAGAAATTTTTTCCTTCAAAACTCCAAGATCCAAACCAAAACTAAATAAAAGAGCAACTTTTCTTCGACAAACTCAAAAAGGAGGAAGAGTATTCGTCCTAAGGGATGAAAGCTCATGGATTTCACTCCGGACAACCATTTTCAAGTGAAGATCACGGGGAAAGCCATTAGCCTTCACTTCCAACCGTACTCACCGTCGGATCTCCCAACGGATCCATGAGAACATGGGTTCCCCGCAACCCACGAACATGGCACCTACGCCATGTTCGTTGCCACCTTCGGATGCCCTCTGAAGGGCATCCGACCATCGGATGCATTGGCACTTCGCTTCGGATTGTTCTAAAAAGGCACTCCGCTTCGGACACCTCCCTTCGGGAGTGCCCCACCAAATAAAATTCACCTCCTTTACTGTCGAAATGTTGCCCAATCATCAGGAGGCCGTCCGACCTTGGGAGGCCACCCGGGCTCTCTTTCTCTTTCTCATCTTTATTTCTATCTCTCTCTTTCCCTCTATCTTTCCACTCTTGGGAACTCTCCGACACGCTTTAAACACGGCCCGCCTCCATGAAAAAAATTTCTTTTATGGGCATTTCGCTGAGCCCCGCAAGGAGGTTGCTGACCCTCAGCCCACTGACCAGGCAGCGGGACTGTCACGACCCAAATTAGGAATGCGACCGGCATTTAAATCACGCAATGTCTAAAAGCGTAACGTAATTCAAGTAAGCCGAAAAACCCAGAAATCTAAACCGGGAAATGATAGTAAAACAGTAAACATTAGTTTTAAAACATCACACCTTTTTAAAAAAATCTCAAGTTGTTTCTTAAAAATTCGGCAGTATCTTCTTTGTAAAAACTAGTCCCAAACGGGTACAAAACATAGAATATAAAAAAGACATCCCTAATCGGGAGCAACTTACGCCTAAAGGTGGAACACAACCACAACAGGTATATACAACATCGTAGGCGAAAAAATAAGCAAATAAGAAGTAAAACAACATCACAACATAAATAAAGCCGGCTCACACGAGCACGACACCCAGAGTTAAATAAAATACAATATCGAATCTCTCAGTCTCGTCTCTAAGTCAAATACATATAAGTGGTAGATGGAGAGTACTAGATACAAAATAAGATATACAAGTAGAATCATACGTATACTCGCAAAAACCCACCTACACAAAATCACGTGCTCAAAAGTAGCGGTATCCGCAGAAATAGATACAATAAGGAGCCCTGCCGCGACTACACTGAGGGTCAACCCTGCAAAATACTGTGGCACAACGGGAGGTGAGTTGCCAACTCGTGAATAGTAAATAACATCGTACAGGTAATCTTAAGCATGCACGATAAACAACCAATCCTACATATGCGGTCATGATGGCATATGTACAATAATATGAGATGCAGTATAATCATAATCAAGGTACTACATCGGGATACAACAACTATATGTACGGAATATGTCATAATAGTCCTGAGTGTGGGATAAAATAGAGTCATCATCAATAAGTCCTTATCTTAGAAATGCCATGTCCATCAACGACACCCAAAATCCCAATATCTCAGGCGCCGTCACTCTGATCGGCCCTCATATCATCACATCATATAACTCCGAACGGTATCCTCCAGATATCCTCCGAGTTTCCATACAATCACCGGTAGGCGGTGCTCCTCTATCGGGCTCATCACCTTTCTCTACGATCATCTTGCCCCGGACCTTACCGAGCGCACCATGTACCCGCAAACAGTTCCTCCTCACTCTTCGAGTCGGGTATGATCATAGCTCAGAACCGAGAAAACTCATGGTGGACACGAAATATCATATCAAGGGAAAAACCGCCTTTTTAAATAACTCAAGTTTCAAAATGTACTTTGCGGTTTCCCAAATCCACGAAATAGAAATCTCATAAAACATCATATGAAAATATATCACTATAGCAATATATGTATAATACTAATCATGATGCGTACTAGTACAAGAATCAATGTCTAACTGTCAATAATGAATGCGGTACAATGTATTTATCCACGACAATTTCTATATAATTACCAACGGTGCGTGTGGGCATATGAATCAGTGCTCGTGCAATATGAACCGTTAGTAATGGTGCAGTGCCCCTATTTATAATATGTCAATGTACAACATGTAATAGGATGCACAATATGATACACATGGACAAGTCACAACATATAAACATATAGCATAAGATATTATCACTTGAATCTAGCCATCTGCGCTTAACGCTATACAGGCGATTCCTCCATAGATGTTAAATCTACTCACCGGACGATCTCGAGCTAAGTGAATCCGATCACCTCTTTCCCCTTCCTGGCTACGTCCGAAGTCCCCGCAAGTGATCCTAGCATCACACAAAACTATAATGGGTGAAATAAGTAAACTTCCCGATAACACACGGAAACACCGCCAAACCAACGAATCGACTCCCACAAGCTACCAAGTGTTAGCTTAGCGGGCTATACGTATGCAGCGACATCCTAGACTACTCCTATGGCAGTTAACTACACGAAACACCTACACGAAAGTTGGATAAATCCGCATCGCACATAATCGAAACGCTTGAATTATAGATAACGGTCCCATATTTTTATACACAAAGAATTAGAGAAAGTTGCACATGCCACAAGCCTACACTTTTTCCCAGAGACCCCACGACCAAGGCCCACACACAGGCATCCTACTCTGGCCGAAATTGCAGCCATAATGAATATATCTACGGCCACGAATTAGGGGATTGGGCTCAGGTTTTGGTGGGGTGTTCTAGGCTTCTAAACTACCTCTCTGTGATAGTAACTTCTCAAAATAATATCTGGGTCGATAGCAAATTCAAACAGAGCCCCAAGTTAACAAAAATACGATATAAACACTAAACTAAAACATTAAGGTGTATTAGTGAAACTATTTAACACAAGAACTTCCCCTAGAGCCTAATCAAGAGTTTAACATCATTACCTCACCAAAACTTGGATGAAACCCTAGCCATACAGGCTCCAAGACATCTCAAGAGGGTTAAACATGCTTAGTGAAGGGTTTAGTGAGATTTAATGTTGGTTTAGACACAAGGTTAGTGGGAAAGATTTTCAAGAAGGGATTTTTGGTGAAGAAGAAGAAGAAGAAGAAGAAGAAGAAGAAAATGAGAGTGTTGAGAGAATGAGAGAATGCTCTTGAGAGCCATGCTCTCTCTCTCTCCTTATTTAATGCCTCCCATGCTTGTCCCCCATGTCTCACATGCCTCATTATTTGTTCTTTTTCCTTTTTCCTTATAAAAATAAAACCTTTTTACTTAAAAATAAATATGTATATATGTAATATGACATAAAAAAAAAGGTTAAGTGCCATGGCTAGCAAATCATGGTTAACACATCCTTAACCCTAAATTAACATGCACATGTGTGTGCCTAAAAAAAATACCGCAAGTATAAAAATAATTAAATAAAATATTAATTAATTATAATAAAATATATGAAAATAATTATTAGTTAAATTTATTAAAAACTCACATTATCGCTTAATTAACTCTAATCGCGTTTTAAGATGTTACAGGGACCCCCTGCGAGGCCCCTAGAATGTTCAAAACGCCCCTCAAAAGGGTTCTCAAACACAACTTTATATACACACATATTTCAGAGTGACTTCGTATTTTAAGTATGACCCATTAATCGGAAGTGCTCTCGAGTCAAAACGAGAGATAATTAACTGCAGTTTTATCCTTGACTGCTGGAGATTAGAATCCCAATGATCAATAAACCTTCATCTGTAATGGGCAGGGGGAATCTGTACAAGCTTAAAACACGCGTGCATCCATCTCAATAGGGAGACGAAAACACCCTACAAATATAATGAGAGAAGTTGATAGTGATAAAGTTGATGATGAAGATGATGAAGTTGATGGTGATGAAGATGGAGAGGATAGCGAGGAAAAGCTGGGAGTCGGGGACAGAAGTGGAGGGAGTAGGCGGAGGTGGGGGTCAAGGTCCATGGAGGGGGGAAAGGAGACGGAGTAGGGGCTAGAATGGGGTTGTCGATGGCGGGGGTGAGGGGGAGACTGTTTTGGATAGAGATGTATAGATTTGGAGGATAAGAAAAGAGGAGGAAGAAAATGGAGATTGGGTAGAAGAGGAAGAAGATGATAGGGAAGAAGGAAAAAGATGGCCGTGGCGGCCGCCGGTTATGGCGGATGGAGGAGGAAGGAGGAGGGTTAGGTTGGTATTAGGGCTGGAGTAAGGATTTTCATCGTTCGGAAATTAGGGTTAGAAGAAAGGTGTAATTTTTATTTTTAAATTTTTTTTGGATGAGGTGATAACTTAATTGACATGACGGTGATGTGGTGCGGTTAGTAATGACGTGTCACCGTTTGTCATGTTAGTTTTTTGTAGATTCCAAAGGTATTGGTAGTTTTCTGTAACGACTCTGAAATCTTAGTACGGAAATTCTTTTGTTAATATACAGAAATGAGCTTGACTGCCTGAGTTTGAGTTATAAGTCACTTTAGCTAAATAACAGCAAGAAACAACTTGTAACTCACTGGTAAAGCCCTTGCACGGCTGTGACGTAGCCTGTGTGTTTGATCCCCATCAGACACAATTATTTTTTCTGATTTTTCCTTTTAATTTTTTGGAAGCCTAAAAGATTGCACGTGCAATACACATGGAAATGAAAAGTCAAAAAAATCTAACATGTGGAAAATGGAGTAAATAGGTTTTGATTAGCTGGCACGAATCTCGAGGCCAGATGTCAAATATCGATCAACGGAATTGAGGAAAAGACTGGCGCCGACGGTTGATGTGAGGCTAAATGTCCCCAGGCTTTAATCACATACCCCTTCACCTACCCATAACTCCCCTGCACTGCTTGATTTCCCTGCAATCAAACAGAGACCCCTCAATTCACCATTAAACCTCATTTTAATGCTTTTTGATTCACATTTTTAAATCCAAAACCCTAATTTTCACTATAAATACCATCCCACATTTTGGCTCAGTACAGTTCTGAAAATTCTAGGCAAAACTCTCAAAAAAATTTCCTAAGTACAAGTAGAGTAAAGAGGAGTTAGAAAGCGATCAACTTCCGGCGAAGATCGAAGTCAATTCCGGAGCTCCCGCAACGCCACGAAGACACTCTTCTTTTTCCTCATCCTTTTTCCTAAGTTTCCAAACGGTAAGTCCCTTCCAAACTTCCCTTCTCTTCATTAAGAATTCTTTTTAATCAAAATCGGTAAAACTGAAGTTATACTGATAACTTCTTTTATAAAAGCCATAACTTCAATTCCTTTTATATTTTGGTCAAACCAACTTTACCCCTTCACTTGTAATTTTAATATCAACATTTAGAATCAAGATTTAACCTAGAATCTCATGTAATACAACCATATTTGATTTTTTTCATTAAAATACCTTGAACTTTATAAACACTATTTTTAGTATTTGTTAAAACAATACTTTTAGGAAAACTTCACGGGGTAATGACCTACCCCACACGCACACTTGGATCAATAGCACGATGTCTCTTTTGTATGGATATTTGTTACAAAGATAATATTACGATAAAATACCACATAACTTTAAAAAACCGGATTTCTTTTAAATTGATATTTTATATCTTTTGCGAATACGCATCTAGAACCCTCTTTAGAGGACCCGCTAACGGATGGTGCGGATTATCACACATTATTGAACTAGTAGAACGAGATGCAGACCTCCTCACGGAGTATTCGGTCTCGAAAGGATTTAAATATGGTTTTTTAAGAAATATAAATTTTCTAAATGAAATAAAATTATTTTTAAATTAAAATTATATAAAATTATAAATCAATATTTTCAAAATATAATAAATCTATATTTTTCAAAATTGAAAAGATTAACAGATGACAATAAAATACCATCAAGATACCAAAAGACAAGTTTTATAGTAAAATACCATGAACTTTCCAAGCTAAGTAATTATCACTAAAATACCCCAATACTTAAAATCCTTACTCATGACAACCCCAAATAATACTAATCACCCTCGAGGTATCATTTTTAACTATATTAAAATATTTTTCATAAAACCTCCTCGAGTTATATAAAATCAATATTAAGGACTTTAGTAAATATAGGTTTAAGCGAGATCAATTCTCTTGAGCTCTAGGGAGCCGGAGAAAGTGAGTGCTTACCTATTTAAGATAGACAACATAACGGAGTTATCAATGGTAATTGTCTTGGAAAAAGACACAAATCCTGCCGTACATGTGCAGCAGTTACCGATAATTCCCGAACCTATGATTTCCAGAATTAAATCAGTACAAGTGTCTGAGTCTAATTCAAACCTGAATCCAATTCAAACCTGAATCTAAAATCAAACATGAATACTTGAACATGAACATGAACACTCGAATTCAAACCATCAATATCAAACATATATACTTGACTTAACCAATCCCTTGTTATAATTGGACATGAACCTAACATGAATACCAGAACACAATAGTTGCTATTTAAACTGACTTGACTCGAACCATGAATACAACTTGACATGAATACAAGAATACTTGACACGAATACATGATATTGACATGAACTCAATCTTGCAACTTGATGTATTCATGGATTCGAGTAAGCTTGGTAATCTTAACTGTAACGTAGAATACACGGGGTGTTGGGGTAGTTCTTGTGTGAATCCAACGGAAAATCAGGAGTCCCCCTAGATCATGAATCCATGTCTACTAACACAAGCAAGCTATCATGAGGGCCCGTGTTTCCTTGCTCCTGGATTATAGCCTGTTGTGTTTGGAATACTTCAACACCAGTTTGAAGTCCCGTTACCAATACTTGATTCGGGCCCGTGGTTCTTTACCTTTGGATTACGGCATGTTGGGTTCAAGAACACTCTTGAGATTGGTTGACATTCACCCTTAAACTTATGTAACATTAGTTGACCCATGTAAAGACCTTTTAGGACACTTACATTCACTTCATTTTCACTATACCTACACTCCACGATCATGTTATACTCTTTTTCTATGCTCATGTTATATTGTTATACTTACATAATAGCCAATAACTTTACCATGTTATACCTGTTCATGTTTCATTTCCATTCATACTATACCACATGTTACCTTGCATATCTATTTATATGCATTCATCCCATCTTTTTGGGGACTTACCGAGCGAAAGTTCGCTGACGGGCATTCCACCCATCTTTGTTTCTTAGAATGTTTGTCAGATACTGTAGAAACTGAGGAGGTGAATACCACCGAGGAGGAGCACGAACAGATCACGACTCAGGATTAGACTAGCTATTTTTTCTCAGTTTATGTATGCCACCTGTTTAGACATTTCTCTTCTTGTATTGTATTTCCTTTCAGTTAAACTTATGTATTGTAAATGCTTCAAGTTGAATGTAAATAAAGTTGTTAAAGTTTAAATCTCATGTTTATTTCTTGTCATTTTATATTGCTTATTTTACGCTTAGCGTATTTATTCCCGAAAATGATCTTCTTGAAATAAATACGTCGCGGGCTTGCCACGTCACCGTTTCCGTCTATTGGGAAGCGGGGTGTGACAGATTTTGTTGGCGGCCCATGCAGGTCAGTTTTGCATGAAGTCTTATGCAATATATCACAAGAAATATGAAATTCAACAACTTTACATTCCTTGCCATTCAATTTCCTTTGAATTTATCCAAATCTTTTTTCTCTATCTAAGATGATAGATTCTCCCAGCAACCCTAGCACCAATGATGGAAGTACAACACTATAAGTACCGTTACCGTTCTACCACCTCCACCTACCATAGCCATTCCACTCACAGAACAGACGATGTTTCTGGAGGCTATCAAAAGCCTACTTGAGGGTCAGCATTTTATGTCAAGTGCCAAAAGGTAATAGTAGTTTTTGGTAAATAAGCCCAACTTTTACTAATAATCATATGACTGAAAATGTACCGGTAATTGGTGAGCTCTGTTTTTTGCTCTGCAGGTCTTCGAGGTTGTGTTTCTTCAAAGATATTTCCTTAAAAGCTTATTTCTTTTGTTCATCTATAAGAAAATTAAGCAGCGCTAACAATTATTCATAAATCTAAACAAATCCAAAGAAAAAAACTGTTTTATTCATCAAAGATTCTATCAACATTTACCAAGCCAAACTTGAGGTAAAAGTAATTTATTCGAATATCTTTTCCTAGAAAGATTTTCCTGTTTCCACATCCATAAGTGAAATATTACGCAACACCCAACAATCTTTTGCAAGTATAAGAAGCTTTAAATTTAAAACTTAAAGTTATGATCCATGTAAATGATCTATTTTTTTATTATAAAAACACGAAATATCTTCAGAAATCCATAATTACTCATCAGCTGATAGATCTAGGACCTGTTATAAATTGTTAGACTTAATAAGAAAGTAGAGCAAGTAAAGTGCACATGAGACACATAATATTTTTTACGTGGAAAACCCACTCAATGTGAGGGAAAAAATCACGAGACCTAGTACAGAAAGTTTATCATCCACTATGAGAATAATGGGATTACAAAGTCTGTCTCTAGCATACTAGAGGATCATCAATATAGAGTTCTTTAATACAAAAGTGGATTACAACAAGAACGAACTCACCGACACACCGTTGACGGTACACCTTTGACACCTCGGTCCTTCACTCGTCGCTTTGAGTGGATAGCTTCACTTAGATGAATTTTAAGTGGATGGTATTGGGTTGATACTTGGACGTGTTGGATGTTAGATGTTGGATGCACCAAGAAGCCTCTATTTATAGGTGGGAGCAAGTCTCCTTGGTCAAGCAATACAATTACTCCATTTTCTTCCCAAAGCCAACAAACTCCAATTTCCAAGGTTCATTAACCATATTTCCCAAGAGTAATACCAACTCTTAAGAAACCCACCTTTTATCTTTCAAGAAGTATTAACTCCAAGAGAGGACAACCATGCTCTTTTCATCTTCTAAGAAGTATTAACTCCAAGGGACCTTTCATCTTCCAAGAAATACTAACTCTAAGAAAGGATAACCATGCACACCATGCATGTAACTTTGAATAGAACACATTCAGCCATAAGAAGTGAGATTCCCAACAAACCCCCCCTCATGACTTATGAGGAGAACACCATGCCTGCAACTAGTCAACAGATCTCGTGGTTGTTTTTGGTCAACGACTTCGTTATCACATCTGAACCATTTTTATCAATATGGATTTTCTGTAGCTTTACCATATTCTTTTCAATGACGTCTCAGATCCATTGATAGTGAATATCGATGTTCTTGGATTTAAAGTGGAAACTCGGATTCTTTACTAAATGGATGGCACTTTGATTTTCACATTGAGAAAGCATAACATATTCATTACTAGAGTACCTTGTTGATGGTTGACATTCTCTTGTTGATTTCCTAGGTGTTGGAACTTCAGGCGGCTGGACTGGAGTTGGCCTCTCCTCCTCGTGGTCATTCGGACTTGTTCCTGCCAAAAATTTTAGCTTAAAACTTGCTGTTCCCTTTATAAAAATAGAGGGCAGCCCCCATGTGTTAAACACGTGATCACTCACATGCGAAACATGTGAGTAGCGGCTTTAGATAGATTTAAATCCTATGATACCCCCACGTCCAAAGCACGTGAGCACTCACACGCAAAATACGTGAGTACCTGCTGCAATTAGGATTAAATCTTATAGCAGTGCCCATGTATTAAACACGTGAGCACTCACATGCAAAGCATGTGAGTATCGGCTTCAGATAGAATTAAATCTTATGATAGCCCTCACGTATTAAACATGTGAGTTCTCTTACCGCATTCTTGTTGCAGCGCTCACATGCAAATCACGTGAACGCCGCTGCCATATATGTATATGGCAGTGCTCACGTGATAGCACGTGAGAGCCCCAATTTGAAATGCTCTTATCTTATAGAATTAAATTCTATATGATAGAATTAAATTTTATTTGGGAAATATTTTTCCTGATTTTTCTATTATGGAAAGATATTTCTCTAACAGAAAATGTTTGGATTTAAAATCTAATGGTGATAAAATATCACCAATTAAACCATCTGATAAAATTAAATTCTATGGTTAGGAAAATATCTTGCTAACAAGATATTCATATGATAGAATTAAATTCTATGTTAGGAAATATTTTCCTAATCTTGTAATCATATGATAGAATTAAATTCTATGTGGGAAATATTTCTCTGATCTTTTTAAAATAAAAAAGACCTTCTCTGTTAAGCAGAATTAAATTCTATAGTTAGGAAAATATTTTCCTAACAAAATATTCATATGATAGAATTAAATTCTTTGTTAGGAAAATATTTTCCTAATCTTATTAAACAAACAAGATATTCATATGATAGAATTAAATTCAATGTTAGGAAATTATTTTCCTAATCTTGCTAAACAAACAAGATATCCATATGATAGAATTAAATTCTATGTTAGGAAAATATTTTCCTAATCTTGTTAAAACAAACAAGAAATCTTTTTTGTTAAGAAGAGAGCTTTCGGATTAAAAATCTAATGGTGAATAAAATTTATTGGTTTATTTTTAAGATCAATTTAATTGATTATGAAATCAATCACGATCTCTCAATGAGAGATTTTCTCAAAACAGATTGATTTTTCTCTTCTCCTATAAATAGAAGTAAAGATATTAAATCTCGGAGGAAGAAACCCCCCCTCCAGAAGCTTCCGTAAAAATACAGAAGCCTCACCATAATCTTCTACAAAAAATAAAGAATTTAATTCTTCGAAGAAGAAGATCTTCCTCCTCTCAAACCCTAGGTAAAGAAAACACAGAGATAAAAATGTCTCATTTACCTATCATATGCATAAAAGGGTTTAACGCTTCATAAGAACTTAGTTCTTCCTCTGGATCTAATATCCATAAGACAAGTCCCTTATGATAAAGAGAATTTAATTCTCATAGGCGGTCTTAATCTTAATTTTAGATTCAGAGGAGAACTATTAGCGTTCTTTCCACCATCATCACAAAAGAAAAAGAGAAGAAAAGATGAAATTTATACTCCAGGAACTTAGTTCCTTCAAAATATGCCGAAGAACTAAGATTTCATATAAAAAGATAGGGTTTTTACCCTTTGGAACTTAGTTCCCATATAAAAGAATTTAGTTCAAATATAAAAAAGAACTTAGTTCTCGCATAAACGAGATTTGCAGGAAAAAAATAATTTAGAGATTATGATTATCTCTGTGAAGAGTTTAACACTATACCAGAGTTTAATCTCTGCATGCATATGGCAGCGCCTCACGTGATACTCATGTGAGCGCCAAAGCCTTAGTGCCTCATATGATACTCACGTGAGGGCTAGTGCCTTAGCGTCCACGTGATATCATGTGAGCACCGGTGCATAATTTGGATATTATATTCATAGTCCTAAATGACTAAGTGCTTAGCACTGCTGGGTGATATAGAAACCCAATCTTTAGCCCCAAATTGGCTAAGTTTATGAAGTGAAAACTTCTTTGATCCCATATGCTTACATGTTTAAGTTGATCTTAATCTAAAATAAAATTAATGATCATCAATAATATTTCCAAGCTGATCTTAGTCAGATATATGACTAATGATCGTTCATCCAAGCTGATCTTAGTCGGATATATGACTAAAGATCTTTCATCCATGATGATCTTAGTCCCATATATGACTAATGATCTTTCATCGATCTTTCATCCATTTGCTTTTAGTCTTATATACGACTAATGATCGACAGCCCAAATTGATTTTAGTCCAATATACGACTAATGATCTTTATCTTAGTCTTATATAAGACTAACGATCCTCAGTTCTGACATGATCTTTTCCTTCATATACGGGATTTGGTTCAAGGGTACATCTTTCCTCACATTTAATATACGTCGTTGTAATTTCTCAACGTCTTCAGAGAGGCGGCAGGCCCCAACAACCAACAACTCCTCATCACAACTTGATGAAAAATATGAAATTTCATCAAAACAAGGAATGTCCTAATCCTCATATTGATACACCTCATATTTATACACTTCCATATTGATGTGCACACCTCATATTGACATGCATCCCATATAGATGCGAATATCATATTGAGCTCCAGCTTTATACATATATGTATATGTATATTTTCGAAGGAAATATAAATGCCTTCAAATTGGATCGCACCCCAATGTTGGGTGCATCCTATATTATTATCGTTCACTTCGCCACATAAAAATACACGTACGTGCAAGATGAAAGATGGATCGAAACGTCCCTAAACTAATATTTCGTCCCGAACACGGGAATGTTGGACCCAAATGTCCCTAAACTAATATTGAACCGCGATGTTCTTAAACTAATATGTTTTGCCTTATGGACCGTCTCCATATTGACTACCGTATACTATCCATGGGATACTCATATATAATCTAATGATCAGTTGAGCCCATATACTCATTGTTTCTAAGTCGATCTTAGTCTCATATATGACTAACGATTTTTAAATCAAACCAAAATATCCTGTGAACTGATGGACGTCATTTATATGAGATATGCGTCCTAAGTTCAAAACCCCAAATCTAATATACGGATTTGGACTAATCCGCGCCCTACGGACGATGATATATATTAGTTTCCGTACACAATCCAAGGGCATCCCTATAATAACCAAAGATAACAAGACATGAAGTGATATTTATGGAGTAGATGAAAGTTGTTATCACAACACGATAGCATAATTAACTGCAGGGGCTTGCACCTGTAGGGAAGTGCGTCCCCACAATAAAAAAAACCTCACATATGAGAAGGAATCTGATAAGTCACGCTACAACAGTCGTATCTATCTAAACCTCCGATACACGGTACTATAAATAAACTTGGCATCTTCGGAGATCTGGATGGATATGTTCCAAATAGCATCTGCCCCCGTATTTAGGCTAGACACCTCCACGTCTCAGTCCAGTCTTTGATGGTGAATGGGACCGATATCCACCTCATTATTATCGACCTTGATCACATCATCTCCCCTATTAGCATGCATCTCGGGAGGAGGCAGTGGTTTCATATCTTCGATCACTTCTGGAGAGGATTGCAGCATCGGTCCCTGTGACGTCGGTCTATCTCTTTTAATGATGTCTTCAAGGGTTTGGTCTTCAAAGAAAACTATATCTCGGTTTCTAACCAGATTATTGCTTTCTAGGTCTCACAACCTGTATCCAAATTCATCATTTGAGTATCCCAAGAAAATACACTGTTTTACCTTGGCGTCGAGCTTCGCCCTTTCATCTTTAGGCATGCGCACAAATGCATGACAACCGAACACCCTTAGATGCTTGTAGGATACTCATTTCCCAACCGAACTGTTTTACCGTTGTTCTCATTGCCTTGGGCCAAAATACCTTTGGCAGCTTTGCATGTGATAACATACTCTCGATTCTTTCCATAATTGTACGGTTCTTATGCTCGGCGATACTGATATATGGAGATGATTTTGTACATGTCCTTTTGTGCCTTAAGTATGACTCTTGCAGTACTCATCAAATACCCTAATATACTCCCCACCATTATCCGTGAGAATGCACTTGAGAGACCTTCCCATCTCCTGCTCAACCATTGGATGAAACTGCTTGAAGATGTCCATAACTTGACTTTTCTGCTTTAGCGCATACACCCATGTCTTCCTGGAGAAGTCATCTATGAAGGTAATGTAGAGTGTTTTCCATCATCTTATTGAGATAGAAATGCGCGCTCTAGTCAGGCATGTACAGATTCCGCTTTCCTAGGATAGGCTAGGGTTTATTGATTTTAGGTATCCGAATTTCCGGCATCCGCGGACTAAGTTGCCGTTAATTACCCCTTGCCTTTGGTGCGAGAGAACCTCCGATTAATGGGTCAAACTGGTCATGCGAACTCAATGTGCAGTATGTGCGTGTTGTGTTTTGAATGTGCTTTAGACGTATTGGGGGCCTCGCAGAGTTTACGGGGGTCCTACTATCCGGCAGGCTGGGGGTCAAGGGGGCTAAAACCCTTGTTTACCGCTGAAGACTGGACTGAGACGTGGAGGACGTCTCGCCTGAATTTAGGGCAGATACTATTTGGACATATCAACCCACCTCTTTGAAGATACCAAGTTGATTTATGGCACCGTATATCGGGGGTTTGGATAGATGCGACCGATATAGCAGACTTTATCAGATTCCCCTTCATTTGTGAGGTTTTTTTTTGTGGGGATGCTCTTCCCTATAGGTGCAAGCCCCTGCAGTTAATTATATTATCATGTTGCGATAACCACTTTCTTATGCTCCAGTATTTCACCTCGTGTCATATTATGTTTGGTTTATTTTGGTTGCCCGTGGACTGTATATGGAGACTAGTTTATGTCATCGCTCATAGGACGCGGATTATTCCAAATCCGTACATATATTTTCATAATTTGGGTTTGGATCAAGGATTTTCTTGATGTGGTCCACGTTGGTAGCTTGGTTAGCCAACGAGAATGAATTTAGGATGCATTTCTTATATTTGTGAGGTCCATCGGTTTATATGAAACTTGGGCTTTATCTAAGGGTCGTTAGTCTTATTTGAAACTAAGATTAACTTAGATATTTTGGGTCAAGCATTTACTTGATAAGGTCTGCGTTGGTAGCTTGGTTTGCCAACGGGAATGAACTTAGGACGCATTTCTCACATTTTTGAGATCCATCCGTTCATGGGAAACATGGGGTTTGATCTAAGTATTGTTAGTCTTACTTGAGACTAAGATCAACTTAGGAACAGATGAGCATATGGGCTCAACCGATCATTGGATCATATATGAATAGCCCATGAATAGTATACGGTAGTCAGTATGAAGAGATTCCGCAGGGCAAAACATATTAGTTTAAGCACGCCGTGGTCCAACATCACCGTGTTTAGGGCGACGCGCTAGTTTAGAGATATTTAAGTTCATCATTCCCATGTTTGGGATGAATATTAGTTTAGACATTTCGGTTCAACATTCCCGTGTTTGGGATGAAGGAAGAGGAGTTATTGGTTGTTGGGACTCGCTACCTTGTTCTCCGCCGGAAGACGGACCGGAACGTTGGGACATCTGGCCTGAATCTTGGGGGCAGATGCTATTTAGATTTATCCGTCCTCCTCTCCGAAGATACCAAGTTGATTTATGGCACCGTATATCGGAGGTTTAGACGAATGCGGCCGTTGTAGCAGACATTATCAGATTCCCCCTCGTTTGTGAGGAGTTTTTTTTATTGTGGGGACGCTCTTCCTTGCAAGCGCAAACCCCTGCAGTTAATTACGTTACCGCATCGTGATAACTACTTTTTCCTGCTCCGGAGGTTCACTTCGTGTCGTGTGTATGTTTGTTTTATTTTGGTTCCCCGTGGATTGTATAAGGAGACTATTTTATGTTGTCGCCCGTAGGGCGTGGATTAGTCCAAATCCATATATTCGTAGATTTTGGTTTGGTTTGATTTAAGAATCGTTAATCCGATTTAAGATTAAGTTCAACTTAAACATGTGAGCATTTGGGCTCGATTATTTGAGTTTAAGGATATCGCGGTCTATTATCGCCATGTTTGAGGCAAAATGTTAGTTTAAGGACGTTTCGGTCCTTTGTCGCCGTATTTGGGGGTGAATATTAGTTTAAGGAAATTTTGGTCCATCATGCACCCTGTGCGCACGTTTATTTGTTACGTGGCAGAGTGAACAATGGAGATATGGAATGTGCTCAATTTGGGGGCACGATCCGATTTGAGGCGTGCACGTCGGTTTGGAAGTGCATCAACGAAAGAAGTTGTTGGTCGTCGGGACCCGCCACCTCTCTGAAGATGTTTAGGAATTACAACGATATATATCAAAGGTGTGAAGAGATGTACCCTCGAACCAAATCGCGTATTTGAAGGAAAATGGTGTGATGGACCTAAGAATCATCAGTCATATTTGAGACTACGATTAACTTAGCAGACATGAGATGAATATCATTTTGGATATCATCGATGGGAGATCATTAGTCATGTTTGAGACTAAGATCAGTTTGGATATTAATTTGGATATCATAAATATATGCTTAGCCAATTTGGGCTGAAAAATGTTTTGTTTGGTTTAAGGGGCGTTAATCTAATTTGAGATTAAGATCAACCTATCCATATGAGTGTTTGGGCTCAATTTATTTTTAACTAAAGATACGTTAGTCTTATTTGAGACTAAGGTCAACTTAGCAACATTTAAGGATCATCAAATTTTAGTTGAGATCCAACAACAGAGCATTTGGACTCAGTTGCAAGACTTTAGTAACTTAACCAATTTAGGCTTTAGTCTGCTTAGTCTTCCCCTTTTTTTGAAAAAGTGCTAAGCACTGCCTTGGGCTCTATTTATTCAGTCCCTTTTTTTATGCAAAAAGTGCTGAGCACTTATACGAGTTCTGACGCCCACTTATAAACATGTGGAGCTTTCAGTCATGGGCATTGCCCAATACGTGTTGAGCACTTTACTCATTTTGTATTTATATGGAGTGCTAGGCGCTCTTTATGGTGTCTACGTAGGGAACACGTGAGGCGCTGGGCACTGCCCAATGAGTGTTGAATATTCAGCCGTTTGGCTCTCTCTTTTTCTTATGGAGTGCTGAGCACTTTATGGCGCCCTCGTGATTTTTAACGTACGGCGTTACCCAATGAGTGCTAAGAACTTTTTTCCTTGTGGCGCCCACTTGAGGAGCACATGAGGCGCTAGGCGCTTTTAGAGACGTCCACGTAGGAAGCCCGTGGGGTGCTGAGTTCTTTTCTCCGCTGTTGATAGCATTTTTGCCCATTAATGATCACCAGGATCTTTATTTTGAAGATCTAAGATCAAGCTTCATTTTTAAGAACTAAGTTCTTTTGTAAAAACTTGGTTTCTCTTGTATGCTTTTGTTTTTTAGGAACTCAATTTTTGGTTCTTTTCTGAATTTTTGATTCTCAAGAACAAGTTCTTCCCGATGAGAATTAAATTCTCAACTTGTGGGAGACTTGCCTCGTGGATCTCAGATCCAGAGAAATAACTAAGTTCTTTTAAAAGGGTTAAACCCTTCAATAGGTAAATGAGATGTTTTGATCTCTATTTTTTATTTACCTAGGGATTTTGAGGAGGGAGATCTTCTTCCTTGAGAATTCAATTCTCTGTTCCTTTTGAAGCTTTCTGACTCTTTTCTTTAGAAGCTTATGAGGGGTTCCTCACTTTCAGACTTGAAGTCTTGGGTCCTTTATATAGTAGAGGCAATTTGTTAATTAGTTTTGAGGAAATCTCTTATTGAAAGATTCCAATTGATTTGGGGAATTTTATCCACCGTTAGATCTTTGATCCAAAGGTTTCTGTTTTACAGAACATATTTTCTTTTTGTCTTTTTAACAAGATTGGGGAAATATTTTCCCATATGCAGAGTTTTATT
Source organism: Agapanthus africanus (assembly GCA_030015575.1). Classification (NCBI taxonomy): domain Eukaryota; kingdom Viridiplantae; phylum Streptophyta; class Magnoliopsida; order Asparagales; family Amaryllidaceae; genus Agapanthus; species Agapanthus africanus. The sequence goes on from CM057347.1 coordinate 430,044,173, forward strand.
CTGTGAAAAGGTAATTTTTAATCACCATTGGATTTTTAATCCAAGGGTTCTCTATTTTACAGAGGGCAATCTTTCTTATTTAGAAAGATTGAGAGAATACATCCCAAAATAGAATTTTATTTTATGATCCAACCGAAGGTATCTTTCTCATTTTTATAGAAAGATTTTGGGAATGCTTTCTCCCGACAGAATTTAATTCTGCATTTTTGATGATTTATCATCTCCGTTGGATTTTTGATCCAACGGCTCTATTTAACAGAGAGTAGAATTTAATTCCACCTGGGCGCCGGCGCTCACGTATTGTGCACGTGAGGTGCCGGCGCTCACGTATTGTGCACGTGAGGCGCCACCTGAGAGTTTTAACTCTTATTTAATAGATTTTTTTTGTGCTTTGCATACTGGCGCCCGCGTGAGGAGCACGTGCGGCGCTATATGACAGTTTTAACTCTTATTTAATTTAATAGATTATTTTGTGCTTTGCACACTGGTGCCCGCATGAGGAGCACGTGCGGTGCTATATGAGAGTTTTAACTCTTATTTAATTTAATAGATTCTTTTATTCTTTACACACTGGCGCCTGCATGAGGAACACGTGAGGCGACACCATAGGATTTAATCCGATAAAATTGGCTCTGGCACTAGCGCCCTTGTGGAGGGAACGTAAGGCGCTGCCTCATTAATTTTGAACAGAACTTTGCTATTTTATTGGGGGAAACAAATGCCCCCCCACCGTTGCACTCACATGGTTCACACGTGAGTGTAACAGTGACACCTTTTCCACTGTTTGATCTTCTGGGGAGTTGAACCGTCCTCTTATGTTTTATAAATAGGGCCTTTGGCCCTTAAGATGACTACTGTTTCCCTCATCTTCTTGAGTCTTCTTCCTTCGTTGAGAATTTAATTCTCTTTTTAGAGCTCAGATCTTTGTCCAAAGAAACTCCCCTTAGAGTTAAAACTCTGTCAAAATTGGTAAGAATCATGACCATGATTTAACCCTTGAAAGAATCTTTTCATGTTCTAGGGTTTTTAACCCATTATCAGAGCTTTGCTCTTCTCTTGTAATGATCTCTTAGAGATCTAAAACTTTTATTTGACTAGATCATAGGTCTTAAAGATCTTTAGGGTTTTACCCTGTTACTAATTTTGATTTTTGAAAGTTATTTGGAATTTATTTCCATTTCCCGAGCGGATTTCTAGGATTTTATTCCACTGTTCTACAGAGCTTGGCTTCGAGAAAAAAATTTCTTTTAAAGAAATTCTTTTTGAGAATTTCATTCCTTTTCTTATTTTCCTTTTAGGATCTTTTTTTGGCAGATTTGAGATCTTTTTTTGGCAGATTTGAAATCTTTTTGTGGGACACATTTCTCGAGGGAGTTTAACTCCGTAGTTCAATGAGATTTTCTCATTAAATGAGAATCCTTATGGATTCCTTATGGATTCCCACAATGAGTGCCTGCCTCATCATTGGTGGGGGTATTATCTTGATTTTGTGGGGCCCCTTGTCCCTTTCCCTTTGAACTGTGGTGACTTTTACCACGTAGTACAATTCTAGGTGTGATAAAAATGTTAAGGTCTTGAACATCGTGTTGATAATTAACCCCTCCTTCCCCTTCGTTCACTCGAAGTGTGCTTTCGCCGACGCACCTACAGATTGGGAAGTCTTCGCATTTATTCGGGACTATAACCCAGAGCAAAAGTCTCTTCATCTGTGGGGGTCATGGTACAGTCAAATTATCTGGGGTCGGCGCAGTTTTACTTACGCAACGCCTTCGGAACCGATCCTGGCGATCCATTATACTAACCCGCCGCTGGTAACTTACACAATAGAAGAGGTCAACTGGACCTCGGAAGGTCGTCTTCAACCTTCCATGGCATCAATACCAGTGCAACCGCCGATGGCCCTGGACATTTTAGGGCGATGAATATGCCAAGGAGAGTCGCGTCGTTGGGAGCAAGTTTACATGATAGAAATGACTCCCCGTCATTCGGCTGGCTATTTGCAGTGGGCTCGATATACCCTGTCGGCCAAGAAATCGTTGCTACTGAAGACCGGGCTGTATCCGGTGATCTATGCGTCCCTCTTTCACTACCACACTCCTCATGTGTGGTGGGTCAAATCTTATCAGATTGGGAGGTTTCAATCTCATTGGAGGAATTTGCGGAGATATCTAGATTACCCGTCAAAGGGGAACATTATGAAGAGATACTTCCCTCTGATGAGTATATCTTTGCCACCAAATCAGTGGTAATGGGTCTTACTCTGGAGAATGCCGTTCAATACCAGCTTCCGAGCTTGCTCAAGGTGTTGAACATGTACGAGAGCTTATTCCTGGAGTCTAGTGGACACGAAGTTAGCTTCACAGATTTCATCGTCCGCTTTCTTCATTCGGAGGCTCTGTCTAAACAAGCTGCGAAGTTCGCCAAACTCGACGACCCGTTCGGATTTGGTCCGGACAACTTACCGACCACGGAGGCAGATCTAAAGAACTTCTTTATTCCCGATACTCCAGTCGTCCCCCTCGTAGAGATTGCCGCTCCGAGCATTGACGAGGAGACGTTCTTCATTGGGTTTATCGGCCTGTGGCTGAGTTGGTTTGCACTTCCGATGCACCCCCGCTATATGAGACCATCTGTCTTTTATCCAGCTCATCGCATCGCTGCGGGGATGCGCATGGCCATTGGGGTCACGGGACTGGCTTATTTATATTATGGCTTGAGCTTAGCAGCCGACACTACTTAGCCGGGGTAAAGCCTGTAAATCTCCCATTGCACTACTTCACCTCATGGATCGAGATGCACGTGCTGGGTGCTTTTGGTGTTCATAAACGACCCCGATTTTACGAAGGCTACAATTTTCCCCGAGTCATGCACCTAGTCGACGCTTCTGCTCCAGACCTAACACAGCGGGAGGCTCGGCGATTGCTCCTTCGCCCACACATGGTTGGGGACAGCATGACCTTTGTCGATAAAGTTCTGACCATCGGTAAAGAATCTTCCAAAGTGATCCAACCATTGCATGATGTTTCCATGGACGGGGCTTCTGTATTGAGGGCTCGAGAGGTTGTACACCTGTATTCTATCAGGCCAGGTTTTCTGGTATTTAGACAGAATGCCTCGGTGCTGTTTATGAGGTATAACCCGCATCGCTTTGCCCAGCAATCGGGTTACAATCAAGGCGTTCCTCTCGAGGCGTTCCTGATTGATCCGGTTGCTACGGAAGAGGGCGTTCACAGTGCGGCGCATCATTTTATGCGGTTAAATACGGGGTCCCATTTCCTCATCAGCGAGCCGAGTTATATTCCAAAGGCTTCGAATTCTTACGTTGCTTGGTACCAGCATGCAACGGGTGCTGTCATCAAGGAGGAGAGGCTGCTGCTGCTTGACCATAAGAATGCTGTCCCATCCAGTAATCCAGAGGTCCCATTGAAGCGAAGGGCAGTCGTGTTCCCTTATTTGAGAGAGATCGCCACGGTTATAGCCCCACACGCTTTTCCTAGTGAGCCTCGACCAGATTTTCCTGCGACAGCGGTAACCATGGTGTCTCCGGAATCGGGCGTTGGTGTCACGCCCCGCTTCCCAGAGTACGCAAGATTGGGCACGTAACATAGCCAACCATGCTAGCTGTGGGTAGGAAGTATCCATCCACAGTCACATTACGGTTGTAGAGATATCAAGAACAATATAAATAAACTAATCTAACACATGTCCAAATCCATAATAACAAGAGTCAATAAACAATAGTGCGGAAGCAAATGTCCAATACAATAAATAAACAGTATGTCCCATAATGCGGGCTCACATCTGGAAATGAAATGAAATAAATAAACTAATCACTAAGGACTCACAGTTCAGCCTGCTGGCTGAAGTACTCCTGCTCGGTCGTCGACAGTGGTAAGGAATCTGGGCCATGCAAAACCCAGACGTCAGCGCGTCATGTCAACCAAATAATATAATATAAACATGGTAATAAGCAATGCAGGTATGAACATGAATAAAGTAGTACTAAGAAATAACAGTGCAGGGTAATGTACAGTGGTAACTAAACTGTCCTATCAGCTTTCTACTCTATAGTCTTTGAAATCAATTGATGAATCGTCGATGTAACTCAATAGTATCCCGTGCGTGCCCGGGACCACGGTCAAGACCCTCGGGGCTGAATCCGAGACGTGCCGCTAGGCAGTAATAGGTAGCAGGATGGGCGAGTGATGTCAGCATCATCACTCTGGGGCTGGCCGAGCCCGTAAGACTGATCAGAACAGGTATCGAACTGTTGAGTTACAAGTCGGTTTCACCTTTGATTTCCCCATACCCCCAAGTTATGTATGTCAGGTCAGGTATTCAGTAATCAGGGACTAATGCCAACACAAGATCAGGTAAAAGCAGGTCTGTCTGGATAGACAACAGGAATGGTCTATGAGGACCCCAAGTCAGGTTTGTCGGCATTAGACATGAGATCATGAAATAAGTCAGGTCGTAGTACAATAGGTTGAGTCGGTAAGTACAGGGTGTCATGTCCGGTGTATCAGTATGTAAACATGTGTCAGGTGTACCAGGGTCGGGTCAATATGTAATGTAATTGAGTATATGGTCTCAACAGGTATACAATCGAATAAGTAACAGCGGCAAGAATTTAAAGTAAACAGCACTAATGGTCATTTGATCACAGTGGTACATGATTATGATGCAGTTGTATCATACTAACAGGTTCAAGCACCCTTGGGATGCAATAGTCACAAGGTGAAACAATATCAACAACAGAAAGTAATGAAGCTACATGAATTTAAAACTAAAGCTTAAATAATAGTCACATGGATGATCTAGCAAATTAAGCAAGTACGTTCTAATTGGTTTACTTAGTTAAAGCATGGATTGATAGTAGACCGATTAATTACAAGAAACTACTATAATGATTCAATGTTAAAGATACTTGCAACCGTCAATTCTAAGTTATACCAAATATCGATATTACCATCAACTGTGTGGTTAATTTAAGTAATGTGATAATTAAATGTATAGCAAGACTTGATCTTGTATACTAGCATGTTAGAGCAAGTATTCGGATACTTGCCTCGACGGTTTCGCAAACCGGAAAACGCGAATGCAACGTCGGTGGAAAACACGAGACGGAAGCACGGGCCACCGATCGAGTCAAAACAGCGAACAGCGGGACCACACGGACCAGAGTACTTCGCTGGAAAGTCGGGTCCAAACGACGGCATGGCCGGAATCCGGCGAAAGTCAAAAGGCGACGAAGTTAGCAAACACGATATACGTATACTAAAGATCAGCGGGGGGAATTTAGCACAAATGGAAAGATAAGGGATGCTTACAGGGAAGAACCCGGGGCAACCACGACAGGTTCGTCGACAAGAGGGCGCCGGCGAGGAACAGGGAACGCGACAGCTCCTGCCAAAGGTTGCTGGACCAGGTGGTGCTGCGATGAAGGGAGGTAAGGGCCTGGTCTGGGCTGCAGGGGGAATAGGAGGTGGTCGTCGGTGTGCTGGCGACGACGAGGGGGTCGACGGTGTCCCTTCCCCGGCGAACCAGAGGGTTAGGCGATGGGGGGTTGGGCTCGGGTTGGTGGTGGTCCGGCGAGGGAAGGAGGAAGAAGACGACGAGGTCGGGACGGGGTGAAGGGAGGAAGTCTCTGGCGTCGTCGGCGATGGGAGGCGGCGGTGACGGCGAGATCTGCGGCTGGTGGTGGCATCGGGGGGTTGGGTTGCAGGCGCGGAAGGCTGGAGAAGAGGAGGACGTCGAGCAGTTGATGCTGAGGAGGCGAGGACGTCGACGGCGAGGTCGCGGGGAGGTCGACGGCGACGGCACGACGAAGCTAGGGTTAGGGTTCGGTGAGGTTTCGTGTTGCTTTGGTGATGACGAGGAACAGTGGGAAAATATATAATAGATAGAGAGAGAGAGAGGTTGTTACAGAGAGAGAGAGAGATTGTTAGAGATAGAGAGAGATTGAGAAACGGAGAGAGAGAGAGAGAATAGGGGGGCCCACGAGGGTTTTGGCCCTCGTGATTGGCTAGGAGGCGTACGGGAGGTTACAAATAAATTTTAAAAGATTTCTTTTAAAAGATTTTAACGTTATAATTATAACAGTTTAAGTATTTTATAGTTTTTAAATATATATAATTAAATGGGCTTTTCGGTGCTAAATGAAACATTTCCAAATCGCGCCCGGGTTGCGTCCAAATGTTTCAAATTCAAATTATAGGATTTTAAACGAGTTCCAAATTTTGAAAAGAGGTGTTTTATGATTAAAATGCATGCCCCCAAGTCGGACACTTGCACGCGCACATAGTCGTCCAAACTTGCCCGTTTCACCGAACGGGACGGAATCTCGACACGCGGACGCTACCACGCGACTAGTGGCGACGAGTAGGCCAACAAGGATATTTTTAATTTCATTTTAGGTGTTAAAATTTGTTATGTGCCAAAATGACTTAACCGGTTAAAATTTAGCAATAAGCACCAAACAATCAGGATAATAGAAATGAGCAATGTATAACACTCAACTAGAACCAGAATTAGTATTATTGGGCTCGGGTGTTACATCATACCCAACTACAAAAAGAATTTCGTCCTCGAAATTCCAAGAATACAAGATAGCTAACTACAGGAAAAGGTGAGGAAATCTCCGCCGGATCTCGTCTTCTCGCTCCCAAGTGGATTCTCCATGCGATCGATTACCCCAAGAGACTAGCACAAGGGGGATAATTTTGTTCTTAAGAACCTTTTCTCTTCGATCCTTGATTTCCACCGGTCGCTCCTCAAAAGTTAGGTCCTCCTGTACAGTCAACTCCGAATGATCCAAGACGTGAGTTTCATCGTGAACATACCTCCGTAGTTGAGACACATGAAACACATCATGCACTCCTGCCAATGACTGTGGTAATGCCAAACGGTACGCTACCTCTCCAACACGCTCCAATATCTCGAAGGGTCCAACGAATCGAGGACTAAGCTTTCCCCGACTCCCAAAGCGAATCACCCCTCTAGTCGGTGATATCTTCAGGAATACCAAATCACCCACGGCGAACTCTAGAGGTCTTCTTGACGTGTCGGCCCAACTTTTCTGTCTGTCTTGAGCTGCCTTCATATGCTTCCTGATTGTATTCACCTTCTCGACTGTCTGAACTACCAAATCTGGTCCTAGTAACCTTCGTTCACCAACATCATCCCAGCAAACAGGTGAACGGCACGTACGACCATACAACGCTTCAAACGGAGCTATCTGAATAGTCGCTTGGAAGCTATTGTTGTACGAAAACTCCACCAGGTGTAGATGATCCTCCCAAGAACCTTTGAAGTCCAACATGCAAGCCCTCAACATATCTTCAAGGGTCTGGATCGTTCTCTTCGATTGCCCATCGGTCTGAGGATGATAAGCTGTGCTAAACTTCAATCGAGTCCCCAAACTTTCTTGTAAACTCCTCCAGAAGTGCGACAAGAACCGAGTGTCCCGATCGGATACGATGCTTACCGGCACTCCATGCAATCTGACAATCTCCTGCATGTATCGCTCTGCCAAAGTCTCCGTCGATTGACCAACCCGAAAAGGAATAAAGTGAGCTGCCTTGGTCAACCGATCGACAATCACCCATATGGCATTGTTGCCTTTTGGACTCCGCGGTAAAGCCGTCACGAAATCCATGGTTATACGTTCCCACTTCCACTGAGGGATCGGAAGTGGTTGCAACAAACCAGCAACCCTTTGGTGTTCAGCCTTGACTTGCTGACACACCAAGCACTTAGCCACGAAGCGAGCAATCTCCCGTTTCATACCTTCCCACCAGAAGTGCTGTCGAATATCTCGGTACATCTTTGTCCCTCCTGGATGTACAGAGTAAGCTGAACTGTGTTCCTCCTTCATAAGCTCTTCACGCACATCCTCTTTTGGCACACACACACGGCTACCATACCTCAACGAACCGTCTTCGTGGATCAGTAAATCGGTTCGTAGTCCGGCTTCAACCTGCTCTCGAAACCTTTGCAGTCTAGGATCCTGCAATTGCGACGCTTTAATATTCTCGACTAAGGACGACTGTACTTGCAACTGCATCAACTGTCCCATAGCATGTGGTAGCATAACCTCCAAGTCAAATCTCTGAAAATCCGCAATGATCTCCCTTTGTGCGATCAATACTTGAATTGCTGGTAACCGACTTAGCGCATCCGGCACGACGTTAACTTTTCCCGGATGGTACTTAAGATCAAGGTCGTAGTCAGCCATCAGCTCCAACCATCTGCGTTGCCTCATGTTCAATTCCTTCTGAGTGAACACATACTTCAAACTCTTGTGATCTGTAAAGACCTCGACTCTCTCGCCCAAAAGGTAGTGTCTCCAAATTTTCAAGGCGAAGATCACGGCCGCAAGCTCCAAGTCATGAGTCGGATAATTTTTCTCATGAGTCTTCAGTTGTCTCGATGCGTAAGCGATGACTTTCCCATTCTGCATCAAAACACATCCCAATCCTTTTCCGGATGCATCGCTGTGAATCACCAGTCCTCCTGAATTATCTGGTACGGTCAGGATCGGGGCGGTTATCAACTTTTGCTTCAACGTCTCGAAGGCCAATGCACATCCATCCGTCCAAACAAACGGTACCTCCTTACGCGTAAGCTTGGTTAACGGCTCTGCCAAACGAGCGAAGTTCTCCACAAATCTCCTGTAGTATCTGGCGAGTCCAAGAAAACTTCTTATCTCCGTAACATTCTTTGGAGTTGGCCAATCTCGAACTGCTGTAATCTTCTCGGGATCAACGGCGATTCCATCGCCCGACACAACATGCCCCAGAAACTTCACCTCTTCCAGCCAGAATTCGCACTTACTCATCTTCGCAAACAATTTCTCTTGTCTCAGCGTCTGCAGTGCGATCCTTAAATGCTCAGCGTGCTCCTCCGGACTCTTCGAGTATACCAGAATATCGTCAATGAATACCATAATAAACTGGTCTAAGAATGGTGAAAAGACCCTGTTCATCAAATCCATGAATATTGCCGGCGCATTCGTTACTCCGAAGGGCATTACTAGATACTCGAAATGTCCATATCGAGTTCGAAACGCCGTCTTGCAAATGTCTTCTGCTTTCACTCGGACCTGATGATATCCTGATCGCAAATCCAGTTTCGAGAATACCCTCGCGCCACTAAGCTGCTCAAAAAGTTCTCTAATGCGAGGGATCGGGTACTTATTCTTAATAGTCACCCGGTTCAATTCTCGATAATCAATGCACATCCTTCTCGTGCCATCCTTCTTCTTTACTAAAAGAACTGGAGCTCCCCAAAGCGAGTTGCTGCTTCGAATCCATCCCTTCTCGAGTAATTCACCAACTTGTTTCTTAACTTCTTCCAATTCCACCGGTGCCATCGGATAATAAGATTTTGATACTGGCGCTGCACCAGGAATAAGGTTAATCGCAAACTCCACATCTTGCTTCGGCGGTAAGCCTGATATATCTTCAAACACATCCATAAAGTCATGAACAACTATCGGCTCTTCATTACTATCAACTTCCATTGCTGCAAGAACACTGCGTGTCGGCCTAGCCCTGAACTCGACTGGCCCGACAGAACTGCTTCCCCCAATGAAGGTAAACTCAGGGTGTCCGGGAATCTGGAAAATTACCTTCCTTGCCCTACAGTCAATGTGGGCGTGGAAAGTGCCAAGAAAATCCATTCCCAAGACAACTTCATAGCTGCCCGTATCTATCACCAAGAAATCTGCAAAAAGCTCCCGTCCGCAAACAACAACTGTACAATCTCTACATTCCTTACTAGCTATGATTTTCCCATTCCCAGTGTGTATGTCCCAAAAACTAGACAGGGTCGTGCAGGTAATCAAGTGTGTAGTTATAAATTTGGATGACATAAAACAGTGGGATGCTCCGGAATCAAATAATGCCAATGCGGGGAAACCATGAAGGAGTAAAGTACCTGAAACCACTTCTCCTGATGCCTTAGCTTCCTCAGCTGTCAACGTGAAAGCTCGAGCCTGATTAGGTCCTTGAGTCAGCTGTTTCTGCCCTTGGAACGGTCTCTGTGGAGGCTTCTGTATATCATCTCTCGTGCGAAGCTTCGACGGACATGCACCAATTGCGTGATCGGCCGCTCCACAAATCAGACAAAGTCCCAGTCTCCTTCGACACTCCTTCTGCACGTGCCCAGGTAAATGGCAGTAGTCACAGGTCACGCTCTTTCTTCGATCAACGATCACAGGCTTCTTCATGGGTGCTACGCCTCGACGGTCCACTGGAATACCTCTGCGCCCGTGATCTCGGTTAGGTGCAAAAACGGGCTTCCTAGCTGCAACTGCTGTATGCTGAAGGTTCCCTTTCAATCCTGATAAACTCTGCTGCTCTCTGGCTGCCGTAAGAACCTGCGAGAAAGTGGTCAAACCCAGGGAGACGATCTGCCTCTGGATGTCCACATCCAAACTGCACAAGAACCTTCACGCCCTGTCTGCCTCCTTGGCGACTAAGGGTCCAGCGAAGCGGCTGAGTCTCGTCCATTCCGCTGCATGTACATCCACAGCTGCTCCATTTTGCCTCAGTCCAATAAATTTCTCTTCCATTTACTCCCGTGCAGTCCGCGGGAAGAACTTCTCGAGGAAACTTTTAGAGAAATCCGCCCAACTGATTGGCTTGGACAAGCGGGTCTCCTCCACAAGCCACCACTCTCGGGCGTAATCCACCAGCTGAATGCGCACCACATCAACTCTCTTGTCTTCTGGGATCTGTGCCGCAATCAGTAAATTCTCCGTGTCCACTAGCCACTGCTCGGCTGGCAATGGCTCCTCCAGACCAGTGAAAGTAGTAGGACCCAACCGTCTGAAATCTGCCACGGTCCCTACTCGGTCAACTGGCTTCGCTACAGCGGTGTTTACAGACTGCCGAATGTCCTGCAAACCCTCCTGAAATGAATCTGCTTGCTGCTGGATCAGCTCAGTTTGCCTTTTCTGATTCTCCAACATCCCACGTATCACTCCTAACATGGCGGCTTCATCCACGCGCCTTTGATACGTCTTGAAATTCTTATCTGCCATGGTCCTGAAACCAAACAAACAACATTAGCATCATGATAGATTCAATATATAAATCAAGGCTAGAACTCCAAGATACTTAAATAGAGTACCGCATTGTAGCTATGCCGCGGTATCATAGCCGCAATTACTTAACTCCATCCAAGTCGCCTAAGTCCTAGAGATAACAAGAAATTAGGTTTTCGAATTGACAATGCAAAGTAAGTTTGCATGTCGACATGATCCGGAAGAATGATTCAAGGATGGTAAAACGGTCAAAGTGGCAGGACATGTTTCCTAATCACGGGTATTATGATTCGTGTATCGGGTGCAATACCCAACTACAAAGAATCAACCCAATTAACCTATGGCTCTGATACCAAAAGAACCATGTCACGCCCCGCATCCCAGAGTACGCAAGATTGGGCACGTAACATAGCCAACCATGCTACCTGTGGGTAGGAAGTATCCATCCACAGTCACATTACGGTTGTAGAGATATCAAGAACAATATAAATAAACTAATCTAACACATGTCCAAATCCATAATAACAAGAGTCAATAAACAATAGTGCGGAAGCAAATGATCCAATACAATAAATAAACAGTATGTCCTATAATGCGGGCTCACATCTGGAAATGAAATGAAATAAATAAACTAATCACTAAGGACTCACAGTTCAGCCTGCTGGCTGAAGTACTCCTGCTCGGTCGTCGATAGTGGTAAGGAATCTGGGCCATGCAAAACCCAGACGTCAGCGCGTCATGTCAACCAAATAATATAATGTAAACATGGTAATAAGAAATGCAGGTATGAACATGAATAAAGCAGTACTAAGAAATAACAGTGCAGGGTAATGTACAGGGGTAACTAAACTGTCCTATCAGGTTTCTACTCTATAGTCTTTGAAATCAATTGATGAATCGTCGATGTAACTCAATAGTATCCCGTGCGTGCCCGGGACCACGGTCAAGACCCTCGGGGCTGAATCCGAGACGTGCCGCTAGGCAGTAATAGGTAGCAGGATGGGCGAGTGATGTCAGCATCATCACTCTGGGGCTGGCCGAGCCCTTAAGACTGATCAGAACAGGTATCGAATTGTTGAGTTACAAGTCGGTTTCACCTTTGATTTCCCCATACCCCCAAGTTATGTATGTCAGGTCAGGTATTCAGTAATCAGGGACTAATGCCAACACAAGATCAGGTAAAAGCAGGTCTGTCTGGATAGACAACAGGAATGGTCCATGAGGACCCCAAGTCAGGTTTGTCGGCATTAGACATGAGATCATGAAATAAGTCAGATCGTAGTACAATAGGTTGAGTCGGTATGTACAGGGTGTCATGTTCGGTGTATCAGTATGTAAACATGTGTCAGGTGTAGCAGGGTCGGGTCAATATGTAATGTAATCGAGTATGTGGTCTCAACAGGTATACAATCGAATAAGTAACAGCGGCAAGAATTTAAATTAAACAGCACTAATGGTCATTTGATCACAGTGGTACATGATTATGATGCAGTTGTATCATACTAACAGGTTCAAGCACCCTTGGGGTGCAATAGTCACAAGGTGAAACAATATCAACAACAGAAAGTAATGAAGCTACATGAATTTAAAACTAAAGCTTAAATAATAGTCACATGGATGATCTAGCAAATTAAGCAAGTACGTTCTAATTGGTTTACTTAGTTAAAGCATGGATTGATAGTAGACCGATTAATTACAAGAAACTACTATAATGATTCAATGTTAAAGATACTTGCAACCGTCAATTCTAAGTTATACCAAATATCGATATTACCATCAACTGTGTGGTTAATTTAAGTAATGTGATAATTAAATGTATAGCAAGACTTGATCTTGTATACTAGCATGTTAGAGCAAGTATTCGGATACTTGCCTCGACGGTTTCGCAAACCGGAAAACGCGAATGCAACGTCGGCGGAAAACACGAGACGGAAGCACGGGCCACGGATCGAGTCAAAACAGCGAACAGCGGGACCACACGGACCAGAGTACTTCGCTGGAAAGTCGGGTCCAAACGACGGCACGGCCGGAATCCGGCGAAAGTCAAAAGGCGACGAAGTTAGCAAACACGATATACGTATACTAAAGATCAGCGGGGGGAATTTAGCACAAATGGAAAGATAAGGGATGCTTACAGGGAAGAACCCGGGGCAACCACGACAGGTTCGTCGACGAGAGGGCGCCGGCGAGGAACAGGGAACGCGACAGCTCCGGCCAAAGGTTGCTGGACCAGGTGGTGCTGCGATGAAGGGAGGTAAGAGCCTGGTCTGGGCTGCAGGGGGAATAGGAGGTGGTCGTCGGTGTGCTGGCGACGACGAAGGGGTCGATGGTGTCCCTTCCCAGGCGAACCAGAGGGTTAGGCGATGGGGGGTTGGGCTCGGGTTGGTGGTGGTCCGGCGAGGGAAGGAGGAAGAAGACGACGAGGTCGGGACGGGGTGAAGGGAGGAAGTCTCTGGCGTCGTCGGCGATGGGAGGCGGCGGCGACGGCAAGATCTGCGGCTGGTGGTGGCGTCGGGGGGTTGGGTTGCAGGCACGGAAGGCTGGAGAAGAGGAGGACGTCGAGTAGTTGATGCTGAGGAGGCGAGGACGGCGACGGCGAGGTCGCGGGGAGGTCGACGGCGACGGCACGACGAAGCTAGGGTTAGGGTTCGGTGAGGTTTCGTGTTGCTTTGGTGAGGACGAGGAACAGTGGGAAAATATATAATAGATAGAGAGAAAGAGAGAGGTTGTTACAGAGAGAGAGAGATTGTTAGAGATAGAGAGAGATTGAGAAACGGAGAGAGAGAGAGAGAATAGGGGGGCCCACGAGGGTTTTGGCCCTCGTGATTGGCTAGGAGGCATACGGGAGGTTACAAATAAATTTTAAAAGATTTCTTTTAAAAGATTTTAACGTTATAATTATAACAGTTTAAGTATTTTATAGTTTTTAAATATATATAATTAAATGGGCTTTTCGGTGCTAAATGAAACATTTCCAAATCGCGCCCGGGTTGCGCCCAAATGTTTCAAATTCAAATTATAGGATTTTAAGCGAGTTCCAAATTTTGAAAAGAGGTGTTTTATGATTAAAATGCATGCCCCCATGTCGGACACTTGCACGCGCACGTAGTCGTCCAAACTTGCCCGTTTCATCGAACGGGACGGAATCTCGACACGCGGATGCTACCACGCGACTCGTGGCGACGAGTAGGCCAACAAGGATATTTTTAATTTCATTTTAGGTGTTAAAATTTGTTATGTGCCAAAATGACTTAACCGGTTAAAATTTAGCAATAAGCACCAAACAATCAGGATAATAGAAATGAGCAATGTATAACACTCAACTAGAACCAGAATTAGTATTATTGGGCTCGGGTGTTACAGTTAGTTTAGAGATTGGAACGCGCCGTCCGAAGAAGCCTGTTAAGCGAAAGCTCTTATAATCGGCTGTTGGTGCCAGTTCGCAGAAGAAGAAGAAATCCTTATTCTCTGCTGACGTCGTATTTGGCCAGGAGCCTCATGCTCCTTATAGCGAGAGCTTGTGCGAGTATGGCACCAACGACGGTCTGTTCGATGTGCCTATGACCGATATCGATCTTCAGGCTGCCATTGAAGCTTCCAAACGACTGTCCCGTGAACAAGCGGCGTTATCCTCTATTACGGAGTTCGGTATACTTTGTTTATACTCTCCTGTATATACTCCCCACCCTTTTTTTGAACTTATTACGCTTTATTAACGCTCTTTTCCTTAACAGGCATTTCTGCTGAAGAGGCTCTCTTGGCGTCCCTTAAGACATTTGAGGAGGAGGAGAGGCTCCGCGCCTCCTTGGTCCTTGGTATGATTCGTTTCGTTGCGCCTTTACATCTTTAGTTCCTTTTATTCATGACCTGACTCTTTTCTTTATCCTTCTACTGGAACCACCATGACCCAGGTTGTTCCGAGTGTACTGCCAATCCTGAGTGGTGATGCAGAAAAGCCTTCAGAGCCACCGACTACGGCTGAGGCCTTCCCAAGGCCACCACAGGAGGCGTTACTGAAGCAGCCGATGACGGATGCCACAGCGGATCCGGAGGCCGAGCTCGATTTGGACGACGATGTCCTCCTGTCAGAAGTTTTGAGGAGATCGGTTCATACAGCCCAGGCTGAGAGGAAGCATAGAAAGCACGTTGCAAGGGAATGTCAGGCTATCTTGGCCGCGGGTTCGAGTAATACTCAACCCTCTGGCATTCCTATGGTGGATGTTCCTTCTGCCTTGTCCACTACCCATAGACAGGTTGTGCGTGCGGCTTGAGAAGAGGTTGAATGGCTACTTCAAGATAGAACAACGCACGGTCCTTAGTAACAGCCTTTTTCTTGAATCATAACACATGCATTTTTTTTAACAGGGACAAATTTAGGTGATAGCGTGGCAGGTGAAGTGCCGGTGATTAAAGAGCCTGAAGTGGCAAACCTTCCTCTGGAATATGGAATTGTTCCGACTGCCGCTTCTTCTCCTTGTGGATCCTTGGTATCGGCGGGTGATGCAAGCATTACAACGGCCCTTATCGAGTCAGGGGATGAAGGTGTGGATGCTGAATCCACTTTCCCAATGGAAACCAAGGAAGCCGTCACAACTGGTGACGCTTCGGGGACTGTCTTGGTTTCTGCTTTGTCAGGTACTCCTTGAGTTATTATCTTAGAGTTTTTAATCCCGCTAGGCATCTTTAATGATATCTCTTTTATTCTGAGTATAGGCGTGGTAAACCCTGATGCTGTACTGACTGAAGAATTACTGCCGGTCATTGCCCTGACTGTCACGGTTCTACCCCTCTCTTCTGCATCTCCCCGAACTTTGGAAGGTGAAGATCTCTCATTTCTTTACTTCAGTATAGATACCATTTTCTTGCATTAACAATATATTGTCGCAATCCTGCAGGAGTGCTGTTTGATCACTTACACCAGGTATTAAGCCCGCATTTTGCCTTCCAATCGGAATTCGTTCCCCCTTCCGGCATTGATTAGTATATTCTTCGCTTGGTGTTTCTTCTTTTCATGAGTAAGCTTTCTGTTGCTAAGCCTTCCTCATATTGACCACAGTATCACGGCTTGAGGGAGGGAGCGAAGGAATAGCCGAGCCTCCTATGATCCCTGTCTTGCCACTTTCAACAGCTGGTACGGTAGATCTCATCCATCAGCTTTCTTCTTTATTTTTTAAAGTTGAAATTCGACCCTTATTCGTGCGTGATTTATTTTGCAGCAGCTACATCGGCTTTGGCTCCTTTTGAGTCTCGCATTCCCATTCCTACGGGGCCTTTTGCTAAGCGTCAATCTTCAAGGGGTGCGGTGACTAGCAGACGGATGTTAACGAATTTATAAAGGATCTTGATGCCGAGGCTCTCACTTCTTCCGTGGATTTCTCTGATAAAGTCAACCCTATGCTGGCGATGCTTGTGAATTTCCACAATGAAGATTTCGTCGGCCTTTGGGTTGATTATTGTAAGCGGATTGAGACTTGTCTGCATGAGATCGAGCTCAAGCGTCTCAATCCTGAAGTATTGACCTTGAAGGCTCAGCGGATCGTGTAGATCGAGCAAAGTGCCGATTCCATTCAATATTTTGAACAAAAGTTGGCCCTGAAGCGAAAGGAGCATGAGACAGCTTCCGGCGAATCCATCCAATTGCGCGCCTAGATCGAACCAAATACCGCGCAGCTGCAAGTTATTTTCGAAAACCTCCAACAATATATTTCTAATGGGCTGTCGCTGAGGCAGAACCTCGATTTTACCGAGGCATGCAAGATTGCGAGATTGCCAAGAAGGAAATCGCCGAGAAACTTTCATCATGCTTGCAACAACGGGTTCAAATTGAAGTAGGGCTGGCCACAGTAGTAGCATGCAAGGAAGAGTTGTAAGGAGCGTGTGAGCGGGTTGCCAATTTGTTGAAAGTCCCGCCTTCTTAACAATTGCAATTGTATTCCCCCTTTTGTATTAATTGTATCTCTTAAACACTTTGATTCGTGAATAAAGAATATACACTTTTCTCATGCGCTCATGTGTGTTTTGATGTCTTAATGTGGCGCTAATTAGTTTACTTACTCGTTTCGGAGTCCGTAGTTTATTCACTCATTTCGGAGTCTCTAGTTTATGTACTCATTTTGGAGTTTGTAGTTTATTCACTCGTTTCGGAGTCTTTAGTTTATGTACTCATTTCAGAGTTTTTAGTTTATTCACTCGTTTCGGAGTTTCTAGTTTATGTACCCATTTCGGAGTTTATTCAGTTTACCTCCCTTGGGTTTACAGGCTAACTTATCCTAACGTTATATATAGATAATCCCTGTTCTTTGCGATAGAGGTCCGTTGGGTTTTATGGTACTAGGGTTTTTCTGTGGTACCGTCGCGTTGGTTGATGTATTCCTCGATATACAGTCTTTAAGCTATTGTTTGAGTAACCCCGCGACTGTCGTGTCTCTGATCCCTTTGGGGGCTGGACAAGACGCCTTCAAGTAATCGCCTTAGGCTATATTACCGTCGAAAGAGCAAGCGTTAGGAATTTACCATGTCGCTTTTTACTTGAGGTCAGGCTCAATTTGGAGCCCCGATGAGTCATAACCACTCCGCGCTGATGTGGGATGATCTCTGATAGTCTTTTAGGCTTTATATGAGTTGCCTTCGAGACCCGATTTTTTTTACGATGCCATGCCATTTCTTTGCTGAAGTAGGGTAGACATCTGTAGGACCTCTATGCTGTATGTATTGCAGTTGAAGTTCGGAGCTAGGAATATGCCTTTGCACAAATTTGATTTGGCTCATTGGAGTTTTGTTGACGTTACGTCTGCACCCTGATGGAATGAGAAGGTACGCCGGAGTAGTCTTTAGGTTGTATATGTACCGTCAAGACTTGGAGCTAGGATTTTGCCATGGCTCCGTTTTTGACTTGACCTTTCGGTCTTTGTTAACGTTGCGTCTGCATCGAGAAGGAACGTCGGGCTGGAGCTAGGATTTTGCCGTCACTCCGTTTTTTATTTGACCCTTGGGTCTTTGTTAACGTTGCGTCTGTATCCTGCTGGAATGAGAAGGAATATCGGGCTGGAGCTAGGAATATGCCATTGCTCCACTTTGTTCGACCCTTGGGTCTTTGTTGACATTGTGTCTGCATCGAGAAGGAACGTCGAATTGGAGCTGGGATTTTACCATTACTCCTTTTTGATTTGGTTCCTTGGAGCTTTGTTGACGTCACGTCTGCACCGAAAAGGAACATTGAGCTGGAGCTGGGATTTTACCGTCACTCCTTTTTATTGATTTGGCTCCTTGGAGCCTTTGTTGACGTCGCGTTTGCACCGAGAAGGAACGTCGAGCTGGAGCTGGGATTTTGACGTCACTCCTTTTTTGTTCGACCCTTAGGTCTTTAGTGACGTTGCGTCTAGCTGGAGTTAGGATTCTGCCGTCACTCCTTTTGATTTGGCTTCTTGAAACATTGTTGACGTCATTTCTGCACCTTGTTGGAATGAGAAGAACGTAGAGCTAATCTCTAGGTTGTATATGAACCGTCGAGATCTGGCTCTCCCTTTGACGGAGCCTGGTGGGAAAATATGATACTCCTTTCTTTCATTTATTCCCATGGATTGTATACAGAGGTCGGTGTGGACCTACCTGCAGAGCAGAAAAGTTTCATTTTCATTTTTTTTATTTCTCTCCACGATGCTCTGTCTTTTTAGCTTTATGTCGTGAAAGTCGCGATTGCCCAATCATTTCGGCTATTTATCACGGTGCCCAATCATTTTGGCTATATCATTTTTTTCTTTTTTACTCACTATTTTTTATTTCGAGTTGCCCAAACATTTCGGCTGTTTCATATGCATATATTTTTTGCTCGCTGATTTTTATTGTGAGTTGCCCCATCATTTCAGCTATTTCATATGCATATTTTTTTTACTACTCGCTGCTTTTTTTATTGCGAGTTTGGAATCTGAAACCAACCTTGGCATCAGCATGGCTATGACTGGAATGTTTCCAGGAGCGAATCATCATTTGCCGTGAAAGGACTTGGAGTTTGACACCTGTTTAGGCATCAACATCGCTACAACTGGAATATTGCCGGGAGCGAATCATCATTTGCATTTGTCGGTTTGAACAAAGACAGCTTAGCAAATAGGGTTAGGATCCTGTTGACTAAGGCTTTTTGACTTTATGAGCCGTAAGGGTCTCATAAAGGTATTTCTCCCTATGAGTCATAAGGATCTCGTAAGTGTATTTTCTCCTTAGAAATCATGGAGATTCCTAAGTGATATTTTCTCGTAAGTCATAAGGATCTTCCAAGAATGTTTTCTTCTTATAAGTCGAAAGGACTTACAAGTGTCATTCACCATATGAGGACATTTCTCGCCATTGATGGAACTTGATGGGGAAATGTTTATTTATGCTCGTGGATTGTATACAAGGGTCAATATTGGACCGCCAGTAGGGAAACTTTGGGGAATGCGACAGCTTAAGAATAGGTTTAGATCCTTGTAGCTTAAGGCTTTTGAATCTTATGAGCCGTGAGGGTCTCATAAGGGGAATTCTCCTTACGAGTCTTGAGGATCTCGCAAGTGTAATTTCTCCTTAGGAATCATGAGGATTCGTAAGTGTGTTGCTCCTCTGTGAGTCGTAAGGATCTTACGTGGGTATTTTCTCCTCACAAGATCGAGAGGACTTTGCAAGTGCATATGAATTTTTATTTTACGTGTTCACGCCCTTTCGGGTTTTCACAAACTCGCCGGCAGTCCTGCTGTTTTTACTCACGATGCCCTTTCGGGTTTTCATCCGTGCCCATTTTTCTTGTGGATATACCATTTTTTAAGAACGATGGAACTCTCGAAAGTAGTTTCACCGCGGATGACCCATCTATTTACTGGTGGGATTCAGGGGGTGGCTTCATCGCTAAAGTAGCTGCATAGCCAGTGGGACTTGAGCTGCAACCTCTGTCGTTGAGACTTCGATTACAATATAGATCTCAAAGAAGCATATCACCGTTTTGGAGGCGATATGCTAGTTTAAGGACATCTCGGTCCGTTATTGATATGTTTGAGGCGAATATTTAGTTTAAGGACATCTCGGTCCGTTGCCGCCATATTTGAGGCAGACGATTAGTTTAAGGACTTCTCGGTCCGGTATCGCCGTTTTTGAGACGAATTTTTAGTTTAAGGACATCTCGGTTCGATATCGCCATTTCTTAGGCGGATATTTAGTTTAAGCATATCTCAGTCCGTTATCGCCATGTTTGAGGCGGATATTAGTTTAAGGACTTCTCAGTTCGTTGTCGCCGTGTTTGAGACGAAATTTTAGTTTAAGGACTTCTCGGTCCGTTGTCGCCATGTTTGGGACGAAATTTTAGTTTAAGGACTTCTCGGTCCGTTGTCGCCATGTTTGGGACGAAATTTTAGTTTAAGGACTTCTCGGTCCTTCATTCGGAAACGAGTATTAGTTTAGGGATGTCTCGGTACATTATCGCCTAT
This sequence comes from Agapanthus africanus, assembly GCA_030015575.1. Lineage (NCBI taxonomy): Eukaryota > Viridiplantae > Streptophyta > Magnoliopsida > Asparagales > Amaryllidaceae > Agapanthus > Agapanthus africanus. The sequence goes on from CM057347.1 coordinate 430,064,675, forward strand.
TTTAGAGGCGACCGGTCTTTTGGATACTACTTTTAGGGTTCTGACTCAGGAAGATAGTGAGCGGACACAAGCGTCGTCATCTATCATTGACCCAGGTCGTAACCTGTTAGGCGTAGTATTTTTTGAGGAATCGGGCGTTTATTGGCCGGATGGGTCTTTTGCCATGCATATCCATGAGCAGGTAGGCTCCACCTTGGTAGATTTTGTGTATGATATACGAGCCTTCATAGTTTGGCTCGAACTACCTCCGTTTTGCATGATTGGGGATCATAGGTCTTTTGACGATTAGTACGAGTTTGCCTAGACGGAATGTTCTCGGCCTGGACAGTCTTTCATATGATTGTGTCATCCTTGCCTTATAAGCCTCCAGGTTTTGCTGTGCTATAAGGCAGGTTTCATCAAGAGCGTTGAGTTCCTCAATCCTAAGATGAGCATTTTCTTCATCTGTCAGCTCGTATCGAATTGCTACTCATATAGAGGGGAGCTCTATTTCCAGTGGGAGCACTGCTTCCGTGCCGAATACTAACATATATGGTGTTGTATTTGTAGCTGTTTTGAACGTTGTGCGGTATGCCCAAAGAGCTTCTTGTAGCCTTTCATGCCAGTCTTTTTTGTTCCTGAACACCGTTTTCTTTATAATTTTTATCAATATCTTGTTGAAAACATTAGCTAGACCGTTGGCATGAGGATTATAGACTGAAGAGTATCTCTAATCTATTTTATGCAGTTGTGTGAAGCGACTAATTTTATGGCTCCTGTAGGTCATCCCATTATCCAAGATAATTCGTCGCGGAGTGCCGAACTGGTAGATGACATATGTCCTAAAGAAATGGAGGATATGCTCTGTCTTCACCTCCCTTAGTGGTAGTGCTTCTGCCCACATAGAAAAGTAGTCAATCATTGCCAATATGAACTGATGTCCTTTGGACGATACTGGTTCAATGGAGCCAATTATATTGGTTCCCCACATTTCGAACGACCAGCTAGCTACTGTTGGGTGTAGCGGGTTCGGATGCTCGTGTATGAAGTCCCCATGAATTTGGCACGAGTAACACTGCTTCGCATATTCAAGACAGTCCTAAATCATTGTGGGTCAATAGTATCCTCTTTTGATCTTCAGCTTCATCTTTGGCCCAGCTTGGTGAGAACCGCAGAGTCTGTCGTGAGTTTCTTGGACGACTCTCTTCACTTCTTCTGGCCCTAGGCATCTTAGCCACAGACCGTCGAATGATCTCTTATATAGAGTATCATTGACGAAGGCGAAGGACATAGCTCGTTTCATGAGCTGATGTCTAAACGACGCATTTTCATGCATTCGTCGAGATTTGAAGTAGTCTATGAAGACTTCCCTCCAGTCCTTGACCTTTCCTTCGTCCTTTTTTTGAAGGGCTACTTGTTCGGTCGTTTCTTTTCCTTCGGATAGCTTTGTTGTGTCTTCCGAGGATATATCTGTTGGCTCGAGGATCCTGCAACTTTGCACGATGATCTTTACGTCATCGAGGTCTTCGTCGGCTAATTCCTTAGCCAATTTGGCCAATGCAACCGCTTTGCTTTTTTTGCACGCGGTATACTCTCTAGGATGTAGGTAGGGATTTGTGCAGCAGTTGCTGTACTCTTTCGCTGTACGTTATCAGCTTTGGCTTGCATGTCTGATAGTCACCATTTACTTGGCTAACGATCAGCTGGGAGTCTCCATATATGAAGAGGTCTTTGATTCCCATGTCGACAGCGATCTCGAGACCTGGTATCAAAGCTTCATATTCACCTTTGTTATTAGTCCTCGGCTCCGTTAAGGAAAGGGCGTAACACATTATCCTTCCTTGTAGAGTCACGAAGATAAGGCCTACCCCGGCTTTGATTATAGAGGGTTTTGCTTTCGCCTCTTTATGGACGATGATCCATCGATGTAAAGTTCCCATCGGGAATCGTTTTCTTCTTTCTCTCCTTCGATGGTGTCGAACGCATGTTCATCCGGCAACTCACAATTTAGGGGGTAGTCGGCTGGTGTCGGATGCTCTGCAAGAAAGTCGGCAATGGCCTGGCTTTTCACTACTTTGAGAGGCCGATACGTTATCGAGAACTCCATCAAGAGGAGGGCCCATCTAGAAAGCCTTCCTGTTAGTATGGCTCTTGACATCAGATATTTGAGAGGATCCACCTTTGATATGAGATGGACCTCATGCGCTAAGGCGTAATGCCTGAGCTTCGTTATCGCGAAGATCAGTGCCAGGCAATGCTTTTCGATGGGGGAGTAGTTGTTTTCTGCCTCTAGGAGAACTCGACTCAAATAGTACAAAGCTCTTTCCTTTCTCTGATCATTCTCTTGTGCCCATAGCGCGTCTAGAGAACCCTCAAGGGCTGTTATATATAGAATAAGGGGTTTTCTCTTAACCGGAGAGGTCAATACCGGCGGATTCTGCAGGTGTTGTTTGATTTTGTTTAGTACATTTTGGCACTTTTGATCCCAAATGAACGGGGTCCCTTTCTTCATCAAATGGCTTTAGGGATGGCATTTTCCGGAGAGGTTGGCTATGAACCGCCGGATATACGCGAGTTTTCCTTAGAGGGGTCGCAACTGCTTGAGGGTCCTTGGCATGGGCATTTCCGTAATCGCCTTGATCTTTGAGGGATCAATTTCGATACCTCGGTGCCGTATGATGAATCCTAGGAATTTTCCTGTGGAGACTGCATATGCGCATTTCAAAGGATTCATCTTCAGATTGTACTTCCGAAGACGTTGGAACACTACGTCTAGATGTTCCCAATATTCCTCGTAAGACTTGCTCTTCACCACCAGGTCGTTAAGGTAGAATTCGACAATCTCATGGATGATGACATCAAAGATCTTCGTCATGGCCCTCTGGTAGGTAGCTCCAGCATTCTTTAAACCGAAAGGCATCACCTTGTAGCAGAATATGCCCAGTGGAGTCTGGAAGGCGGTATGCTTTTGATTTTCAGGATGCATTTTTATTTGGTTGTAGCCTAAAGATCCATCCATGAAAGAGAAGACCTCATGGGTAGACGTGTTATCGATCATCAGCTCGGTAACAGGTACTGGAAAGTCATCCTTCGGGCAAGCTTTGTTGAGGTCCCGAAAGTCCATGTAGATGCGCACCGTCCCATTTTTTTCATCACCGGAATGATGTTAGTGATCCAGTCGGGATATTGAACTTCTTGGATGTAGCCAGTGTCAATTAGTTTCTTTAATTCGGCGTTGATACTCATATCGAGTTAGAGCCGTATTCTTCTTAGCGCTTGCTTGACCGGCTTGATGTTCGGCGATATGGCCAGTTTATGTACTGTTACTTTTGGATCTAATCACAGCATCTCGGAATAGTTCCATGCGAAGTAGTCTTTATATTGCATGAGAATGCCTTTTAACGTGGCTACCTGTTTTTCTACATAGCAGCTTACTGATGAACGTTAACCTCGGATCATTTTCCGTCTCTAAGTCAATTTTCCTTAGGTTGTCCGCCATGGTGTGTATCTCGTTTTCCAGCTCTTTTGGTGCCAGTGGAAATTCTGAGATCGCCTCATCCTCATCTTCATTTGCAAAGCACTTGAAAAGGTCATTCATAACCTCGTGCCCTTCCTCCTTCGAGAGTGTTATCACATGGCAGGTACGAGTCTGCTTCCATTCTTGATGTTGAACTGGTCCTATCCTCGCGGTATAGGTCCTCTTTGGCTCATGCTTTTGCGGTGGGGTTACCCTCCAGCTATCGGATAAAGCGAACCTGCCTTGTTGATACTGATCTTCTACCCAGTTTTTGAAGGTGAAGCAGTCTTCAAGGGGATGTCCTATTGCTTGGTGATAGGAGCAATAATCCGGGAGATGGATCTCGTTCATTTTTTCGGGGTGCCGAGACTTCGAGAGCATCACCATTTAATGCATCATGACAAGATTGAATATTTTTCTTGTCTTGTCTTGAGGGAAAGAGTATTCCCGACCCATCTTCCTCATAAAAGACGGGTTCGAGCTGACTTTTCCTCGACTATTCGAGTTCTTGGATCCGCTTCGCTGTTTTCGCACGTTATTCATGTTTTTCACCTTGTTTTGGCCTCTATTTCGGGATTTTCTTTTGTCACGAGAACGTACAGCGGGCTGGGGATGAAGGACATTACAGTCTTCTTTCTCCGTAAATTGTTGCTTGAGACGTTGCATCCTAACCTTTTCATAGATAGCCATTTCGCGGTTGTGGTCGTCCAGAATCTTTTGACAAGCTTCTTGTATTAGCTTGTCAACTTGTTCTTCGAATGATGTATTTAACATTCTTATAGCGGGATTTTGCTCTGTTTCAACGTCACGGCTATTTGGAAGAGCGTTCTCTTCTTCACCAGAGCTGTTTATGACGCGGCAGCTATAGAATCTTTCCCGTTTCTTGGACCAAACGTATCTGAGCCCGGTTGTTTCCATTTTCCCATTGGGTATCTTTAGCTGGGTCCCTGGGATATCCTAAATCTTTTTGTAGAAGTGGGCATGCTGAACAGTTTTTTCAAGGGGTACACCTTAGCATCTTAACAGCCTTTTCAATCCCTCCGCATAGTATCTTGGCAGACGGATTGGTTGAAGCCCGTCGAGTGCAAATTCGGCACCGTGCCAGACTTCTTTCTCTACTCTGGTCTCCGTAGATTGGTAAAAGAGGATCGCCTTTTCACCTCTTCGCCTGAAAGGCACGTAGAAAGTCCGTAGTTCCTGTATGCTGTATGTATCGAGCGCATCAAGTTTCTTGTAATGCCAAGGCGGGACCATTGTGATTTGCAGGCTCTGATCTCTTCATCGAGGGTTTGCACTGATGGGCGGATGGAGAACACTGTGTTGGGTTCGTCCTCAGAGTCGCTTCCAAAGACCAGAATAGGGGTCGATGGTCCGGGCCTGTTGTTTTGGGGTTGCCCCGAGTAGACTATTTCTTCATCTTCCTCGGTGTCGCTCCCAAAGATCAGGATGGTGGCAATAGACTTCCGTTTATCCTCCGGCTTATGACACCTCTCCGTATCTTTGAAATCTGGTAAGAAGTACTTTGCGTCATCATATTTTCGAACCTCGTTTATGGAGAACAGGTTTCGCTCTCCCATGATGGTGTATTCCAAGCCATCTTTGAAATACATCATACATTGATGTTGTGTAGAAGGGATGACGTTGTACTCATGCAACTAGGGCCTACCGAGTAAAGCGTTGTAGCAAGTCTTGGCGCCAATGACGTGAAATTTAAATGTCAGTGACGAGCAATCCGAAGGGTAACGTCAGAATTACGGACCCAAGCGTCCGTGACGACTGTGAGTCAAACCCGGAGATGGTAATTTTGTCCCAAGCTAAGTGCTAAACATTCATGCAAATCTCCTTCAGCACTTTCACGTTGAGAAGGTTGACGGAGGATCCGTTGTCGATAAGGATTTTGCCTATCTTGATGTCGTGGCAGTACCCGGTGACGTATAACGGGCGATTATGGTCTCACGTTCTGAGGATGAGATCTTCATCGCTGAATATAATGTCAGCTGTATGAACCTCTGCCAGCTCGTTCTTCATCTTCTCTTCTGCGAGGAAAGCTTAGAACTGATCAGGCTCTTGTAATGCCTTGATCAGATAATCTCGTGCCTTTTTGGATAGGAGGAGAGCATCGAGTATGCTCAATTGTGAGGGCATTTTCCTCAGATGTGCAAAGACATTGTAAACCACCTTGTTTTTCTTAGGCGGGTCCCTGGCTGCGAGCTCTTTGACGACTCTAACATCAAAGGTGATTTCCTCAGGGATTTTTTCTTTCCCTTTGTCTCTTTGGCTCAAACCTTTGTTTGTAGGTCTGAGGTTCTTTTCAGGCAGCGTGCGGTTACGCAGCTGAATGTTCTCGCATTTCTTTTCCCCTTCTTCTTTTTTGGAGGTGGAGTCGTTGAAGAGAGGGCTAAGGGTTATTTCATCCTCAGAATCGCTCCCGAAAGTAAGAACTTGGGGTTTTTTCCCTTTCCGGACTGGTATCAATCATATAACAGTTGCCAATCATTTTTTCACACGTACTTGTCGCACCTTTTTGCTGTCGACCAGCTTCACGCTTCATCCTCTTGAAGTGTTTTTGATAGGCGACGTATCCTTGCCACCAATTTTTGAAGGCACTGCATTCTTCGATGGGATGGGTAATCCTCCGATGATATAGGCGGTAGTTTGGATATGAATCCTCTCTGTCGAGGCGTATGACCCCGGGAGTGTTTCTTACCAGAGGTGGCAGCTTCATTCCCACTGACAGGGCTTTAGTGAACCGCTTCTCTACCTTTGATCCTACTCTTATTTGTGGAAGGCGTGCTTCGGTTTGGTTGGAGTACTTTACGACTCCACCTTGCCGCAGTTTCTTCATCCTGACGCTGACGCTTAGCTTTTTCGTATATGGCTGTTTCGCGTTCTCGATCAGCTTTGCTTTTTCGAAAGGCTTCGTTTAACAGCCTATCAATTGGGTCTTTTAGCAGTTCTGGGCATTTTAGTGCTGATCCTGCCCCTAGTTTCTCTGCGTTGTTTTCTAACGCTGAGGGAGCGTCTTCGTCATTTAACGAAATGTGGCAACTTTCTACATAGTCTTTGTTTTCTGATGAGTCATTTTCCTCATCGTTGTCACTCTCTTCATTCTCAAGAATATGCTTGAGGAACTCTTCGAGGGTGACTGGTGTCCACACCTTCTGGTTGTACTCCTCCAGCGCGCCAATATACATTTGTAGGTCTTTGCGTTTGTCGTCATACTTGTTCATATCATAATATTGCATTATTATATTCCCTATTCTTATTCATTTTACAAATAAAAAGGTGCTTTTGATCCATGTCTGCTACATAGTTGCAGGTTACAGGTTCTTGGAACAAAAACAGTGAAAAAGTTGAAAAGACGATACAAAAGTGAGACTACGACCAACAAATGGAAGAATCTTGATCAAGCCTACAGTTGAAGAATAAACGAAGATCAAATGAACAAGTTCACAAGTACAAAGGCAGTGCAAGGTTCAAGACTTCGACACGAAGCAAGCGGTAAAAGTCCACGACTTTATTCATTGTGGAAATCTGGAAGAAATATAGAAGACAATCTGAGAAACCAAGTGAAGAAAATATGAGAAACAAAGCAACAGAAGAAGACTAGAAAAACTGAGCAACCAAGCCTCCTATATGGCCGCGGAACCGCGGCCAAACCTGGCTATTGGCTGCGGATCCGTGGGCGTGTGTCGCACGTGCCGGCACGTGTTGCGCGTGTCGGTGCGTCGGTGCATTATCTCAGTTTCTTAGGGGGTAAAATTGTAAAAACAGATATGACACGATTGTAACCCTAGGGTTTCTATGTTTTATAAATAGAAACCCTAAAACCTGTTTTAGGTTATGCCTCTTCTTGTGCCTCATTGTAAATCTCAAATTCAGATCTGTAAAGAATGAAGAGTGCATCAATAAATTAGGAGTAAGTTTTCTTTTCATCGCCTTAATTAATTTCTTATCTGCCCTAGTTAGATCTTTAATTCCTTGCCCTAGATAGATAGTTTAGAGATGTTCTTCAATTCCCTAATGAGCGAGTAGTCTCCTCACTTGTTAGGGTTAGATTTGAGGAAGGCTTGAGAGATGAAGATCCCTCACCCATTTCTTGCCCATCACATATAATTAATAGGACTCCATGCATACATGCACACACCGCTCCCTACGGCACCCTATCCCTCGAGGTAGCGGTAATACCATAGTATAAAGGCCCGGTTGAGCGTGTATTCCATGGAGGTTAGGGTAAGGATTAAGAAAGGAAGGACAAGAACCTAGAGGAAGAAACACCGTTTCTTTCCGATGGTACTAATCCCCTTTATTAATAATTACCATAACTCCTCATAGATCTTAATTTGGGTATTGAAAGCGGTGGAAAATCTTTGCATTTCCAAACTTAACCTAAACCTATCCCTAGCAAGATTTAGATCTAGATTAATTTAGTTTTTAGATTTAATCAATCTGACCCCAATCGGAATTAACTCGTAAGAACAATTAGGAAATTCACAAAATCTCAGCGGACCGACCCGTACTCACCGGCTAGCTACCAAGCGACGCCGTTCTTGATTGCAGTTATAAAATATTTTTGATCATAAAATGACATTCGAATCAAATGGCGCCGTTGCCGGGGATGGCGTAGTATTTTCTTTTTGCAATTTCGGGTTAATATAAAATTAAAAAAACATAAAAACTGAAAAATTGAAAAATATAAAAATTTATCATCTTTTGAAAGGTATTTTCGTGTGAATTTTGTACGATAGACGAAAGAGTTCGAATCCGGGAAAATCCAGCAAGCAAAATAGAAAATGGCAGATCTGAACGATAGAGGAAAATCATAACAGAGGAGCAGAAGAAATCTCGGGGATCGAACTGCCGCCGCCGCCGCGTTTCCGCCGCCGAAAGCGCCCTTTGGCCGCGCTTCCGCCGCAGGTAGGTGACGTCATCACCTACAAAAAAAAAACTCACTGTAAGTTTTCTCTATCCTCCTCTGAACCCCCTGATATCTCCTCTGTAAATTTGCCTGCAGGATTCTTTGCGCTAAAAAAATTTCTCCCCCTTCCAATAATTGATCTTGTGCAGGATTCTTTGCGCCGCGCTAAAAAAGATTGTTTGCAAGTGTTTGATTGTGTTTACTGCTTTCCATACTTTAAATTGATTTTAAGGGGCTTGAAACCAATCCAGATTGGGTGGGGATTTCATTACCCTTCCCAGGACCCCAGAAATCACATAAGGCATATTGCATTAACCATCAATTAATTAAAAAAGATTAGACTCTGCCCTACGGACTTCGCACTCAATAGGACAAAGGAATAGTTGTAGGCATCGACCGTTGATCCTAACCTGACTTTGTGTTGCCTAGGCTAGACAGGTAGTGAAAAGTAACTTTAAAAGGCCCGTCTCACGGTGATTCGTGAGCGGATCCCTCCTTTCTCTATTTATGCTTACCTAGCCACAATTGGCGGTGAAGAGGTGGTTTGAGGTCCTACTTCTTGCCCTTTGGAACAGTTAGGAGCTGTCTAGCTGACCTAGGTGACCCTAGATTTAGGCCTGATTGTGCATTTGTGATTGATTGAACATGTGTCTAAGCCTTTTATCGAAAATCTTTTTGCAAAAAGCTCCATAAAAAAAAGAAAAAAAACACAAAAAGAAAAAAAAGAAAATCTTTTTTTACAAAAACTTGCAACTTGTCGCTATGAAATCCGTGCACCCCACATTCTTTTTCTTCTCCTTTCCTACATCATGGGTATCCCACCTCATAAAACTCTTGCTGAACTTTGGTACCCTTATCCAAACATTGCTTCATACCCGAATTGTTTTGGTCGAATTACGGACGACCCCTCCATACCCAAAATTTCTATAAAAAAAAATAGAAGCGTTTAGGAGAAACAGTTCGACTCTGCAATCCACTTTGTATCAACCATTTCAACCTTCACCACCTTCTTACGTTGATACTCATTTTTCGAGTCCTGTTGTAACTCCGAAACCCATGTCTATCGCTGAACATATTGAACATTCTTGTAACCAGTCTTTCGCTCCTTTCAACACTTTCAGTTCTTGGGATCAACAAGTCCATTCACCTTTTTCTCCAAATATTGATCCTACTCCTGTCCAGCCATTCAATTCCTACCAGTCCTACCCGACTTTCGCACCTTCCCTAGATATTGTTTCTACACAGCCATTTGGGAGTTTCCAAAATCCAAGCAACTTTGAATCTTTTACTGAAACCTCTTCACAACCTATGTCTAGTCTGGAACAGTCGTTGGAAGCTTATATGGTAGCGACAAACCAAATGATGAGGAATGTGGATGCGTCCATGGCCGCACTTATACAACCTAGTGACTCGGTAGCTAGTTTTCGACTAGCTCCAAAAATTCCAATGTATAATGAGGCGGTTGGACAGAGTGAGAATTTGAGTGGTGAGAGTGAGTTCTATACACTTCCAAATCAAACCTACCCATCTTCAATTGAATCCCACAACTCCGGTTTTCAAACAAGTTTCCCAAATGATTCGCCAGTTAAAGATAAAACGTGTAATGAGTTGTGCGACTTTGTAATGTTTGATTTACCTGATTGTGAAGAGCCCCATTCGAGTAAAACCGTCACCATTCCTTTTGATCTCTACACCTCCAATCTAGAACCTGAATTGATAAATATCCACGCTTTTGATGAGGTGTCAGAAAAAATTGATTTTCACTTGATTGAGGATATTGACGCCGGGAATATTTTAGATGATGAACCCGTAAATTTAACTGAAATTTTATCTCCAATTCATCATCCCGAGTCATTAAATGTTTCTTCCGAAATTCATATGCGTCTTGATTTTGATGATACTTGCATGGATGAGATAACTTTTGAGGAGAATTATGAGGATAGTATTGAGGAGAGTATTGAGGATAATGTTGAGGATGAACCATTTTTGTTTGACGAGTCGGATTTTCCAATTCATCCTCCTGAACCTTTAACTTTTATACTTCCTAAATCAAACCCCCTCCTTTCCATCGTTCCGACCACGCAAAAGATCACGCTTGAGGACTGTGAGCTTGAAAGATTTCTCTTCGATCACATCAGTTTGGACGCCACTAGTGCGTACCTCTTTGAATCTGACACAGTTCTCACAGCCGATAACGATTATGAGTGCTTCACTTTTTCGGACGATTGTGAAGACTCACCACCCGAGTTTGAGTCCTTTAAATTTTCAAATGAGTTAGTTAAACCATCAGACTCGATTGCTTACAGTCATTTCGAACCAGTGATGGAATCCTTCGAGTTCGAGACAGTTTACTTCGGTGAGAATAAGACTATCCCTAAATCACTCCCCTTCATCCTTTCCATCGCTTCGACCATGCAAGAATCCGTCGCATTTCCATTTTCAATGGATGGTTTACCAAGTTCAACGTACCGATGTTTTCTTATGAATCTTGAGGGATTTGACCCCATTTCTCGACGGGTTGATAGATTAGCACAATCGCTTTTAATACATCGGTCATCACAAATTGCGCTAATTTATTCACTCGATTTACACCCTCAAGTTCGTACTGCACTTCTTTCTCTTTTCCGCCATTCTTCTCCTCCACCGAGACCATATTCCATCCTTCTTCCCATACGGTCTCGTGTGTTTCTCAACTCCTTTCTCTACACTCCATTCTTCCACCAACCCTACCATTATCACGTCAGAATTTTTGAATGGTTGGTGCTAACCTTTGGTCTGTGTAAGGTCTTGTATAGTTTGATTTTTCTCCTCCCTAACTCTGAATTTTAACGCTTAAAATAGTGGAAACACTGTCTCACTTAAGTTTGGCGGGGACCTTTTTGTATATATTTTGTTTTTTTATTTTTTAAATAAAAAAACCATAAAAATTATAAAAATTATAAAAAAAAACTATAAATAAATAAACAGGGAAGTGCCGACATTTTGACCCTCTTGGTATAGCCTAACAGTGAGGACACTGTTAAGTTTAAGTTTGGGGGTATTTGTGCTCGGTAAGCCTTCTTCCTTAGCATTCAAATGTATATTTTTGCATTTGCATACTTGTTTTAAAACCCATAAAAATTGAAAATTTTCAAAAATTATAAAAATTGAAACATTCCATTTTGGCCATAATTGACTTGAATTTTACAAAAAGGTTAACCAGTTAGGAACAACTAGATCCTAGACTTAGTAAATTAAAAACCCTAAAAATAACCTTTCTTAAAATTTAACGGTAGAAAATATATGTCTTTGTAATTTATTTAGAAATAGGCAAATTTCGAGTTCACTTCTTGGGCTAAGTTAAAACAAGGGAAAAGTATTGAAATCATTATTAAAATATAAGTTTGAAAAATAATTTCTAAACTTAAGTCTAAATTCTGAAAATATATACCCTACAAATTGCACAAACACGAACCTTGAAACTTGGAATAGTAGAAGAGACCTTGAAATGCTCTTGTCTAAAGTCCTTAGTACGAAGAAAAAATTTAAATAAAAACACAAGTGTGAATAAAGAGATAATAAAAAATGAACACTGGTTTTTGTGATTACTTAAGGCTGCATTAATAGAAAAAAAAATATTAGCAAGGGTGCCTTATCATCTAGTGCTTTAGACCAATTGGTTTGGGAGTCACTGCTAAAACCTTCGGTGTTACAAGACTAAGAATTACGCCTTAATGTGCAAACACATTTTATAATCTGTCGTTGGTACCTCAAGAAGTATTAACGGTCGCATGAAGAATGTGTGAGCAATTTCATTTAAAAATTCACCAATTAAAAAGTACTTTGGACGATGGACAAGTGTATAATAGCTTGATTTGAATTTCCAAGTGTAGGAATGATATATACACACACGTAGGGGTATGTGATTGGGGTTTAGATGAGAGATAGGAATGAAAAATAGGACTTGTACTTTTAGTAAAGATGATAAAAATTCCTAAGTTGAGATAGAACCCTAGAAGGAAAACTTGAAAGATACCAAAAGCTAAGTAAATTCACAAGAATATATATAGTCTTAAGTTAAATGATAAGGAGGCGTGAAAAATACGGGTGGATAATTTATGAGTCGAAGATAATAGAGTTTCTTGTTAGAAAACCTAATTGGAGAATAAAAGTCAATATGCCGAATTGATAGGCTTTTTGTGGGTAGTATCCGCTGAAAACCCTCAAGAGACAACACTCCTCTTACTAGGGACATCTAGAGGTTTAACGGCTTGTTGCACGAGCTCAGTGCAATCGCGTTTCCATGCGAAAGTGAGGCTAGGTCTTTTTCGAGAATAAAATAGGTTTGCTCGAGGACGAGCAAAACATAAGTTTGGGGGTATTTGTTCATATCATAATATTGCATTATTATATTCCCTATTCTTATTCATTTTACAAATAAACAAGTGCTTTTGATCCATGTCTGCTACATAGCTACAGGTTCTCGGAACAAAAACAGTGAAAAAGTTGAAAAGACGATACAAAAGTGAGACTACGACCAACAAATGGAAGAATTTTGATCAAGCCTACAGTTGGAGAATAAACGAAGATCAAATGAACAATTTCACAAGTACAAAGGCAGTGCAAGGTTCAAGACTTCGACACGAAGCAAGCGGTAAAAGTCCACGACTTTATTCACTGTGGAAATCTGGAAGAAATATAGAAGACAATCTGAGAAACCAAGTGAAGAAAATAGGAGAAACAAAGCAACAGAAGAAGACCAGAAAAACTGAGCAACCAAGCCCCCTATATGGCCGCGGAACCGCGGCCAAACCTGGCTATTGGCCGCGGATCCGCGGCCGTGTGTCGCACGTGCCGGCACGTGTTGCGCGTGTCGGTGCGTCGATGCATTATCTCGGTTTCTTTGGGGGTAAAATTGTAAAAGCAGATATGACGCGATTATAACCTTAGGGTTTCTATGTTCTATAAATAGAAACCCTAAAACATGTTTTAGGTTATGCCTCTTCTTGTGCCTCATTGTAAATCTCAAATTTAGATCTGTAAAGAATGAAGAGTGCATCAATAAATTAGGAGTAAGTTTTCTTTTCTTCGCCCTAGTTAATTTCTTATCTGCCCTAGTAAGATCTTTAATTCCTTGTCCTAGATAGATAGTTTAGAGATGTTCTTCAATTCCCTAATGAGCGAGTGGTATCCTTGCTTGTTAGGGTTAGATTTGGGGAAGGCTTGAGAGATGAAAATCTCTCACCCCTTTCTTGCCCATCACATATAATTAATAGGACTCCATGCATATATGTACACACCGCTCCCTACGGCACCCTATCCCTCGAGGTAACGGTGATACCGTAGTATAAAGGTCCGGTTGAGCGTGTTTTCCATGGAAGTTAGGGTATGGATTAAGAAAGGAAGGACAAGAACCTAGAGGAAGAAACACCGTTTCTTCCCGATGGTACTAATCCCCTTCATTAATAATTACCATAACTCCTCATAGATCTTAATTTGGGTATTGAAAGCGGTGGAAAATCTTTGCATTTCCAAACTTAACCCAACCCTAACCCTAGTAAGATTTAGATCTAGATTAATTTAGTTTTTAGATTTAATCAATCCGACCCCAATCGGAATTAACTCGTAAGAACAATTAGGAAACTCACAAAATCCCTGTGGACCGACCCGTACTCACCGGCTAGCTACCAAGCGACGCCGTTCTTGATTGCGGTTATAAAATATTTTTGATCATAAAATGACATTCGAATCAATACTCGGTAGGTTGCACAGGCTTCTTGGCCTTCTTCTTTTTCTTCGAAGACTTTGAAGGCTTGACTTAGGGATTTTGCCCTTTGTCGACGGTTTTCGGTACGGGATGCGGTTTCAGCATCCCTACGATGATTTCCGGTTCAAGTGTCCTCCATCTGGCTGCCAGATATGCCTTGAGATCTTTCAGCATTTTTTGGTTTTAGTTGAAAGAACGACTTCCCATAGAGTTTCTTCCATGAGCGAGCATGATGCCCCCGGTGCATCCATCTTTTTGGGAATGTGCTTCTGTGGCGGGTTCACTCTCCAGTTCTCAGAAAGTATGAATTTCTCCTGTTTATATTGGTCCTCGACCCAGTTCTTGAAGACGTAGCAATCCTCAATTAGGTGGCTCACCATTCTGTGATAGGAGCAGTAGTTGGGGTTGTTGACGTCGCCGAGTTGCGGTGGACGCTATGGGTTTGGCAATGTAATGAGTTTGTTACGCATTGCCAACTCAAATAGTCTCCTCATCTTATCGCGGGGAAACGAGTAAGCGCGCCCTAGCCTTTCTTCGAGAGATAGGCGTGGACGTGCATTGTTTTGGCCGCCGGTTTTGGGTCGCTCGGTCGTAGTTGAGTGTTGGCGACGAAGGCCGCTTTCACTTTACCTTTGGCGTTTCGAGGGTCCTTACTTGAGGAGGAAGGTCCGTGACCCATCTGGTCTATTTGGGACAGTTTATCAATCAGAGCCTGGAAGGTCATCGTCTTGAAGAACGTCATGAACTGGGACACAGTCGTTTGCGGATCTAGGGTCCCGATGAACATGCCCACGGCAGGGGATTCTTTGATGTATTGTTCGCACTTTGACCACAGGTTCCACCACCGGATCGCATATTGGACCCAGGTTTCACCCTGCTTTACCATGGCATTGATTAATGCCATGATCGGGGTACGCTCGCTTGCGCTGGCGAACCGCTGTGTGAACAGCAGTTCCATTTCTGTGAATGTTCTCACGGAGTCATTTGGGAGCTCCGAATACCATTCAAAAGCCATCTCTGACAGGCTACTAATGAACTGGCGAAGCAGCAATTTGTCGTCGCCTCTAGTGTTGCCGCACAGAACTCTGAACTGCGCGACGTGTCAGTGTGGGTTGCTTGTCCCCTTGTACACATGGAATTTAGGGTCGTATATTCCAACGGGTACTTGATTTGGGCATACCATCCTGGATACGGTCGTCCAGTTCTGACGATTTGGCCAGCCGCTTCATTTGCTTAATGAGCTCGTATTTGTTGAGCGATATAATCATCAAGAGTAGCCTTGGAGATCGTTTCCTCCCTGGCCACTGATAGAGCCGGAAGGGGGTTTGAAGTTTCCCCTCTATCATCCTCGATAACTATCGGTGGATCCTCAGCTGGAGGTTCTGGCTAGATCATCATTCCAACCATATCCTGGAACAAGAGCGCCATCTGCTTCATGTTGGCGGCTTGATCAGCAGCTTCTTTATCTTTTATTTCAAGCACCCTTCGCAGAAACTCCGTATCGGTCTCCTGCTCTTAATGCTGTTCAGTTGCTGGATCCGAACTTTCTTTCTGTCCGGTGTGTGCCGCCATCTTGGTCAGCCTTTCTTGGAGCTTTTGTTGTTACTCCTGAGCTTTTGTCAACGACCGATTTTGCGATCGATGACTTACGAAAGCATGGCTTTCATCTTTCCCGGAAGCCATATAGACCGTATGCACGATCATGCCCCCAGACTTAGGGTGTTTGGGTCTAGCGCCTTTGGAATTTGCCGCAGGCGGTGGGATGTTCTCCAGCCTCATCCTTTTGTGGGAGGTTGAAGTTGAAAGAGCCGTTATGACAGGCACCTCTGTAGAAGAAACCCCTCGCTGTATGAAAGAGTTTTTATCCTCCTAGTGCACAAGTCCATAAGAATTTTTGCATAGGACGGAACTTGTTGGATAGCATCTAAAAGAGGAATATTTATATTAACTTGCTTAAACATTTCCACAATCTTCTCCATCTGTGGACTTGGTTTGTTGGGCCTTAACCAGTTTGGAAAAGAAGCTTTATCAATATGGGTTGGGTCCAACATTTGAAGAGAAAGTTGTGGGGATGGAATAGATCCCAAAATTGGATTTGGGATGGTCTGGGATGGTAGTTTATTCAAGGAAGTGGGCTGAGGGTTCGAGATCTTCCAGAAATTGCCATGCTTCTCTGTCGTCTTTTGATATGAAATGATATTGACAAATGGTTTCAAGCATTTATTTTGTAGCTGGATTGGTACCCTCATACACAATGCGGCAAAGTTGCCATCTATCGATTCCGTGATGAGGGCATTGGACAAGAAGATCTTTAAACTGTTCAAAGCATTTCTAAAAGGGTTCGTTGGGAAGTTGGGCAAACCGGTTAATCTCGCTCCGAATACGGGCAGTCTTATGATGAGGGTTAAATTTCTTAAGGAATGCTTTAACGAATTCATCCCATTTACCGATAAAATGTGCGGCGGTGCTATAAAGCCACTTTTCTGCGAGATCGCACAAGGTAAAAAGGAGAAGTCGTAATCGCAGAGCATTCCCTAAAAGTTGCGTGGTGTTCATCATCGCACATACGTTTTTGAATTTAGTTATAAAAACGTTTGCATCTTTAGATTCAAGCCTGTGAAATTTGGGCAACAAGTTGATGAAGTGGGGTTTAATTTCAAAATTATCCCCATTGGCTGGTGGAAGAGACAGACACATAGGAAGGGGTCCGCGTACGGGGTAGCATCTATCTTGCAGAGTGATGCGTGGTGGATTTTGCACACCTACAAGTGGTGGCAGGTGTTCCCCTCCGAAAGACGGCGTAAGGACCGCGATGGCCTGACGCTGAGATTCGGGGCATATGCTATATGGTTTTATCCGTCCACCTCTCCGAAGATGCCAAGTTGATTTATGGCACCGTGTATCGTAGGTTTAGACAGATGCGGCCGATGTAGCAGACTTTGTCAGATTCCCCCTCGCTAGAGGGGTTTTTGATTGTGGGGACGCTCTTCCCTGCAGACGCAAGCCCCTGCAGTTAATTACGCTACCGCTTCGTGGTAACAACTTTCTCCTACTCCAGAATTTCACTTCGTGTCGTGGGTGTTTGTTTTGTTTGTGGTTGCCCGTGGATTGTATATGGAGACTGAGTAATGCCGTCGCCCGTAGGACGTGGATTAGTCCAAATCCGTATTTACTTAGATTTGGGTTTAGTGTTTTTAGTTTAAGGATGCATTAGTCGCGTTGCGGCTAAGATCAACTTAAACGTTCGTTAAGGATACGTCAGTCCTGTTTTAGACTGAGATCAACTTAACGTAGTGATTCATTTAATCTATGGCCGTCAGGACTCGTCACTTCTCTGACGTCGTTGAAGGATTACAATGACATGTGTCAGAGGAGCTCGGAGATGTACCCTCGAACCAGAGTTGATTTGGAATTTTGTAGTCCATTTGAATGTTTAAGGATACGTTAACCGTGTTTGGGGCTAAGATCAACTTAAACAGGATCGTTTAGATCCGGCGAAAGAGCATTTGGAGGCTCTATTGTTCCAGTTTAGGGACGTAGTGGTCTATCGCCAGTTTAGGGACGTGGTGGTCAATATTCCAGTTTAAGGACGTGGTGGTCCATCGCCAGTTTAGGGTCGTGGTGGTCCATATTCCAGTTTAGGGACGTGGTGGTCCATCGCCAGTTTAGGGACGTGGTGGTCCATATTCCAGTTTAGGGACGTGGTGGTCCATCGTTAGTTTAAGGACGTTTTGGTCCGATATTAGTTTAGGGACGTTTCGGTCCGATATTAGTTTAGAGACGTTTCGATCCAATATTAGTTTAGGGACGTTTCGGTCCACGAGTTTAAGGACCCCGCAGTCCATATTCATATGTGGTCGTCGGGACCCGTCACCTCTCTGACGTCGTTGAATGATTACAACGACAGGTGTCAGAGGAGTTCGGAGATGTACCCTTGAACCGGTAGTAAATTGATTTAAGAGAGCAATCTTGCTCAGTCAATTTAATTTAAGGACTTATGGCCAAAATTGGGCTAAGTCCAGTTTCAATATATATATTTTTTTGTCTTTGGCCTGTGCTAGGGCTTTACCCTTTTTTAGTAATGCACTGCATTATTCTTGTTTTGGTCGGGCTTTGCCCTTTTCTAAATGATGCAGAGCATCTATTTTTTTGTTTGGGCTTTGCCCCCCCTTTTAAAATGCATTGCATTTTTTATTAGGCCTGTTAGGCCTTTTAATTGGGTTCTGCCCCTTTTCTTTAATAATGCAGAGCATTAAATACTCTGACAGTGCCCCACGTGGCTTGTCAGGCGCTTTGCGCTAAGTAATGAGCGCAAACTCATATGGTGGTGACACGTGTCACGCTCTGGTGAGCGCAAACGCAATAGCACAGTGCGCTGCGCTAATGCGCTGCGCTGTTGCGCTGCTGACACGTGGCGCGCTCTGGTGAGTTGCGCCAATTCCAGAGAGCAAAGCTCTATTTCAAGAGCGCAAGTTGTTTTGTAGCTGACACGTGGTGTTCTCTCAAGAGCGCAACAGCGCACTTTGGAAGTGCAAAGCACTAAGAATCTTTCAGATTCAAGAACAGGAGTGCAGAGCACTATTTGATTTCTTGATCTAATTTAGATCAAAGAAAATAAATTTTTCTTTTTTGTTTCAAGAACCAGAAGTTCATAAAAAAGTGCAAAGCACTATTATTACTTATTTTTCTTTTTATTTAAAATTATTGATCTTGTTCTTAGATCAATAATCTGTCCATAAGAGAATTTTCTCTTTTTCCTAAAGGTTTTTTACCTTCTGTTGTTCTTGAGGAATTCTCAAGAGTTCTCTTCTCCTTTTTTTTTTAGAAAGATGTTCCCTTTTTTTTTTTTAATTGAGGCCTAGGGTCCTTTTTATAGTGCCCATAAATTAGTTAAATTTGTTAAAGAGATCTTTCTCTGAGTGATTTGGAGAATTTTCCCCACCGTTGGATCTTTGATCCAAGGGCTTCTGCTTTGCAGAAGAAAATCTTCTTGTTTTAATAAGAACAGAAAAGATTTCTTGAAAATTTAATTCTGTTTGGCGCAGATGCCCCAGCGCGTGACACGTGTCGTGCAGCGCAACTGCGCTAGCGCATCTGCGCTGACACGTGTCGCGCAGCGCAGAGCGCAGCGCAACTGCGCTAGCGCATCTGCGCTGACACGTTCGCGCAGTGCAGTGCTTGCGCAGCTGAAGCGTTGCTTCATAAAAATAGAGCTTTGCTCTGATTGGGCGCGCCTTCTTGGGCGCTGCGCTGACGTATCAGCGCCTGACATGTGGCGCGTTGCGCCCGAGATTTGAAGCGTTGCTTCAAAATTTTGAATTTTGAATTTCAACAGAGCTTTGCTCTGATTGGGCAAAACAAATGCCCCCCCACCGTTGCGCTCACGTGGCGCACACGTGAGTGCAGCGGTGGCAAACTCTTGATCGTTGGATTAAGGGGTGAGCTCAAGGGGCGCAAGCGCCTTATAAATAGGACCTCTGGCCCTTAGAAAAATCTTACCGTTTTAAGATATTTATTTTCCAGAGCTTTGCTCTCACTCAAGAACTTCAGAGCTTTGCTCAATTCTAAAGTCAGAAACTTTAGCTAAAAATTAATTTAAATCAAATTAATTTAACTTAATCTCAACCAAAGAGCTTTGCTCTCACAGATCTTTCGATCTAAAGGGATCCCCATTGGGGTTTCATAAACAGAGCTTTGCTCTCAAAACTTATAGATCTACAGGGATCTTGTTCCTGGGTTTTAACCCATGAACAGAGCTTTGCTCATAGATCAAGTGTAGATCTTTTGGATCTGCAAAGTGAAGAACTTATCATATGTTTTTATGGGTTTTTCAAGGCCCCAAAAATTTTTTTAAAAATTTTTAAGTATTAAGATTTTCTGATGGATCTTTTCCATTATTATCACAGAGCTACGCTCTTTTTAAGGAATTTTATTCTTTTGAGACCAGAATTTGACAAGTGTCATTCTGTGACAGAGTTTTGCTCTGAAAGAGGAGATTTTCTCCTTGTCTCTAGGGATTCTTCCCCCCCCCCTTTTTTAAAATGGGAATGTTTTCCTGGGGCCAACTGACAATCTCATCCAATGATGAGATTGTCTTATTAACTGACGTATTGTCATTTAGATTTTGTGGGTCCCTCTTTGGTCTCCTACTCACTGCACTGTGGTGCGGTGTAATTAATTAATTTTAATTTAATTAATGCATTTTCTTTTTTAGACGCAAAACGTTGGAATTACAATACTAACGGCTAAATTGTTCTTTTTGCAGCGATCATGTCTCTGGACACTTCATTCCCGTTCGTCCGCTCGGAGGAGAGATTTCCCGAGGCGCCCCTGGACCGTGAAGTCCTGGCTATGATCAAGGAGTATGACCCGGAATACAAGAGTCTCCATCTTTGGGGGTCGTGGTACAATCAGATCATCATGGGCCGACGGACCTGCGCGGTACCGTCAGAACCCATCACGGCAATTCACTACGCTACCCCACCTTCAGTGCAGTATGCCGTGGAGATGATAGACTGGACCGCGAACAGCTTTCTTCATCCGGCTATGGATGCAGTTCCGGTTCAGCGTCCCATGGTCTTGGATATCCTAGGACGCCGTATTTGTCAGGGAGAAGCACGGCCCTGGAGGCAATCATATAACCTGGGTCTGATTCCCCGTCACCCGATTGGCTATCTGCCGTGGGCCCGGTACATCCTGTCGACGAAGAAGTCGCAGTTGATAAGACTAGGACTGTACACCGCGGTCTACGTCTCTCTCTTCCATTATCCCACGCTCCCCACTTGGTGGTTCAAGGCTTTCTTGGAGCAATGGAATATTCCCACCCACACTTTCCTTGCTATGGATCGGGAAGTGTCCATCTCTTTGGAGGAATTCGCGGAGATATCCGGCCTACCGGTCATGGGAGAACATTACGAGGAGCTGCTCATGACAGATGTGTACGTCTTTGGTGCTAGGCCAGTGGTCAGGGGGTCACGCCGGAGAATGTCGTTCAACATCAATTCCCGAGCTTGATTAAGGTGTTGAACATCTATGAATCTCTCTTCATCGAACGCGGGAGTCACGGAGTTAATTTTGAGGATTTCATAGCTCAGTTTCTTCATCCCAACGTCCTCTCGGCAGAATCTACCAAGTTTGCCACCCTTGAGGACCCTTTCGGTTTAGGTTTGGATAACCTGCCAGCCAGAGATATAGACCAAAAGGACTTCTTTCTTCCTAATTCCCCAGCAACGTCCTTTGCAGAAATTGTGGCCCCCGGAATGGATGAGGAGGCCTTATTCTTAGGATTTCTCGGACTGTGGCTGAGTTGGTTCGTGATCCCAATGCACTCTCATCGCATGCGGCCTTCCGTCTTCTATCCAGCCCACCGAATGGTCATTGGGGTAAAGGTGGATGTGGGGATCGCTGGCTTGGCGCACCATATCACGGCCTCAGCAGAGCAGCAGATGCCAATGTGCCCGGAGTATTGCACGTAGTCTTCCCGATGCACTACTTTGCATCGTGGCTCGAGCTGCACACAGCGGGTGTCTTTGGCATGCATAAAAGGCCTTCATTCTTTGACAAGTGCGGTTTTCCTCGCATTATACAGTTGATTGGCTCATCAATCATGACCCCTTCGCTACGGAACGCTAGGGGTTTGCTGCTTCGCCCTCACACCGTTGGAGTCGGGATGTCCTTCATCGATAAGGTACTAACCATTAGAAAAGCGTCCACCACTGCGGTGCGGCCATTACAGGATTCCTTCAAGGATGGAGCTTCAGTGTTAACGGCCCGGGAGATCCTCTATTTGTATTCTATTAGACCGGGTTTCCTAGTCTTCAGGCAGGGCGGTGCAGCAGTCTTTATGAGATATAATCCGCATCGTTTTGCCCAACAACTGGGTTACGATCAAGGGGTACCCTTGGAAGCTTTCTTACTGGAACCCGCTGTCAATGAAGAAGGGATGGAGAACGCGTTACATCACTTCATGCGCCTGAACACGAGTTCTCGTTTTTTTATCAGCACACCGGCCTGCGCTCCACGACTCCTTAATGTATATAAAGAGTGGTACAATCATGCGACGGGGGCTGTTATAAAGGAAGAGAGGCGAGTGTTGATCGACCGTAAAGAAGTACCCCCTGGTGCCAACCGTAACGCTCCCTTAGCGCCAAGGATCCTGGTGGCTCCTCCTCTAAAAGATGCCGGGGCAGACCATCACGTGCGCCAAGTCCTCCACATGAGCTGCCGCTTCCTGATATCGCAGATGCACCTCCCGCATCCTGTGCTCTAGTGGAGACAGTAGTTGTACCCTCGTCGGAGTCTGGCGTGGGTGCGGACATCGGGACCCGTCGTCCCAAAGTGGCTGCTAAACGGAAGTCGATCCCCCGTGAGCCTAGGGTTGGAGGGCAAAAGAAAAAGAAGTCGCTCTTTGCTGCGGACGTCGTGTTCGGTCAGGAACCCCATGCTCCCTATGCCGAGGGCCTGATCGAATACGGGACGAACGAAGGATTAATGATGCCGCCGCCGGACGATACAGACTTGGAAGCCGCTCTTGAAACTTCGGCGTGGTTGGCAAAGCGTGACGTGTGGCTGGCCAAGCTTGCGCAATCAGGTAACTATTAGTCGCCTTTTCTTTATTGCAACATATCCTCTTCATTTCCTTTGACTAACGCTTTTCTTTCTTTCCTTTCGACAGGTATCACTGATGAAGAAGCCATCGCCGCTTCTTTGAAGACTTTCCAGGAGGAGGAATGTCTTAAAGCGTCTATGGGCCTTAGTAAGTTTTAATCCATCAAGTTTCCATCTCCCTTGTGTTATGGTCGATCTAACCTTTCTCTTTTTATTGCAGAAACCTCAATGCCGTTCCCACTAAGCGACGCAGATGTTTTACCAGCTGCCGATGTTCCCGCTTCCTCTGGGCCACCGTAGGAGGTTCGTCTTGAAGAGCCGATGAAGGATGCCTTAAAGGCTCTTGAGGCATCCCTAAACGAGGATGACGACGCCTTGAAGGAGGCGTCACTAAGGTCCATCGCGACAGCCCGGGAAGAAAGGAAGCGACAAAGGCGTGAGGTGAAGGCGCGCCGGGCTGCCTTGGCTGCGGGAGCGGGCCCCAGCACCGTCCCTCGCGCTGATACTCCATCTGAAGAGGCTCCTGTCGCCCTATCCACTGCCCGCAGAGAGGTGGCGCGCGCAGTTCGGAGCGCAAACGGTAAATCCACTTCAGGTAATGTTTCTCTCAAAGTTTTTGTTATAAGGATTTTAATGTCGTTGGTCCTTATATCTCTTATCTTGCAGGACCAAGTCCGATCGAGGGGGAGGCGAAAACCGTTGATCCCAAAGAAACAGAGGAGGCAGTACCTGCCGAACTCGAGCCGACGGTGGGCAATGTCGTTATGGCGTTGGAGCTTGAAGTGGAGGTCGAGGGGCCTACCGCCGATAAAGTCATTGATGCCGAACCTGAAGTGGTGGCAGATGATATGATCATTATAACTGAACCGAGGCTGGTGGTGGACGAGGCGCTTGAGGCCGGCGACCTCGCGGTGACAGTAGATGAGCCGATGGAGACGGCGGAGCTCGAAGAAGTTGTGGGTGAGATGGGTATGACTCTTGGGTAAGAGTCAGCCGCTTCCTTCCAAGAATCCGGCAACGCTCCAATCATTGCCCTCCCTACTTACGATCTCCTGCCGTCTCCTGGTCGCGCTAGCACGACGACGGTCCCCATCGAGTCGGGTGATGAGGCTACGGGCGGTGGCCTCATGTCGATAGAGGAGGGAGTCGCTTCTGTTTCGGCCGGGAGCTCCTCAGGTAAACCTTAGGTTACTGTCTTTCTTATTTTACAATCCTTTCTGACAAGTTCACCTTTCTTGTAACGCAGGTGCAGCCAACGCCGATGCCCCACTGCTTGAAGGAGCGCCTTCAACGACTGCCTTGGCGGTGGTTACCTCCCAACCCTCTCTCATACCATCTAAGATGTTGGAAGGTATGGGTTTGCAACTTATTAGTCTTATCTTTCAGATGTATAGTGTATGTACTAAAGTCGTGCTGTTGTGTCTTTTCAGGAGTACTTTTTGACCATCTTTACCAGATGTTGCTCCCACACGTATCCTTCCCATCCGAGCTTGCTTCTTCCTCTGGTGGCGTTGGTGAGTATGATTTCCAATGACATCCTTCTTTCTTTATTGATGGGATTATTTCTAAACCCCCCCTTTTTTTTAATCTCGACTGCAGTGTTACAAATCGAAGGAGGGGATGAAAGACGGGCTGCGTTGCCGACTCTTCCGGCTCTGCCACCTGCCTCAGCTGGTACAGCGACTATCACATTGATAAAGTCTTCCTTCTTTATTTTCAGAACTGTTATCTGATCACATCCTGTTTCTCTTCAGCTGTCGTTCCGGTCTCGGCGCCCTTTGAATCTCGCATCATAATGCCAGCAGGTCCTTACCTGAGACGTCCATCTTCGAAAGGCGCCGTGAACAGCTTACGTATGTTGAGCGATTACATTGAGGAGCTCGACGTCGAGACCCCTACCCCTGCTGCGGATTTTGCTATAGCGGTTAACCCGATGCTGGTGATACTCGTGAACTTTCACGACGAGGGTATCATCGCATCTCGGGTTAACCATTGCAGGGAGATCGAGGCCCGCCTGCATCGGTTGGAGTCGCTGCGTCCCGCTCCCGAGGCCTTGGCTGCCAGTAATCAAAGAACATCGTGGATTGAGCAGAGTGCTCCTTACTTCCATCACCTCGAACAAGAAGTCATTTCAAGACGTAAGGAGCGAGGTGAGACTTCGAGCAAGTCTGCCCAACTGCATGCTCAGGTGGAGGCTAACGCCGCACGGCTGAAGGTTGTCTTTGAGGGCCTTCTGCAATGTCTTTCTGAAGGATTATCATTGAGGCAACACCTTGATGTTGTCGAGCGAGCTGCACCCAGCCAGGAAGCAGCCCAGAAGGCGGCGGAGGAGCAACTTTCATCTTTCTTGCAGCAGCGATCCCGGGTGGAAGCGGAGGTGGCCGCGGCAGTCGCTCAGGAGGAGGCACTGAATGAAGTGCGAGAGCAACTTGTGGATTTACTAAAGACACTTCCTCTTCAGTAGCTATCCTCCTTTGTATCGTTTGTAATTGTAGATAAAAGAATGTATATATATATTTTTTCATTCTTTGACATAATGTATCCTGTACCCAATCAAGTTTATGAATAAAAGATACACCCCTTTTTTTTGTAATGTGTCGTTTTCTCCGTCTTTTCTTTCTTTCATTATCAGCATGCCACCTTAGTAATCATGGTTGACGGATGATCAGAACGAGTATCCTGACTTTCTTAAGAAATAGCGATGGCTTAGGCCGCAGGTTCAGATCTGCTGCCTAAGACTTTTCAACTCTATAAGCCGTGAGGGTCTCATAGAGACTTTTCTCCCTACGGATCGAGAGGATCTCGTAGGTGGGTTTTCTCCTTAGGAATCGTGGGGATTCCTAAGTGTGGTTTTCTCTTATAAGTCGTAAGGATCCTATAAGAGAATTTTCCCTCTTATGAGTCGAGAGGATTCGTAAGCGGTTGTTTCCCTCCTTGTCGGAAAATTGACTTCGGAGAGTGAGACCCGTGAATAGTATGCAAGAGACCATTTTGGATTGACTTGCAGGGCCCCATTGTTCAGGGAGCAAGCTTTCTTAGTCCATGCTGCCTGAGGCTTCATTTTGCAAGTTGAGACGAACCGGGAATTCTTCCGCAAAGACAGTGGTGGCTCTGCGTGGGTCAAGAGGCTCTCGTCACGGAGTGTTTGTATCCATGAGTCGAGGACTTTGCTAGGGATTATTTGTTTCCTAAGCGCCAAGGATTATTTGTTTCCTTGGGGTTTAAAACGAGTCGAGGATTCCCACGGAGACGCTGGTGGCTCTGCGAGTCGACGCGGATCAGGAGGCTCTCATCAAGGAGTGTTTGTATCCGTGAGTCGAGGAGTTTGCTAGGGATTATTTGTTTCCCAAGCGCCAAGGATTATTTGTTTCCTTGGGGTTTGAAACGAGTCGAGGATTCCCACGGAGACGCTGGTGGCTCTGCGAGTCGACGCGGATCAGGAGGCTCTCGTCAAGGAGTGTTTGTATCCGTGAGTCGAGGAGTTTGCTAGGGATTATTTGTTTCCCAAGCGCCAAGGATTATTTGTTTCCTTGGGGTTTGAAACGAGTCGAGGATTCCCACGGAGACGCTGGTGGCTCTGCGAGTCGACGCGGATCAGGAGGCTCTCGTTAAGGAGTGTTTGTATCCGTGAGTCGAGGAGTTTGCTAGGGATTATTTGTTTCCCAAGCGCCAAGGATTATTTGTTTCCTTGGGGTTTGAAACGAGTCGAGGATTCCCACGGAGACGCTGGTGGCTCTGCGAGTCGACGCAGATCAGGAGGCTCTCGTCAAGGAGTGTTTGTATCCGTGAGTCGAGGAGTCTGATGAAGATACTGGTTTCTTCGGAGTTGGACTGAACCGTCGAGATTTAGCTTCGCCTTCTGGCGGAGCCTGCTGGGAAAGTATGGTTCCCTCTTTGTTTACGCCCTTGGATTGTATACAGGGATCGATGTGATCTTAACTGTAGGGCCAAAGTTTTATCATCTTCCTTTTTTTTGTTTTATTTCTGCGATGCTCTATCATTTCAGCTTTTATATCGCGAAGGTCGCGATTGCCCAATCATTTCGGCTATTTTTCACGGTGCCCAATCATTTCGGCTATTTAATTTATTTTTACTCGCTGTTTTTTTATTGCCAGTTGCCCAATTATTTCGGCTATTTCGCGTGCATACATTTTTACTTGCTGCTTTTTATTGCAAGTTGCCCTATCATTTCGGCTATTCCATATGCATGTGCGGCCTACTGGCTTTCCGCCGTAAACCTGGGATTAGACACCGATTTCGGCATCAGCACCGCTACAAATGGGATATTGCCAGGAGCGAATCATCATTTGCCTCCATCGACGTCGAACAAAGGTGGCTTAGCGAACAGGGTTAAGGCGCTGTCGACTAAGGCTTTTAACTTCATGAGCCGTAAGGGTCTCACAAAGGTATTTCTCCCTACAAGTCGTGAGGATCTTGTAGGCGTATTTTCTCCTTGGGAATTGTGAGGATTCCTAAGTGCATGTTCCTCTGTAAGTCGTAAGGATCCTACAGGAGGGTTTTCTCCTTGTAAATCGAGAGGATTTACAAGGGTCGTTCATCATGCGAACATATCCCCAGTCTCGGATGAGACTTTATTAGGGAAATGTTTATTCGCGCCCGTGGATTGTATACAAGGGTCTGTATTGAACCACTTGTAGGGCATTATCGGAAGTTTGTGGGGGTTTGCTTAAGCACAGGTTTAGGTCTCTGTAACTTAAGACTTTCAAATCCTATGAGCCGTGAGGGTCCCATAAGAGAGTTCTCCTTACGAGTCGTGAGGATCTCGCAAGTGTATTTTCTCCTTAGGAATCGTGGGGATCCCTAAGTGTGTTGCTCCCTTGTGAGTCGTAAGGATCTCACGCAGGTGGTTTCTCCTTACAAGGTCGAGAGGATCTTCTAAGTGTTCTTTAACGAGGTTGCGCCCTTTCGGGTTTTCACAAACACTCGCCGGTAGTCCTGCTGTTTTTACTCACGGAGCCCTTTCGGGTTTTCATCCGTGCCCATTTTGCTTATGGACATACCGTTTTTTTATTTTTTATTTATTTTCTTTTTCTCTTTTTTTTACGAGGTCGCGCCCTTTTGGGTTTTCATGAACACTCGCCGGTAGCCCTGCTGTTTTTACTCATGGAGCCCTTTCGGGTTTTCATCCGTGCCTTTTTTGCTTATGGACATACCGTTTTTATTTATTATATTTTTCTTTCTTTATTTTTTTTATTCACCTCGTCAGCCTAAAGATGCTGCGGAATTAGTTTAAAGACGTTTCAGTCTGCTATTAGTTTAAGGACGTCTCGGTCCGCTATTAGTTTAAGGACATTTCGGTCCAACATTGAGAGGCTGGCTACTGCTTATAAAACTTGAGCTTAGGAAGATAGCGAGCGGACATGGTCATCGTCATCTATCATTGACCTAGACTGTGGCTCATTAAGCGTAGTATTTCTTCAGGAAGCGACCGTTTATCGGCCTGAAAGGCCTTTCACCGTGCATGTCCATGAGTAGATAGGCCCCACCCTGGTAAACTTTATCTATGATGTACGGGCCTTTATAGTTTAGCTCGAATTTTCCCCGCTTGGCGCGATTGGGGATCATAGGCCTTTTGACCACTAGCACGAGTTCGCCTTGGTGGAATGTCCTCGGTCGGGTCAATCTTTCGTATGAGCGCATCATCTTTGCTTTATAAGCTTCCAGATTTTGCTGCGCTATGAGCCTAGTTTCATCAAGGGCGTCAAGCTCCTCAAGCCGAAGGTGGGCATTTTCTTCGTCCGTCAGCTCGTAGTGGACTGCCACTCGTAGAGAGGGTAACTCTATCTCAAGGGGGAGTACTGCTTCTGTACCGAACACCAACGCGTACGGCGTTGTGTTCGTGGCCGTCTTGAACGTAGTTCGATATGCCCAAAGAGCTTCTTGCAGTCTTTTGTGCCAATCTTTCTTATTACGGGACACCGTTTTCTTTATGATTTTTGTTAATGTCTTGTTGAAGGCTTCAGCTAGTCTATTGGCTCGCGGATTATAAACCGATAAATATCTCCAGTCTATATTATGCTGTTGCGCGAAGCGACTGATCTTGTGGCTTCTGTAAGCGGGCCCGTTATCGGAGATGATCCGTCGCGGAGTTCCAAATCGATATATGACATGCGTCTTGAAGAAGTGGAGGATATTTTCCGTCTTCACTTCTCTTAACGGTACTGCTTTTGCCCATTTAGAGATGTAGTCAGTCGTCGCCAGGATGAAACGATGTCCCCTAGACGATGCTGGTTCGATAGGGCCGACTATGTCAGTCCCCCACATTTCGAATGGCCAGCTAGCCACCGTTGGATGTAGTGGATTTGGATGCTGGTGGATGAAATCCCCATGGATTTGGCATGAGTGGTATTGCTTCGCATATTCGAGGCAGTCCTGAATCATCGTGGGCCAGTAGTAGCCCATCCGTTTTATCTTCAACTTCATCTTTGGGCCCGCTTGGTGAGAACCGCAGAGTCCGTCGTGAACTTCCTGAACGACTCTTTTTGCTTCGTCAGGTCCCAGGCATCTCAACCACAGAGAATCAAACGATCTCTTGTACAGAGTATCGTTGACGAAGGCGAAAGATAGAGCCCGCTTCATGAGCTGATGTCTTGTGGACGCTTCTTCAGGCAATCGGTGGGACTTGAAGTAGTCTATGAAGACCTCTCTCTAATCCTCAACCTTCTCATGGTCTTTTATTTGTAAGGTCGCTTGCTCAGTCACTCCCTTCTCTTTGGGTGATCCCGGAGGTATTTCTGCGGGGGCGAGCACCCGACGACTTTGTACCATGATTCTAACCTCATCGAGGTTCTCGTCAGCCAGTTCTTTAGCAAGCTTAGCTAACGCGTCCGCTTTGCTATTTTCTGCGCGTGGTATACTTTCCAAAGTATAGGAGGGAATTTGGGTCAGCAATTGTTGCACCTTTTCCCCGTATTTTACCAATTCCGGTTTGCATGTTTGGTAATCGTCGTTCACTTGACTAACGACTAGTTGAGAGTCCCCGTATATGAGGAGGCTTTCAATTCCCAAGTCAATGGCGATCTCGAGACCTGCTATCAAGGCTTCATATTCAGCTTCATTGTTTGTCCTCGGCTCTTTTAAGGAGAATGCGAAGCGCATTATCCCTCCTTGTGGAGTTACAAAGATGAGGCCTACCCCCGATACCCCCGATTTGATTATAGGGGTGTTTTGTTTGCACTTCTTCATGGAAGATGCGCCATCAAAATAGAGTTCCCATCGGGTATCACCACTGTCGATTGCGTCGAACGCATGTTTGTCTGGCAAATCGCACTTTAGGGGAGAATCGGCAGGTATCGGGTGCTCAGCAAGGAAGTCGGCGATGGCCTGGCCTTTCACTGCCTTGAGAGGTTGGTACGTTATCGAGAACTCCATTAAGAGCAGGGCCCATTTAGCGACTCGTCCCGTCAATATGGCTTTTGACATTAGGTATTTGAGAGGGTCCACCTTTGAAATGAGATGGACTTCATGTGCTAAAGCGTAATGTCTAAGCTTTGTTATTGCGAAGATCAACGCTAAGCAGTGTTTTTCAATGGGGGAGTAGTTGCTTTCTGCCCCCAGCAGAACTCGACTTAAGTAGTAGAGTGCTCTTTCTTTTCCCTGGTCATTCTCCTGCACCCATAACGCGCCTAAAGAACCTTCGAGAGCAGTTGTATAAAGAATGAGAGGCTTTCCCTTAACCGGAGCAGCCAACACCGGCGGGTTCTGCACGTATTGTTTGATCTCGTCTAGAGCACTTTGGCATCTTTGATCCCAGACGAATAGGGTTCCCTTCTTCATCAGGTGGCTATAGGGACGGCACTTGCCTGAAAGATTGGCTATAAATCGCCGTATGTATGCGAGCTTCCCTTGGAGAGACCGCAACTGTTTGAGAGTCCTCGGCGGAGGCATTTCCATGATTTCTTTAATCTTTGACGGATCTATTTCGATACCTCGGTGTCGAACGATGAATCCTAGGAATTTGCCCGAGGAAACCGCGAATGCACACTTCAGAGGGTTCATCTTCAAATTGTATTGTCGAAGACGTTGAAATACGGTCTTCAGATGCTCGAGATGTTCCTCATATGATTTGCTTTTAACAACGAGGTCGTCGATATAGCATTCGACGATTTCGTGTATAAGGTCATTGAAGATCTTCGTCATGGCCCTTTGGTAGGTGGCACCGGCGTTCTTTAAACCGAAGGGCATCACCTTATAACAGAATATTCCCAAAGGAGTCCGGAATGTCGTATGTTTCTGGTCTTCAGGATGCATTTTTATTTGATTATATCCTGATGAGCCGTCCATGAATGAGAAAATCTCATGCGTAGACGTATTGTCTATCATCAGTTCGGTGACTGGTACTGGGAAATCATCCTTCGGGCAGGCTTTGTCGAGTTCCCGAAAGTCCACGCATATGCGCACCGTTCCATTTTTCTTCATCACTGGGACGATATTAGCAATCCATTCAGGGTATTGAACCTCCTGGATAAAGCCAGAGCCTATCAGCTTTTTGACTTCAGCATTGATGCTCATCTCGAGCTCAAGCCGCATTCTTCTCGGCACTTGTTTAACTGGCTTGACACTCGAGGATATTGCCAGTCTATGTACAGCAACTTCTGGATCAAGTCCTGGCATCTCGGAATAGTTCCATGCGAAGCAATCTTTATGCTGTACAAGGACATCCTTTAACGCAGCCACCTTTTCTTCAGACAACAGCTCGCTGACAAATGTCGGTCGCGGATCGTTTACCGTCCCCAACTCAATCTTCTTAAGGTTATCTGCAGTGATATGGATTCCATCCTCCAGCTCTTTTGGCGCTGGTGGGAATTCTGAGATTATCTCGTCGCTGCTGTTTTCGAAGCACCAAGGGAGCTCATCTATGTCCTCGGGCTCTTCTTTTAATATTGTAATCATGTGACAGGTGCGAATTCGCTTCCAATCCCAATGTGAAACTGGTTCCTCTTTCGTGGCCTTGGGCTCATGCTTTTGTGGTGGCGTTACCCTCCAGTTGTCGGACAGAGCGAACTTGCCAAGCTGATACTGATCTTCGACCCAATTCTTGAAGGTAAAGCAATCCTCGAGAGGGTGCCCTATTACTTGATGGTAAGAGCAATAGTCCAGATGTGAGACTTCGCCTGCTCGTTCGGGGTGCTTAGTCTCCGGCAGTGTAAGCATCTGATGTTTTAGAGCAAGGTCAAGTATCTTCTTCGTCTTGTCCCGAGGAAACGGGTATGCTCGCCCCATTTTCTTCATAAGGGATAGATCAATAACGCTTGACTCCCGTTTGCGTGGCTTCTTAGCCCTGCTTTGTTGTTGTTGAGCGCCTTTTTAGCCTTTCGACTTATTTCTGCTTTTGAGCTAAGCCTTCTTTATAACGGGTTGACAAGGAGCGGCATTTTCATCCTTTACGGCCTGTTGGAGAAGGCGTTGCGTCTTGGCTTTCTCGTAGATGGCCGTCTCACGGTTGTGATCATCTCGGACTTTTTGACCAGCTTTCTTTATAAGTCTGTCTATTTGTTCCTCGAACGACGGACCGGGCTCTTTTGCATCTGGAACTTTCACTGGCTTAGGATTAGCATCCTCCCATTGAGCATCCGCTTCTTCATCAAGGTCATACACGACATAGCAGCCGGGTAGTAACTCTCGTTTCTTTGACCGGATGTATCCAAGCCCTCTTGTTTCCATTCTCCCGTTAGGCAGTTTGCGTTGGGTCCCGGGAACGTTCCAGACCCTGTCATAGAATTTGGCCTCTCTAACGGTCTGTTTGAAGGATATCCCTTGGCGTTTCAGCAGCTTCTTCAAACCCTCTGTATAATATCTGGGAAGACAGATAGGCTGAAGCATGTCGAGCGCAGGATTTGCGCCATGCCAGATTTCTTTTTTCACCTTGGTTTCTTCAGAGCGGTAAAACAGAATTGCTTTCTCGTTTTCTCGCCTGAGGGATATAGAATGTCCGCAGCTCTTCTACACTGTAGATATTAAGTGCGTCCAGTTCTTTATGATGTTTAGGCGGCACCATGGCGACTTGCAGACTTTGCTCTTCATCAGCGGAAGCTTGTATTGAAGGTCGAGCAGAGAATACGACATGGACCTCGTCCTCCGAATCGCTACCAAAGACCAATGTAGGAGTGGACGGTCCTGGCTTGTTATGTTGGGGCGGACCCGAATACACTATCTCCTCTTCTTCCTCGGTGTCACTGCCGAAGACAGGGATGGTAGCATTAGTTTTATTCTCCGGCTTGTGACACTTCTCCGTGTCCTCGAAATCCGGCAAGAAGCATTTGGCATCTTCGTATTTGCGGACCTCGTTCACAGAGAACGGGTTCAGTTCTCCCGTCACGGTATACTCGAAACCATCCTGAAAATACTTCATACACTGATGTTGTGTAGAAGAGATGATGTTGTACTCGTGTAACCATGGTCGGCCGAGCAAAGCGTTGTAACATGTCTTGGCGTCTATGACGTGGAACTTAATGTCCGTGACGAGTAGCCCGAAGCGTAGCGTCAGTATCACAGATCCAAGAGTCTTTGACGACTGGGAGTCGAACCCGGAGATGGTGATCTTGTCACGAGCAAGGTGCTGGATGCTCATGCAGATTTCTTTCAACACCCGCACGTTGAGTAGGTTAACAGACGACCCGTTATCAATCAGGATTTTGCCTATCTTTATATCATGGCAGTATCCCGAGACGTAGAGAGGGCGATTGTGTTCACACGTCCCAAGTAGAAGGTCTTCATCACCAAAAGTGACATCGGCCGTGTGCACTTCCTCAAATTCATCCTTCATCTTTTCCTCGGCCAAGAATGCTTGGAATTGTTCCGGATCTTGGATGCCTTAATCAACGAATCTCTCGCCTCTTTTGATAGCAAAAGGGCGTCAAGAATGCTGAGTTGTGATGGCAGCTTCCTTAGATGTGCTAAGACGTTGTAATCCACCTTATTCTTCTTCGGCGGGTCCTTGGCAGCTAGCTCTTCCACCACTTGGTCATCTAAGACGATATCTTCAGAGACCTTTTCTTTCCCTTTATCTTTTCTGTTCAAGGGTTCGAGGTTCTTTTCAGGCAGCGTCCGATTCCGCAGCCGGATATTTTCGCAGACCTTCGGTTCTTCTTCTTTTCCTGAAGCGGACTCTTTAAAGAGAGGGGCAAGTTCTAGCTCTTCATCAGAATCACTCCCGAATGTAGGCACTTGTGATCCACCGGTGTTAACCAGGCAACAATCGCCAGCAGTTCTTTTAATCCCTTCGGTCGTATTTCTTTGCTCCCGACGAGTTTTACGTTTTTCCCTCTTAAAGCGTTGTCGATGAGCAATATATCCTTGCCACCATCTATCGAAAGCTTTGCACTCTTCAGTGGGGAGCGAAATCCTCCGATGATATAAGCAATACGAGGGGTGCGTTTCCACTTCACCGGCGATGTTTCCTTCAGAGGATGGTAGCTTCATGCCCATTGATATGGCCTTAGCGAACTTTTTCCTCATCTTGAATTGGCTTTTGTCGGTAGAGGAGGTGTTTTGCTCCAGCGGGATCGTCTCAGCTCCTTCCTCAAGTCGCTGGCGCTTAGCCCTTTCAAATATAGCCGCCTCGCACTCCCGATCAGCTTTACTTTTCAACCGAGCTTCATTAAGGAATGCGTCGATTATTTCCTCTGGTGGCCCTAAAACTTTTGGTTCGGGATCTGCCCCCAGCTTTTTGGTGCAAGGAGTCTCCTCATCGTTCGTGGTCGAATGGGAAATCATATGACAGCTCGCCACATATACCTTGGATTCATCCGATGAACTTTCTCCTTCATCTTCTTCTTGAAAGACATGATTGAGGAACTCTTGGAATGTAATGGGAGTCCGCGCCTTTTGGTTGTATTCTTCCAACGCGTCAATTTGCTTTTGTAAGTCCGTACGTTTGCCGCCAGGCTTCACGGGCTTCGTAGATTTCTTCTTTTTCTTTTTCGAAGATTTTGACGACTGGTTGCGAGTGCTTGAGCCACCACCATCGGTCTTTGGAGTTGGACGCGGTTTCAACATCCCTTCAATGACCTGCGGTTCCAACGGGTTCTTCCACTCGATCGCTGGACATGTCTGAAGATCGTTTAGCATCCTCTTTGTCTTGGCTGATAATACAACCTCCCAAGGAGCTTCTTCAATGACGGAGCATGTTGCCCCCGGCGTATTCGTCCCCTTAGAGGTGTGGGGCTGCGAGGGATTCACCTTCCATTTGTCAGATAACGCGAACTTGCCCTGTCGGTACTGGTTTTCAAGCCAATTCTTGAAAACGTAGCAATCTTCGATCGGATGGCCTAGTACTCGATGATAAGAACAGTAGTTGGGCTCGTTGACGTCACTTGGTTGCAACGGACGTTTTGGATCCGGCAGATTTATGAGTCTGTTGCGCAACGTCAGCTCGAATAACCTCCTCGTCTTATCACGGGGAAAGGAATAAGAACGTCCCATCCTATCCTCAAGGGGAACGTACGGTCGCGTATTATTTTGACGAGCAACCGGCTTCGAGTCGCTCAGTTGTTGTTGAGCATTAGCGACGACGATCGCTTTTCCCTTTCCTTTGTCATTTCGGGTGTCTGGCCTTGGAAGAGGGGGTTTATGGCCCATTTGATTCATTTGCGCTAGTTTGTCAATCAAAGCCTGGAAGGTAGTCGACTTGAAAAACATCATAAATTGCGAGATGGTTGCTTGTGGATCGAGGGTTCCCACAAACATACCCACCGCGGGAGCTTTGTCAATACGTTGTTCGCACTTCGACCATAAGTTACGCCATCGTATAGCGTACTGAACCCACGTCTCGCCGGGTTTTACCCTGGCGTTAATCAGTGCTGTCATCGGGGTACGTTCACTGGCGCTTGCAAAACGCTGAGTAAACAACAGCTCCATCTCCGCGAAGGTTTTAATAGAGTCGTTCGGGAGCTCAGAGTACCACTCGAACGCCGTATCCGATAAACTTCCAACAAACTGGCGAAGTAAAAGCTTGTCATCTCCACCGGTATTGCCGCAGAGCGCCCTGAACTGGGCAACATGTTGGTGAGGATTGCCCGTCCCCTTGTAGACATGGAACTTGGGAATCGTATAACCTGGCGGGTATTTGATTTGATCGTACCAACTCGGATATGGTCTCCCCGTTTTCACGACCTGGCCGGCTGTTTCGGTTGCATGATGTGTTAGTTATATGTATGCCCTAGAGGCCATTACTATACATAGGATGTATATTGTAGTGGATGCTGGGATATATATAGGGAGGACTTTCTTGCTCGACATGATAGTATGCTATCTGGTTACTCTTTACCTTAACGTGTACATTGATTGTCTCTCGGTTACATGTTGGTAAAGCCCTTAGGATGTGTACTTGACTATTTGGACTATGATGCGGATCATACTAGTGGGGACATGGTAGTCCATAAGTACATCCTTCAATGTCCCTAGTCGTGGGTGTATCGAGACGAGGCATCGATATACCAGTGTAGACTAGCGTATACCTTCTCGACCCATACAGATGGGCGATGGATGATCCCATATCCATTGGTGTTTGACATCAGAGATGATATACGGGTGCTCAGTGGAGACTGGGTACACTGGACGGACTCGCCGAGAACTCCCAGATGGTATTATACCTTACGTCAGATGGCAGTTCTCTGGTGACACTGGTACAGAGTAGTCTGTTGACCCGAGATCGTCATAGAGTCTTGTGTGGTTCCCACTGTGCTTTGATTTCCACCTTACCACGTCCAAGAGGGCATGCAAAACGGTGGTTTTTGGGTACAGTCCCGAGTCACATGGAGGCAATGAGCGATAGGAGGGGATTCGTCTCTCCCGGTATAGGGAGTTGATGTTGCGTTGTGTTCGATTGGCTATAACCGGAAATCCCTGGCCAGGGTTGCTGAGATTTACTGGTAAGTGTTACCAGTAGTTTCTCGAACTGTTATAGACCTCATATCGACACGACTTATCGAGCTATTGGGGTCCGACGTTTACCACCCCTAGGCGAGATATGCGACATATCAGACGATCAGACCGGACTGTACGGTAGTGTTACTGATTGGATTCACTGGAGTGTGAGCGGGCTTGCTCGTCGATCTTCTGATCGCTCAATACCCGGGTGGCCGTTACGTTTAGCAGACCGCTTGCGGCTTGTGGGTGTTTGATATGATCATCACCTGCTGCCGGCGTATTGACGAGTCTTTAGAG
Source organism: Agapanthus africanus (assembly GCA_030015575.1). Classification (NCBI taxonomy): domain Eukaryota; kingdom Viridiplantae; phylum Streptophyta; class Magnoliopsida; order Asparagales; family Amaryllidaceae; genus Agapanthus; species Agapanthus africanus. The sequence goes on from CM057347.1 coordinate 430,101,629, forward strand.
TCCTACACAGAGGTTTCCTGGCTCAAGCGAAACGAAATAGGAGCGCATATGAGATATGTGCGGGACCGAGAATAATGCGTGTATATGATACCGTATTCCATTCTCGCGATGAATGTATCGAATGGTTGTATGCGATATAACCTAGTTATCGAATCAAGGATTGATTCGGTAAGCAGATACATAGGATACTAGTCGGTTATATGCGATATGACCGGATCGTTAAATCAAGTGTTGATTTAATGATTTAATGTATAATTATATATTTGATATATTACTTTGCATTAACTAGTATTGGTTCACTTTAAATGGATTTTCTCACTTGAATTGTGCAAGTTGTATATGTGATATACTTTTGTGCACATGTTTGTATCATGTTTGATGATACATGCTTACTTGTGTATGTGTGAAGATTGAACCATGGTTATATGAATGGTTAGGGTTATGATTATTCATTCATTCATTTATTTATTTATTAGTTTTGGAAAATAATAGCAAAAGAGAAAAATGGTGGCTTTCTTTCTTCTTTCTTGAAGCTTCATGAAGACTTTGACCAAGTGACCATTTTGTCTCATGCTTAACCCTAACCATTCCTCTTAACCATGATTCATTCTCTACACATAACCATGGTTTGATTATGATAAGTAGTCATTATTCTTTTCCATTTTAATAACAACTTATCATATTCATTTTTCTTGCTTCTCCTTCTTCATCTTCATGAAGAAGCTTGACTTCATCAATAGTGGATTGATGAAATGAGTGAGATCCAATTCTAAAGTCTACCCACTTCCTATTTCTTCATCCTCTAACTCTTGCCAAGTAGTATAGGGTGTTTCCTTCACAAGTTTTCATGGCTTGGTGAAGGTGGAGCTTGATCTAGCGATGCCTCGACGTAGATCATCTTCGGCACGAAGCCGACGACCTTGCCCGCCCATTTCTCCGATGAAGCCAACGCTAGAGCCCGGGTTTTCCATTTGGACAGCGAGGAGACTTCATTGCGGAGCTATGGAGGTGGAGGACCGGATCTACAAAGGTTGTATTTCCGTCACTTCTTAGTAAAGTAGTTTACTAGTTGTAGTTATCGCCTAAATTTCTAGTTAACGATCCGTATTAGAGTTTCTCGGCACTTGTAAAATTTGAAATTGGCATGGTTGATGCCTTGTGAGACCTCTTGAGAGTGCCTAGGAACCCTACAGTGGTATCAGAGCCTAGCTAGAGCCTTAGGCGATGTGTAGACGACGTTTGAAACCCGATCGAACCAAAACCCCGACCCGAATTTGCTCTCTGTACATTTTTCAATTTCGGGGATTTTTCCACATTAAAAATATGCAGAAAAATCAGCAGGTATTTCTAAGAATTAATGTGAAGTTCGACCAACTGAATCGCTATATGCGCGGCGGAACCGCGGCAATAGCATGCCTATTGCGGCGATTCCGCGGCCTATTTGTCTCTTCTGACAATTTTGTTTACACAGTAATTCCTAGTTTTGAGTGCTGGTTTTTCTGGGAATTTTTAATATCTACTTAAGAGTTGAGTATTTTGGGTTGTATTGGGAGTTCGCAGATTCGATCGGATTGTCAGACTTCGTCTATGTGTTTTTCCGGATATTTTGGAATATGTTAAAAAGTTCGACCGGATATAAATACCCACCTTTTCCGCTGTCGGGAAATTTCCAAGTGTTGGATCTTTCCGTAGTTTAATAATGTTCTAAGTAGTGCAAGTAACGCGATGGACCCTCTAGAAGACAACAAACCTTAACTCGATTATGTGACCGTCTTGAACTGCCCTTTGAACCTTCGGGTTTGGCGCAGTACGGCGTGCTACATGTGAGGCGTTGGCTTGACCCTTCTACGGCTGGACCGTTGGTACTGAGGCATGAACTGAATGTTGTTAGACTTATTTCATGTATTGATCTATTTCGGGAAAACTTGGGTGTTTGACTGTTCGATCGGAAAGTTTAACATTTTCTATTTATCTGGAATGGGATACAATAATTGGAATTCACAAGCAGTTATGAGATAACTGTATGAATGTTATAAACATAGCACTTTAGTCTCACTTGATCGGTTGCCACGGAATTTTGATGTGATCAAAAGTCCGTCGCAATCACGTAGCGTACGCGGATACTCGCCGGGTAAACTTAATAGACAGCCTCACCCCATAGCCCCGACCAAGTGACTGTAGGAGAACCCCGTCGCCGAAAGCATCCGTCCGGGTGCTCGCGGCAGCGGTGTTCCGCCTTGGTGCACTTCGTCGACGGCGTTGGGGGTGCGGCCGCCTACTGAAGTTTGCGACGAGCATTCGATCAGGATGTCGGGAATCCTGTTGAATTGCCCGACTTAGTATTGAAAAGTGTTTTCGATAATGAGACTAAAATGCGGGGTTTATAATTGTTAGGCATGCGATGTCTAAGGAATTCATTTGATTAGGCATGCGATGTCTATGAAGGTTGCGGATTCCAACTGTTGTAGTTTTACACTTTCTTTTCTGTGACCGTAAGTGTAATATGTGATATCGCCGGTTTCGTTGCTATATGTCAACGACAATTGGGATGCGCATATTTACTTACGTTGATGACATGTGATGTTATGAGTTGCTGGATATGTTATATTGGATCGTCGTGTTTGAATAGCCGGGGGTTTTTATGTGAGATGAGTGTTTTTTCATTTTCATTCATGTAAAAAACTTGTATGTAATATTCTTTTATTGGGGCACTTCCAGGTTGCGGAAGATGTCACTCTTTGTATATTATTTACTTTTCCACACTAGGATAGACCCAAGGAGGGGAGCACAAGTAACCGGGTTCTGGAGTCCAGTGGGAGACCAACTCGAGGAGTCGATTCCGGGTCTCCTAACTCTAGATTTGGTAAGGTTGCTTGTCGCTCTCATAGGGGTCTAGGGGTGTGGGTTTGGCTATTCATCACGACCGTGGAATCCGTGTTTTATACTGGCTCGTATTGAAAACACGGACGTCCTAGTATATTCAATATTTCATATGTTTCTTCTGCTGCGATATCTGTGATGTGATCATGTGATGTTCTGTGATAGATACAGTATATAGTATATATGATATATTATATAGGCGTTACTTATGTTTTACACCCGCGCTAGCCCTGCCCCGCTCTGTCGTTAGTTACCTAACCTAACGGTGCATGAGGGGACATCGAGGCGAATGCGGATGGCATAAGTGTATGTCGTATTTATCTGTGATGTTTAGATAATTAAATGATGGGACTTCATTAATGTGATTAATGAAAATAAAAGAAACCTTAAGATGTTGTGGAATCGAATTTCAAAATAAAACAGGTAGCTACAGTTCTTGCTTTGCACAGCGGTATATGTGATATATCCTGCACCTTATTCGATGAGGAAAGGACCGAGATCCCTTCACCAGGAGTGACTCCTTTAGCAATAACTGGCAGATGCTACACACTCGGTTTGTCTTTTGATTGCTTTTAAGAGTTTTTTCTTTGCACAGTGATATATATGATATATCCCGCACCTCATTCGACGAGGAAAGGACCGACGATCCCTTCACCGGGAGTGACTCCTTTAGCAAAACTAGAAAAGCCTCAAAAGCACTCCATTTTAAAATCATTTGATTCTACAACGATATCAAGTTCATTACGCAATAGGTTTTCAGAAAAACCTGTTGTAGCCCTCTGTCATTTCAGATAAGTGGTAGTTAGTATTCGTGCTACGTTTGTTGGCCTGCGTCAAGGCGTAGTGTGTGGTAGCTAACTAGTATTTATCTGCTTATGCATATGATGCAGATTGGATTAGGGTAGTCGTGCGACTTTGTTGGCCTGCGTCAAGGGTCGTGCGGGTGGGTTTAATTCAATCAAGAAATGACAGGTTGAACTTGACTAGCGGACTATGGTTTGTTGGCCTGCGTCAAGGTCATAGGACGCTAGGGGTGAAATATTATCGGGAATTTCAAGTGTTGAAATTTGCAATGAGATAGCATACCTTCTATGAGATAGTTGGATCCCGATACCCGCTGTGAGTAAGAGTTACTCCTGGGAGAGTTTTATACATTACAATTAGCCGATCAAGTAGGTGTCTAGAAAGGTGTCAACGGGGTTATGCCTCTGGGAAAACGAGGTTTACATTAATTAGGTTCGTGCGAAAGCACGGGGGACCTCCCTCAAAGTACCGACACTGGCCTGGCTGAAAGATTGGCGAACTTTTAGTGTGTAATTAATCCCGGCTAGTCTTTCCTTTTAGGGTTTGAAGGAAGATTTGATAAAAAGCAGTGGGAGCCATCCTGATTAGATAAAATAATAACCAATCTGATCTTGCAAGAGCGCACGCTGAGTGTTTTCTTCTCTCTCTCTCCAGGTAGCGACCATATCACGCCTTAATCAAGATAATAATACGGATTATTGACCGAACCCGCTTGTTATACTGAGCTGGGGAACGTTGGTCCCGCTCCAACTTATAATTGTTATAAGACAGAGCAGGAAATTGGGAATTACCAAAATTCCCGTGCCTCCCAAACGAAGAGAGTGCATGCTGATGCATCATCTTCGGGTGTGTTCATTACAAAGAACTGTTTCTCAGTATCCTCTGCATCCTGGGTATTTGATACCAGATCAGGATCCCAGATATGTAATCTGTTACATAGGGCTACAGAAAGGTAAAGAACTGAGAATGGGTGATAAGTTTCATGAGACAGAAAACAGGGCAAGTGTTGCAGCCAAGTCTGTTGGTCACTGTCACCCTGTATTACCAATACATTGATTCTGAACGAATGTTATTAGATACCGAACCTGATATACAAAATCATATCTGTCTCTTTATTAGTAAAGAAACGATAAAATTTTGTATTGTTGGATAATGTTTTGAACATTTCCTATATCAAAAGTTGATCGGTTCAGGCACGTTATCTAAAAGCATTGATGTTCTAAATCAAACTACAGTTCTTTTGTATACGGAACACACACAAGAGGAAGAGTTCAGAAATGAACGAATCCCTCTTGAGGTATTGTAGACTAGGTCATATCAATGCGACCCGACTAGCTGAAGTTACATTTAGATGCATATTTAAATCAGTTTGAATTTACATCTTGTGAAACTTGCCAGTCATGTCACAGAGATAAGATGACCATAGCTCCGTTTACTGGAAACAGAGAAAGAGTTAATAAACTCTTGGGATGATACATGTTGATGTATGTAGGTCCCCTATCTACACATGCCAAGAATGGTTCTTTGTACTTCATTACATTCTCTGATAATCTCTCAAGATTAAGTCATATGTTCCTGTTGAAACACAAGTCCGAACCTTTTGAGATATTCACGGAATATAAGTTAGAAGTAGAGAACCAAATTGAGGGTATAAGTATTATGTCTTTTGATGCGATCAGGGAGGAGAATACTTGAGCACGGAATTCCTGAACTATTCTAAAGGAGAATGAGATTCTCTCTCATCATTACTCCTCTGTATACACCATAGCATGATGGTATATCGGGGCGGAGCAGATACACCCTATTTGATATGGTGTGCTCTATGATGAGTACTACTGAGTTACCTATTTCCTTTTTGGGAGTTATGCACTTGAGAAGCTGCATACCTATTGAATAGGGTTCAAATCAAATCAGTTGCCTACCACTTCATATTTGATATGATAAGGGAAGAGCCCATATCATAAGTTGGTTAAGATTTGGGGTTGTCCGGGCTATGTCTAAAAGCAAAATCCGGACAAGCTCGAGGCAAGGTCTGTAATGTAGAACTGGAAAGGTTCCAGCTATACAAACTGCAGCTGATGATTTGATAGAACCAAAGGATTCAGTAGATTCCAACGAACCTCAGCCTCTCCGCCGATCTAGTAAGGTTCATCACCCACCTGAGAGATATTTCGGTTACTCTATGACAGTGGGAGCGAGGATTGCATCATTAGATGATGACCCAACTAGTTTCGAGCTGGCCATCAGGAGTGTGACTCTGTAAGAATGGCTGGATGCTTAGCGATCTGAGATGGAATCCTTATACACCAACAAAATATGGACTTTGGTTGCAATATCTGAAGGGTTAAATCCCCATCAGGAGCAAGTTATCTTGAGAAGATTACTAGGTGTACGTGGAAAAGTTGAGACTTTCAAAGCAAGACTTGTTAAAGGTTTGCATCATTGACCAGGTGTGGATCATGATGAAACTTTTTCTAAGGATCTATGCTTAAGTCCATCCAGATCCTACTTACCACGACTACATACCATGACTACGATATCTGGTGGTTGGGTGTCATGACTGCTTTTCTAAATGATGTTTTGGAAGAGAGCGTCTATAAGTACACAGCCAGAGGGTTTCGTAGACAGTGGGAGCAGCGGAAACGTGTGCAAGATGCTTTATAGGATAAAGCAGGCATCGCGGGGTTGGAACGTCTATTTTGATGTGTTAGTCAAAGAAGTTGACATCATCAAAATGGTAGATGAATCTTGTATAAACAAAAAGGTAGTAGGGAGTATGGTGACGATCCTCGTAGAGTACGTGGATGACATACTCTTGATAGGGAAGGAGTTTCCTATGCTACGCTCGATCAATCACCGCTTATCACACTGATTCTCCACATAAGATCAAAGTGATACTTACTAAATCCTGGAATTTGGATCTATGAGATAGATCTAGTTGGATATTAGGACACTCACTAGTTGTAGTGAGAATGTATCAATCGACCCTGGGGAGAATCACTGGAATGGTTCCAGGGTGATAAAGACGACTGAATGTCAGTCACAGGCATTGTCTTTACCCTCAGTGGAGGGACGGTATGTTGGAAAAGTTCCAAGCTAGATACCGTAGCATACTAGATGATTAAGGCTGGATACATCACTACTTAAGATGCTACCAAAGAGGCAGTCTGGGTGTATATTAGTTCATGAGATGAACTTAGTTCCTCCCATTGTGTGACAATGGAGTTGTGGCTTATGCCAAGGAACGTCCGTCCCATCAGTGATCCAGACATATTCTAAGGCAATATTACCTAATCATGGAGATGGTTGATCTCCAGGGGATCGAGGTTAGGAGAGTAGACTCAGAGAACAACACGGCGGATCCACTCACGAAGGCCTATTCCCAGAGAGAGACTTTTATAAGATGGTTGAGTATGAGATACTACAACCACTGCTACAGATGGCCCTAGTGCAAATGGGAGATTGTTAGTTATATGTATGCCCTAGAGGCCATTACTATACATAGGATGTATATTGTAGTGGATGCTGGGATATATATAGGGAGGACTTTCTTGCTCGACATGATAGTATGCTATCTGGTTACTCTTTACCTTAACGTGTACATTGATTGTCTCTCAGTTATATGTTGGTAAAGCCCTTAGGATGTGTACTTGACTATCTGGACTATGATGCGGATCATACTAGTGGGGACATGGTAGTCCATAAGTACATCCTTCAATGTCCCTAGTCGTGGGTGTATCGAGACGGGGCATCGATATACCAGTGTAGACTAGCGTATACCTTCTCGATCCATACAGATGGGCGATAGATGATCCCATATCCATTGGTATTTGACATCAGAGATGATATACGGGTGCTCAGTGAAGACTGGGTACACTGGACGGACTCGCCGAGAACTCCCAGATGGTATTATACCTTACGTCAGATGGCAGTTCTCTGGTGACACTGGTACAGAGTAGTCTGTTGACCCGAGATCGTCATAGAGTCTTGTGTGGTTCCCACTGTGCTTTGATTTCCACCTTACCACGTCCAAGAACGTATGCAAAACGGTGGTTTTTGGGTACAGTCCCGAGTCACATGGAGGCAATGAGCGATAGGAGGGGATTCGTCTCTCCCGGTATAGGGAGTTGATGTTGCGCTGTGTTCGATTGGCTATAACCGGAAATCCCTGGCCAGGGTTGCTGAGATTTACTGGTAAGTGTTACCAGTAGTTTCTCGAACTGTTATAGACCTCATATCGACACGACTTATCGAGCTATTGGGGTCTGACGTTTACCACCCCTAGGCGAGATATGCGACATATCAGACGATCAGACCGGACTGTACGGTAGTGTTACTGATTGGATTCACTGGAGTGTGAGCGGGCTTGCTCGTCGATCTTCTGATCGCTCAATACCCGGGTGTCCGTTACGTTTAGCAGACCGCTTGCGGCTTGTGGGTGTTTGACATGATCATCACCTGCTGCCGGCGTATTGACGAGTCATTAGAGTCCTACATAGAGGTTTCCTGGCTCAAGCGAAACGAAATAGGAGCGCATATGAGATATGTGCGGGACCGAGAATAATGCGTGTATGTGATACCGTATTCCATTCTCGCGATGAATGTATCGAATGGTTGTATGCGATATAACCTAGTTATCGAATCAAGGATTGATTCGGTAAGCCGATACATAGGATACTAGTCGGTTATATGCGATATGACCGGATCTTTAAATCAAGTGTTGATTTAATGATTTAATGTATAATTATAGATTTGATATATTACTTTGCATTAACTAGTATTGGTTCACTTTAAATGGATTTTCTCACTTGAATTGTGCAAGTTGTATATGTGATATACTTTTGTGCACATGTTTGTATCATGTTTGATGATACATGCTTATTTGTGTATGTGTGAAGATTGAACCATGGTTATATGAATGGTTAGGGTTATGATTATTTATTCATTCATTTATTTATTTATTAGTTTTGGAAAATAATAGCAAAAGAGAAAAATGGTGGCTTTCTTTCTTCTTTCTTGAAGCTTCATGAAGACTTTGACCAAGTGACCATTTTGTCTCATGCTTAACCCTAACCATTCCTCTTAACCATGATTCATTCTCTACACATAACCATGGTTTGATTATGATAGGTATTCATTATTCTTTTCCATTTTAATAACAACTTATCATATTCATTTTTCTTGCTTCTCCTTCTTCATCTTCATGAAGAAGCTTGACTTCATCAATAGTGGATTGATGAAATGAGTGAGAAATCCAATTCTAAAGTCTACCCACTTCCTATTTCTTCATCCTCTACCTCTTGCCAAGTAGTATAGGGTGTTTCCTTCACAAGTTTTCATGGCTTGGTGAAGGTGGAGCTTGATCTAGCGATGCCTCGACGTAGATCATCTTCGGCACGAAGCCGACGACCTTGCCCGCCCATTTCTCCGATGAAGCCAACGCTAGAGCCCGGGTTTTCCATTTGGACAGCGAGGAGACTTCATTGCAGAGCTATGGAGGTGGAGGACCGGATCTACAAAGGTTGTATTTTCGTCACTTCTTAGTAAAGTAGTTTACTAGTTGTAGTTATCGCCTGAATTTCTAGTTAACGATCCGTATTAGAGTTTCTCGGCACTTGTAAAATTTGAAATTGGCATAGTTGATGCCTTGTGAGACCTCTTGAGAGTGCCTAGGAACCCTACATGATGAACCCGTATTTGCTGAGCGATGTATTCATCCAAATCAGCTTTAGAGATTGTATCCTCTTTAGCCGCGGACAGAACTGGTGGAGGATTCGACGTCTCTCCCCTATCGTCTTCAAGAATGATTGGGGGATCTTCAGCAGGTGGATCTTGTTGAATCATCATACCCACCATATCCTGGAACAGGAGGGCCATTTTCATTATGTTGGCTGCCTGCTCGGCGGCCTCTTTGTCCTTTTTCTCTAATATTTGGCGAAGGAACTCGGCGTCAGTCTCTTGTTCCTGATGTTCATCAGAGGACGTTTCAGGGGTTTCTTTTGGCCCTGTAAGTGCGACCATAGCGTTCATCATTTCTTGGAGCTTCTGCTGCTGCTCCTGAACCTTGGTCACTGACCTTGTGTGCGAACCTTGGTCATTGACCTTGTGTGCGATCTATGACCTGTTGATATGCAGCTATCTTCTTTTCCCGATGCCATGTAAACCGTATGAACTGTTATGCCCCCTGGCTTAGGGCGTTTGGGTTCACGATTTTTAACTTTTGCCGCTGACGCGGGAGTTTTCTCTGGCCTCCTTCTTTTGTGGGTCGTTGAGGTTGAAGGAACCGTCGAAGTGGGCATCCTAGCAGCTGCTGTCCCCCGCTGTTTAATGGGACGGTCCTTGTCTTTTTCAACCTTCGCCTTTTTCTGTTGACGAGAGCGACCTGGGTCAATCACGAAGTCTTGAACTCTCCACCAAACTTTATAAATTTTTGTGGACAGCCATTGAGGGGGCTATTCTTGCTTCGTTTCCGTAACTCTCTCCGCAGGTGGAGGAGATCTTTTTAAGGTAGCGGTTGGAGTGTTCTTACGCACCCTCCTCAGCAGTTCAAAGCTGTTCCCAGTTGGAACAGCAGCGTTGACTTCCACCATTGGAGCAGGTGGAGTTAGCCCTGAGGGGGAGTTGCCCCCTGCCTTCCTCACTCGTTGCCAATGGCGACGTCGAGCACGGCGAGCCGTTGGGATTGGCTCAGAGATTGAGATAGTTTCTTTCTGCCCCCTGTCTGAATGAGGCGCCGCCGGTGTTAACCTCTTAAAGACTGAGGTTTTCTTTTGAGGGGTGATATTCAACATGTCGAAGACGGATCCTCGAGTAGGGGCAGGAGCAGGAATCGTCAGTCTTGAAAAGACTGACTCTTTGACAGAGGAAGCCGCCTTGACGACTTCTGGAGCAGTAGTTATTGCCTTCCTTGAGACAGCCAATTTAGAGTCCTGATTTAACCAGGTGAAAACAGAGGCTGTCGGTTTTGTAGTGGGCGACCCGTTGACAGGGGTCGTTGTAGCAGTGAGCCGGTCGAAGACCGACTTCTTGTTCACTTCCGGTGCAGGTATTGGCGTAGGGAAGCTTGTAGGTGAGATCATGGTCCCAAAGAAAAGACCAATGGTGGCTTGGGTTACCTGATCTACCGGCAGAGTGAGGAAGGAAGCCGCTTGGGGCCCATATACTATACCTCCTGATGAGGTGAAGCGTTTGTTGCAGTGGCACCTCGAGCAGTTGGTGCAATTAGAGGCCATTGAATCTTGAGTTCCTGCGCCAGGAAAGAGACCAAATCTTAGTAATTTGAAATCCGAAGGCAACCATTTAACAAAACGCGATTGATTCGCGAAGACGACACACGAAGTGTGGAGTGGAAAGAGGAAGAGGTCCCACCGGGCGTGCCAGAATCCGTTCCCCTCCGAAAGACGGCGCACGGGACCGCGATGGCCTGACGCTGAGATTCGGGGCAGATGCTATATGGTTTTATCCGTCCACCTCTCCGAAGATGCCAAGTTGATTTATGGCACCGTGTATCGAAGGTTTAGACGGATGCGGCCGATATAGCAGACTTTGTCAGATTCCCTCTCGCTAGAGGGGTTTTTGATTGTGGGGACGCTCTTCCCTGCAGACGCAAGCCCCTGTAGTTAATTAAGCTACCGCTTCGCGGTAACAACTTTCTCCTTCTCCAGAATTTCACTTCGTGTCGTGGGTGTTTGTTTTGATTGTGGTTGCCCGTGGATTGTATACGGAGACTGAGTAATGCCGTCGCCCGTAGGACGTGGATTAGTCCAAATCCGTATTTACTTAGATTTGGGTTTAGTATTTTTAGTTTAAGGATGCATTAGTCGCGTTGCGGCTAAGATCAACTTAAACGTTCGTTAAGGATACGTCAGTCTTGTTTTAGACTGAGATCAACTTAACGTAGTGATTCATTTAATCTATGGCCGTCAGGACTCGTCACCTCTCTGACGTCGTTGAAGGATTACAACGACATGTGTCAGAGGAGCTCGGAGATGTACCCTCAAACCAGAGTTGATTTGGAATTTTGTAGTCCATTTGAATGTTTAAGGATACGTTAACCGTGTTTGGGGCTAAGATCAACTTAAACAGGATCGTTTAGATCCGGCGAAAGAGCATTTGGAGGCTCTATTATTTCAGTTTAGGGACGTAGTGGTCTATCGCCAGTTTAGGGACATGGTGGTCAATATTCCAGTTTAAGGACGTGGTGGTCCATCGCCAGTTTAGGGACATGGTGGTCCATATTCCAGTTTAGGGACGTGGTGGTCCATCGCCGGTTTAGGGACGTGGTGGTCCATATTCCAGTTTAGGGACGTGGTGGTCCATCGTTAGTTTAAGGACGTTTCGGTCCGATATTAGTTTAAGGACGTGTCGGTCCGATATTAGTTTAGGGAAATTTCGGTCCGATATTAGTTTAGGGATGTTTCGGTCCACGAGTTTAAGGACCCCGCAGTCCATATTCATATGTGGTCGTCGGGACCCGTCACCTCTCTAACGTCGTTGAAGGATTACAACGACAGGTGTCAGAGGAGTTCGGAGATGTACCCTTGAACCGGTAGTAAATTGATTTAAGAGAGCAATCTTGCTCAGTCAATTTAATTTAAGGACTTATGGCCAAAATTGGGCTAAGTCCAGTTTCAATATATATATTTTTTTGTCTTTGGCATGTGCTAGGGCTTTACCCCTTTTTAGTAATGCACTGCATTATTCTTGTTTTGGTCGGGCTTTGCCCTTTTCTAAATGATGCAGAGCATCTATGTTTTTGTTCGGGCTTTGCCCCCCTTTTAAAATGCATAGCATTTTTTATTAGGCATGTTAGGCTTTTTAATTGGGCTCTGTCCCTTTTCTTTAATAATGCAGAGCATTAAATACTCTGACAGTGCCCCCACGTGGCTTGTCAGGCGCTTTGCGCTAAGTAATGAGCGCAAACTCATATGATGGTGACACGTGTCACGCTCTGGTGAGCGCAAACGCAATAGCGCAGTGCGCTGCGCTAATGCGCTGCGCTGTTGCGCTGCTGACACGTGGCGCGCTCTGGTGAGTTGCGCCAATTCCAGAGAGCAAAGCTCTATTTCAAGAGCGCAAGTTGTTTTGTAGCTGACACGTGGCGTTCTCTCAAGAGCGCAATAACGCAGTTTGGAAGTGAAAAGCACTAAGAATCTTTTAGATTCAAGAACAGGAGTGCAGAGCACTATTTGATTTCTTGATCTAATTTAGATCAAAGAAAATAAATTTTTCTTTTTTGTTTCAAGAACCAGAGGTTCATAAAAAAGTGCAAAGCACTATTATTACTTATTTTTCTTTTTATTTAAAATTATTGATCTTGTTCTTAGATCAATAATCTGTCCATAAGAGAATTTTCTCTTTTTCCTAAAGGTTTTTTACCTTCTGTTGTTCTTGAGGAATTCTCAAGAGTTCTCTTCTCCTTTTTTTTTTAGAAAGATGTTCCCTTTTTTTTTAATTGAGGCCTAGGGTCCTTTTTATAGTGCCCATAAATTAGTTAAATTTGTTAAAGAGATCTTTCTCTGAGTGATTTGGGGAATTTTCCCCACCGTTGGATCTTTGATCCAAGGGCTTCTGCTTTGCAGAAGAAAATCTTCTTATTTTAACAAGAACAGAAAAGATTTCTTGGAAATTTAATTCTGTTAGGCGCAGATGCCCCAGCGCGTGACACGTGTCGCGCAGTGCACTGCGCTAGCGCATCTGCGCTGACACGTGTCGCGCAGCGCAGAGCGCAGTGCAACTGCGCTAGCGCATCTGCGCTGACAGGTGTCGCGCAGCGCAGTGCTTGCGCAGCTGAAGCGTTGCTTCATAAAAATAGAGCTTTGCTCTGATTGGGCGCGCCTTCTTGGGCGCTGCGCTGACGTATCAGCGCCTGACATGTGGCGCGTTGCGCCCGAGATTTGAAGCGTTGCTTCAAAATTTTGAATTTTGAATTTTAACAGAGCTTTGCTCTGATTGAGCGAAACAGCAGGGTGGTGTTGTTAAAACCTGATGGAGATCCATCCATCTTGGGAGATATGATAGGTGGAGGAGAAATAGAAGATTAAGAAGTACCGACTTCGGAGTCGACAGCAAGCACACGGACTAGATGAGCACTAGAATCCTATGTCCAGCCAATGATGCACTTGTTAGTATTATATGCCTTAGAGGCCATTATTGTATCGTACCGGTTTGTATATTACTTAATGGGAGCTTGGGATATACACGGATATAGTAACAATCTTGCTCAAAATGGTAGTATGCTACCTGGTTTGTTTCTACCTTAATATGTGCATGTGTTTCTTTTAGCATATCTCTTATACATATTAGTAGAGCCCTTAGGATCTTTTGCTTGATTACCAGCGTTGTGATGGCAGTCACACTAGTGGGGGCTGGGTAGTCTGTAAGCACAACCTTTTGCAGGTCCCTAGTCGTAGGATTATCGAGACAGGGCATCGATACTCTAGAGTAGACTACTGTATATGCTTCTCATCCCAGCAGGGGAGATGGTATGTCCCACAGCCATTAGTACGTCGTACTGGAGATAGTATGCAGGTGCTCATTAGGTTATGAGTACACCGAACATGACTCATCGGGAACTGTTGGTGGGTATTATACCTATCGTCGGGTAGCAGTTCCCAGGTGACATGAGTACAGCTTAGTCCGTTGACTTGACACTGCTGCTTCGCCTTGAGTATGTTCCCACTGTACTTTGATTATTACCTTACCACACTCAAAGGAGTTATGCAAACAGGTAATAGTTAGGTGCAGTCCCGAAGCACTTGGAAGCAGTAGCGGTTAGATAGGATTCGTCTCTCCCGGTATTGGGGGTTGATATCGCGCTGTGTTTGGAGAGCCATTACACAAAGTCCCTGACCAGAGGAAGCGAGATTTACTGATAGGTACTCCAGTAGTTTCTTGGGGTGTAATGGGCTACGCTCCGACACGACTTATTGCACTATTAGGGGTCTGACCCTTGTCGCCCCCTAGGACCGATATACGATACTTTTAGACGAATAGATTGGACTGTACGGAGATTGTTACAGATAGGCTCAGTTGGAGTTTGGATGAGTTATTCTCATCGGCCTTCTCATCGACATATAGCTGGGGGTCGTTACGTACAGCTAGTACCGCTTGCGGCCTATGGTTAAACCCACAGCCTTTGTAGTGTCGAGTCTTTAGTGTCCCACACAGAGGGTTTTCCTGCATCGGGCAAAAGATGTAGAGGTCGTATGGTTTTTACAACAAGGTTCAGTTACTACGTGTACTTGTATACGGATGATGATACAGACGGACAATACTAGTGGGCTTTATTTTAAGCCAGATCCTAGTATTGTATTGATGGATAGCTTTTTCATCTCTTATGTATTCATATTTTTCGGAATACGGATACGGGTATGTATATACGGACGATGGGCGTTTTTGTAATTTATTCAAAGACGCTTCTAGAAGATGATATTTCATATTTGTATTTTTCATTTTACATTAAATGATTAATGCATTATGACATGGTAGAAATGAGGTGGAAAATTCATGAAATTGAGCATGGCTAAATGTGACACATGGTGGATTTTGAAGCCATGACTCATATGGTTGTAACTTGAACCCTTATTCTAATTATTCATTTAATTTATTAAGTGGATAATAGATAGGGTTCAGTTTAGAACAAGGAAGCCATTCTCACTCTCATTTGTTTTGCTACACTAGCTTTTCCTCCATGAATCATCTTCTTCCTCATACCTTAGAACACTCATGTGTTGAGTAACCTAGGATGAAAAGAGACATCCCAATCCATCTTCATACTCTACATCGTCTACGACATCTTGTGTGGCGAACATGATGCCCTGGTAGCTTCGGTTAAGGTAGGAGCTTGATGCACATTCTTTCGGGTGGATCATCTTCGATTTGAGAAGGCCGACGAGGAGGCGGCGATCCGATACGATCCATGGAGGCTATGACGAGGTGGAGGAAAGCGAGGAATGAAGACCCGAAGGACATGAACGTGATGTATAACTTCTGTACATGTAATTAGATCTCATGATCTTGTAGTTAGTAAAGGTTTAGCAACGATCTTGGCGTATAGTCTATGTCACGAAGCTTTTGAAAACCGTTTTTTGAAAATTCCGCCTCCCCGCGATCCCGTGGGGTTTGTGGCATTGACTTAAAGTGGTATCACGCTTTTCAAAAACAACAGAAACTGGGTTTTGTGTGTATCGTATTTATGGAATATTTGGTTTCTACCCAGGATTTTTTGGAGTGCTAGTTTGCACTTGGGGTAGACACGGAAAATATAATTCGATCGAAATTCTAATGTTCTTGGCTAATCGGGTTTTTATCTGTATTGTTATATATGTTTTTAAACTTCAACTAATTGCTATATGTCGGTTAGTCTGGGGTTGCACATATTTGTTGGTTTGTGTATATGGAATTTATTGGATCGTCGTGGATGAATAGCCGGGGATGTGAGATAAGTGTTTTTTATCTTTCATTCGATGTAAATTGTAAATTTGATGTAATATTATTTTGCAAAGCACATCTGGGTTGAGGTTATAGCCGCCGTTGTATTATTTCTTTTTTCTGTTTTCTGCTCCTAGGATAGACCCAAGGTGGGGTGCACAAACTACCGGGTTCTTTGAAGTGCCGAGTAGCCTACTCACTTTGTTGAGGGAGGTTGCTTCATTTCTGGAATTTAGCGAGTAGTTTTCCGCACCCGTAGGGTTCTGGGGTGGAGTTTGGCTATTCATCACGACCGTGGAATTCGTCTTTCGTTACAGGCTTAAACGAAACGCGAAATTCCTAGTATATCCAATATGTTCACCTGTGATCTGGAATGCCTATCATTGCGTCTCACGAATGGATATTATATATATGTATCATATAATAGATATTGCTTATGTTTGGCATCCGCGCTAGTCCAGCCCCCGCTCTGTCGTTAGTTAAGTAACCTAACAGGTGATGACGGGGCCCTGTGGCGAATGCGGATGGCATAAGCGTACGTTGTATTTTTGTTTTTTTCTACAATGGTAGGTTAATTGATGGGACTGTATTACATTAATGCAAAGCAAACAAACCAAAGCTGAATCGTTGGAACAAATTTTAAAACCACTCGGTTATTTTAAAAAAGCAGACTTTTAAATGCGGAGCTTAAACCACTCCTTTTAAAAGCTATCTGGTTCCTTCGATTATATCAAGTTCACTATGTTCACGGTTTCGGCAAAACCATTCGTAGCCCTCCATCATTTCATATGAATATTCAGTAGTATTCAAGCTATGTTTGTTGGTCTTAGTCAAGGCATAGTGATTGGTAGCTGCTGGGTATTCATATGTAGTATAGATAGATGCGTTAGTTTGGGACAGTTGTACTACTTTGTTGGCCTTAGTCAAGGGTGTGTTCGGATGGGTTCAAATTAACCTGGACAATAACGGGTAGAACTTGACATGTGACTTATGATTTGTTGGCCTTAGTCAAGCTCATAAGAGCATGGGGCAGAAATCCACATCGGGAGTTTCTAAAAAAACTGAAACTTGCCAGTGCTGCATACCATTTGGAGTGTGATAAAATTGGTAGGATTCTGTCACGCCCCGCTTCCCAGTATATGGGCAGAGGACGTGACGAGGCCGCTACGTATTTACTGTGAAGTAAATACGCTAAGCGTATCTAAGCAATATAAAAGTAAAAGCACAAGAGACAAGATATAATAAAACAGCAATTTTATTTATTCACATTCTTTCTGTACAATGCACGGAAAAGTAAATACAACTGGATAAAAGCAATGCCTAAACAATATCATAACAGAAAAGGAAAAGTACTGAAATAAAAGTGTACAATGAACTAAAGTTCTGGGTCTTCAATGAAGTGGTCCAGGTCTTCAATGAAGTGGTCCAAGTCTTCACTAGTGGGCTCGGTCTCCGGAGTGTCCAGATCACCTGACGACATTCAAAGAAAAAAGAAAGAGAATGTCGTCAGCGAACAAATCGCTCGGTAAGTCACAAAGATAAGGGATAAATAGAATAGACAGAATAAGAAGGTAATTTTTAAAGTTGTATTATATTGTTATAATGTGATGTTAACGCTGTTATTTGTAACTTGGTACAGAAGAATACCAGTGTATACGAGAGGAGTCTCAATATGCTAGAGAGTAGGGCAAATGGAAGTACAAGGCTCCGTCGATAATACCACGGAACAACGGCATGGATGTAATTACGTCTTAATCTTACAGTCTCGTGCCACTTTTAACACCTTCCATACCAATCTACCCCTTAAACCCCGAGATGTCTTGTTTGTATAGTTGTATTGTATTGTCTTGTATTATAAACTGTATAAATTGTATAATTGGATGACTTACCAAAACCATGATATCAGTAAATGGATGTAACTGTATAATCATGTAAATGGATGTAACTGGAGAATCATGTAAATGGAATGTATATCCATGGTTCGGTCCGGTCAAGTTGTATAGATTGATAGATTGAATATATGGAATAATGGATTCATGGATTCATGTTGAATTGTAATATTATAGATTGTAAATTGTAGATTGTAGATTGTACTTGAATCATATTCAAGTCAGATTATAAAGAAACTCAATCTGAGTCAGACAATTAGAAAAGTAAATTGAAGTACTGATTGTTTTGATGTTATCGGTAACCGCTGCTCATGGGCGGCAGGATTTGTGTCTTTTTCAAAGACGATTACCGTGTTGATAACACCGTTTGTTAATTGTCTACCTTAGATAGGCAAGCACCCACTTCTCCGGCTCCCTGAGGCTCAAGAGATTGGTCCCGCTTAAACCTATGTTTACTAGGGTCCTTAGGGTAATTTATAGAACTTGAGAGGGTTTTATGTAAAAATAATTTTATATACTTTTCAAAATACTCCCCAAGTATTTAGTTATCGTCTTTGAAGTTATCATGAATGTAGATTTTATATATGTGACATTTCTAGTAAGAATGACCTAATTTCCATAATATATGGTATTAACTTGTAATATTGATCTTGCATGGAATTCATGATATTTTAATATAAAGTGATTCTTGTGATTTTTGAAAAGAGTTGGAATATTTATATTATTTGAAAAATATATATTTTAATGTTACTTATATATATATTTATATAAAAATAATTTTAATATATATTTATTATTTCTAAAAATCTCATTTTCTTAAGATGTCGTATTTTAAATCTTTCGAGGCCGAATACTCCTTGCGGAGGTCTGCATCTCGCACTACTAAGCCTGAGGATGTGAGATAATCCTCACCATCCCGAACGGGTTCCCCAAATGGGTTGTAGCTGCGCTTTGCAAAGATTTGTGTCAAATACTAATCATTAAGGGAAATGGTTTTATTAGTAATGGTATTTATTTGAAAATGTGTCGTTTTCCCGTATTCTATGTTTCCGAGGGTATTGTGCTATGTTGTATATGAGTGTGTGAGGAGGTAGGTCATTACCTCATGATTTACTTAAAGGTATAGTGAGTTTATGATGGATTAAATGTCGAAATGAAACTGGTATTTAAATGAAAAAGTACGGTAAAATGGAAATAGCAATTTCTTTTGATATGGAACTTGTTCAATATGATTATTTAGTGTTTAATAGTCAACATGTAATGGTTTAACAAGATTGTATTAAAGAAAAATGAGAGTTTTAGAAAGAAACTGAATCGGAAATCGGATTTAACTCCGCTTCCGTCGGGTTTTATTAAAAGAAGTTTTAAGAATAGAGTATAGAAGAGGGAGGAGGGACTTACGGGTTTTAAGGTTAGATGAGAGAAAGAGGGAGACGTAGGCTTCGCCGGTGCGTCGATTCGTCGTCGGGGGTTCCTAGGATTGTCGCCAGAAAATTCGCCGGAGGTTCGCCTCTTTGCTCACTTCGATTGCACACTAGGGTTTGAAAAAAATATGATAAATGTAATAAAATGTATTAAAAATGGAGTAATTGGGGTTTTAAAAGAGCTCTGGAAATGGTCATAGGAAATAAATTATACAGGTGTGTAGGGAATGTGAAAATACACAATTTTCATGTTGGGGTCGTCGCCGGAATCGGCCGACTCGGCCGTGACTCGGTCGGAGGCCTGAGTTGGCCTAGTCGAGGCCGAATTGGCCGATTTCTGGCCAAGTCAGGTGGCCGGAATCCCCCCCGAGGGTTCATCTATCCTCTGGCAATGTTAAATTTTTGGGTGTAGTGGGATTTTTGTGAGATATGCACATGTAAACTCTTGGTATTCTAAAAATTCAAAATAAAATAATATTAAAAATAATGTGGGGTATGAAATTTGAACTCTGGTGGCTTGGTTCAGCAGTGCAAGGTATTACCAATGAGCCATAAGCTCCTTTTTGTAATTAAATTGCTAATTAATTACTTATCTTGTGCTCAGGCAATAAATACCTTTTTAAACAATTTTGAAAAAATTTGTATAGAAAAATTAGTGTTGTTACATTCTACCCTCCTTATAAAAATTTCGTACTCGAAATTTTTAAAAGGAAAGTGTAACGGGTTCAAGAAAGGTTTGGTGATAGAAGTACTTGATAGTGTATGAAAATATGTGAAGGAATGAAAGAATGCGAAGGTATTGGTAAGATTGTAAAAGATATGAGGGAATTTTGGGTTAGGACAGATTCAAAGTATATGAAATTGTAAGATTCAAGGAACATGATTGTAAAGAATGTTTTAGTTGCTGGTTCTTGTGTTATATTGCTTAGGTTGTTCACATAGAACAGAACTGCATAGTATGGTTCTATACAGCTCTGACCTACATAGGCCGCCAACAAAACCTATCACGCCCCGCTTCCCAGTATATGGGCATAGGACGCGACGAGGCCGCTACGTATTTACTGTGAAGTAAATACGCTAAGCATATCTAAGCAATATAAAAGTAAATGCACAAGAGATAAGATATAATAAAACAGCAATTTTATTTATTCACATTCTTTCTGTACAATGCACGGAAAAGTAAATACAACTGGATAAAAGCAATGCCTAAACAATGGCATAAAAGAAAAAGAAAAGTGCTGAAATAAAAGTGTACAATGAACTAAAACTCTGGGTCTTCAATGAAGTGGTCCAAGTGTTCACTAGTGGGCTCGATCTCCGGAGTGTCCAGATCACTTGACAACATTCAAAGAAGAAAGAAAGAAAATGTCGTCAGCGAACAAATCGCTCGGTAAGTCCCAAAGATAAGGGAGAGATAGAATAGACAGAATAAGAAGGTAGCTTTTAAAGTTGTATTATATTGTTATAATGTAGTGTTAACGCTGTGGTTTTTAACTTGATACAGAATGATGCCAGTGTATACAAGAGGAGTCTCTATATGCTATTGACTAGGGCAAATGGAAGTACAAGGCTCCGTCGATAATACCACGGAACAACGACATGGATGTAATTACGTCTTAATCTTGCAGTCTCGTGCCACTTTTAACACCTTCCGTACCAATCTACCCCTTAAACCCCGAGATGTCATGTTTGTATAGTTGTATTGTATTGTCTTGTATTGTAAACTGTATAAATTGTATAATTGGATGACTTACCGAAATCATGATATCAGTAAATGGATGTAACTGTATAATCATGTAAATGGATGTAACTGGAGAATCATGTAAATGGAATGTATATCCATGGTTCGGTTCAGTCAAGTTTTATAGATTGATAGATTGAATAAATGGAATAATGGATTCATGGATTCATGTTGAATTGTAATATTGTAGATTGTAGATTGTAGATTATACTTGAATCATATTCAAGTCAGATTATAGAGAGACTCAATTTGAGTCAGACAATTAGAAAAGTAAACTGAAGTCCTGATTATTTTGATGTTATCGGTAACTCCTGCACATGGGCGGCAGGATTTATGTCTTTTTCAAAGATGATTACCGTGTTGATAACACTGTTTGTTAATTGTCTACCTTAGATTGGCAAGCACCTACTTCTCCGGCTCCCTGAGGCTCAAGAGATTGGTCCCACTTAAACCTATGTTTACTAGGGTCCTTAGGGTAATTTATAGAACTTGAGGGGGTTTTATGTAAAAATACTTTTATATACTTTTCAAAATATTCCCCAGGTATTTAGTTATTGTCTTTGAATTTATCATGAATGTAGATTTTATACATGTGACATTTCTAGTAAGAATGACCTAATTTCCATAATATATGGTATTAACTTGTAATATTGATCATGCATGGAATTCATGGTATTTTAATGTAAAGTGATTCTTGTGATTTTGAAAAGAGTTGAATATTTATATTATTTTCAAAATAGATATTTTAATGTTACTTATATATATATTTATATAAAAATAATTTTAATATATATTTATTATTTCTAAAGATCTCATTTTCTTAAGATGTCGTATTTTAAATCTTTCGAGACCGAATGCTCCTTGCGAAGGTCTGCATCTCGCACTACTAAGCTCGAGGATGTGCGATAATCCGCACCATCCCGAACGGGTTCCCTAAATAGGTTGTAGCGGCGCTTTGCAAAGATTTGTGTCAAATACTAATCATTAAGGGAAATGGTTTTATTAGTAATGGTATTTATTTGAAAAGATGTTGTTTTCCCGTATTCTATGCTTCCGAGGGTATTGTGCTATGTTGTATATGAGTGTGT
This sequence comes from Agapanthus africanus, assembly GCA_030015575.1. Classification (NCBI taxonomy): domain Eukaryota; kingdom Viridiplantae; phylum Streptophyta; class Magnoliopsida; order Asparagales; family Amaryllidaceae; genus Agapanthus; species Agapanthus africanus. The sequence goes on from CM057347.1 coordinate 430,123,887, forward strand.
GAGGAGGTAGGTCATTACCTCGTGATCTACTTAAAGGTATAGCAAGTTTATGATGGTTTAAATGTCGAAATGAAACTGTATGGTATTTAAATGAAAATGTACGGTAAAATGGAAATAGCAATTTCTTTTGATATGGAACTTGTTCAATATGATTATTTAGTGTTTAATAGTCAACATGTAATGGTTTAACAAGATTGTATTAAAAAAAGTGAGAGTTTTAGAAAGAAACCGAATCGGAAATCGGATTTAACTCCGCTTCCGTCGGGATTTATTAAAATAAGTTTTAAGAATAGAGTATAGAAGAGGGAGGAGGGTCTTACGGGTTTCAAGGTTAGATGAGAGGAAGAGGGAGACGTACGCTTCGCCGGTGCGTCGATTCGTCGCCGGGAGTTCCTAGGATTGTCGCCGGAAAATTCGCCGGAGCTTCGCCTCTTTGCTCACTTCGATTGCACACTAGAGTTTCTAGGAATTTCTTGAGAGTTGGCTCAGAATTTTAGGATGAGGAGGTAGTGTTTAGGGATGGTATTTAAAGGGTTAGACTAGGGTTAGGGTAGATGAAAGGTTGAATTGAAAAAATGTGATAAATGTAATAAAATGTATTAAAACTGGAGTAATTGGGGTTTTAAAAGAGCTCTGGAAATGATCTGAGGAAATAAATTATACAGGTGTGTAGGGAATGTGAAAAGACACAATTTTCATGTTGGGGTCGTCGCCGGAATCGGACGACTCGGCCGTGACTCGGTTGGAGGCCTGAGTTGGCCGAGTCGAGGCCGAGTTGGACGATTTTCGGTCGAGTCAAGCAGCCGGACCCCCCCCCGACGGTTCATCTATACTCTGGCAATATTACATTTTGGGTATAGTGGGGTTTTTGTAAGATATGCACGTGTAAACTCTTGGTATTCTAAAAATTCAAAACAAAATAATATTAAAAATAATGTGGTGTATGGGATTTGGTCCGGTAGCTTGGTTCAGTAGTGCAAGGTATTACCAATGAGCCACAAGCTCCTTTTTGTAATTAAATTGCTAATTAATTAGTTATCTTGTGCTCAGGCAATAAATACCCCTTTAAACAATTTTGAAAAAAATTGTACAAAAATTTGTATAGGAAAATTAGGGTTGTTACAGATTCATTCAGTTTTATCGCACAATGATATTTGGATCCCGATCCTACTGTGAGTATATGTTATTCCTCGGGAGATTTTTTTACTAAACGATCAATGCTATAAACCAAGTAGGTGTCTAGAAAGGTGTTAGCAGGGATACGCCTCCTGGAAAAAGAGGTTATGTAATTAAAGAATTTCACGAAAGCGTTGGAAAACCTCCCTCGAAGTACCAACACCAGCCTGGCTGAACGGTTAATCAAGTATTGTAGGGTGAGATTAATCCTGACTAATTCTTCCTTTATGGTTTGAAAAGGGATTCGAGATACAGTGGGAGCCATCCTGTTTAGATAAATTAAAAACCAATCTAAACTTTCAAGAGTGTTATGCTGATTGTTTCTTCTCTCTCTCCTAATTGCAACAACCATGTGACCAGTCATAGGTTACAGCTAGATAATAATTTGACTGAACCAGACTATATTAATTGGCAAAGGTTTGTCCAGATGTCCATTGCCTATGATAAGCTGGACCACCTCATTAGTACTCACGCCCCTACCGTCCCAGGTCCAATTTCCACCGTCGCGGATGACATCTGTAAGACAACGGAAAAGACAGTGCGAATGCCAAGTGCCTCGTGTTGGCCTCAGTAGATGGTGAAAACCATAGGGAACACGAGAAGATAGACTTTGCTTCTATCTTCCTCCATAACAAAATTTTATATGGAGAGAAATCTTGTATCGCAACTTATATGAGACCTCGAAGGAATTGCTTCAAGCGAGATTGGCTGTCGGATCATCTGTAGGGGACCACGTCCCTACAATGATTAGCTATATTAAAACAGCTAAAGGACCTGAAGACCACGTTGAAGAACAAGTCGAGTGATGACTTGATTCTACAGTCCTAACCTTCTACTTACGCCCAGGGGAAGAAAGTTATACTTCCAGTAAAGGGCACCCTGAAAGAAACCAGGGAGACACCTGTTCTGCTTATTAGGGAATCTTCCTCTTCTGGATTCAAGGCGAAAGCCAAGGGTGAGAAGAAGAAAACCTTCGAAAAGCCGATAGGCGCTGTTAGTAAGGTAAAAAGAAAGGGAAGGGAAAAAATTTCAGGGCCAACAGTAGGAAAGGAGGGTTGTTTCTATTGTCACGGGAAAGGGCATTAGAAGAAGGGATGCAGGAGTTGGAAAGCTAGAATCCAGGATCCGAAGGACATTGTGGCTTCGACTTCGGATGTGTTTATGATTGAAAACTATATGTCAATCAACTCTACTTTCTGGGTATAAGATACCATATCAGGATCTCATTCCTTACGGGGTTTTGAGAAACCGTAGAGTTATCAGGGCAGGTGATATAACTCACAGGTGTTGCTAACGGAAGGAGCGTGGACGCTGTATCCGTAGGGGAATATCACCTAAGATTGACAAGTGAGCAGATGTTGATTTTACATAACTGTTTGTGTGTACCTAGTCAAGTTTGTAATATCGTATCTGTATCCTTAAGTTCTAAGGAAGGATATGATTTTACATATGTAAGCGATGTGGTCCACATCCACCTTAATCATTATTTTGATTGGGTCAAGGTACACTAGAGGACAAAATATACGTATTAAATCAAGCTCAAGTTTTCAAACGTCCAGAACACACTTATAAGAAAGTCTTCAGAATAAAATATAACTTTCTTATGGCATTATAGACAAGGTCACATTAGTGAAATACGGTTGTCGAAGTTACATAGAGAGGGATATTTGGATCCGTTCGAATATCAGTCTTATGCTACTTGTCAATCATGTTTCATGGGAAAGATGATAAAGACTCCGTTCACTGGACACGGAGTAAGAGCAAGCGAGTTCTTGAGACTCATACACAGTGACATGTGTGGTCCAATTTCTACAACGCATGAAGTGGTTATTCCTAGTTCATTACTTTTACAGATAATTTCTTTAGGAAAGGACGTGTCTTCTTGATGAAGCATTAATCTGAAGCCTATGAGAAATTCCGAGAATAAAAGAATGAAGTGGAAAAACAAACAGGCAAAAGTATCAAGACACTAAGATCTGATCGATGTGATAAATACTAAATTGCCGAGTTCCTGGATTACCAAAAAGAGAATGGTATTCTCTCTCAGCTTACTCCTCTATACACACCTCAATACAACGGTGTATCGGAAAGGCGGAAAAGAACCCTATTGGATATGGTTTATTCCATGATGAGTAAGGCTGAGTTTTCGCGATCCTTCTAAGATTATGCACTAGAATTAGCTGCATATCTTTTGAATTAGGTTCCTACCAAGACTGTTCCTACCACACCATATCAGATGTGGATTGGGAAGAAACCCTATCTTCAGTATCTGAAGATATAGGGACGTCCAGCTTTTATCGAGAAGCAGCATATGGACAAGTTCGAGGCACGCTCAGTACTGTGTTAAGTTTGTGGGATACCCAAAGAACTCCAAGGGGTATCTTTTCTATTACGCAGAGGAACGAAGAGTTTGTTGTTTCTCGTCATGCCCACATTTTGGAAAAATCTTATTTTGAAAGAAAATAGTGGGAGCGCAATAGAAACTGGAAGAGATTCCAGAACCACAAACTATTACTGAAAGTATGGTAGAACCAGAAGTTTCGAAAGAACAGGACATCCCCACGCCACTCCGCAGAACTAGTAGGCAGTCTCATCCGCCCGAGAGATACTGCAGCTATCACATAGACGGGAATAGAGAGGATTGCATCATCAACGATGGTGAGCCAACTAGATTCAAGATAGCCATTTAGAGCAACGACTCGGTAAAATGGCTGGATGCAATGCGGGCCGAGATGGAGTCCATGTACACCAACAAAGTATGGACTTTGGACTTTGCTCCAGAAGGGGTAAAACCCATAGGCTGCAAATGGATCTTCAAAATGAAGATTGGTATAGATGGACAGGTTGAAATCTATATGGCTAAACTTGTTGCAAAAGATTTTCGTCAAAGACCTGGTTTGGACTATGATGAAACCTTTTCTCCAGTGGCTATGCTCAAATCCATTCGGATCCTTCTTGTCATTGCTTCCATCCATGGATATGAGATTGACAGATGGATATAACGAAGACTTTCTAAATAGAGGATTTAGAAGAGTGCATTTATATGGATCAGCCTGAGGGTTTCAATCAGAATGGGAGCAGCAGAAAGTGTGCAAGTAGCTTAAATCCATTTATGAATTAAAGCAGGCATCGCGGAGTTGGAACATCTGTTTTGATGAGACGGTAAAATGATTCTACTTTATCAAAAATCCAGATGAACCATATATATATATATTACTATCAGTCGAAAGGGTTTCTAGTCACAGAGATTCTCCATGAATGACCTGGGTGATACTAACATTCTGAGGATCCAGATCTATCGTGATAGATCAAAGAGGATAGTGGGACTTTTTAAGTCAAGGTACATCAACACCATACTAAAAATAATTAGTATGGAAGATTCAAAGCGCGGTAATCTAGCGGCTTGTCACGGAATCACCCTATCCAAAGAGATGTCCTGAAAAGAATGATTTGGAAAGGGCTCGCATGTCGATTATACCCTACGCTTCTGCGGTAGGCTCTATAATGTATGCGATGTTGTGTACCAGACCAGATGTTTCTTACGCACTAAGCGTGGTAATCCGGTATCAGTCAAACCCAGGGGAGAAGCAACTGGGAAGCAATAGTGAACATTTTCAAGTACCTGAGAAGGACTAAGGAGATGTTCTTGGTGTGTGGCAGAAAAGGACCTCCAGATCGGGGCCTTCGCTGACTCCAGCTTCCAGAGTGACAAGGATGACTCCAAGTCAATGTCGGGTTATGTCTTTACCCTCAGTGGAGGGGCGGTCTGTTGGAAGAGCTCCAAGCAGAACACCGTTGCTGACTTGACGATGGAAAAGGAGTATATCGCTGCTTGTGACAACGCAAAAGAATTGGTCTGGATGAGGAAGTTCTTAACAGAACTTCAGGTGGTTCTTTTCATTATTGGTCGAATACTTTTGTATTGTGACAACAACGGCGCTATAGCTTTAGGGAAGGAACCCACGTCCCATCAGAGATCCAGACATATCTTAATACGGTACCACCTGATCAGGGAGATCATTGATCCTCAGGAGAGATACCCACGAGATTGAGGTGAGGAGAGTAGATTCGGAGAACAACACTGCAGATCCACTCACCAGGGCCATCCCTCAGACATGTTAGATAGGCTATTCGAGATCATTTGGTCTGCGATACGCCAATATATGGCCTTAGTGCAAGTGGGAGATTGTTAGTGTTATATGCCCTAGAGGCCATTATTGTATTATACTGGTTTGTATATTACTTAATGGGAGTTTTGGATATACACTGATATAGTAACAGTCTTGCTCAAAATGGTAGTATGCTACCTGGTTTGTTTCTACCTCAATATGTGCATGTGTTTCTTTTAGCATATCGCTTATACATATTGGTAGAATCCTTAGGATCTTTTGCTTAATTACCAGCGTTGTGATGGCAGTCACACTAGTGGAGGCTGGGTAGTCTATAAGCATATCCATATATAGGTCCCCAGTCGTAGGATTATCGAGACAGGGCATCGATACTCCAGAGTAGACTAGTGTATACGCTTCCCATCCCAGCAGGGAAGATGGTATGTCCCACGGCCGGACATGACTCGTCGAGAACTGTTGGTGAGTATTATACCTATCATCGGGTAGCAATTCCCAGGTGACATGAGTACAGCTTAGTCCGTTGACTTGACACTGCTGCTTTGCCTCGAGTGTGTTCCCACTGTACTTTGATTATTACCCTACCACGCTCAAAGGAGTTTTGCAAACAGGTAATAGTTGGGTGCAGTCCCGAAGCACTTGGAGGCAGTAGCGGTTAGATAGGATTCGTCTCTCCCGGTATTGGGGGTTGATATCGCGCTGTGTTTGGAGAGCCATTACACAAAGTCCCTAGCCAGGGCAAGCGAGATTTACTGGTAGGTACTCCAGTAGTTTCTTGGGGTGTAATGGGCTATGCTCCGACACAACATATTGCACTATTAGGGGTCTGACGCTTGTCGCCCCCCTAGGACCGATATGCGATACTCTTAGACAAACAGGCCAGACTATACGGAGATTGTCATAGATAGACTCAGTTGGAGTTCGGATGAATTATTCTGATCGGCCTTCTCATTGACATATACTTGGGGGCCGTTACGTACAGCTAATACCACTTGCGGCCTGTGGTTAAACCCACTGCATGCGTAGTGTCAAGTTTTAGAGTCCCACACAGAGGGTTTCCCTGCATCGGGAAAAAGATATAGAGGTCGTATGGTTTTTACGACAGGGTTCGGTCATGTACGTATACTTGTATACGGATGATGATACGGACGGACAATACTAGTGAGCTTTGGTTTAAACCGGATCCTAGTATTGTATTGATGGATATCTTTTTCGTCTCTTATGTATTCGTATTTTTCGGAATACGGATACGGGTATGTACATATGGACGAGGGGCGTTTTTGTAATTTATTCAAAGATGCTTCTAGAAGATGATATTTCATATTTGTATTTTTTATTTTACATTAAATGATTAATGCATTATGACATGGTAGAAATGAGGTGGAAAATGCATGAAATTGCGCATGGCTAAATGTGACACATGGTGGATTTTGAAGCCATGACTCATATGGTTGTAACTTGAACCCTTATTCTAATTATTCATTTGATTTATTAAGTGGATAATAGATAGGGTTCAGTTTAGAACAAGGAAGCCATTCTCTCTCTCATTTGTTTTGCTACACTAGCTTTTTCTCCATGAATCATCTTCTTCCTCATACCCTAGAACACTCATGTGTTGAGTAACCTAGGATGAAAAGAGACATCCCAATCCATCTTCATACTCTACATCATCTATGACATCTTGTGTAGCGAACATGATGCCCTAGTAGTTTCGGTTGAGGTAGGTGCTTGATGAACATTCTCTCGGGTGGATCATCTTCGAATTGAGAAGGCCGACGAGGAGGCGGCGATCTGATACGATCCATGGAAGCTATGACGAGGTGGAGGACAACGAGGAATGAAGACCCGAAGGACATGAACGTGAGGTATAACTTCTGTACATGTTGTTAGATCTCATGATCTTGTAGTTAGTAAAGGTTTAGCAACGATCTTGGTGTATAGTCTATGTCACAAATCTTTTGAAAACCGTTTTTTGAAAATTCCGCCTCCCCGCGATCTAGTGGGGTGTGTGGCATGGACTTACAGCACTAAGCGGGTTTAGTGCACGTGGCAGCGTGTGATATGTGTGAGAAAGATTTTAAGAAGGTTTGTTTTGAAAAAGATGTCGGACGTGAGGCTTGACTCAACAAATCGCAAAATGCACAATCAATCTCTAAACCTAAGGTCATCTAGGTCAAGTCACTAGACCGCTCCTAGACTTCCAAAGGACAAGACGTAGGATCAATTCTTTACTACCTCCTTATCAGTCTTGCGGTCAGGTAAGTGTTAGGTAAGTGGGAGGTATCCGCTATATGAATCACCAAAATAGCGGGCCTAATTAAGTAACTACTTTCCTTAGTCACATTTGTCTAGACACCACAAGAGAAATGCGGATAAGTAATAGATTACCCACGACCTTCCTCTGTCCTAATTGAGCACGACAGTCCTTAGGTGCTTGGTCTAGATATTTTTTATTAGTATAAAGTGATAGTATGCTCGTTTGTGATTTGTGGGGCCTAGGAAGGGTGATAAAACCCCTACCTAATCTGAATTTGGGTTTATTGTCCCTTAATGTCGGGCTTAAATATGCAAAACAAAACGAAATCAAAACACACAAAAAGAATTTATTTATTTTTAAACAAAAACTACCTTTATTAATCAACTATTGCATTACAACTTTTCTCCTTAGAAAGTAGATTACAAGAACCCTAGTTTTGCTCTAGATCTCTCTCTATATGGAGGTAGATGATGAGATGTGGAATGAATTCAAATGCACAGCTCTCGGTCCTTTATATAGTCTTTGAAACTTGAAACTCTAGATTCCATATGAGAGTAAATGTAGTTATAATCATATCCATAAAATCTCATATCCAACGGCTACCAAAGAGCCACGGTTCCGCCGTATGATGCCACGTATGGCCGCTGTTCCGCCGCATCCTAGTGGAGTTGGGTTTTGAGATTTTTTATGGCTTTTTGTGTTGATATTTGGAGATCCTATTGATATATAGATTTTGAAAATATTACTCTGAGTCTCTGCCGTTGCTAGATTCCTCGATTTGCTTCTAAAATCTGGCAGCTTCGGTTTCGCTATCTCGATTTGACTTGGATCTCTTACTTGAATTTCAGACCTGAGCTAATACATACGCAATATCTCAAATCAAATTGTTAGTAGCATTTGGTATTTTTGAGATATTATTCCAACCATTTATATGATAGAATATCTTAAGAATATGCTTGCAACACGTTTTGATTGCGGTTATTTACAAAACACTTTTTCAAATCAATCAAACGGCGTCGTTGCCGGGGATCGAACCTGGATTGTCTGTAGGGAAACGTGAATTCTTTTCTTGCTTTAGACGAGTTGATAAAAGAGATGGGTGATTGTTATTATTCTATTTTGAGACGGATATAAAATTTATAATAAAAAAGCTTGTAGGGTTCATAGGACTAAGTAGTTAATGGATGAATGTTTAAAAATGACTCTTTTTATCTTTTAATAGTTTAAAAGTAGAGAGATAGCGATGAATGTGGATTAGGGTTTTTAGAGGGAAGTAGGGTATCTCACTGCTAACCCTTGGCCTTCCATTGATCTCTATTCATGTCAAGCCCTTAACTACACAAGTGTTTAACCAATCTCAAATCGTGGTTGTGACTATCAATAAATTGATAGCGCGCCCAATAAGAAGATTAACATTTATTTTGCTAAAGTTTATAAGCACTAAAATGTTAAAAAGAAGTTAAAAGATTTTTTTCATCCATTATTCTACCCTATCCTACAAACCGTAGCAAGCAAGCAATTACTCGCACATGATTAATAGTGATTTAGAAGAGAGGTTGAAGTTGAATGAAACCATATTTAAGATGCAGAAAAGTAATGCGTAAAATAATACAGAAAAGTAATGTATAAAGTAAATGCGGAAAAGTAAATGCAAAAAGAATTAAAACAAAACTACCTTTATTAATCAACTATTGCATTACAACTTTTCTCCTTAGAAAGTAGATTACAAGAACCCTAGTTTTGCTCTAGATCTCTCTCTATATGGAGGTAGATGATGAGATGTGGAATGAATTCAATTGCCCAGCTCTCGGTCCGTTATATAGTTTTTGAAACTAGAAACCCTAAATTCCATATGAGAGTAAATGTAGTTACAATCATATCCACAAATCTCATATCCAACGGCTACCAAAGAGTGGCGGTTCCGCCGCATCCTAGTGGAATTGGGTTTTGAGATTTTTTCTGGCTTTTTGTGTTGATATTTGGAGATCCTCTTGATATATAAATTCTGAAAATATTGCTCTGAGTCTCTGCCGTTGCTAAATTTCTCGATTTGCTTCTAAAATTTGGCAGATTCGGTTTCGTTATCCCGATTTGATTTAGATCTCTTACTTGGATTTCAGACCTGAGCTAATACCTGTACAATATCTCAAATCAAATTGTTAGTAGCATTTGGTATTTTTGAGATTTTATTCCAATCATTTATATGATATAATATCTTAAGAATATTGATTAGGAATATTTGATATGATTGCATATTTTAATTACTAATATTTCATTTAAATATTATATGCATATATTTTCCCTTATTATATTAATTATAAATGAAGAAACGTATGATAATAATATTTTTACAAATAAACCCACATATGTTCTTTATTTACAGTTAACACCTTTTAACAGTTAATGATAGTAGGGAAAATATTCATATAAATGTGCATTATTTTTGACTAATCAGCTTTCGCCTTTTCTTCTTCCTTGAGAATTTCATTCTCCATTAGAGCTTAGCTCTATTTTCTTGAAGCTTAGTTCTTTACTATTCTCAGACCTACATTTTAGACCCACTCTGCCAAAATTTTCTTGGTAAGAGTCTTTTTCCACAGAGCTTAACTCTTGTATTTGGAACATTCCTCTTTAGGAATTTCGGAGTTCAACTCCATTTCGATCACAGAGCTTGGCTCTAATATATTCTCTTTGGGGATTGATGGTTACAGAACTTGATTCTGATTTTCTTGAAAATTTAATTTAGCAGAGGTTTGCTATGACAATTTATCATAGAACTTAGTTCTCAATTCAATTTTAGCTCTCTTCTCCTTTGGGGATTTTAATTTAACAGAGCCTTGCTCTGAAAATTTATCACAGAACTTAGTTTTGATTTTTAGATTTCCTCCTTTTTAGGAGATTTTCTTGAAATTTTAATTTAACAGACTTTTTCTCTGAGAATTTTAATATTAAATTCCTTTGGGGATTTTCTTGAAATTTTTGGTATTTTATACTATTTTTCAAAACAGAGTTTGGCTCTGAAAATTTTATTATTATTAAAACCAGCTTTAGAGAAGTTTATTAGATCTCTCTATTAAACACATGTTCCAATCATTAATGAGCCTCCATCTTTATTCTGTGGGGTCCACTATCTTTTCATACTTAGTGATTTTAGCAATTTTTATTGCTAACTCTCCACTTGGTTTCACTTCAGGTACCATGGCCTCCGGCTCCTGTTTTCCTTATGTTCGCTCGAAAAGTGCTTTCACTGATGCACCCACTAATCGTGAGGTCCTCGCTTTAATTTGGGACTACGATCTGGAACGAAAATCCCTTCATCTGTGGGGAGCGTGGTATAGTCAGATCAGCCGGGGATGGCGCAACTTTACTTGCAAGGTGCCGTAAGAGCTGATCCCCTCGATTCAGTATACTAACCCTCCGCCGACTGCTTATACCGTGGAGGAGATTGACTGGACTGCAGATGGTCGTCTTCAACCATCCATGACATCAATACCGGCCCAACTACCGATGGCCCTAGATATTTTAGGGCGTCGGATATGTCAGGGAGAGGCGCGGCTATGGGGTCAGGTCTATACCATTGGAGTGACCCCTCGACATCTAGCAGGTTATCTCATTTAGGCCCGTTACATCTTATCTGCAAAGAAATCGTTGCTGCTAAAGACCGGGTTGTATCCGGAGGGTTACGCATCTTTATTCTATTACCACACTCCTCATGTATGGTGGGTTAAGTCTTTTTTGGAACAATGGAATATCCTAACCAATACGTTTCTGCTATCGGACTTGGAGGTGTCTATTTTATTGGAGGAATTCTTAGAAATCTCTGGATTGCCCGTCAAGGAGGAGCATTATGAAGAGATCCTTTCTCCTGATGAATATATTTTTCCCACTGAATCGGTTGTCATCGGCTTTATGCCAGAGAATGATATCCGACACAAATTCCCGAGTCTAATTAAGCTGCTTGTATTTGGAGTCGGGGGGCATGGGGTTAGCTTTGCAGATTTTATTGCCCGTTTTCTCCGCCCGGAAGTTTTGTCGAAGAAGGCCGTGAAATTTTTCCAAACTTGATGATCTGTTCAGGTTTGGTTTGGACAAGCTGCCATCTGCCGATGCGGATCTGAAGCAGTTTTACATTCTAGACACCCCTGTCGTCTCCTTTGCAGAAATTGCTGCTCTAGACATTGATGAAGAGACATTTTTGGCGGGCTTCATTGGCTTATAGCTCAATTGGTTCGCACTCCCAACACATCATCTGTACATGAGACCGTCCGTCTTCTACCCGGCTCATCATATTGCGGCGGGGACGCGTATAGCCACCGGGGTTGCGGGATTAGCCCATCTGTACAATGGCTTGAGCATGGCGGCCGACACCGCTCAGCCAGGTGTGGAGTCCGTGAATTTCCCTCTCCATTATTTTGATTATCTTTATTTCTTGATTATCTTGATCTGGCAAGGACTAGTTTATTCACTCATTTCGAAGTTTCTAGTTTATGTACTCATTTCGGAGTGTTTAGTTTATATACTCATTTCGGACTGTTTTTAGTTTACCTCCCTTAGGTTTACAAGAAAGCTCACCCTAAAATTGGATGTAGACAACCCCCATTCTTTTATGACATGGGTCCGTTAGATTTGTGGTACTAGGTTTAAGTCCATCGTACCGTCGCGTTGGCTAATTTATTTCTCGATATGCAGTCCCTTAAGTTACTGCTCGAGTAGCCCCGCGACTGTCATATCTCTATTCCCTTCTGAGACTGGACAAGACATCTTCAAGTAATCTTCTTAGGTTGGAATATCCGTATTACATTCGGAACAACAAGCGTTAAGAGTTTGCCATGGCTATTTTTACTTGAGAGTAGGCTTAATTTGAAGCCCCGATGAGTCATAACCGCACCCTTCTATGGTGGGATGATCTTCAATGGTCTTTAGGTTTTGTATGTGTTTCCGTCAAGACCCGAAACTAGGAATATGTTGTCACTTCATTTTTGCTTTGATGATGTCATACCGATTCTTTACTGAAGTCGGGAAAACATCTGTGTGATCTCTATACTGTATGTATCGCAATCGAGATCTGGAGCTAGAAATGTGCCATTACTCCAATTTCATTTGATAGTTGCATCCACACTCTGCTGGAATGAGGAGGAATGTCGAGATGATCTCTAGCTATAGATGTTGCCATTGGGATCTAAAGCTAGGATTTTGCCGTAACTCCGCTTTTATTTGACCCTTGGGTCCTTATTGACGTCGTATCTGTAGTTTGCTGAAGTAAGAAGGACGTCCAAATAGTCTCTAAACCGTAGATGTGCCATCAAGACTCAGTTCTTCTTTTGACGAAGTAAAGTGGGAAAATATGGTTCCCTTTCATTTGTGATCATGGATTGTATACAAGAGTCAATATGGACCTACTTGCAGGGCAGAAATTTTTTATCTTATTATTTATTTATTTATTTCCGCGATGCTCTATCTTTTCAGCTTTTATATCACGAAAATCATGATTGCCCAACCATTTCAGCTATTTATCGTAGTACCCAATCATTTCGGCTATGTCATTTTTTATTTTTACTCGCTATTTTTTATTGCGAGTTGCCCAAACATTTCGGCTATTTTTATATGATATTTTACTCGCTGATTTTTATTGCGAGTTTCCCCATCATTTCGGCTATTTCATATGCATTTTTTTGCTCACGGATTTTGTGGCGAGTCGGGGACTTGGGTTCTGATACCAATTTTGGCATAAGCATTGCTACAACTGGAATGTTGTCAGAAGCGAATTATCATTTTTCGTGAGAGGACTTGGAGTTTGACACCTATTTAGACATCGGTATCGCTACAACTGGGATCATCATTTGCCTTTGTCGATTTGAACAAAGGTAACTTAGCAAACTGGGTTAAGATCCTGTCGACTAAGGCTTTTTGACTTGATGAGCGGTAAGGGTCTCATAAAGGTATTTCTCCCTATAAGTCGTGAGGATCTCATATGTGTATTTTCTCCTTAATAATGGTAAGGATTTCTAAGTATGTTTTCTCTTATAAGTCGTAAGGATCTTACAAGAGTACGACTTACAAGAGTATTTTCTCCTTGTAAGTCGAGATGACTTACAAGTGTCGTTTACCATATGGGGATATTTCTCGCCGTTAGTGGGACTTGGTGGACAATATATTTATTTATGCCCGTAGATTGTATACAAGGGTCAATGTTGGATTTCCTGTAGGGCATAAAAAATTTATGGGGTTATGAGGTCTTATGAACAGGTTCCGATCCCTGTAACTTAAGGCTTTTAAATTATATAAGCCGTGAGGGTCTTATAGAGAGTATATTCTCCTTACGAGTCGTGACGATCTCGTAAGTGTATTTTCTCCTTAGAGATCATGTGGATTTCTAAGTGTGTTCCTCTTTTGTTAGTCGTAAGGATCTCACGCAGGTGTTTTCTTATTACAAAGTCGTTAGGACTTTGCAAATGCATCTTTTCCTTTCTTTTAATGAGTTCGCGCCCTTTTGGGTTTTCACTAGCTCACCGGTTTTCTTGCTCTTTTTACTCATGGTGCCCTTTCGGGTTTTCATCTGTGCCCATTTCGCTTGTGGATGTACCGTTTTTTAAAATTTTTAGGCGGTCCGTAAGGTAACACACCATTAGCTGTAGGCCCCGATCTTTTGAAGGATCGCATCATGTAGGACGTAATAGAGGTATGGATTATTTGTGCCCGTGGATTGTATACGGTGATTAATATGGGGATCCACCGTAGGGCTAAACGTATTAGTTTAGGGACATGACGGTCCATTATCGCCGTATTTTGGGGCGAGTATTTAGTTTAAGGACGTTTCGGTCCAAATCCAGTTTAAGAACGTAGTAGTCTAATATTAGTTTAAAGGCTTCTCGGTCCAATATTAGTTTAAGGACTTCTCGGTCCAATATCGCAGCATTTTGGGCGGATATCTTTTGATACTACTTTCAGAGTTCTGACTTGGGAAGATAGCGAGCGGACACAAGCATCTTCATTTATCATTGACCTAAATCATGACTCGTCAAGCGTAGTACTTTTTGAGGAATCGGCCGTTTATTGGCCGGAATGGTCTTTCGCCATGCATATTTATGAGCAGGTAGGCTTCACCTTGGTAGACTTTGTCTATGATGTACGGGCCTTCATAATTTGGCCCGAACTTTCCGCATTTTGCACGATTGGGAATCATCGGTCTTTTGACAACCGGCACGAGTTCGCCTTGGCGGAATGTTTTCGGCCTGGTCAGTCTTTCATATGACCGAGTCATCCTTGCCTTATAAGGTTCCAGATTTTGTGTGCTATAAGGCGGGTTTCGTCGACGGTGTCGAGCTCCTCGAGCCTAAGATGAGTATTTTCTTCATCTGTCAGCTCGTATTGAACTGCTACTCGTAAAGAGGGGAGTTCTATCTCCAGCGGGAGCACTGCTTCCGTGCCAAACACTGGTGCCTATGGTGTTGTATTTGCGGCCGTCTTGAACGTTGATCAGTACGCCAAAAGGGCTTCATGCAGCCTTTCGTGCCAATCCTTTTTGTTTTTGGACACCGTCTTTTTTATAATCTTGGTCAAGGTCTTGATGAAGGCTTCAGCTAGACCGTTGGCCCAAGGATTATAAACTGAAGAGTATCACCAGTCTATTTTATGCTACAGTGCGAAGCGACTTATTTTGTGGCTTCTATAAGCTGGCCCATTATCCGAGATTATCCGTCGTGGAGTCCCGAATCGGTATATGACATGGGTCTTGAAGAAATGAAGGATATTCTCTGTCTTCACCTCTTTTAGTGGTACTTCTTCTGCCCACTTAGATAAGTAGACGGTTGTTGCCAATATAAATCGGTGTCCTTTGGATGATACCGGTTCGATAGGGCCAATTATATCGGTTCCCCACATTTTGAATATCCAGCTGGCCACTGTCGGGTGTAGCGGATTTGGGTGTTGATGTATGAAGTCCCCGTGAATTTGGAACGAGTGACACTACTTTGCATATTCGAGACAGTCCTGAATCATCGTAGGCCAATAATAGCCCATTCTTTTTATCTTCAGCTTCATTTTCGGCCCAGCTTGATGAGAACCGCAGAGTCCATCGTGTATTTCTTGGATGACTTTCTTTGCTTCCTCTAAACTCAGGAATCTTAGCCATAGGTAGTCGAATGATCTCTTATATAGAGTATCATTGACGAAGGCAAATAACAAAACTCGTTTTATGAGCTAATATATATCTAGATGACGCATTTTCGGACGTTCGTTAGGACTTGAAGTAGTCTATGAAGACTTCCCTCCAGTCCTTGACCTTTTCTTCGTCCTCTATTTGAAGGGCTACTTGTTCGGTAGTTTCTTGTCCTTCAGATGGCTCTATTAGGTCTTCCGAAGATATATCTGTTGGTGCGAGGACCCTACGGCTTTGCACAATAATCCTTACATCATCGAGGTTTTCATCGGCCAATTCTTTAGCCAATTTGGCTAACGCATTTGCTTTGCTGTTTTCCGCTCGCGGTATGCTTACCAAGGTATAGGAAAGGATTTGTGCCAGCAGTTGCTACACTTTTTCGCCATACTTTATCAGCTCTGGGTTGCGTGTTTGATAATCGCCGTTTACTTGACTAACGATCAGCTGGGAATCTCCATATATGAGGAGATCCTTGATTCTCATGTCGATAGCGATCTCAATACTGGATATCAAAGCTTCATATTCCGCTTCATTATTAGTCCTGGGTTCTGTCAAGGAGAGGACGTAACGCAATATTCCTCCTTGCGGGGTCACGAAGATAAGACCCATCCCGGCCTTGATTATGGGAGTGTTCTTCTTTCACCGCTTCATGGAAGATACTCCATCAAAGTAGAGTTCCCTATGAGAATCTTTTTCTTCTTTGTTTTCTTTGATTGCGTTGAACGCGTACTCATCTGGAAACTCACAATTTAGGGGAGAGTCGGCTTGTATCGGATGCTCCGCGAGAAAGTCGGCGATAGCTTGTCCTTTCACCGCTTTGAAGGGTTGATACGTTATCGAGAGCTCTATCAGGAGGAAGGCCCATTTGGCAAGCCTTCCTGTCAGTATGGCCTTTGACATCAGATATTTGAGAGGATCCACCTTTGATATGTGGTGGACCTCATGTGCCTAGACATAATTTCTGAGCTTCATTATTGCAAAGATTAGCGCCAGACAATACTTTTCGATGGGGGAATAGTTTCTTTCGACCCCAGGAGAACTCGACTTAGATAGTAGAGATCCCTCTCCTTTCCTTGATCGTTCTCTTATGCCCATAGTGCACCTAGAGAACCCTCAAGGGCTGTTGTATATAGGATAAGGGAGTTTTCCCTTAACCGGGATGGCCAATACCGGCGGATTTTTCAGGTTTTTCTTGATTTCATCTAGTGCGTTTTGGCACTTCTGATCTCAGACGAATGGGGTCCACTTCTTCATCAGATGACTGTAAGGACAACATTTTCCGGAAAGGTTGGCTATAAACCGCCGGATATACACGGGCTTTCCTTGGAGAGACCGCAATTGTTTGAGAGTTCTTGGCAAGGCATTTCCATAAACGCCTTGATTTTTGAGGGATCGATTTCGATGCCTCAGTGAAGAATAATGAATCCCAGGAATTTGCCTGAGAAAACTTCAAACGCGCATTTTAGAGGGTTCATCTTCATATTATACTTCCGAAGACGTTGGAACACTATTTTTAGATGTTCCTAATATTCCTCATGAGATTTGCTCTTCACCACAAGGTTGTCAATGTAACATTCGACGATCTCGTGTATGAGATCATCGAAGATCTTTTTCATGACCCTTTGGTAGGTAGCACCAGCATTCTTCAAGCTAATAGGCATGACCTTGTAGCAGAATATATCAAACGGTGTCTGGAAGGCGGTATGCTTCTGGTTCTCAGGATCCATTTTTATTTGGTTGTATCCTGAGGATCCATCTATGAAGGAGAAGACCTCGTGGGTGGATGTATTATCGATCATCATTTCGGTAACGGGTACCGGGGAAGTCATCTTTCGGGCATGCTTTGTTGAGGTCCCAAAAGTCTACGCAAATGCGAACTATCCCATTTTTCTTCATCAGTGGAATGATGTTAGCGATCCAGTCGGGATATTAAACTTCTTGGATGAAACTAGAGTCAATTAGTTTCTTGGCTTCAGCGTTGATACTCATCTCAAGTTCGAACCGCATCCTTCTTGGTGCCTGTTTGATTGGCTTTATGTCTGGCAATATGGTTAGTTTATGTGCCCCTACTTCTGGATCTAGACCCTTCATTTCGGAGTAGTTCCATGTGAAGCAGTCTTTGTACTGCGTAAGCACTTCTTTGAGTGTGGTTACTTGTTTTTCAGATAGCAGCTCACCGACAAACTTCGGCCTCGGATCGTTCTCCGTTCCTAAGTTGATTTTTCTTAGGTTATCCGCCATGGTGTGTATCCCTTTCTCCAGCTCTTTTGGCGCTGGTGGAAATTCTGAGATTTCCCCGTCCTTGTCTTCATTTGCGAAGCACCCAAAGAGGTCAATCATATCCTCGTGCCCCCTCTTTTGAGAGTGTTATCATATGGCAGGTACGAATCTGCTTCCATTTTCATGGTCGAGTTGGTCCTATCCTAACGGTATAGTTCTTCTTTGGCTCGTGTTTTTGTGGCGGGCTTATCTTTCAATTGTTCGATAATATAAACCTGCCTTGCTGGTATTGGTCCTCCACGCAGTCTTAGAACGTGAAGCAGTCTTCAAGGGGGTGTTGGATATAGTGCCATCAAAATCAATTATTGGATCGCAGGCACGTGATTGCAATGATTGACCTTTACCGGTAGAACAGTCTTACTCGAGATGATAATATGCTATCTGGTATGTCTTTATCATCGTATACATGCTTTAGGTGATATTACAGATCACTATTACATGTTGATAGAGCCCTTAGGATTCTTGCTTGACTGCCAGCAGTATGATGGCGATAATATACGTGAGAGTTGGGGAGTCTATAAGCACATCCTTAAAGTGTCCCTAGTCGTGGCAGTTTCGAGACTGGGCATCGATACTCCATGAGTATACCAGTGTATACGGATCGAGACCCCGACGAGGGGCGATGGCCGGTCTCACAAGCCATTAGTGTCAGTTGGTTCACCTAAGACGTATACAGGTGCTCATTGGGTTATGAGTACACTGGACAGGACTCGCCGGGAACATGCTAGTTGGTATTATACCTAGCATCAGATAGCAGTTCTCTGGTGACATATGTACAGGTTAGTCTATCGACCTGAGATCGTCATTTGTCTCGTGTGAGTTCCCACCGTGCTTTGATTACTACCCTACCACGGCTCAAAGGAGTCGTGCAAACAGGTTTTAGTTAGGTATAGTCCCGAGTCACATGGAGGCAGTGAGCGGATCGGCAGGGGATTCTTCTCTCCCGGTATTGGGGGAGAGATCGCGCTGTGTCTAGAAGAGCTATTACATGAAGTTCTTGGCCAAGGCAAGTGAGATTTACTGGTAGGTATTCCAGTAGTATCTCAGGGTATTCTGGGCTACACTCCGACACGACTTATACCGCTATTGGGGGCCTGACGTTTACTAGCCCTCTAGGCCCGATATACGATACTCATAGACGAACGGACCGGACTGTACGGATATTTTTACTGACAGGATCAGTAGGGTTTCAGGATGAGTTCGTTCATCGGCCTCCCTTTTGGTCAATACCTGGGTGCCCGTTACGTACAGCTGGTACCACTGACGTGCTTGTGGTTAAACCCACTGCCAGCGTATTGACGAGTATTTAGAGTCCCCCATAGAAAGTTTTCCAAGTTCAGGCGAAACGTTGTAGAGACCGTATGGTTTTATGGCAGGGTTCGATCATATGCATGCACTTGTGCACGGATCATGATCGGACGGATCATACTAGTGGGCTTTAGTTTAAGCCGGATCCTAGTATTAGATTTGTTGGATTACTTTCGTCTCATTGCATTCGTATTCAGTCGGAATGCGGATGCAGGTATGTATATACAGATGAGGGGTATTCTTGTGATCCGTCACGAGTTTACTTTAGTTGATGCCATATCTGTTTCCCCCAATCAGAGCAAAGCACTGTTTGAATTTCAAAAATTCAAAAAATGAAGCAACGCTTCAAATCTCTTGCGCTGCGCGCAACGTGCCTCGTGTCAAAAGCTGATACGTCAGCGCAGCGCCCAAGGCAGTGCCCCTAATCAGAGCAAGGCTCTATTTAAAACAAAATTAACGGAAGTAACGCTTCAGTTGCGCAGGCGCTGCGCTGCGCGACACGTGTCAGCGCAGTTGCGCAAGCACAGTTACGCAGGCGCTGCGCTGCGCGACACGTGTCAGCGCAGTTGCGCTGCGCTGTGCGCTGCGCGACACGTGTCAGCGCAGTTGCGCTGCGCTGCGCGACACGTGTCAAGCGCTGGTGCATCTGTGCCAAACAGAATTAAAATTCCAGAAAGATTTTTCTGTTCTTGTTAAAACAAGAAGATTGTCTTCTGTAAAACAGAAGCCCTTGGATCAAAGATCCAACGGTGGGGAAAATTCCACAAATCACTCAGAGGATGATCTCTTTAATAAATTTAACAAATTTATGGGCACTATATAAAGGCCCCTAGACCCCAATTCAAAAGACGTAAAGAACTTCAAAAAAAGAAAGAACAAAACAAAGAGAACTCTGAAGAATTTGGAGGAGAACTCAAGAAAAAAAAAAGGAAAAGGGTAAAGACCTTTTAAAAAGAAGAATTTCTTTTGAATAGATCATTGATCTAAGAACAAGATCAAATGATCTTCAATAAATAAAAAAATAATAACAATGCCTTGCACTTTTTTATGGACCATTGGTTCTGGAATCTTAAAGATTTTTCTCTTAAATCAAAATTGGATTAAGTTATTAAAACAGTGTCTTGCACTTGCAAATTTGCATTGTTGCGCTCCTAGGTTGGCGCAATCCACAAGAGAGCGCCACGTGTCAGCTATAAAAACCATTTGCGCTATGCGCTTTTAAAAATAGAGCATTGCTCTTTAAAGTTGGCGCAACTCATCAGAGCGCGCCACGTGTCACAGCGCAACAGCGCAGCGCACTGGCGCAGCGTACTGCGCTAGCGTGACGCGTGTCACCTCCACATGCGCTTGCGCTCAATAATTGGCGCAAAGCGCCTGACAAGCCAATGTCAGATAATTAATGCACTGCATTATTTACAGAAGGGCCAAGCCCAATTAAAAAAGGCCTAACCGGCCAAATTAAATGCAATGCATTATTTTAAAGAAGGGCAGAGCCCAAATAAAGGTCTGTCAAGACAAAAACAGATGCTGTGCATCATTTATAAAGAGACAGGGCCCAAATCAGAAAGGCCCAGCAGACCAAAATAAAATGCAGTGCATTATCAAACAGGGGCAAAGCCCTAGCACAGGCCTAATAGGCCAAAGATAAAGAAAAAACGTTGAACATATTCAACTGGACTTAGCCCAATCATGGCCGTAAGTCCTCAAACTAAATTGACGAAGCAAAATTGCTCTCTTAAATCAATTTACATCCGGTTCAAAGGTACATCTCCGAACTCCTCTGACACCTATCGTTGTAATCCTTCAACGACGTCAGAGAGGTGACGGGTCCCGACAACCACACATTAATATGGACTGCGGGGTCCTTAAACCCGTGGACTAATGCGTCCTTAAACACACCCATACGGACTGTGGGGTCCTTAAACCCACGGACTTATGCGTCCTTAAACTAATGGACTAATGCGTCCTTAAACACATTTATATGGACTGTGGGGTCCTTAAACCCATAGACTAATGCGTACTTAAACTAACATCCGTCCCTAAAACGGGAACATGGACTTCCATGTCCCTTAAACATGGACCGTAATGTCCTTAAACTACCTATGGACCACTACATCCCTAAACTGGAACAATAGAGCCCCCAGACGCTCTTTTGTCGGATCTAAACGATCCCGTTTAAGTTGATCTTAACCTCAAACATGGCTAACGTATCCTTAAACATTCAAACAGACTTCATATTCCCTAATCAACTTTGGTTCAAGGGTACATCTCTGAACTCCTCTGACACCTGTCGTTGTAATCCTTCAACGTCGTCAGAGAGGTGACGGGTCCCGATGGCCATATACATTAAACGGACCACTACGTCTCTAAACTGGAACAGTAGAGCCCCTAAATGCTCTTTCCGTTAAGTTGATCTTAGTCTCAAATAGGACTAACGTATCCTTAACGAGCGTTTAAGTTGATCTTAGCCTCAACATGGCTAACGTATCCTTAAACTAAAACACTAAACCCAAATCTAAGTAAATACGGATTTGGACAAATCCATGTCCTACGGGCGACGGCATAACTTAGTCTCCGTATACAATCCACGGGCATCCACGAACAAAACAAACACACACGACACGAAGTGAAATTTCTGGAGAAGGAGAAAGTGGTTACTGCGATCCGATAGCGTAATTAACTGCAGGGGCTTGCGCCTGCAGGGAAGAGCGTCCCCACAATCAAAAACCCTTCAAGCGAGGGGGAATCTGACGAAGTCTGCTACATCGGCCGCATCCGTCTAAACCTCCGATACACGGTGCTATAAATCAACTTGGTATCTTCGGAGTGGTGGACGGATAAAACCAAATAGCATCTGTCCCGAATCACAGGCCTGGACGTCTTTACGTCGTCGCCGTCTTTCGGAGGGGAACAGATTCTGGCACGCCCGGTGGGACCTTTTCCTCTTTCCACTCCACACTTCGTGTGTCGTCTTCGCGAACGAATCGCGGTTTGTTAATGGTTGCCTTTAGATTTCAAGTTACTAAGATTTGGTCTTTTGCCTGACGCAGAAATCAAGCACCAATGGCCTCCAACTGCTCGAGCTGCTCTAAGTGCAAGTGCAACCGACGCTCCACCTCACCTGGAGGTATAGCTTATGGGCCTCAAGCGGCCTCCATCCTTGCCATGCCGATGGAACAAGTAACCCAGGCCACCACTGGTTTGTTTTCCGGGACCATGATCCCGCCTGCAAGCTTCACCATGCCAGTGCCCGCACCAGAAGCGAACAAGAAGTCGGTTTTCGATCGGCTCACTGCTACAACGGCCCCTTTCAACGGGTCGTCCAATATCAAGCCGGTGGCCTCTACCTTTGCCAGGCTGAGCCAGAACCCTGATGGGCCCGCCAAGAAGCCCGTGAACTCTGAAATGGCCGTCTCGAGGAAGACAGCCACCCCTACTCCTGAAGTCGTCAAGACGGCTTCTCCTGTTAAAGAGTCAATCTTTTCAAGGCTGACTATTCCTGCTCCTGCTCCTACTCAAGGATCTGTCTTTGACAGATTAAATATCGCCACTCGAAAGACAACATCAGTCTTTAAGAGGCTGGCACCGGCAGCACCTCATTTGGACGGGGAGCAAGACGAAACTGTCCCAATCGCCAAGCCAGTCCCAAGGGCTCGTCATGCTCGACGTCGCCACTGGCGCCGAGTAAGGAAGACCGGGGGCAACTCCCCCTCAGGGCTAACTCCACCTACTCCAGTGGTGGAAGTTAATGCTGCTGTTCCGACTGGAAACAACTTTGAACCGCTTAGGAGGGTACGCAAGAACTCTCCAACTGCTACGATGAAAAGATCTCCTCCACCTGCGGAGAATGATGTGGGAACAAACCCGGAGCAGCCCCCTCAACGGCTTTCCTGCAAGATTTACAGGGTCTGGCGACGGGTACAGGACTCAGTAATCGTTCAAGATCACTATCACCGGCAGAAGAGGGTGAAAGTTCAAGAAGAAAAGAAACGTCCTGACAAACAGCAAAGGACGACAACCGTCAGGGTGCCCGCTGCAACGGCCCCCTCAACTTCAACGGCCCACAAGAGAAGAAGGTCGGAGAAGGTCCCTACGCCTGCGGCAAATGCCAAAGACGGCGAACCTAAACGCCCTATGTCCGGGGGCATTGTAGTCCATACTGTATACATGGCGTCGGGGAAGGAGGACAGCCGTGCATCTACATGTCATAGACCGCTTACACGGTCAGTGACCAAAGCTCAGGAGCAACAGTAAAAGCTCCAGGAAATGATGAACGCGATGGCTGCACTCACTGAGCCAAAAGAAAGCCCCGAAGCGTCATCTGATCAACGCCAGGAGCAAGAAACTGACGCTGAATTCCTTCACCGGATACTGGAAAAGAAGGATAAAGAGGCTGCAGAACAAGCAGCCAACATAAAGCGAATGGCCCTCCTGTTCCAGGACATAGTGGGAATGATGATTCAACAAGATCCTCCTGCTGAAGATCCTCCGATCGTCCTTAAAGACGACAGGGGAGAAACGTCAAATCCTCCACCGGCTCTGTCAACAGCCAAGGAGGAGGCAATCTCCAAAGCTGACTTGGACGAATATATAGCTCAGCAGATACGGGTTCATCAAGCGACTGAGGCAGCCGGTCAGGTCATAAAAACGGGGCGACCATATCCGAGCTGGTATGATCAAATCAAGTATCCGCCGGGCTATACAATAGCGAAATTTCATGTGTATAAGGGGATGGGAAATCCGCACCAGCATGTTACCCAGTTCAGGGCACTTTGCGGCAACACTGGCGGTGATGATAAATTGTTACTTCGCCAGTTCGTTGGTAGCTTATCGGATACAGCATTCGAGTGGTACTCCGAGCTCCCAAACGACTCTATCAAGACCTTTGCGGAGATGGAGCTGCTGTTTACCCAGCGTTTCGCAAGCGCCAGCGAACGCACCCGGATAACGGCGTTGATTAATGCCAGGGTGAAGCCGGGCGAGACATGGGTCCAATATGCTATACGGTGGTAGAACTTATGGTCAAAATGCGAGCAACGCATTGAAGAAGCGCCGGCAGTGGGTATGTTTGTGGGAACTCTTGATCCGCAGGCGACCATATCCCAATTCATAATGTTCTTCAAGCCGACTACCTTCCAGGCTCTGATCGACAAACTGGCCCAAATGGATCAGATGGGCCATAGACCGCTCCCTCCAAAACCGGATTCTCGAAACGAAAAAGGGAAGGGAAAAGCGATCGTTGTCGCTAATGCTCAACAACAGCCGAGCAACTTGAAGCCGGTTGTCCGTCAAAATAATATGCGTCCGAGCACGCCCCTTGAGGAAAGGCTCAGACGTCCTTACTCGTTTCCCCGAGATAAAACGAGAAGACTGTTTAAGCTAGCATTGCACAACCGACTCATAAATCTGCCGGATCCAAGACGTCCGTCGCAGCCAAATGATGTCAATGACCCCAACTACTGTCCTTACCACCGAGTACTGGGTCATCCGATCGAGGATTGCTACATCTTCAATAATTGGATTGAGGACCGGTACCAGCAGGGTAAGTTCGCGTTGTCCGACAGATGAAAGGTGAATCCACCGCAGCCTCACACCCCTAAAAGGATGAATAAGCCGGGGGCAACATGCTCCCTCGTTGAAGAAGCTCCATGGGAGGTTATGCTATCAGCCAAGACAAAGAGGATGCTAAACGATCTTCAAACATACCCAGCGATCAAGTGGAAGAACCCATTGGAACCTCAAATCATTAAAGGGTTGTTGAAGCCGCGTCCAACTTCAAAGATCGATGGTGGTGGCTCAAGCACTCACAACCAGCCGTCAAAATCTTCAAAGAAGAAGAAAAAGAAATCCAAGAAGCCTGTGAAGCCTTGCGACAAGCGCACGGACTTACAAAGGTAGATTGACGAGCTGGAGGAATATAACCAGAAAGCACGGACTCCCATCACACTCCAAGAGTTCCTTAATCATGTCTTTCAAGGAGAAGACGAGGGAGAAAGTTCATCGGATGAATCCAAAGAATACGTGGCGAGCTGTCATATGATCTCCCATTCATTTACAGATGATGAGGAAACTCTTTGCACCGAGAAACTGGGGGCAGATCCTGAACCGGAAATTCTGGGGCCATCGGATCAAACAATCGACGCATTCCTCAATGAAGCTCTTTTACAAAGTAAAGTTGATCGGGAACGCGAGGCGGTCATATTTGAAAGGGCCAAACGCCGGCGACTAGACAGAAGAGTTGAAGCACTCCCGCCGAATCAAAATACATCCACTGCGGATAAAAGCAAATTCAAGACGAGGAAAAGGTTTGCTAAAGCCATGTCAATGGGTATGAAGCTACCATCCTCTAAAGGAAACATTGTTGGTGAAGCAGAAATGCACCCTTCCTACTGCTTGTATCATCGGAAGATTTCACACCCCACCGAAGAGTGCAGAGCTTTCAATAGATGCTCACCGACAACATTTTAAGCGGGAAAAGCGCAAAACTCGCCGGGAGCAGAACGGTACGACCGAGGGGCTTAACAGAACTAGCAACAATTGTCACACGGTTAACGCTGGGGGATCGCAAGTGCTCACATTCAGGAGCGATTCTGACGAGGAGCTGACTCTTAGCCCCCTGTTTAAAGAGTCCACCTCGGGAAAAAAAGAAGAGCCGAAGGTCTGCGAAAATATCCGGCTGCGTAATCGGACGCTACCCGAAAAGAATCTCGGACTATCAAACAAGAAAGATAAAGGGAAAGAAAAGGTATCTGAGGATATTGCCCTCGATGACCAAGTCATGGAAGAGCTAACTGCCAAGAACCCGCCGAGGAAAAATAAGGTGGATTACAACGTTCTAGCGCATCTGAGGAAGCTACCGTCGCAGCTCAGCATTCTTGACGCTCTTTTACTATCAGAAGAGGCAAGAGATTCGTTAATCAAGGCACTACAGGAGCTGGAGCAATTCCAATCTTTCCTGGCCGAAGAAAAGATGAAGGATGAATTGGAGGAAGTGCACACGGCCGATGTCACTTTTGGTGATGAAGACCTTCTCCTTGGGACGTGCGACACAATCGCCCCTCTATGTCTCAGGATACTGCTACGATATAAAGATAGGCAAAATTCTGGTCGACAACGGATCTTCCGTTAATCTCCTCAATGTGTGGGTGTAAAAAGAAATCTGCATGAGCGTCCAGCACCTTGCTCGGGATAAGATCACCATCCCCGGGTTCGACTCCCAATCATCAAGAACTGTTGGGTCTGTGATACTGACGCTACGCTTTGGGCTACTCATCACGGACATTAAATTCCACATCATAGACGCCAAGACATGCTACAATGCTCTGCTCGGCTGACCATGGTTACACGAGTACAACATCATCCCTTCTACACAGTATCAGTGTATGAAATATTTTAGGGATGGTCTCGAGTATACCGTGACGGGAGAACTGAACCCGTTCTCCGTGAACGAGGTCCGCAAATATGAAGATGCCAAATACTTTTTACCGGATTTCGAAGACACGGAGAGGTGTCACAAGCCGGAGAACAAAGCTAACGCCACCATCCCTGTCTTCGGCAGTAATACCGAGGAGGAAGAGGAAATAGTTTATTCGGGTCCGCCCCAATACAACAAGCCGGGACCATCTTCTCCTACGTTGATCTTTGGTAGTGACTCGGAAGATGAGGTCCATGCTGTATTCTCTGCTCGGCCTTCAATACAAACGTTCCCTGACGAAGAGCAAAGTCTGCAAGTCGCCATGGAGCCACCTAAACACCATAAAGAACTGGATGCACTCGATATCTACAGTGTAGAGGAGCTGTGGAAATTCTATGTCCCTCCCAGGCGAGAAGGCGAAAAGGCAATTCTATTCTACCGCTCTGAAGAATCCAAAGTGAAGAAAGAAATCTGGCACGGTGCAGATCCTACGCTTGACAGGCTTCGGCCCATCCGTTTGCCTAGATATTATACAGAAGGCTTGAAAAGGCTGTTGAAGCGCCAGGGGATCTCTCTCAAACAGACCGCTCGAAAAACCAAATTCTATGACAGGGTCTGGAACGTTCCCGGGACTCAGCACAAGTTGCCTAATGGGAGAATGGAAACAATTGGGCTTGGATACATTCGATCCAAGAAACGAGAGCTGCTCCGCGATTGCTACGTTGTGCATGACTTCAATGAAGAAGGGGATGCTCAATGGGAGGACGCTAATCCTGAAACAGTAAAAGCTCCTAATCCAAAAGTGCCCAGTCCGTCGTTCGAGGAACAATGAACAGGCTTATAAGGGAAGCCGGTCAGAAAGTCCGAGACGACCATAACCGCGAAATGGCCATCTACGAGAAAGCCAAAACGCAACGCCTCCTCTAACAAGCCGTAAAAGATGAAAGTGCCACTCCCTGTCAACCTGTGGTAAAAAAGGCTCGACGCAGAGGCAGAAACAAGTCGAAAAGCAAAAAAGGCGCTCGACAGCAACAAAGCGGGACTAAGAAGTCATGCAAGCGAGAATCGAGCGGTTCATATTCATCCCTTGTAAAGAAGATGAGTCGAGCATACTCTTTTCCTCGAGACAAGACGAAGAAGATACTTGACCGAGCTATAAAATACCAGATGCTCACACTGCCGGAGTCCAAACACCCCGAAAAAGCAGGCGAAGTCTCTCACCCAAACTATTTCTCTTATTACCGAGTAATAGGGCATCCTCTCGAAGACTGGTTCACCTTCAAGAATTGGGTCGAAGATCAGTATCGGCTCGGCAAGTTCGCTCTGTCTGATAACTGGAGGGTAACGCCGCCACAGAAGCATGAACCCAAAGCCACGAAAGCAGAACCAGCTCCACATTGGTCTTGGAAGCGAATTTGTACTTGTCACATGATAACGATATCAAAGGAAGAGCCCGAGAACACGGATGACCTTCCCTGGTGCTTCAAAAACAGCAACGATGAGGTGATCTCAGAATTTCCACCAGCACCAAAAGAGCTGGAGGATGGGATATATACCACTGCAGATAATCTCAAGAAAATTGAGTTGGGGACGGTGAGCAACCCGCGACCGACATTTGTCAGCGAGCTGCTATCTGAAGAAAGAGTGGTTGCGTTAAAAGACGTGCTTGTACATCATAGAGATTGCTTCGCATGGAACTATTCCGAAATGCCGGGACTAGATCCAGAAATTGCTGTAAATAGATTGGCAATATCACCGAACGTCAAGCGAGTCAAACAGGCGCCGAGGAGAATGCGGCTCGAGCTTGAGATGAGCATCAACGCCGAGGTCAAGAAGTTAATCGACTCTGGCTTTATCCAGGAGGTTCAATATCCTAAATGGATCGCCAATATCGTCCCAATGATGAAGAAAAATGGGACAGTGCGCATATGCGTAGACTTCCGGGATCTCAATAAAGCCTGCTCGAAGGATGATTTCCCAGTGCCAGTCACCGAGCTGATGATAGACAATACGTCCACTCATGAGGTTTTCTCCTTCATGGATGGCTCATCAGGGTATAATCAGATAAAGATGCATCCCGAAGACCAGAAGCACACCGCTTTCCGGACCCCTCTGGGAATATTCTGCTACAAGGTGATGCCCTTCGGTCTAAAGAACGCCGGTGCCACTTATCAGAGGGTCATGACGAAGATCTTCGATGACCTTATACATGAAATCGTCGAATGTTATATCGACGATCTCGTGGTTAAAAGCAAATCATACGAGGAACATCTCGAGCATCTGAAGACCATATTTCGACGCCTTCGACAATACAACTTGAAGATGAACCCTCTCAAGTGTGCATTCGGAGTTTCCTCGGGTAAATTCCTGGGATTCATCGTCCGACACCGAGGCATTGAGATAGATCCGTCGAAGATCAAGACGATCATGGAAATGCCTCCGCCAAGGACTCTTAAGCAGTTGCTGTCTCTCCAAATGAAGCTCGCGTACATACGGCGATTTATAGCCAACCTTTCAGGCAAGCGCCGTCCTTACAGTCATTTGATGAAGAAGAGAACCCCGTTCGTTTGGGATCGCAAATGCCAAGATGCGCTGGACGAAATCAAGCAATATCTGCAGAATCCGCCAGTGCTGGCTGCTCCAGTCAAGGGAAAACCCCTCATTCTTTATACAGCCACCCTCGAAGGTTCTTTAGGTGCACTATGGGCGCAAGAGAATGACCAAGGGAAAGAAAGAGCACTCTACTATTTGAGTCGGGTTCTACTGGGGGCAGAAAGCAACTATTCCCCCATTGAAAAACACTGCCTGGCATTGATCTTTATGATAACAAAGCTCAGGCACTATGCGTTGGTGCATGAAGTCCGTCTCATTTCGAAGGTGGACCCCCTTAATTATTTGATGTCAAAGGCCATATTGACGGGGCGACTCGCTAAATGGGCCCTACTCTTGATGGAGTTCCCGATAACCTATCAACCTCTTAAGGCAGTAAAAGGCCAGGCCATCTCCGACTTTCTCGCTGAGCATCCGATACCTGCCGATTCCCTTCTGAATTGCGAACTGCCAGACGAACATGCGTTTGACGCGATCGATGGGAGCAATACCCGATGGGAGCTTTATTTTGATGGAGCATCTTCCATGAAGAAGCGCAAACAAAGTACCCATATAATCAAATCAGGGGTAGGCCTTATCTTCGTGACTCCACGGGGAGGGATAATGCGCTTTGCTTTCTCCTTAACAGAACCGAGGACGAACAATGAAGCCGAATACGAAGCTTTGATAGCAGGCCTCGAGATCGCCATCGACATGGGAATTAAGAACCTCCTCATATACGGAGACTCCCAACTAGCCGTCAGTCAAGTAAATGGCGACTACCAAACGTGCAAACCAGAGCTGGTGAAGTACGGCGAAAAGGTGCAACAACTATTGACCCAAATTCCCTCCTACACTTTGGAAAACATACCGCGTGTGGAAAACAGCAAAGCAGACGCATTAGCCAAGCTCGCTAAAGAACTGGCTGACGAGAATCTCGATGACGTCAGAATTGTGGTACAAAGCCGTCGGGTGCTTGCCCCAGCAGAAATATCTTCGGAATCACCCGAAGGAAAGGGAGCGACTGAGCAGACGACCCTGCAAATAAAAGACCGAGAAAAGGCTGAGGATTGGAGAGAAGTCTTCATAGACTACTTCAAATACCGTTGAACGCCCGAAGATGCGTCCTCAAGACATCAGCTTATGAAACGAGCTATGTCTTTCGCCTTCGTCAATGATACTCTGTACAAGAGGTCGTTTGATTCTCTGTGGTTGAGATGCCTATGACCTGACAAAGCGAAAAGAGTCATTCAGGAAGTTCATGACGGACTCTGCGGTTCTCACCAAGCAGGCCCGAAGATGAAGTTGAAGATAAAACGGATGGGTTACTACTGGCCCACGATGATTCAGGACTGCCTCGAACATGCAAAGCAATGCCACTCATGCCAAATTCATGAGTACTTCATCCACAGCATCCAAATCCACTACATCCAACGGTGGTCAGCTGGCCGTTCGAAATGTGGGGAACTGACATAGTCGGCCCCATCGAACCAGCATCGTCTAGAGGACATCGTTTCATCTTGGAGACGACTGACTACTTCTCCAAATAGGCAGAAGCAGTACCATTGAGGGAAGTGAAGACGGAGAATATCCTCCATTTCTTCAAGACGCACGTCATATATCGGTTTGGAACCCCGCGACAGATCATCTCCGATAACAGGCCAGCCTACAGAAACCACAAGATCAGTCGCTTCGCGCAGCAGCATAATATAGACTGAAGATATTCCTCGGTTTATAATCCGCGAGCTAACGGTCTAGCTGAGGCCTTCAACAAGACCTTGATAAAGATCATGAAGAAGACGGTGTCCCGAAATAAGAATGACTGGCATGAGAGACTGCAAGAAGCTCTTTGGGCGTATCGAACTATGTTCAAAACGGCCACGAGCACAACGCCATATGCGTTAGTGTTCGGTACAGAAGCAGTACTCCCCCTCGAGATAGAGTTACCCTCTCTACGAGTGGCAGTCCATTACGAGCTAACGAACGAAGAAAATTCTCACCTTCGGCTTGAAGAGCTTGATGCCCTTGATGAAACCCGGCTCATAGCGCAACAAAATCTGGAGGCTTATAAAGCAAAGATGACGCGCTCATATAAAAGATTAACCTGGCCGAGGACATTCCGCCAAAGCGAACTCGTGCTAGTGGTCAAAAGACCTATGATTCCCAATCGCGCCAAGCGGGGAAAATTCGTGCCGAACTATGAAGGCCCGTACATCATAGACAAGATCTACCAGGGTGGAGCCTATCTACTCATGGATATGCACGGTGAAAGGCCTTTCAGGCCAATAAACGGTCGCTTCCTGAAGAAATACTACGCCTAACGAGTCACAGCCTAGGTCAATGATAGATGACGACGACTATGTCCGCTCGCTATCTTCCTAAGCCCAAACTCTATGAGTAGTAGCCGGCCTTATCCTGAGCGGACCGAAACGTCCTTAAACTAATAACGGACCGAAACGTCCTTAAACTAATAGCGGACCGAAACGTCCTTAAACTAATAGCGGACCGAAACGTCCTTAAACTAATGACGAACCGAAACGTCCTTAAACTAGCTAATGACCGAAACGTCTTTAAACTACTACCGCGGCATCCTCAGGCTGACGAGATAAAAAAAATGAATAAAAAAAATATAATAAAAAAAATAATAAAAACAGTATGTCCATAAGCAAAATGGACACGGATGAAAACCCGAAAGGGCTCCGTGAGTAAAAACAGCAGGGCTGCCGGCGAGTGTTCGTGAAAACCCGAAAGGGCGTGACCTCGTAAAAAAAAGAATAAAAAAAAGAATAAAAAAAACGGTACGTCCATAAGCAAAATGGGCACGGATGAAAACCCGAAAGGGCTCCGTGAGTAAAAACAGCAGGACTACCGGTGAGTGTTTGTGAAAACCTGAAAGGGCGCAACCTCGTTAAAGGACACTTACAGGGTCCTCTCGACCTTGTAAGGAGAAATCACCCGCGTGAGATCCTTACGACTCACAAGGGAGCAACACACATGGGGATCCTCACGATTCCTAAGAAGAAAATACACTTGCGAGATCCTCATGACTCGTAAGGAGAACTCTCTTATGGGACCCTCACGGCTCATAAGATTTGAAAGTCTTAAGTTACAGAGACCTAAACCTGTGCTTAATCAAACCCCCCACAACCTTGGATAATGCCTTGCAAGTGGTTCAATACTGACCCTTGTATACAATCCACGGGCGCGAATAAACATTTCCCTAACCAAGTCCCATCCATGACTGGGGATATGTTCACATGGTGAACAACCCTTGTAAGTCCTCTCGACTTATAAGGAGAAAACCCTTTTGTAAGATCCTTACGACTTACAGGGGAACATACACTTAGGAATCCTCACATTCCTAAGGAGAAAACACACCTACGAGATCCTCATGACTCACAGGGAGAAATACCTTTGTGAGACCCTTACGGCTCATGAAGTCAAAGCCTTAGTCAACAGAATCCTAACCCTGTTTACTAAGACACCTTTGTTCCATATCGACAGAGGCAGATGATGATTCGCTCCTGGCAATATTCCAGTTGTAGCGGTGCTGATGCCGAAATCGGTGTCTAATTTCAGGCTTACGGCGAAAAGCCAGTAGGTCGCACATGCATACGAAATAGCCGAAATGATGGGCAACTTGCAATAAAAAAGCAGCAAGTAAAAACGTATGTACACAAAATAGCCGAAATGATTAGGCACCGCGAAAAATAGCCGAAATGATTGGGCAATCACGACCTTCGCGATATAAAAGCTGAAATGATAGAGCATCGTGGAAATAAAACAATAAAAAAAATATATGAAACTTTCGCCCTACAGGTGAGATCACATCGATCCCGGTATACAATCCAAGGGCACAAACAAAGAGAGCACCATACATTCCCAATAGGCTCCGCCAGAAAGCAAAGCCAAATCTCGACGATTCACCAACGACCTAGAGACAACCGTGACATTCGTCTCGATACAGCAGACGCAGTGCCAGCAAACGAAGTGAAGATCAAAGTCCTAGCTTCACGGTTTTGACGGTAACTTATATAAAATCTGAAAGACCACCAAAGATCGTCTCGACCCCAGGGAAATCAGTGTCCTTGGTAGCATCCTCGACTCAGGGAAACCAGTGTCCTTGACGAGAACATCTTGATTCATGTCGACCCGCAGGGAAACTAACGTCTTTGCAGGAATACATTGATTCGTTTCAACCCCAGGGAAACCAGTGTCCCTGGCAAATACCTCAATTCAGGGAAAACTAGCGTCCTTAATGAGAGCCTCCTAATTCGCATCGGCCCGCAGAGAAACCAGTGTCTCCGCAGGAATACTCCGATTCGTTTCGACCCCGAAGAAACCAGTGTCTTCGGCAAAATCCTTCGACTCAGGGAAACCAGTGTCCTTGACGAGACTCCTTGATTCGCGTCGACCCGCAGAGAAACTAGCGTCTTTGCAGGAATACATCGATTCGTTTCAACCCCAGGGAAACCAGTGTCCCTGGCAAATACCTCAATTCAGGGAAACTAGCGTCCTTGATGAGAGCCTCCTGATTCGCGTCGGCCCGCAGAGAAACCAGTGTCTCCGCAGGAATACTCCGATTCATTTCGACCCCGAAGAAACCAGTGTCTTCGGCAAAATCCTTCGACTCAGGGAAACCAGTGTCCTTGACGAGAACTCCTTGATTCGCGTCAACCCGCAGAGAAACTAGCGTCTTTGCAGGAATACATTGATTCGTTTCAACCCCAGGGAAACCAATGTCCCTGGCAAATACCTCAATTTAGGGAAACTAGCGTCCTTGATGAGAGCCTCCTGATTCGCGTCGGCCCGCAGAGAAACCAATGTCTCCACAGGAATACTCCGGTTCGTTTCGACCCCGAAGAAACCAGTGTCTTCGGCAAAATCCTTCGACTCAGGGAAACCAGTGTCCTTGACGAGAACTCCTTGATTCGCGTCGACCCGCAGAGAAACCAGCGTCTTTGCAGGAATACATCGATTAGTTTCAACCCCAAGGAAACCAGTGTCCCTGGCAAATACCTCAATTCAGGGAAACTAGCGTCCTTGATGAGAGCCTCCTGATTCGCGTCGGCCCGCAGAGAAACCAGTGTCTCCGCAGGAATACTCCGATTCGTTTCGACCCTGAAGAAACCAGTGTCTTCGGCAAAATCTTTCGACTCAGGGAAACCAGTGTCCTTAACGAGAACTCCTTGATTCGCGTCGACCCGCAGAGAAACTAGCATCTTTGCAGGAATACATCGATTCATTTCAACCCCAGGGAAACCAGTGTCCCTGGCAAATACCTCAATTCAGGGAAACTAGCGTCCTTGATGAGAGCCTCCTGATTCGCGTCGGCCCGCAGAGAAACCAGTGTCTTCGCAGGAATACTCCGATTCGTTTTGACCCCGAAGAAACCAGTGTCTTCGGCAAAATCCTTCGACTCAGGGAAACCAGTGTCCTTGACGAGAACTCCTTGACTCGCGTCGACCCGCGGAGAAACTAGCGTCTTTGCAGGAATACATCGATTCGTTTCAACCCCAGGGAAACCAGTGTCCCTGGCAAATACCTCAATTCAGGGAAACTAGCGTCCTTGATGAAAGCCTCCTGATTCACGTCGGCCCGCAGAGAAACCAGTGTCTCCATAGGAATACTCCGATTCGTTTCGACCCCGAAGAAACCAGTGTCTTCGGCAAAATCCTTCGACTCAGGGAAACCAGTGTCCTTGACGATAACTCCTTGATTCACGTCGACCCGCAGAGAAACTAACGTCTTTGCAGGAATACATCGATTCATTTCAACCCCAAGGAAACCAGTGTCCCTGGCAAATACCTCAATTCAGGAAAACTAGCGTCCTTAATGAGAGCCTCCTGATTCGCGTCAGCCCGCAGAGAAACCAGTGTCTCCGAAGGAATACTCCGATTCGTTTCAACCTCGAGGAAACCAGCGTCCTCGGCAAAATGCTTCAACTCAAGGAAACCAGTGTCCTTGACGAGAGCTGTACGATTCGTCTCGACTCATGAGGAAATTAGTGTCTTCGCGAGGACTTCCCGATTCACTGGGACCCTGCAAGTCGGCCTAAAATGGTCTCTTGTATACTATTCACGGGTCTCACTCTCCAAAGTCGAATCTCGACAAAGAGGGAAACAACCGCTTACGAGTCCTCTCGACTCGTAAGAGGGAAAATTCTCTTATAAGATCCTTACGACTTATAAGAGAAAACGCACTTAGGAATCCTCACGATTCCTAAGGAGAAAATCCACCTACGAGATCCTCTCGATCTGTAGGGAGAAAAGTCTCTATGAGACCCTCACGGCACATTGAGTCGAAAAGTCTTAGACAGCAGATCTGAACCTGCGGCCTAGGCCATCGCTATCTCTTGAAGAAACCAAGATGCTTACTCTATCATCTGTCAACCATGTTTATCAAGACAGCATGCTGATAATAAAAGAAGGGAAAAAGCAAATAAATGACGCAAGACATTACAAAGAAAAAATGCGTATCTTTATTTATTAATTCGATCAAGTACAAGGTGAATCGTACAAAAGAATAAAGAATGGATACATTTTATTCGAAAAAATTTTTTACAAGTATATTTATACAAGGGCAGCTACTGGGAAGGAAGCGTCTTAAATAGCCATATCAGTTGTTCGCGCACTTCCTTCCATGCATTTTCCTGATCGGCCACCACCGCCAATTCCGCCTCCACTTGAGCCCGCTGCTGCAAGAAAGATGCAAGCTGCTCCCCAACGGCCTGCTGAGCTGGTTCGCGGCCTTGGGCATCACGCTCGGCGGCATCGAGCTTCCGCTTCAGTGTTAACCCATTAAAGTACGCTCCAGAAGGCCCTCGAAGATAGCCTTCACCTGGGCAGCGTTTGCCTCAACTTCAGCACGTAGGCGAGCAGTCTCGCTTGAAGACTCTTGACATTCCTTCAGCCTTAAAGCTGCTTCTTGTTCCAAATGGTGGAAGTAAGAAGCGCTTTGCTCGATCCATGCTGCCCGTTGAGTGCTCACGGCCAAGATCTCGAGGGCAGGACGCATAGACTCCAGTTGATGCAGGCGGGCCTCGATTTCCCTACAGTGATTAACCCAAAACTCAACAACGCCTTCATTATGAAAGTTTACAAGTGTCGCCAGAATCGGATTAACCTCCGCAGCGAAATCTGCGGCAGGTGGGGGAGCGCTCGCGTCAAGCTCTTCAATGTATCCGCTCAGCATCCCCAAACTCATCGTAGCGTTCTTTGAAGATGGACGTCTCAGGAAGGGGCCTGCCGGCATTATGATGCGAGAATCGAAGAGCGTCGGAGTCGGAACGACAGCTGAAAAAATAAAACACGATCAGATGAAAGTTCAAGAAATATAAGAAAGTCATCGATGGGATAGTTTACTATACCAACTGCAGCAGGCGGCAAAGCCGGGAGGGCCGGTGGCGCGACCGATCTTTCATCTCCTCCTTCAATTTGTAACACTGCAATCAGGGTGAGGAAGAGTCAGAAATAGTTCCATTACTAAAAAAAAGAAAGAAAGGCATCGATTGGAAACTATACTTACCAGCGCCGCTGGAGGAAGAAGCGAGCTCCGATGGGAAGGAGAAATGCGGGTGCAGCACCTGGTAAAGGTGATCAAAAAGCACTCCTGAAAAGACGCAATAATACGACATTAGTACATAAATTATGCGGCTGAAAGATAAAACTAATGGGTTGCAAATCCATACCTTCCAACATCTGCGATGGTAAAAGGGAAGGCTGAGAGGTGACCACCGCCAAGGCAGTAGTTGACGGCGCTCCCTCGAGCAATGGAGCATCGGCACTGGCCGCACCTGCGTTAAAAACAAAGATAAACTTGTCAGAAAGGATTGCAAGATAAAAAGGGACAGTAACTCGAAATTTACCTGATGAGCCGCCAGCTGAAATGGAGGCGTCTCCCTCCTCCATCGATACGAGTCTACCTCCCGTGGCCTCATCACCGGACTCGACAGGGGCTGTCGTCGTGCTCGCACGACCAGGAGACAGCGGGGGTCCGTAGACGGGGAGAGCAATGATTGGAGCATTTCCAGACTCTTGGGAAAGAGCGACTGGCTCATCCCCGGGAGTCACGCCCATCTCACCCGCTACTCCTTCAGGCTCGGCGGCCGCTGCTGTCTCATCTGCCGTCGCCATAACCACGGGGTCACCAGTTTCAGATGCTCCGCCCGCCGCTGCCCAGGCTCAGTTATAGTGGTTGTCTCATTTGCTGCCACCTCAGGCTCGGCATCAACGACCTTCTCTGGTGTAGCTCCCTCAGCTCCCAGCTCAGGTTCAGCGACCCCGGCGACGTTGCCCACCGTCGGCTCGGGTTCAGCCGGTGCCTCTTCCTCTGTCCCCTTAGGTTCAACGGTTTCCGCCTCCCCTTCGGTTGGACTTAGCCCTGCAGGTCAAGATATATAAGAACCGACAAGTTTACAATGCTTACAAACAAATCTTGAAAAATACATTACCTAAAGTGGACTTATCATTAGCCCCGCGAGCTGCACGCGCCACCTGCCTGTGAGCTGTGGACAAGGCGATCGGGGGCTCTTCTGAGGGAGTATCAGCACGAAGGACGATGCTTGGTCCAGCTCCCATGGCCAAAGCAGCCCTGCGTGCCTTCGCTTCGCGCCTTAGCCGCTTTCTCTCCTCCCTTCAAAGCCTCCTTCATTGAGACGTCCTCGTCCGTGAACAGGGATGCCTCCAAATCCTTCAAGGCATCCCTCATCGACTTGTCGAGTTGAGGCTCTCACGGTAGCCCCGAGGAGACTGGGACTTCAGTAGCGGGCCCAGGGAGAGTCCCCGCATCAGCTGGCGCAGCCCCTGCAAAGAGACAGAGGAAGAAGAGTTAGATCGACCATAATAAAAGGAGAATAAATACTTAATGAATCGAAATATACCGAAGCCCAAGGATGCTCTGAGTCGTTCCTCCTCTTGAAAAGTTTTGAGGGAGGCAGCGATGGCCTCTTCAGCGGTGATACCTGTTTAAAGAAAAGAGGGGAAAAGAATTAGTCAAAGACAATAATAAAGATATGATGTAACAAAAAAATGCGACTAGTAATTACCCGATTGCGCAAGCTTAGCTAGCCACGCGTCGCGCCTCGCCAATCGCTCTGAAGCTGCGATGGCGGCCGCCAGATCCGTGTCATCCGGCGGCATAACTAATCCCCTGTTGGTCCCGTACTCACCCAGGCCCTCGCTAAAGGGAGCATGAGGTTCTTGACCGAACACGACGTCAGCAGAGAGGATCGACTTCTTCTTCCTCTTCTTCCCACCAGCCCTGGGTGCACCCGGGATCAACTTGCGCTTTGCAGGCACCTTGGGGCTACGGGTCCCGATGTCCGCGCCCACACCAGACTCCGGCGAAGCCACAACTACCGTCTCTACTGGAGCACGGGGTGCTGGTGGCGCATCCACAGTATCAGGAAGCGGCAATCCGCGTGGAGGACTCAGCACACGCGGTGGTTCGGCTCTAGCATCTTTCAGCGGAGGAACTACGGGGGTCCTTGGTACCAGAGGAGCTTTGCGGTCGCTACCGGGAGGCACGCCCTTACGGTCGACCAACAATCGCTTTTCTCCCTTTATAACGGCGCCCGTCGAATGATTATACCACGCTGTATATGTATTGAGGATTCGTAGGGCGCAAGCCGGCTCGCTAATGAAAAAATGAGAACCCGTATTCAGATGCATGAAGTGATGCAACGCGCTCTCCATCCCTTCTTCAGTAGCAGCAGGTTCCAGTAAGAAAGCCTCCAATGGTACCCCTTGATTGTAGATCAGTTGCTGGGCGAAACGATGCGGGTTGTAACTCATGAAAAGCGCCGTACCGTTGTGCCTAAACACCAGGAAGCCCGGTCTGATAGAATATAGATGGAGGGTCTCCCGGGCCGTCAGAACTGAGGCCCCATCTTTGAAAGTGTCTTGCAATGGCCGTACTGTGGTGGTAGACGCCTTTCCAATGGGCAGCACTTTGTCAATGAAAGACATCCCGTCTCCAATGGTGTGGGGGCGAAGGAGCAAACCCCTGGCATTCCATGGCGACGGAGTCACAATTGAGGCACCGATCAGTCGTATAATTCGAGGGAAGCTGCACCTGTCATAGAACGAGGGCCTTTTGTGCATACCGAAGACGCCCAATGTATGTAGCTCAAGCCATGATATGAAGTAGTGCATCGGGAAGATCACGTGCAGTACCTCAGGCTCATTAGCATCCG
Organism: Agapanthus africanus; assembly: GCA_030015575.1. NCBI lineage: Eukaryota > Viridiplantae > Streptophyta > Magnoliopsida > Asparagales > Amaryllidaceae > Agapanthus > Agapanthus africanus. Next base: position 430,163,391 of record CM057347.1, read on the forward strand.
CCGCTTGACTAAGGCCGTGATACAGGTGTGCCAAGTCGGCGATCCCAACGGCCACTTTTACCCCAATGGTCATCCGGTGAGCTGGGTAAAAGACAGAGGGCCGCATATGACGAGAATGCATCGGGAGCGCAAACCAACTCAGCCATAGCCCAAGAAATCCTAAGAAGAAAGCTTCCTCGTCCATCCCAGGGGCTGCAACCTCCGCAAAAGAGATAACCGGAGAGTTAGGAAGGAAAAAGCCCTTTTGATCTACCTTCTTCGCTGGTAGGTTGTCCAAACCTAAACCAAAAGGGTCATCAAGAGTGGCGTACTTAGCGGCTTCTGCCGAGAGAACGTTTGGGTCAAGGAATCGGGCGATGAAATCCTCGAAACTGACCCCGCGGCTCTCACGTTCGATAAAGAGGGCCTCGTAGATGTTCAACACTTTGATCAAACTTGGAAATTGATGTTGAACAGTATTCTTCGGAGTGAGGCCCCTTATTGCCGGCTTAGCACCGAAAACATATTCGTCTGTAGGAAGCAGCTCCTCATAGTGCTCCCCTATAACCGGTAAGCCGGAGACCTCTGTGAATTCCTCCAAAGAAATCGACACTTCCCGGTCCATTGGGAGGAAAGTGTGAGTAGGGATGTTCCACTGCTCCAAAAAGGCCTTAAACCACCATGTGGGAAGCGTGGGATATTGGAAGAGGGAAACGTAAACTGCAGTGTACAACCCTAGCCTCATCAACTGCGACTTCTTCGCTGACAAAATGTAGCGAGCCCATGGCAGATAGCCGATCGGATGGCGGGGGATCAGACCTATGTTATATGATTTCCCCCAAGGTCGTGCCTCGCCTTGACAAATACGGCGCCCCAGGATATCCAAAACCGTAGGAGGCTGAACCGGAATTGCATCTGTAGCAGGATGAAGAAGGCCCTTTGAAGTCCAATCGACCATCTCCATGGCATACTGCACCGGGGGTGGGCTGGCATAGTGGATCGCCGTAATAGGCTCTGATGGTACTGCGCATGAAAAGCTCTGTCGACCCATGATAATTTGGTTGTACCACGACCCCCAAAGGTGAAGATTCTTATATTCCGGGTCGTAGTCCCTGATCATAGCTAGGACCTCACGGTCTACGGGTACTCCGGGGAATCCTCCCTCCGAACAAACAAATGGGAATGAGGTATCGAAAGACATGTTTCCTGCGGAGGGACAAAAATTAGCCGTCAGTGTTGTAATTCCAACGCTTGGCGTTTTTAAAAAAAAAATAATTACACCACACTGCAATACAGTGGGCAGGGGACCAAATGGGGACCCACAAAATCTGGATGACGGTGCATCAGTTAATAAGACAGCCCCATCAGTGGATGAGACTGTCAATTAATGAAGAGACCCTAAGAGAATATTCTCATTAATAAGAAATCCTTAGAGACAAGGAGAAAATCTCCTCTTTCAGAGCAAAGCTCTGTCACAGAGTGACATTTGTCAAACTCTGGTCTCAGGGGAATAAAATTTCCTAAAAAGAGCCCAGCTCTATAATAATGATGGAAAGATCCATCAAAAGAAAAATTTAACTCTTAAAAAGAATTAAAAATTTTGGGATCTTAAAGATCCATGAAAACTCTTAGGAGTTCTTCATTTTCAGATCAAAAAGATCTACAAAGCTCTGTTCATGGGTTAAAACCCATGAAACAGGTTCTCTGTAGATCTATAGATTTTTGAGAGCAAGGCTCTATTGATGAAACCCCAAAGGGGTTTTCTTTAGATCAAAAATCTATAAGAGCAAGGCTCTGTTAATTAAATTTAATTTAATTTAAATTTTACCTAAGTTGTTCTAAAAATCTGAACTCTGGAGTTCTTGGAAAGAAACGAGAGCAAGGCTCTAAAATTCTTAAACAAGAGCAAGACTCTGAAAATCAAAATTCTTGAAAATGGTAAAACATTTTCTAAGGACCAAGGGTCCTACTTATAGGCGCATGCGCCCTTTCAACTCACCCGTTGATCCAACGGCCAAGATCTTGCCACCGCTGCACTCACGTGTGCGCCACGTGAGCGCAACGGTGGGGGGCATTTGTTTCCCCCAATCAGAGAAAAACTCTGTTTGAATTTCAAAAATTCAAAAATTGAAGCAACGCTTCAAATCCCTTGCGCAGCGCGGAACGCGCCACCTGTCAAAAGCTGATACGTCAGCACAGCGCCTAAGGCAGTGCCCCCAATCAGAGTAAGGCTCTATTTAAAAAAAAATTAATGGAAGCAACGCTTCAGTTGCGCAGGCGCTGCGCTGCGCGATACGTGTCAGCACAGTTGCGCAAACGCACTTGCGCAAGCGCTACGCTGCGCGACACGTGTCAACGCAGTTGCGCAGGTGTACGTGCGCTGCGCTGAACGCTGCGCGACACGTGTCGGCGCAGTTGCGCTGCGCGACACATGTCAAGTGCTGGTGCATCTGCGCCAAACAGATTTAAAATTCCAGAAAGATTTTTCTGTTCTTGTTAAAATAAGAAGATTGTCTTCTGTAAAACAGAGGCCCTTGGATCAAAGATCCAACGGTGGGGAAAATTCTCCAAATCACTCAGAGGATGATCTGTTTAACAAATTTAACAAATTTATGGGCACTATATAAAGGCCCCTATACCCCAATTCAAAAGACGTCAAGAACTTCAAAAAAAGAAAGAACAAAACAGAGAGAACTCTGAAGAATTTGGAGGAGAACTCAAGAAAAAAAAGGAAAAGGGTAAAGACCTTTTAAAAAGAAGAATTTTTTTGAATAGATCATTGATCTAAGAACAAGATCAAATGATCTTCAATAAATAAAAAAATAATAATGATGCCTTGCACTTTTTTATTAACCATTGGTTCTGGAATCTTAAAGATTCTTCTCTTAAATCCAAAATTGGATTAAGTTATTAAAACGGTGTCTTGCACTTGAAAATTTGCACTGTTGCGCTCCTGGGTTGGCGCAAGCCACCAGAGAGCGCCATGTGTCAACTATAAAAACCATTTGCGCTATGCGCTTTTAAAAATGGAGTATTGCTCTTTAAACTTGGCGCAACTCATCAGAGCGCGCCACGTGTCACAGCACAACAGCGCAGCGCACTGCGCTAGCATGACACGTGTCACCTCCACATGCGCTTGCGCTCAATAATTGACGCAAAGCACCTGACAAGCCATTGTCAGATAATTAATGCACTGCATTATTTACAGAAGGGCCAAACCCAATTAAAAAAGGCCTAACAAGCCAAATTAAATGCAATGCATTATTTTAAAGAAAGGCAGAGCCCAAACAAAGGTCTGTCAAGATAAAAACAGATGCTGTGCATCATTTATAAAGGGACAGAGCCCAAATCAGAAAGGCCCAGCAGACCAAAATAAAATGCAGTGCATTATCAAACAGGGGCAAAGCCCAAGCACAGGCCTAATAGGCCAAAGATAAAGAAAAAACATTGAACATATTCAACTGGACTTAGCCCAATCATGGCCGTAAGTCCTCAAACTAAATTGACGAAGCAAGATTGCTCTCTTAAATCAATTTACATCCGGTTCAAGGGTACATCTCCGAACTCCTCTGACACCTATCGTTGTAATCCTTCAACGACGTCAGAGAGGTGACGGGTCCCGACAACCACACATTAATATGGACTGCGGGGTCCTTAAACCCATGGACTAATGCGTCCTTAAACACATCTATACAGACTGTGGGGTCCTTAAACCCACGGACGTATGCGTCCTTAAACTAATGGACTAATGCGTCCTTAAACACATTTATATGGACTGTGGGATCCTTAAACCCATGGACTAATGCATCCTTAAACTAACATCCGTCCCTAAAACGGGAACATGGACTTCCATGTCCCTAAACTGGAACATGGACCGTAATGTCCTTAAACTACCTATGGACCACTACGTCCCTAAAGTGGAACAATAGGGCCCCCAAACGCTCTTTTGTCGGATCTAAACGATCCCGTTTAAGTTGATCTTAGCCTCAAACATGGCTAACGTATCCTTAAACATTCAAACAGACTTCATATTCCCTAATCAACTTTGGTTCAAGGGTACATCTCCAAACTCCTCTGACACCTGTCGTTGTAATCCTTCAACGTCGTCAGAGAGGTGACGGGTCCCGATGGCTATATACATTAAACGGACCACTACGTCTCTAAACTGGAACAGTAGAGCCCCTAAATGCTCTTTCTGTTAAGTTGATCTTAGTCTCAAATAGGACTAACGTATCCTTAACGAGCGTTTAAGTTGATCTTAGCCTTAACATGGCTAACGTATCCTTAAACTAAAACACCAAACCCAAATCTAAGTAAATACGGATTTGGACTAATCCACGTCCTACGGGCGACGGCATAACTTAGTCTCCGTATACAATCCACGGGCATCCACGAACAAAATAAACACACACGACACGAATTGAAATTTCTGGAGAAGGAGAAAGTGGTTATCGCGATGCGGTAACGTAATTAACTGCAGGGGCTTGCGCCTGCAGGGAAGAGCGTCCCCATAATCAAAAACCCCTCAAGCGAGGGAGAATCTGACGAAGTCTGCTACATTGGCCGCATCCGTCTAAACCTCCGATACATGGTGCCATAAATCAACTTGGCATCTTCGGAGAGGTGGACGGATAAAACCAATTAGCATCTGCCCCGAATCACAGGCCTAGACATCTTCACGTCGTCGCCGTCTTTCGGAGGGGAACAATAACTTTTTACTGGATTAAACATTTAGTTTAAATGTTTAGTGGAGGAAAATGTGAGTGCAAGTTTTGTCCAAATGTATCTTTTGATGCCACATGCACATGGTGACTCATGATCTTGGTTTATGTGACCATTATTGTAACATGGATTGATTTAGGGGCTAATTAAGATGAGTGGGGATATTTTGGAGAGAGGGGACCTGCCAAGTTGAGGCTTGGGGGTTTTGATTATTGATATATCTCTTTCTCTCAAAAGACCTCACACAACATAAGCAATTTCACTTCTCTTTTCCTTGAGCTCACATGCTCCTCTAATGGCTTCTTCTTCAACCTCCACCCATCTCTCTCATGAGTTGAGAGTCCATGGGTTTCTAGAGACAAAGTTATCACACACATTCTCTATATCACCTTGGACATGTCGGCTAGCAAACTTCATGTCCGACTTGCTTCGGATTGAAGCGAGAGCCCGTAAAAAGATTTCTAGATGTGGTGCCACTTCGACGAGGAGACCGGAGATCGAGCGAGATCGGAGATGCCGCGAGGATCTTAGGATGATGGCTAAAGACTGAAGGACGCGGATCGATCGGTATAGCTATTATAAACTTCTTTGTACTTAGCTAGTTTAGGTTAATGGCATGATCCGGGTGAAAGTCTGCTTTAGCGCCAGTTTATAAAATTTTCTGTTCCGCATTTGGCCTCGGATTGACGGCCGGGGCGCTACCGTAGACTTACATGGTATCAGAGACACACTATTAACCCTTACTAGCTTGTTCTAATATGTTTAAAATATCAATCGAACAAAATTTCCAAAACCGCAATTCCAAATTCAAAGTTTCTGTCGAATTTTAAAACTGGTCAAAAAATTATTTTCAATATGTCAGAAAATCGTGCAGGTTTTTTTAAGACACTAGAAGAAATTTGAGAGCAAGATCTTACCATATAACGTTGGAACCGCAGCCAAACCATCATGTTTGTCACGGTTGCGCGGCGGTTTGGTGGGTACAGTACACCATTTTTCTTCTGGGTGTCTTTCATGTGGAATTGTAGTTTCTGGAATATTTTGTTTAGGCCCAGATTTATTTGAGTGCTGGATTTGCACTTGAGGCCCACTTCGGGAAGTTTTGTCGATCGAAATTTTAAATACGTTAGTTCACAGTACTTACATTACTATCTGCGATCGTGAATGTCATTCGAGGGTAAATCTTGTCTAATTGCTATAGCTCTTTTAGACGGGTTTCCGAACATGACTTCACGTTGATGTTCTGTGTTGTGCTATGATGTTGCGGATTGTCGTGGTGGATAGCTTGGTGCAATGTTAGTGCAGTTTGGATATATTTGTACATTTGATATTGCGGGACGAGCGTCCAACATGTGGACTGTCGTCACTGCCTGTTCGTATATTATTCTTTTGGGGCACGACCGGGTTGAGTTCAGTGTACCCGTTGTATATATTTTCTTTTCTATATTAGGATTACCCCACGGTGGAGTGCACGGATAGCCGGGTTCTAGAGGGTAATGGGCCCGCATCTCATGGTTTTGAGATGGAGGGGGCTTCATGTAAGTCTACGGTAGCGCCCCGGGCGTCAATCTGACGCCAAAATGTGGAACAAAAACTTTAATAACTGGCGCTATCGCATACTATAACCCGGATCTGCCATTAACGCTAAACTAACAATCTACAAAGAGGGAAGAAAGGTTATACCGAACGATCCGAGTCCTTCATTCTTTAACCATCATCCCACGCTCCGTTGCGGCTGCTCCGATCTCGTCGATCTCCGATCTCCTTGTCCAGGTGGCACCACGTCATCAGATCTTTAAACGGGCTCCCGCCTCTGACTCGAGGCAACTCGGTCGTCAAATTTGCTAAAAGAGACGACCAAGAATGAAGTAGAATGAGTAGAAGACTTTGTCTCGCTTCGTCCAAAGCCATGGACGAACGGTTAATGAAGTTGCCGTTGGAATCGGGTGATGGAATGAAATGAGCTATGAAATTCCATACACCGAAATCTATCATCTTTTTTCCAATCAAGTGAGAGTGAAAAATCTCATCGGCACCAAGGAGGGGGCCGGCCATAATATATAGAGGTGGGGGTGAGTGTAGGAGAGGGGGAGGTGACAATAAGAAAATATCTCTAGTGTGAACACAAAGTGTGAACACACTTAATGAAATGATGAATCATAAACCTATTCATCAAGCATTAATGGAATCATTAAATGCAACCATGACTCACAAAACACCTCACCACTTCTAGAACCTTCTAGAAGCTTCCACACTCATCTCAAGAAAAGATAAATCCGTATTTAACCGAATGTTAAATACGACTGATAGAAAACTGAAAACTGGCAACTTCCAAAAGTGATCCTGAAACGAATTTCAGGATAACCCCGTAACTGTATAAATATACCCGCATTTGTATTATGACCGAATACAAATGCAACTGAGACAAAGATATTATATCTACTTTGTATAATACATGGATCCGGCTTAAACCAAAGCCCACCAGTATTATCTGCCCGAAAAATAGCACGTGCGTAAACGCACGTGCATTTTCCGAACCCTGCCATAAAACCATACGGCCTCTACAACGTTTCGCCCGAACTTGGGAAACTATCTGTGGGGAACTCTAATGACTCGTCAGTACCTTGGCAGTGGGTTTAACCACAAGCCGTCAGCGGCACTAGCTGTGCGTAACGGCTGCCCATGGACTGACCTCAAGGGAGGCTGATGAGCGAACTCATCCAGAAACCCTACTGAGCCGAACAGTGACCATGTATATACAGTCCGGTCCATTCGTCTATGAGTATCGCATATCCGGTCTAGGGGGCTAATAACGTCAGACCCCCAATAGCTGTATAAGTCGTGTCGGACAAGCCCTGAACACCCTGAGATACTACTGGAGTACCTACCAGTAAATCTCACCTGCCTTGGCCAAGGACATGGTGTAATGGCTTTCCTAGACACAGCGCAACCTCCACCCCCAATATCGGGAGAGACGAATCCCCTGCCGATCCGCTCACGTGCCTCCATGTGGATCGGGACTGTACCCAAAAACTACCTGTTTCCACGACTCCTTTGAGCCGTGGTAGGGTAGAAATCAAAGCACAGTGGGAACTCACACGAGACAAATGATGATCTCAGGTCGATAAACTAACCTGTACACATGTCACCAGGAACTGCTATCTGACGATATGTATAATACCAACTAGCAGGTTCCCGGCGAGTCCTGTCCGGTGTACTCATAACCCAATGAGCACTTGTATACATCTTAGGTGATCCAACTGACACCAGTGGCTTGTGAGACCGGCCACCGCCCCTCGTCGGGGTCTCGACTGTATACACTAGTTTACTCCGGAGTATCGATGCCCTGTCTCGAAACTCCCACGACTAGGGACCACTATTAAGGATGAGCTTATAGACTACCCAACTCTCACGTATATGATCGCCCTCATACTGTTGGTAGTCAAGCAAGATCCTAAGGGCTCTATCAAAGTGTAATTGTGATCAGTCACCTGAACCTATACATGACTGATTAAGGCAAACCAGATAGCATACTATCATCTCGAGTAAGACTGTCCTACCGGTATAGGTCCTCCTCAATCATTGCAATCACGTACCTGCGATCCAATAATTGACTTTGAGGGCACTATATCCAACAATCTCCCACTTGCACTTAAGGCTAATTATTGTGATGTCGCGTACTCACAGCCCGTGTGAAACCAACACCCAACTCCTCTACTAATCAGTTTCACAAAGCCCGTTTGTAAAACTATTGTGTTCGAGAAATAGCCTCAGTGGGTGGATCTGCCCTGATGTTTCTTTCTATGTCTCTCTTAATCTCAAGTTCGCGGAGAAAGCCATCTCCCGAATTGAGTAATATCTGTCTTAGAATATGTCTGGATATCTGATGAGACCTAGATCATAAATGAACTCCAAATCCAAACTTCTTAGACTATATCGATCACTGAACCTAATCAGTATCCGGCACCATGCCACCCACAGTATCCTCTTGGACCACCTGTCCATAATACTGTCCCTCTTCGTCAGAGGGAAAACTATAACTCTGACAATCACTCTGTCATCCATGTCACCTTTGAAGCTTGGAATGATAACCGTCTCCAAATGAGGCTGCCGTCATCAAATCCGTAGAACATGCACTTATGTTCTAAAACTGCTTCCTTATGTTTCTCCAGGATTGGATTAATACAAACTTATTGCATCTAGTACAAAAACAACATTTGGTGTGGTACTTGACATCTCATGATTGACTCAATTGCCTAAGCAAGTGATCTGCCAATCATGTACATCCCTCTCCCCTTTAGTCTGTAAGACACCTTTAGAGAGGGTGACTCCATCACCTGCAGGTACACCACCATGCCAGGAGTCATTTATTCTAAAAACTATTAGAATACTGTCAAATTACCCACATTGGGAAACTACCCAAATCCAGATCTAAAACCATAGATCTAGAAACCAGAATGTCAAATATTATATCCATATCCTGTCTGGAGAAACAACTGTGTGACGACCAAAGTACAACCGAACATAGTATAGGAATTTTACTTCCTACTTTGTGTATGTCATCCAAATACTAGGACATCACACCCTACTACCTTCTTAACAGATCCATCCCCTATTCTGATGAAGTCAAATCCATGACTGTCACATCAAAATTAGATGATCAATCTCCGCTATAACTGCTCTAGTCTATAAATAGACATAAGCCACTTGCCCACTATACTTCCGCTGCTCCCACTGACCACAACAACCCTCCTACTGGGTCTCATAGTCTGGAACAACAGTAGTGTCAAGTCTGGGTAGATAAGAACCTCCATGTCACCGTCCTTGAGGCTACCGGAGTACCTCTCGGGTGTCTGAGGTTACCCACCAAATCTGCGGAGTAGCTAATGGAATGTCAAACCTGATTGAATCTTCAGGTCCTAAAAAATTTTCCGTAATCGTTTGCGGTTCTGGAATCACTTTCAGTTCTACCATACTCCCACTACTGTTTTCTGAAAAAATCCATTTTACTAAAACTGTGGCGAGTCAAGAACAATATCACTATTGATCTTCCAGATGGTAGAAAGTCAACCCTCGTCCTAGCCTGGGCCAACCCACAAACAGCCATTACAGAAACGTGCCCTGAGTTATCCAGAGTCTGGTTTTAAGCATAAGCCGGACAACTCCCCGTACCTTAACATCGTTAAGATACGAACAATTCTATATCCAATATAGAAACTTTGGCACTTATTTAATTGGAACCAGATTCTAATCATGCAGCTGTCTCCAGTGCATATCAACTTTAATGGAGAGAGGCTAATCAGCATTACTCAACTTAGGAATCCATCCAATTATGAGTAACCCGAAAGAGGAAAAAGATTCTCAAAAACCCATTACTATCAACTGAATACCAATCACAAGTATCTACATCTTCGATCTCTTTGAAGAATCCCGATACTTGTGATATATGGTTCTCTACTTTATTCTTATACCCACAACTTCTCAAAACTTAGACCTTGTATCTCTACGAAACACTTGTCTAAAAACTAGAGAAGTCATAAGTAAACATAACATAGTACGAGGACCTACCCCTTTGTCCTGATGGACACTGGACAACATACAATACTCTGTATAAGTCCGCTGAGTTTAATAACTCAAAACCTGTGCGTCGTAGGTTGAAAACTTTACCCAGGCGATTTCCTCAAATATCACCAATTACAACGAATTCCGATATAATGAGGATGACCATCTAATTCCCAATAACTTCCTCCCACTCATCATCTGTAAAACCATACAGATATGAGAATGAAACTTGGTGAATACACACCCTGGAGTAAGTATCTAATCGGAAAAACAGTTTTCCATTAACAATGCACTAAAACATAAAAATATTTCGTAGGGGTATCCTGGTATTCATAGTAATGCCTCTTCCATAATCCAATTCATGACTTTAACCTTATATTTCTTTGCCATCTCTCCAAATCCCTTTATTTGTCTTTAGTCGTTACCTTCTGTACACCATCGTTAGGCTAAATGGTTTTCTTCCTTCCCTACCGTTCGGCACCAGCCTATGGTTTGGAAAAAGACTATCCAGTAAGCATAATAGGTATACCCTTCTAAACCAAGGAGTACTCACATCTTGAGAGAAGGTGATGATAAAAGACAACTGAATAATACCTTATTCTTTTAAAGGTGAAATAGGAGTGGCGATGAAGTACGCGGTTTGGTCGTGAATGATAGCGGTCGCAACTTACTTTGCCCTCTTTCTAATCCCTTTATTTTGTCTTTACATATTACCTTCTGTACACCCTACTTAGGCTAATTGGTTTTCTTCATTCCCTACCTTTCGGCACCTGCCTATAGTTTGGAAGAAGACTATCCAATAAGCGTAATAGGTGTACTCTCCTAAACCAAGGAGCCCTCGCAATCTGAGAGAAGGTGATAATAAAAGACAACTGAATAAACCAATTCTATTTCTCCTGAACCTTGATCCATCCTCGAAGAAGTTTCTTCGAGTTCGTATATAACCATACGATGGATCTATCCAATGGAAGTGGATGTCCGTAGTAATACGGGGTGTTCTGAGAAATGCAATGGGTAAAAGAAGGAGTGGCAATGACTTATGCAACTCAGACAATCCAAAAGCCAGTATTTTAAGAAGGTTCGGTCAACTTGGTCACTGAGTCATAGTGTAGGGTCGGTCAAAGGTCGCTGCCAAAGAGAGAGAGAGAAAAGAAACACTCTGCGTGCACTCTAATCTAAATCAGAATGGTTATCACTTTATCTAATCTGGAAACCTCCCACTGAACTGTCAAATTCTCCTCCAAACCTGAAAGAAGAATCAATCAGGGTCACCCGAAGAGTAAACCAACTCATCAGTGGGAATCGAGATCCAACTCTCATCGCATGATAATGTGACGGAATCCACTCGCGTTATCACACTCCAGAAGGTATGCGCATGCCTGGCAAGTTTCAGTTTCTTTAGAAACTCCCGATATGATTTTTACCCCATGTTCTTATGACCTTGACGAAAGCCAACAAATCATAAGTCACATGTCAAGTTCTGCCCGTCATTATCTTGTTAATTCGAACCCACCCGTACATACCCTTGACGAAAGCCAACAAGGTAATACGACTGTCCCAAACCAACTCATCTATCTATGCAACAAATGAATACCCCAGCAGCTACCAAACACTATGCCTTGACGAAGGACAACAAACATAGCTTGAATACTACTGACCATCCATAAGAAACGACGGAGGGCTACGGCTGGTTTTTGGCGAAAAACCTTTAACGTAATGAACTTGATCTATGAAGGAACCTGAAAGCTTTTTATAAAAATATAGTGGCGAAAACCTTTGCTAAAGAGGTCATTCCCGGGGAAGGGATCTCGGCTCTTTCCTTGTGGAATGAGGTGCAGGATATTCCACTGAATACCGCGATGCAAAGTAACATGTAATCGACTATAGTGAAGTTATTACCCTGACGCAAACTTCTGCCCAAGGGGTCAGTCCCGGTGAAGGGATGTCGACCCTTGTCCCGTCGAATGAGGTGCAGGATATTCCAACCGAATACCACTGTGCAAAACAAAAGGAAATATCCTTGTAATAACACTTTTTAAATTGTTCCAACAACATCCAAACAGGTTTGTTTTACTTTGCATTGATCAGAATCAACGCAGTCCCATCAATCAATCACACCAGAAAAGAACGAAAATAAAATGTACGTATATGCCATCCGCATTCGTCTCTGGGTCCCGTCATCACCCGTTGGGTTACTTAACTAACGACAGAGCGGGGACTGAACTAGCGCGGGTGTAAAACATATACAACATCTAATAGTATATATACCAATATACAATAATCGCTCCAGGCGTGATAATATGCAACATTACAGAAAAGTAATAAGCATCACAAAACAATACAGATAATCTGAGATCCCCGGGTTTCATAGAGCCGCTGCTGAAACCCGACGTTCCCCTGTCGTGTGGATAGCCTGTGCAATGAAACCTAGACCCCTACGGGTGCGGAAAGTTACCCGCAAAAACCTGAAGCGAGGCAGCCCCCTACAGCATAGTGAATGGACCACCCGGCACTTCACGGAATCCGGTAGCTTGAGCACCCCTCCTTGGGTCAACCTGTACCCCCTACGAGTGCGGCGAATAGTCTGCCAATTCTAGAGTAGGGCCCCTCTGCCTCTCAAAGCCATGAGATGCGGACCCGTTGCCCTCCAGAACCCGGCTATCCGTGCACTCCATCGCGGGGCAAAACCTAGTACAGTAATGAAAAATAGTACAACAGGTACATCGACCGCAACCTAGTCGTGCCCCAAAAGAATATTATACAACAGGCAGTGACGGCAGTCCACATGTTGGACGCTCGCCCCGCAATATCAAATGTACAAATAAACTCAAACTGCACTACCATTGCACACTGCTATCCACCACGACAAATCCGCAACATCACAGCACAACACAGAACATCAACGCGAATGTCACGTTCGCAAACCCGTCGAAAAGAACTATAGCAATCAGACGCGGTTTACCGATCAAATGACATTCACGGTCGGAGATATAATGTAAGTACTGTAAACTAACACGTTTAAATTTCGATCGACTAAATTTCCTGAAGTAGGCCCCACGCAAATCTGCTGTACAGTAAAAAACACTGGGCCCAAATGAACAGTTCCAGAAACCACAATTTCCCAAGTAGAATCTACAGAAGAAAGATGGCCCACTGATTCACCTAGATGGCCGCGGTTCCGCGGCCAAAGCATGGCTTTGGCGGCGATTCCGCGGCCGTACGGTCGGATCAGTGGGTCGAATTTCTTCTGTGTCCTTTAAAAAGCCTGCTTGATTTTCTGAGATGCTCAAAAAAAATTTTAGACCAGATTTAAATTCAACAGAAACTTTAGACTTGAAAATTGTAGTTTTTGAAAATCCGTTCGATCGACCTTTTAAACGCATTAGCACAAGTTAGTAATGCTTAATGGCGTGGCTCTGATACCATGTAAGTCTACGGTAGCGCCCCGGCCGTCAATCTGACACCAAAATGCGGAACAAAAACTTTTATAACTGGCGCTATCGCATACTATAACCCGGATCTGCCATTAACGCTAAACTAACAATCTACAAAGAGGGAAGAAAGGTTATACCGAACGATCCGAGTCCTTCGTTCTTTAACCATCATCCCACGCTCCGTTGCGGCTACTCCGATCTCGTCGATCTCCGATCTCCTCGTCCAGGTGGCACCACGTCATCGGATCTTTAAACGGGCTCCCGCCTCTGACTCGAGGCAACTCGGTCGTCAAGTTTGCTAAAAGAGACGACCAAGAATGAAGTAGAGAATGAGTAGAAGACTTTGTCTCGCTTCGTCCAAAGCCATGGACGAACGGTTAATGAAGTTGTCGTTGGAATCGGGTGATGGAATGAAATGAGCTGTGAAATTCCATACACCGAAATCTATCATCTTTTTTCCAATCAAGTGAGAGTGAAAAATCTCATCGGCACCAAGGAGGGGGCCGGCCACAATATATAGAGGTGGGGGGATGAGTGTAGGAGAGGGGGAGGTGACAATAAGAAAATATCTCTAGTGTGAACACAAAGTGTGAACACACTTAATGAAATGATGAATCATAAACCTAGTCATCAAGCATTAATGGAATCATTAAATGCAACCATGACTCACAAAACACCTCACCACTTCTAGAACCTTCTAGAAGCTTCCACACTCATCTCAAGAAAAGATAAATCCGTATTTAACCGAATGTTAAATACGGCTGATAGAAAACTGGAAACTGGTAACTTCCAAAAGTGATCCTAAAACGAATTTCAGGATAACCCCGTAACTGTATAAATATACCCGCATTTGTATTACGACCGAATACAAATGCAACTAAGACAAAGATATTATATCTACTCTGTATAATGCATGGATCCGGCTTAAACCAAAGCCCACCAGTATTATCTGCCCGAAAAATAATACGTGTGTAAACGCACGTGCATTTTCCGAACCCTGCCATAAAACCATACGGTCTCTACAACGTTTCGCCCGAACTTGGGAAACTATCTGTGGGGAACTCTAATGACTCGTCAGTACCCTGGCAGTGGGTTTAACCACAAGCCGTCAGCGGCACTAGCTGTGCGTAACGGCTGCCCATGGACTGACCTCAAGGGAGGCTGATGAGCGAACTCATCCAGAAACCCTACTGAGCCTAACAGTGACCATGTATATACAGTCCGGTCCGTTCGTCTATGAGTATCGCATATCCGGCCTAGGGGGCTAGTAACGTCAGACCCCCAATAGCTGTATAAGTCGTGTCGGACAAGCCCTGAACACCCTGAGATACTACTGGAGTACCTACCAGTAAATCTCACCTGCCTTGGCCAAGGACTTGGTGTAATGGCTTTCCTAGACACAGCGCGACCTCCACCCCCAATACCGGGAGAGACGAATCCCCTGCCGATCCGCTCACGTGCCTCCATGTGGATCGGGACTGTACCCAAAAACTACCTGTTTGCACGACTCCTTTGAGCCGTGGTAGGGTAGAAATCAAAGCACAGTGGGAACTCACACGAGACAAATGACGATCTCAGGTCGATGAACTAACCTGTACACATGTCACCAGGGAACTGCTATCTGACGATATGTATAATACCAACTAGCAGGTTCCCGACGAGTCCTGTCCGGTGTACTCATAACCCAATGAGCAACTGTATACATCTTAAGTGATCCAACTGACACCAGTGGCTTATGAGACCGGCCACCGCCCCTCGTCGGGGTCTCGACTGTATACACTAGTCTACTCCGGAGTATCGATGCCCTGTCTCGAAACTCCCACGACTAGGGACCACTATTAAAGATGAGCTTATAGACTACCCAACTCTCACGTATATGATCGCCCTCATACTGTTGGTAGTCAAGCAAGATCCTAAGGGCTCTATCAAAGTGTAATCGTGATCAGTCACCTGAACCTATACGCGACTGATAAAGGCAAACCAGATAGTATACTATCATCTCGAGTAAGACTGTCCTACCGGTATAGGTCCTCCTCAATCATTGCAATCACGTACCTGCGATCCAATAATTGACTTTGAGGGCACTATATCCAACACTTCACTCTAGAATTGGCAGGGTATTCGCCGCACTCGTAGGGGGTACAGGTTGACCTAAGGCGGGGTGCTTAAGTTACCGGTTTCCGTGAAGTGCTGGGTGGTCCATTCACTTTGCTGAAGGGGGCTGTCGCGCTTCAGGTTTTGGCGGGTAACTTTCCACACTCGTAGGGGTCTAGGTTTCATTGCACATGCTATCCACACGACCTGGGAAACGTCGGGTTTCGCTTGCGGCTCAAAGGAAACCCGGGGCTTCCAGATATCTGTATTGTTCTGTGATACTTATTACATTTCTGTGATGTTGCATTTATCATGCCTGGTTCAATTATTGTATATTGATATATATACTAGTAGATGTTGTATATATTTTACACCCGCGCTAGTCCAGTCCCCGCTCTGTCGTTAGTTAAGTAACCTAACGGGTGATGACGGGACCCAGTGGCGAATGTGGATGGCATATACGTATATTTTATTTTCGTTCTTTTCTGGTGTAATTAATTAATGGGAATGCATTGATTCTGATCAATGCAAGGAAAACAAACCTATTCGATATTGTTGGAACAATTTTCAAAAAGCTGTTATTACAAAGACGTTTTCATTTGTTTTGCACAGCGGTATTCAGTTTTGAATATCCAGCACCTCATTCGACGAGGCAAGGGCCGAGATCACTTCATCGGGAGTGACCCCTTGAGCAGAAGTTTGCGTCAGGGTAATAACTTCACTATAGTCGATTACTTTTTGCTTTGCATCACGGTATTCAGTTTGGAATATCCTGCACCTCATTCTACGGGGAAAGAGCCGAGATCCCTTCACCGGGAGTGACCTCTTTAGCGAAGGTTTTCGCCACTATATATTTGTAAAAAGCTATCCGGATCCTTCAACGATATCAAGTTCATTACGTTAACGGTTTTTCGCCAAAAACCATTCGTAGCCCTCCGTCATTTCAGACGGGTAGCACTTAGTATTCATTCTCTGTTTGTTGACCTTCGTCAAGGCATAGTGTATGGTAGCTGCTTGTTACCTTTCTGTTGCATAGATAGATGCGTTGGTTTGGGACAGTCGTACAGCCTTGTTGACCTTCGTCAAGGGAAAGTACGGGTGGGTTCAAATTAACCTGGACAATGACGGGTAGAACTTAACATGTGACTTATGATTTGTTGACCTTCGTCAAGGCCATAAGAGCATGGGGTAAAAATCACATCGGGAGTTTCAAACATACAGGAAACTTGCCAGGCATGCGCATACCTTCTGGAGTGTGATAACGTGAGTGGATTCCATCACGTTATCATGCGATGATAGTTGGATCCTGATTCCCACTGATGAGTTGGTTATTCCTCGGGTGATCCCGACTAATTCTTCTTTCAGGTTTGGAGGAGAATTTGAGGATACAGTGGGAGGCTTCCTGATTAGATAAAGTGATTAACCATTCTGATCTAGGTTAGAGTGCACGCAGAGTGTTTCTTTTCTCTCTCTTTGGCAGCGACCATGACCCGACCCTAGACTATGAATCTGTGACTAAGTTAACCGAAACTTCTTAAAACACTGGCTTTTGGATTGTCTGAGTTGCATACTTCATTGCCACTCCTTCTTTTACCCTTTGCATTTCTCCAGAACACCCCGTATCACTACGAACATTCACTTCCATTGGATAAATCCATCGTATAGTTAAATACAAACTCGAAGGAACTTGTTCCAGATTCGAGGATGGATTCTGGTTCTGGAGAGATTGAATAGGATTATTCAGTGGTCTTTTCCTTTTTTCCTTCACTCAGGTTGTGAGGGCTCCTAGGATTAGGAGAGGGTACACCTGTTATGCTTATTGGATAGTCTTCTTTCAAACCATAGGCAGGTGCCGAAAGGTAGGGAAAGAAGAAAACCAATTAGCCTAAGTGTGGTGTACAAAAGGTAATAAGTAAAGATAAATAAAGGGATTAGAAAGAGGGCAAAGTAAAATGTGACTGCTATCATTCACAACCAAACCAAGTATTTCATCGCCACTCCTATTTCACCTTAGTATTTCTCCAGAACACCCCGTATCACTACGAACATCCAATTCCATTGGATAAATCCATCATATGATTATATACGAACTCGAAGGAACTTGTTCCAGTTCGGGGATGGATTATGGTTCAGGAGAAATAGAATAAGGTTTATTCAGTTGTCTTTTATCTTTACCTTCTCTCAGATTGCGAGTACTCCTAGGATTAGGAGAGTACACCTTTTACGCTTATTGGATAGTCTTCTTCCAAACCACAGGCTGGTGTCGAACGGTAGGGAAGGAAGAAAACCATTTAGCCTAAGGGGGTGTACAGAAGGTAATGACTAAAGACAAATAAAGGGATTTGGAGAGATGGCAAAGAAATATACGGTTACAGTCATAAATCTGATAATGGAAGAGGCATTACTAGAAATACCCGGAAACCCCTACGAAACATTTTCATGTTTCAGTTTCACTATGTGTTGTTAAACGAAAACTAATTTCCCAATTAGATCCTTATTCCAGGGTATGTATTTATCAGGATTGATTCTACATCTGTCTGGTTTTACAGATGATGAGTGGGAGTAAGTTATTGGGAATTAGGTGATCATCCTCATTATATCGGAATTCGTAGTAATTGGTGATATTTGAGGAAATCGCCTGGGTTTTTGCCGGACGACAAATATTTGGTTTTGAATATTCGTTGTTATGCACCAATTTCAAATTGATATATCTGTACGATTATTTTATAAAGTGAGATATAACTTTTTGAAATTATGTCCATGGCATTTACCTATATCAGTTGATGGTTAGATAAGAAGCATTGAACAGCGGTGTAATTCTTCATAATCATAGTGCAGTTTTCAACCTACGATACACAGGGTTTAAGTTATTCAACTCAGGGGACTTATACAGAGTATTGTATGTTGTCCAGTGTCCATTAGAACAGAGGGGTTGGTCCTCGTACTATATTCTGTTTACTTGTGACTTCTCAAGTTTTAGACAAGTGTTTCGTAGAAATACAAGGTCCAAGTTTTGAAAAGTTATAGGTATAAGAATAAAGTAGAGAACCAGGTATTGCAAGTATCGGGATTTTTCAAGGTGATCGAAGATGTAGATACTTGTGGTTGGTATTCAGTTGATAGTAATGGTTTAGAGAACTTGCTTCTCTTTCAGGTTACTCATAATTGGATGCACTCCTAAGTTGAGTAATGCTGATCGGTCTCTCTCCATTTAGTTGACATGCACTGAAAACGGCTGCATGATTTGAATCTGGTTCCAATTAAATCAGTGCCTCTGTTTCTATATTGTATATAGAACGGCTCATATCTTAACGATGTTAAGGTATATGGAGTTGTCCGGCTTATACTTAAAACCAGACTCTGGATAACTCAAGGCACGTTTCTGTAATGGCAGTTTGTGGGTTAACCCGGGCTATGACAAGGGTTGACTTTCTACCATCTGGAAGATCAATAGTGATATTGTTCTTGACTTGCCACAGTTTTAGTAAAATAGACTTTTTCAGAAAACAGTAGTGGAAATATGGTAGAACTGGAAGTGATTCCAGAACTGCAAACGATTACTGAAAATTTAATAGGACCTAAAAATTCAATCAGGTTTGACATTCCATTAGCCACTCCGCAGATATAGTGGGTAATCTCAGGCGCCCGATAGGTACTCCGGTATCCTCAAGGACCGTGACATGGAGGTTCTTGTTTACCCAGACTTGCTATTACTGCTATCCTAGATTATGAGACCCGGCAGGAGGATATGTATAGCATCGTTCTAAACTAGCTTTAGAGGTGCACGTATATATGACTTTGCCAGAGGGTTTTCGTAGTCAGTGGGAGCAGCGGAAGCATAGTGGACAAGTAGCTTGTGTCTATTTATAGACTAAAGAAGATATAGCGGAGATAGATCATCTATTTTTGATGTGACAGTCATAGGTTTTGACTTCATCAGAATAGAGGATGGATCTGTTAAGTAAGTAGTAGGGTGTGATGTCCTGGTATATGGATGACATACACATAGTAGGAAGTGAAATCCTATACTACTATCGGTTATACTGTGGTTGTCACACAGTGGTTTCTCCACATAGGATATGGATATAATATCAGACATTCTGGTTACCAGATCTATAGTTTTAGATCTAGATTTAGGAAGTGTCCCAATCTGGGTACTTAGACAGCATTCTAAAGGTGTTTTAGAATGGACGACTCCTGGCATGGTGGTGTACCTGCAGGTGATGGAGTCACCCTCTCTAAAGGTGTTTTACAGACTAAAGGGGAGAGGGATGTGCATGATTGGCATATCACTTGCTAAGGTAATTGAGTCAATCATGAGATGTCAAGTACCACACCAGATATTGTTTTTGCACTAGCGGCAATAAGTTATGATATTAATCCAATCCTGGAGAAACGTTTGGAAGCAGTTTTAGAACATAAGTGAATGTTCTAGGGATATGATAATGGCAGCCTCTTTCGGGAGACAGTTATCATTCTAGACTTCCAAGGTGACCTGGCTGACAGAGTGACTGTTAGAGTTATAGTTGTCCCTCTGACTAGGGGCAGTAGTTTGGACAGGTGGTCCAAGCGGATACTGAAGGAGGCATGACGTAGGATACTGATTAAGTTCAGTTGACGATACAGTCTAAGAAGTTTGGATTTGGAGTTCATTTGTGAACTAGGTCCCATCAGACATCTAGACATATTCTAAGACAGGTATTGCTCAATTCGGAAGATGGCTTTCTCCGCGAACTTGAGATTAAGAGAGACATAGAAAGAAACACCAGAGCGGATCCACTCACTGAGGCTATTTCTCGAACGCAATAGTCTCACAAACAAGATTTGTGAGACTGATCAGTAGGGAAGTTGGGTGTTCGGTATCACACGGGCTGTGGGTATGCGACATCGCAATAATTAGCCTTAAATGCAAGTGGGAGATTGTTGGATATAGTGCCTTCAAATCCAATTATTAGATCGCAGGCACGTGATTGCAATGATTAAGGGATGACCTATATCGGTAGGACAGTCTTACTCGAGATGATAGTATGCTATCCGGTTTGTCTTTATCATCGTGTACATGCTTTAGGTGATATTACAGATCACTATTACACGTTGATAGAGCCCTTAGGATTCTTGCTTGACTACCAGCAGTATGATGGCGATCATATACGTATGAGTTGGATGGTCTATAAGCACATCCTTAAAGTGTCCCTAGTCGTAGGAGTTTCGAGACTGGGTATCGATACTCCATGAGTAGACTAGTGTATACGGATCGAGACCCCGACGAGGGGCGATGGCCGGTCTCATAAGCCATTGGTGTCAGTTGGTTCACCTAAGACGTATACAGGTGCTCATTGGGTTATGAGTACACTGGACAGGACTCGCCGGGAACATGCTAGTTGGTATTATACGTAGAGTCAGATAGCAGTTCCCTGGTGACATGTGTACAGGTTAGTCTATCGACCTGAGATCGTCATTTGTCTCGTGTGAGTTCCCACTGTGCTTTGATTACTACCCTACCACGGCTCAAAGGAGTCGTGCAAATAGGTTTTAGTTGGGTACAGTCCCGAGCCACATGGAAGCAGTGAGCGGATCGGCAAGGGATTCGTCTTTCCCGGTATTGGGGGTGAGATCGCGCTGTGTTTAGGAGAGCCATTACACGAAGTCCTTAGCCAACGCAGGTGAGATTTACTAGTAGGTATTCCAGTAGTATCTCAAGGTGTTCTGGGCTACACTCCGACACGACTTATACCGCTATTGGGGGTCTGACGTTTACCAGCCCTCTAGGCCCGATATGCGATACTCATAGACGAACAGACCGGACTGTACGGATATTGTCACTGACAGTCTCAGTAGGGTTTCAAGATGAGTTCGCTCATCGGCCTCCCTTTTGGTCAATACCTGGGCGCCCGTTACGTACAGCTAGTACCACTGACGTGCTTGTGGTTAAACTCACTGCCAGCATATTGATGAGTCTTTAGAGTCCCCATAGAAAGTTTCCCAAGTTCGGGTGAAACGTTGTAGAGGCCGTATGGTTTTATGGCAGGGTTCGATCATATACGTGCACTTGGGCATGGATCATGATCGGACGGATCATACTACTGGGCTTTGGTTTAAGCCGAATCTTAATATTAGATTTGTTGGATTACTTTCGTCTCATTGCATTCGTATTCAGTCGGAATGCGGATGCAGGTATGTATATACAAATGAGGAGTATTCTTGTGATCCGTCACGAGTTTACTTTAGTTGATGCCATATCGTTTTGTTGAATTAAACATTTAGTTTAAATGTTTAGTGGAGGAAAATTTGAGTGCAAGTTTTGTCCAAATGCATCTTTTCATGCCACATGCACATGGTGACTCATGGTCTTGGTTTATGTGACCATTATTGTGACATGGATTGATTTAGGGGCTAATTATGATGAGTGGGGATATTTTGGAGAGAGAGGGGCTGCCAAGTTGAAGCTTGGGGGTTTTGATTATTGATATATATCTCTCTCTCTCTCAAAAGATCTCACACAACATAAGCCATTTCACTTCTCTTTTCCTTGAGCTCACATTCTCCTCTAATGGCTTCTTCTTCAACCTCCACCCATCCCTCTCATGAGTTGAGAATCCATGGGTGTCTAGAGACAAAGTTTTCACACGCATTCTCTACATCACCTTGAACATGTCGGCTAGCAAACTTTATGTCCGAGTTGCTTCGGTTTGAAGCGAGAGCCCGTAAAAAGATTTCTAGATGTGGTGCCACTTAGACGAGGAGACCGGAGATCAAGCGAGATCGGAGATGCCGCAAGGAGCTTAGGATGATGGCTAAAGACCGAAGGACACGGATCGATCGGTATAGCCATTCTAAACTTCTTTGTAGTTAGCTAGTTTAGGTTAATGGCACGATCCGGGTGAAATTCTGCGTTAGCGCCAGTTTATAAAAGTTTTTGTTCCGCATTTGGCCTCAGATTGATGGCCGGGACGCAACCGTAGACTTACAGGGGGTGACCTACTGCTCGGTGATAGGAACAATAATTCAGGTGATGGGCTTCGTTTATTTATTCGGGGTGCCGAGACTCTGGAAGCGTCATCATTTGGTGTTTCATGTCGAGGTTGAATATTTTCTCTGTCTTGCCCTGTGAGAATGAGTATTTGTGCCTCATCTTCTTTATAAAGGACGGGCTGAGTCTGGACTTTCCTTGTTTAAAGGACTTCTTAGACTTGCTTTGTCGTCCTTGAACATTGTTTGCGTTCTTCGTCTTATTTTTACCTCCTCCTCGGGATTTTCTTTCTTCGTGTAAGTATTCAACGGGCTATGGATGAAGGGCATCACGGTCTACTTCTCCCGCTGATTGTTGATTGAGCCGCTGCGTCTTTGCCTTTTCATATATGGCCATTTCGTGGCTATGGTTGTCTCGGCTCGCTTGAAAAGATTCTTTTATTAACTTGTCGATTTGCTCTTCGAGCTATGGACTTAACGCTCTCAAAGCGGGATCTCGCTCCACTTTGACGTCATGGCTATTTAGAAGAGCATTTTCTTCTTCGCTCAAGCTATTTATGACATGACAGCTGTAAACTTACTCCCATTTCTTCGACCGAATATATCCGAGCCCAGTTGTTTCCATCTTCCCGTTGGGCTTCTTTCATTGAGTGCCGGGAATATCCCAAATATTTTTGTAGAATTGGGTCTGGCGAACCGTCTGTTCTAGAGGTAGGCTTAGCGCTTTAACAGTTTCTTTAATCCCTTCGCATAATATCTTGGCAAATGGATGGGATGGAACCCATCAAGATTGGGGTCGACACCATGCCAAACTTCTTTTTCTACCCTAGTCTCCGTAGATTTGTAGAAGAGGATCGCTTTTTCACATCTTCACCTAGGAGGCACATAAAAGGTTTGCGGTTCTTATACGCTGTATGTATCGAGCGCATCAAGTTTCCTGTAGTGTCGTTGCGGAGCCATCATGATTTGTAGACTCTGATCCTCTTCGGCAAGAGTCTGTATTGATGGGCGGACGGAGAACACTGCATTGGTCTCGTCTTTGGAGTCGTTGCCAAAGACCTAAATAGGGGTAGATGGTTCGGGCTTATTGTTTTGCCTTTTGAGGTTGCCCTGAGTAAACTATTTGTTCTTCTTCCTCGGTGTCGCTTCCAAAGATCGGGTTGGTGGCCGCAGATTTTTGTTTATTCTCCGTCTTGTGGCACCTTTCAGTATCCTTGAAGTCCGGCAGAAAGTACTTCGCATCTTCATACTTCCGCACTTCATTCATCGAGAATGGATTTAGTTCTCCCGTGACGGTGTACTCCAAACCATCCTTAAAATACTTCATATACTGATGTTGTGTAGAAGGGATGATCTTGTACTCGTGTAACCAAGGCTTGCCGAGTAAAGCGTTATAGCAAGTCTTGGCGTCAATAACATGAATTTTGATGTCAGTGACGAGCGACCCGAAGCGTAGCATCAGTATTATGGACCCAAATGTTCGTGATGACTGTGAGTCGAACCCAGAGGTGGTAATTTTATCTCGGGCTAGGTGCTGAATATTCATGCAAATTTCCTTCAACACTCTCACGTTGAGAAGATTAATGGAGGATCCGTTGTCAACAAGGATTTTCCCTATCTTGATGTCGTGGCAGTACTTGGTAACGTATAGTGGTTGATTATGTTTGCATATATCGATGAGTAGATCTTCATCGCTGAATATAATATCAGCCATGTGGACCTCCGCCGGTTCATTTTTCATCTTCTCTTTTGTGAGGAATGCTTGGAGCTGCTCGGGCTCTTGTAACGCCTTGATCAGGGAATCTCGCACCTCTTTGGATAGGAGGAGAGTATCTAATATGCTTAGCTGCGAGGGTATTTTCCTTAGATATGTTAGGATGTTGTAATCTACCTTGTTTTTCTTAGGCGGGTCCTTGCGGCGAGCTCTTTTACCACTTCTTCATCGAGGGCGATTTTTTTGGGCATTTTCCCTTTCCCTTTGTCCTTTTTGTTCGAACCTTTGTTTGCAGGTTCGAGATTCTTCTCAGGTAGCGTACGGTTACGCAGATGAATATTCTCACAGTTCTTCTCCTCTTCTTCTTTTTTCGAGGTGGAGTTTTCAAAGAGAGAGTCGAGGGGTATTTAATTCTCGGAATCGCTCTCGAATGTGAGAACTTGGGTCTGAACTGGTACCAACCATATGAAAGCTGCCAGCTTTCTCGCCACTCTCACGTTGACGAGCGCAAGTTTCGCGCTTCTCTTTCTTGAAGTGTTTTCGATGGGCAACATATCCTTGCCACTACTTTTTGAAGGCGTTGCACTCCTCGATGGGGTAAGCGACCCTTCGATGATATAGACAGTATTTTGGATATGATTCTCCTCCATCGAAGTATGGGACTCCAGGAGTGTACCTCAAAAGAGGTGTTAGCTTCATCCCCATTGATAGGGTTTTGGCGAACCGCTTCTCAATTTTGATCCTGCTCTTATTTGTTGCAGGTGTACATTGTTTTGGTCGGAGCACTTTATAACTCATTCTCACCGCAGCTTCTTTATTCAAACGCTGATGCTTAGCCTTTTCATATATGGCCGTTTCGCGTTCTCGATGGTTTTTGCTCTTTTGAAAGGGTTCGTTTAAAATTCTCTCAATTGGGTCTTCTTTTGGCAGATTCGGGAAATTTAGCTTCGATTCTGTCCCCAGTTCCTCCACGTCATTTTCTGACGCTGAAAGAGCTTCTTCGTCATATAACGACGAATGGGAGATCATGTGGAAGCTTACTACATAGTCTTCCGCTTCTTCTGATGAGTCGTTTCCATTATCACTGTCACTGTCTCCGTCCTCAAGAATATGCTTGAGGAATTCTTCGAGTATGGCTGGTGTCCGCGCCTTCTGGTTATATTCTTCCAATGCGTCTATGTATTTCTGAAGCTCTGTGCCCTTGTCTTCATACTCGGCAGGCTGCACGGGTTTCTTAGTCTTCTTTTTCTTAGAAGATTTTGACGGCTTGACTTGGGGGTTATTCCCCTTATCAACAACTTTCGGTGTGGGACGTGGTTTCAGCATCCCTTCAATAATTTTGGATTCAAGCGGGCGTTTCCACTTGATCACCGGACATGCTTGTAGACCCTTCAGTATTCTTTTAGTTTTCGCTGAAAGGACTACTTCCCATGGAGCTTCTTCCACAAGTGAGCATGATACCCCTTGCGTATCCACCTTTTTCGGAGCGTGCATTTGGGGCGGGTTTACCTTTCAGTTATCAGACAGCGCAAACTTTCCCTGCTGATACTGGTCCTCGACCCAATTTTTGAAGATGTAATAAACTTCAATTGGGTGGCTCACTATCCTATGATAGGAGCAGTAGTTGGGGTTGTTGACGTTGCCGCTGGGTGCCGTAGGTCTGGCAATGTGATGAGATTATTTCACAATGCCAACTCGAACAATCTTCTTATTTTATCAAGAGGAAACGAGTATGCATGTCCTAACCTTTCTTCTAAGGATGGGCGTGTACGTGCGTTGTTTTGGCGAGCAGCCGGTTTTGGACCGCTAAGTTGCGTATTGACAATGAAGGCTGCTTTCCCTTTCCCTTTATTATTTTGAAGGTCCTTATTTGAGGAGGAGGGGCCATGACCTATCTGATCCGTTTGGGTCAGCTTGTCTATCCGCGCTTGAAATGTTGTGGGTTTGAAGAATATTATGAACTGGGACATAGTCGATTGAAGATCGAGGGTCCCGATGAACATGTCCACCGCTGGAGACTCTTCAATGTGTTGTTCGCACTTAAACCACAGGTTCCACCATCGGATCGCGTATTGGACCCAAGTTTCTCCCGGCTTTACCCTATCATTGATCAGGGCTGTGATCGAAGTGCATTTACTTACGCTGGCGAACCGTTGCGTGAACAATTACTCCATTTTAGAGAATGTTTTCATGGAGTCGTTCGAGAGCTCCGAGTACCATTTGAAAGCCGTCTCAAACAAACTCCCGATGAATTGGCAAAGCAAAAATTTGTCATCGTCACCAGTATTGACGCACAGAGCTCTGAATTGTGTGACGTGCTGGTGAGGATTGCCTATTCCTTTGTAAACATGGAACTTCGGGATCGTATATCCGGGGGGTACTTGATTTGGTTATACCAGGCCGGATATGGTCGCCCGGTTTTGACGAGTTGGCTGGCAACTTCATTAGCCTGGTGAGCTCTGATTTGTTGAGCAATGTAGTCATCCAGGGTCGCTTTGGAGATTATTTCCTCCTTGGCCGCTGATAAGGCCGGGGAAAGATTTGATGTTTCTCCTCTGTCATCCTCGATAATCATCGGCGGATCTTCAGCCAGTGATTCCGGTTGGATCATCATTCCCACTATGTCTTGGAATAAGAGAGTCATATGCTTGATGTTAGCAGCTTGCTCCGCTGCTTCTTTGTCTTTTCTCTCCAGCACTCATCGCAAGAACTCTGTATCAGACTCTTGCTCTTGGAGCTGTTCAGCTTCTTTGTCCGAACTTTTATTTGGTCTATTGAGTGCTGCCATTTTGATCAGCATTTCCTGGAGCTTTTGCTGTTGCTCCTAAACCTTTGTCAGCGACCGAGTTTGCGGTTAGTGACTCACCGAGGCATGACTATCTTCTTTTTCGGTGGCCATGTAGACCGTATATATCGTTATGCCCCTAGACTTGGGGAGTTTAGATCTTTCGCCATTGGATTTTGCCGCTGGCGGTAAAGTTTTCTCTAGCCTCGTTCTTTTATGAGAGATTGAAGTTGAAGGATCCGTTGTGACAGGAAACTCTTTAGGAGAAGTCCCCCGTTGTATGGTGGAGGAGCTGTATTTTTCTTGTTGGCCCTTAGATTTCTTGGGTCAACGAGAGTAGCTTTCGTCAAGCACAGAGTCTTGGACCTTTCTCCAGACTCTGTGGATTTGTGAGGAGAGCTGTTGATGAGGCTGCTTCGGCTGTTTCTGTATTGGGGCCTCTGTCGGCGGAGGTGATTTCTTCAGTACCGCTATCGGGGAGTTCTTGCACACCCTCCTGAGCGGGTCAAGCTATTCCCAGTTGGAACAAAATCATTGATATCCACCATAGGAGCTGGTGGGGTGAGCCTAGAGGGAGAGTTCCCCCAGCTTCTCTCACTCTGCTCCAGTGGCGACGTCAAGCATGTCATGGAGTGAGAATTACCTCATTTTTGGAGGTGTCTTCCTCATGCCCATGGCATTGCTGGGAAGCTTCGATTGGCGACAGTCTGTTGAAGACCGACGTTCTTGTTGGTGTTGGAGCGAACTTAGCCAATCTTTCGAAGACCAACCGTCTTGAAGGGGAAACACTTTTATTGGCTTCGCCTGTAGCAAGAGGAGGGAGAGCTAGCTGTTTTGGGGTAGCTCCCTCTGGTATCATGGGCTTCTTTAAGGGCCCGCTCGAGTTCTTCTTCAGCCTGTTGAAGACTGAGACGTCAGATTTGGATAGTTTGCTGATAGAAGCCACCATGGTTGCCAGCCGATCAAAGATTGACCTGCTGGGAGCTTCTTCTTATGGCGTTGAGGCGTCAAAATTCACAGGCAGGAGCATGGTCTAGAAGAACAGCCCGGTAGTGGCCTGTGTGACCTGCCCCACCGGCATTGAGAAAAATAGAGGCCGTGTTAGGCCCGTATGTCACCCCTCCAGCTGGGATGAAGAGGGAGTTGTTGTTGCAAGCAGTGTAGTGAGAAGCCATTGATTCTACACATAAGCGAGACACCAAGTTTTAATACCTCGAATCTAGGGGCAACCATGAATATGGCGAACTACAATTTTGATTGCGATCACGATACACGAAGTATGGAGTGGACAGAGGACGGGGTCCTACCGGGCGTGCCAGAATCTGTTTACCGCTGAAACCTGGACTGAGACGTTGAGATGTCTCGCCTGAATTTGGAGGTAAATGCTATTTGGACATATCCACCCACCTCTCCAAAGATACCAAGTTGATTTATAGCACCGTATATCGGAGGTTTGGATAGATGCGATCGATATAGCAAACTTTATCAGATTCTCCCTCATTTATGAGGGGTTTTTGATTGTGGGGACGCTCTTCCCTGCAGGCGCAATCCCCTGCAGTTAATTATGTTATCGCGTTGTGATAACCACTTTCTCCTGCTCCAGTATTTCACTTTGTGTCGTGTTATGTTTGGTTTATTTTGGTTGCCCGTGGATTGTATACGGAGACTAGTTTATGTCGTCGTCTGTAGAACGCGGATTAATCCAAATCCGTACATATATTTTCATAATTTGGGTTTGGATCAAGGATTTTCTTGACGGGGTCCACGTTGGTAGCTTGGTTTGCCAATGGGAATGAACTTAGGACGCATTTCTCACATTTGTGAGGTCCATCAGTTCATATGAAACTTGGACTCTATCTAAAAGTCGTTAGTCTTATTTGAGACTAAAATCAACTTAGATGTTTTGGGTCAAGTATTTACTTAACATGTTCCGCGTTGGTAGCTTGGTTTGCCAACAGGAACGAACTTAGGACGCATTTATCATATTTATGAGGTCCATCCGTTCACGGGAAACTTGGGTTTGATCTAAGGATTATTAATCTTATTTGAGACTAAGATCAACTTAAGAACAGATGAGCATATGGGCTCAACCGATCATTAGATCATATATGAATAGCCCATGAATAGTATACGGTAGTCAGTATGGCGACAGTCCGCAGGGCAAAATATATTAATTTAAGGATGTCGCGGTCCAACATCACTGTATTTGGGGCGACACGGTAGTTTAGGGACATTCCGGTCCATCATTCCCATGTTTGGGACGAATACCGTGTTTGGGACAAAGGAAGAGGATTTGTTGGTTTTTGGGACCCGCTACCTCTCTAAAGACGTTAAGGAATTACAATGACGTACATCAGAAGTTTGGAAAGATGTACCCTTGAACCAAATCCCGTATTTGAGGGAAAAGATCATCGTGGATTTAAGAATCGTTACTCTTATATGAGACTAAGATTAACTTAGATAATATGGGATGAAGATATTAGCCGTATATGGGACTAAGATCAGTTTAGAAATCATGAGCATACGGGCTCGTTTAATTTGAAAGCAAAAAGGAAGCTCAAGCTTCACAGACTTAGCCAATTTGGGGCTAAGATTAGGTTTTTATACTACCTAGCAAT
The DNA here is from genome assembly GCA_030015575.1 of Agapanthus africanus. Taxonomy (NCBI): domain Eukaryota; kingdom Viridiplantae; phylum Streptophyta; class Magnoliopsida; order Asparagales; family Amaryllidaceae; genus Agapanthus; species Agapanthus africanus. The sequence goes on from CM057347.1 coordinate 430,193,268, forward strand.
GCTAAGCACTCAGATATATAGCGCTCACGTATGTTTCACGTGAGGCGCTGACATAGTGCTAAGCACTAGTCTTTTCTGGCGCTCACGTGTGTTTCACGTCAGGCGCTCAGCTTTGGGCGCTCACGTGTGTTGGCCGTGAGGCACTCAGGTTTAGACACTTACGTGTGTTTCACGTGAGGCGCTGAACTTTTAGCTTATTTTGAGTTTTCACGTGTGGTTCACGTGAGGTGCTGAGTTTTGGCGCTTACGTGTATTTCACGTAAGACGTTGTCTTCATAGAGAATTAATCTCTGTTGATGTTTTCAGAGAGGTTAAATCTCTATTGATGTTTTCGTACTAAGATCACCGTATTGAGGATCTGGGATCAGGTTCTTTAAGAACTAAGTTCTTGATTATGAAGGAACTAAGTTCTTGATTATGAAGGAACTAGGTTCCTGGAGTATTATGGACTCTATCTTCTTCATATTCTTCTTTCTGTATTCTTCCCTGAATCTTTGATTCTTAAGAACAAGATTTTCCCAATGAGAATTAAATTTTCAACTTGTGAGAGATTTGTCTTGCGGATCTTAGATCCAGAGAAAGAACTAAGTTTTTTTAGAAGGATTAAATCCTTATATATGATGTGATAGGTAAAGGAGATATTTTGATCTCTTCTTTTTTCTTTACCTAGAGTTTGAGGAGGAAGACGGTCTTTTTCTTTATTGAGAATTAAATTCTCTGCTTTTTATGGAATCTTTTTGGAGAGCCTTCTGTATTTTTTGTACAGAAGCGCTTATAAGGGGTTCTCCTATCTTTTTTCGTCCCCGACACTTGAAGTCTCAAGTCCTTTATATAGGCAAGACAAATTGTTGACCAGTTTTAAGAAAATCTCTTATTGAGAGATTCCAACTGATTTAATTGGTCTCAAAAATTATTTGGGGAATTTTATCCACCGTAGGATTTTTGATCCAGTGATTTCTGTTTTACATAATATATTTTCTTGTTTTTAACAAGATTAGGAAAATATTTTCCCATATATAGAATTTTATTCTATTAAACGGTGATTTTTAATTACCATTGGATTTTTGATCCACGGGTTCTCTGTTTAACAGAGCATATCGTTCTTGTTTAGAAAATTGGAAAATATATTCCCAAAATAGAATTTAATTCTATCATTAGATTTTTTATCCAACAGCTCTCTGCTTAACAGAGAATATCTTTCACATTTAGAAAGATCAAGGAGATATTTTCCCTTAATAGAATTTAATTCTATCATTTGATGATTTTTAATCACCATTGCATCTTTAATCCAACAGCTCTGTTTAACAGAGAATATCCCCAGATTTTAAGGAAATATTCCCATGTAGAATTTAATTCTACCCGCTTTAGTTTAGACACTGACGTTCACGTGCTATGCACTTGAGCACCGCACAAGAATTTAATTCTGACACATAAACATGTATACACGTGTTTTGCACGCCGGCGCTCACGCGTGTATCACGTGAGGCGCTGCCATATGATTTAATTCTATCAGAGATTGGCGCCAGCGCTCACGTGTCTTTCACGTGTGGCGCTGCCTGATTGTGTTTATTTAAACAAAGGGTAATTTTTTATGATGGAAAAAACCCCTTGCGGGGTGTGGGGAAGCGCCTCGTTAAAAAATTTATTCAAAGGGGGAAGTGTTTTGAGTGTGGAACGTGTAGGAAAAAAGGGATGAGCGTTCTAAGGACGCGTGAGACAATACGTGACCACTAGGCATCAGTGGGTCAAGTGCGTGGCATGTGGGTGTTGGGCGCCAACGGGTCACGCGCCGTGCGCGTGGGCGCCAACGGGTCGCGTGCCAAGCGTGTGGGCGCTGGACGCCAACGGGTCACATTAGCAGCACGAGGCCGCTGGGCGCCAGCGGGTCACGTGCGCAACACGCGACCGCTGGAAACACCAGCGGAAGGATGGGCTTAGCCCCTGTACTGGGAATTGAACTCTCAAGGGGCTTTGGAGTTAAACTCATACAGAAAGAGGGATTTTTATTTTGATTTTTCGGAATTCAGAGGAGTTAAACTCCTAAGGAAAAGATTTTTATTTGAAGTTAAACTCCTAAAAGATTTTCAGAGATGATAAAAATGGACCACTTTCTTCTCCCTTGAGCCTTAGATCTCTCTTGAGCCTTGGATCCTTCCAAAGTAGGATTTTTGGAGATGCGTCTCTTTCCTCCTCTTTTTTGAAGAAAAAGGGTGATGAGATTTAAAAATCCTCCCTTTTAGAGATTTGATGGGAGATCTAAGCTCCCCTTCAAAGATTTTATGGTGAAAAACTATTTCTTTTTGGGATAAGAAGAATTAAACTCTTGATTTAATTCAAAAAAGAGAAGAAGGTTTAAAATCTTAAAGAAGGAAAAGGAGGTATAAAACCCTAGAAATTATGAGAGAATGAAAATTGTTATTGATTTTTTCATCATGTTTGTCTTTTATAGGTTATACACTTTACATATAGCCCCGTGGGCTTTTCTAAATGGTATTTGTGCCTCCCCATGCCTTATGTGCTATTTCATTTTGCACATAAGCCATGAGGTTACAAAATTTTATCTTTTTACCCATTTTGCATACATTTATTTCTAAAATTGCATTTAAACTAGTTTATTGCCTCCTTTTTGGTATGGATCCGGCCCCTTCCATACTCAGTCTTGATTTGGGCTTGGGTCCACTTAGCTTGGGCTTGGACCCGCTTGCTTGGGCTCGGGAGCATTTAACTCGGGGTTTGAAAGTATATCCTAGCACCTCTACTAGGGTTTTAAGAATATCAAGTATGCAATTTTCAAAAATCTAAAGGGCTAAATCTACTTACAAGATTATACTAAAAGATTAGGGTTGCAAAAATAGCAACAAGAAGTTCTATTCTAAGTGAAGAGATACTACAAACTTTGTAGCCAAGTCCTTCACTTCAAATGCTCCTTGTAGTAGTCTCTTGAACTCCTTCTAGAGCTCCACTTGATGAAAGGAACAAGCTTGCTCGAAATATTCTTCACCGAAAATGATCCACCTTCAGGCAACTCACACTCAAGCTCACACTTCACTGATCAAGATATTAGTGAAGAGAACAACCTAAACTAAATTGCTAGAATAGTTTAGGTTGATGAAGTAGGGTTTTTGCTCACTAAAAACCTTTTCTTTTTTTTCTCTTGAGTGAATAGTAACACAAGAGAAGAAGTAAAGAAGATGAAGATGAGGATGAGAATAAGCAAGTGTTGAGGATAAGATCAAGAAATTATAAACATATCTCAATTTAAATGAAAATCATTGAGTCATAAAATCTAGACACTTCCAAAGTAATGACTTATTCTTTTCTTTCTAAATTGATACAAGTAAATCATTATCCACTTATATTTTCTCCTATGTAATTCTCATACATACATCTTCCATGTATCATCAACCATGACACAAATGAATATATATTTATTTCATATAAATAAATAAATGAAGAGAAGAAAAACTTAAGCATAATATTATTTTATATATATATATATATATATATATATATATATATATCAAATTATTAAATCATCACTTTATTCAATAATCTGGTTATATCGTATATAACCCGACTAATATCATATAACGCTAGATTAGAATACAGTATCATATACTCGTATTTAATCAAGCTCCCGCACATATCTCTATGCATACCCTACTTCGTTTCGCTTGATCTAGGAAACCTCTATTTGAGACTCTAAAAATTTGCCAATACGCTCAAACACGTACAAGCCGTCAGCGGTACTAGCTGCACGTAACGGCTACCCGGGTATTGAAAGAATAGAAGATCAACAAGTAAACTTGTCCAAACTCCCGCAGAGCCTATAAGAAACACTTACCATACAGTCCGGTTTCTTCGTCTGATATGTCGCATATCGAGTCTGGGGGTGGAATCGTTAGATCCCAATAGCTCGATAAGTCATACCGATGTGCGGCCTATAACCAATCAAGAAACTACTGATAACGCTTATCAGTAAATCTCATTAGCTCTGGCCAGGGACTTTCGGTTATAGCCAATCAAACATAGCACAATGTCAACTCCCAATACTGAGATAGACGAAACTCCTCCTATCGCTCATTGCCTCCATGTGACTCTGGACTGTACCCAACTACCACCTGTTTGCACGACTCAGTGGAGCCGTGGTAGGGAGGTAATCAAAGCACAGTGAGAACCACACAAGACACTATGATGACCTCGGGTTTACAGAATAACCTGTACAAGTGTCACTAGAGAATTGCTATCTGACGATAGGTATGGTACCATTTAGGAGTTCTTGGCGAGTCTGTTTGGTAGACTCATTCTCTAATGAGCACCGGTGTACCATCTTTAGTGTCAAACACCAATAGTTGTGGGATCAACCGTCGCCCCATATAGGGTCAAGAAATATAAACACTAATCTACTCTGGAATATCGATACCCTATCTCGATACTCTCTCGATTAGGAACAATTAAGGATGTGCTGATGGACTACACATACCTCACTGGTATGATCTACATCATAGTCTTGGTAGTCAAGCAAACATCCTAAGGGTTTTATCAACATGTATTAATGAAATAGTAAACTAAAATAAGTGCACATGTTAAGATAAAGAGTAACCAAATAGCATACTATCATGTTGAGTAAGAAAGACCTCTCTTTATATATATATATATATATATATATATATATATATATATATATATATGTCCAAGCATGCGCTATAATTTACAATAATGGCCTCACGGCATACTTATCACTAACAATCTCCCACTTGCACTAAGGCCGGTTGTTGTAGTATTGCATACCCAACATCCCAAAAAGTCTCTCGAACTGTGTTTGGGGAAGGGCCTTCGTCAGTGGATCCGTTGTGTTATCCTTCATGTCAACTCTCCTGACCTCGATCTCACGGCGATCAACTATCTCCCGAATTATGTGATACCGCCTCAGAATATGTCTGGATCTCTGATGGGACCGGGGTTCCTTGGTCAAAACCAAAGCTCTATTGTTATCACGATACAAGAGTATTGGATCAACAATAGATGAAACCACACCAAGTTCAGTGATGAACTTCTTCATCCAAATAGCCCCTTTGGCAGTATCGTTAGCAGCGATGTATTCAGCCTCTATGGTCCAGTCTGCAACGATATCCTGTTTAGAACTTTTCCAATATACTACCCCTCCGTTGATGGTGAAGACAAAACCTGAGACAGACTTGTTGTCATCCTTTATCACTCTGGAAGCTCGAATCGGTAAGGGACTCCGTTTGGAGTTCTTCATTACCATACATCAAGAACATTTCTTTAGTCCTTTGCAAGTATTTAAGAATGTTCTTTACAGCTATCCAGTGTTTCTCCCCTGGGTCTGATTGATACCTACTTATCACATTGAGTGCGTAAGCTACATCCTGTCTGGTACATAATATCGCGTACATGATAGACCCGGCTGTAGAAGCATAGGGTATCATGTTCATGCGAGCCCTCTCCAAATCAGTCTTGGGAGACATCTCTTTGGAGAGGGTGATTCCTGAACAAGCGGGTAATTACCATACTTGGAATCTTCCATACTAAATCTCTTTAGTATGATGTCTATGTATCTGGAATGGGACAATTCCAACATCTTTTTAGATCTATCCCTATAGATCTTTATTCTTAGGATGTGGGAGGCATCACCTATGTTTTTCATGGAGAACTTTTGTGATAGAAAGAGTTTGACCGAGTGCAGTATGTCATCCACGTACAATACGAGGAAAACAACCTTACTCTCCACTACCTTTTTATATATGCATGGTTCATCTACATTTTTTATGAAGTCAAACTCTTTGACTACTACATCAAAACAGATATTCCAGCTCCGCGACGTCTGCTTTAATCCGTAAATTGATTTAAGCAGCTTGTATACTTTTTCGCTGCTCCTACTGTCTACGAAGCCCTCTGGCTGTGTCATATAGACTCTCTCTTCTAAATCGTCATTTAGAAAAGCGGTCTTGACATCCATCTTTCAGACTTCATAGTCATAGTATGCAGCAATGGCAAGTAGGATCTGGATGGACTTAAGCATAGCCACTGGAGAAAAGGTCTCATCATAATCGACACCTGGTCGTTAACAAAAACCTTTTGCTACGGGTCTAGTTTTGAAGGTCTCAACCTTTCCGTCTACACCGATCTTCTTCTTGAAGATCCATTTGCTCCCAATGGGTTTTACCCCTTCAGGAGCAACCTCCAAAGTCTATACTTTGTTAGTGTACATGGATTCCATCTTAGATCACATAGCATCAGCCATTTCACAAAGTCCCCACTTGTGATGGCATGCTCGAAACTAGTCGGGTCATCATCTTCCATAATGCAATTCTTGCTCCCACCGTCTATGAGAAAACCGTAGTATCTCTCAAGTGGATGAGAAACCCTACTAGATCTGCGGAGTGGCTAAGATTTGTCGGAGACTATTGAATTTTCCGGTTCAACTAAATCCTCAGGTGTAGTTTGTGTTTCTGGAATTTCATCTAGTTGTACTGCACTACCACTAATTTCTTTTCCAAGAAATTCCTTTTCCAAAAAGGTGTCATATTGAGAAACAAACATTTTTTGTTTCTCAGCATAGTAGAATAGATACCCTAGAGAATTCTTTGGATATCCTATAAACTTACAAAGTACTGATTGTGCTTCAAGTTTGTCCGGGTTTTGCCTTTTGACAAAAGAAAGACAACTCCATATCTTAATCCGTTTAAGATATGGTCTCTTTCCACTCCATATCTCATATGGGGTTTTAGGCACAGATTTTGATGGAGCATAATTCAATAGGTTCGCAGCTGTTTCAAGTACATAACCCCAAAAGGAAATAGGTAACTCAGCAGTACTCATCATAGAGTGCAGCATATCTAATAGGGTGTGATTCCTCCGCTCCAATACACCATTGTGTTATGGTGTATATGGAGGAGTAAGCTGAGAGAGAATCCCATTCTCTTTTAGATAATCTCGAAATTTTGTGCTTAAGTATTCCCCTCCTCGATTTGATCGAAGGATTTTGATACTTTTACCTGTTTGGTTCTTTACTTCGTTCTTATATTCCATGAATTTTTCAAAAGCTTCAGATTTCTGTTTCAACAGGAACACATGTCCGAATCTTGAGAGATCATCTGTGAATGTAATGAAGTACGAGGAACTATTCCAAGCATGTGTAGACATAGAACCGCATACATCACTATGTATCAGTCTCAAGAGTTCAGCAGCTCTTGCTCCGTGTCCTGTAAATGGAGTTTTGATCATTTTTCCTTTGAGACAAGATTGACAAGTTTCATAAGATGTAAATTCGAGCGACTTCAAATATCCATCTTTATGTAACTTAGCTAGTCTGGTTGTATTGATATGACCAAGTCTACAATGTCACAAGAAGGTTTTGTTCATGTCTGAACTTTTTCTCTTGCGTGTGTTTTGCATGTTTAGAACTATATTTTGATTTAGAACATATAAACCATTACACAACGTACCAAACCCAATCAACACTTGATTTGGGAAAATGTTCATAACATTTTTCTCTAATGCAAAGTAATATCCATCATTATCTAATAAAGAAACGGATATTATATTGCACATCATAGATGGTACGAAATAACAGTCGTTCAAAATCAATGTATCACCAGTTGGCAATACAAGGTGATATTCGCCGACAGTTTTGGCAGCAACAATTGCTCCGTTCATTACTCTGAGAGACATCACATTTTCACAATGCTCTACTTCTCTTCAACCCTTGTAACATATTATAAATGTGGGATCCTGATCCGGTATCCAATACCTAGGACATAGGGCAGACTGAGAAACAGTTCTTAATAACTAACACACCCGAAGAAGATGCATCAGAATGCTCCTTCTTTGTCACGCCCCGCTTCCCGTTGTATGGGTAAGGAGACGTGACTGGGCCCGCTATGTATTTACTCAGAAGTAAACACGCTAAGCGTAACTAAACAATATAATGTAATTATACACAATAAGACATGAAATGTAATTGAACAACAACTTTTATTTATTAAACATTTATTTACAACACAACTGAAAAATAAATACAATGAGGAAAGCAATGCCTAAATAATGGCAAGAACATGAAAGTAAAGTATATACAAGAGTCTAAAGCTCGGGGTTCTCGCTGAACTGATCCAAGTCCTATGAATTAGGCTCTATCTCCAGTGAGTCGGATCCACCTGACAACATTCCAAAGAAAGAAGAAAGAAGAAATGTCGTCAGCGAACAATCGCTCGGTAAGTCCCAAAAAAAAGTAGGAATATAATAGACAGATGAATAGACCGATATGAAAATATAACTGGTATTTTATGAGTTTGTTATGTTAACGCAGTTGTTTGTAACTTGGTACAGAATATACCAGTGTATACCTGAGGAATCCAACTATTCCATGGACTAAGGTATATGGAGCACAAGGAGCCGTTAAGCCACGGAACAACAACAATAGATATTCAGGTTATGTGTATTAAAGTGACCATCTCGTGCCACTTCTAACACATTCCATACCAGCCTGCCACTTTAAAACCCCGTAATGTATTATGTATTGATGTATATTGTTTTGTTTAATAGATGTACGACTTGCCGAAACCATGATATCAGTAGTTCATGTAAATGGAAAGGATATAGACGGATAGTCATGTAGACCAGTCAAATGTATATTCATGGTTCGGTCAAATCATGTTCATGTTGATATAGATTGAATTCTGGTATAAACAGATTCATGTTGAATTGGAGTTATACTTGAATCATATTCAAGGATAGATTGATTGATTTCAGATTAGACCGAGACTCTGCCTGAGTCAGACACTTAAACAGAATTGATGTCCTGAATTAGTTTTGGAGTTATCGGTAACTGATGCACATGGACGGCAGGATTTGTGTATTTTTTCAAGACAATTACTGTATTGATAACACCGTTTTTAGGTTGTCTATTTTAGATAGGCAAGCACCCATATTCTCCGGCTTCCTGAGGCTTAAGAGAACTGGTCCCGCTTAAACCTATATTTATTAGGGTCCTTATTGTAAATTAATATAACTTGAGGGGGTTTTATGAAAAATAGTTTTGGTATATTTTCAATATAAAACTCAAGTATTTATTTATCATCTTTAGGGTTTTCATAGTTGTAATTTTTATAAAATAAAATATTCTAGTGGATATAAACCTAACTTTGAATAGTATATGGTATTTTCTTGTAATTTGACTTGTATTGAATATTATTGTATTTTCATGATCTTTTGTGACTCTTTTGATTTAGAAAACATTGAATATATATAATATATTTAAAGTAGATATTTTGATAATATATATATATATATATATATATTTATTAAAAATATAATTTATTTATTAAATAGAAATCACGTTTTTTCTTAAAATTGTAATAAAAATTCCATCAAAATCGTATGCTCCGTGAGGAGCTCTGCATTTCGCCCTACTAATCCGATAGATGTGCGATAATCCACACCAACCAAATCGGATTCCCCAAGATGGGTTGTAAGGACTTAATCGTATGAAATTTAAATAAGACAATTTAAAGAATACGGTTTTATAATAGTTTAGGGTATTTTATTGTAAACTTGTAATTATCCCACAAAATAAAATTCCAAAAGCCACCGTGCTATGTCAAGAATGAGTGTTGTGATGAGGTAGGTCATTACCTTGTGAGTTTTCTAAAGGTAATACAAAGGAATATGATGAAATATGTAGAATGCAAAGTTTGTGGTATTTGTTCGTAAAAATGTGACAAAAGTTGCATAATATGTTATTTTGAGATGAAACTTGTTTTAAAGTGTTTCGTTATGATTGCTAAACAATATATAAAGAATTGGTAGGTTTGTTATTAAGAAAATTTGGGTTTTCAAAGAAAAGAGAATCGGAAGTCGGAATAACTCCGTTTCTGACGAGTTTTGAAATGAGAGTGTTTTAGATTAGAATGAAAGGAGGAGAGAGGTGACTTACTGATTTGGAGAAGAGAGAGGAGGTAGAGGAAACTTTTGAAGGCGTCGTGGAGTCGCGTCATCGCTGGATTTGTCCCGAATCGTCGCCGGAACTTTGACCTTGGCTAACTCCAGTTGTACAACTTTTGGACTTAGAAATTTTAGAGAGTTTTGGCAATCGATTTCAGAATAAGGAGGGCCAAAGTCTAGGGTTCTATTTATAAGATAGAATTAGGGTTTAGGGTGTAAATAGAGAATTAAAAATGTATTATATCTTGGATTAAAGAGGTGAATTAACACTCTCTGTTAATGTGCAGAAAAATCAAACAGAATAGGAGTAGTAGGGGGAGGCCAAGAGGTGCTAGGGCAAAAATTGAGGGCATTACCCACGGTTTCACCCGACAATGCCGGTCTTTTGGCGAATATCGATGGTCCAAGCAAGGGGGTGGGGCTCGAATTCATCCCACGTGTCCATGTCATATAGCTCAGTGCACATGTTTGTTTTATGAGATTTTTCATATTTACGTGTATTGCACATGTAAACTTTTGGGAATCCAAAGGTTTTAAAGAAAAATCATTAAAAAAATATGTGGCTGAGGGGATTTGAACACAAGGGCTACATCACGGCAGTGCAAGGCTTTACTAATGAGCTACAAGTGTTTTCTTGCTGTTCAAAAGAAATTTAAATTTATAACTTGTGCTCATGTTAAGGTACTCCTTTCTGTATTTTGAAAAAAATTCTGTGCAGAAAGTTTAGGGTTGTTACATTCTACCCTCCTTATAAAAATTTCTTCCTCTAAATTTATAAAAGGAAAGTGTAACAGATTCAAGAAAAGTTTGATGATAGTGATGGTGATAGAACTATTGATGGTGCATGAAAAATATTTGGAAGAACGAAAGAATGCAAAAGTTTTGGAAAGATTGAAAAAGATGTAAGGGAATTACAAGGGTTACCTTGGTCTACAGTATCGGCTTCTACGGCCGCTAATGTGTAAGCCTAACGCCTGGGTACATTCCTCCTAGCTGGAGGCACATTCCTCTGTCCTTGGGGCATGTTTCTCGGTGCCTGTTGGAATTGGCGATTAGGCTTTGCAGGAGGTACACGTGGAGGTGGAGCTAGGAGAGTAAGACGTGGAGCAGGTGCCTGGATAGCTGGCCGCTGCGGATAGGTAATTGCTGGCCTGGGTGCAGCATTTGGATTACGTCTATGAGGACAAGACCCAATATCATGTGTGGATGAGCCAAAGACTAAGCAAAGGCGATTAGCACGCCTTCAATCCTTCGTCAGGTGTCCATCCCTCCTGCAGTAGGTGCAAAAGGTGGACCGGGTCGGTTGAATGGTACTCCCGGTCTCCTGGGTACAAAAGGTGGCCTTGAAGAGCCTCCTCCTGCCATCTGAGTGGCAGGGCACTTCACTCCGGTAGATTGGGGTTTGCTCTTCATCTTTACTACTGCCTCATATCGACGGGCAGCTTTCAGAGCCAGTTCATGGGTTGAGAAATCCTGTCACACCCCGCTTCCCAGTGTACGGGTAGAGGACGCGACGGGCCCGCTACGTATTTACTCAGAAGTAAACACGCTAAGCGTATCTAAGAAATATAAAATAAAATGTACATAAGAGATAAGATGTAAATGAACAACTTTATTTATTAAACATTCTTTTTACAGGTACAACTGAAAATGTAAATACATGGAATGAAAGCGATGCCTAAACAGTGGCATAACAGAAATGAAAATGGAATAAGTATAAATGGCTACAGCTCTGGGTCTTCGGTGTACTGCTCAGGGGCCTGCTCCAAATGCTCCTGACTGGTCTAGTACTCCTCGGTGCCGGGTCCTACTGACAACATTCCAAAGAAGAAGAGAAATAGGAATGTCGTCAGCGAACAATCGCTCGGTAAGTCCCAAAGATGAGGGAGAAATTGATTTGACTGACCCTGCTCCTGCCACAACATTTGCACATTTAGATGTAGACAGAGAGAGAGTATAATTTATAATGTTTTATTATAATGTTAGCGCAGCTGTTTGTAGCTTGGTACAGAAAATACCATATATACGAGAGGAGTCCCACTTACACCGGAGACTTTGGTAACCCGTAGTACAAGGCTCCGTCGATAATACTACGGAATAACGGCATGGATGTAATTACGTCTTAAGTGACCACCTCGTGCCACCTTTAACATGTTCCGTACCAGTCTACCCCTTTATAACCGCGTAGTGTTTATGCATTGATTATATTGATTATATGGATTGTATTGTATTGTCTTGTATTATAAATTGTATAGATGGATGACTTTCCGAAACCATGATACCAGTAATGGAACGGATATAATGGAAGGACATGTAAATGGAATATATCCATGGTTCGGTTCAGTCTATACAGATTTATATAAATTGAATAGATGGATTCATATTGAATCATGTTGTATTGTAGTTTGTACTTGAATCACATTCAAGTCAGATTGATTAGGTTGAGACTCATTCTGAGTCAGACACTTTTAAAAGAACTTGAAATCCTGATTGTTTTGGTGTTATCGGTAACTGCTGCACATGGAAGGCAGGATTTGTGTCTTTTTCCAAGACAATTACCGTTTTGATAATACCGTTTGTTAAGTTATCTACCTTAAATAGGCAAGCACCCATATCTCCGGCTCCCTGAAGCTCAAGAGACCGTTCCCTCTTAAACTTATGTTTACTAGGGTCCTTATTGCAATTTAGTATAACTTGAGGGGATTTTATAAAAAAATAGTTTTGGTATAATTTCAAAATACACCTCAATCATTTGATTATCGTCTTTAGGGTTTCATTGATGTATATTTTATAAATGTGACATTTCTAGTGAATAAAACCCAATTTCATAATATATGGTATTTATTTGTAATATGAATATCGTTTTGAATTATCATGGTAGTTTCATGTAATATTTGAATTCCTTTCTTGAGTTTTGAAAACATGGAATAATATATATATTTAAAATAAGTATTTTGGTAATAATTATATATACATAATGAATGAAAATAATTTTATTTATTTTCTTGTAGAAATCTCATTTTCTAAAGAAAAATGTATAAAAATTCCATCGAGATCGAATGCTCCTTGCAGAGGTCTGCATCTCGCTCTACTAAGCCCGATGATGTGCGATAATCCACACCATCTCAAACGGGGTCCCCAAAATGGGTTGTAGATGCTCAATTGCATGGAAAGTTAAATACACTTTTTAAAGCAAACGATTTTATAAGTTAAAGGGATTTGTTTGTAAAGTCGTATTTCCTGTATTCTATTGTCCCAAAATTCATTGTGCTATGATAGATATGTGTGTTGTGAGGAGGTAGGTCATTACCTCGTGAGTTTTCTAAAGATAACACGGTTAAAAGGTATAAACATGTCGATATGAAATATAGGTTATTTTAATGTAAAATTGAAATACAACTTGCTATGGATATCATTTTGGTGTCAAACTTATTCTATTATCTTAGTTAATGATTACTAAACAAGATATCAAAAGTTGTAGGTTTGTTATTAAGAAAAAGTTGTATTTTTAAAAGAAAAGTGAATCGGAAGCCGGATAACTCCACTTCCGACACGTTATAAGAATGAAGAGTTTGGGAATAGCAAAAGAGAGAGAGAAGGGGGACTTACTGGCTTTGATGAGAGGAGAGAGGTAGGAGGAGGTCTAGGATTCATCGGTATTTCGTTTCATTGCCGGAAACTCCTTGTATCATCGCCGGAACTTCATCGGAGTTTCGCCTTTTGTTAACTCCACTTGCACACTATGGGAACTTGGAAATTTCTTGAGAGTTTTGGCAGGGAATTATGAGTGAGGAGGTGTGAAATGAGGGTGGTATTTATAGGGAAAATTAGGGTTTAGTGTGTTAAAAGAATGCATTAATATTGGATTAATTGGGCATTTTATTGCTCTTTGGAAATAATCAGAGTAAACAAGTAATGTGGGGTTAGGGGGGTAGCTGAAAGGTTGCAGGGGTCGAAGTTTGGGGGCAATACCGTCGGTTTAGACTGGCGGTGCTGGTTCTTTGTGTGGGTGTCTCCAGTTTTGTACCGTCGGGTGGGGCTAGGGTTTAGGCCACGTGTCGGGGTCGTTTCAATTTCCCTCGTGCTTATGTTTATTTATTCTGTAACTTACCCTATTACGTGTGTTGCACATGTAGACTCTTGGGCTTCATAAAGGTTAAAAGAAAATTAAATAAAAAGAATGTGTGGTTGACGGGATTTGAACTCGGGTGTTATGTATCAGCAGTGCAAGGTCTTACTAATGAGTTACAAGCTCCTTCTTGCTGTTCAAAAGCAAAACAAACTTATAACTCGTGCTCAAGCTTAGGTGTTCCTTTCTGTATTTTGAAAAAAAAATTGTATAGAAAGTTAGGATTGTTACAAATGCCCTGTAGCTAAGGCAGCTTGGATCTCCGGATCTAACCCTTATTGAAATTGTCTGGACCTAATCTCGGCAGTCGGAATGAGGTGTGCCGCGAACCTGCTCAACATTGTGAACTCAGTATCATACTCATCCACCAATTTGCTCCACATAGAGTCTTGTTGTTGATGGATTAATTGCTGCCCCATGTAAAATCGGGCAGTCTCTGGAAAGTACTTCACGTCGAACATGTCGTAAAAAGTTTTCCATTCGATCGGCCGGGCAAGACGACTTTCTTCCACCTTCCACCATACTCGGGCGTTGTCCGTGGGTTGCAGCTTCGCAACCCGTACCCAAGCGATCTCTAGCACTTGTGCTGCTGCCAGATCATCCTCAATGCTCTTAGCCCATTCTTCAGCTTCCAAAGGGCTCTCTTTCCCAGAAAATTGCTTCGGGTGCAATGCCCGGAATTACTTCACTCCGGATGCTTCTACTTCTGGGCGGTTCAATAATATAACTGTTTGCTGCTGCTGTCCTTCCAGGAGGCTTCGGTTGCCTGATGAAATACCGTTTGCTCATTGATCGGAACTGCAACAGTAAGCGTAAGTGTAAGAGGTGGTGGTGTGTTTTTGACGTTTGTGCTGGTATTGTTTGGAGAATCCATAACCTTGAAAGAAAAAATAGGGTTAGGATAGATTCAAAGAATATGAAATTGTAAGATTCAAGGAATATAAAATGTAAAGAATGTTTATAGTTGTTGATTCTTGTGTTATATTGCTTAGGACTTCAGGCAGAATTGACCTGCATGTCCATGCAGAACTGACCTGCATGGGCCTCCAACAAAACCTGTCATGCCCCGCTTCCCAGTGTACGGGTAAGGAGATGCGACTGGGCCCGCTACGTATTTACTCAGAAGTAAACATGCTAAGCGTAACTAAGCAATATAATGTAATTATACATAAGAAGACATGAAATGTAAATGAACATCAACTTTTATTTATTAAACATTTCTTTACAATACAACTGAAAAGTAAATACAATGAGGAAAGAAATGCCTAAACAATGGCATGAACATAAAAGTAAAGTATATACAAGAGTTTAGAGCTCGGGGTCCTCGCTGAATTGGTCCAAGTCCTCTGAATTAGGCTCTATCTCCAGTGAGTCGGATCCACCTGAGAACATTCCAAAGAAAGAAGTGAGAAGGAATGTCGTCAGCAAACAATCACTCGGCAAGTCCCAAAAGAAAGTAGGAATAGAATAGACAGATGAATAGACAGATATGAGAATATAACTGGTGTATTGTGAGTTTGTTATGTTAACGCGGTTGTTTGTAGCTTGGTACAGAATATGCCAGTGTATACGAGAGGAGTTCAACTATTTTGTAGACTAAGGTATACGGAGCACAAGGAACCGTTAAGCCATGGAACAACAGCAATGGATATTCAGGTTAGGTGTATTAAAGTGACTGTCTCGTGCAACTTCTAACACATTCCGTACCAGTCTACCCCTTTAAAACCCCGTAATGTATTATGTATTGATGTATATTGTTTTGTTTAATAGATGTACGACTTGCCGAAACCATGATATCAGTAGTTCATGTAAATGGAAAGGATATAGACGGATAGTCATGTAGACCAGTCAAATGTATATCCATGGTTTGGTCAAATCATGTTCATGTTGATATAGATTGAATTCTGGTATAAACGGATTCATGTTGAATTGGAGTTATACTTGAATCATATTTAAGGATAGATTGATTAATTTCATATTAGACCGAGACTCTGCCTGAGTCAGACACTTAAACAGAATTAATGTCTTGAATTAGTTTTGGAGTTATCGGTAACTGCTCCACATGGACGGCAGGATTTGTGTCTTTTTCCAAGATAATTACTATATTGATAACACCGTTTTAGGTTGTATACCTTAGATAGGCAAGCACCCATATTCTCCGGCTCCCTAAGGCTCAAGAGAACTGGTCCCGCTTAAACCTATATTTACTAGGGTCCTTATTGTAAATTAATATAACTTGAAGGTGTTTTATGAAAAACAGTTTTGATATATTTTCAAAATAAAGCTCAAGTATTTATTTATCGTCTTTAGGATTTTCATAGTTGTAATTTTTATAAAATGAAATATTCTAGTGGATATAAACCAAATTTTGAATAGTATATGGTATTTTCTTGTAATTTGACTTGTATTGAATATGATGGTATTTTCATGATCTTTTGTGACTCTTTTGATTTAGAAAACATGGAATATATATAATATATTTAAAGTAGATATTTTGATAATATATATATATATATATTAAAAATAGCATTTATTTATTAAATAGAAATCACGTTTTTTTCTTAAAATTGTAATAAAAATTCCATCGAGATCGTATGCT
The DNA here is from genome assembly GCA_030015575.1 of Agapanthus africanus. NCBI lineage: Eukaryota > Viridiplantae > Streptophyta > Magnoliopsida > Asparagales > Amaryllidaceae > Agapanthus > Agapanthus africanus. Next base: position 430,209,959 of record CM057347.1, read on the forward strand.
CTATGAGGAGATCTGCATCTCGCCCTACTAGTCTGATGGATGTACGATAATCCGCACCAACCAAATCGAATTCTCTAAGATGGGTTGTAAGGACTTAATCGTATGGAATTTAAATAAGACAATTTAAAGAATACGGTTTTGTAATAGTTTAGGGTATTTTATTGTAAACTTGTAATTATCGCACAAAATAAAATTCCAAAAGCTATCGCGATATGTCAAGAATGAGTGTTGTGATGAGGTAGGTCATTACTTCGTGTGTTTTCTAAAGGTAATACAAAGGAATATGATGAAATATGTAGAATGTAAAGTTTGTGGTATTTGTTCATAAAAATGAGATAAAAGTTGCATAATATGTTATTTTGAGATGAAACTTGTTCTATAGTGTTTGGTTATGATTGCTAAACAATATATAAACGATTGGTAGGTTTGTTATTAAGAAAATTTGGGTTTTTAAAGAAAAGAAAATCGGAAGTCGGAATAACTCCGCTTCCGACGAGTTTTGAAATGAGAGTGTTTTAGATTAGAATGAGAGGAGGGGGTGGGGACTTACTGATTTGGAGAAGAGAGGGGAGGTAGAGGGAACTTTCAAAGGCGTCGTGGAGTCTCGTCGTCGCCGGATTTGTCCTGTATCGTCGCTGGAATTTTAACCTTGGCTAACTCCACTTGTACAACTTTTGGACTTAGGAATTTTAGAGAGTTTTGGCAATGGATTTCAGAATGAGGAGGGCCAAAATGTAGGATGGTATTTATAGGATAGAATTAGGCTTTAGGGTGTGAATAGAGAATTAAAAATGTATTAAATCTTGGATTAAATAGGTGAATTAACACTCTCTGTTAATGTGCAGAAAAATCAAATAGAATAGGAGTGGTACGGGGAGGCCAAGGGGTGCTAGGGCAAAATTTGAGGGCATTACCCACGGTTTCACCCGGCAATGCCGGTCTTTTGGCGAATATCGATGGTCTAAGCAAGGGGGTGGGGCTCGAATTCATCCCGCATGTCCATGTCATATAGCTCAGTGCACATGTTTGTTTTATGAGACTTTTCATATTTACGTGTATTGCACGTGTACATTTTTGGGCTTCCAAAAGTTTTAAAGAAAAATCATTAAAAAAATATGGCTGAGGGGATTTGAACACAGGGGCTACGTCACAGCATTACAAGGCTTTACCAATGAGCTACAGGTGTTTTCTTGCTGTTCAAAAGCAATTTAAATTTATAACTTGTGCTCAGGCTAAGGTACTCCTTTATGTATTTTGAAAAAAATTCTGTACAGGAAGTTCAGGGTTCTTACATTCTACCATTCTTATAAAAATTTCATCCTCGAAATTTATAAAAAGAAAGTGTAACAGATTCAAGAAAAATTTGATGATGGTGATGGTGATAGAACTATTGATGGTGCATGAAAAAATATTTAGAAGAACGAAAGAATGCAAAAGTTTTGGAAAGATTGAAAAAGATGTAAGGGAATTACCAGGGTTATCTTGGTCTACAGCCTCGACTTCTACGGCCGCTAATATGTAAGCCTGAGGTACATTCCTTTGTCCTTGGGGCATGTTCCTCGCTGCTTGTTGGAATTGGCGATTAGACTGTGCAGGAGGTCCACGTGGAGGTGGAGCTGGGAGAGAAAGACGTGGAGCAGGTGCCTGAATAGCTGGCCATTACGGATAGGTAATTGCTGGTCTGGGTGCAGTATTTGGATAGAGTCTACAAGGATAAGACCCAATATCATGTGTAGATGAGCCACAGACTAAGAAAAGGCAATTAGCACACCTATAATCCTTCGCAGGTGTCCATCCCTCCTGCAGTAGGTATAAAAGGCTGGACTGGGCCGGTTGAATGGTACTCCCGGTCTCCTGGGTACAAAAGGTGGCCTTGAAGAGGCTCCTCCTGCCATCTGAGTGGTAGAGCGTTTCACTCCGGCAGATTGGGGTCTGCCCTTTATCTTTACTACTGCCTCATATCGACGAGCAGCTTTCAGAGCCAGTTCGTGGGTTGGGAAATTCCCTGTAGCTAAGGCAGCTTGGATCTCCGGATCTAGCCCTTGCTGAAATCGTCTGGACCTGATCTCAGCAATTGGAAAGAGGTGTGCCGTGAACCTGCTCAACATAGTGAACTCAGTATCATACTCATCCACCGATTTGCTCCATATAGAGGCTAGTTGTAAATGGATGAATTGCTGCTCCATGTAAAATCGGGCAGTCTCTTGAAAGTACTTCGCGTCGAATATGTCGCGAAAAGTTTTCCATTCGATCGGCTGGGCAAGACGGCTTTCTTCCTCCTTCCACTAGACTCGGGCGTTGTCGGTGAGTTGCAGCTTCACAATCCGTACCCAAGCAATCTCTGGCACTTGTGCTGCTGCTAGATCGTCCTCAATACTCTGAGCCCATTCTTCAGCTTCCAAAGGGCTCTCTTTCCCAAAAAATTGCTTCGGGTGCAATGCCCGGAATTGCTTCACTTCGGGTACTTCCGCTTCTGAGCGGTTCAATAATATAACAACTGATGTCCTTCCAGGAGGTTTCGGATTGCCTCAAGCAATACCGTTTGCTCGTTGATCGGAGCTGCAACGGTAGGCGTAAGTGGAAGAGATGGTGGTGTGTTGTTGACATTTGTGCTGGTATTGTTTGGAGAATCCATAACCTTGAAAGAAAAAATAGGGTTAGAATAGATTCAAAGAATATGAAATTGTAAGATTCAAGCAATATGAAATGTAAAGAATGTTTTTAGTTGCTGATTCTTGTGTTATATTGCCTAGGACTTCATGCAGAATTGACCTGCATGTCCAAGCAGAACAGACCTGCATGGGCCGCCAAAAAAACCTGTCACGCCTCGCTTCCCGGTGTAGGGGTAAGGAGACGTGACTGGGCCCACTACGTATTTACTCAGAAGTAAACACGCTAAGCGTAACTAAGCAATATAATGTAATTATACACAAGAATACATGAAATGTAAATGAACAACAACTTTTATTTGTTTAACATTTCTTTACAATACAACTGAAAAGTAAATACAATGAGGAAAGCAATGCCTAAACAAAGGCATGAACATGAAAGTAAAGTATATACAAGAGTATAGAGCTCGGGGTCCTCACTGAACTGATCCAAGTCCTCTGAATTAGGCTCTATCTCCAGTAAGTCGGATCCACCTGATAACATTCTAAAGAAAGAAGAGAGAAGGAATGTCGTCAACAAACAATCGCTCGGTAAGTCCCAAAGCAAAATAGGAATAGAATAGACAGATATGAGAATATAACTGGTGTATTGTGAGTTTGTTATGTTAATGCAGTTGTTTGTAGATTGGTACAGAATATGCCAGTGTATACAAGAGGAGTCCAACTATTCCATGGATTAAGGTATACGGAGCACAAGGAACTGTTAACCCAATGAACAACAGCAATGGATATTCAGGTTAGGTGCATTAAAATGACCGTTTCATACCACTTCTAACACATTCCGTACCAGTCTACCCCTTTAAAACCCCGTAATGCATTATGTATTAATGTATATTTTTTTGTTTAATAGATGTACGATTTGCCGAAACCATGATATCAGTAGTTCATGTAAATGGAAAGGATATAGACGGATAGTCATATAGACCAGTCAAATGTATATCCATGGTTCGGTCAAATCATGTTCATATTGATATAGATTGAATTCTGGTATAAACGAATTCATGTTGAATTGGAGTTATACTTGAATCATATTCAAGGATAAATTGATTGATTTCAGATTAGACCGAGACTCTACCTGAGTCAGACACTTAAACAAAATTGAAGTCCTGAATTAGTTTTGGAGTTATCGGTAACTGCTGTACATGGACAGCAGGATTTATGTTTTTTTCCAAGACAATTACCGTATTGATAACACCGTTTTTAGGTTTTCTACCTTAGACAGGCAAGCACCCATATTCTCCGGCTCCCTGAGGCTCAAGAGAACCGGTACCGCTTAAACCTATATTTACTAGGGTCCTTATTGTAAATTAATATAACTTGAAGGGGTTTTATGAAAAACAGTTTTGATATATTTTCAAAATAAATCTCAAGTATTTATTTATCATCTTTAGGGGTTTTATAGTTGTAATTTTTATAAAATGAAATATTCTAGTGGATATAAACCTAACTTTAAATAGTATATGGTATTTTCTTGTAATTTGACTTGTATTCAATATGATGGTATTTTCATGATCTTTTGTGACTCATTTGATTTAGAAAACATGGAATATATATAATATATTTAAAGTAGATATTTTGATAATATATATATATATATATTAAAACTATAATTTATTTATTAAATAGAAATCACGTTTTTTCTTAAAATTGTAATACAAATTCCATCGAGATCGTATACTATGTGAGGAGGTCTGTATCTCGCCCTACTAGTCCGATGGATGTGCGATAATCCGCACCAACCAAATTGGATTCCCCAAGATGGGTTGTAAGGACTTAATCGTATGGAATTTAAATAAGATAATTTAAAGAATACGGTTTTGTAATAGTTTAGGGTATTTTATTGTAAACCTGTAATTATCCCACAAAATAAAGTTCCAAAAGTCATCGTGCTATGTCAAGAATGAGTGTTGTGATGAGGTAGGTCAATACCTCGTGAATTTTCTAAAGGTAATACAAAGGAATATGATGAAATGTGTAGAATGTAAAGTTTGTGGTATTTGTTCGTAAAAATGTGATAAAAGTTGTATAACTTGTTATTTTGAGATGAAACCTGTTCTAAAATGTTTGGTTTTGATTGCTAAACAATATATAAAGAATTCTTAGGTTTTTTAGTAAGAAAATTTGGGTTTTTAAAGAAAAGAGAATCGGAAGTTGGAATAACTCCGCTTCCGACGAGTTTTGAAATGAGAGTGTTTTATATTAGAATGAGAGGAGGGGAGAGGGGACTTACTGATTTTGAGAAAAGAGAGGAGGTAGAGGGAACTTTCGAAGGCGTCGTGGAGTCGCGTCATTGCCGGATTTGTCCTGAATCGTCGCCGGAACTTTGACCTTGGCTAACTCCACTTGTACAACTTTTGGACTTAGGATTTTTTAGCGAGTTTTGGCAATGGATTTCAAAATGAGAAGGGACAAAGTGTAGGGTGGTATTTATAGGATAGAATTAGGGTTTAGAGTGTGAATAGAGAATTAAAAATGTTTTAAATCTTGGATTAAAGAGGTAAATTAACACTCTCCGTTAATGTGCAGAAAAATCGAACAGAATAGGAGTAGTGGGTGGAGGCCAAGGGGTGCTAGGGCAAAAATTGAGGGCATTACCCACGATTTCACCCGGCTGTGCCGGTCTTTTAGCGAATCTCGCCAGTCCAAGCAAGAGGGTGGGGCTCGGATTCATGCCACGTGTCCATGTCGTTTCATATAGCTCAGTGCACATATTTGTTTTATGAGACATTTCATTTTTACGTGTATTGCACGTGTAAATTTTTGGGCGTCCAAAAGTTTTAAAGAAAAATCATTAAAAAAATATGTAGCTGAGGGGATTTGAACACAAGGGCTACGTCACAGCGGTGCAAGGCTTTACCAATGAACTACAAGTGTTTTCTTTCTGTTCAAAAGCAATTTAAATTTATAACTTGTGCTCAGGCTAAGGTACTCCTTTCTGTATTTTGAAAAAAATTCTGTACAGAAAGTTCAGGGTTGTTACATTCTTCATTAGGGTTACGTGGAAATTCTTACATTCCCATATCTCTTGCCCTGACTTATGATAGTCGTCATAAGCTAGAGTGGAACCAACGTTCTCCAGCCCAGTATAATAAGCGGGTTCGGTCAATACATTCATATTATTATCTTGATTAAGGCATGACATGGTCTCTATCTGGAGAGAGCGAGAAAAAAGAAATACTTTAGCGTGTGCTCTAAAAAGATTAGAATGTTTATTATCTTATCTAATCAGAATGGCTACCACTGTTTTTATCAAATTTTTCTTCAAACCCTAAAAGAAAGGATTAGCCTGAAAGGTTCCTAGGCACCCTATAGAGGTCTCACAAGGCATCAACCATGCCATTTTACAAAAATATGGTGCCGAGAAACCCTAGTTAACGGATCGTTACTAAAAATCTAGGCGAAAAGATAAACTAGTTAACACTTAACTACTAGGATACGGAAATTACAACCTTTGTAGATCCGGATATCCACCTCCACGGCTCCGCAACGAAGTCTTCTCGCTGTACATCATGAATCCTAGACTCATTCGTCGGCTTCATCGGGAAAACGGGCGAGCAAGGTCGTCGGCTTCGTGTCAAAGACGATCTATGTCGAGGTTGCACTAGTTCAAGCTCCGACTTCACCAAGTAGTGAAACTTGTGAAGAAAACACCCAAAACCACTTGGCAAGAGGTAGAGGATGAAGAAATAGGAGGTGGGTTCACTTTAGATTTGGATTTTACTCACTAGAACTCAAGTTGCCATTAATGGCATCAAGGTTCTTCTCTTGAAGAAGAAGGAGAAGATGATGATAATGTTATGATAAGTAATTGAAATAAAAAGGAAAATCAATACTTATCATAAAGTAAACCATGGTTATGTGTAGAGAATTGACCAAGGTTAGATTAGTGGTCAGGGTTAAGGATGAAGACAAAAGGGATGACTTTGGTCAAAGTTTCATGAAGCTTCAATAAGCTTCATGAAGAAAAGAAACCCTTTTTGTTTTCTTTCACCTAATTAAATGAATAATTAATGGATAAATAATTAAGTGAATAATCAAAAACCCTAACCCTTATCATAACCATGGTTCAATTCTTCACGCAAAGCCAAGTTATTATGCATCATCAATCATGATACAAACAAGTGTACACAAAACATATCACATATACAATGTGCACACCAAGTGAGAAAAATCCGTTTAAAGTGAACCAATACTAGTTAATGCAAAGTAATATATCAAATATATAATTATACATTAAATCATTAAATCAACACTTGATTCAATGATCCGGTCATGTCACACACGACCGACTAGTATTCAATGTATCGGCTTATCGAATCGATCTTCGATTCGATAACTAGGTTATATCGAATACAACCAATCGAAACATTTATCGCGAGAATCAAATACGGTATCACATACACGCATCATTCTCGGTCCCGCACATATCTCATATGCGCTCCTATTTCGTTTCGCTTGAACCAGGAAACCTCTGTGTAGGACTCTAAAGACTCGTCAATACGCCGGTAGCAGATGATGATCATATTAAGCACCCACAAGCCGCAAGCGGTCTGCTAAACGTAACGGCCACCCGGGTATTGAGCGATCAGAAGATCGACGAGCTAGCCCGCTTACACTCCTGCGAATCCGATCAGTAACACTTACCATACAGTCCGGTCTCTTCGTCTGATATGTCGCATATCAAGTCTAGGGGTGGTAAACGTCAGACCCCAATAACCCGATAAGTCATGCCAATGTGAGGCTCATAACGGGTCGAGAAACTACTGGTAACACTTACCAGCAAATCTCTGATCAGCCCTGGCCAGGGACTTCCCTGCTACGGCCAATCGAGCAATGCGCAACATCAACCCCCAATACCGGGAGAGACGAAACCCCTCCTATCGCTCATTGCCTCCTTGTGACTCGGGACTGTGCCCAAAGACCACCGTTTTGCACGCCCTCATGGACGTGGTAAGGTGGAGATCAAAGCACAGTGGGAATCACACAAGACTCTATGACGATCTCGGGTCTACAGACTAACTTGTACAAGTGTCACCTGAGAACTGCCATCTGACGTGAGGTATAATACCATCTGGGAGTTCTCGGCGAGTCCGTCCAGTGTACCCAGTCTTCACTGAGCACCCGTATACCATCTCTGATGTCAAACACCAATGGATATGGGATCATCCATCGCCCATCACATGGGTCGAGAAGCGTATACACTAGTCTACTCTGGTATATCGATGCCCCGTCTCGATACACCCACGACTAGGGACTTTGAAGGATGTACTTATGGACTACCATGTCCCCACTAGTATGATCTGCATCATAGTCCAGGTAGTCAAGTACACATCCTAAGGGCTTTACCAACATGTAACTATAAGACAGTATAAAGAGACTAGTGTACATGTTAAGATAAAGATCAACCAGATAGCATACTATCATGTCGAGCAAGAAAGTCATCTCTATATATGTCCAAGCATCCAATATAATATACATAATCTGTACAATACTGGCCTCTAGGGCATACATACAACTAACAATCTCCCACTTGCACTAGGGCCAGCTGCTGTAGTATCTCATACCGAGCATCCCGAAGAGTCTCTCAAACTGTATCTGGGGAATGGCCTTCGTGAGTGGATCCGCCGTGTTGTTCTTCGTGTCAACTCTCCTGACCTCGATCTCCCGGCGATCAACTATCTCCCGGATCAGGTGATACCGCCTCAGAATATGCCTGGATCGCTGATGGGACCTGGGTTCCTTGGCCAAAGCCACCACTCCATTGTTATCGCAATACAAAGGTATTGGATGCTCAATGGATGGAACCACACCAAGTTCAGTAATGAACTTCTTGATCCAAACAGCTTCTTTAGCAGCATCGTTGGCAGCGATGTATTCAGCCTCCATCGTCGAGTCTGCCACGGTTTCCTGCTTGGAACTCTTCCAGCTAACCGCCCCTCCGTAAAGGGTAAAGACAAAGCCCGACTGCGACTTAGAGTCGTCCTTATCACTCTGGAAGCTCGAATCGGTAAAGGACTCCACTTAGAGCTCTCCGTTACCATACACCAAGAACATATCTCTAGTCCTTCGCAAGTACTTGAGAATGCTCTTCACAGCTGTCCAGTGACTCTCTCCAGGATCAGCTTGATACCTGCTCACTATACTTAGTGAGTATGCTACATCGGGTCTGGTACATAGCATCGCATACATGATAGAGCCTACTGCCGAAGCATAGGGTATCCCTTTCATGCGAGCTCTCTCCAAATCAGTCTTGGGAGACATCTCTTTGGAGAGAGTGACTCCAGAGATCGTGGGTAAGTTCCCACGCTTGGACTCTTCTATACTAAACCTCTTTAGTATGGTGTCAATGTACCTGGATTGGGACAATCCCAAAATTCTTTTGGATCTATCTCTATAGATCCTAATTCCCAATATGCAGGAGGCATCACCAAGATCTTTCATTGAGAATCTTTGTGATAAGAAGAGCTTGACCGATTGCAGCATAGGAATATCATTTCCTATCAAGAGTATGTCGTCCACGTACAATACGAGGAAGACAACCTTACTCTCTGCCACCTTCTTGTAGATACAAGGTTCATCTGGATTTTTGACGAAATCAAACTCTTTGATAACGACGTCAAAGCAGATGTTCCAACTCCGCGATACTTGCTTTAATCCATAAATGGATTTAAGCAGCTTGCACACTTTCCCGCTGCTCCCACTGTCTACGAAGCCCTCTGGCTAAGTCATGTACACGCACTCTTCTAAATCACCGTTTAGAAAGGCGGTCTTAACATCCATTTGCCAGATTTCGTAATCATGATATGCAGCGATGGCAAGCATGATCCGGATGGATTTAAGCATAGCCACTAGAGAAAAGGTCTCGTCATAGTCCACACCTGGTCTTTGATGAAAACCCTTTGCTACAAGTCTAGCTTTGAAAGTCTCCACTTTCCCATCTACACCAAGTTTCTTCTTGAAGATCCACTTGCTCCCAATGGGTTTTACCCCTTCAGGAGCAACTTCCAAAGTCCATACTTTGTTGGTGTACATGGATTCCATCTCGGACCGCATAGCATCCAGCCATTTCACTGAGTCCCTACTCGTAATGGCCTGCTCGAAGCCAGTTGGGTCATCATCCTCCATGATGCAATCCTCGCTCCCTTCATCCATGAGAAAACCGTAGTATCTCTCAGGTTGGCGAGGAACCCTACTAGATCGGCGGAGTGGCTGGGGTTCATCGGGAACTATGGAATCCTCTGGTTCTACCAGATCTTCTGTTGTAGCTTATGCAGCTGGAACCTCTTCCAGTTCTACCTCATGACCACTAATCTCTTTTTCAAGAAATTCCTTTTCTAAAAAGGTGGCATGCCGAGAAACAAACACTCTTTGTTCCTCAGGGTGGTAGAAGATATACCCTCGCGAATGTTTGGGATATCCAATAAACTTACACAGAATGGACCTTGCCGCGAGTTTGTCCGGATTTTGCGTTTTTACATAGGCCGGACAACCCCATATCTTAACATAATTAAGATATGGTCTCTTTCCTTTCCATATCTCATATGGAGTGGTCGGCACGGTTTTGGTGGGAACCATATTCAATAGGTCTGCAGCTGTTTCCAGTGCATATCCCCAAAGGAAATAGGTAACTCAGCTGTGCTCATCATAGAGCGCACCATATCTAATAGGGTGCGGTTCCTCCGTTCTGATACACCGTTGTGCTGTGGTGTATATGGAGGAGTTAGCTGAGAGAGAATCCCATTCTCTTTTAGGAAGTCCAGGAATTCATTGCTTAAGTATTCTCCTCCTCGATCAGATCGTAGGATTTTAATACTTTTTCCGGTTTGGTTCTCAACTTCTTGCTTATATTCCCTAAATTTCTCAAAAGCTTCTGATTTGTGTTTCATCAGGAACACATACCCGAACCTAGAGAGATCGTCAGTGAATGTAATGAAGTATGAAGAACCATCCCTGGCATGTGTAGACATGGGACCGCATACATCACTATGTATCAGTCCTAAGAGTTCGGTAACTCTTTCTCCGTGTCCCGTAAACGGATTTTTGGTCATCTTGCCTTTGAGACATGACTGGCAAGTGTCATAAGATGAAAATTCAAACGGATTTAAATATCCATCTTTATGCAACTTAGCTAGTCGTGTCGCATTGATGTGACCCAGTCTACAATGCCACAAGAAGGATTCGTTCAGTTCTGAACTCTTCCTCTTGTGTGTGTTTGTTATGCTCAGAACTGTTGATTGATTTAGAACATAAATGCCATTGCATAATGTGCCTGATCCAACCAACTTTTGGTCACGGAAAATGTTCATAACATTGTCCTGTAATACAAAATTATATCCCTCTTTACTTAATAAAGAAACCGATATAATGTTGCATATCAGGTTCGGCATGTAATAGCATTCGTTCAGAACCAATGTATTACCAGTTGGTAATACAAGGTGATATTCCTCGACAGTCTTAGCTGCAACAATTGCACCATTTCCTACTCTTATGTCTTTATCACCTTCTCCAAGTTCTCTACCTTTCCTAAGCCCATGTAACTGATTACATATATGGGATCCTGACCCGGTATCCAATACCCAGGGCGCAGAGCAAATGGAGAAACAGTTCTCAGTAACGAACACACCCGAAGAAAATGCATCAACATGTACTTTCTTCAATCGGGTGGCATGGGAATCCTGGTATTCCCCTATTTCCTGTTCATTCCTATAACTCTTATAGGAAAGGACGGAACCAACGTTCCCCAGCACAGTATAACATGCGGGTTCGGTCAATACATCCATATTATTATCTTCATTAGGGCATGAAATGGTCGCTACCTGGAGAGAGAGAGAAGAAAACACTTTAGCGTAAGCTCGTGCAAGATCAGATTGGTTATTATCTTATCTAATCAGGATGGCTCCCACTGCTTTTTATCAAATCTTCCTCTAAACCCTAAAAGGAAAGACTAGCCGGGATTAATTACACACTACAAGTTCGCCAATCTTTCAGCCAGGCCAGTGTCGGTACTTTGAGGGAGGTCCCCCGTGCTTTCGTACGAACCTAATTAATGTAAACCTCGTTTTCCCAGAGGCGTAACCCCGTTGACACCTTTCTAGACACCTACTTGATCAGCTAATTGCAATGTGTAAAACTCTCCCAGGAGTAACTCTTACTCGCAGTGGGTATCGGGATCCAACTATCTCATAGAAGGTATGCAATCTCATTGCAAATTTCAACACTTGAAATTCCCGATAATATTTTGCCCCTAGCGTCCTATGACCTTGACGCAGGCCAACAAACCATAGTGCGCTAGTCAAGTTCAACCCGTCATTTCCTGATTGAATTAAACCCACCCGTACGACCCTTGACGCAGGCCAACAAAGTCGTACGACTACCCTAATCCAATCTGCATCATATGCATAAGCAGATAAATACTAGTTAGCTACCGCACACTACGCCTTAACGCAGGCCAACAAACGTAGCACGAATACTAACTACTACTCATCTGAAATGACGGAGGGCTACGCCAGGTTTTTCTGAAAACCATGAGCATAATGAACTTGATATCGTTGTAGAATCAAATGAAGTTTTGAAATGGAGTGATTTTGAGGCTTTTCTAGTTTTGCTAAAGGAGTCACTCCCGGCGAAGGGATCTCGGTACTTTTCTCGTCGAATGAGGTGCGGGATATATCATATATATCGCTGTGCAAAGCAAAAACGCAAAAGCAGTCAAAAGCAAACCGAGTGTGTAGCATCTGCCAGTTATTGCTAAAGGAGTCACTCCCGGTGAAGGGATCTCGGTCCTTTCCTCATCGAATAAGGTGCAGGGTATATCATATATACCACTGTGCAAAGCAAGAACTGTAGCTACCTGTTTTATTTAAAATCCGATTCCACAACATCTTAGGTTTCTTATCTTTCATTAATCACATTAATGAAGTCCCATCATTTAAATACCTAAACATCAAAGATAGATATGACGTACACTTATGCCATCCGCATTCGCCTCGATGTCCCCTCATGCACCGTTAGGTTAGGTAACTAACGACAGAGCAGGGCAGGGCTAGCGCGGGTGTAAAACATAAGTAACGTCTATATGATATATCATATATACTATATACTATATCCATCACAGAGTCACATTACAGATATCGCAGCAGAATAAACATATGAAATATTGGATATACTAGGACGTCCGTGTTTTCAATACGAGCCAGTATAAAACACGGATTCCACGGTCGTGATGAATAGCTAATCCCACACCCCTAGACCCCTACGAGAGCGGCAAGCAACCCTGCCAATCCTAGGGTTAGGAGACCCGGACTCGACTCCTCGAGCTGGTCTCCCACTGAACCCCAGAACCCGGTTACTTATGCTCCCCTCCTTGGGTCTATCCTAATGCGGAAAAGTAAATAATATACAAAAGGTGACATCTTCCGCTACCTGGAAGTGCCCCAAATAAAAGAATATTACATACAAGTTTTTATATGAATGAAAATGAAAAACACTCATCTCACATAAAAACCCCCGGCTATTCGAACACGACGATCCAATATAACATATCCAGCAACACATAACATCACATGTCATCAACGTAAGTAAATATGCGCATCCCAATTGTCGTTGACATATAGCAACGAAACCGGTGATTCACATATTACACTTACGGTCACAGAAAAGAAAGTGTAAAACTACAACAGTTGGAATCCGCAACCTCTTTAGACATCACATGCCTAACAGTTACAAACCCCGCATTTTAGTCTCATTATCGAAAACTCTTTTCAATATCGTATGGGACTAAACTGCTAGATTTATAACATTCATCCAGTTATCTCATAACTGTTTGTGAATTCCAATTATTGTATCACATTCCAGATAAACAGAAAATGTTGAATTTTCCGATCGAACAGTCGAATACCCAAGTTTTCCCGATACAGCTCAACACATGAAATAAGTCTAACAACATTCAGTTCGTGCCTCAGTACCGACGGTCCAGCCGTAGAAGGGTCAAGCCAACGCCTCACATGTGGCACGCCGTACTGCCCCAAACCCGAAGGTTCAAAGGGCAGTTCAAGACGGTCACATAATCGAGTTAAGGTTTGTTGTCTTCTAGAGGGTCCATCGCGTTACTTGCACTACTTAGAATGTCGTTAAACTACGGAAAAATCCAACACATGGAAATTTCCCGACAGGGGGAAAATTGGGTATTTATATCCGGTCGAACTTTTTAACATATTCAAAAAATTATCCGGAAAAACACAAAAGACGAAACTTGATAATCCGATCGAAATACCGAATCCCCAAAACAACCCCAGAAAATTCAACTCTTGAATAAATATCAAAAATTCCCAGGAAAACCAGCACTGGAAGATAAGAATTACTGTGCAGAAATATTTATTTAATTGATCCGTACGGCCGCGGAACCGCCGCATGAGCCATGCTCATGCCGCGGATCCGCGGCTATTTGATGGATTTACACTGTCGAATTTCACAGTAATTCTTATATTCACCTGCTGATTTTTCTGCATATTTTTAATTTGGAAAAATCCCAGATTTTAGAAAATGTACAGAGAGCAATTTTTGGGGTTCGGTTTCGGTTCGATCGGAGTTCAAATTCCGTCTAGACTTCGCCTAAGGCTCTAGCTAGGCTCTGATACCAGTGAAAGGTTCCTAGACACCCTATAGAGGTCTCACAAGGCATCAACCATGCCATTTTACAAAAATATGGTACCGAGAAACCCTAGTTAACGGATCGTTGCTAGAAATCTAGGCGAAAAGATAAACTAGTTAACACTAACTACTAGGATACGGAAATTACAACCTTTGTAGATCCGGATATCCACCTCCACGGCTCTGCAACGAAGTCTTCTCGCTGTACATCATGAATCCTAGACTCATTCGTCGTCTTCATCGGGAAAACGGGTGAGCAAGGTCGTCGGCTTCGTGTCAAAGACGATCTACGTCGAGGTTGCACTAGTTCAAGCTCCGACTTCACCAAGTAGTGAAACTTGTGAAGAAAACACCCAAAACCACTTGGCAAGAGGTAGAGGATGAAGAAATAGGAGGTGGGTTCACTTTAGATTTGGATTTTACTCACTAGAACTCAAGTTGCCATTAATGGCATCAAGGTTCTTCTCTTGAAGAAGAAGGAGAAGATGATGATAATGTTATGATAAGTAATTGAAATAAAAAGGAAAATCAATACTTATCATAAAGTAAACCATGGTTATGTGTAGAGAATTGACCAAGGTTAGATTAGTGGTTAGGGTTAAGGATGAAGACAAAAGGGATGACTTTGGTCAAAGTTTCATGAAGCTTCAATAAGCTTCATGAAGAAAAGAAACCCTTTTTGTTTTCTTTCACCTAATTAAATGAATAATTAATGGATAAATAATTAAGTGAATAATCAAAAACCCTAACCCTTATCATAACCATGGTTCAATTCTTCACACAAAGCCAAGTTATTATGCATCATCAATCATGATACAAACAAGTGTACACAAAATATATCACATATACAATGTGCACACCAAATGAGAAAAATCCGTTTAAAGTGAACCAATACTAGTTAATGCAAAGTAATATATCAAATATATAATTATACATTAAATCATTAAATCAACACTTGATTCAATGATCCGGTCATGTCACACACGACCGACTAGTATTCAATGTATCGGCTTATCGAATCGATCTTCGATTCGATAACTAGGTTATATCGAATACAACCAATCGAAACATTTATCGCGAGAATCAAATACGGTATCACATACACGCATCATTCTTGGTCCCGCACATATCTCATATGCGCTCCTATTTCGTTTCGCTTGAACCAGGAAACCTCTGTGTAGGACTCTAAAGACTCGTCAATACGCCGGTAGCAGATGATGATCATATCAAGCACCCACAAGCCGCAAGCGGTCTGCTAAACGTAACGGCCACCCGGGTATTGAGCGATCAGAAGATCGACGAGCTAGCCTGCTCACACTCCTGCGAATCCGATCAGTAACACTTACCATACAGTCCGGTCTCTTCGTCTGATATGTCGCATATCAAGTCTAGGGGTGGTAAACGTCAGACCCCAATAACCCGATAAGTCGTGCCGATGTGAGGCTCATAACGGGTCGAGAAACTACTGGTAACACTTACCAGCAAATTTCTGATCAGCCCTGGCCAGGGACTTCCCTGCTACGGCCAATCGAGCACTGCGCAACATCAATCCCCAATACCGGGAGAGACGAAACCCCTCCTATCGCTCATTACCTCCATGTGACTCGGGACTGTGCCCAAAGACCACCGTTTTGCACGCCCTCATGGACGTGGTAAGGTGGAGATCAAAGCACAGTGGGAATCACACAAGACTCTATGACGATCTCGGGTCTACAGACTAACTTGTACAAGTGTCACCTGAGAACTGCCATCTGACGTGAGGTATAATACCATCTGGGAGTTCTCGGCGAGTCCGTCCAGTGTACCCAGTCTCCACTGAGCACCCGTATACCATCTCTGATGTCAAACACCAATGGATATGGGATCATCCATCGCCCATCACATGGGTCGAGAAGCGTATACACTAGTCTACTCTGGTATATCGATGCCCCGTCTCGATACACCCACGACTAGGGACTTTGAAGGATGTACTTATGGACTACCATGTCCCCACTAGTATGATCTGCATCATAGTCCAGGTAGTCAAGTACACATCCTAAGGGCTTTACCAACATGTAACTATAAGACAGTATAAAGAGACTAGTGTACATGTTAAGATAAAGATCAACCAGATAGCATACTATCATGTCGAGCAAGAAAGTCATCTCTATATATGTCCAAGCATCCAATATAATATACATAATCTGTACAATACTGGCCTCTAGGGCATACATACAACTAACATAGCCGAGATTAATTACGCCCTACAAGTTCGCTAATCGGTCAGCCAAGCGGATGTTGGTACTCCGAGGGAGTCTCCCCATGTTTTCGTACGGAACTAATTAAATAATCGGAACTAATTAAATAACTTTATTTCCGCAAGGGCTTAACCCGTTAACATTTTTCCAGACACCTACTGGATTAGCTAATTATAAAGTGTAAAACTCTCTCATGAGTAATGCTTATTCGCAGTGGGTATCGGGATCCAACTATCATATAGAAGGTATGCAATCTCATTGTAAATTTTAACACTTGAAATTCCTGATAATGGTTTTTTTACCCCCCAATAGCTTATGAACTTAACGAAGTCAACAAATTATAAGTCGCTAGTCAAGTTCAACCCATCATTTCTTGATTAAGTTAGACCCACCCGCATAAGCCTTTAACGAAGTCAACAAAGCTTTGCGACTGTCCTAACTAATCACATCACATGCTGCAAAAAAGCATCTATTAGCTACCAAACACTACGCCTTAATGAAGTCAACAAACGTTGCACGAATACTAAGTTATACTTATCTGAAATGACAGAGGGCTACGACTGGTTTTGATGAAAAGCTTTAACGTAATGAACTTAATATCGTTGTAGAACCTAGTGATTTGAAAAGGAGTGGTTTAAGCCCTGCTTTAAAATCGAGTAGTTTTCAAAACAAACTGAGTGGGTTGTAACATATGCTAGTTTTTGCTAAAGATCTCATTCCCAGTGAAGAGATCCAGGCTTTTTCTTCATCAAATGAGCTGTTAGATATTCATTATGGAATACCTCTACACAAAGAAAGAACTAGAGTTACCTTTTTGAAAAATATGGTTTTACATCTTTTAGGTTTCTTTTCTTTTCATTAATCATATTAATGAAGTCCCATCATTTAAGTTTCCTAAACATCATAGAAGAAAAGAAAATATAACACACAAATATGTCATCCGCATTCACCACAGGGACCCAGGTCTTCACCGTAAGGTTACTTAACTTACTGCAGGGTGGGGTCAGGACTAGCGCGGATGCAAAAAATATATAGTGTTAAAAATATATCATATATATAAGTAGCATTCGTCTCATGCATTTATACGATAACATCACATCACAACACAGCAGAAACATATATATGAAAGATAGGATATACTAGGAGTTCCGTGTTTTTAAATTAAGCCATTAACGAAAAACACGGATTCCACGGTCGTGATGAATAGCTAAGTCCACACCCCTAGACCTCTAGGAGAGCGGTAAGCAACCCTATCAATTCTAGATTTAGGCAACCGGTCTTGACTCCTCGAGATGGCCACCCACTGGACTCTAGAACCCGGTTACTTGTGCCCTCCGCCTTGGGTCTATCCTAATGTGGAAAAGTAAATAATATACATCAAGGTGACTATATCCTCACTCCCAGATGTGCCCAAATAAAAGAATATTACATATAATAATTTACATGAATGAAAATGAAAAACTCTCATCTCACATAAACCCTCGGCTATTCAATCACGACGATCCAATATATCATATCGATAAGTAGCTATCAACGTTCATCATCGTAAGTAAATATGTGTACCCCTAATCTCGTTGACGTATAGCAACGAGATTTGGAATTCCACATATTACACTTACGGTCGGAAAAAAGAAACTCAAGAATCAAAATATTTAGAATCCTTAATCCACTAGGCATCAAGTTCATATTATCGCATAATATCATAACATACCATAGCCCAAAAATTCAAACTTTTAGCCTCGAAACAAGTTCGGAAAAAGTCCCAAATAGGAACTCGTTAACCCCTAAACTGCCCACACCTTTTGAGCCTGGCCCCAAAACGGGACCGAAACTAGGACGGAAATAGCTCTAGATAGGGGCTGAAATTGTTTTGGAACAGCTCCAAAACAGGGTTGATCCGGTGGCTGTCCAGCCCCCATCTGGGGCTGATTTGGCCTCGGTTCGGGGCTGAACCGAGCACAACTTGTATGGGTATTGGGTAGTCGTGATAGTATACAAAACTCTTGGTCCGAACCAAGAATCCAATGCAAGCGAAAAGTTTATTTTTAGGCTATTTCAAAAACAAGTTTTCCAAAAAATGGATTAACTTGATTCTAAAAATTACAATAACAAATCTAACACTTTAGTTTGGCTCTGATACCATGAAAGTAGATCCTAGCACCTCTACTAGATTTTAAGAATATCAAGTATGCAATTTAAAAAAATCTAGAGGGCTAAATCTACTTACAAGACCATACTAAAGGATTAAGGTTGCAAAAATAGCAAAAAGAAGTTCTATTCTAAGTGAAGAGATGCTACAACCTTTGTAGCCATGTCCTTCACTTCAAATGCTCCTTATAGTAGTCCCTTGAACTCCTTCTAGGGCTCCACTTGATGAAAAGAACAAGCTTGCTCGAAATCTTCTTCGTCAAAGATGATCCACCTTGAGGTAACTTACACTCAAGCTCACACTTCACTAATCAAGGTATTAGTGAAGAGAACAACCTAAACTAAATTAGTAGAATAGTTTAGGTTGATGAGATAGGGTTTTTTCTCACTAAAAATCTCTTCTTTTTCTTTTTCTCTTGAGTAAATAGTAACATAAGAGAAGAAGTGAAGAAGATGAAGAAGAGAATGAGGAAGTGTTGAGGATAAGACCAAGAAATGATAAACTTATCTCAATTTAAATGAAAATCAATGAGTCATAGAAACTAGACACTTCCAAAGTAATGACTCGTTCTTTTCTTTCTAAATTGAGACAAGTAAATTATTATATACTTATCTCCTATGTAATTCTCATACATACATCTTTCATGTATCATCAACCATGACACAAATGAATATATATTTATATCATATAAATAAATATATAAAGAGAAGAAAAACTTAAGTGAGCATAATATTAGTTTATATATATATATATATATATATATATATATATATCAAATTATTAAATCATCACTTGATTCAATAATCTGGTTATATCATATATAACCTGGCTAATATCATATAACGCTAGATTAGAATACGGTATCTGATTGATCTGTTTAAAGAGTGTTGTAAATAAAGTAACCGCAATCAGAACGGTGTCGCTAGTAGCTAGCCGCGATGAGTACGGGCCGTCCGCAGGGAAACGTGAACCTTTTTCTTGCTTTAGACGAGTTGATTGAAAAATGGGTTGATTGGTTGTGGATCTATTTTAAAATGGCTATAGATTTTATAAAGAAGAAGCTTGTAAGGTTCATATGACTTAGTAGTAATGGATGACTAATTAAAAATGACTCATTTTTATCTTTTAATAGTTTAAAACTAGATCGATAGTGATGAATGTGGATTAGGGTTCTTTTGGAAGAAACTAGGGTTTCCCCACTCCTAACCCTTATCCTTGCATTGATCTCTATTCATGTCCAGCCCCTAACAAAATAAGTGTTAATCTAATCTCAAACCGTGGTCGAGATTATCAATAAATTGGTAGCGCGCCCGATAAGGATGTAAACATTTATTTTGCTAAAGTTTATAAACTTTAAAATGTATAAAAGAAGTTAAAATATTTTATCATCCATTGATCTACTCTAGCCCACGAACCCTAGCAAACTAGGAATTACTCACGCATGGTTGGAGAAGAAAGGATGAAGAATGAGATCATAATGTAAGATACAGAAATTAAGTGCAGAAATTAATTGCGAAAAGAGTAATAAAAACTCTACCTTTATTAATCAACTATTGCATACAACTCTTTGTACAAAGTAGATTATAAAGAACACTAGTTTTTGCTCTCGCTCTCTCTCTTGTTGGAGGTAGATGACTAGCTGATGATCAACTGGATGCGTGGATCGCTTTGGACCTCTTGATCACTTCGGTTCGATGGTTTTTCATGTGAAGCTCTCGGTCTTTTAAATAGTCACAGAGACTAGGAACCCTAGTTGCCAGATTTTAGGATATGCTGATACGATCTCGCACAAAAAATCTTAAATCCTACGGCCACAAAAGGGCCGCGGATCCGCCGCAAATATAGGTGTTTAGCCATTAAACCGCGGCGGTTTAGTGGAATCATGGCTTAGGATTTCTTGTGGTCTCTGGTGTTGACATGTGGAGATCACTTAGATGTCTATATTCTTCAAATCTTATTCTGAGCCTCTGCCGTTGCTAGATCTTATGATTTGCTAATATTTCGGCAGATTTGATTCCGACATCTCTGTAATGACTTTGTTTTAATGTACAAAATTTTCTTAAAGTAATGTACTAAATGGAGAATTTGCAAGCCTGGGTATACTTTAAGTATTATTTTGTTTGAAAAACAACAAGAAAACACGTGTAGCTCATTGGTAAAGCCTTGCACTGCTGTGACGTAGCTCCTGTGTTCGAATCCCATCAGCCACATATTATTTTTAATAATTTTTCTTTTAAATTTTTAGAAGCCAAAAGTTTACACGTGCAATACACGTAAAACTGAAAAGTCACTGAAAACAGACATGTGGAAAATATTATATGTACTGATAAGGACACATGGCACCAATCCAGACCCCAACCCACTCCAAACGACCGACAAGATGAGCAAAAGGGCCGGCGCCGCCGGGCTTGCCCAACGGTAATGCTCCAAATTTTTTAACCCTAACCGTTTGGCCTACCCCCGCTATCCTTAATCTGTTTGTTTTCCCTGCAATTATCCAGAGAATTAAAATCAAGCTTTAAATCAATGTTTAAATGCATTTTTAATTCCTCTTTTCAATTCTCAAAACCCTAATTTCTCCTATAAATACCACATCACACCCTAGCCCTCTCCATTCTGAAATCCATTATCAAAAATTCTAAAAAAATTTCAAGTCAAAGAAGTGTACAAGTGGAGTTAGCCCAAGATTAAGTTCCAGTGACGATTCAAGAAGATTCCGGCGACCCCACGACTCCACGAAGCTCTCAAATCCTTCCTATACCTCCCCTGTCTCATTCTAACTTGTAAGTCCCCTCTACTCTCTTCTTTTCACCTCTCAAAACTTCTTCTTTTCAATGATGTCGGTAAGTGGAGTTATACCGACATTCATTTCTTAAACTTCTTAAACTAATAATTTTTCTTATAAACTATTCATCTAAATCATTGTATTTTGCTTGTTAAACATTAAACAATAATTAGAAACAAGTTTCAATTCAAAACTCCATATAAAACCACTTTTATTGTACTTTTACCTTTAAATACCACAAACTTTACATACGACATTTTTTATCATATTTGCTTGTACTACTTTTAGAAAAATCTCACGAGATAATGACCTACCTCTCACAACACGTATCATGACATAGCACGATTTCCTTTTAACAATATTTTGGGACCAATACAACATTTACATTAAAATACCATAAACTATTAAAACCCGTATTCTTTAAATTTGTATTATGTGCATTCCTTACAATTAAGCCTCTACAACCCATTTTGGGAAACACGGTCGGGATGGTGCGGGTTATCGCACATCTTCGGGACTAGTAGAGCGAGATGCAAACCTCCTCACGGAGTATCCGATCTCGATGGAATTTTTAATGCAATTTTTAAGAATAACATGATTTTCTATTAATAAATATATTTTATTTTTTATAATTATATATAAATATTATCAAATCATCTATTTTAAATATATAATAAATTCCACGTTTTTCCAAACAAAAGAAAAGAATCACAAGTTTCATGAAAATACTATCAAGAATCCATACAAGTCAAATTTACACAAAAATACCATATATTATTCAAGCTAGGTATTTATTCACTAGAATACCTCACTTTTAAAAATTACATCCATGAAAATCCTAAATACAATAAATAAATACTTGAGGTTTATTTTGAAAGTATACTAAAACTATTTTTCATAAAACCCCTCAAGTTATATTAATTTACATTAAGGGCCCTGATAAATATAGGTTTAAGCGGGACCAATTCTCTTGAACCTCGGGGAGCCGGAGAAAATGGGTGCTTGCCTATTTAAGATAGAAAACTAAAACGGGATTATCAATGGTAATTGGCTTGGAAAAGATCACAAATCCTGCCGTCCATATGCA
This sequence comes from Agapanthus africanus, assembly GCA_030015575.1. Classification (NCBI taxonomy): domain Eukaryota; kingdom Viridiplantae; phylum Streptophyta; class Magnoliopsida; order Asparagales; family Amaryllidaceae; genus Agapanthus; species Agapanthus africanus. Next base: position 430,232,535 of record CM057347.1, read on the forward strand.
GCAGTTACCGAAAACTCCAAAACCTAATTCAGAAATCCAATTCTGTTTAAGTGTCTAACTCAGACAGAGTCTCAGTCTAATCTGAATACAATTCCAACCTATATACAATTCAAATATAACTCTAATATAATATGAATCCATATATACTAGAACTTGAACATGAATACCATAATACTATCAAATATCAACATGACTCGACTGGACCGAACCATGGATATATTGACTTGACTACATGACTGTCCATTTACATCCTTATCCGTTTACATGAACAATTTATACCATGGTATCGACAAGTCTTATATCTACAAATCAATACAAAATACATTACGGGGTTTTTAAAGGGGTAGACTTGTACGGAATGTGTTAAAAGTGGCACGATGATGGTCACTATAATACACCTAACGTGAACATCCGTTGCCGTTGTCCCGTGGGTTTTGACGGGGCCTTGTACTCCATATACCTTAGTCCATGGAGCAAGTTGGACTCCTCTCGTATACACTGGCACATTCTGTACCAACCTACAAACAACTACGTTAACATAATAAACATAACCATATATACTTTACATGTTCTATTCTCTATCTATTCTTCTTTATCTCTAAGGACTTACCGAGCGATTGTTCGCTGACGACATTCATTTTCTCTTCTTTCTTTGGAATGTTGTCAGGAGGACCCGACTCTCTGGAGATCGAGCCCAGCCAGGACGATTTGAAGCAGTTCATTGAGGACCCGGAGCTCTACTTCACTTGTATATACTTTTACTTTCGGTTCATGCCATTATTTTGGCATTACTTTCCAGCATTGTATTTACCTTCCTGTGTATTGTAAAGAATGTTTAATCAATAAAAAGTTGCTGTTGATTTATATTTTTTGTCATTTCTTGTGTACATTTATTATATTGCTTATTTACGGTTAGCGTGTTTACTTCTAAGTAAATATGTAGCGGGCCTTGTCACGTCTCCTTACATGTACTCTGGGAAGCGAGACGTGACAGGTTTTGTTAGTGGCCCATGCAGGTCAGTTCTGCATGAAGTCATACTATGTAGGGTCAATTCTGCATGGAAACATAAGCAATATATCACAAGAATTATAAGAATCAGCAACTAAACGTTCTTTACATTTCATATTCTTTGAATCTATCCTAATCCTATTTTTTTTTCAAGGTTATGGATTCTCCGAACAACACAAGCACCAACGTGAACGGCAACACCACACCATCACCTCTTCCACTTACACCTACTGTAGCATCTCCTATTAACCAGCAGACGGTATTGCTCGAGACGATCAAGAGCCTCTTAGAGGGACAGCAGCAGCAGACTGCTATCCTAATGAACTGCCCCGAAACTTAGGCACTTGGAGTGAAACAATTCCGAGTATTGCACCCTAAACAATTCTCTGGGAAAGAGAGCCCTTTGGAAGTAGAGGAATGGGCTCAGTCGATCGAGGACGATCTGGCAGCAGCCCAAGTGCCAGATATTACTTGAGTAAGGGTTACGAAGCTGCAACTCACGGATAATGCCACGGTATGGTGGAAGGCGGAAAAAAGCCGTCTTGCCTAGCCGATCGAATGGAGGATTTTTCGCGAGACGTTCGACGCGAAATATTTTCCCGAGACTGCCCGTTTTGACATGGAGCAGCAATTCATCCACTTGCAACAAGATTCTATGTGGAGCAAATCTGTGGATGAGTATGATACTGAGTTCACCATATTGAGCAGGTAAGGTATGTCTTAAATATTCAAATTTCTAATATCACATACTACACAGCTAACACAAGACCGTAACAAGTTCGCGGCATATCTCATACTGACTGCTGAGATCAGGGTTAGACGATTTCAGCAAGGGTTGGACCCGGAGATCCAAGCTGCATTAGCTATAGGGAATTTCCCAACCCATGATTTGGCTGTGAAGGCTGCCCGAAGATATGATGCAGTGGTGAAGAAGAAGAGGAGACCTCAATCTGTTAGTGTGAAGCGCCCTGATACTCAGATAGCAGGAGGAGCCTCTTCTAGGCCACCGTTTGTAACCAGGAGACCGGGAGTACCTTTTTACCGGCCCAGTCCAGATTTCTGCTTCTATTGCAAAAGAAATGGGCACCTGGCGAAGGATTGCAGGCGTGCTAATCACCTATGCTTAGTCTGTGGCTCATCCACACATGATATTGGATCTTGTCCTCATAGATTCAATCCAAACACTGCACCCAGACCAGCAATCACCTATCCGCAGCGGCCAGCTATCCAGGCACCCGCTCCTCGACTTGCTCTCCCAGCTCCACCTCCTTGTGGACATACTGCACCTCCTTCTCATTAGTTCCATCAAGCACAAAGGAATCTACCTCAAGGACAGAGCAACGGACAGAGGAATGCTCCCTCAGCAAGGAGGAATGTACCAGGCGACAGGCTTTCATAATGACTGTGGAAGAAACTGAAGCTACTGGCCAAGTTATCACTGGTAACTCTCTTTCTTTTTAAACTTTCTTTCAACCTTTATACATATCAAAATATCTTTTCCTATACCTAAACATATTCCACACAACTTAGGTACAATCTTAGTAGCCTTACTTCCAGTACCAGCACTTTTCTATACTGGAGCATCTCATGTCTCTATGTTGCAACAGTTCGTCCGAACTCATGCGATTTCAATTAAACCGCCCGTATCCAGCTGGAATGTCGGTTCAGGAAATGGCGTTCTAAAGGCAACTTTGGGATACGATCTCTGTCCAGTGGTCGTCTGCAGCAGAGAATTTTATGTTGACTTCAAGATGCTGAACATACCATTCGATATAGTTTTGGGTATGGATTGACTAAGAACTTTTTACGCTACCATCGACTGTTATAAAAGGAGGATAGTGTTCGAGATTCCAGATCATCCGGTCTTTTATTTCAAAAGTTTTGAAAACTAGGATTCTAACTTATTTAAATTGCACTAAAATCCCCCAATGTCTCACTCCTGCAGCACTTAAATACCTCAAGGGTTTCGAGATCTTCGGCAAGAAATCTAGAAAATTGTTATTGTGATCTGAGAAAGAGGCCTAGAACATCTTGAACAATGGAGAATTATGGCAGAAGATTCTTTGGGTGCCCTAAATATAATTCTCCAGAGAACTGTGAATGCTTTGAGTAGGAAAATGAAGATTTTTCTGATCAAGAGAGATTTGTTATTCAGAGGCTTCTATTCGAGAAGCAATCATTCATTGGAGAGGATAGTTAATTTCGATCTGAAGTTAAACAAATGGAAAGCAAAAATTCTGCTGAAATGAAGGAGCTGTGGATTTTGCATAGGGAAATGAGTTTGCAGGATGAAAGGTTGAAGAGGAAGACAGAGAAAGTGAAGGCTTTGAAGGAGAAATTAAAGGAGGAGGAGGAGCGGCTAATGAACAAAGAGTTGGCTCGTGGAAGAAACAAGATGAAAGCTTTATTTTATGTCTTTTTTTCTATAGTTATCCTTGCACTTGCATTTCTCTATTAGTTAGGTGTTCTGTAAGAGTTTTTATTTTTTTGGTTGCAAGGCTTGAAGAGGTCCCTATTGTGACAGCTGAATCTATCAAAAGTGTAAGTGATCATGTGTTTTGTGTTGATGGAACCGTGAAATTATTGTGAAAGCTGCAGATTGTGCTCAATTTTTTTTTACCGCAACGAAGCCCATCCAATCATCCAGATAACAGAGTACATTCATCCAAACAACAAAATATTGAAATTTATCCAAACAAAACATTAATATTCAGGATACAACCATCCAAACTACTAAATATTCGAGTTTAAATATCTTTTAACCAAGACGAAAAAAGTATCCCAGTTCGAAGATAAACACTAAAATATGCTCCAGAATTGTTGCCCAGCATCATTTCTGATTAGTTGACTCAGGTCCGAACTTTCTTGCTTCTAAGTTTTCCTTAATAGCCTGTAACAATGTATAAACAAATATATTAACAATGCTAGATTATCATAAATTTAACATACTTGGGAAAAAAATGAGAGAATTTTTTATCTCGATACCTGCGTAAAAAGCCTTGTCGGATTAGGAAAAGTACTGGACGATTGGTTAGAAAGAAGCTTGCATGTGAGGCCTGCTGTTTGATAGAGAAAAATGTTTTTGCATTTATTTTCCTTTCAAATGTGAAATAGTAATCAAAATTCGGTCACTTACGTCTTGAGGGTGGTCTTTAGAAGAAGTATGTGTTGCTGGAGAAGTTGAAGTTTTAGAGACAGCATGTGCTCTCATATCCTGTTATTGGAATACAATGAAAAAATGATAAGTCGGATTTCCAGGAGATGAGATTAATAACAAAACGTGTAAAAAAAATCAATTACTTACCATGTGCATATGTTGTGAAATGGTATTGTTTGGTTCTTGCATTCTATAACTTTGCTTATTGACATGCATGAGAACCTTTGGCGACATTTAGATGCATCAAGAATCATAAATTACTAGATAGATTAATACTAACCTTGATAAATAACAACAACAACAATATGATAAAATTAAACTACTACATTTTTTTTTCTTTCTTTCATATAAATAAGTGCAAGTTTCAGCCCTAGTACATACAAACATATAATATCATGTTATGCTTAGCTCTTAAAAGAGAATATATTCTCTTTTGAACTTTTATCACACTTAATATTTAAAACAAAAATGACATATCCTTACCTCTTCATTGTTTGGTGCTGCTAAATTTGATGTTGGGTTGGACACATAACCTGTGTCCTGATGTTTTAAGATAAGTAAAATGAATCAAACAAATTAAGAATGTTGTTGCATCATTGTGTATGATATATGAGTAATCAAATACTTACCCTTTGTATAAGATAAAAAGAAGTTATGTTTGATTGTTGCCGAGAAGAAATTGGAATTTGTACTTGAGATCCTATAACCTGAAAATGATAGATGAATAAAAAATCATAAAAATTGATCTTAAAAACTAACAACAAGATATAAGCTGGATGTGCAATACAATACGTATAGATAAGAATTATTACCCTTTTTGTGTTAGGTGGATTAGTTCAAACCTACTTCTATTTGGTACATGAATTGGTGGTCTTGAGATAGGTGCTATGGTCTGTTTTAGGATACAACAAAATTTATTATAAAAATCAAGAACAAAACAAATTTACAAGAATTTTACATGAATGGTGAAGGAAAATAAATAAGTGTTTACCTTCTCGGTTAAAAACACGGTTGATATATGTGTTTTACCGCGGCGATTTTATCTTTAACCCACAGCCATTACTACTGGAAACTTGAAATTCAACCGAGAGTTCGAGATCTAGAGTTTTTTACTGTTATAAAACTAGGGTTTTTAAGGCAGTAATTTGGGGTCGAGGTATTTTTTACCATAGTAATTTGGGGATCTAGAGTTCTTTTGGGAGGGGGAGAAAGGTAAAGAAAGGGGTTGAACGATGAAGAGGACGTGTTTTTCCCCTTTTTTTGAGTCACCGTGTGGATTTTTTACTTAAGGGTAAAATTGTAAATTCAAGCCCGCTGTTAACTCTGTTAGAGGAAAACTAACAGGGGAAAATGGTATTTAAATGCTGGAAAAATAATATTGAGGTATTTAAGTACAGAAGGGACGAAACATTGGGGGATTTTAGTGCAATTTAGCCAACTTATTTCAAAAGGCTCCTAACTATTATTACTTATATTTAAATACTCTTAATTAACAAGACTATATCTACTTCAACAAACTATTCTAAACTTAATTTGATTCAGTCCTAAATAGAACTACTCTAAATTCAGGCAGGGTATAAGCGTTTTTGTACACACTCAACTACCGTTTTAACAGTATTACCAACTGCTATTAACTAGGCCATTGTAGTTTAACTTAAAGCCTTTGGGGTAGGTTTTATAAATAGCGATCTATTGAGATTGTTTTTCAAAAGAGCTATACTTTACCTATCCATTTTGAATGCATACCCTCCCTTACCCAAGAATATCAAGGACGGGGCACACATTATAATGTCGTGCATGGATTCATGATGTTTGTCTTTTAGTTAGAAAAATGTATGAAGTCAAGCGTGTAGGTTAAGTATTAGTGTTTTCAAAAATCCTTAATCTTTGGGATCCTATATCAAAAAAATTACATATAACAACTTTTTGTCGCTTTAATTTCTAGGTTATTTTGAGAATAGTCAGTTTCCAACATGGCTCGTATTAGGCTTGTGATTTAACAAACTCGGCCCAAAGTCATATCAACCTGGCCCATTATAGGATAAAAAAATATTTTTCCTACCATGATGATAGAATCCATGTAGGTTACATGGATTATTTTGGGGGAAAAAAGGACATGATATCCGCTGAATAGAGAATTGCACTCTCTATCCCATTTTATAGCCTATAAGTGTCCTTATAGATGTGGTGGATTCCATCGTCCTGGTAGCCTTTGGTATATGGTTTTTACTTTTTGCATTACATGGAATGTTCAGGATAAGCCCAGCTCATTGTAAATTGTCAAAAAGCCATCGGCCCGCTCAGGAGTTGTCTAAGAAACCCTGGTATTTTAAAAATTGTTAAGAAGGGTATACTGTTCAAAATCATTGTGAAAAAATCCTTCAACTGTATTTCATTTAGGCCTTATATTCTATTTTAAATTCAATTACAAAAATACTTTTCCCTTCCACTAGACGGTGCGCAGATATTATATGCAACTGCTTAGATATTACAGACAACTACTTAGATATTACAGGAAACTTATGCAACTGCTTAGATGTTACATGCAGTACTTAGATATTATAATCAAATGTTTATATAGTATAGGCAACTGGCTAGATATTACATGAAAGTAGACAGCCGTTTTAGAGGTTTTCGGCGAGAAAGAAGTATATTTGGCGGGAAATATTATTTTTGGTGGTAAGAAGTATATTTGGAGGGGGAAATGAAAAAATAATAGACATTACATGCAAGTCTCCAGATATTACAGGCAGATCTCCAAATATTACAGAAAACTTCTTTGTACTATAACTGTCTTAAATCCAGCTGTAAAGGACTATCACTCCAAATGGACAAGGGGTAGTTTGGGGTTATACAAAAATACCAGTGGGAAATTGTATAACATACTGATTTTATTGGGCCCAGGGTTTTTTTAACAAGGCCGAAAAGCTCAGGGGTTTTTACACAAGTTCTGAGAGGGCCGGAGGCATTTTGACAATTTACCCAAAAAAATCCATTTACAAGATAAAATAAGAATATTGAAGAATTTTCCTTAAGATAGGATAAACATTAAAAGAACTTTAGTAAAGATTTCAGATGATTTAAATACATTTGAAAAGTTAATTATGCTTTTATTTAATAATTTTCTCAAAATATGACAATTTTTCTTTTCCGCATGTCACCTTTGAATCATATTGGTAGTTCGAATGTGAAAGCATCGTTCACTTTCTGCATTAATTAAAATAAAGGATAATTCTACAACTATTTACACCATTCTGCTCTCAAAATGCTTGCATTTGAATCTGTTGCGCTAGGCTGCGGTATGTGTTATTAATACCAACAACAACAACAATAAGTACGAACCATGCATTAAAAGTGACATTGTAGATCATGGACATGTTGACCCGTAAGTAAGCTTATATCCAGCTCAAAATCAAAAGCTTGCAAACAAAGAAACCTGGAAATTACTTGATTTATAAATTATATATATATATATATATATATATATATATATATATATATATATATATATATATATATATATATATTACACACACAGTACATGTTCGCGTTTTTAAAAACGCGAACCTGAATGAGGTCCGTTGGATCTTATATTTTTAATCAACGGTTAAAATTAATTAAGTTTAATAAATCGTTAATAAATGGAAAGTAAATATTCTACTTCCAAATTTTGTGTAGATAATACTAAAGGATTTGATATTTCTCTTTATTTTTTTCTAAAATTAAGGAGTAGAATATTTAATTTCCATTTATTAACGATTTATTAAGCTGAATTAATTTTAACCGTTGATAAAAACACAAGATCAGACGGGCCAAATTCAGGTTCGTGTTTTTAAAAACGCGAACCAGCCTATGCGCACTCTCTCTCTCTCTCTCTCTCTTCTCTCTCTCTCTCTCTCTCTCTCTATATATATATATATATATATATATATATATATATATATATAGTTTTACCACCATTCTATCGGAAGAATTTGGAGATACATCCTTCCCATTTTTCACCATTATATTAAGTTTGGGATTTGTGCTAACAATTATGAATAAAAAAATTTCATTTATTACTAAATATAATATAATTGAATGCACAAATCCCAAAATTACTCGAATGGTGAAAAAGTCGGAACCAAATCATTCTGATAGGATCCTATTCGAACAGTGTGTGTGTGTAGAAGTGCTCTATTGCAAATCGGTCCGTGTTTTTTAAAAACGGAAAATTTAAATCTACGACATATTTTAACGATCCGATCCGTTCAAGATTATCACCCTACCCACAAATTTTTGTATATGAAAAATCAAAAGATTCGAATACTTCTGGCCTATGCATCGAAGGGTGCAAAAATGAACGTTTTTTCGATAATGCAACCTAAATTTCATCCGATGCATAGGCTAGAGGTCTTCAGGTCCTTTGATTTTTCATATACATATATTTGAGGATAGGGTGATCAACTTGAACGGTTCAGATAGTTCAAATATGTCATGGATCATGATTTCCCGTTTTCAAAAACGCGGACCGGTTTGCAATGGAGCGTTCTAGCGCTCCATTGCAAACCGGTCCGCGTTTTTTAAAAATGGGAACTCTCTATCGATGATATATTTTAACGATCTGATCCGTTCAATTTGATCACCCTACTCTCATGTGTATGTGTATGAAAAATTAAAGCATTTGAAAACCTCTATCCCATGTATCAGATGAAGTTTATGTTGTTATATTGAAAGACATTCATTTTGCACACATTAGATACATGCGTTGGAACTCTTAAAATCCTTTCATTTTTCATACACATATACATGAGGGTATAGTGAATAAATTGAATGGTTCGGATCGTTTAAATATGCCATGGATCGAGAGTTTCCATCTTTAAAAAGCACGTGTGTATATATATATATATATATATATATATATATATATATATATATATATAATGTGAACACGGGATGCAATTGCTCTCATGATTATTGATATATATGTCACTCAAACGAATTGTCTGTTCAATGTCGAAAAAGAATCACTAGTTATTGGCATGTGCAATGCATGTGAAGAAAATTAATGTTTTGTGATATTTATATGTTTGTGAGAGAGAGCGAGAGAGAGAGCGCGAGAGAGAGAATCTAAAGTTTCAAAAATCCGAAGAAATAATTCATAGGACTAATAAAAAACCCGATCTGATTTAAACCGACCAACCCTACCAGACACGACCAATTTCTATCGGTTTGTGAGAAATGTCGGGTTGGGTCTTGCCAGAAAAACATAATAATCGGTTATCGGGTCGGGTATCGGATTTGGAATTTTCAAACGACCGATTAAATATCCTATATTTTATAAACCTCCCCCTATTTCTAACCCAAATTTTTACTCTCCAAATTACGCAGCATCCCTCCTGAGCCTCCTCTAACTCCTCTGTAGAGCTTTCCCTTGAACTTGAAATTTCTTCGAAGTGGTTTTCTCTCGAATATCCCCACCTCGAAAGTCGAATATTACTCAGTTACTCTAATGGCTTTCATGAGGAAATTGCAACCCCAGTCTCCCTCATGAGGAAATTCCAACCCTAGTCTTGAGTCTTTTCACTCGATTCATCGAATATCTGGACTCTAATTCATCGAATCTCTGGTTATCCTTCAACTTCGGCCTCAAATCCATTATTCTTTGATTTGGGAATTTCTGGAATCGCAACTCTATAACTACAAGCATGACCGAGCAAGCAACTCAACAAGATATAGCAAGCATATCTCCTACAGCTCCTCCACCTCCTGCAGCAGCAGCTGACCCTCAGGTATATTCATTTGTAACTTAGCCCCTATCTGTCACGCCCCACTTCCCAAAAGAGCGGGAGCAGGCAGGTGATAAGGCCCACGACGTATTTATTCTGGGATGGACCTTTCTCGAAACAAATACGTTAAGTGTTGTAAGCAATATAAAATGTAACAAGAATAACATGATACTGAAATTTCCAACAAACATTTTATTTACATTCCAAATAGTTTACAACTGATTACAAGATATCAAGTACAATAACAAAGAGCCTTAAACATGAGGCATACTGGAAAAGTAAAGTGCGGAAAGAAAACTAGTAGTCGGCCTGTGGTGCAAGCAGAGAGTATGACTCGGCGCAATCTCATCCGTCCTTACGCCACCTGATGAACATTCCAAAGATAGAAAAAAACAGGGTGGAATGCTCGCCAGCGAACTTACTGTTGGGTTGCACCCCGGTTGACCGAGTCAAAATCAAGATCAACCCCAAACCTGGTGGGCCCAAGCCCAGGTCAAGCGGGCCCATGCCCAAGTCGAGCCCGCGGCCAACCTCCCCATTCCAACAATAAAATCATGTAATAAATAATTTTTTATGAAACTTTTTACGCACGAATGGGCATAAAGCTAAATTTTTGTAAAGCCATGGCTTATGTGCAAAAAAGAAATGGCACATGAGCCATGGGATGGGCAAAATACCATTTTGAAAAGCCCAAAGGGCTATATGTAAATGTGTAAGCCAATATAAGAAAACATGATGTTGAATAAAGGATAGACTTTTTCATTCCCCTCAAAATCTAGGGTTTGTGTTTCTTTCCCCCTTTCTGAAGATTTTAAACCTTCTTCTTTCTTTTGAATTAAATCAAGAGTTTTACTCTTCCTTTTATAAAACTAAATAGTTTTTCACCACAAAACCCACAAAGGAGAACTCAGATCTTCCATCAGATCTCAGAAAGAAGAGATTTTTAAAATCTCACATCTCTTGATCTTCAAGATCCTGCGAACAGAGGAGAAAGAAAGAGATCCATCTCCAGAAACTCCACTTTGGGGAAGAACTAGGGCTCAAGGGGAGAAGCCCTTTATCAGCTTCAAAACATCCTACGAGTTTAACTCCTCACACACACACAAAAAAAAAAATAATAATAATAAGTGCTCATTTCTGGGAGTACAACTTCCATTGCAGGGACCAAGTTGCTTTTGCCACTCGAACGCCCACGTGCTGACATGTAGGGCGCTTGCGCCCAAAGCGCTAGCGCCCGAGCGCCCACGTGCTGACACGTGGGGAGCTAGCGCTCAAAGCGCTAGCGCCCTTGCGCTCAAAGTGCTAGCGCCTGAGCGCCCACGTGCTGACACGTGGGGCTCTAGCGCCAGCGCCCTTACGCTCAAAGCGCTAGCGCCCGAGCGCCCACGTGCCTGGCACGTGGGACGCTAGTGCTCAAAGCGCTAGCACTCTAGCGCTAGCACCCAAAGCGCTGGCGCTTTTTCCCACGCATCCTTTGGATGCCCCTTTTCCTTTTTTTTATTTTATTTTATTTTATGTATATGTATATACACATACACACACACATACTCTACAACACTATCTCTCTCAAAAAAATTTTGGGCCGGGGCGCTGCCCCGCACTCCGTAAGGGGGCTGCTAGCCCCCTTGACCCCCAGCCCACTATCCGAGTAGCGGGCCCCCCGTAAAAACTCTGCGGGCCCCCCGATATATCCAAAACCCCTTCAAAACACAACACTGCACGTTGAGTTCGCATAACCAGTTTAACCCGTCAATCGGAGATTCCCTCGCTCCAAAGGCGAGGGGTAATTAACGGCAGCTTAGTCCGCGGCTGCCGGAGATTCGGATCCCCACAATCAATAAACCCCAGCCTATTCTAGGCAGGGGGAATCTGTAATACGCCTGACAAGCACGCGCGTATTCCCATCTTAATAGTGTGACGAAAAACACCCTACAGATTCTGGCACGCCCGGTAGGACCTTTCTCTCCTCCCATATTTCGGGTTAAACGTTCATGCGAACTCAATCAATATACATATCGACTTCCTGTACTGAAATCATGCTTCTTTTTGCAGGTTAACAAATTTCAAATTGCAATCTTTGGTCGCATCAAAAATGTCTCCAAGGACAAGCTCAGCTCTCGACACAGCTCCCATCTTCTACACGATGAAGATGGACGCCAGGACGGTCCTTCCGGCCAGTCTCGGGTGATAATGGGAAGAGCCCCCGCTACCATTCGGCTCTATCCTATTCGTGTCAGCAAACGCCATCCCAGTTCCTCAAGCCCCGGTGGCAGACAAACCGGTCTCGAAAGGCAAGAGGCCAAACGTGGTGGTCTTGAAGGAGCCCCAACTCAAACGCAAGTCGGTGTTTGAACAACTCTCCTTGGTCCCAGCTGGGGGCAAGGACATCAACACCAACAAAGCAACAAAGCGTCTCGAGCAAGCTCCTGCGGTGCCCCTAACAACTGCTCGATCGGGTGTCTTCTCTAAGCTCCCCGCTAATCGACTCACGGTGGCTTCCCAGGAAACAGATGCCCGCCAAGCCCTTAAAATTGAGGAGTTAAGACAGAAAAGGCTCAGATATAGAGTCAACCAAAGGGTTAGGGCTCCTGCTAGGCTGAACCTCATGAGGTTCGAAGAATAGGGTTACCCCGCCAAAGATGAGGAAATGGCTGGATATATGGTCCACACTGTCTACATGGTGGGCACGTGCAACAAAAGTAAGGACGGGGCCACCACATCTCAAATCAAATCTGGCTTGAATGTGGTTGCCGCTTCCCAAGAACAGATACCTCCGCTGGATGATGAAAACCCTCTCGACGAGGATGATAGGCAGAAAGACCCCTCAGTTCATGTAGAGTCAAGCTCAGACAGCGAAGAAGAGCCGACTTTCCGCCCTAGGACCGCGGAGCAAGAGCTCTGAAAGCAGCTCAGGAACAAAGACAAGGAAATGGCCAAACTCTACTCCAAAATTGACGACTTGACGAATGTCGTGATGCAGCTCACGGCCCGACTTGCCTCTCAGCCGCCCAATCAAGCTCAGGGCTCTGCTCGTGAACCGGGAAACGGTGTCCCAAGGCAGCCGACGCCTATTCCCTCAAATCCAAAGGTGGACGGATCGTACGAAAGTCAGTCGCATCCTATCTCGAGAAATGTCTTGGCTACCGATGACAGTAGCCCGCTAACTCAAGATCAAATCATGGATTTGGTTGCCAGCAAAGTCAAAATATTGGTGGCCGAAGCTGAAGAGAAAAAAGATATCAGCAGTAGTGGGAGACCATATCCTGCTCGGTATGATCTGGTGTTTCTTAGCGGCTATGTCATCCCCAAATTCGGAAGATTCGATGGGACGGGAAATGCGAATCAGCACAACGCCCACTTCAAAGCTTCATGCGGGAATACTGGGAGCAATGACGCGCTTCTCCTCCGCCAGTTCGTTAATGGCTTGGCCGATGTTGCTTTCGACTGGTACGCGAGCATACCGGATGGCTCCGTCACAACTTTCGTCCAAATGGAGTCTCTGTTTCGGTAGAGGTTCATGAGCGTTAGCGATAAGATCATCATCGTCGACCTCGTAAGGACCAAGCCAAAGAACAACGAAAGCAGCATGGATTTTATAACCCGATGGCGCAATCTCTACGTCAAATGCGAACCGCCGATAGAGCAGGACCAATCTGTCAGTCTCCTCGTCGGAAATCTCAACAATTGGATGGCCTCGTTTCTATGCACCGCGGGTCTCAAAACATTCTAAGAGCTGACCAGGAAAGTCCAGATGTTGGAACGCTCAAAGCAGGAGTCCTCTGACTCCCAAAATAACAATAGGTCCTCGAGAAACTGAAAGGACGAAAATCACAAAGGCGGAAACTCCAATGATTCTGAATCTTTCAACACTTCGGCTAACCGAAATAAGCAAGGGTTGAGCTGGCCTAATGCCAACTAGCCTCGGAAGCCAGTGTTCGGAGAGGGAGGAGAATCTCCACTGAAAGAGAAGCTGGATAAGGTCTATTCCTTCAGAAGGGACAAAATCCGTAAAATATTCAAAGACGCCCTGAGGAACGGTCTACAACTGCCAGAGTAAAAAAGACCGCAGGAAGCGAATATGACCGACGACCCTAAATATTGCCCCTATCACCGAGTGATAGGTCATGCCATTGAGGACTGCTTCATCTTCAAACATTGGGTCGAAAAGCAATACAAGGCAGGAGAGATAGAACTGTCTAAAGGCTTGTTAACAAACAGTCCAGCTGCGACCGCCAATTTCATACAAACGGAGACCAAAGTTCTTCGTGAAAATGATTCTCTCAGATATCTGCCTTTCTCTGAAAACAATTGACCACCACGTCGTTAAATCGGGAACACCAGCATCGACCACCACGTCACTAAACCGGGAACAGTCGACCACCACGTTATTAAACTGGGAACAACCGGCCTCTAAGTCGTTAAACTGGGAATGTAAAAGAAATAATGTAAATAAACAAAAAAATGTGTAAATAAAAGAAAATAATATTAAAATGCCGAAATGATGGGGTAACTCGTAATAAAAATCAGCGAGTAAAAATAAAAATGAAAATAAAACCGAAATGATGAGGCAACCGCGAATAAAAAGCCGAAATGATAGGGTAATTGCGACCTTCGCGATAAGAAAAGCTGAAATGATAGAGCAATCGCGGTAAAACAAAAAAAATACAAAAACAAAAAAGAACAGCGAATAATGAGTCGCTCCTGGTACCATATTCCAGTGCAGCGGTGCAGACGCCAACAAAGTTCCAAAATTTTTCCGGCCCTACGGTCTGGATCATACATCCTGCAAAACCGTATACAATCCACGGGCGTAAAACAATCCCAATCTCTCCCAAGTCCTACCGGTGAGACTACATTCAAAGTCCCACAAAAAAATGGTATGTCCACAACCAAAATGGGCACGGATGAAAACCCGAAAGGGCTCCGTGAGTAAAAACAGCAGGACTGCCGGCGAGTCTGTGAAAACCCGAAAGGGCGCAAACGCGTAAAAAAAAGAGATGAAATGCACTCGCAAAGTCCTCTCGACTTTGTGAGGAGAAAATTCCAGCGTGAGATCCTTACGACTCACGAAGGAGCAACACACTTAGGAGTCCCCACGACTCCTAAGGAGAAAATACACCTACGAGATCCTTTTGACTCGTAGGGAGAAAATGCTTTTATGGGACCCTTACGGCCCATAAAATTGAAAAGCCTTAGGGGATAGGGATCTAAACCTGTCTCCTAAGCCACCAATTCCCAAATCCTCTCGGGGAAAATGATGAGTTGCTCCTGGCATTATTCCAGTGCAGCAATGCAGATGCCAAACCAAAACCAATTCCCAAATCCTCTCATGGCAAATGATGATTCGCTTCTGATACCATATTCCAGTATAGCGATGCTGATGTCAACCCAAATCAAATCAAACTAACAACCTCTGCGGCGGAATCATGCTCCGTCCCAGAGTTTACCCCATGTCGAAATCAAGCTTCGCCTCGGTGTATCTGCCTTTCCTGTCGGAATTATGCTTCGGCTCGGAATCAACCAACGACCTCCTCGTAGGAATTATACTCCGCCTCGGAATCAAGTCAACCAGCAAGCTCTGTGTCGGAATTATGCTTCGTCTCAGAATGCATCCCGTGTCGAAATGATGTTTCTCCTCGGTGTATCTGCCTTTCCTGTCGGAATTATGCTTCGGCTCGGAATCAACCGACGATCTCCTCGTCGGAATTATGCTCCGCCTCGGAATCAAATCAACCAACCAGCTCTGTGTCGGAATTATGCTTCGTCTCAGGATGCACCCTGTGTCGAAATGATGCTTCGCCTCGGTATACCTGCCTTCCCTATCGAAATTATGCTTCGTCTCGGAATCAAGTCAGCCAACAAGCTCTGCGCCGGAATCATACTTCGTCTCAGAACGTACCCCGTGTCGAAATCATGCTTCGCTATGGAGTATTTGCCTTCCTTGTTGGAATTATGCTTCCCCTGGGAATCAACCTCTGCATCGAAATTATGCTTCGGTCAGAATGTCTGCCGCTAGTCGGAATTATGCTCCACTCTTTGGAATGATGCTCCGATCCCTGGAATCATGCTCGGCTCATCGGAATGATGCTCCGACCCCTGGAATCATGCTCCTCTCTTCGGAATGATGTTCCGATCCTCGGATTGATGCTCCGACCCCTGGAATCATGCTCTGCTCTTCGGAATGATGCTCCGACCCCGGAATCATGCTCTGCTCTTCGGAATGATGCTCCGACCCCGGAATCATGCTCCGCTCTTCGGAATGATGCTCCAACCCCGGAATCATGCTCCGCTTTTCGGAATTATGCTCCGACTCTTTGGAATGATACTCCAACTCTGGAATTATGCTCCGCAAATCGAAATGATGATCTGATCCCCAGGAATCGTGCTCCCCGGGATGATGCTCTGCCCCTGGAATGATGTTCTGCCTCGAAGTCCAACTTCAAAATCCATCAATTTCGTGCACACAATTCATGAATGCGGTGTGCATTCATTGATGGGTCAAAATTTGCACCCTGGTTGAAACCCCAAACCAGGTGGGCCCAAGCCCAGGTTAAGCGGACCCATACCCAAGTCGAGCCCGCGGCCAGCCTCCCCATGCCAACAATAAAATCATGTAATAAATAATTTTTTATGTAATTTTTTACGCATGAATGGGCATAAAGCCAAATTTTTGTAAAGCTCATGGCTTATGTGCAAAAAAGAAATAGCACATGAGCCATGGGATGGGCAAAATGCCATTTTGAAAAGCCCAAGGGGCTATATGTAAATGTGTAAGTTATATAAGGCAACATGATGATGAATAAAGGATAGACTTTTTCATTCCCCTCAAAATCTAGGGTTTGTGTCTCTTTCCCCCTTTCTGAAGGTTTTAAACCTTCTTCTTTCTTTTGAATTAAATTAAGAGTTTTACTCTTCCTTTTATAAAACTAAATAGTTTTTCAACACAAAACCCACAAAGAAGAACTCAGATCTTCTATCAGATCTCAGAAAAAAGAGATTTTTAAAATCTCACATCTTTTGATCTTCAAGATCCTGCCAACAGAGGAGGAAGAAGGAGACCCATCTCCAGAAACCCCATTTTGGGGAAGAACTAGGGCTCAAGGGGAGAAGCCCTTCATTAGCTTCAAAACATCCTAGGAGTTTAACTCCTCATATACATACACACACACACACACAAAATAATAAGTGCTCATTTTTGGGAGTACAACTCCCATTGCAGGGACCAAGTCCCTTTTGCCGTCCAAACCCCACGTGCTGACATGTGGAACGCTAGCGCCCGAGCGCCCACGTGCTGACACGTGGAACGCTAGCACTCAAAGCGCTAGTGCCCAAAGCGCTAGCGCCCGAGCGCCCACGTGCTGACACATGGGGCGCTAGCGCCCAAAGCGCTAGCGCCCGAGCGCCTACGTGCCTGGCACATGAGGCGCTAGCGCTCAAAGCGCTATCGCACTAGCACTCTTGCGCTCAAAGTACTAGCACCCAAAGCGCTGGCGCTTTTTACCACGCACCCTTTGGATACCCCTTTTCCTTTTTTTAATTTTATTTTATATATATGTATACACACACACACACATACTCTACAACACTATCTCTCTCAAAAAATTTTGGCCGGGGCGCTGCCCCGCACCCCGCAAGGGGGCTGCTAGCCCCCTTGACCCCCAGCCCGCTATCCGGGTAGCAGGACACCCATAAAAACTCTGCGGGGCCCCCGATATTTACAAAACCCCTTCAAAACACAACACTGCATGTTGAGTTCGCATGACCTGTTTAACCTGTCAATCGGAGGTTCCCTCGCTCCAAAGGCGAGAAGTAATTAACGACAGTTTAGTCCGCGGCTGCCGGAGATTCGGATCCCCACAATCAATAAACCACAGCCTACCCTAGGTAGGAGGAATCTGTAATGCGCCTGACAAGCGCGCGCGTATTCCCATCTCAATGGGGTGACGAAAAACACCTTACACTTACGCTCGGTAAGTTTCCAAAAAGGATAAGAATGTGAATGTGGTAAAGGACAACATGTATGTAGAATATGAATTCTAATATTGTTATATAAGGGTGTCAATTAAACCTATCAACTATATGCACATGGTAAGCTATCATGAGTATGAAAATATAACATGAACATGGTAAACAAGTGTAGCATGGCCGTATAGTGTAGATATAGTGAACATGAAGTGTACTGTCCATGTGTCCTAAAGAGGTCACTAAAATGGTAAACTATTCTAACGACAGTTCAAATATGAATGCCAACCAATCTCAAGAGTATTCTTGAACTCAAGGGAAGGGCCCATGAGCAAGGAATCACGAGCCCGAATCAAGAGTGTTAGTAACGGGATTTCGACCGTCGTCGAAATATTCCAAACCCAAGAGCAGGACCCCAGAGTCTTAGAAACACGGGCCTTCATGATAGATTGCTTGTGTTAGCAGATATGGATTCATGAACTAGAGGACTCCTGAGATTTCATTGGGTTCATACTTAAACCACCCCAACACCCCTTGTAATCTAATCTTACAATTATGGTCACAAGTCTTGCTCGAATAAATGAATACATAAAAGAGGTAGCATTTCAATATTCAAGTCGAGTTCATGTATTCATGTCAAGTTCAAGTATTCATGTCAAGTCTACACTGTAAGTCCATTTTACCACCCCAGTCCTTACAGGGAGGCGGAATAGGTAAAAAACGATTTTTGACGCAAGGTAACATGGACTAGAAATGGAGGATCTTTGCTAAACAAAAACCTATCAAACTAACTATAAGTTTAGCTACTCGGTTAGAAGGTTATACCTAGGTCTTGAACTCCTTCTCATCTTGCTCCTTGGAGTTGTTTGAACGGCTCCTCCTCGTCGTCTTCTCTTTGCCGAAGAAGGATCCACCCGAAGGCCTCTACCTTGAGCCTTCTACCTCAACCTAGAGGTAACTAAAGTACTTGGCTTGCTAAACCTACAACCTTAGAATGAGTAGAGAGGAGTTTTGGTGATTATATCTCAAGAGCTCATGGTTCTCAACACATGAGAGATGAGAGATTTGAGAGAGAGTAAGAGGATGAGCTAAACATATGAGAGAGAAAGAGCAAGAAAGAATGAGAGACCTTTTTGCAACCATACTCTTATATGAGAGAATAATGAATTAATAATAATAATTAAAAAGAAATTGTGATGGTTCATTTGGAATGACCATTATCATTTCGCATTAAATGAAAATTGCAAGAATCAAGAAGCATCTTTCATATGAAATGATGATGGTCAATATGTCAACAATAATCAACTGGTCAACCAAAGTCAAAATGTTAACATAAGTCAAATGGTCAACCTAACTATGGCACAATTATCTTTAATTAATATCATTAATCATATCTCTCATTCTCATTAGGGTTTGGAAAAAGTCAACGGTCAACAACCTTAATGAGAATCCTCTGCCTCTGTCAACTGTGCATACACACCCACACCCGTATTCCGAGAAACACGAATATAATGAGACAAAACCAATCCCAAAACAAATACTAAGATCTGGCTTAAACCAAAGCCCGCTAGTAATAACTGCCCGGACACCAAACGTGCACAAGTGCGCAGATGTGAACGAACCCCGTCGCAAAACCATGCGACCTCTACTCTGTTTTGCCCAAAGGCGAATAGCTCTCTGTGTGGGACTCTAAAGACTCGACACTACGCTGGAAGTGGGTTTAACCACAGGCCGCAAGCGGTACTAGCTGTACGTAACGGTCCTCAGGTAGATGCCGATAAGAAGACTGATGAGGTGAACCCATCCGAACTCCTACTGAGCCTGAATGTGACAATCTCCGTACAGTCCGGTCTGTTCGTCTGAGAATATCGCATGGCGGGCCTAGGGGGCGGTAAACGTCAGCCCCCTAATAGTGGTACAAGTCGTGTCGGAGTGTAGCCCAGAACACCCTGAGATAACACTGGAAAACCTACCAGTATATCTCGCTTGTCCTGGCCAGGGACTTCGTGTAATGGCTCTCCTAGACACAGCGCGATATGAACCCCCAATACCAGGAGAGACGAATCCTGTCTAACCGTCACTGCCTCCAAGTGCTTCGGGACTGCACCCAACTGCTACCTATTTGCACGACTTATTTGAGCCGTGGTAGGGTAGCAATCTAAGAACAGTGGGAACACACTCGAGGCGAAGTGACAGTGTCATGTCAGCGGACTAAGCTGTACTCATGTCACCTGAGAACTGATAACTGACGATAGGCATAGTCCCAACCAACAGTTCCCGACGAGTCATGTCCGATGTACTTGTAACCTAACGAGCACCCGCATACTATCTCAAGTACGACGTACTAATGGCTGTGGGACAGACCATTTCCTCTGCTGGGATGAGAAGCGCATACGCTAGTCTATTCCGGAGTATCGATGCCCCGTCTCGATAATCCAACGACTATGGACCTGTATAAGGATGTGCTTATAGATTACCCAGCCCCCACTAGTGTGACTGCCATCACAACGCTGGTAATCAAGCAAAGATCCTAAGGGCTCCACTAATGTGTATAGGCGATATGCTAAAAGAAACACATGCACACATTAAAGTAGAAACAAACCAAATAGCATACTACCATTTCGAGCAAGATTGTCTATACAACTGTGAATATCCTAAGCTTCCATTAAGTAATATACAAACTAGTATGATACAGTAATGACCTCTAGGGCATATACACTAACAATCTCCCACTTGCACTAAGGCCATGTACTGGCGTATCGAAGACCTATCATCTTGATCAGTCGCTTGAACTGAGTCTGGGGTATGGCCTTCGTGAATGGATCTGCAGTGTTATCTTCTGTAGCAACCCTCCGAACCTCGGTCTCCCGGCGATCCACGATCTCCCTGATCAGGTGATACTTCCTCAAGATGTGTCTGGACTTCTGATGGGACCTGGGTTCCTTCGCTAAAGCTATAGCCCCGTTGTTGTCACAATACAGAGGTATTGGATCAACAATGGACGGAACCACCTGAAGTTCTATCAAGAACTTCCTCATCCAGACGACTTCTTTTGCGGCATCAGATGCAGCGATATATTCCGCTTCCATCGTCGAGTCAGCAACGGTTTCCTGTTTGGAACTCTTCCAACACACCGCCCCTCCATTGAGGGTAAAGACATAACCCGACATGGATTTGGAGTCATCCTTGTCACTCTGGAAGCTGGAGTCAGCAAAGGCCTCCATCTGGAGGTCTTTTCTGCCGTAAACCAAAAACATATCCTTAGTCCTTCTCAGGTACTTCAGAATGTTCTTTACCGCTATCCAGTGCTTCTCCCCAGGGTTTGACTGATACCGGCTTACCACACTCAGTGCATAAGCTACATCTGGTCTGATACATAACATCGCATACATTATAGAGCCTACCGCAGAGGCGTAGGGTATAATAGACATGCGATCCCTTTCCAAATCAGTCTTGGGAGACATCTCTTTGGAGAGAGTGATCCCGTGAAAAGCTGGTAAATTACCGCGCTTGGAATCTTCCATACTGAATCTTTTCAGTATGGTGTCGATGTACGTGGACTGTGAAAGTCCTAATATCCTTTTGGACTTATCACGATGGATCCGGATCCTCAGAATGTAAGAGGCATCACCCAGGTCTTTCATGGAGAACCTGTGTGACAAGAACCCTTTGACAGATTGTAGCATAGGAATGTCATTTCCTATCAAGAGAATGTCATCCATGAATAACACGAAGAATACGACAGTTCGTGCTACAATTTTACTATAGATGCATGGTTCATCTGGATTTTTGATAAAGCCAAATTCTTTGACCGTCTCATCAAAACAGATGTTCCAACTCTGCGATGCCTGCTTCAGTCCATAAATGGACTTAAGCAACTTGCACACCTTCTCGCTGCTCCCACTCTGAATGAAACCCTCTGGCTGGTCCATATAGACACACTCCTCTAAATTTCCATTTAGAAAAGCGGTCTTTACGTCCATCTGCCAAATCTCATAATCGTGGAAGGCAGCAATGGCAAGAAGGATCCGAATGGATTTGAGCATAGCCATTGGAGAAAAGGTTTCGTCATAGTCCAAATCAGGTCTTTGACGAAAATCCTTTGCAACAATTCTAGCCTTATAGGTCTCAACCTGTCCATCTACACCAATCTTCCTTTTGAAGATCCATTTGCAGCCTACGGGTTTTACCCCTTCTGGAGCAACGTCCAAAGTCCATACTTTGTTGGTGTACATGGACTCCATTTCGGTCCGCATTACATCCAGTCATTTTACCGAGTCAGCGCTCTGAATGGCCTACTGGAAGCTAGTCGGCTCATCATTATCAATGATGCAATCCTCTCTATCCCCGTCTATGAGAAAACCGTAGTATCTCTCGGACGGATGAGACTGCCTACTACTCCTGCGGAGCGGAGCAGAAATGTCCTGTTCTTTCGAACCTTCTGGTTCTACTAAGCTTTCAGTAATACCTTGTGGTTCTGGAATTTCTTCCAGTTCTATTGCGCTCCTACTTATCTGATTTTCCAAAAATTTAGTTTCCAAGAAGCAGGCATGACGAGAAACAAAAACCTTTTATTCCTCTGTGCAATAGAAGAAATATCCCTTAGAGTTCTTTGGATATCCCACAAACTTGCACTGTACTGAGCGTGCCTCGAGTTTGTCCGCATGCTGCTTTTTGACAAAAGCTGGACATCCCCATGTCTTAATATGCTTAAGATAGGGTTTCTTCCCACTCCACATCTGATATGGTGTGGTAGGCACTGTCTTAGTTGGAACTCGGTTCAAAAGATATGCAGCTGATTCTAGTGCATATCCCCAGAATGATCACGGCAACTCAGCGTTACTCATCATGGAACGTACCATATCCAATAGGGTTCGGTTCCGTCTCTCTGATACACCATTATGTTGTAGGGTGTATGGAGGAGTAAGTTGAGAGAGAATTCCATTCTCTTTTAAGTAACCCAGGAACTCGGCACTCAAGTATTCACCACCTCGATCAGATCTCAGTGTCTTGATACTTTTGCATGTTTGTTTTTCTACTTCATTCTTGTATTCCTGGAATTTTTCGAAGGCTTCAGATTTATGTTTCATTAAGAAGACATATCCGTACCTTGAAAAATCATCCATAAAAGTAATGAAGTAAGAATAACCACTTCGCGTATGTGTAGACATTGGACCGCATACATCGCTGTGTACGAGTCCCAAGAGCTCGCTCGCTCTTACTCCGTATCCAGTGAACGGGGTCTTTGTCATCTTTCCTTTGAGATATGATTGACAAGTTGCATATGATTTATATTCGAACGGATCCAAATATCCTTCTTTATGCAACTTAGTTAACCTTGTCTCATTATTGTGACCCAGTCTACAATGCTATAAGAAAGCATGATTTATTTCTGGAGAATTTCTTTTGTGTGTATTCTGGACATTGAAAATCTGTGGTTGGTTCAAAACGTATATACCGTTGCTTAATGTACCCGACCCGATCAAAACATGATTAAGCTGAATGTTTACAACATCGCTTACAAATGCAAAATCATAACTTTCTTTAGACATTAAAGATACAGATATGATATTACAAGTCGCACTGGGTACAAAATAACAGTCAGGCAAAACCAAAACATGTCCATCTGACAATCCCAAGTGATAGTCCCCCACGGACTCAGCATCCATGCCAGCTCCGTTTGCAACTCTGAGGGTCATATCACCTGCCTTCAAAAACCTACGCTTTCTCAGTGTCTGCAAAGAATTACAGATATGAGATCCTGATCCGGTATCCAATACTCAGGAAGTAGAGTTTACTGATAGACAGTTTTCAATTACATACACACCTGAAGCCGAAGCCACAACTTGCTTCGGGTCCTGGTTCCTGGCCTTCCAAGCCCTGCAATCTTTCTTCCAGTGTCCTTTCTTATGACAATAAAAGCACTCTTCCTTCCCCACAAGCTGTCCCACTACCTTTGCTACCTTTGCCTTTCCCTTGGCTTCCACTTTACTAACACCGCCCCTTCGTTTGGTGGGGGTCTTCTTCTTCTTTCCCTTGGCTTTTGCCTTGGACCTAGAAGAGGAAGGTCCTCCAACAGAAAAAGTGGATGTTTCCCTTACTTTCTGTAAGGTGCCCTCTGCACTCCTCAACATGTCGAGAAGTTCCGGAAGTTCAACTTCTTTTCCTTGCATGTTGAAGTTCAGGATAAACTGAGCGTAAGTAGAAAGAAGGGACTGGAGAATCAAGTCAGTGTAGAGCTCGTTCTCTAACGTGGTCCCGAGGTCCGTGAGCTCTTCAATATAGCCAATCATCTTAAGCACGTGTTCCGCTACAGATGATCCGACGACCAATCTCGCCGAAAACAACTTTTTCGAGACTTCGTATCTGGCGATACGGGATTGCTCTCCATATAGTTCCTTAGTATATATGGAGAAATATGGATTCAAGGTCCATATTCTCGTGCCTCCTCTGATGTTCATTGTCCATAGAGGTAAGTACGGGGCACTTGACCTTCGCACAATCAATCTCCCAGGTCTTACGGATTTCCTTATCCGCGACGCTGGATTGAGGACCTGGGACAGGGGGAGCTTTGGTGGTAAGGAGATACCCCAACTTGTCATAAGTGATTGCCATTTTAACATTCCTGAGCCAATCTTTGTAGTTTGGCCCTGTCAGTATATTTTTATCTTGTAGTAACTTAAGTCCGGTCATGATGTTTGGTCGCTGCAATTAGGAGAGAGAGAAGAAAAACTTTAGCATGATGCTCTTGCAAGTTTAGAGTGGTTTTTAGTTTTTCTAAACAGGATGATTCCCACTGTTTCTCGAATCTTTCCTCAAACCAAAAAAGAAGAATTAGTCGGGATCAATCTCACCGTACAATACTTGCTTAACCGTTCAGCCAGGACAGTGTTGGTACTTCGAGGGAGGTTTTACGACGCTTTCGCGAAGTTCCTTAATTAAATAACCTCTTTTCCCTTTGGGCCTAGCCCCGCTAACACCTTTCTAGACACCTACTTGGGTTATAGCATTGATCGTTAAGTGAGAAAGTTTCCCGAGGAGTAGCATATACTCACAGTAGGATCGGGATCCAAATATCATCGTGTGATAAAGCAGAAGGAATCCTACCAGAATCATCACACTCCAAATGGTATGCAGCACTAGCAGGTTTCAGTTTCTTTAGAAACCCCCGATGTGGATTTTTGCCCTATGCTCTTATGACCTTGACTTTGGCCAACAAATCATAAGTCACATGTCAAGTTCTACCCGTCATTTTCTAGGTTAATTTGAACCCACCCGTACCTACCCTTGACTTTGGCCAACAAGGCAGTACGACTGTCCCAAACCAACGCATCTATCTATACTACATATGAATATCCAATAGCTACCAATCACTATGCCTTGACTTTGGCCAACAAACACAGCTTGAATACTATTGACTATCCATATGAAATGACGGATGGTTACGAATGGTTTTGGCGAAACCGTGAACGTAGTGAACTTGATATAATCGAAGGAACGTGATAGCTTTTAAAAGGAGTGGTTCAAGTTCCGCGTTTTAAAAGTTTTCTGTTTTGAAAAGAAACTGAGTGGTTTTGAAATTGTTCCAACGACTTAACTTTGGTTTATTTTCTTGCATTAATTTAATGTGTCCCATCAATTAATTCTACTATTGCAGAAAACAACGAAAATATGATGTACGCTTATACCATCCGCATTCGCCAAGGGGCCCCATCATCATCCGTTAGGTTACTTAACTAACGACGGAGCGGGGGCTGGACTAGCGCGGATGCAAAACATAAGTAACGCCTACTAGGTATCATATATAGATATATACATTCGTCAGATACAATGATAGCCATTCCAGATCACAGATGAACACATTGGATATGCTAGGAATCCGCGTTTCGTTCGAGCCTGTAACGAAAGACGGATTACACGGTCGCGATGAATAGCCAAACCCCACCCTAGACCCCTACGGGTGCGGCAAAATACCCGCCAAGTATCCGAAGTGAAGCAACCTCCCTCAACAACGTGAGTAGGCCACTCGGCACTTCAAAATACCCGGTAGTTTGTGCACCCCACCTTGGGTCTATCCTAGGAGCATAAACAGTAAAAGAAATAATATACAATGGCGGCTACAATCTCATCCCGGAAGTGCGGCCATAAAATAATATTACATCAATTTACATATTACATCAAATGAAAGATAAAGAAAACTCTCATCTCACAACCCCCGGCTATTCATCCGCGACAATCCAACGAGTTCATATACACAATTCAACAACATTACAGATCACAGATATGCACAACCCCCACTAATCGACGTATAGCGATTAGTCGACGTTCAGTGCATATATCACATTACAAATATAACCATTTAGCAAAAGTTTGTAGAATTTCGATCAAAATACCAATTTGTAACTACCCCAAACGCAATATTGTTCTCTGGAAATTCTGGGCAGAAACAAAATATTTTAAAAATCACAGAATACCAAACTGAACAAACTGCAGCAAACCCGAGTTGCGGCCGAGTCAACTCAGCCGTGGATCCGCGGCGAAATGCGTGGTTTCACCGTGCTTCCGCGGCGCGTTGACTGAGTCGTGGGCTCATTTTTCCTGGTTGTTTCTAAAAAACCCTGCACCGATTTTTAAGGTATGTGGAATTATTTTTAGAGCAATTTTAAAAATCGGCAGAAAGTATATGTTTTTGACATGTTTCGCGATTTTTTTCGGATCGAAGTTCCAAACACTTTGCTAACATGCTAGTTATTGTTTAGTTAGGCTCTGATACCACTGTAAGTTCACGTTACCCACCCCGGTCCTTACAGGGAGGCGGAATAGGTAAAAAACGATTTTTGACGCAAGGTAACATGTACTAGAAATGGAGGATCTTTACTAAACAAAAACCTAGCAAACTAACTACAAGTTTAGCTACTCGGTTAGAAGGTTATACCTAGGTCTTGAACTCCTTCTCTTCTTGCTCTTTGGAGTGGTTTGAATGGCTCCTCCTCCTCGTCTTCTCTTTGCCGAAGAAGGATCCACCCGAAGGCCTCTACCTTGAGCTCCTATCTCAACCTAGAGGTAACTAAAGTGCTTGGCTTGCTAAACCTAGAACCCTAGAATGAGTAGAGAGGAGTTTTGGTGGTTATATCTCAAGAGCTCATGGTTTTCAACACATGAGAGATGAGAGCTTTGAGAAAGAGGAAGAAGATGAGCTAAACATATGAGAGAGAAAGAGCAAGAAAGAATGAGAGACCTTTTTGCAACCATACTCTCATATGAGAGAATAATGAATTAATAATAATAATTAAAAAAAATTGTGATGGATCATTTGGAATGACCATTATCATTTCACATTAAATGAAAATTGCAAGAATTAAGAAGCATCTTTCATATGAAATGATGATGGTCAATATGTCAACAATAGTCAATCGGTCAACCAAAGTCAAAAAGTCAACATAAGTCAAATGGTCAACCTAACCATGGCACAATTATCTTTAATTAATATCATTAATCATATCTCTCATTCTCATTAGGGTTTGGAAAAAGTCAACGGTCAACAACCCTAATGAGAATCCTCTGCCTCTGTCAACTGTGCATACACACCCGCACCCGTGTTCCGAGGAACACAAATACAATGAGACAAAGCCAATCCCAAAACAAATACTAGAATCTGGCTTAAACCAAAGCTCGCTAGTAATAACTGCCCGGACACCAAACGTGCACAAG
Source organism: Agapanthus africanus (assembly GCA_030015575.1). NCBI lineage: Eukaryota > Viridiplantae > Streptophyta > Magnoliopsida > Asparagales > Amaryllidaceae > Agapanthus > Agapanthus africanus. Next base: position 430,260,142 of record CM057347.1, read on the forward strand.
TGCGCGGATGTGAACGAACCCCGTCGCAAAACCATACGACCTCTACTCTGTTTTGCCCAAAGGCGAATAACCCTCTGTGTGGGACTCTAAAGACTCGACACTACGCTGGCAGTGGGTTTAACCATAGGCCGCAAGAGATACTAGCTGTACGCAACGGTCCCCAGGTAGATGCCGATAAGAAGACTGATGAGGTGAACCCATCCGAACTCCTACTGAGCCTGAATGTGACAATTTTCGTACAGTCCGGTCTGTTCGTATGAGAATATCGCATGGCGGGCCTAGGGGGCGGTAAACGTCAGTCCCCTAATAGCGGTACAAGTCGTGTCAGAGTGTAGCCCAGAACACCGTGAGATAACACTGGAAAACCAACTAGTATATCTCGCTTGCCCTGGCCAGGGACTTCGTGTAATGGCTCTCTTAGACACAGCGCAATATCAACCCCCAATACCGGGAGAGACGAATCCTGTCTAACCGTCACTGCCTCCAAGTGCTTCGGGACTGCACCCAACTGCTACCTGTTTGCACGACTCATTTGAGCCATGGTAAGGTAGCAATCTAAGAACAGTGGGAACACACTCAAGGCGAAGTGACACTGTCAAGTCAGTAGACTAAACTGTACTCATGTCATCTGGAAACTGATAACTGACGATAGGCATAGTACCAACCAACAGTTCCCGACGAGTCCTGTCCAGTGTACTCGTAACCTAACGAGCACCCGCAAACTATCTCAAGTACGACGTACTAATGGCTGTGGGACAGACCATCTCCCCTGCTGGGATGAGAAGCGCATACGTTAGTCTACTCTGGAGTATCGATGCCCCGTCTCGATAATCCAACAACTAAGGACCTGTATAAGGATGTGCATATAGATTACTCAGCCCCCACTAGTGTGACTGCCATCACAACGCTGGTAATCAAGCAAAGATCCTAAGGGTTCCATTAATGTGTATAGGCGATATGCTAAAAGAAACACATGAACACATTAAAGTAGAAATAAACCAAGTAGCATACTACCATTTCGAGCAATATTGTCTATACAACTGTGAATATCCCAAGCTTCCATCAAGTAATATACAAACTAGCATGATACAGTAATGGCCTCTAAGGCATATACACTAACATATACGTATTCATGATTCAGGTTAAGTCTAGTCAAGCATGTAATAAATTTGATCAGGTCAAAAGTATTCATGTCAAGTGATATTCAAATTCAAGTGCGAGTTCAGTTTTAAGTTCAAGTTTTGAGTTTGAGTTCATGTATCTATATGATTTGATTCAAGTGATGCTACATTTTATATTTATGAAGAATTGTATATTTTGAAAACTTCTTAAGTTTGGAAATAATCGGGCAACCTCTGCATATGGGCGATATGATTTATGACCTTTTTAAAGATTAAAATTCCGTTATTTTGCGGTTTTATCTAAACAGGTAAGCACCCACTTTCTCCGGCTCCATGAGGTTCAAGAGAAATGATACCGCTTAAACCCATTATTAATCTAAAGTCCTTAAGAATTTATCAAGTTGTTCTTTATAGATAATTACATGTTTTGAATTTCTCGAAGGGGTTTATGTAAAATAGTCTAGTTGAAAATAACTTCGATGGTGTTTTGGTAATATATATATATATATATATATATATATATATATATAAATGTCAAGAGTTTTTATAAAAAGTATTTTATATTTTGTGGTATTTTGGTATTAAAACCCAGCTTTTAAAAGTTTATGGTATTTTAATGAAAATGTATTTTTTGGAAATTTGAGGGTATTTTCTTAAAAACTTTAATATTTTCATTTTAGAGTATTTATAAAAATCTAATTTTCACGAATTTTTTTCTTTGAAATTACGAATATATAATTTAGGTTATTTTCAATTTGTTTAATTTTGCTTTAAAGTTCGTATTTTCTTTAAAAACCATATTTTATTCCTTTCAAAACCAAATTCTCCATGAGAAGTTCTGCATCCAACTCTACTATTCTCAGAATGTGCGATAATCCGCACCATCCACAACTGGGCTCCCTAATGAGGGTTGTAGAGACGTATTTGGAGAGGAAATGTATTATAAGTATAAAATCGACTTTATATAACTTGAGGGTATTCAGAGAGTGAATATTTTCTTGAAGGACATTGTTGTCTCACAATACATCATTCTAAGCTTCATATGGAGCACAGAAAATGAGTTCATGAAGGATCTGCGATAAGAGAGGGAGAAAGAAAAGAGGAAGGACTTACTCGCGATGGGAAACGACGGAATCTTATTGAGGCATTTCGTCGAACACTGTAGCGCGAAATTCGAAACATTGACAGAACGGAGATCCAGAGGCGGCGAAACGATTGTGGCATTCACGCGGTCTTGAGCCTGTCCTTGGCGCCTTATTTCTCAGCTCGAGTCACGTCGAACGGGCTGTTGAAATTCAAGGGCCGATGTGGTCGCTGGGCTGTTTCTTCTGTCAATGTTGATGATGGCGACAACGACGTTGATGGATGGTAATCACTTGATGGTGAGAACAAGGAGAACGAGAGGAAGTATGTTGAAGGGTCGGTGATGAAGTGGGCACGGCAACAATTGATGGTTGCGGTTAGCAAAAGATGAAGTTTTGGATGGGTTGAGTGGGAGTGGCACAGGTTTTTCTATGGTAGGCTTGGTGGTGTTGGAGAGTTCATTTAGGGGAGCAGTCATAGGTGTGGCCGACAATGGTTGTGCAAGGTTAGAGAAAGATATGAGAAGAGGGAGAGAGATGAAGGTTGAGAGGGTGATATATATATATATATATATATATATATATATATATATATATAAGAGAAGATAGAGAGAGAGAATTAATGGAAATTGATGAGAGAGAGAGAGAGCAGGGATAGGAGAGGTTGATCATGGGAAAGGGAAGAGGTTGATTTCAAGAACAGTTAAGGGAGGTTTTGGTGTTGGAAGGGAATTGAACTGGGGTGTTATTTGGAGATGGGGTTTCAATTGGGATTAAAGGGTTTAGAAGTTGAAAGGTAGGAGTTTAGCATGGGAGGAATTTTATATATGTACAGTGAGGATGGGTTGATGCTTTAAGCTGGGCCTAAAGTCATCTGTTTGTCTTGACAAGGCATTTAGTTTAAATTTTAAAGCATGCAAATAGGAACCTGCAATTATGAGAATGTCTGATTTGAATTTTAAAACTAAAAGTGAACAGCCATAGGAGATGTTACGACTCGGAAATGACACGTGACCGACACTTGAATCATATGAAGTCTATTAGACTCTATATTAACCCAAGTAAGCAAAAAACCAGGAATCTAAACCATTTTTATAAGAAATAGAGGAGGTGAAGTTTTGAAAAGGTTTTACTAACGTGAATCAAGTTTGGATTAAAAACATTACTATCGTTAAAAAATCGGGCAACACCTCTTTTGTAAATTTTGATAAAAACAGATATAATAAACATAATAATAACGCATCCCTAATACGAGAGCAAAATCAACGCCCAACGGCGTATCCACAACCACATAGATATACAACGCCTCGACGAAGGATCAAATACGGAAAGTAAATCGAATAAATATACATCCAGTTGAATCCAAACAAGTCCGAATACCACAACAGCACTAAGGTCACGACAAATAATTAGATTATGTCTTTGATGGAGTACTTCTAGATATAAATAGGTACAAGAAAAATGTCGATACAAAAGAATATAACCCACCACTCATGTACATGCGCAACTGCACCCACAAAATAGAAGATGTGTCCAAACTAGCCGCTACTGATCCAAGCGGTCAAACCTGCACAGAACTACGGCATAACAGAGCTGAGTTGCCAACTCGTGAATAGTATTATATAACGAGCTAAAATTTGCATGGATAAGTGGTAAAACATCTAAACAAGATAAATGTGTACATCAAGGAGGGTAAAAATAGCATGCATCGAAACTAGAGTTCGATCAATGAAATATATGATGATAAGCCATCATATACAACTCGTGTACCGCTATCCTATATGTGAATCTCTGTGTGGTTATCATATCAACGTCAAATAAATAACATCAAGCCCGGTACAGGCATAACATAACCACAACCATCTGAAAGCATGTGAGTCACGGAAATGAACGCAATACTACGCAACATAATGATGATCCATCATCAATAAACGGTAACTCACTGCGTACCAATATACCGATGTCAAATCATGATCACCGTAACCACAGTGCAATATCTATAGTATACGATCAAACATAAACAGAAGCAAGGCTATAATACGTATATCACACATCCATATACATTCCTAGAAAAGTAGACGAAAGATGTATGCATGATAAATCTTTTCAAAATGTCCGTATAATTTCTATCTCACGGCACTTGTAGCGGACGTTGATATAAGAAGAAAATAGGTGTTTCATTTAAATATACATCCCACTTTTATTTATTTGAAAATGATGTAGAAGGGGTTTTCTTTTGAAAGTTTCTGTGCTGATCATAGGCGCGTGAAAAATATGAGATTATAACTATTTATAAAACCCACTTCAGTATACATCGATATATGAAAATACTATTTAGGTACTGTCTCATGGACTAGTCCTATTCGGCTACTATATATACAGCATACTATATCTTATCAGTGTAAGGTATCTATATCGATCCCTCACATATATATAATACATCCATCTCAGTGCATGGCGTCTATATCGATCCCTCATATATATATCCATAGAGACATCCTTTGTCAACTACCCTTAATCTCTCATGGATTGATCATAAATATATCCGTAGAGATATCATGTGTCAACTACCCTCAATCTCTCATGAATTGATCACAAATATATATATCTCATGGATCCCCGGCTATATCTACCGTGTCCAAATCATAATCCTCTCTCATATTCTTTCCATATATATATACTCCATCTCTTAGGATTGATATCATATCATATCATATTCTCGTACCCTTTTAGTCTGTATGAGCTAGTCATAGCACAAACGGGTAATATATAACATCATCAATGAAAATAATAATAGTAACATGAATGATAATTTAAGCGTAGCATATCGGATAAAATGAATAACGCGGAAGAAAATAACATGTACGGTAAGCGTAACGTAAACGATCAGTAAATGAATATATATAGCAAGTAACCCTATATATATACATTTGTAAAGTATAACGAAATGTTGGTTTTTAAATAAGGAGACTGCGGTATTTTAAAATACGTAAATGCCCTTTTTCAAATCCAACAGCATGTACTTGTTATCTCTTTTGAAAATATGAAACGAATCGTTGTTGTGAAATTAGGGGTTGCAATCCGAATATCATAATCTCCTAATCAGGGTAAGATAAGACTCCACGAGTCAAAATCAATTAAGCTGTATTCGGCTAATCCTCATCATCATGTCATCCAGTATGGAAATCTCACCTCGTACGATGACCGCTGGATATATCATTATATAGTAATAATGATCGGTACAGATATCTAATCTACGTACCCATCATACATCAATAGTAGTGCGGACTTCAAGTCTACTCACACACCTCGCAACTCGTACGAACATCCAGTCTACGTACGCACACAGTGACCGATGCAGACATCTCGTCAATGCACCCACATAATATTCGGTACGGACATCTCATGTCACGTACATACACGGCGATCGGTATGGACCTCCAGTCACGTACATGCCCAACTCGTGAGTTGCCCAACGGGGGTGAGTTGCTAACTCGTGAGTAGAAAAATATCAACAGATAGAAATCAAATAAACATAGACTCCTAGGTCAACTATATCATAAGGGTAATACTATGATATCTAGGGTGACCAGGTCTGTATATGTGCCAACAAGATAGTCAATACCTATATGCATGTGGATAATATCCAACAGTAATAATCAATGCATGTATGCATGTGGATCACGTCCACCCATATAATCAATGTATGTATGCATGTGGATCTCGTCCACCCATATAATCAATGTATGTATGCATGTGGATCTCGTTCACCCATATAATCAATGTCTGTATGCACGTAAATATCATAAGAGAGTGTGCATGAAAGTATGAGGATATATATCAACGGTCCCTCACGACACATCAAAATCATGGAACCTGAGTGCCTAGCATCGACACTCGAAAACATCATGAAAACTGTGCCCAGCATCAGCACGTAAATCCTCATATATCGGGCTTTGTCGGTCCGGATCGGCCCACGGGCTCCGTCAGTCCGGATAGGCCCATATCATCTCTCGACTCCGATCGGTATCCTCCGGATATCCGCCGAGCCCAGATACTATCACCGGTAGGTAGTAGTCCCTCTGCCAGGCTCACCGTCTACTGTACAGTGATCCGTTCTCGCACCGGGGTATCATACCGGGTCCACCATGTACCCGCAATCGGCCTCATCCAGCTCCTCGAATCGTGTTTCACATGTCGCTCTCAGAACCGAGAAAACACATGGTGGATGCACTGAAATATCATATCAAGAGAAACCGGGTTTTTGAAAACAACACATAATCTTTTTTGAAATATCCACGATTCTCAAATCCAGAAATCTCATGAAAACAACATATTTCAATGCGTAAAGTAATAGAGCATGATGTATGCGACATATAAAAGAAATGCGAGTATATCCGTGTATCATGCAACATGGAACAGTGATATGACATATTAAGGGGAAACCGCTCTTTTTAAAATGATTCGAGTTTTTAAAATATAACATGTGGTTCCCAATTTCCCAATAAAATCAGTTATCTATGTAGGTACAATATGTATATGCGCAAGTATAGATGTACCAAGGTATGTGTGCATAAATATGGATATACAATGTGTATGTGCACAAGTATGGATGTATCAATGTATATGTGCACCAATATGGATATACAAATGTGTATATCCGCAAGTATGGATGTATCAATGTATATGTTATGATGCAGCAACCCTACTGTGTAGTGACATGGCAATTATCGATGATGCAGTGTGTGAGCCGGTAAATTTGCGTACGTGTAACATACACATCATCGATAATGGTGCAAGTGTACTAGCACAGGTATAAGCAATGCAATGGAAATAAAATGAACGCAGCATAAGGTAAATCATATGCAAATGCTGACGGGTATACGTATCTAATATGACCGAGTCGGGGAATCTATCAATCGGCATCCAGCCTAACAACATCGCGTACGGTATAATCCATCGTACGGCAACCTCTAGTCAAGGGTAAGGATCAATCATCAAGTCAAACTCATCACGCATGAAAAATCATCGTACGACGGCATCAAACCAATAAAGATCCTATCATTTTATAAGACAAATAAGGGTACGGACTAATATCACGTACGACCTATCATCCACGATTCACAACATTCTCTCTCTCTCTCTCTCTCTCTCTATATATATATATATCCCTACCTATGTCCCAGGTCACATCCGCAATAATCTCATATCAGGGGACCGGCAGGGTATAAATCATCTCGATCGACTCGCATCCGTATACCATTATATCATCATATCAGCATATCATCATAGCCGTCTTATATTCTTTCGTCGCATTATATATCACATCATGTCGAGTTTACATAAACATTCTATCTCTACTATAAGTATAAGTATCTAATCTAACATACATACCCGAACTATACAATCAGATTTTTAAAGAAGCGAATCGTAGTTTTGAAGATAGGAGTTACGGTGTTTTTAAGGAAAAGATATCATTTGAAAATCCGTAACATCCCTTAAGGTATATATTTAAAAGATATGTACGATTCTTCGGTTTAGAAAAAGGTATGGTTCGGATGATGCATCTACATCGACTATCTAGTCCTACAGTACCCTAAACCGCAATATCGCTAAACGTCATCCTCAAATTCCATCATCACATATTAGCCGTATTATATCGCTTCTAACTATCCTTAGTTTCTAATATGGTTTCAATAACTATCATTTAATTCTAACCCTAGTTTCCAAGTCTAGATTTTCTTAACCATATTCTACAAATCGGTTTCCACCAAAACTGTGCGGTTGTGCTATACGCCATCCACCCGACTTCCCCCGTGGATATAGATCCACTCACCTGGTCTTCGCTCGGCGAAATCATTGACGCCACGCTCCGTTGCCTCGGAATCCACGCGAAGGTACCTACAATAATATGCAATCGCAATGCGTATTAAAATCAAGGCGGAAAACCAAAACGGCACACGTTTCGCACATAGGTTAAAACCTATAGGTTCGCGTGCAAAACACGACAAATTACCCCTAGTCATTGATGTGCAAACATTCAACCGCCAAAAACAAATCCAAATATCAAGAATTAGCATTTCAAAATACGGAAAACATATCCAAAATCACACCAAAATGCTCCCAGATTTTGACTCAGGTCAAACTAGCCAATTTTGCATATGGGGTTGCTCTAGATATCTGATAAGGAGGCTATGGTCCAAAAATCACCCAAAAACATCCCTACTTGGCCGCAATTTGCGGCCAAATGTAATAAATCTGTAGCCTGGAAATGAGGGTTTGGGCTCGGGTCTCTGTGATAGCTTCCTGGGTGCCTGCATGTGTCACTGTGTTTGCGAAATTATTTTTAGTGGTCTCGGGTCATCCCAGATTCCATAATACTAGCTCAAACTGTCAATTTAACCGATGTCGGAAAGTTCCAAGTTCGTGTTTGGGTTCCATTCTCTATTCTAGGTCAGTAAAAACACCACTAAGGTCTGTAGGCAGCCACTACACATCACCAATTTCAAACAAACACTCAAACCCTTTACTAGGGTTTCCCAAAGTTCACTAAACATCACAATTTCACCTCTAAACTTGCATGAAAGGTAAAGAGAATGAAATACTATGCTAAGCGTGATGAAATTATCTCACTTGGGCAACCCAATAAAAGCCCTAGCTCCTCAAGGTGGTCGAAATCTCACTTTTCTTGGTCTAATGTGTAGAGGGTGTAGAGAAGATCAATTTTTGTGAAAGTGAATTAGGGTTTGGATCAAAGATTTGAGATGATATCATGGGGTGAAGGTGGAGGGAAGAGAGGAAGAAGAAGAAGAAGAAGAAAATGATGGGGGAGTGGCAGCCCTTCTCTCTCTCCCCTTTCTTATTCTTACCCACTATCTCTCAATATTACCCTTTTACCTTTTCTCTTCTTACCCTTTTCTTTTTATTTAAAACCCAAATTACAAAATACCCAAAATAACACAAGAACATAACGTGTAACCAAAAGCAATATGACATGGTGCACTAGCCATGAAAAGCTGTAGAAATGCGGATTTGGTTTAATCGCGATTAGCAGTGTATTAATCGGGTTTTTATCAAAATTGCATATAATAAATTTTAAAAATGCCAAATCCTTTAATTATATTATCAAATGAATAAATCATTTTAATTTCCATTTATTTCACAATTATTGGTATATATTTATACCCTTTTTCGAAAACCCCAATTTCGCAAATCGGGCAGTTTTCGGGAAAAATATTATTTTAATATTAAATTCTAAAAAATAATATTTTATATTTTCTGAAATGTTACAGTCTTCCCCCCTTAAATAAATTCGGTCCCCGAATTTAAATTTAAACCCCCAAAATAAAAAATATTTCAATAATCGGCTCAAAACAATGGGGCTCCGAAATCATGGAAAACGCAGAAATAACACTGCGCGTCTAGTGCGCATGAAAACGAGTACAAGCTCAAAATCAAACTCCGTCAAGCGTCACGCAAATCATCGGATTTGCACGCATATCCTCGGAGTTACAATAGAGACACAGATCTCGAAATCTACTACTGAAATCTAATATACAGTAGTCCAATACTATAATACGTGTATAGTACGCATCTTTGGAAACTTTCAAAATCTGAATAAAATACATGCAAACTCTTTTCTAAATTGCCGCGGGAATGCGTAACTCATGGCATAACTGACGGACGCTCATTTTAAAATAATAATATATGTCCATATACGTTTTCTTAAATACACGTTTCATCGTTTTCAAAATATCCCCAAAGGTTTTCTTTTATAAACGTTCGTGTCGCTCACGGACACGTAGGAAATAGCGAAACTATAGCTCCTTTTGAAAACCCTTTTGGAAATCTTTTAATGCATGAAAAGTACTCAGATACTGTCCTCAGATCAGTCCTGTTTGGCTACTACACAATATAGTGCCCAAAACGAAAGCAAAGTGCTCAAAAGCAAAATCGGCCTCAAAAGGCGTATCTAGCAATCACGTGCATCTGGTGCGCACAGAAATCAAATCCCAATACAAGTGCTACCAATGTGCACAAAAGTAAAACTAAGTGCAACGGGTGTGCACGAAAATATCTGTCCAGTGCAACGGGTGTGCACAACAACAATATCAAGTGCATCTAAAGTGCACTAAAATCTCAATCCGGTGCATCCGGTGTGCACAGAATCACATCTCATATCATGTGTCCAACATGCGCGAAATCTATATCAAGTGCATATGTCCCGCACGAATAAAATCGCATCCAATATACACGGAAGAAATATAAATTAAGAGCATCCAACATGCACGAGTAAAATCTCACTCAAGTGCATCCGATGCGCACAAAAATCCAAAATCAAGCGCCTAATATGCGCAAAAATTCAACCAAAGCGCGTCGGGTCTGTAAAAGTATAAAGTGCAGTAGCATGCACGAAAACAAACGGCAAGTGCCAACGCACACGGAAATACAAATTTGGTAAAACGAATGCTCAAGGACATAAAACGGGTGCAACCAAGGTACGGAGTATAAATCTAGTGCGAAAAACGCATAAATACCCGTCCGGGTGCAAAAAATGCAAGAAATGCAAATCTAGTGCAACTAATGTGTGATATACGAATCTGGTGCAGCAAATGCACTAAAATATAAATCTGGTGCGACAACCGCAAGAAATGAAAATCTAGGGCCTCAAATGCCCGGAGCGCAAATCTGGTGCATCCAGTGCACGAAATACAAATACATAACTAAAATGCGTATAAAAGCAACACCGAGTGTACCAAGGTGTATAAATCAAAATCGTAAGCAACTATGTGCACAATGTCCGTATCAATGCACTGCAAGCACATGTGAGCTATACCGAGTGCAAAAATCACATCATCTGTATGAAATCCACGAAATCATAAACACATGCTACGAAGGTACAAAATCGACATCCAGGCAATAAATATGCACAAATCGCAAATCAACACAACAGTGTAAAAATATATGTCAAGTGCGACAACTATGCGTAAAATATAAATACCCAGTAGGTGCAACCATGGTGCACGAAATCAATATCAGAAAACTCGTCATTAAAACTCAAATCCAAGCGATATAAGCGTAATACTCAGATTACAAACGCAAATCGCAACAAAGGACATTGAGGTACACCTCTTACAATGTCGAAAAATGAATCGGTGTGCCTAAAAACCGGCAAAACAAGAACATCCGCTTGCCTCCTGCTCACGGTCTGGCATCCTCGGTCTCTGAGTCCTTATCTCCTCTGTGGATTTACCAATCTCGCAATCCATCGGCTCATCGGCCCTGTCAGGTGTGCTAACGGGGACGATTCCGTTCTGGCACTCCTCTGGTCATCTCTCGGTCAATCATCACGACCACTCGTCAGGCGGCACATCACTGGCGTCGGCCTCTGGCTCTCTGAGTACACGTGACACATCTGATCCTGGGTGCAAATCTCATTGCAGCAGTGTCCCGGAAGGAATCCTGCTCAAGGCCTCTTCCGATCTCGCCTATGTCGAATTGTATGGAGGCTGGTACTCTTGCATAATCTTTTCTCGTTTTTTGGACATTTGCCTGTTCCCCACACATTTCCTCGGAAACTAGCCGCATCCCAATGCTCTGTATGCATATCAGATCTCTAATCTCGACGGGGAGTAGCAACGGCTCGTCAGCATCTCGCATGAACCTCTGGCTCCACTTGTCTGTATCATCGTCCACTATGACGTCACACCATGCTATCTGCGCACTGTAACTGTTCTCGGCCACGGTCAATCCGGAGTCTCTCACACGGACTCGAAATCGCGTACTCCGTATCCTCATCACTCTGTAGAAGATAAATGGCCGAACACGTCCTCGGGAACTTGTCCCAACCATCGGAGGAATACTCAATACTCGTCCTTTCCCGGTCAACTCACAACGCATCTGGGTGAGGTCCTCTATCCGAAGCTGGTCAGCTTGCTGATCTCTAATCACATGATATCAGGGCGACGTCAAACTTTTCGATCGAGTCATCGAGGTCCTAAAATTTCCCTAAGGCTCAACACCTGAGCACAGTCTAAAAATATCTGGTACATACCACAGCACCTCTGGACCAGCCGTAGAAGGGCAAACCCAAGCCTCACTGATGGCACCGCTAAACTGCCACAAACCCTAAGGTTCAAAGCGGTTCCATGGTCATCATGTCGCGTTAGGGTTTCATTCTTCTAGAGGGTCCACAGAATTACCTGCATGTTCCTTCGAACACTTTAAACTTGGGAAAAATGGGCTTCTGACACTCGTTCGAACTTTTTAGCCTCGCCCATATAACATGTGAATACCCTTCGTCCGAACGCTAAACAATGCCTCAATACTCCAGGAAAAGCGATACATCGGCGGTCATCTCTGGATTGGTATGCTCTAGACCTGAGTAAGACTCTCCATACTGAAAATCTTCAACTCAACTGGGCCTGCGTCGGCGCATCAATCTAACGAATCACCTTCGTCTCTCGAATCGGGGTAGACTAGCTATTATCTGTCGCATTTCTGCCTGGAAGCTCCGGCGATCTTAGCTCGTAAGCTCTGGAAGCGACATTCCATCATCTCAGCAACAGCTGGGTCACCTGTCTGCATGGTAGGCGACATCATAATTTTTGAGGTATGCTGTACATCAACAGTCCTTTCGCAGCTGGCAGCCCTAACAGTGGTCCGATCATCTGGCATAAAACCAAACACTCGCCTCCACAAGAGGTCACAACATAACACTACATCGAGACGTTCCCATGTCACCAAAAAAAACACAATGGTCGGCCCTCGTACCAGACGAGCTCGCCCTGACCGCAACACTAGCAGCAGCTCAAACTACGCTCAAACTATGGCGACAGGAACCTCAATCGAGTATCGAAGAGAGCAGATAACCGGCAAGAAAGGAAACGACAGATCCAGAATGGATACATGATCATAAGAAGGAACAATATTAATGAGAGTATGACCATGAAAACGAATAGAATCGAGGATCTCAAATGGATGTATAATCATGGGTATGAAGAGAATCGTAAGACTTAAAATATGTACATCCTAAGGTTTCTTAAGCGGAGTATCGTATCGTAAATATGCCGCGGAACATACGTACGGTACGTCACTTTACTCAAGTTACCTACTCCATCAATCAGGGTCAACCTATGAAACGAAAGTTCGGGTCTAATACCCCCCCGTTCAAGTCTAAGTTCCGTAAGGTCAAGCCTAGATTCCGAAATACATACCCGCCCTAGACTCCGCAAAGTCAAACATAGACTCGAAACAAGGTTAAACCTAGCGCTCTAATACCAACTTTGTCACGACCCGAAATAGTAGCTCGTGACCAGCACTTGATTCACGCAACGTCTAAAGGCGTAATGGAATCCAAGTAAGCTGAAACCCAGAAATCTAAACCTTTTTAAGAAAATAAAGGAGGTGAAGTTTTGAAATAAAGGTATAATGAAATCAAGTTTTCTTAATGCATAGAAAAGGAACATGGAAATGCAAGTGAAATTTACTAGTTTGAAAATATGTTTAGTCTTTTAAAAATTTGGGCAGCACCTCCTTTGTATATTTTTATCCAAAACCACAAATACATAATAATGATAAAGGCATCCCCAAGCGGGAGCTAGCTCTTCGCCAAACAGCGGATCACAACCACGCAATACAGTATAAATAAGTATACGACGCCTAACGGCGAAGTTCACCACAAAAGATAAAGAAATGAGCAAGACATAACCCCAAAAGTGAATATAAAACCCATCGCTCAAATCTCACAACTACAAGTTTTACTACTTATACAATTTACAAATTTTGATTGATGGAGTTAACTAGATACAATATGAATATAAATACAAGAGTGAGTACGATACAAGTGTCCCGCCTACCAATGTAGAACACCCGAATGCAACTGTATGCCAGCGAAGCCGCTACTGATCCAAGCGGTCGACCTGCAAGAACTGTGGCACAACGGGGGTGAGTTACCAACTCGTGAGTAGAAAAATATCAACAGATAAAAATCGAATAAACAACGACTCCTAGGTCAACTATATCATAAGGGTAATACTATGATATCTAGGGTGACCGGGTCTGTATATGTGCCAACAAGGTAGTCAATACCTATATGCATGTGGATAACATCCAACAGTAATAATCAATACATGTATGCATGTAGATCACGTCCACCCATATAATCAATGTATGTATGCATGTGGATCTCGTCCACCCATATAATCAATGTATGTATGCATGTGGATCTTGTCCACCCATATAATCAATGTCTGTATGCATGTAAATATCATAAGAGAGTGTGCATGAAAGTATGAGGATATATATCAACGGTGTCCCTCACGACACATCAAAATCATGGAATCTGAGTGCCTAGCATCGGCACTCGAAAACATCATGAAAACCGTGCCCAGCATCAGCATGTAAATCCTCATACATCGGGCTCCGTCAGTCCGGATCGGCCTACGGGCTCCGTCAGTCCGGATCGGCCCATATTATCTCTCGACTCCGGTCGGTATCCTCCGGATATCCGCCGAGCCCAGATACTATCACCGGTAGGTAGTAGTCCCTCTGCCAGGCTCACCGTCTACTGCATAGCGATCCGTTCTCACCCCGGGATACCATACCGGGTCCACCATAAACCCGCAATCGGCCTCATCTAGCTCCTCAAATCGGGTTTCATATGTCGCTGTGGTCCTCCGAAGGACGACGCACAAGACCGCGAGGTCCTGACGCCGAGGTTCGGGGCAGATGCTATATGGTTTTATCCGTCCACTTCTCCGAAAATGCCAAGTTGATTTATGGCACCGTGTATCGGAGGTTTAGACGGATGCGGCCGATGTAGCAGACTTCGTCAGATTCCCCCTCGCTAGAGAGGTTTTTGATTGTGGGGACGCTCTTCCCTGCAGGCGCAAGCCCCTGCAGTTAATTACGCTACCGCATTGCGGTAGCCACTTTCTCCTTCTCCAGAATTTCACTTCGTGTCGTGGGTGTTTGTTTTGTTTGTGGTTGCCCGTGGATTGTATACGGAGACTGAGTAATGCCGTCGCCCGTAGGACGTGGATTAGTCCAAATCCGTATTTACTTAGATTTGGGTTTGGTGTTTTTAGTTTAAGGATACGTTAGCCGTATTGCGGCTAAGATCAACTTAAACTTTCGTTAAGGATACGTTAGTCCTATTTGAGACTAAGATCAACTTAACGCGGTGATCCATTTATTATATGGCCGTCAAGACTCATCACCTCTCTGACGTCGTTGAAGGATTACAACGATAGATGTCAGAGGAGTTCAGAGATATACCCTTGAACCAAAGTTGATTTGGAGTTTTATAGTCCATTCGAATGTTTAAGGATACGTTAGCCGTATTTGGGGCTAAGATCAACTTAAACGGGACCTGTTTAGATCTGGCAAAAGAGCATTTGGAAGCTCTATTGTGCCAGTTTAGGGACGTAGTGGTCCGTATTCCAGTTTAGGGACGTGGTGGTCCATCGCCAGTTTAGGGACGTGGTGGTCCATCATTTGTTTAAGGACGTTTCGGTCCGCTATTAGTTTACGGACGTTTCGGTCCACGAGTTTAAGGACCCCGCAGTCCATATTCATATGTGGTCGTTGGGACCCGTCACCTCTCTGACGTCGTTGAAGGATTACAACGAGAAGTGTCAGAGGAGTTCGGAGATGTACCTTCGAACCAGAGGTAAATTGATTTAAGAGAGCAATTGTGCTCAGTCAATTTAATTTAAGGACTTACGACCAAAATTGGGCTAAGTCCAGTTGAAAATGTTCAACATTTTATTTTCTTTTGCATTGCATTTTTATTTGGGCTCTACCCATAAAAGATGCAGAGCATCAATTTGTTTTGGGCTCTGCCCATTAATAAATGATGCAAAGCATCTACTTTGTTTGGGCTCTGCCCTTTTAAAATGCATAGCTTTTTAATTATTTCGTTTGGGCTCTACCCATTTATAAATGATGCCGAGCATCAATTTAATTAGGCCTGCTTGGTCTTTTAATTTAGGCCTGGCCCTTTAGGAAATGCCTTGCATTTATCAGGCACTTTGCGCCAATCAGAGAGCGCAAGCGCTTGTAGTGTTGACACGTGTCGCGCTAGCACAGTGCGCTGCGCTAGTGCGCTGCTGATACGTGGCGCACTCTGGTGAGTTGCGCCGATTATAGAGAGCAAAGCTCTATCTTAGAGCGCATAGCGCAAGTAGTTCAGATGCTGACACGTGGCGCTCTCCCAAGAGCGCAACAGCGCAGTTTGTAAGTGCAAAGCACTATAAATTTGAGAATCTTTTAGATTCAAGAACCAAAAGGTTCATAACAGAAGTGCAAAGAACTGTTTGCTTTCTTGATCTAATTTAGATCCAAGAAAACAAGTTTCTCTTGTTTTTCTTATCTCAGAGAACCAAAGGTTCATAAAAAGTGCAAAGCACTGTTTTTATTTGTTTTTAATTTAAGGTCATTGATCTTGTTTTTAGATCTATGATCTGTTCATAAGAGAATTTTCTCTTTTTCTAAAGGCTTTTTACCTTCTTTTTTTGTTCTTGAAGATTTCTCTCCAATTCTTCAGAGCTCTCTCTCTGTTTAATTTCTCACAAAATGTTGATGCCTTTTGATTTGAGGTCTAGGGGTCTTTTTACAGTGCCCACAAATTAGTTAAATTTGTTAAAGAGATCTTTCTCTGAGTGGTTTGGGGAATTTTCCCCACCGTTGGATCTTTGATCCAAGAGCTTCTGTTTTACAGAAGAAAATCTTCTTGTTTTAACAAGAACAGAAAAGATTTCTTTAGAATTTTAATTCTGTTTGGCGCAAATGCCCCACCGCGTGACACGTGTCATGCTGCGCACAGCGTAGCGCAACTGCGCTGGCGTGTCTGCACTGACACGTGTCGCGCAGCGCAAAGCGCAGCGCCACTGCGCTGACACGTGTCGCGCAGCGCAGTGCTTGCGCAACTGAAGCGTTGCTTCCTTTAATTTTAGTTTAAATAGAGCTTTGCTCTGATTAGGCGCGCCTTCTTGGGCGCTGCGCTGATGCATCTGCGCCTGACACGTGGCGCGTTGCGCCCGAGATTTGAAGCGTTGCTTTAAATTTAAATTTTGAATTTCAACAGAGCTTTGCTCTGATTGGGGAAACAAATGCCCCCCCACCGTTGCGCTCACGTGGCGCGCACGTGAGTGCAGCGGTGGCAAGCTCTTGACCGTTGGATCAAGGGGTGAGCTGAAGGGGCGCAAGCGCCTAATAAATAGGGCCTATGGCCCTTAGGAAATCTTCACCATTTCAAGATTTTATTTTCCAGAGCCCTGCTCTTTTAAGAACTTTAGAGCCTTGCTCTCTTCTTTAAAGAACTTCAAAATTCAAACTTTTAGAACATCTTAGGTAAAATTTATCTTAAATTTAATTAAATTAATTTTAATCAACAGAGCCTTGCTCTCATAGATATTTGATCTAAAGAAAACCCCTTTGGGGTTTCACCAACAGAGCCTTGCTCTCAAGAATCCATAGATCTAAAGAGATCTTATTTCAGGGTTTTTACCCATGAACAGAGCTTTGCTCATGGACAAAATATAGATCTTTTTGATCTAAAAATGAAGAACTCTTAAGAGTTTTCATGGATCTCTAAGATCCCAAAAAATTTTAACTTCTAAATTTTTTTTATTTAATGGATTCTCTCATCATTATTATAGAGCTAGGCTTTTCTAACGAATTTTATTCCCTCGAGACCAGAGTTTGACAAGTGTCACTCTGTGACAGAGCTTTGCTCTGAAAGGGGAGATTCTCTCCTTGTCTCTGGGGATTTATCATTTAATGAGAGTATTCTTTTGGGGATCTCCTTATTAATTGACAGTCCCATCCAATGATGGGGCTGTCTTATTCATTGGCACATTGTCATCTGGATTTTGTGGGTCCCTCTTTGGTCCCCCTACACTGCATTACAGTGTAGTATCAAGTGTCAGGCTTTTAAAATTAAATTAGGACATTAACGGCTGAATTTTGTTTTTCTTTCTAGGCAATCATGTCTGCTGATCTGTCTTTCCCATTTGTTCGCTCAGAGGGGGGATTTCCCCAGGCACCAGTGGATCGAGTAGTATTCGCTCTCATTAAGGATCATGACCCCGAGCATAAGAGTCTTCACCTGTGGGGTAGGTGGTACAATGAGATCATCCAGAGATGCATGTGCATGGGGTGTTCGGCGTCCACAAGACCCCTCCGTTTTTTGAAAAGTGTAGACTCCCGAGAGTCATGCGGCTGGTCGGCGCCTCGATCGTGGTTGCGTCTCCGCGAGAGGCAAGGGGGCTACTCCTTCGTCCACACCTGGTCGGAGCGAAGGTTTCTTTTTTGGACAAGGTCATAACCATAGGCTCAGAAACCACTAAGTCAGTGGTGCCACTGCGCGATGATTTTAAGGACGGGGCCTCCATATTGAAAGCCCGAGAGATCCTCCACCTCTATTCCATTCGGCCGGGCTACCTGGTGTTCAGGCAGAATGAGATGGCGCTTTTCATGAGGTATAACCCTCACCGGTTCGCCCAACAATCCAGCTATCACCAGGGGATACCGCTGGAATCCTTTTTGGAAGAGCCCACGGCCGGCCGGGAGGGGATAAGGAGTGCGATGCACCATTTCATGCGGCTTAACACGGGCTCTTATTTCTTCATCAGCGAGCCGAGCTGCATCCCCAAAGTCCTCAACACGTACGTGGCCTGGTACGCGCACGCAATGGGTCCAGTCATCCAATTGGAAAAGCGCATGCTGGTTGACCGCAAGGGTGCGCCTCCCGGCGGCGATCGCAAGGCTCCCCTGAAGACGAGGACCCCGGTCATTCCTCCATTGAAAGGTGCTGGAGTCGGACCTCCGCGCGTGTTAAGCCCTCCGCGCGGATTGCCGCTTCGTGATATTGTGGATGCGCCACCAGCCCCCCGTGCTCCAGCGAAGGTGGTAAATGTGGTATCGTCGGAGTCCATTGCAGGCGCGGATATCGGGACCCGCCGCCCCAAGGTGTCTGCCAAGCGCAAATCAGCCCCGGGTGCATCCAGAGCTGGTGGGCAAAAGAAGAAGAAGTCGCTCTTCTCCCTCGACGCGATCCTCGGTTTAGAGCCTGAGGCCCCTCTTACCGAAGGAATAAGCGAATATGGCAGCAATAAGGGCTTCTCGGTAGACCCCACAGACACCGATTTGGCGGCTGCTATTGCAGCTTCTGAGCGATCAGCGAGGCTCGAAGCGATGTTGAGTAAACTCGCTGAGTCAGGTAACCATTAGTTGCTTTCTTCGTTATTTTATCGCATTTTTTATCATTACCCTCGACTAATGCGTTTCCCCTTTTTCAACAGGTGTCACTACCGAAGAGGCCATCACTGCTTCTTTGAAAACCTTCCAGGAGAAGGAAAATAAGCGTGCTTTAACGAGCGTTGGTACGTTTCGTCTTATTGAGTTTTTCTATTCTCCTTTCTGATGACCAACCTAACCTCCTTCTTTTGTTTCTTTACATGGGTTGCGCCAGCTGATGCGGGGACTCTCCCTGGGCCTGAAACTGAAATCCCAGTCTCTACGGAGCCACTGCGAAAGGCTCGACTCGACAAGTCGACGAGGGATGCCCTGAAGGATTTGGAGGCATCCCTGTTTACGGACGAGGACGTCCCAATGAGGGAAGCCTTGGAGAGCTCCGTCTTGACGGCTTGAGAGGAGAGAAAGCGGCTAAGGCGCGAGGCGAAGGCACGCAGGGCTGCTTTGGCTATGGGAGCGGGCCCAAGCACCGTCCCTCATGCTGATATCCCCTCAGAAGACCCTCCGGTCGCCTTGTCCACTGCTCGCAGACAGGTGGCGCGTGCAGTTCGGGGTGCAAATGATAAATCCTCTTCAGGTAATGGATCTTTCGAGATTTGTTTATAAGAATTGTAAACTTGTCAGTTCTTATATATCTTGTCTTGCAGGGCTAAGTCCGACCGAGGGAGAGGCGGAGACTGTCGAACCCAAGGGGCCAGAGGAAGGAGCACCGGCCGAACCCAAGCCGACGGTGGGCAACGTCGCTGGGGTTGCCGAACCTGAGCTGGGGGCAGAGGGAGCTATACCTGAGAAGGTCATTGATGCCGAGCCTGAGATGGCGGCAAATGAGACGGCCTAATTGAGCCCAAGGCAGCGACGGACGAGGCCCCTGAGACCGGCTACCCCATGGTGACGGCGGATGAGACAATAGCGACCGCCGAGCCTGAAGAAGTAGCGGGTGAGACGGGTACGACTCTTGGGGAAAAGCCAGCCGCTCTTTCTCAAGAGTCCGTCAATGCTCCAATCATTGCTCTTCCTGTCTACGGTCTTCTGCCGTCCCCTGTCCGGGCGAGTACGACTACAGCCCCTGTCGAGTCTGGTGATGAGGCCACGGGAGGTGGACTTATGTCGATGGAGGAGGGAGACGCCTCCGTCTCGGCTGGAGGCTCATCAGGTAAATTTCGGATTACAGTCCCCCTTTTTTGTTAGCTTGCAATCTTTCCTGACAGGCTTACCCTTGTTTTTTGTTTTTACGTAGGTGCGGCTAGCGCCGATGCTCCATTGCTCGAGGGAGCGCCGTCAACTACTGCCTTGGTGGTGGTCACTTCTCAGCCCTCTCTTGTAACATTGAAGATGTTGGAAGGTATGGATTTGCCACCTATTAGTTTCGTCTTTCAGCCGCATAATTTATGTACTAAAGTCGTACTGTTGTGTCTTTTCAGGAGTGCTTTTTGATCATCTTTATCAAGTGTTGCTCCCACACTTCCCCTTCCCATCTGAATTCGCTCTTCCCTCTGGTGGCGCCGGTGAGTATGGTTTCCAATTGATATCTTTCTTTTTCAGTGAGGGAATTATTTCTAATTTTTTCTCGTCCCGACTGCAGTGCTACAAATTGAAGGAGGGGATGAAAGATCGGCCGAGCCATCGGCCTTTCCAGCCTTGCCACCTGCCACAGCTGGTACAGCAACTATCATATTGATAACTCTTTTTTTTTATTTCTTGAACTGTTATCTGATCATATCTTGTTTTTTCAGCTGTCGTTCCGGTCTTGGTGCCCTTCGAGCCTCGTGTCATAATGCCGGCAAGCCCTTTCCTGAGATGTCCATTCTCGAAAGGCGCCGCGAATAGTCTGCGCATGTTGAGCGACTACATCGAGGAACTCGACGTCGAGACTCCTACGTCTGCTGCAGACTTCGCTACGGCGGCTAACCCGATGTTGGTGATACTCGTAAATTTCCATGACGAGGGCATCGTTGCGTCTTGGGTTAACCACTGTAGAGAGATTGAGGCTCGCCTGCATCAGCTGGAGTCGATGCGTCTCGCCCCCGAGACTTTAGCCGCGAGCAATGAAAAAGCAGCATGGATCAAAGAAAGCGCTTCTTACGTCCGCCACTTGGAACAAGAAGCAGCTTTAAAGCTACAGGAATGCCAAGAGATCTCGAGCGAGACAGCCCGTCTGCTTGCTGAGGTTGAGGCGAATGCTGCCCAAGTAAAGGCTATCTTCGAGGGTCTCCTAGAGCGTATCTCCCATGGGCTAAACTTGAAGCGAAAGATTGATATTGCCGAGCGTGACATCCCAGGCCGTGAAGCTGCTCATCAGGCCATTAGGGAGCGGCTTGCATCTGTCTTGCAGCAGCGGGCTCAAATGGAGGCAGAACTGGCGGTGGTGGCCGATCAGGAGAGAGTGTGGAAGGAGGTGTGCGAACAATTACAAGAGTTATGCAAGACGCTTCCTTCCCAGTAGTTCTCCTTGTACCTATATACTTGTAAAATTTTCTCTTTTTCGAATAACATGTATCTATTCTTTATTCTTTTGTAAGATTTACCTTATACTTGATTGAATTAATAAATAAAGATACACATTTTTTCTCTGCAATGTCTTGTATGCTCTTTTGTTTTCTCCCTTCTCTTATTATCAGCGTGCTGTCTTGATAAACATAATTGACAGATAACTTAGTTTTTTCCAAGAGATAGCGATGGCTTAGGCCGCAGGTTCAGATCTGATGCCTAAGACTTTTCAACTCTATGAGCCGTGAGGGTCTCATAGAGACTTTTCTCCCTACGGATCGAGAGGATCTCATAGGTGGATTTTCTCCTTGGGAATCGTGAGGATTCCCAAGTGCGTTTCCTCTTATAAGTCGTAAGGATCCTATAAGAGAATTTTCCCTCTTACGAGTCGAGAAGACTCGTAAGTGTTTGGTGGGTTGACTTGTTTCCGGGTCGAAGTATTGCTCCGACGGGGAGGTCGTTGGCTGACTTGTTTTCGCGACGGA
Source organism: Agapanthus africanus (assembly GCA_030015575.1). Taxonomy (NCBI): domain Eukaryota; kingdom Viridiplantae; phylum Streptophyta; class Magnoliopsida; order Asparagales; family Amaryllidaceae; genus Agapanthus; species Agapanthus africanus. The sequence continues at coordinate 430,282,576 of CM057347.1, forward strand.
GGTCGTTGGTTGACTTGTTTCCGTGACGGAAGTCGTTGGTTGATTTGTTTCCGCGATGGAGGTCGTTTGTTGACTTGTTTCCGCGACGGAGGTCGTTGGTTGACTTGTTTCCGTGACGGAGGTCGTTGGTTGACTTGTTTCCGCGACGGAGGTTGTTTGTTGACTTGTTTCCGCGACGGAGGTCGTTGGCTGATTTATTTCCGCGACGGAGGTCGTTGGTTGACTTGTTTCTGCGACGGAGGTCGTTTGTTGACTTGTTTCCGCGATGGAGGTCATTGGCTGACTTGTTTCCGAGACGGAGGTCGTTGGCTGACTTGTTTCCGCGACGGAGGTCGTTGGCTGACTTATTTCCGCGACGAAGGTCATTTGTTGACTTGTTTCCGCGACGGAGGTCGTTTGTTGACTTGTTTCCATGACGGAGGTCGTTGGTTGACTTGTTTCCGCGACGAAGGTCGTTTGTTGACTTGTTTCCGTGATGGAGGTCATTGGCTGACTTATTTCCAAGACGGAGGTCGTTGGCTGACTTGTTTCCGCGACGGAGGTCGTTGGTTGACTTGTTTCCACGACGGAGGTCATTGGCTGACTTGTTTCCGCGACGGAGGTCGTTTGTTGACTTGTTTCCGAGACGAAGGTCGCTTGTTGACTTGTTTCCGCGACGGAGGTCATTGGATGACTTGTTTCCGAGACGGAGGTCGTTGGTTGACTCTAGGTTATCTGTGAACCGTGGAGTCTTGGAACTGGGGACTTTGCCGTGGCTCCGATTGGTGATGTCACGTCTATGTCTTGTTGGAATGAGGAGGGACGCCGCTGTTAGTATCCAGGCTGTAGATGCGGTCATCGAGTTCTGACTTCCCTTTTGACGCAGCCTGGTGGGGAAATGTAGTCCCCTTTCTTTTTTTTTTTGTTTATGTTTATGGATTGTATACAGGGGGTCACTATGGACTTACCTGCAAGGCAAAAGTTTCATTCGTTTTTATTGTTTTATTTCCGCGATGCTCTATCGTTTCAGCTTTTATATCGCGAAGGTCGCGATTGCCCAATCATTTCGGCTATTTTTCACGGTGCCCAATCATTTCGGCTATTTATTTTATTTTACTCGCTGCTTTTTATTGCGATTTGCCCAATCATTTCGGCTATTTTCCATGCATACATTTTTTTTACTTGCTGCTTTTTATTGCAAGCTGCCCCATCATTTCGGCTATTTCGTATGCATGTGCGGCCTACCGGCTTTTCACCGTAAACCTGAAATTAGGCACCAATTTCGGCATCAGCACCGCTACAACTGGGATATTGCCAGGAGCGAATCATCATTTGCCTCTGTCGATGTCGAACAAAGGTAGCTTAGCGAACAGGGTTAAGGTCCTGTTGGCTAAGGCTTTTGACTTCCTGAGCCGTAAGGGTCTCACAAAGGTATTTCTCCCTACAAGTCATGAGAATCTTGTAGGTGTATTTTCTCCTCAGGAATTGTGAGGATTCCTAAGTGCATGTTCCTCTGTAAGTCGTAAGGATCCTACAAGAGGGTTTTCTCCTTGTAAATCGAGAGGATTTACATGGGTCGTTCACCATGCGAACATATCCCCAGTCTCGGATGGGACTTGGTTAGGGAAATGTTTATTCGCGTCCGTGGATTGTATACGAGGGTCAGTATTGAACCACTTGTAGGGCAATATCGGAAGTTGTGGGGATTGCTTAAGCACAGGTTTAGGTCTCTGTAACTTAAGACTTTCAAATCTTATGAGCCGTGAGGGTCCCGTAAGAGAGTTCCTCCTTGCGAGTCATGAGGATCCCGCAAGTGTATTTTCTCCTTAGGGATCGTGGGGATCCCTAAGTGTGTTGCTCCCTTATGAGTCGTAAGGATCTCACGTGGGTGGTTTCTCCTTACAAGGTCGAAAGGACCCTATATGTGTCTTTTAACGAGGTTGCGTCCTTTCGGGTTTTCACAAACACTCGCCGGTAGTCCTGCTGTTTTTACTCACAGATCCCTTTCGGGTTTTCATCCGTGCCCTTTTTTCTTATGGACCTACCCCCTTTTTTTTAATCTTTTTATATATATATTTTTTTACGAGGTCGCGCCTTTTCGGGTTTTCACGCACACTCGCCGGTAGCCCTGCTGTTTTTACTCACGGAGCCCTTTCGGGTTTTCATCCCTGCCCTTTTTGCTTATGGACATACCGTTTTTATCATCATTTTTTTTATTATATATATATTTTTTATTTTCTTTTTCTCCTTTTTCTCTTCTCTTTTTTTTATTCATCTCGTTAGCCTAAGGATGCTGCGGTAGTAGTTTACGGACGTTTCGTTCCGGTATTAGTTTAAGGACGTTTCGGTCCGTCATTAGTTTAAGAACGTTTCGGTCCGTTATCCAGTTTTAGGACGTAGTGGTCCGTTGGGTTTTCTCTATGAATGAGCATGCTGCCCCCGGCATATCCATCTTCTTCGGAGCATGTGGTTGTGGCGGGCTCACTTTCCAGTTTTCGGACAGCGCGAGTTCACCTTATTGGTACTGGTCTTCAACCCAGATTTTGAAGATGAAGCAATCTTCGAGCGGATGACTTACTGCTCGATGGTAGGGGCAGTAATTAGGATCGTTTATATCTCCTGGTTGTAGTGGACGTTTCGGAGTCGGCAGATTGACGAATCCGTTGCGCACTGCCAGTTCAAACAGTTTCCTCGTTTTATCCTGGGGAAACGCGTAAGGACGTCCCAGTCTTTCCTCGAGTGATGGGCGTGGACACATGTTGTTTTGGTGAACAATCGATTTCAAGTTGCTCGACTGTTGTTGAGTGTTGGCGATGAAGGTCATTTTTTTCTTTCCTTTATCCTTTTTGTTCGCTCCGTCATTCGCGGGTCCGAGATTCTTTCCGGGTAATATGCCCTTGCATGGATGAACGTTCTCATAATTCTTCAGTCCTTCAGAGGTGGATTCCTTGAAGAAAGGCTTGAAGGCTGTTTTTTCATCGGGGTCGTTCTTATGGCAATTGCCGGTGACTCTTTTATGCTCATCTGTCGTATTTTTCGGCCGTCTACGAGCTTCCCGCTTGATGTAATGCTTGTGAGCGACATACCTCTGCCACCAACACTTAAAGGAGTCGCAGTCTTCAGTAGCGTGTGCGATCTTCTGATGATATAGGCAATAATTAGGATGCATCTCTATTCTATCGAGAGTGTTTTCTTCAGAGGGTGATAGCTTCATTCCCATTGATATGGCTTTAGCAAACCTTTTCCTCGTCTTGAATTTGTTTTTATCGGCAGCGGATGTCTTTTGATTTGATGGGAGTGCCTCGACTTTTTCGTCCAGTCGGCAATGTTTAGCTCCTTCCAGTATGGCCATTTCACGCTCTTGATTGGCTTTAACTTTCAGACGAATCTCATTCAGGAATGCATCGATCATGTCATCTGATGGCCGCAGAATTTCTGGTTCAGGGTCCGCCCTCGGTTTCTCGGTGTAAGGGGCCTCCTCATCGTCCGTCAACTAATGGGAAATCATATGACAGCTCGCCACGTATTCCTCAAATTCATCCGACGAACTTTCTCCCTCATCTTCCTCTTGAAAGACGTGGTTGAGAAACTCTTGGAGTGTGATGGGAGTCCGTGCTTTCTGGTTGTATTCCTCCAGCGCGTCAATTTGTTTTTGCAAGTCCGTGCGCTTGTCGCCAGGCTTCACGGGCTTCTTGGATTTTTTCTTCTTCTTCTTCGAAGATTTTGACGGCTGGTTGTGAGTGCTTGGGCCACCACCATCGGTCTTTGGAGTTGGACGCGGCTTCAACATCCCCTCAATGACTTGCGGTTCCAACGGGTTCTTCCATTTGATCGCTGGGCATGCCTGAAAATCGTTCAGCATTCTCTTTATCTTAGCCGACAGCACAACCTCCCACGGGGCTTCTTCGACGAGAGAGCACGTTGCCCCCGGCACATTCATCCTTTTAGAGGCGTGAGGTTGCGGCGGATTCACCTTCCATCTATCGGATAACGCGAACTTGCCCTGTTGGTACTGGTCTTCCAGCCAATTTTTGAAGACGTAGCAATCTTCAATCGGATGACCCAGTACTCGGTGATAGGGACAGTAGTTGGGCTCGTTTATATCATTTGGTTGCGACGGACGTTTTGGCTCCGGCATATTTATAAGTCGGTTCCGCAACGCCAGTTCGAACAATCTTCTCGTTTTATCTTGGGAAAACGAGTAAGGACGTCCTAGTCTCTCCCCAAGGGGTACCTGTGGACGCATATTATTTTGACGAACAACCGGCTTCGAGTTGCTCATCTGTTGTTGAGCATTAGCGACAACGATCGCTTTCCCCTTCCCCTTCCCATTTCGGGAGTCCGACTTTGGAAGAGGAGGTCTATGGCCCATCTGGTCCATTTGCGCCAACTTGTCAATCAGGGCCTGGAAGGTAGTCGGCTTGAAAAACATCATAAATTGCGAGATGGTTGCTTGCGGATCAAGAGTTCCCACAAACATATCCACTGCGGGAGCTTCTTCAATGCGCTTCTCGCACTTCGACCATAAGTTTCGCCAACGTATAGCATATTGGACCCATGTCTCGCCTGGCTTTACCCTGGCGTTAATCAGTGCCGTCATCGGGGTACGTTCACTGGCGCTTGCAAAACGCTGAGTAAACAACAGCTCCATCTCCGCGAAGGTATTGATAGAGTCGTTCGGGAGCTCAGAGTACCACTCGAACGCTGTATCTGACAAGCTACCGACGAACTGGCGAAGCAACAGTTTGTCATCACCGCCGGTGTTACCGCAGAGTGCTCTGAACTGGGCAACATGCTGGTGGGGGTTGCCCGTCCCCTTGTAGACATGGAACTTGGGAATTGTGTAACCGGGCGGGTACTTGATTTGATCATACCAACTTAGATACGGCCGCCCTGTTTTTACGACCTGGCTAGCTGCTTCAGTCGCCTGATGAACCCGGATCTGCTGAGCTATATATTCGTCCAGGTCAGCTTTGGAGATCACCTCCTCTTTGGCTGTTGCCAGAGCCGATTGAGGATTTGACGTTTCTCCCCTATCGTCTTTAAGGACGATCGGAGGATCTTCAGTAGGGGATCTTGTTGAATCATCATCCCCACCATGTCTTGGAACAGGAGGCCCATACGCTTTATGTTGGCTGCTTGTTCCGCAGCCTCTTTATCCTTCTTCTCCAATATCCGGAGAAGGAATTCGGCGTCAGTTTCTTGTTCCTGACGTTCGTCCGAGGACGTTTCAGGGTTTTCTTTTGGCCCGGTGAGTGCGGTCATCGCGTTCATTATCTCCTGGAGCTTTTGCTGTTGCTCCTGAGCCTTGGTTACTGACCGTGTAAGCGGTCTATGACCTGTAGATGCACGGCTGTCCTCCTTTCCTGACGCCATATAAACGGTATGAACTATGATGCCCCCGGACTTAGGGCGTTTAGGTTTACCACCTTTATTATTTGCCATCGGCGTAAGGACTTTCTCCGGCCTTCTTCTCTTATGGGCCGTTGAAGTCGAGGGAGCCGTTACTTTGGGCACCCAAGTGGTCGTCACCTTCCGCTGCATGATCGGGGAATTTTCTTCTTGCCGATATTTCGACTTCTTGTGTTGGTGAGCGAAATTAGGATCAATGACAGATTCTCGGACTCGTCTCCATGTCTTATAGATCCTGGAGGACAGCGATTGAAGAGGCTGCTCCGGCTTTTCTGCTTCCACGGCGGTCTCTACCGGTGGAGGAGATCTTTTAAGAACCGCAGTTGGCGAGTTTCTGCGTACCCTATTCAACAGCTCAAAACTGTTCCCAGTTGGAACATCAGCGTTAACTTCCACCGTCGGAGCTGGCAGAGTCATCCCAGAAGGAGAGTTGTCCCCGGCCCTCCTTATCCGGCGCCAGTGGCGTCGTCGGGCGCGACGAGTTGTCGGTATAATTTCAGAGACAGAAACATCTTCCTCTTGCCCCCTGTTCAGGTGTGGGGCTGTTGCCGGCATCAGCCTATTAAAGACTGATGTCTTTTGAGCAGCAGGAGCAGGAGTGGGAGTTGGGACGGCCAGTCTTGTAAAGACTGACTCTTTGACAGGAGAAGCCTCCTTGGCGACTTCAGGAGCAGCCGTCTTCTTTGGGATGACCGCCTTTGGTGTTATGGGCTGCTTGATAGGCCCGTTGGTGCTCAAGCTCAGCTTGGTGAAGACTGAAGAATTGGACGATCCGTTGAGATAGGCCGTGGGAGTAGCAAGTCGATCGAAGACCGACTTTCTTGAAGCTTCTAGTGCGGGCACAGGGATGGTGAAGCTTGTTGGCGGAAGCATAGTTCCGAAAAACAACCCCGTGGTGGCTTAAGTAATCTGCTCCACGGGCATGGTGAACAGAGAGGCCGCTTGGGGCCCGTAAGTTATGCCCCCAGTTGAGGTCGGACGCGAGCTGCAGCTGCAGTTAGAGCACTTCGAACAGGTAGAGGCCATCGATGCTCGATTTCTTTTCTACGCCAAGCAAGAGACCAAATCTTAGTAAACTTGAAATCCAAAGGCAACCATTAATAAACTGCGATTCATTCGCGAAGACGACACACGAAGTGTGGAGTGGAAGAGGAAAAGGTCCCACCGGGCGTGCCAGAATCTGTGGGGCTCCGAAGGACGGTGCACAAGACCGCGAGGTCCTGACGCTGAGGTTCGGGACAGATGCTATATGGTTTTATCCGTCCACTTCTCCGAAAATGCCAAGTTGATTTATGGCACCGTGTATCGGAGGTTTAGACGGATGCGGCCGATGTAGCAGACTTCGTCAGATTCCCCCTCGCTAGAGAGGTTTTTGATTGTGGGGACGCTCTTCCCTGCAGGCGCAAGCCCCTGCAGTTAATTATGCTACCGCATTGCGGTAGCCACTTTCTCCTTCTCCAGAATTTCACTTCGTGTCGTGTGTGTTTGTTTTGTTTGTGGTTTCCCGTGGATTGTATACGGAGACTGAGTAATGCCGTCGCCCGTAGGACGTGGATTAGTCCAAATCCGTATTTACTTAGATTTGGGTTTGGTGTTTTTAGTTTAAGGATACGTTAGCCGTATTGCGGCTAAGATCAACTTAAACTTTCGTCAAGGATACGTTAGTCCTGTTTGAAACTAAGATCAACTTAACGTGGTGATCCATTTATTATATGGCCGTCAAGACTCATCACCTCTCTGACGTCGTTGAAGGATTACAACGATAGATGTCAGAAGAGTTCAGAGATGTACCCTTGAACCAAAGTTGATTTGGAGTTTTATAGTCCATTTGAATGTTTAAGGATACGTTAGTCGTATTTGGGGCTAAGATCAACTTAAACGGGACCTGTTTAGATCCGGCAAAAGAGCATTTGGAAGCTCTATTGTGCCAGTTTAGGGACGTAGTGGTCCGTATTCCTGTTTAGGGACGTGGTGGTCCATCGCCAGTTTAGAGACGTGGTGGTCCATCATTAGTTGAAGGACGTTTCGGTCCGCTATTAGTTTACGGATGTTTCGGTCCACGAGTTTAAGAACTCCGCAGTCCATATTCATGTGTGGTCGTTGGGACCCGTCGCCTCTCTGACGTCGTTGAAGGACTGCAACGAGAAGTGTCAGAGGAGTTCGGAGATATACCCTCGAACCAGAGGTAAATTGATTTAAGAGAGCAATTGTGCTCAGTCAATTTAATTTGAGGACTTACGGCCAAAATTGGGCTAAGTCCAGTTGAAAATGTTCAACATTTTATTTGCTTTTGCATTGCATTGTTATTTGGGCTCTACCCATAAAAGATGCAGAGCATCAATTTGTTTTGGGCTCTGCCCATTTATAAATGATGCAAAGCATCTACTTTGTTTGGGCTCTGCCCTTTTAAAATGCATAGCATTTTAATTATTTCGTTTGGGCTCTACCCATTTATAAATGATGCCGAGCATCAATTTAATTAGGCCTGCTTGGTCTTTTAATTTGGGCCTGGCCCTTTAGGAAATGCCTTGCATTTATCAGGCATTTTGCGCCAATCAGAGAGCGCAAGCGCTTGTAGTGTTGACACGTGTCGCGCAAGCGCAGTGCGCTGCGCTTGCGCTGCTGACACGTGGCGCACTCTGATGAGTTGCGCCGATTACAGAGAGCAAAGCTCTATCTTAAAGCGCATAGCGCAAGTAGTTCAGACGCTGACACGTGGCGCTCTCCCAAGAGCGCAACAGCGCAGTTTGCAAGTGCAAAGCACTAAAAATTTGAGAATCTTTTAGATTCAAGAACCAAAAGGTTCATAACAGAAGTGCAAAGCACTGTTTGCTTTCTTGATCTAATTTAGATCCAAGAAAACATGTTTCTCTTGTTTTTCTTATCTCAGAGAACCAAAGGTTCATAAAAAGTGCAAAGCACTGTTTTTATTTGTTTTTTATTTAATGTCATTGATCTTGTTTTTAGATCCATGATCTGTTCATAAGAGAATTTTCTCTTTTTCTAAAGGCTTTTTACCTTTTTTTTGTTCTTGAGGATTTCTCTCCAATTCTTCAGAGCTCTCTCTCTGTTTAATTTCTCACAAAATGTTGATGCCTTTCGATTTGAGGTCTAGGGGTCTTTTTATAGTGCCCACAAATTAGTTAAATTTGTTAAAGAGATCTTTCTCTGAGTGGTTTGGGGAATTTTCCCCACCGTTGGATCTTTGATCCAAGAGCTTCTGTTTTACAGAAGAAAATCTTCTTGTTTTAATAAGAACAGAAAAGATTTCATTAGAATTTTAATTCTGTTTGGCGCAAATGCCCCAGCGCGTGACACGTGTCATGCAGCGCACAGCGTAGCGCAACTGCGCTGGCGCGTCTGCGCTGGCTCGTCTGCGCTGACACGTGCCGCGCAGCGCAAAGCGCAGCGCAACTGCGCTGGCGCGTCTGCGCTGACACGTGCCGCGCAGCGCAGTACTTGCGCAACTGAAGCGTTGCTTCCTTTAATTTTAGTTTAAATAGAGTTTTGCTCTGATTGGGCGTGCCTTCTTGGGCACTGCGCTGATGCATCTGCGCCTGACACGTAGCGCGTTGCGCCCGAGATTTGAAGCGTTGCTTTAAAATTTGAATTTTGAATTTCAACAGAGCTTTTCTCTGATTGGGGAAACAGTCGCTCTCAGAACCGAGAAAACACATGATGGACGTACTGAAATATCATATCAAGTGAAACCGGGTTTTTGAAAACAACCCATAATCTCTTTTGAAATATCCACGGTTCTCAAATCCAGAAATCTCATGAAACAACATATCTCAATGCGTACAGTAATAGAGCATGATGTATGCGACATATAAAAGAAATGCGAGCATATCCGTGTATCATGCAAAATGGAACAGTGATATGACATATTAAGGGGAAACCGCTCTTTTTAAAATGATTCGAGTTTTTAAAATATAACTTGTGGTTCCCAATTTCCCAATAAAACCAGTTATCTATGTAGGTACAATATGTATATGCGTAAGTATAGATGTACCAAGGTATGTGTGCACAAATATGGATATACAATGTGTATGTGCACAAGTTTGGATGTATCAATATTTATGTGCACCAATATGGATATACAAATGTGTATATCCGCAAGTATGGATGTATTAATGTATATGTTATGATGCAGCAACCCTACTGTGTAGTGACATGGAAATTATTGATGATGAAGTGTGTGAGCCGGTAAATCTGTGTACGTGTAACATACGCATCATCGATAATGGTGCAAGTGTACTAGCACAGGTATAAGCAATGCAATGGAAATAATATGAACGCAGCATAAGATAAATGATATGCCTCCTGCTCACGGTCTGGCATCCTCGGTCTCTGAGTCCTTATCTCCTCTGTGGATTTACCAATCTCGCAATCCATCGGCTCATCGGCCCTGTCAGGTGTGCTAACGGGGACGATTCCGTTCTGGCACTCCTCTGGTCATCTCTCGGTCAATCATCACGACCACTCGTCAGGCGGCACATCACTGGTGTCGGCCTCTGGCTCTCTGAGTACACGTGACACATCTGATCCTGGGTGCAAATCTCATTGCAGCAGTGTCCCGGAAGGAATCCTGCTCAAGGCCTCTTCCGATCTCGCCTATGTCGAATTGTACGGAGGCTGGTACTCTTGCATAATCTATTCTCGTTTTTTGGACATTTGCCTGTTCCCCACACATTTCCTCGGAAACTAGCCGCATACCAATGCTCTGTATGCATATCAGATCTCTAATCTCGACGGGGAGTAGCAACGGCTCGTCAGCATCTCGCATGAACCTCTGGCTCCACTTGTCTGTATCATCGTCCACTATGACGTCACGCCATGCTATCTGCGCACTGTAACTGTTCTCGGCCACGGTCAATCCGGAGTCTCTCACACGGACTCGAAATCGCGTACTCCGTATGCTCATCACTCTGTAGAAGATAAATGGCCGAACACGTCCTCGGGAACTCATCCCAACCATCGGAGGAATACTCAATACTCGTCCTTTCCCGGTCAACTCACAACGCATCTGGGTGAGGTCCTCTATCCGAAGCTGGTCAGCTTGCTTATTTCTAATCACATGATATCAGGGCGACGTCAAACTTTTCGATCGAGTCATCGAGGTCCCAAAATTTCCCTAAGGCTCAACACCTGAACGCAGTCTAAAAATATCTGGTACATACCACAGCACCTCTGGACCAGCCGTAGAAGGGCAAACCCAAGCCTCACTGATGGCACCGCTAAACTGCCACAAACCCTAAGGTTCAAAGCGGTTCCATGGTCATCATGTCGAGTTAGGGTTTCTTTCTTCTAGAGGGTCCACAGAATTACCTGCATGTTCCTTCGAACACTTTAAACTTGGGAAAAATGGGCTTCTGACACTCGTTCGAACTTTTTAGCTTCGCCCATATAACATGTGAATACCCTTCGTCCGCACGCTAAACAATGCCTCAATACTCCAGGAAAAGCGATACATCGGCGGTCATCTCTGGATCGGTATGCTCTAGACCTGAGTAAGACTCTCCATACTGAAAATCTTCAACTCAACTGGGCCTGCGTCGGCGCATCAATCTGACGAATCACCTTCGTCTCTCGAATCGGGGTAGACTAGCTATTATCTGTCGCATTTCTGCCTGGAAGCTCCGGCGATCTTAGCTCGTAAGCTCCGGAAGCAACATCCCATCATCTCAGCAACAGCTGGGTCACCTGTCTGCATGGTAGGTGACATCATAATCTTTGAGGTATGCTGTACATCAACAGTCCTTTCGCAGCTGGCAGCCCTAACAGTGGTCCGATCATCTGGCATAAAACCAAACACTCGCCTCCACAAGTGGTCACAACATAACACTACATCGAGACGTTCCCATGTCACCAAAAAAAACACAATGGTCGGCCCTCGTACCAGACGAGCTCGCCCTGACCGCAACACTAGCAGCAGCTCAAACTACGCTCAAACTATGGTGACAGGAACCTCAATCGAGTATCGAAGAGAGCAGATAACCGGCAAGAAAGGAAACGACAGATCCAGAATGGATACATGATCATAAGAAGGAACAGTATTAATGAGAGTATGACCATGGAAACGAATAGAATCGAGGATCTCAAATGGATGTATAATCATGAGTATGAAGAGAATCGTAAGCCTCAACATATGTACATCCTAAGGTTTCTTAAGCCGAGTATCGTATCGTAAATATGCCGCAGAACATATGTACGGTACGTCACTTTACTCAAGTTACCTACTCCATCAATCAGGGTCAACCTATGAAATGAAAGTTCGGGTCTAATACCCCCCCGTTCAAGTCTAAGTTCCGTAAGGTCAAGCCTAGATTCCGAAATACATACCCGCCCTAGACTCCGCAAAGTCAAACATAGACTCGAAACAAGGTTAAACCTAGCGCTCTGATACCAACTTTGTCATGACCCGAAATAGTTGCTCATGACCAGCACTTGATTCACGCAACGTCTAAAGGCGTAACGGAATCCAAGTAAGCTGAAACCCAGAAATCTAAACCCTTTTAAGAAAATAAAGAAGGTGAAGTTTTGAAATAAAGATATAATGAAATTAAGTTTTCTTAATGCATAGAAAAGGAACATGAAAATGCAAGTGAAATTTACTAGTTTGAAAACATGTTTCGTCTTTTAAAAATTTGGGCAGCACCTCCTTTGTATATTTTGATCCAAAACCACAAATACATAATAATGATAAAGGCATCCCCAAGCGGGAGCTAGCTCTTCGCCAAACAGCGGATCACAACCACGCAATACAGTATAAATAAGTATACGACGCCTAACGGCGAAGTTCACCACAAAAGATAAAGAAATGAGCAAGACATAACCCCAAAAGTGAATATAAAACCCATCACTCAAATCTCACAACTCCAAGTTTTACTACTTATACAATTTACAAATTTTTATTGATGGAGTTAACTAGATACAATATGAATATAAATACAAGAGTGAGTACGATACAAGTGTCCCGCCTACCAATGCAGAACACCCGAATGCAACTGTATGCCAGCGAAGCCGCTACTGATCCAAGCGGTCGACCTGCAAGAACTGTAGCACAACGGGGGTGAGTTGCCAACTCGTGAGTAGAAAAATATCAACAGATAAAAATCGAATAAACAACGACTCCTAGGTCAACTATATCATAAGGGTAATACTATGATATCTAGGGTGATCGGGTCTGTATATGTGCCAACAAGGTAGTCAATATCTATATGCATGTGGATAACATCCAACAGTAATAATCAATGCATGTATGCATGTAGATCACGTCCACCCATATAATCAATGTATGTATGCATGTGGATCTCGTCCACCCATATAATCAATGTATGTATGCATGTGGATCTTGTCCACCCATATAATCAATGTCTGTATGCATGTAAATATCATAAGAGAGTGTGCATGAAAGTATGAGGATATATATCAACGGTGTCCCTCACGACACATCAAAATCATGGAATCTGAGTGCCTAGCATCGACACTCGAAAACATCATGAAAACCGTGCCCAGCATCAGCATGTAAATCCTCATACATCGGGCTCCGTCAGTCCGGATCGGCCTACGGGCTCCGTCAGTCCGGATCGGCCCATATTATCTTTCGACTCCGGTCGGTATCCTCCGAATATCCGCCGAGCCCAGATACTATCACCGGTAGGTAGTAGTCCCTCTGCCAGGCTCACCGTCTACTACATAGCGATCCGTTCTCGCCCCGAGGTACCATACCGGGTCCACCATATACCCGCAATCGGCCTCATCTAGCTCCTCGAATCGGGTTTCATATGTCGCTGTGGTCCTCCGAAGGACGGCGCACAAGACCGCGAGGTCCTGACGCTGAGGTTCGGGGCAGATGCTATATGGTTTTATCCGTCCACTTCTCCGAAAATGCCAAGTTGATTTATGGCACCGTGTATCGGAGGTTTAGACGGATGCGGCCGATGTAGCAGACTTCGTCAGATTCCCCCTCGCTAGAGAGGTTTTTGATTGTGGGGACGCTCTTCCCTGCAGGCGCAAGCCCCTGCAGTTAATTACGCTACCGCATTGCGGTGGCCACTTTCTCCTTCTCCAGAATTTCACTTCGTGTCGTGGGTGTTTGTTTTGTTTGTGGTTGCCCGTGGATTGTATACGGAGACTGAGTAATGCCGTCGCCCGTAGGACGTGGATTAGTCCAAATCCGTATTTACTTAGATTTGGATTTGGTGTTTTTAGTTTAAGGATACGTTAGCCGTATTGCGGCTAAGATCAACTTAAACTTTCGTTAAGATACGTTAGTCCTATTTGAGACTAAGATCAACTTAACGCGGTGATCCATTTATTATATGGCCGTCAAGACTCATCACCTCTCTGACGTCGTTGAAGGATTACAACGATAGATGTCAGAGGAGTTCAGAGATGTACCCTTGAACCAAAATTGATTTGGAGTTTTATAGTCCATTTGAATGTTTAAGGATACGTTAGCCGTATTTGGGGCTAAGATCAACTTAAACGGGACCTGTTTAGATCTGGCAAAAGAGCATTTGGAAGCTCTATTGTGCCAGTTTAGGGACGTAGTGGTCCGTATTCCAGTTTAGGGACGTGGTGGTCCATCGCCAGTTTAGGGACGTAGTGGTCCATCATTAGTTTAAGGACGTTTCGGTCCGCTATTAGTTTACGGACGTTTCGGTCCACGAGTTTAAGGACCCCGCAGTCCATATTCATATGTGGTCGTTGGGACCCGTCGCCTCTCTGACGTCGTTGAAGGATTACAACGAGAAGTGTCAGAGGAGTTCATAGATGTACCCTCGAACCAGAGGTAAATTGATTTAAGAGAGCAATTGTACTCAGTCAATTTAATTTAAGGACTTACGGCCAAAATTGGGCTAAGTCCAGTTGAAAATTTTCAACATTTTATTTGCTTTTGCATTGCATTTTTATTTGGGCTCTACCCATAAAAGATGCAGAGCATCAATTTGTTTTGGGCTCTGCCCATTTATAAATGATGCAAAGCATCTACTTTGTTTGGGCTCTGCCCTTTTAAAATGCATAGCATTTTAATTATTTCGTTTGGGCTCTACCCATTTATAAATGATGCCGAGCATCAATTTAATTAGGCCTGCTTGGTCTTTTAATTTAGGCCTGGCCCTTTAGGAAATGCCTTGCATTTATCAGGCACTTTGCGCCAATCAGAGAGCGCTAGCGCTTGTAGTGTTGACACGTGTCGCGCAAGCGCAGTACGCTGCGCTTGCGCTGCTGACACGTGGCGCACTCTGGTGAGTTGCGCCGATTACGGAGAGCAAAGCTCTATCTTAAAGCGCATAGCGCAAGTAGTTCAGATGCTGACACGTGGCGCTCTCCCAAGAGCGCAACAGCGCAGTTTGTAAGTGCAAAGCACTATAAATTTGAGAATCTTTTAGATTCAAGAACCAAAAGGTTCATAACAGAAGTGCAAAGCACTGTTTGCTTTCTTGATCTAATTTAGATCCAAGAAAACAAGTTTCTCTTGTTTTTCTTATCTCAGAGAACCAAAGGTTCATAAAAAGTGCAAAGCACTGTTTTTCTTTGTTTTTTATTTAAGGTTATTGATCTTGTTTTTAGATCTATGATCTGTTCATAAGAGAATTTTCTCTTTTTCTAAAGGCTTTTTACCTTTTTTTTTGTTCTTGAAGATTTCTCTCCAATTCTTCAGAGCTCTCTCTCTCTGTTTAATTTCTCACAAAATGTTGATGCCTTTTGATTTGAGGTCTAGGGGTCTTTTTACAGCGCCCACAAATTAGTTAAATTTTTTAAAGAGATCTTTCTCTGAGTGGTTTGGGGAATTTTCCCCACCGTTGGATCTTTGATCCAAGAGCTTCTATTTTACAGAAGAAAATCTTCTTGTTTTAACAAGAACAGAAAAGATTTCTTTAGAATTTTAATTCTGTTTGGCGCAAATGCCCCACCGCGTGACACGTGTCATGCAGCGCACACTGACACGTGTCGCGCAGCGCAAAGCGCAGCACAACTGCGCTGGCGCGTCTGCGCTGATACGTGTCGCGCAGCGCAAAACGCAGTGCAACTGCGCTGACGCGTGTCGTGCAGCGCAGTGCTTGCGCAACTGAAGCGTTGCTTCCTTTAATTTTAGTTTAAATAGAGCTTTGCTCTGATTGGGCGCGCCTTCTTGGGCGCTGCGCTGATGCATCTGCGCCTGACACGTGGCGCGTTGCGCCCGAGATTTGAAGCGTTGCTTTAAATTTTGAATTTCAACAGAGCTTTGCTCTGATTGGGGAAACAAATGCCCCCCACCGTTGCGCTCACGTGGCGCGCACGTGAGTGCAGCGGTGGCAAGCTCTTGACCGTTGGATCAAGGGGTGAGCTGAAGGGGCGCAAGCGCCTTATAAATTGGGCCTATGGCCCTTAGGAAATCTTCACCATTTCAAGATTTTATTTTCCAGAGCCCTGCTCTTTTAAGAACTTTAGAGCCTTGCTCTCTTCTTTAAAGAACTTCAAAATTCAAACTTTTAGAACATCTTAGGTAAAATTTATCTTAAATTTAATTAATTAATTTTAATCAACAGAGCCTTGCTCTCATAGATCTTTGATCTAAAGAAAACCCCTTTGGGGTTTCACCAACAGAGCCTTGCTCTCAAGAATCCATAGATCTAAAGAGATCTTATTTCAGGGTTTTTACTCATGAACAGAGCTTTGCTCATGGACAAAATATAGATCTTTTTGATCTAAAAATGAAGAACTCTTAAGAGTTTTCATGGATCTCTAAGATCCCAAAAAATTTTAACTTCTAAATTTTTTTTATTTAATGGATTCTCTCATCATTATTATAGAGCCAGGCTTTTCTAACGAATTTTATTCCCTCGAGACCAGAGTTTGACAAGTGTCACTCTGTGAAAGTGCTTTGATCTGAAAGGGGAGATTCTCTCCTTGTCTTTAGGGATTTATCATTTAATGAGAGTATTCTTTTGGGGATCTCCTTATTAATTGACAGTCCCATCCAATGATAGGACTGTCTTATTCATTGGCACATTGTCATCTGGATTTTGTGGGTCCCTCTTTGGTCCCCCCTACACTGCATTGCAGTGTAGTATCAAGTGTCAGGCTTTTAAAATTAAATTAGGACACTAACGGATGAATTTCGTTTTTCTTTGCAGGCAATCATGTCTGCTGATCTGTCTTTCCCATTTGTTCGCTCAGAGGGGGGATTTCCCCAGGCACCAGTGGATTGAGTAGTATTCGCTCTCATTAAGGATCATGACCCCGAGCATAAGAGCCTTCACCTGTGGGGTAGGTGGTATAATGAGATCATCCAGGGTCGCCGAAGTTTCGGTTCCGCCACGCCATCTGAGCCCATATCTTCACTCCCTTACGCGGATGAACCCCCGGTGAAGTATGCCGTGGAGGTTAAAAATTGGAACTCGGATGAGCTCCTCCAACCTGCGATTGGTGCTATTCCCGTGCAGCCGCCGCCGGCACTAGATATTTTAGGGAGGCGAATCTGTCAGGGTGAAGCACGCCCTTGGGGACAGGCCTATAACATCGGATTGATTCCGCGACCGCCTGCCGGATATTTGCAGTGGGCCCTGTATATCTTGTCGGCGAAGAGGTCTCATCTGATGAAGATAGGCTTGTATTCAGCCATCTATGTCTCGCTCTTCGAGTATCCTTCTCCTCCAACGTGGTGGGTTAAGGCTTTTATTGAACAATGGAACATCCCTACCCACACCTTCCTGATGACGGACAGGGAAGTCTTTATCTCCTTAGAGGAGTTTGCTGAAGTCTCAAGCTTGCCGATGAGGGGGGAGCATTATGAGGAGCTGCTTCCTCCTGATGAATATGTCTTTGCCACTAAGCCATTGGTGTTCAACCTGACGCCGGAGAACGCTATTCAGCACCAGTTTTCGGGCCTGGTGAAGGTGCTGGAGATTTATGTGTTGCGCCACGGCAGCGCCCCGGCCGTCTTACTCGAGGCCAAAATGCGGAATCAAAATTTTTCCTTACTCGGAAACCGGCGCTACCGCGGACAAAGAAAACCCGGATCGTTTACCATTAACCTAACTAGCAAACAAGAGATGGGATAAGAAGTATACCAAGAGATCCGAGTCCTCCGGTCTTCTAATCATCGCCCCGATCTCCCGCGGAAAGTCTTGCCTCGACATCGTCGCCTCCTCGCCGGAAAGGGCACCACATCGCCTTCGTCTTTTACGGGCTCCCGCCTCAATACCGAGGCAACTCGAGCATGAAGCCGGCAACTCGACATGCTCAAGAATCGCTGTAGGAAGTGGTGTGTAGAATCGTAGTCTCTTTTTGGGGTATTGGAGTTGCCTTGATGGAGGAATAAGGTTAAAGGAAATTGGAGCTTTCAATTTTCCAAAAACAAGAAGAATGAGATGAAGAAATTTGTGTCATGCAAGAATGAAAAATTTCTCTCATCCTCACTCAAAGTGGCCGGCCTTCTCTTGAATGAGAATGGTGGAGGGAACCAAACTAAATCATATGAGGGAGGTAAGTGTAGGAGAAGTATGTGGTGACCATATCCAAAGTCAATGAAAACTTCAACCATGCTTTCACTTTAAACCCATACCTATATCAAATCACTCAATTCAAAAGCATGGAGCAAAGATATGAAAACTATCATAATCAAACAATATGCAAAGAAACCCCTCACAAAGTGTTATTTGCAAAACTGCAAATAACCCCCTCCATCGGAAAAGTCCGGCCGGGAAAGAACAAAGGAAAACCGGCTGGAACGGAATGCAAACCGGCAACTCCAGAAAACTGGTCCCGTAATAAATTACAGGAAAACCCCTATACTGTGCATACACACCCGCATCTGTATTCCGTCCGGATACAAATGCAATGAGACAAAATCTACACTGTACTAGACTAGGACCGGCTTAAGCCAAAGCCGGCTAGTAAAATCCGTTCGATCCTGATCCGTGCAATACCGCACGTATCTGATCGAACCCTGCCATATAACTATACGGCCACTAGTACAAACCGTCCGATCCTGATCCGTGCAATACCGCACGTATCTGATTGGACCCTGCCATATCTCCATACGGCCTCTACAGCGTTTCGCCCGAAAGCTGAGTAACTGAAAGTGTGGTGGACTCTAAAGACTCGTCAATACTATGGCTGTGGATTTAACCACTAGCACGTCAGAGGTATAAGCCAATACGTGACGAGCCACCAGCTATTGACCAAAAGGGACGTCGATGAGGAAGCTCACCCCGACACCCAACTGAGCCTGTCAGTGACAATATCCGTACAGTCCGGTCCGTTCGTCTATGAGTATCGCATGGCGGGCCTAGGGGGTTGGTAAAAGTCAGACCCCCAAAAGCGGTACAAGTCGTGTCGGAGCGTAGCCCAGAACGCCCTGAGATACTACTGGAATACCTACCAGTAAATCTCCTGCCTCGGCCGAGGGCTTTGCGTAATGGCTCTCCTAGACACAGCGCGACCTCACCCCCAATACCGGGAGAGACGAACCCCTGAAGATCCGCTCACTGCCTTCATGTGGCTCGGGACTGTACCCAACTAAAACCTGTTTGCACGACTCCTTTGAGCCGTGGTAGGGTAGTAATCAAAGCACAGTGGGAACTCACACGAGACAAATGACGATCCTCAGGTCGATGAACTAACCTGTACACATGTCACCTGGGAACTGCTATCTGACGTCTGGTATAATCCCAACTAGCAGGTTCCCGGCGAGTCCTGTCCGGTGTACTCATAACCCAATGAGCACCTGTATACATCTTAGGTGAACCAACTGACACCAGTGGCTTGTGAGACCGGCCACCGCCCCTCGTCGGGGTCTCGACTGTATACACTAGTCTACTAATGGAGTATCGATGCCCAGTCTCGAAACTCCCACGACTAGGGACCTTTTAAGGATGTGCTTATAGACCCCAGCTCCCACGTATATGATCGCCATCATACTGCTGGTCGTCAAGCAAGAATCCTAGGGGCTCTATCAACGTGTAATAGCGACATGTCAGGTCACCTAAAGCAGTACACGATGATAAAGATAAACCAGATAGCATACTATCATCTCAAGTAAGACTGTCCTACCGGGATAGGTCCTCCCTCAATCATTGCAATCACGTGCCTGTGATCCAATAATTGACTCTGAGGGCACTATCTCCAACAATCTCCCACTTGCACTCAAGGCTAATTATTGCGATGTCGCATACTCACAGCCCGTGTGATACCGAACACCCAACTCCTCTACTAGTCAGTCCCATAAAGCTCTTTTGTGAAACTATTGCGTTCGAGAAATAGCCTCAGCGAGTGGATCCACTGTGAAGTTTCTTTCTTTGTCTCTCTATATCTCAAGTTTGCGGAGAAAACCATCTCCCGAAATGAGCAATACCTGTCTTAGAATGTCTGGATGTCTGATGGGACCTAGCTCATAAATGAACTTCAAATCCAAACTTCTTAGACTGTATCATCAACTGAACTTAATCAGTATCCTGCGCCATGCCTCCCTCAGTATTGCCTTGGACCACCTGTCCAAAATACTGTCCCTCGTCAGAGGGAGAACAACAACTCTGACAACCTCCTTGTCGTCCATGTCACCTTGGAAGCCTGGAGTGATAACCGTCTCCTAAAGGAGGCAGCCGTTATCATATCCCTAGAACATTCACTTATGTTCTAAAACTGCTTCCGACTGTTCCTCCAGGATTGGATCAATATCAACTTATTGCATCTAGTGCAAGAACAACATCTGGTGTGGTACTTGACATCTCATGATTGACTCAATTGCCTAAGCAAGTGATCTGCCAATCATGAGTATCCCTCTCCACATTAGTCTATAAGACACCTTTAGAGAGGGTGAATCCATCAACTGCAGGTGTACTACCGTGTCAGGAGTCGTCCATTCTAAATACTCATAGAATGCTGTCAAGATACCCAGATTGGGAAACCACCCAAATCTAGATCTAAAACCATAGATCTAGTAACCAGTATGTCTGATATAATATCCAAGTCCCTTGTGGAGAAACCACTGTGTGACGACCAAAGTATAACCGATCGTAGTATAGGAATATCACTTCCTACTACCTTTTCAACAGATCCATCCCCTATTCTGATGACGTCAAACATATGACTGTCACATCAGAAATGGATGATCTATCTCCGCTACATCTGCTTTAGTCTATAAATAGACATAAGCCTGATGTCCACCAATGCTTCCGCTGCTCCCACTGACTACGACAACCTTCTGGCAGAGTCATATAGACGTGCACTTCCAAAGCTAGTTTAGAACGACGCTATACTCATCCTCCTGCCGGGTCTCGCAGCCTGGAACAACAACAATGGCAAGTGTGGGTAAACAAGAACTTCCCTGTCACCGTCATTGAGGCTACCGGAGTACCTCTCGGGTGCCTGAAGTTACCCACCTTATCTGCGGAGTGGCCAATGGAATGTCAAATCAGATTGAATCTTTAGGTTCCTTATCAAATCTTCAGTAATCGTTTGTGGTTCTGGAATCACTTCCAGTTCTACCATACTCCCACTGCTGTTTTTGAAAAAATCCATTTTTAATAAAAAACTGTGGCGAGTCTAGAACAATATTGCTATTGTTCATCCAGATGGTAGAAAATCAACCCTCGTCATAGCCTGGGTCAACCCACAAACAGCCATTACAGAAACGTGCCTTGAGTTATCCGGAGTCTGGTTTTAAGCATAAGCCGGACAACTCCCCGTACCTTAACATCGTTAAGATATGAACTGTTCTATATCCAATATAGAACCAGAGGCACTGATTTAATTGAACCAGATTCAAATCATGCAGCTGTCTCCAGTGTATGTCAACTAAATGGAAGGAGGCCGATCAGCGTTACTCAACTTAGGAATGCTTCCAATTATGAGTAACCTGAAAGAGAAGCAATCTGTCTTCATCATTACTATCAACTGAATACCATACACAAGTATCTACATCTTCGATCACATTGAAGAATCCCGATACTTGCTACACCTGGTTCTCTACTCTATTCAAATACCTATAACTCCTCAAAACTTAAACCCCGTGTTTCCACGAAACAGCTGTCTAAAATCTAGAGAAGTCATAAGTAAACCGAATATAGTACGAGGACCAACCCCTCTGTCCTGATGGACACTGGACAACATACAATACTCTGTATAAGTCCGCTGAGTCTAACAACTCCTTCACTGTGTGTCGTAGGTTGAAAACTGTACTTATGGTTAAGAAGAATTACACCGCTGTTTAATGCTCCTTACCTGACCATCCACTGATATAGGTAAATGTCATCGACATAATATCAAAAGGTATATCTCACTCTATGAAAATAGACGTACAGATATATCAATTTGAAATTGGTGCATAACAGCGGATATTCAAAACCAAATATTTGCCGACCGGCAAACAACCCAGGTGACTTCCTCAAATATCACCGATTACAACGAATCCCGATATAATGAGGATGACCACCCAATTCCCAATAACTTACTCCCACTCATCATCTGTAAAACCATACAGATGTGAGAATCATACCTGGTAAATACATACCCTGGAGTGAGTGTCTAATCGGGAAATCAGTTTTCTATTAACAGTACACAGTGAAACTGAAACATTGAAATGTTTCGTTGGGGTATCGTGGTATTCCTAGTAATGCCTCTTCCATTATCCAGATTCACAACTGTAACCGTATAATTCTTTGCCATCTTTCTAAATCCCTTTCTGTGTCTTTAGTCATTACCTTCTGTACACCCCTTTAGGTCAAATGGTTTTCTTCCTTCCCTACCGTTCGGCACTAGCCTATGGTTTGGAAGAAGACTATCCAAAAGGCATAAAGGGTGTACTGTCCTAATCCTAGGAACACTCGCAATGCGAGAGAAGGTGAAGATAAAAGACACCTGAATGTACTTTATTCCTATTTCTCCTGAACCAGAATCCATCCCCGAACTGGAACAAGTTCCTTTCGAGTTCGTATATAACCATACGATGGAATATCCAATAAACTGTGGATCTTCGTAGTGATACGGAGTGTCCTGGAGAAATACAAAGGTGATTTAGGATTTGGCGAAGAAATACTTGGTTTGGTCGTGAATATCAGTCGCAATTTACTTTGCCCTCCTACTAATCCCTTGCTTTGTCCTAACTTAATACCTTCTGCACACCATCGTTATGCTAATTGGTTTCCTTCATTCCCTACCGGTCGGCACCAGCCTAAGGTTTGGAAGAAGACTATCCAATTTGCGTAATAGGTGTACTATCTCCTAAACCAAGGAGTACTCGCAACGAGAGAAGGTGAAAAGAAAAGACAACTGAATAATCCTATTCGTTTTCTCCAGAACCAGAAACCATCCTCGAAGTCCTTCGAGTTCGTATATAACCATACGATGGTTTTGTCCAATGGAAGTGGACGTTCGTAGTAATACGGGGTGTCCTGGAGAAAAGGGTAAAAGTAGGAGTGGCAATGAGGTCTGCAACTCTGACAATCCAAAAGCCAGTGTAAAGAAGGTTCGGTCAACTTGGTCACTGAGTCATAGTCTTAGGGTCGGGTCAATGGTCGCTGCCAGAGAGAGAGAAAAGAAACACTCAGCGTGCACTCTATCCTAGATCAGAATGGTTACCACTTTGTCTAATCTGGAAACCTCCCACTGTACCTCAAATTCTCCTCCAAACCTGAAAGAAGAATTAGTCGGGATGACCCGAGGAGTAAACTAACTCATCAGTGGGAATCGGGATCCAACTATCATCGCATGATAACTTGACGGAATCCATTCACGTCACCACACTCCAGAAGGTATGCGCATGTCTGGCAAGTTTCAGTTCTTTTGAAACTCCCGATGTGATTTTTACCCCTAGGACTCAAGTGACCTTGACGGAGTCAACAAATCAAAGAGTCCTAGTCAAGTTCATCCCGTCATTATCTGGATTGCATTAAACCCACCCGTACGTGCCCTTGACGGAGTCAACAAGGCCGCACGACTGTCCTAACCAATCCCTTTTATGCAACAAACAAGCACTACTTAGCTACCGTACACTACGCCTTGACGGAGTCAACAAACGCAGCACGAATACTAAATAATACTCATAAGAAATGACGGAGGGCTACGAATGGTTTTTGGCGAAAAACCTTTAACGTAAAGAACTTGATATCGTTGAAAGAACTGCATAGCCTTTTATAAAATATAGTGACGAAAGCTTTTACTAAAGAGGTCACTCCCGGTGAAGGGATCTCGGCTCTTTCCCCGTAGAATGAGGTGCAGGATATTCCAACTGAATACCACGATGCAAAGCAAAAGTAATCGGCTATAGTGAAGTTAATGCCCTGACGCAAACTTCTGTCCAAGGGGTCACTCCCGATGAAGGGATCTCGGCCCTTGCCTCGTCGACTGAGGAGCAGGATATTCCAAATGAATACCACGATGCAAAACAAAAGTGAACGTCCTTGCAATAACAGCTTTTTGAAAAGTGTTCCAACAACATCAGAATAGGTTTGTTAATCTTGCATTGATCCGAATCAACGCAGTCCCATCAATTAATCACACCACAAAGAACGAAAATATACTGACGTACGTATATGCCATCCGCATTCGCCACTGGGTCCCGTCATCACCCGTTAGGTTAGCTAACTAACGGCAGAGCGGGGACTGGACTAGCGCGGATGTAAAGCATATACAACATCTACTTATATATATACCAATATATTATATTTCGCTCAAGGCGTGATAAGAAATGCAACATCACAGAAATGTACAGCATCACAGAACAATACAGATATCTGGAAGCCCCGGGTTTCACAGAGCCGCTGCTGAAACCCGACGTTCCCCTGGTCGTGTGGATAGCCTGTGCAATGAAATCCTAGACCCCTACGGGCGCGGCAAGTCACCCGCCAAAACCTGAAGCGAGGCAGCCCCTTTCAGCACCGTGAATGGACCACCCAGCACTTCACGGAATCCGGTAACTTGGGCACCCCTCCTGGGTCAACCTGTACCCCCTACGAGTGCGGCGAATAGCCCGCCAATCCTGGACTGAAGCCCCCTCCGTCTCAATGCCCTGAGATGCGGGCCCGTTGCCCTCCAGAACCCGGCTATCCGTGCACCCCACCGCGGGGTAACCCTAGTACAGAAAGTAAAATATACATACACCGGGTACATCGACCGCAACCAGGTCGTGCCCCAAAAGAATAATACAAACAGGCAGTGACGGCAGTCCACATGTCGGATGCTCGCCCCGCAATATCAAATGTACATAATACACCAAAACTATACTAGCATTGCATCCAGGCTATCCCCCACGACCGATCCGCAACATCACAGCATAAACATAGAACATCAACGTGAAAGTCACGTTCGCAAATCCGTCTAACCGGGCTATAGCAGTTAGACCGGATTTACCGATCGAGTGACATTCACGGTCGCAGATATAATGTAAATACTGTGAAATAATGTGTTTAAAATTTTCCGATTGACCAAAAATTAACAAGTGGGCCCCCAATCAAAACTGTAGCACTCACAGAAAACCTGGGCCCAATTTTAATATCCCAGAAACCACATTTCTTACTGACAAACATACTGAAAAATTTTCGGGGGGTGCACTGTTCAACTTGCCGCGGAAGCGCGGCCCTAGCAAGGTTTTGGCCGCTCTTTCGCGGTGACATGAACAGTTCATGGTATAAAATTTCTTCAGTATGCTTGTATTTACCTGCACATCACTCTGAGACAACCTGAAAAATTTTTAGACTCCAAAAAATTTCGACAGAAACTGATGTGCAATAAAAATACGGTTTTTGGAATTTCGGTCGATCGGAAACGCAAACACATCAAACGAAGCTAGGTAAGGTTAATGGCGTGGCTCTGATACCATGTTGCGCCACGGCAGCGCCCCGGCCGTCTTACTCGAGGCCAAAATGCGGAATCAAAATTTTTCCTTACTCGGAAACCGGCGCTACCGCGGACAAAGAAAACCCGGATCGTTTACCATTAACCTAACTAGCAAACAAGAGATGGGATAAGAAGTATACCAAGAGATCCGAGTCCTCCGGTCTTCTCATCATCGCCCCGATCTCCCGCGGAAAGTCTTGCCTCGACATCGTCGCCTCCTCGCCGGAAAGGGCACCACATCGCCTTCGTCTTTTACGGGCTCCCGCCTCAATACCGAGGCAACTCGAGCATGAAGCCGGCAACTCGACATGCTCAAGAATCGCTGTAGGAAGTGGTGTGTAGAATCGTAGTCTCTTTTTGGGGTATTGGAGTTGCCTTGATGGAGGAATAAGGTTAAAGGAAATTGGAGCTTTCAATTTTCCAAAAACAAGAAGAATGAGATGAAGAAATTTGTGTCATGCAAGAATGAAAAATTTCTCTCATCCTCACTCAAAGTGGCCGGCCTTCTCTTGAATGAGAATGGTGGAGGGAACCAAACTAAATCATATGAGGGAGGTAAGTGTAGGAGAAGTATGTGGTGACCATATCCAAAGTCAATTAAAACTTCAACCATGCTTTCACTTTAAACCCATACCTATATCAAATCACTCAATTCAAAAGCATGGAGCAAAGATATGAAAACTATCATAATCAAACAATATGCAAAGAAACCCCTCACAAAGTGTTATTTGCAAAACTGCAAATAACCCCCTCCATCGGAAAAGTCCGGCCGGGAAAGAACAAAGGAAAACCGGCCGGAACGGAATGCAAACCGGCAACTCCAGAAAACTGGTCCCGTAATAAATTACAGGAAAACCCCTATACTGTGCATACACACCCGCATCTGTATTCCGTCCGGATACAAATGCAATGAGACAAAATCTACACTGTACTAGACTAGGACCGGCTTAAGCCAAAGCCGGCTAGTAAAATCCGTTCGATCCTGATCCGTGCAATACCGCACGTATCTGATCGAACCCTGCCATATAACTATACGGCCACTAGTACAAACCGTCCGATCCTGATCCGTGCAATACCGCACGTATCTGATTGGACCCTGCCATATCTCCATACGGCCTCTACAGCGTTTCGCCCGAAAGCTGAGTAACTGAAAGTGTGGTGGACTCTAAAGACTCGTCAATACTATGGCTGTGGATTTAACCACTAGCACGTCAGAGGTATAAGCCAATACGTGACGAGCCACCAGCTATTGACCAAAAGGGACGTCGATGAGGAAGCTCACCCCGACACCCAACTGAGCCTGTCAGTGACAATATCCGTACAGTCCGGTCCGTTCGTCTATGAGTATCGCATGGCAGGCCTAGGGGGTTGGTAAAAGTCAGACCCCCAAAAGCGGTACAAGTCGTGTCGGAGCGTAGCCCAGAACGCCCTGAGATACTACTGGAATACCTACCAGTAAATCTCCTGCCTCGGCCGAGGGCTTTGCGTAATGGCTCTCCTAGACACAGCGCGACCTCACCCCCAATACCGGGAGAGACGAACCCCTGAAGATCCGCTCACTGCCTCCATGTGGCTCGGGACTGTACCCAACTAAAACCTGTTTGCACGACTCCTTTGAGCCGTGGTAGGGTAGTAATCAAAGCACAGTGGGAACTCACACGAGACAAATGACGATCCTCAGGTCGATGAACTAACCTGTACACATGTCACCTGGGAACTGCTATCTGACGTCTGGTATAATCCCAACTAGCAGGTTCCCGGCGAGTCCTGTCCGGTGTACTCATAACCCAATGAGCACCTGTATACATCTTAGGTGAACCAACTGACACCAGTGGCTTGTGAGACCGGCCACCGCCCCTCGTCGGGGTCTCGACTGTATACACTAGTCTACTAATGGAGTATCGATGCCCAGTCTCGAAACTCCCACGACTAGGGACCTTTTAAGGATGTGCTTATAGACCCCAGCTCCCACGTATATGATCGCCATCATACTGCTGGTCGTCAAGCAAGAATCCTAGGGGCTCTATCAACGTGTAATAGCGACATGTCAGGTCACCTAAAGCAGTACACGATGATAAAGATAAACCAGATAGCATACTATCATCTCAAGTAAGACTGTCCTACCGGGATAGGTCCTCCCTCAATCATTGCAATCACGTGCCTGTGATCCAATAATTGACTCTGAGGGCACTATCTCCAACATTATGAAGGGCTCAATTTGGAATCGGGCACCCGGGGAGTTAGTTTCGCAGACTTCGTTGCCCGCTTCGTCCGACCGGAGTTTTTGTCGGAACAGTGCGAGAAGTTCGCCAAGCCTGACGACCCTTTTGGCTTCGGCCTGGACCGTCGACCAACATCGGAGGGTGATCAAAAGGATTTTTATCTCCCCAGCGCCGCCGACACGCCGTTATCGGAGATCACCGTTTCGGGTATGGATGAAGAAACCTTTTTTATAAGGTTCCTGGGATTGTGGTTGTGCAGCTTTGCGCTCCCAATGCACCCGCGTTTCATGCGGCCATCCGTTTTCTACCCTGCGCATCGAATGGTGGCTGGCCTACTGTTAACAATAGGAATTGCCGGGTTGGCTCACCTCTATAATGGACTTAGCGTGGCGGCGGACGCTAATGAACCCGCGGTGCAGCCTGCTAATTTCCCGATGCACTACTTCGCCTCTTGGATGGAAATGCATGTGCATGGGGTGTTCGGCGTCCACAAGACCCCTCCGTTTTTTGAAAAGTGCAGACTCCCGAGAGTCATGCGGCTGGTCGGCGCCTCGATCGTGGTTGCGTCTCCGCGAGAGGCAAGGGGGCTACTCCTTCGTCCACACCTGGTCGGAGCGAAGGTTTCTTTTTTGGACAAGGTCATAACCATAGGCTCAGAAACCACTAAGTCAGTGGTGCCACTGCGCGATGATTTTAAGGACGGGGCCTCCATATTGAAAGCCCGAGAGATCCTCCACCTCTATTCCATTCGGCCGGGCTACCTGGTGTTCAGGCAGAATGAGATGGCGCTTTTCATGAGGTATAACCCTCACCGGTTCGCCCAACAATCCAGCTATCACCAGGGGATACCGCTGGAAGCCTTTTTGGAAGAGCCCACGGCCGGCCGGGAGGGGATAAGGAGTGCGATGCACCATTTCATGCGGCTTAACACGGGCTCTTATTTCTTCATCAGCGAGCCGAGCTGCATGCCCAAAGTCCTCAACACGTACGTGGCCTGGTACGCGCACGTAATGGGTCCAGTCATCCAATTGGAAAAGCGCATGCTGGTTGACCGCAAGGGTGCGCCTCCCGGCGGCGATCGCAAGGCTCCCCTGAAGATGAGGACCCCGGTCATTCCTCCATTGAAAGGTGCTGGAGTCGGACCTTCGCGCGTGTTAAGCCCTCCGCGCGGATTGCCGCTTCGTGATATTGTGGATGCGCCACCAGCCCTCCGTGCTCCAGCGAAGGTGGTAAATGTGGTATCGTCGGAGTCCGGTGCAGGCGCGGATATCGGGACCCGCCGCCCCAAGGTGTCTGCCAAGCGCAAATCAGCCCCGGGTGCATCCAGAGCTGGTGGGCAAAAGAAGAAGAAGTCGCTCTTCTCCCTCGACGCGATCCTCGGTTTAGAGCCTGAGGCTCCTCTTACCGAAGGAATAAGCGAATATGGCAGCAATAAGGGCTTCTCGGTAGACCCCACAGACACCGATTTGGCGGCTGCTATTGCAGCTTCTGAGCGATCAGCGAGGCTCGAAGCGATGTTGAGTAAACTCGCTGAGTCAGGTAACCATTAGTTGCTTTCTTCGTTATTTTATCGCATTTTTTATCATTACCCTCGACTAATGCGTTTCCCCTTTTTCAACAGGTGTCACTACCGAAGAGGCCATCACTGCTTCTTTGAAAACCTTCCAGGAGAAGGAAAATAAGCGTGCTTTAACGAGCGTTGGTACGTTTCGTCTTATTGAGTTTTTCTATTCTCCTTTCTGATGACCAACCTAACCTCCTTCTTTTGTTTCTTTACATGGGTTGCGCCAGCTGATGCGGGGACTCTCCCTGGGCCTGAAACTGAAATCCCAGTCTCTACGGAGCCACCGCGAAAGGCTCGACTCGACAAGTCGACGAGGGATGCCCTGAAGGATTTGGAGGCATCCCTGTTTACGGACGAGGACGTCCCAATGAGGGAAGCCTTGGAGAGCTCCGTCTTGACGGCTTGAGAGGAGAGAAAGCGGTTAAGGCGCGAGGCGAAGGCACGCAGGGCTGCTTTGGCTATGGGAGCGGGCCCAAGCACCGTCCCTCGTGCTGATATCCCCTCAGAAGAC
The DNA here is from genome assembly GCA_030015575.1 of Agapanthus africanus. Lineage (NCBI taxonomy): Eukaryota > Viridiplantae > Streptophyta > Magnoliopsida > Asparagales > Amaryllidaceae > Agapanthus > Agapanthus africanus. Next base: position 430,312,091 of record CM057347.1, read on the forward strand.
CCTCCGGTCGCCTTGTCCACTGCTCGCAGACAGGTGGCGCGTGCAGTTCGGGGTGCTAATGATAAATCCTCTTCAGGTAATGGATCTTTCGAGATTTGTTTATAAGAATTGTAAACTTGTCAGTTCTTATATATCTTGTCTTGCAGGGCTAAGTCCGACCGAGGGGGAGGCGGAGACTGTCGAACCCAAGGGGCCAGAGGAAGGAGCACCGGCCGAACCCAAGCCGACGGTGGGCAACGTCGCTGGGGTTGCCGAACCTGAGCTGGGGGCAGAGGGAGCTATACCTGAGAAGGTCATTGATGCCGAGCCTGAGATGGCGGCAAATGAGACGGCCTAATTGAGCCCAAGGCAGCGACGGACGAGGCCCCTGAGACCGGCTACCCCATGGTGACGGCGGATGAGACAATAGCGACCGCCGAGCCTGAAGAAGTAGCGGGTGAGATGGGTACGACTCTTGGGGAAAAGCCAGCCGCTCTTTCTCAAGAGTCCGTCAATGCTCCAATCATTGCTCTTCCTGTCTACGGTCTTCTGCCGTCCCCTGTCCGGGCGAGTACGACTACAGCCCCTGTCGAGTCTGGTGATGAGGCCACGGGAGGTGGACTTATGTCGATGGAGGAGGGAGAAGCCTCCGTCTCGGCTGGAGGCTCATCAGGTAAATTTCGGATTACAGTCCCCCTTTTTTGTTAGCTTGCAATCTTTCCTGACAGGCTTACCCTTGTTTTTTGTTTTTACGCAGGTGCGGCTAGCGCCGATGCTCCATTGCTCAAGGAAGCGCCGTCAACTACTGCCGTTATCCGTATTTGGGGCTAAGATCAACTTAAACGGGACCTGTTTACATCCGGTAAAAGAGCATTTGGAAGCTCTATTTTGCCAGTTTAGGGACGTAGTGGTCCGTATTCCTGTTTAGGGACGTGGTGGTCCATCGCCAGTTTAGAGACGTGGTGGTCCATCATTAGTTTAAGGACGTTTCGGTCTGCTATTAGTTTACGGATGTTTCGGTCCACGAGTTTAAGGACCCCGCAGACTATATTCATGTGTGGTCGTTGGGACCCGTCGCCTCTCTGACGTCGTTGAAGGACTACAACGAGAAGTGTCAGAGGAGTTCGGAGATGTACCTTCGAACCAGAGGTAAATTGATTTAAGAGAGCAATTGTGCTCAGTCAATTTAATTTGAGAACTTACGGCCAAAATTGGGCTAAGTCCAGTTGAAAATGTTCAACATTTTATTTGCTTTTGCATTGCATTTTTATTTGGGCTCTACCCATAAAAGATGCAGAGCATCAATTTGTTTTGGGCCCTGCCCATTTATAAATGATGCAAAGCATCTACTTTGTTTGGGCTCTGCCCTTTTAAAATGCATAGCATTTTAATTATTTCATTTGGGCTCTACCCATTTATAAATGATGCCGAGCATCAATTTAATTAGGACTGCTTGGTCTTTTAATTTGGGCCTGGCCCTTTAGGAAATGCCTTGCATTTATCAGGCACTTTGCGCCAATCAGAGAGCGCAAGCGCTTGTAGTGTTGACACGTGTTGCGCAAGCGCAGTGCGCTGCGCTAGTGCGCTGCGCTTGCGCTGCTGACACGTGGCGCACTCTGATGAGTTGCGCCGATTACAGAGAGCAAAGCTCTATCTTAAAGCGCATAGCGCAAGTAGTTCAGATGCTGACACGTGGCGCTCTCCCAAGAGCGCAACAGCGCAGTTTGCATGTGCAAAGCACTATAAATTTGAGAATCTTTTAGATTCAAGAACCAAAAGGTTCATAACAGAAGTGCAAAGCACTGTTTGCTTTCTTGATCTAATTTAGATCCAAGAAAACAAGTTTCTCTTGTTTTTCTTATCTCAGAGAACCAAAGGTTCATAAAAAGTGCAAAGCACTGTTTTTATTTGTTTTTTATTTAAGGTCATTGATCTTGTTTTTAGATCCTTGATCTGTTCATAAGAGAATTTTCTCTTTTTCTAAAGGCTTTTTACCGTTTTTTTTGTTCTTGAGGATTTCTCTCCAATTCTTCAGAGCTCTCTCTCTGTTTAATTTCTCACAAAATGTTGATGCCTTTTGATTTGAGGTCTAGGGGTCTTTTTATAGTGCCCACAAATTAGTTAAATTTGTTAAAGAGATTTTTCTTTGAGTGGTTTGGGGAATTTTCCCCACCGTTGGATCTTTGATCCAAGAGCTTCTGTTTTACAGAAGAAAATTTTCTTGTTTTAATAAGAACAAAAAAGATTTCTTTAGAATTTTAATTCTGTTTGGCGCAAATGCCCCAGCGCGTGGCACGTGTCATGCAGCGCACAGCGTAGCGTAACTGCGCTGGCGCGTCTGCGCTGGCGCGTCTGCGCTGACACGTGTCGCGCAGCGCAAAGCGCGGCACAACTGCGCTGGCGCGTCTGCGCTGACACGTGTCGCGCAGCGCAGTGCTTGCGCAACTGAAGCGTTGCTTCCTTTAATTTTAGTTTAAATAGAGTTTTGCTCTGATTGGGCGTGCCTTCTTGGGCACTGCGCTGATGCATCTGCGCCTGACACGTGGCGCGTTGCGCCCGAGATTTGAAGCGTTGCTTTAAAATTTGAATTTTGAATTTCAACAGAGCTTTGCTCTGATTGGGGAAACAGTCGCTCTCAGAACCGAGAAAACACATGATGGACGCACTGAAATATCATATCAAGAGAAACCGGGTTTTTGAAAACAACACATAATCTCTTTTGAAATATCCACGGTTCTCAAATCCAGAAATCTCATGAAAACAACATATCTCAATGCGTACAGTAATAGAGCATGATGTATGCGACATATAAAAGAAATGCGAGCATATCCGTGTATCATGCAAAATGGAACAGTGATATGACATATTAAGGGGAAACCGCTCTTTTTAAAATGATTCGAGTTTTTAAAATATAACATGTGGTTCCCAATTTCCCAATAAAACCAGTTATCTATATAGGTACAATATGTATATGCGTAAGTATAGATGTACCAAGGTATGTGTGCACAAATATGGATATACAATGTGTATGTGCACAAGTATGGATGTATCAATGTTTATGTGCACCAATATGGATATACAAATGTGTATATCCGCAAGTATGGATGTATTAATGTATATGTTATGATGCAGCAACCCTACTGTGTAGTGACATGGCAATTATTGATGATGAAGTGTGTGAGCCGGTAAATCTGTGTACGTGTAACATACGCATCATCGATAATGGTGCAAGTGTACTAGCACAGGTATAAGCAATGCAATGGAAATAATATGAACGCAGCATAAGGTAAATCATATGCAAATGCTGACGGGTATACGTATCTAATATGACCGAGTCGGGGAATCTATCAATCGGCATCCAGCCTAACAACATCACGTACGGTATAATCCATCGTACGGCAATCTCTAGTCAAGGGTAAGGATCAATCATCAAGTCAAACTCATCATGCACGGAAAATCATCGTACGGCAGCATCAAACCAATAGGGATCCTATCATCCTATAAGACAAATAAGGGTACGACCTAATATCACGTACGACCTATCATCCACGATTCACAACATTCTATATATATATATATATATATATATATCCCTACCTATGTCCCAGGTCACATCCATAATAATCTCATATCAGGGGACCGGCAGGGTATAAATCATCTCGATCGACTTGCATCCGTATACCATTATATCATCATATCATCATAGCCGTCTTATATTCTTTCGTCGCATTATATATCACATCATGTCGAGTTTACATAAACATTCTATCTCTACTATAAGTATAAGTATCTAATCTAATATACACACTCGAACCATACAATCAGATTTTTAAAGAAGCGAATCGTAGTTTTGAAGATATGAGTTACAGTGTTTTTAAGGAAAAGATATCATTTGAAAATCCGTAACATCCCTCAAGGTATATATTTAAAAGATATGTATGATTCTTCGGTTTAGAAAAAGGTATGGTTCGAATGACGCATCTACATCGACTATCTAGTCCTACAGTACCCTAAACGGCAATATCGCTAAACATCATCCTCAAATTCCATCATCACATATTAGACATATTATATCGCTTCTAACTATCCTTAGTTTCTAATATGGTTTCACTAACTATCATTTAACTCTAATCCTAGTTTCCAAGTCTAGGTTTTCTTAACCATATTCTAGAAATCGGTTTCCACCAAAACTGTGCGGGGGTGCTATACGCTATCCACCCGACTTCCCCCGTGGATATAGATCCACTCACCTGGTCTTCGCTCGCCGAAATCGATGACGCCACGCTCCGTCGCCTCGGAATCCACGCGAAGGTACCTACAATAATAAGCAATCGCAATGCGTATTAAAATCAAGGCGGAAAACCAAAACGGCACACGTTTCGCTCATAGGTTAAAACCTATAGGTTCGCGTGCAAAACACGACAAATTACCCCTAGTCGTTAATGAACAAACATTCAACTGCCAAAAACAAATCCAAATATCAAGAATTAGCATTTCAAAATACGGAAAACATATCCAAAATCACACCAAAATGCTCCCAGATTTTGACTCAGGTCAAACTAGCCAATTTTGCATATGGGGTTGCTCTAGATATCTGATAAGGAGGCTATGGTCCAAAAATCACCTAAAAACACCCCTACTTGGCCGTAATTTGCGGCCAAATGTAATAAATTTGTGTCCTGGAAATTAGGGTTTGGGCTCGGGTCTCTGTGATAGCTTCCTTAGTGCCTGCATGTGTCACTGTGTTTGCGAAATTATTTTTAGTGGTCTCAGGTCATCCCAGATTCCATAATACTACTTCAAACTGTCAATTTAACCGATGTCGGAAAGTTCCAAGTTCGTGTTTGGGTTCCATTCTCTATTCTAGGTCAGTAAAAACACCACTAAGGTCTGTAGGCAACCACTACACATCACCAATTTCAAACAAACACTCAAACCCTTTACTAGGGTTTCCCAAAGTTCACTAAACATCACAATTTCACCTCTAAACTTGCATGAAAGGTAAAGTGAATAAAATACTATGCTAAAGGTGATGAAATTACCTCACTTGTGCAACCCAAGAAAAACCCTAGCTCCTCAAGGTGGTTGAAATCTCACTTTTCTTGGTCCAATGTGTAGAGGGTGTAGAGAGGATCAATTTTTGTGAAAGGGAATTAGGGTTTGGATCAAAGATTTGAGATGATATCATGGAGTGAAGGTGGAGGGAAGAGTGGAAGAAGAAGAAGAAGAAAATGATGGGGGGGTTTAGAATGATGCATCCCCTCTCTCCTCTCTTATTCTTACCCACTCTATCTCAATATTACCCTTTTACCCTTTCTCTTCTTACCCCTTTCTTTTTATTTACAATCCAAGTCACAAAATACCCAAAATAACACAAGAACACAACATGTAACCAAATCAATATGACATGGTGCACTAGCCATTAAAAGCTGTAGATGCGGATTTGGCTAAATCGCGATTAGTAGTGCACTAATCGGGTTTTTATCAAAATTGCATATAATAAATTTTAAAAATGCCAAATCCTTTAATTATATTATTAAATGAATAAATCATTTTAATTTCCATTTATTTCACAATTATTGGTATATATTTATACCCTTTTTCGAAAACCCCAATTTCGCAAATCAGACAGTTTTCGGAAAAAATATTATTTTAATATTAAATTCCAAAAAATAATATTTTATATTTTCTGAAATGTTACACCCACTTATAGATATAATCTACTGTCGGTATGCGATCGCGCATTGCGTATCCTTACCGCCTCGGAGGTCTCCGCAACGAAACCTAGCATTCATATAACATCACAACGTATATAAGAAACTATATTGGAACTGATATATCAAACAAAAATCCATAGGTTAGAATCTCTGACCAACAAAGTTAGGCGAGTGCTAACAACACAGAATTACTCTCCCGGCATTGCTATTCAACCAAATCCACCAAAACCATAATTATAGATATGAATACGCAAGTTTAAAAACCTTAAAATATCGCCAAAACCACACTAAAATACTTCCAGATTTTGACTCAGGAAATCTGGGGAAAACAAAGTATAAAAAAGACTTGTTCTACTCATAAACAAGTTCTAGACCAAGACCAACACCCTAACTCAAAAATTGGGCCGTCAAAATATTCCATTTGGCTGTAATTTGCAGTTTTGCAAGGGTTTCTGGGGTTCATGGTTCTGTGTGTGTCTTCTGGTGATCCTATTAGGTCATTTCTATACTCAGAATATTTTATAAAGGTTCTAGTTCATCCCAGAATTGATTTGAACACCAAAAACCTTACAAAAACCTATTTTTCTGATATCTATCAAAGAAATCTGAAACTGAAACACTTTGAAAACTTGAAAAGGATGAAAGTTTACCTATATGAATGGATGTCAAAGGAAGTCCAAGCTCTTGTGATATTTACTTGATGCTTCATGAAATTTTATGGGTTTAGCTTGAGCTCCAGAACAATTTTCATGAAGAACTTGATGCCAGCTTCATCGGATTTTGAGTGAAGGAAGCTAAAGTTTGAGATGATATTTGAGAGAAGTTTTTGGTTCAGTTTGAAAGAATGATCATAATGATTATAATAGGAAGGATGAGGTATAGAGAAAGGGTGTAGAGCAAGGAGGAGGTGGAGGGATGAGAGTGTATGATTTGGTGTATTGTTTATGAAGGTATAACATGAACTTAACATATACTAAAACCCTCTCTTTAACAATTAAAAACCTTTCACAAATAATAACTCTTTACAATTAAATACCTTCTACAAATAATTACATTCTATAAATAAATACCATAATCTTAATAACACCCTTTTATCATTATTTGAAAATCTAAAATAACATTTAAAATTTTTCTGAAATATTATTGGAGGAATGGGTCAGGCTTAGGCTGGGCTTAGGATGAGTTTGGTTTTATTTAAAATACAATAAAAATAAAAGATTTAGAGATGAGGGAATAAATAGCTAAGCGATTAATTAAAATAAACGGGCTTTTAGGCTCAAGAAAAATAATAGAAAAATAGATGGAGGGATTAAATAAAATAATATATTTAATAGAAAACAGAATATATGGAAAATACCAAAAAACGAATACAGTATTTTTTTAAAGAAAGGTAATACGAAAGTATAGGAATTTTGAGGTCGTTACAATCTATCCTCCATAAAAATAATTTCGTCCTCAAAATTACTCAAGAAAAATGATACAACAGAGCAACGAAAAAGATCAGGATACGTTGTCATGTATTGTCGTCATGCTCCATCAGTCGGTACCTTAATCGATAAGAAGATATGCAACCGGAGTAAATCGCACTAAAACAAAAGGGATGGACGAGGAGTTCAAAGATCGGAATAGATGATGTTAAGATAATCTAGAGTAGTTTTCAAGAACGCCGTGAGCAAACACTCGAATAGAAGAAACATAAATTGGAATTGGATTGTCAAGAATGGTATAAAGATAAAGAATGAAAATCGAATTTCAAATCAGGGAAGTATATAAGTTTAAAAAAGAAGATAGAATTCAATAATCAATAATAAGGATATGCGGTAGAACATAGCTAAATAAAATGGAAAAGAGAATCAAAAGTAGAACTCCAAGTCACTTAAGTAGAGTACCACATTATAACAATACTGCAGTTCATAATTACAATCACAAAACTCCATTTAAGTCATCCAAATGCTATTATCAGAGTCGATGGTATCAGATTTAAGAAAGCAATAAGTAATCAAGAAAATAAGATCAAGCAGAGATGAAGGGTTTACAATTTCGCTTCTTTTATGTCAAGATACAGATATAGGGAAAAACAAAAAAGGATTCAAAGGAAAGAAATTATGGTGCAAACGTTACAGTCTACCCTTCTTAAAAGAATTTCATCCCCGAAAAATGCTTAAGAAGTACGTCATAACAAGACACGAAGAAAAAACTAAGGATAACGTCATTTTCGAGCTCTGTCGATCGATGCTCTAACCAACTGAGCTAATAGGCCTACGAGATACAAGTAGAAGGGGTGAATTAGAGTTAAGGATTCAAAAGTTGAGAGATGGTTATTCTCCGCCGAAAGACGCGACCGGGACGTTGGGACGTCTGGCCTAAATTTTGGGGGCAGATGCTATTTGGTTTTATCCATCCACTTCTCCGAAGATCCCAAGTTGATTTATGGCACCGTGTATCGGAGGTTTGGACAAATGCGGCCGTTGTAGCAGACTTCGTCAGATTCCCCCTCGTTTGAGGGGTTTTTGATTGTGGGGATGCTCTTCCCTGCAGGCGCAAGCCCCTACAGTTAATTATGCTACCGCATCGCTGTAAGAACTTTCTCCTTCTCCGGATGGTCACTTCGTGTCGTATATGTTTGTTTTGTTTTTGGTTGCCCGTGGATAGTATACGGAGTCTAATTTATGTTGTCGTCCGTAGGGTGTGAATTAGTCCAAATCCGTATTTTTTTAGATTTGGGTTTTGGTTTGGGTTTAAGAATACGTTAGTCTAATTTGAGACTAAGATCAACTTAAACGTTTTAAGGATACGTTAGTCTAATTTTAGACTAAGATCAACTTAACAATTTGTTAAGAATATGTTAGTTGATTTTAGACTAAGATCTACTTAACAGGATCATTTAGATCCAACAAAAGAGTATTTGGGCTTTATTGCTTTAGTTTAGAGACTTTGCGGTCCAGTTTAAAGAGGTCATAGTCTGTAATGTTTAAGGACATCATAGTCCATGAGTTTAAGGACCTCACAGTCCGTAAAGTTTAAGGACATCATAGTACATGGGTTTAAGGACCCCACAGTTCGTAAAGTTTAAGGACATCATAGTCCATGGTAGTTTAGAGACATCATAGTCTGTAAAGTTTAAGGACATCATAGTCCATGAGTTTAAGAACCCCACAGTCCATGGTACTTTAGAGACATCATAGTCTGTAAAGTTTAAGGACATCATAGTCCATGAGTTTAAGGACCCCACAGTTCGTGGTAGTTTAGAGACATTATAGTCTGTAAAGTTTAAGGACATCATAGTCCATGAGTTTAAGGACCCCACAGTCCGTGGAATGTCTGGTTGTCGAGACCCGTCACCTCTCTGAAGACGTTGAAGGATTACAACGACAAATATCAGAGGAGTGAAGAGATGTACCCTTGAACCAATATTGGTTAGGGGATCTGTAGTCCAATTTAGGACTAAGATAAAAGATTTATGAGCATATGGGCTCAATTAATCTAAGGTAGGGTTCTATAAGCACTTTAGGCTCAGCCCATTCAGTTAAAATGCTGAGCATTGGTTCTGACAATTGTTTTTTGTCTTTTACTGAATGCTGAGCACTCATTATAGTTCTGGGGCTTTATTTAAAGAACATGTTATGTTTATTTAGTGCACACATGAGAAGCACATGGCGCGCTTGGCGCTGTGCGCCAGACAATGAGCGCAGTGCGCTCCTGGTGAAGTAGCGCACACGTGAAGAGCACGTGGCGCGCTTGACGCTGTGCGCCAGTCAATAAGCGTAGAGCGCTTCTTGTAAGTAGAGCACACGTGAGGAGCACGTGGTGCGCTTGGCTAAGTGCCCGAATTGGAGCGCTAAAGGCTTCTGTGAAATAGTGCACACGTGAGGAGCACGTGGCGCGCTTGGCGCTGAGCGCCAGAATTGGAGCGCTGAAGGCTTCTGTGAAATAGCATACACGTAAGGAGCACGTGGCGTGCTTGGCGCTGTGCGCTAGAATTGGAGCGCTGAAGGCTTCTATGAAATAGCACACACGTGAGGAGCACGTGGCGCGCTTAGCGCTGAGCGCCAGAATTAGAGCGCTGAAGGCTTCTGTGAAATAGTGCATAAATGAGGAGCACATGGCGTGCTTGGCACTGTGCGCCAGAATTGGAGCGCTGAAGGCTTCTGTGAAATAGCGCACACGTGAGGAGCACGTGGCGCGCTTGGTGCTGAGCGCCAGAATTGGAGCGCTGAAGGCTTCTGTGAAATAGCGCACACGTGAGGTGCACGTGGCGCGCTTAGCGCTGTGCGCCAGAATTAGAGCACTGAAGGCTTCTGTTAAGTTGCGCACACGTGATGAGCACGTGGCGCGCTTGGCGCAGTGCGCCAGATAATTGAGCGCGGAGCGCTTCTTTTAAATTTGGAGCGCTAAGGCTCTGCAGCGTTGTGCGCTAGACTTGAAGCGCTGAGGCGCTTCTTTTAATTAGAGCGCTAAGGTTCTTTTTAGGTAGATTTGCGCTCTGAGAATTATGTTCTCTCTTATAAGAGATTTTGTCTCATAGATCTAAGAACAGACTTCTTATTTTATAGGAGATATTTCAATCTCTTATGTTTTTAATGAAAGGCTTTCCCTTTATGGATCTGTGATCCTAAGAGAATTGAATTGTTCTCCCCTTTTTTATAATGAGATGTTATGATCTCTTTTTGTGAAAGACGATTTGTCTTAAAGATCTATGATCTAACATAAGAACTAAGTTCTTTTTCTGATGAGATGTTTTGATCTCTCTGTTTTTACCTTGAAGAAAAGTTCTTCTCAGAGTTTGCTCTTTTCTTTGAAATTTCTCAAAGCTTATGGGGGGTTCCTCTCTCTGAGACTTGAAGTCTTGGGGCCTTTATACAGGGCAAGCTGATTTGTTGAATCAGTTGAAAAGATCTTTTCTCTAATTAATTTGGGGATATTTCCCCCATTGGATCTTTGATCCTAGGGCTTCTGTTTTACAGAAGGCAATCTTCTTGTTTTTAACAAGATTGGGAAATCTTTCCATATAGAATTTATTCTGTATTTTGGTGATTTTTAATCACCATTGGATCATTGATCCAACGGTGCTCTGATTTTCAGAGCACAATCTTTCCTGTTTGGAAAGATTGTGAGGAATGTTTCCTTAACAGAATCATACACTGCCTAATTGATGATATTTAATCATGTTCGTTGGATATTTGATCCAACGGTTGAGAATATTTAGTTCCAGCGTTAGTGCTCTCGTGCTTTGCACGTGGTGCACTGCTTATAGTGTAGCACACTTAGCGCTAGCGCTTACGTGCTTTGCACGTGGTGCGCTGCCTCAGAGTCTTTGACTCTCAGCGCTGGCGATGCTATGAAGCACTGCTTCATTTCAAAATTTGAAATTTAAACAGAGCTTTGCTCTGATTGGGAGAAACAAAATGCCCTCCTACCATTGCAGTGGTGGCAGCATCTCCGCCATTGGATCAACTTAAGAGTTGAAACGGCTCTCAATGCCTATAAATAGGGTCTCTGGCCCTTGAGATGATCTCTGTTCATCTTCTCTCTTGTTTTCTGAGAATTAATTCTCCTTTAGTGCATAGCTCTCTTGTTTTAAGAACTATTAAGAGTCAAAACCCTGCCCAATTTTTTGGTAAGATCTGAACTTATTGATAGAGCTTTGCTCTTCTCAGATCATAGATCTAAAAATATTTTTTGGGTTTTACCCGTTAACAGAGCCATGCTCATCTTTACATCATAGATCATAAAATATTTTTAGGGTTTTACCCATTAATAGAGCCATGCTCATCTTTAGATCATAGATCTTAAAAGTATAATCTTTTTTAGGGTGATTTTAACCCATGAACTGGAATACTGTTCATCTTCCATGAAGAACTCTTAGAGTTTGTTCATAGATCTTGAAGATTTCAGAATTAAAAACTTTACTTTAAGTTTTCTGATGGATTATTCCATCATTTTTACAGAGCATGGCTCTTAAGAATTTTTCTTAAGGAATTTTATTCCTTTCTTCATTAGAGTTGGCAAATGTCACTCTGTTGTAGAGCGCTGCTCTCAATGAGAGATTTACTCCATGGACTGAAGGGCCCTCATTAAATAAGAATCCTTTGAGGATTTCCTCATTTAATGACAGTCTCATCAAATGATGAGACTGCTTTATTAATTATGAGTTATCATCTAGATTGTGTGGGTCCTCTTTGGCCCCTTTTTACTGCATTGTAGTGTGGTACGGATTTAAAGTACCAAGTACCGAACTTGACTTGTAGTATTGACGGCTAACTTTGTTCTCTTTCGCGCAGGTACTATGTCTTTCGATACTTCGTTTCCCTTTATCCGTTCAGAAAGCGGGCTCCCTGCAGCGCCAGTAGACCGAGAAGTTTTCGCACTGATCAAGGATCACGACCCAGAGCGGAAGAATCTCCATTTATAGGGAACATGTTACAACCAGATCATCATGGGTCGGCGCAGCTTCTCTTGCGCAACACCTTCAGAGCCCATTTCGGCAATTCATTATGCTGACGTACCCCCAAGGAACTGTGCCGTGGAGGTGGTTAATTAGACTTCAGAGGGTTGCCTTCAGCCCTCTATGGCTGCAATACCTGTACAACCGCCGATGGCTTTGGACATTCTAGGGCGGCGTATATGCCAGGGCGAGTCGCGCCCTTGGGGACAGCCATACAACATAGGCTTGACACCTCGTCACTCTGCTGGATATCTGCAGTGGGCCCGATACATCTTATCGACAAAGAAGTCAGAGCTGCTGAGGCTCGGGTTGTACCCCGCGAGCTACGCTTCTCTGTTCTAGTATTCCATACCTCCAGCATGGTGGGTCAAAGCCTTTTTGGAACAATGGAACGTTCCAACTCACACCTTCCTTATGCTAGATCGGGAAGTTTCCATCTCTTTGGAGGAGTTTGCGGATATCTCCGGCTTGCCTGTTAGAGGGGAGCATTATGTGGAAATCTTGCCCCATGACGAGTATATTTTCGCTACCCGACTGGTGATGACGGGTCTAACCCCAGAGAATGCCATTCAGCACTGATTCCCCAGCTTGATCAAGGTGCTAAACATTTACGAGGGCCTATTTCTTGAATCTGGAAGCCATGGGATTAGCTTTGCGGACTTCATCGCTCGTTTTCTCCGCCCAGAAGCTTTATTGCAACAAGGTGAAAGGTTTGCCAAACTTGATGATCCTTTCGGTTTTGGCTTGGATAGCCGGCCGATAGTGGAAGCCGATCAAAAAAGTTTCTTCCTTCTAAACGTCGCGGTCGTCCCCTTTTCAGAAATCGCCGCTCAGGACTTCGTTGAAGAAGCGTTCTTTCTAGGTTTCCTTGATTTGTGGTTAAGCTGGTTCGCGTTTCCCATGCACTCTTGCTACATGAGTTTGGCTGTCTTCTACCTAGCTCATCGGATGGTTGAAGGGAGATAGGTTGCTGTTGGGATTGCCGGTCTGGCTTATTTGTATCACGGACTTAGTTTGGCGGCCGATACTACTCAACCGGGGGTGCAGCCCGTGAACTTCCCGATGCATTATTTTACTTCATGGCTCGAGCTGCATTTGCTCAAGCGGCCCCATTTCTATGAAACTTGCAATTTTCCACGGATCATGCGGCTGGTCGTTGCTTCCATTGTGGAGCCAAGTCAGGGAGATGCTCGGGGTGTGATTCTTCGCCCGCGTAAAGTCGGGGATGGCATGATCTTTGTTGATAAGGTCATGACCATCGGTAAGGAATCTGCTAAGACGGTGCAGCCGCTGCGGGACACCTTTAAGGACGGAGCTTCTACCTTGAAAGCTCGGGAGATTCTCCATTTGTACTCGATTAGGCCGGGCTACTTGGTGTTCAGGAAGAACAACTCGGCTTTGTTCATGAGATATAACCCCGCCATTTTTCCCAGCAATCAAGTTATAATCAGGGCATCCCGCTCGAGGCATTCTTGGCAGAACCGGTTAATCCTGAAGAGGGCATCCGGAGCGCTTTGCACCACTTCATGCGCCTAAACACAGGGTCCAATTTCTTCATCAGTTAGCCGAGTTGTGTTCCGAAAGCCCTAAACGTATACGTGGCGTGGTACCAACATGCGATCGGTGTTGTTATCAAGGAGGAGAAGCAACTGTTGCTTGATCGTAAGGGTACAGCCCCGGCTGGTAATCCGACCGTTCCCCTAAAGCAGCGGATCATCGTTCATCCTCCTTTGAGAGAGGCAGCTGCGATTGTGGTCCCACGCGCCATATCTGAGCTTCCCCTTCCTTATGCTCCTGTGAAAGCAGTGGCAGTGGCGTCTCCCGAGTCTGGCGTGGGTTCGGAGATCGGGACTCGTCGTCCAAAGATGCCCACCAAGCGTAAACTTGTGCTAGCGGCTACCGACACTCGCTCGCAGAAGAGAAAGAAGTCAATACTCTCGGCAGACGTTGCATTCGGCCAGGAGCCTCATGCTCCTTACAGCGAGGGCATAAGTGAATACGGGACCAACGAAGGCTTATTCATGGCACCGGATGATACTGATCTAGAAGCTGCTATTGCAGCTTCCGAGTGATCAGCTAGCCACAAAGCAGGACTGGTCACCCTTGCACAGTCACCTAGACTTCAGTCATATCTTTCCGTTGTTACGTTTTTATTATCATGCTTTGACTAACACTTCTTCTTCAACAGGCATCTCCACTAAAGAAGCTCTCATGGCTTCTCTCAAGACTTTTGAAGAGGAGGAAAGGCTTCGTGCTTCCTTGGACATTGGTACATTTCGACTCACTGTGCCTCCATTCCCATTTTATGGGTAAACTAACTCTTCTTTTCCATCTTATTGTTGGGACTACCTTGACTCAGGTTATCCCAAGTGCAGTGCCGATCGCGAGTGGTGACACGGCGACGCTCCCAAGGCTAGCTGCCGAAATCCTAGCTCCCCCAGTATCGCCGAAAGAAGCTTCGCTCAAACAGCCGATGACGGATGCCGTAGAGGCTCCAGAGGCAGAACTTAGTTCGGATGATGACATCTCCTTGACGGAGGCTTTAAGGAGGTCACTTCTCTCTGCCAAGGCCGACAAGAAGCGTAGAAAGCGCGCAACTAAGGAACATGATGCCACTTTGGCTATAGGTGTAGGCTCAAGCGCTATTCCATCCGTTACTATTTCCTCCGAAGATGCTCCAGCCGTCTTGTCTACCGTTCGTAGAAAGTTTTTGCGCACGGCTCGGGAGGCAATCGAAAAGCCGCCTCAAGGTAATGTAACACTGGGTCCTTTTATTAGAGTTTGATCTTCAGATTCTCATATATCGTATCCTGCAGGGCTAAGTCTTAGCGATGAGGCAGCAGGTGAGATAACGGCAACCGTGGAGCCTGAAATGGCTACTCTCTCCCAGGAGTCCGGGAATGCTCCAATTGCCGCTCTTTCCCCTTGCGGTTCCCTGCCATTGCCCGGCATTGCGAATGTCACGACGGCTCTCGTAGAATCGGGAGATGAAGCCACTGGTGCCGAAACCCTTCCAATGGAGGAGAGCGAAGGAGTCGCTGCGCCTAATGATGCTCTTGTCACAGTTTCGATTGGCAACTCATCAGGTAGATTTTGAGTCACTGTCTTCCTTTTTTATTCCGTAATCCCTTTCAATCCCTTCTGACGACATTTCTTTTGTTTCTAATGCAGGTGTGGTGAGCATTAAAGTCATGCCACCCGAAGAAGCATCGCCGGTTATCGCTCTGGCGGTCGCCGAACCTTCGCCTTCTCTCGCGTCCTCTCAAATGCTGGAAGGTATGGGTTTGTGATTTAATTTAAATCGAGGATAGCATCTTTCGTATACTGACCATGTATCATCATAACCTTGCAGGAGTTCTCTTTGATCATTTGTATCAAGTGCTGAACCCGCACTTCTCCTTCTAGTCGGAAATTAGTCTGGCTGCTGGTGCCGGTGAGTATCTTTTCTAACCGACATCTTTTCTTTCCTTTAACGGATGACCATGCCGTTGCTAACTATAAGCTGATTATAACACTACAAATTGAAGGAGGGGACGAGAATTGTCGCGCCACCAGTACTCCCAGCTCTGCCACCTGTCGTAGCCGGTATAATATACTCTATTGTTCGTATATTCTCTTTATTTTTTTGAGCCGACATCTGACTATGATTTGTTTTGCAGCGGTCGCACCAACTCCAACTCCCTTCGAGTCTCGAATTCCAATGCTGGCAGGGCCCTTTGTCTTCCAGGGGTGCCGCGAACAGCCTGCGAATGTTAAGTGAGTTCGTCGAGGATCTTGACGCCGAGGCTTTCGCATCTGCTGTGGATTTTGCTGCTGAGGTTAATCTCATGCTGGCGATGCTCACGAACTTCCACCACGAGGGTGTCGTCGAGTCTTGGGTTAATCACTGTAGGAAGATCGAGGCCTGTCTTTATAAGATTGAGCTCAGACGTCCTGCTCCGGAAATGTGGGCTTTGAACTCCCAGCGGGCTGCATGGGTCGAGTAGAGCATGCCCTTCCTCCACCATTTTGAACAAGAAGCGACCTTGAGGCGGAAGGAATGCGAGGAGGCTTCAGGTGAAACTACCCGGCTGCGCGCCCAAGTTGAAGCGAATGCCGCGCAACTAAGAGCCGTCTTTGACAATTTGCAGTGATGTATTTCGGACAGGATGTCATTGAGGCGGAAGCTCGACTTCATTGAGAGGGTTGCGCAATGTCGCGAAGAGGTCCAACGGGAAATCGACGAGAAGGTTTCATCGTGTTTGCAGCAACGGGCTCGAGTCGAAGCGGAGCTGGCTACACCGGCTGACCATGAAAAGGAGTTGAGAGGAGCGTGCGAGCAACTTGCTGACTTATTGAAAACGCCTCCTTCTCAGTAGCTACCTTTGTATCAATTAACATTTGTAATCTTTGAATAACATGTATCCATTTTTCATTCTTTTATATGATTCGTCTTGTATTCAATTGAATTCATGAATAAAAGATACACATTTTTTATATCTCCCACTGTTGCTTTCTTCTCTTTGCTGTGTTGTTGCCAGGTGATTTTAGCAAGTGTGGCCTGTAGATAGTATGTAGCTGTCCATCTTGGACTCTTTGTAGAGTGGTGATGGCTTAGGAAACAGGGTTAAGATCTGTCACCTAAGACTTTTCAACTTTATGAGCCGTGAGAGTCTCACAAAGACTTTTCTCCCTACGAGTCGAGACGATCTCGTAGGTGTATTTTCTCCTTAAGAATCGTGAGGATTCTTAAGTGTGTTTTTCTCTTGAGAGTTATAAGGATCTCACAAGGGAATTTTCTTCCTTACAAGTCGAGAGGACTCGTAAGTGATTGATGAGTTGACCTGCTCCCAAATCAAAGCATTGCTTTGACGGGGAGGTCGAGGGTTGACTTTGGCTATATGGGTCAGGATTGACTTTAGCCATACGGGGTCAGGGGTTGACATTGGCCATATGGGGTCAGGATTGACTTTAGCCATACGGGGTCAGGGGTTGACTTTGGCCATATGGGGTCAGGATTGACTTTAGCCCTACGGGGTCAAGGGTTGACTCTGGCTATATGGGGTCAGGATTGACTTTAGCCATACGGGGTCAGGGGTTGACTCTGGCCATACGGGATCAGGATTGACTTTAGCCATACGGGGTCAAGGGTTGACTTTAGCCATATGGGGTCAGGATTGACTTTGGCCATACGGGTTCAGGATTGACTTTGGCCATACGGGGTCAGGATTGACTCTCGGTTGTCTGTGCATCGCCGAGTCCTGGAACTGGGAACTTTGCCGCGGCTCCGTTGGTGATGTCTGTCGCGTCCGTATCCTGCGGGAATGAGGAGGAACACCATTGATGATCTCTAGGCTGTAGACATCGCCGTTGAAATCTGGAACTAGGGACTTTGTCATGGTTCCGCTTGGTGGATGTCGCGTCCGAATCCTGCTGAAATGAGGAGGAACGTTGTTATGGGTCTCCAGGCCGTAGATATGGCCGTCGAGACTTGGAACTAGGGACACTGCCATGGCTCCGAGATATTCTCTAGGCTGTCTGTAAACCTTCGAGATTTGGAACTAGGGGACGTTGCCATGGCTCCGTTTGTTGACGTCATATCTGCTTTCGGTTGGAACGAGAAGGAACACCATTGTTGATATCTAGGTTGTAGATGTTCCCATCGAGACTTGGCTCTCTTTCTGATGGAGCCTGGTGGGATGATATGGTTCCCTTTTTGTTTGCACCCCTGCATTGTATACAGGGATTGATGTGATCTCGCCTGTAGGGCAAAAAGTTTCATTTCATTTTTTTATTTTTTTTACGCGATGCTCTATAATTTCAGCTTTTATATCACGAAAATCGCGATTGCCCAATCATTTCGGCTATTTTTCGCAGTGCCCGATCATTTCGGCTTTTTTTTTGTTTTTTTACTCGCTGCCTTTTATTGCGAGTTGCCCAATCATTTCGGCTATTTTGTATGCATATATTTTTTTACTTGCTGATTTTGTTGCAAATTGCCCCATCATTTCGGCTATTTAATAAGCATTTTTGGCTCGCTGATTTTTTTATTGCAAGTGTGGAACTCGGAACCTGATGCCAATCTCAGCATCAGTATCGCTACGACTGGAATATTTCCATGAGCGAATCATCATTTGCCGTGAAAGGACTTGGGATTTGATACCGATTTAGGTATCAGGATCGCTACAACTGGGATATTGCCAGGAGCGAATTATCATTTGCCTTTGTCGGTTCGAACAAAAGTGGCTTAGCAAACAGGGTTAAGATCCTGTCGACTAAGGCTTTTGACTTCATGAGCCGTAAGGGTCTCATAAAGCCCTTTCTCCCTACGAGTCGTGAGGATCTCATAAGTGCATTTTCTCCTTAAAAATCATGAGGATTCTTTAGCGTATGTTCTCTTATAAGTCGTAAGGATCTTACAAGAGTGTTTTCTTATTATAAGTCGAGAGGAATTACAAGGGTTTGTTCACCGTGCGAGCATATCCCTAGTCGCTGATGGGACTCTGTTAGGGAAATGTTTATTCGTGCCCGTGGATTCTATATAAGGGTCAATATTAAAATGCTTGGAGGGCAGTCTGTGGGTTGTGATGGCTTAAGAACAGGTTCAGATCCCTGTAACGTAAGACTTTTGAATCCTATGAGCCATGAGGGTCTCAAAGGGGAATTCTCCTTACGAGTCGTGAGGATCTCGTAAGTGTAACTTCTCCTTAGGAATCGTGGGGATTCCTAATTGTGTTTCTCCCTTGTGAGTCGTAAGGATCTCACGCAGGTATTTTCTCCTTATAAGGTCGAGAGGATCTTGCAAGTGTTTTTTAATGAGATTGCGCCCTTTCAGGTTTTCACAAACTCGCCAGTAGCCCTGCTGTTTTTACTCATGGAGCCCTTTCGGGTTTTCATCCGCGCCCATCTCACTTATAGACGTACCGTTTTTTTTCTTCTTTGTTTTCTCTTATTTTTTTTTTGCTTCAGCCTTGGGATGCTGCGGTCCGTAGTAGTTTATAGACGTCTCGGTCAATTGCAAGTTTTAGGACATTGTGGGCCATCGTTAGTTTAGGGACGTTTCGGTCTGGCACACGTTTTCGAGGAGAGGTTTCGTCGGATACTACTTATAGAGTTCAGGCTAGGGAAGATAGCGAGCGGACATAAGCGTCGTCATCTATCGTTGACCTAGGCCGTGACTCGTCAGGCGTACTATTTTTTTTAAGAACCGGCCGTTTATTGGCCTGAAGGATCTTTCGCCATGCATATCCATGAGCAAATAACCCCCACTCTGGTAGACTTTGTCTACGATGTACGAGACTTCATAGTTTGGCTCGAATTTCCCACGTTTGGCACGATTAGCACGAGTTCGTCTTGGCGGAATGTTCTCGGCCTAGTCAATCTTTCGTATGAGCGTGTCATTTTTGCTTTGTAAGCTTCCAAGTTTTGCTGCGCCATGAGCCGGGTTTCGTCGAGGGCATCGAGCTCCTCAAGCCGAAGATGAGCATTCTCTTCGCCTATTAGCTCGTAATGAACTGCCACTCGTAAGAAGGGTAGCTTTATCTTCAAAGGGAGTACTGCTTCAGTGCCGAATACCAACGTATACGGCGTTGTGTTTGTGGCTGTTTTGAACGTAGTTCGATACGCCCAGAGAGCTTCATGCAGTCTCTCGTGCTAGTCCTTTTTTATTTTTGGACACCGTCATTTTCACGATCTTCGTCAAGATCTTGTTGAAAGCCTCATCCAGACCATTAGCTCGGGGATTGTAGATCGAAGAGTATCTCCAGTCTATATTATGTTGTTGTGCGAAGCGGCTGATTTTGTGGCTTCTGTAGGCCGGCCAGTTGTCGGAGATAATCCGTCGCGGAGTGCCAAACCGATAGATGACATGTTTCTTGATGAAATGGAGGATATTCTCCATCTTCACTTCTCTTAACGGCACTGTTTCTGCCCACTTAGAGAAGTAATCGGTTGTTGCCAATATGAACTGATGTCCCCTGGACGATGCTGGCTCGATGGGCCCGATTATGTCAGTTCCCCACATTTCGAACGGCCAGCTAGCCACCGTCGGGTGTAGCAGATTTGGATACTGATTGAAGTCCCCATGAATTTGGCACGAGTGGCACTGATCCGTGTATTCGAGGCAGTCTTGGATCATTGTGGGCCAATAGTAGCCCATCCTTTTAATCTTCAGCTTCATCTTTGGCCCGGCTTGATGAGATCCGCAGAATCTATCGTGAGTTTCTTGGACGACTCTCCTTACCTCTTCAGGTCCCAAGCATCTTAGCCACAGAGAGTCGAACGATCTCTTATACAGAGTATCATTGACAAAGGCAAAAGAAAGAGCTCTTTTCATGAGCTGGTGTCTGGAGGACGCATCTTCAGGTGTTTGTTGGGATTTGAAGTAGTCTATAAAGACTTCTCTCCAATCCTTAGCTTTTTCCTGGTCTTTTATTTGTAAGGCTGTTTGCTTGGTCGCTTTCTTTTCTTCAGACGACTATGGGGATATTTCTATTGGTGCAAGAACCCGTTGGCTTTGCACAACAATCCTCACGTCATTGAGGTTTTCGTCAGCCAGTTCTTTAGCAAGTTTGGCTAACGCATCTGCTTTGCTATTTTCCATGCGCGGTATGCTTTCCAGAATATAGGAAGGGATTTGAGTTAGCAATTGTTGCACTCTCTCGCCGTACTTCACCAACTCTGGTTTGCACGTTTGATAATCACCGTTTACTTGGCTAACGACAAACCGAGAGTCTCCGTATATGAGGAGGTTTTCGATCCCCATGTCGACAGCGATCTCAAGTCCTGCTATCAAAGCTTCATATTCGGCTTCATTGTTTGTCCTCGGCTCTGTCAGGGAAAGCCAAAGCGCATTATCCTTCCTTGTGGAGTCACGAAGATGAGGCCTACCCCAGACTTGATTATGGGGGAGCTGTGCTTTCGCTTCTTCATGGAAGATGCCCTGTCGAAGTAGAGTTCCCACTGGGTGTTACTCTCTCCTTTCTCCCCGTCGATTGTTTCAAATGCGTGCTCGTCTGGCAATTCGCAATTTAGGGGTGAATCAACAGGTATAGGATGCTCGGCGAGGAAGTCAGCGATGGCCTGGCCTTTCACTGCCTTGAGCGGTCGATATCGAGAACTCCATCAAGAGTAGGGCCCATTTAGAGAGTCGTCCTGTTAATATGGCTCTTGACATCAAATATTTGAGAGGATCCACCTTTGATATGAGATGGACCTCATGCGCCAAAGCATAATGTCTGAGTTTCGTTATCGCGAAGATTAATGCCAGGCAGTGTTTTTCAATGGGAGAGTAATTGTTTTCTGCCCCCAGAAGAACTCGACTCAAATAGTAGAGGGCTCTCTCTTTCCCTTGGTCATTTTCTTGTGCCCATAATGCGCCTAGAGAACCCTCAACGGCGGTTGTATATAGAATGAGAGGCTTTCCCTTTGCAGGGTTCCTAGGCACTCTGGTGAGGTCTCCCAAGCCATCAACCATGGCAATTTCAAAAATTATGGTGCCTACAAACCCTAGTGTATGGATCGTTTGCTAGATGTCTAGGCGAAAAGAACTAGTTAACAAATTAACTAATGAGAATACGGAAATACAACCTTTGTAGATCCGGTCCTCCACCTCCACGGCTCCGCAACGAGGTCGTCTCCGCTGTCCAAATCAAATCCGGGCTCTAGAATCGGCTTCGTCGGAGATTGGGCAAGCTAGGTCGTCGATGTCCATGACGAAGATGATCTACGTCGAGGCATCGATGAATCAAGCTCCACCTTCACCAAACCATGATGACTTGTGAAGGAAACACACTCTACTACTTGGCAAGAGGTAGAGGATGAAGAAATAGGAAGTGGGTTAACTTTAGATTTGGATTTCTCACTCTTTTCCAACAATCACCATTGATGGACCTTGCTTTTCTTCACTTGAAGAATGAAGAAGAAGAAGAATAATGATAAGAAAAGATTAATCAAAAAGAAAAGAATTATCCATTCTTATCATAAGTGAACCATAGTAAAGTGTAGAGAGTTAACCAAGGTTAGTTGAATGGTTAGGGTTAAGAATGAGATAAGAATGGTGGACTTAGGTCAAAGCTTCATGAAGTTTCAACTAAACAACAAAAGAAGCCACCATTCTTTTCTCATTTTCTTTTCTCACTTTCTTTTATTCATTTATCAAAAAGAATAAAATGAACAATTAAGAAAATAAAACCCTAAACATAAACACAACCATGGTTCAAACTTTACACTTAACCAAAGTGGTATGCATCATCAAACATGATACATCCTTGTGCACATAAACATATCGCATATGCAATGCGCACACCCGAGCGAGAAAATCCATCTTAAGTAAATCGATACTAGTTGATGCAAAGTAATATATCAAATATATAATTATACATTAAATCATTAAATCAACACTTGATTCAATGATCCGGTCATGCACACATAACCGACTGGTATCATTAGTAACATCTTATCGAATCAACACTTGATCCGATAACCCGGCTATATCGCATATAACCGATCAATGTCACATCGCGAGAATCGAATACAGTATCACATACTCGTATTATTCTCGGTCCCGCACATATCTCATATGCGCTCCTATTTCGTTTCGCTTGAACCAGGAAACCTCTGTGTAGGACTCTAAAGACTCGTCAATACGCCGGCAGCGGATGATGATCATATCAAACATCCACAAGCCGCAAGCGGTCTGCTAAACGTAACGGCCACCCGGGTATTGATCGATCTGAAGATCGACGAGCAAGCCCGCTCACACTCCAGTGAATCCGACCAGCAACACTACCGTACAGTCCGGTCTGATCGTCTGATATGTCGCATATCTCGCCTAGGGGTGGTAAACGTCAGACCCCAATAGCTCAATAAGTCGTGTCGATATGAGGTCTATAACTGTTCGAGAAACTACTGGTAACACTTACCAGTAAATCTCAGCAACCCTGGCCAGGGATTTCCTGTTATAGCCAATCGAACACAGCGCAACATCAACTCCCTATACCGGGAGAGATGAATCCCCTCCTATCGCTCATTGCCTCCATGTGACTCGGGACTGTACCCAAAAACCACTGTTTTGCACGCCCTCTTGGACGTGGTAAGATGGAAATCAAAGCACAGTGGGAACCACACAAGACTCTATGACGATCTCGGGTCAACAGACTACTCTGTACCAGTGTCACCAGAGAACTGCCATCTGACGTGAGGTATAATACCATCTGGGAGTTCTCGGCGAGTCCGTCCAGTGTACCCAGTCTCTACTGAGCACCCGTATATCATCTCTGATGTCAAACACCAATGGATATGGGATCATCCATCGCCCATCTGTATGGGTCGAGAAGGTACACGCTAGTCTACTCTGGTATATCGATGCCCCGTCTCGATACACCCACGACTAGGGACTTTGAAGGATGTACTTATAGACTACCATGTCCCCACTGGTATGATCCGCATCATAGTCCAGGTAGTCAAGTACAGATCCTAAGGGCTTTACCAACATGTAACAGAGAGACAATCAGCATACACGTTAAGGTAAAGGGTAACCAGATAGCTTACTATCATGTCGAGCAAGAAAGTCCTCCCTATATATGTCCCAGCATCCACTACAATATACATCCTATGTACAGTAATGGCCTCTAGGGCATACATATAACTAACAATCTCCCACTTGCACTAGGGCCATCTGTAGCAGTGGTTGCAGTATCTCATACTCAACCATCCCATGAAAGTCTCTCTCTGGGAACAGGCCTTTGTGAGTGGATCCGCTGTGTTGTCCTCTGAATCTACTCTCCTAACCTCGATCACCCTGGAGATCAACTATCTCCATGATCAGGCGATGCTGCCTTAGAATATGTCTGGATCACTGATGGGACCGGCGTTCCTTGGCATAAGCCACAACTCCATTGTCACACAATGGAAGGAACATAGTTCATCTCATGAACCAATATACACCCAGACAGCCACTTTGGTAGCATCTTAAGTAGCGATGTATCCTGCCTTTATCGTCTAGTATGTCACGGTATCTAGCTTGGAACTCTTCCAACATACCGTCCCTTTACTTAGGGTAAAGACAATGCCTGTGACTGACATTCAGTCGTCTTTATCACCCTGGAACACTTCCAGTGATTCTCCCCAGGATCGATTGATACCATCTCACTACAACTAGTGAGAATCCTAACATCCATTTAAATCTATCTCATAGATCCAAAACTCAGGATTTAGGAGGTATCATTTTGATCCTATATAGAGAATCATAGTGATAAGCGAAGATTGATCGAGCGTATAGGAAACTCCTTCCCTATCAAGAGTATGTCATCCACGTACTCTACGAGGATCGTCACCATACTCCCTACTACCTTTTTGTTTATACAAGGTTCATCTACCATTTTGATGATGTCAAACTATTTGACTGATCCATCAAAACAGATGTTCCAACTCCGCGATGCCTGCTTTATCCTATAAAACATCTTGCACACGTTTCCGCTGCTCCCACTGTCTACGAGGCCCTCTGGCTGTGTACTTATAGACGCACTATTCTAAAACATCATTTAGAAAAGCAGTCATGACACCCAACCACCAGATATCGTAGTCATGGTAAGTAGGCGTGGTAAGTAGGATCTGGATGGACTTAAGCATAGCTACTTGAAAAGGTTTCATCATTATCCACGCCTGGTCAATGACGAAAACCTTTATCAAGTCTAGCTTTGAAAGTCTCAACCTTTCCATATACACCAAGTAATCTTCTCAAGATATACTTGCTCCTGATGGGGATTTAACCCTTCAGATATAGCAACTAAAGTCCATACTTTGTTGGTGTATAAGGATTCCATCTCAGATCACTAAACATCCAGCCATTCTTACAGAGTCTTACTCCTGATGGCCAGCTCGAAGCTAGTTGGGTCATCATCTCATGATGCAATCCTCGCTCCCACTGTCATAGAGAAACCGAAGTATCTCTCAGGTGGGTGAGGAACCCTACTAGATCGGCGGAGAGGCTGAGGTTCGTTGGAATCTACTGAATCCTTTGGCTCTGTCAAATCATCTGCTGCAGTTTGTATAGCTGGAACATTTCCAGTTCTACATAACAGACCTTGCCTCGAGTTTGTCCAGATTGTGCTTTTAGACATAGGACGGACAATCCCCAAATCTTAACTAACTTAAGACATGGGTTCTTCCCATTCCATATCACATATGAAGCGGTAGGCAACTGATTTGATTGGAACCCTATTCAATAGGTATGCAACTTCTCAAGTGCATAACACCCAAAAGGAAACAGGTAACTCAGTAGTACTCATCATAGAGCACACCATATCATATAGGGTGTGATTGCTCCGCCCCGATATACCATCGTGCTATGGTGTATTCAGAGGAGTAATGCTGAGAGAGAATCTCATTCTCCTTTAGAATAGTCCAGGATTTCTGTGCTCAAGTATTCTCCTCCTTGATCACATCAAAGGACATAATACTTATACCCACATTTTGGTTCTCTACTTCTAACTTATATTCTGTGAATATCTCAAAAGGTTCGGACTCATGTTTCAGCAGGAACATATGACTGAATCTTGAGAGATTATCAGAGAACGTAATGAAGTATAAAGAACCAGTCCTGGTATGTGTAGACAGGGGACCTTACATACATCAACATGTATCATCCCAAGAGTTCACTAACTCTTTCTCTATTTCCAGTAAACAGAGCTATGGTCATCTTATCTTTGTGACATGACTGGCGAGTTTCACAAGATGTAAATTCAAACTAATTTAAATGTGCATCTTTATGTAACTCTAGCTAGTCGGGTCATATTTATCTGACCTAGTCTACAATGCCTCAAGAAGAATTCGTTCATTTCTGAACTCTTCCTCTTGTGTGTGTTCCATATACTAAGAACTGTAGTTTGATTTAGAACATCAACGCTTTTAGATAACGTGCCTGAACCGATCAACTTTTGATATAGGAAATGTTCAAAACATTATCCAACAATACAAAATTATATCCTTTCTTTACTAATAAAGAGACTGATATGATTTTGTATATCAGGTTCGGTATCTAATAACATTCGTTCAGAATCAATGTATCGGTAATACAGGGTGACAGTGACCGACAGACTTGGCTGCAACACTTGCCCCGTTTTCTGCCTCATGAAACTTATCACCCGTTCTCAGTTCTCTACCTTTCTGTAGCCCTATGTAACAGATTACATATCTGGGATCCTGATCCGGTATCATATACCCAGGACGTAAAGGATACTGAGAAACAGTTCTGTATAATGAACACACCCGAGGATGATGCATCATCATGCACTCTCCTCGTTTGGGCGGCACGGGAATTCTGGTAATCCCCAATTTCCTGCTCTGTCTTATAACAATTATAAGTTGGAGCGGGACCAACGTTCCCCAGCTCAGTATAACAAGCGGGTTCGGTCAATATTCCGTATTATTATCTTGATTAAGGCGTGATATGGTCGCTACCAGGAGAGAGAGAGAAGAAAACACTCAGCGTGCGCTCTGTCAAGAATAGATTGGTTATTATTTTATCTAATCAGGATGGCTCCCACTGCTTTTTATCAAATCTTCCTTCAAACCCTAAAAGGAGAGACTAGCCGGGATTAATTACACACTACAAGTTCGCCAATCTTTCAGCCAGGCCAGTGTCGGTACTTTGAGGGAGGTCCCCCGTGCTTTCGCACGAACCTAATTACTGTAAACCTCGTTTTCCCAGAGGCGTAACCTCGTTAACACCTTTCTAGACACCTACTTGATCGGCTAATTGTAATGTATAAAACTCTCCCAGGAGTAACACTTACTCGCAGCGGGTATCGGGATCCAACTATCTCATAGAAGGTATGCAATCTCATTGCAAATCTCAACACTTGAAATTCCCGATAATGTTTTGCCCCTAGCTCGCTATGACCTTGACGCATGCCAAACAACCCATAGTCTGCTAGTCAAGTTCAACCCGTCATTTCCTGATTGAATTAAACCCACCCGCACGACCCTTGACGCATGCCAAACAACGCCGTACGAATACCCTAATCCAATCGCATCATATGCTAACAGATAAGCACTAGTTAGCTACCGTACACTACGCCTTGACGCATGCCAAACAACCGCAGCACGAATACTAACTAATACTTATCTGAAATGACGGAGGGCTACGACAGGTTTTTCTGAAAACCTATTGCGTAATGAACTTGATATCGTTGTAGGATCGAATGAATTTTGAAATGGAGTGCTTTTGAGGCTTTTCTAGTTTTGCTAAAGGAGTCACTCCCGGTGAAGGGATCGTCGGTCCTTTCCTCGTCGAATGAGGTGCGGGATATATCATATATATCACTGTGCAAAGCAGAACACTTAAAAGCAATCAAAAGACAAACCGAGGGCGTAGCATCGACCAGTTATTGCTAAAGGAGTCACTCCCGGTGAAGGGATCTCGGTCCTTTCCTCATCGAATAAGGTGCAGGATATATCACATATACCGCTATGCAAAGCAAGAACTGTAGCTACCTGTTTTATTTTGAAATTCGATTCTACAACATCTTAGGTTTCTTTTATTTCATTAATCGCATTAATGAAGTCCCATCATTTAATTACCTAAACATCACAGATAGATATGACGTACACTTATGCCATCCGCATTCGTCTCGATGTCCTCTCGTGCACCGTTAGGTTAGGTAACTAACGACAGAGCAGGGCAGGGCTAGCGCGGATGTAAAACATAAGTAACGTCTATATAATATATCATATATACTATATACTGTATCTATCACAGAACATCACATGATCACATCACAGATATCGCAGCAGAAGAATCATATGAAATATTGGATATACTAGGACGTCCGTGTTTTCAATACGAGCCAGTATAAAACACGGATTCCACGGTCGTGATGAATAGCCAAACCCACACCCCTAGACCCCTACGAGAGCGGCAAGCAACCCTACCAATTCTAGAGTTAGGAGACCCGGACTCGACTCCTCGAGTTGGTCTCCCACTGGACTCCAGAACCCGGTTACTTGTGCCCTCCTCCTTGGGTCTATCCTAGTGCGGAAAAGTAAATAATATACAACAGGTGACAACTCCCGCAACCAGGAAGCGCCCCAATAAAAGAATATTACATACAAGTTTTTACATGAATGAAAATGAAAAACACTCATCTCACATAAAAACCCCCGGCTATTCAAACACGACGATCCAATATAACATATCCAGCAACACATAACATCACATGTCATCAACGTAAGTAAATATGCGCATCCCAATTGTCGTTGACATATAGCAACGAAACCGGCGATATCACACGTTACACTTACGGTCACAGAAAAGAAAGTGTAAAACTACAACAGTTGGAATCCGCAACCACCTCAGACATCGCATGCCTGACCAAATGAATTTCTTAGACATCGCATGCCTAACAATTATAAACCCCGCATTCTAGTCTCAAAATCGAAAACACTTTTCAATATCAAGTCGGGCAATTCAACAAGATTCCCGACATCCTGATCGAATGCTCGTCGCAAACTTAAGTAGACGGCCGCACCCCCGATACCGTCGACGAAGTGCACCAAGGCGGAACACCGCTACCGCGAGCACCCGAACGGATGCTTTCGGCGACGGGGTTCTCCTACAGTCACTTGGTCGGGGCTATGGAGTGAGGCTGTCTATTAAGTTTACCCGGCGAGTATCCGCGTACGCTACGTGATTGCGACGGACTTTTGATCACATCAAAATTCCGAAGCAACCGATCAAGTGAGACTAAATTGCTATGTTTATAACATTCATTTAGTTATCTCATAACTTATTGTGAATTCCAATTATTGTATCCCATTCCAGATAAACAGAAAATGTTAAACTTTCCGATCGAACAATCGAACACCTAAGTTTTCCCAATACAGATCAACACATGAAATAAGTCTAACAACATTCCGTTCGTACCTCAGTACCAACGGTCCAGCCGTAGAAGGGTCAAGCCAACGCCTCACATGTGGCACGCCGTACTGCCCCAAACCCGAAGGTTCAAAGGGCAGTTCAAGACGGTCACATAATCGAGTTAAGGTTTGTGTCTTCTAGAGGGACCATCGCGTTACTTGCACTACTTAGAACGTCGTCAAACTACGGAAAATCCAACACTTGGAAATTTCCCGACAGGGAAAAAATTGGGTATTTATATCCGGTCGAACTTTTTAACATATTCTAAGATTTATCCGGAAAGCCAAACAGACAAAATTTGATTCCCCGATCGAAACACCGAATCCCCAAATCAACTCAGAAAAATTCAACTCTGGAAAAAAAATTAAAAATTCCCAGAAACACCAGCACAGCCCAATAAGAATTACTGTAGAAAGTTGGATGCCATAAACGACAAAATGGCCGCGCTTGCGCCGCACGAGCCAAGCTCGTGCCGCGGAAGCGCGGCGCACCGTTTGAATTGAGTGCACGAATTTTACAGTATTTCTTATAATTTCCTGCTGATTTTTCTGAATATTTTTAATGTTGAAAAATCCCAGATTTTAAAAATTGTACAGAGAGCATGTTTTGGGTTTCGGTTTTGTGTCGTTCGGACTTCAAATTCCGTCTGGACTTCGCCTAAGGCTCTAGCTAGGCTCTGATAGCACTGCAGGGTTCCTAGGCACTCTGGTGAGGTCTCCCAAGCCATCAACCATGGCAATTTCAAAAATTATGGTGCCTACAAACCCTAGTGTATGGATCGTTTGCTAGATGTCTAGACGAAAAGAACTAGTTAACAAATTAACTAATGAGAATACGGAAATACAACCTTTGTAGATCCGGTCCTCCACCTCCACGGCTCCGCAACGAGGTCGTCTCCGCTGTCCAAATCAAATCCGGGCTCTAGAATCGGCTTCGTCGGAGATTGGGCAAGCTAGGTCGTCGATGTCCATGCCGAAGATGATCTACGTCGAGGCATCGATGAATCAAGCTCCACCTTCACCAAACCATGATGACTTGTGAAGGAAACACACTCTACTACTTGGCAAGAGGTAGAGGATGAAGAAATAGGAAGTGGGTTAACTTTAGATTTGGATTTCTCACTCTTTTCCAACAATCACCATTGATGGACCTTGCTTTTCTTCACTTGAAGAATGAAGAAGAAGAAGAATAATGATAAGAAAAGATTAATCAAAAAGAAAAGAATTATCCATTCTTATCATAAGTGAACCATAGTAAAGTGTAGAGAGTTAACCAAGGTTAGTTGAATGGTTAGGGTTAAGAATGAGATAAGAATGGTGGACTTAGGTCAAAGCTTCATGAAGTTTCAACTAAACAACAAAAGAAGCCACCATTCTTTTCTCATTTTCTTTTCTCACTTTCTTTTATTCATTTATCAAAAAGAATAAAATGAACAATTAAGAAAATAAAACCCTAAACATAAACACAACCATGGTTCAAACTTTACACTTAACCAAAGTGGTATGCATCATCAAACATGATACATCCTTGTGCACATAAACATATCGCATATGCAATGCGCACACCCGAGCGAGAAAATCCATCTTAAGTAAACCGATACTAGTTGATGCAAAGTAATATATCAAATATATAATTATACATTAAATCATTAAATCAACACTTGATTCAATGATCCGGTCATGCACACATAACCGACTGGTATCATTAGTAACATCTTATCGAATCAACACTTGATCCGATAACCCGGCTATATCGCATATAACCGATCAATGTCACATCGCGAGAATCGAATACAGTATCACATACTCGTATTATTCTCGGTCCCGCACATATCTCATATGCGCTCCTATTTCGTTTCGCTTGAACCAGGAAACCTCTGTGTAGGACTCTAAAGACTCGTCAATACGCCGGCAGCGGATGATGATCATATCAAACATCCACAAGCCGCAAGCGGTCTGCTAAACGTAACGGCCACCCGGGTATTGATCGATCTGAAGATCGACGAGCAAGCCCGCTCACACTCCAGTGAATCCGACCAGCAACACTACCGTACAGTCCGGTCTGATCGTCTGATATGTCGCATATCTCGCCTAGGGGTGGTAAACGTCAGACCCCAATAGCTCAATAAGTCGTGTCGATATGAGGTCTATAACTGTTCGAGAAACTACTGGTAACACTTACCAGTAAATCTCAGCAACCCTGGCCAGGGATTTCCTGTTATAGCCAATCGAACACAGCGCAACATCAACTCCCTATACCGGGAGAGACGAATCCCCTCCTATCGCTCATTGCCTCCATGTGACTCGGGACTGTACCCAAAAACCACCGTTTTGCACGCCCTCTTGGACGTGGTAAGATGGAAATCAAAGCACAGTGGGAACCACACAAGACTCTATGACGATCTCGGGTCAACAGACTACTCTGTACCAGTGTCACCAGAGAACTGCCATCTGACGTGAGGTATAATACCATCTGGGAGTTCTCGGCGAGTCCGTCCAGTGTACCCAGTCTCTACTGAGCACCCGTATATCATCTCTGATGTCAAACACCAATGGATATGGGATCATCCATCGCCCATCTGTATGGGTCGAGAAGGTATACGCTAGTCTACTCTGGTATATCGATGCCCCGTCTCGATACACCCACGACTAGGGACTTTGAAGGATGTACTTATAGACTACCATGTTCCCACTGGTATGATCCGCATCATAGTCCAGGTAGTCAAGTACAGATCCTAAGGGCTTTACCAACATGTAACAGAGAGACAATCAGCATAC
Source organism: Agapanthus africanus (assembly GCA_030015575.1). Taxonomy (NCBI): domain Eukaryota; kingdom Viridiplantae; phylum Streptophyta; class Magnoliopsida; order Asparagales; family Amaryllidaceae; genus Agapanthus; species Agapanthus africanus. The sequence continues at coordinate 430,343,906 of CM057347.1, forward strand.
ACGTTAAGGTAAAGGGTAACCAGATAGCATACTATCATGTCGAGCAAGAAAGTCCTCCCTATATATGTCCCAGCATCCACTACAATATACATCCTATGTACAGTAATGGCCTCTAGGGCATACATATAACTAACACCCTTGACCGGAGCGGTTAGCACCGGAGGATTCTATAGGTATTTCTTGATTTCGTCCAGTGCGCTTTGGCATTTACGATCCCAAACGAACGGGGTTCCCTTCTTCATTAAGTGACTGTAGGGACGGCATTTACCGGAATGATTGGCTATGAACCACCGAATATACGTGAGCTTCCCTTGAAGAGACCAGACTTGCTTGAAAGTTCTTGGCAGGGGCATTTCCATGATCTCCTTGATCTTCGACGGGTCTATTTCGATGCCTCGATGTCGTACGATGAATCCTAGGAATTTACCTGAGAAAACTCCGAACGCGCATTTCAGAGGGTTCATCTTCAGGTTGTATTTCCGAAGACGTTGTAACACTATCTTCAGATGTTCCTAATGTTCCTAGTGCAATTTGCTTTTCACCACAAGGTCGTCGATATAGCATTCGACAATTTCATGTATGAGGTCATCGAAAATCTTCGTCATTGCCCTCTGTTAGGTGGCTCCTGCGTTCTTCAGACCGAAAGGCGTCACTTTGTAACAGAATATGCCCAGAGGAGTCCGGAAAGCGATATGCTTCTGGTCTTCGGGATGCATTTTTATTTGACTATATCCTGATGAGCCATCCATGAAGGAGAAGATTTCGTGAGTGGACGTGTTGTCTATCATCAGCTTGATGACCGGTACGGGAAATTCATCCTTCGAACATGCTTTGTTAAGGTCCCGAAAGTCTACGCAGATGCGTACTGTCCTATTTTTCTTCATCACTGGGATGATGTTGGCGATCCAGTCAGGATACTGAACCTCTTGGATGAAGCCGGAGTCGATTAGCTTCTTGACCTCAGCATTGATGCCCATCTCAAGTTCGAGCTGCATTCTTCTTGGCGCTTGTTTGACTGGCTTGACGTCCGGAGATATCACCAATTTATTCACCGCTATTTTCGGATCTAGCCCCGGCATCTCGGAGTAGTTCCATGCGAAGCAGCTTTATGTTGCATGAGCACATCTTTTAGCGTAGCCACCTTTTCTTCAGACAACAGCTCACTGACGAACGTCGGTCGTGGGTCGTTTGCCGTCCCCAAGTTGATTTTTCTGAGTTTATCTGCAGTAGTATGTATCCCATCTTCCGGCTCTTTTGGCGCCGGTGGAAACTCTAAGATCACCTCGTCATCATCGTTTTCGAAGCACCAGGAAAGATCAGCCACACCCTCGTGTACTCCTTCTCCTGACAGCGTTATCGCGTGACAGGTACGAGATCGCTTCCAAGACCGATATTGATCTGGCTCTACTCTCGCTGCATATGTGGCTTTCGGTTCATGCGTCTGTGGCGGGGTCACCCTCCAACTGCTGGATAAAGCGAACCTTCCTTGCTGATACTGGTCCTCTACCCAGTCTTTGAACGTGAAACAGTCTTCGAGAGAATGTCCTATCGCTCGGTGATAGGAGCAATAATCCGGGTGAGAGACCTCGCCTGCTTGTTCGGGGTGTTTGGACTCCGGGAGTGTAATCATTTGTTGTTTCATGAAAAGATCGAATATCTTCTATGTCTTGTCTTGGGGAAAAGAGTATGCTCGACTCATCTTCTTTATAAGAGACGGATCCCAGCTTCTTAATTCTCGATCGCGTGGCTTCTTGGACCCTCTTTGCCGCCGTCGAATGTATTTTCCATTCTTTAGTTTGTTTTTGCCTCTGCGTCGGGTCTTCTGTACGACGGGCTAGCGACGAAGGGTATCGTCATTCTCCGTAGCCTGCTGAAGGAGGCGCTGCGTCCTGGCTTTCTTGTAAATGGCCATTTCACGGTTGTGGTCATCCCGGGCCTTTTGACCCGCTTCCCTTATTAGCTTTTCCATCTGTTCTTCAAACGACGGACTTGGTATTTTTACAGCGGGATCTCGTTTCGATTCAATTGCAGTGTCTTCTAACAGAGCATCTTCTTCTTCATCGAAATCATGTATAACGTAGCAGCCATGGAATCGCTCCCGTTTCTTGGATTGAACGTATCCAAGTCCGATCGTTTCCATTCTCCCGTTGGGCAATTTTCGTTGAGTTCCAGGGATGTCCCAGATCATGTTGTAGAACTGAGCTTGTCGAGCAGTCTGCTTCAAGGGTATGCCTTGGCGCCTCAATAGTCTTTTTAATCCTTCTGTGTAGTAGCTGGGCAGACGAATGGGTTGGAGCCTGTCAAGCGTAGAATCGGCACCATGCCAGATATCTTTCTCCACCTTGGTTTCCGTGGATCGATAAAAGAGGATTGCCTTTTCATCTTTTCGCCTGGGAGGGACGTAGAACGTCTGCAGTTCTTTCACACTGTAGGTATTAATTGCGTCGAGCTATTTGTAGTGCTGCCGCGGAACCATGGCGATTTGCAAACTCCGTTCATTGCCAGTGACGGCTTGTATTGATGGCCGGATAGAAAATACTGCATTGACCTCATCTTCAGAGTCGCTGCTAAAGACCAGAATAGGGGTGGATGGTCCGGGCTTGTTGCATTGGGGTGGTCCTGAATAGACTATCTCTTCCTCCTCCTCGGTATCGCTCCCGAAGACCGGAATGGTGGTGATAGCTTTTTGATTATTCTCCGGCTTATGGCACCTTTCCGTGTCTTCAAAGTCTGGCTGAAAGTAATTTGTGTCCTCGTATTTGCGGACTTCATTCACGGAGAATGGGTGCAACTCCCCTGTCACGGTGTACTCGAGACCATCCTTGAAATACTTCATACACTGATGTTGTGTAGAAAGATAATGTTGTACTCGTGTAACCAAGGCCTGCCGAGCAAACCGTTGTAGCAAGTCTTGGTGTCAATGACGTGAAACTTGATATCAGTGACGAGCAGCCCAAAGCGTAACGTCAGTATCACAGACCCGGGAGTCCGTGATGACTGAGAGTCGAACCCGGAGATAGTGATTTTATCCCGAGCGAGGTGGTGAATGCTCATGCAAATCACCTTTAACACCCTTACATTGAGAAGGTTGACGGAGGACCCATTGTCGACCAGGATTTTGCCTATCTTGATATCATGACAGTATCAAGGGACGGTTGTGCTCGCATGTTCCGAGGAGGAGATCTTCATCGCCGAAAGTGACGTCAGCTGTGTGAATTTCTTCTTGCTTGTCTTTCATCTTTTCTTCGGCGAGGAAATCTTGAAATTGCTCGGGTTCTTGTAGTTCCTTGATCAACAAATCTCTCGCTTCTTTAGATAATAGAAGGGCGTCGAGAATGCTTAGCTGGGAGGGTATCTTCCTCAGTTGTGCCAGAACGTTATAATCCGCCTTGTTTTTCTTGGAAGGTCCTTGGCTGCCAGCTCTTCGACGGCTCGGTCATCGAGGGTGATGTCCTCAGAGACTTTTTCTTTTCCCTTTTCCTTTTTGTTCGATCCTTGTTTGTAGGTCCAAAATTCTTTTCAGGTAACGTGCGATTGCGCAGCTGAATATTCTCGCAGGTCTTCATATCTTCTGTTTAAGAGATGGATTCCTTGAAGAGAGGGCCGAGGGCTAGTTCTTCATAAGAATCACTCCCGATGCTAAGAACTTGCGATCCCTTGCTATCAACCATGTGACAATTGCCGGCAGTTCTTTCGCGCTCATCTATCGCGCTCTTCCGCTCTCGACTTGCCTTGCGCTTCATCCGCTTGAAATGTTGCCGGTGAGCAACGTATCCACGCCACCAATTTTTAAAGGCGTTGCATTCTTCAATAGGGTGTGTGGTCTTCCGATGGTATAAGCAGTAATTTGGATGTGCATCCTCTTCGTTAAGGTGTATCCTATCAGAAGTGTTTCCTTCGGAGGGTGGCAGCTTCATTCCCATCGATATGGTTTTGGAGAACCTTTTCCTCGTCTTGAACCTGCTTTTATTTGCGACGGATGTGCTTTGATCTAGTGGGAGTGTTTTAACCCTTTCGTCCAGTCGCCGGCGTTTGGGTTTTTCAAATATGGCCATTTCACGTTCTCGATCAGCTTTACTTTTCAGAAGAGCTTCGTTCAGGAATGCGTCAATCATCTTGTCTGACGGTCCTAGGAGTTCCGGTTCGGGATCTGCCCCCAGTTTCTCTGTATCAGGAACTTCTTCACCATTTATCGAGTGGGAGATCATGTGGCAGCTCGCCACATAGTCTTCAGGTTCATCTGACGAGTCTTCTCCCTCATCTTTGTCGCTATCTCCGTCTTCAAGGATGTGGTTGAGAAACTCTTGGAGTGTGACCAGAGTTCGCGCCTTTTGGTTATATCCTTCCAACACGTCAATATGTTTTTACAGGTCTGTGCGCTTGTTATCATATTTCACGGGCTTTTTGGTCTTCTTCTTCTTCTTCGAAGACTTTGACGGCTAGGCATGGGCGTTTTAGTTATCGCTACCAATCCTTGGCGTCGGGTATGGCTTCAGCATTCCCTCGATGACCTCGGGTTCCAGCGGATTTTTCTACCTGACCGCCAGGCAAGTTTGGAGATGCTTTAGCATTCTTTTCGTCTTGGCTGAAAGAGCGACCTCCCATGGAGCTTCTTCTATAAAAGAGCATGATGCCCCGTTGTGTCCCCCCTTTTAAGAGCGTGCGGCTGCGGCGGGCTTACTTTCCAATTCTCGGACAGTGTGAATTTGCCCTGTTGGTATTGGTTCTCAATCCAGCCTTTGAAGACGAAGCAATCTTCGATTGGATAGCCTACCACTTGGTGATAGGGGCAATAATTGGGATTATTGGCCTCACCGGTTTGCAATGGGCGTTCTGGATCCGGCAAGGTGATGAACCTGTTGCGCACCGCCAGCTCAAACAGTCTCCTCATTTTATCCCGGGGAAACGAATAAGGGCGCTTCAGTTTCTCATTAAAGAATCTCCGTCTTTCATCTTGGCAATCAGTTGGCTTTGGACCACTGGGCTGCTACTGAGTATTGGCGACGAAAGTCTCTTTCCCTTTCCCTTTCTCGTTTCGAGATTCCAACTTCGAAGAAGAGGGTCTATGACCCATCTGATCTATTTGGGCCAGTTTGTCAATCAAGGCCTGGAAAGTAGTTAGTTTGAAGAACATCATGAATTGTGAAATGGTCGCCCGAGGGTCGAGGGTCCCTACGAACATGCCTACCACAGGCGCTTTTTCGATGCGCTGCTCGCACTTCGACCATAGATTCCGCTACCGTATCACATACTGCACCCATGTTTCGCCTGGCTTCACTCTGGTGTTAATTAACGCAGTGATCGGGGTGTGCTCGCTAGCGACGGCGAAACATGAACAGCAATTCCATTTCCGTAAAAGTTTTGAGGGAATCGTTGGGAAGCTCTGTGTACCATTCAAATTCTATCTCCGCCAAGCTGCCGACGAATTGGCGAAGCAGTAGCTTATTATCCCCTCCAGTGTTGCTACAGAGAGCCCTGAACTGAGCGACATGTTGATGGGGATTGCATGTCCCCTTGTACATATGGAATTTAGGAATTGTGTATCCTGGCGGGCACTTTATTTGATCGTACCATCCTGGATATGGTCGCTCAGTTCTGACGAGTTGGCCGGTTGCTTTATTCGCTTGATGAGCTCGTATTTACTGAGCTATATAATCATCGAGCATGGCTTTAGAGATGGTCTCTTCCTTGGCTGCTGACAGAGCCGGCAGAGGATTTGATGTCTCTCATCTATCATCTTCAATTATTACTGGAGAATCTTCGGCTAGAGGGTCTGGCTGGATCATCAGGCCCACCATATCTTGGAATAAAAGGGCCATTTTTTTATGTTGGCCGCTTATTCCACAGCCTCTTTGTCCTTCTTCTCAAGCATTCTCCGAATGAATTCAACATCCATTTCCTGCTCATGAAACTGCTTCGAAGATGTCTCCGGGCCTGCTTTTGGTCCAGTGAGTGCAGCCTTGGCTGTCAGCATTTCTTGGAGCTGTTGTTGTTGTTGCTCCTGAGCCTCAGTCACAGACCGTGTAAGTGGTCGGTAACCCGTAGAGATACGCCTATCCTCTTTTCCGGAAGCCATATAAAAAGTATGCACCACCATGCCCCCAGACTTGGGGCGTTTAGATTCAGTGTCGTTGCGATTTTCCAAAGACGCAGGGATCTTCTCCGGCCTCCTTTTTTTGTGGGCAGTCGAAGTTAAGGGAGCCGTTGCAGCGGGCACCCAAACAGATGACACCTTCTGTGGCTTGACAGGATGATTCCCTTCTCGCCGAACTTTCATCTTTTTATGTCGGCAGGGATAGTCTTGATCAATCACGGAGTCTTGGACAAGTCGCCAGACCTTATGAATTTTGGAGGACAGCCTTTGAGGGGGCTGCTCCAGCTTCATCTTTGTAACGCTCTCCACAGATGGAGGAGATCTCTTCAGTACGGCCGTCGGAGAGTTCTTGCGCACCCTCCTGAGTGGTTCAAAGCTATTCCCAGTTGGAACAGCAGCATAAATTGCCACCATCGGAGCTAGTGGAGTCAGTCCGGAAGGAGAGCTGCCCCCAGCCTTTTTTACTTGGCGCCAGTGGAGACGTCGAGCATGTCGTGCGGCTGGGATCACCTCCGCTGTTGGATGAGCTTCCTCATGCCCCCTGCTTTGAGGAGAGGCTGTTATTGGCGCTAGCCTATCAAAGACTGACGTCGGTTGAGAGGGGATAGTCAGTCTTACGAAGCCGACTTTCGACCAAGGGAAGCGGTCTTAGCGATTTCGCTTGGAGCGGGAATCGGAATGGCCAGTCTTGTGAAGACCGACCCTTTAACAGGAGAAGCCGCTTTGTAGACTTCAGGAGCAGGAATGGCTATCCGCTTTGGGATAACGCCTTCTGGTATTGCAGACTTTTTCACGGGCCCACCTGAGCTTTGGCCTAGTCTGTCGAAGACTGAGGCGCTGGATTTGGGCGACCCGTTGAGAGGGGCCGCGGCAGTTGTAGGCCAAAGACCGACTTCTTTGGAGCTTCTTGCAACGGCATTGAGGCATTGAAGGTCATGAGTGGGAGCATGGTCGCAAAGAACAGCCCAGTGGTGGCTTGTGTCACCTGGTCCACTGGCATCATGAAAAGGGAGGCCGCTTGGGCCCCGTAGGTTACTCTTCTGACGGGGACGGAGTGAGAGTTGTTGCAGTTGTTGCAATTTGTGCAGGTGAAAGCCATTGATCTTCTGTTTTCTGCACGGAGCAAGACACCAAATCTTAGTACCTCAAATCCAGGGGCAACCATATCAAACCGCGACTTGTTCGCGAAACACAACACACGAAGTGTGAAGTGCAAAGAGAAAACGGTCCCACCGGGCGTGCCAGAATGTGTTCTCCGCTGAAAGACGTGACCGGGACATTGGGACGCCTGGCCTGAATTTTAGGGGCAGATACTATTTGGTTTTATCCGTCCACCTCTCCGAATATGCCAAGTTGATTTATGGCACCGTGTATCAAAGGTTTGGACAGATGCGGCTGTTGTAGCAGACTTCGTCAGATTCCCCCTTGTTTGAGGGGTTTTTGATTATGGGGACGCTCTTCTCTGCAGACGCAATCCCCTGCAGTTAATTACGCTACCGCATCGCGGTAACAACTTTCTCCTTCTCCAGATGGTCACTTCGTGTCGTGCATGTTTGTTTTGTTTTTGGTTGCCCGTGGATTGTATACGGAGACTAATTTATGTTGTCGCCCGTAGGGCGTGGATTAGTCCAAATCCGTATTTTCTTAGATTTAGGTTTTGGTTTGGGTTTAAGGATACGTTAGTCTCATTTGAGACTAAGATCAACTTAAACGTTTGTTAAGGATACGTTACTCTAATTTTAGACTAAGATCAACTTAACAATTTGTTAAGGATACGTCAGTCTAATTTTAGACTAAGATCTACTTAACAGGATCATTTAGATCCAAAAAGGGCATTTGGGCTCTATTGTTTTAGTTTAGGGACTTTGCGGTCCAGTTTCATGACGTCATAGTCTGTAAAGTTTAAGGACATCATAGTCCATGAGTGTAAGGACCCCACAGTCTGTAAAGTTTAAGGACATCATAGTCCATGAGTTTAAGGACCCCACAGTCCGAAAAATTTAAATACATCATAGTCCATGGTAGTTTAGAGACATAATAGTCTGTACGTGGCGCGCTTGGCGCTGAGCGCCAGAATTGGAGCGCTGAAGGCTTCTATGAAATAGCGCACACGTGAGGAGCACGTGGCGTGCTTGGCGTTGTGCGCTAGAATTGGAGAGCTGAAGGCTTCTATTAAGTAACGCACATGTGAGGAGCAAATGGCGAGCTTGGCGCTGTGCGCCAGACAAATGAGCACGGAGCGCTTCTTTTAAATTTGGAGCGCTAAGGCTCTGTAGCACGGAGCGCTTCTTTTAAATTTGGAGCGCTAAGGCTCTGCAGCGCTGTGCGCTAAGATTTGAAGCGCTGAGGCGCTTCTTTTAATTAGAGCGCTAAGGCTATTTTTAGGTAGATTTACGCTCTGAGAATTATGTTCTCTCTTATATGAGACTTTGTCTCATAGATCTAAGAATAGAGTTCTTATTTTATAGGAGATATTTCAATCTCTTATGTTTTTAATGAAAGGCTTTGCCTTTATGGATCTGTGATCCTAAGAGAATTGAATTGTTCTCCCACATTTTTATAATGAGATGTTATGATCTCTTTTTGGAAAGACGATTTGTCTTGAAGATCTATGATCTAACATAAGAACTAAGTTCTTTATCTGATGAGATGTTTTGATCTCTCTGTTTTTACCTTGAAGAAAAGTTCTTCTTCTCAGAGCTTGCTCTTTTCTTTGAAATTTCTCAAAGCTTATGGGGGGTTACTCTCTCTGAGACTTGAAGTCTTGGGGCTTTTATATAGGGCAAGCTGATTTATTAAATCAGTTGAAGAGATCTTTTCTCTAATTGATTTGGGGATATTTCCCCGTTGGATCTTTAATCCTAAGGCTTCTGTTTTATAGAAGGCAATCTTCTTGTTTTTAACAAGATTGGAAAATCTTTCCATATAGAATTTATTCTGTATTTTGGTGATTTTTAATCACCATTGGATCATTGATCCAACGGTGCTATGATTTTTAGAGCAAAATCTTTCCTGTTTGGGAAGATTGTGAGTAATGTTTCCTTAACGGAATCTTATTCTGGTTAATTGATGATTTTTAATTATGTTCGTTGGATCTTTGATCCAACGGTTGAGAACATTTAGTTCCAGCACCAGCGCTCTCGTGCTTTGCACGTGGTGTGCTGCTTAGAGTGCAGCACACCTAGCGCTCGTGCTTACGTGCTTTGCATGTGGTGCGCTGCTTAGAGTGCAGCGCTCTTAGCGCTAGCGCTCATGTGCTTTGCACATGAGCGTTGCCTCAGAGACTTTGAATCTCGGCGCTGGCGCTGCTATGAAGCGTTGTTTCATTTCAAAATTTGAAATTTAAACAGATCTTTGCTCTGATTGGGGGAAACAATGGTTATCAAGGAAGTCGAAAGTGAAGTTCAAGATGGATTCAAGGATTAAGATGGGATTCGAAGGAAAGAGAAAATGTAATAGTTCGATTTCATAATTCTTGTATTACAATACTTACGGTATTCATACAGAACTGACTTGCATGGGACACCAATAAAACCTGTCATGCCCCGTTTCACAAAAGAGCGGGAGCAGGCACGTGATGAGGCCTGCGATTTATTTATTCCGTTATTTACAGTTTTATCTAGACGGATAAGCCCTTACTTTCTCCGGCTCCCTGAGATTCAAGAGAAATGATACCGATTAAATCTATAATTAATCTAAAGTCCTTAAGGATTTATCAAGTTGTTTATTATAGATAATTATATGTTCTGAATTTCTCGAGGGGGTTTTATGTAAAATTGTCTAGTTGAAAATAATCTCGAGGGTGTTTTGGTAAATTATATATATTAATTAAAATGTCAAGAATTTTTATAAAAAGTATTTTATATTTTGTGTTTTTTTGGTGTTGAAACCTAGCTTTCAAAAGTTTATGGTATTTTAATGAAAATCTATCTTTCGGAAACTTAAGAGTATTTTTTTAAAAATTTAATAGTTTCATTTTAGAGTATTTAAAAAAATATAATTTTCACAATTTGTTTTTCTTTGAAATTAAGAATATATAATTTAATTTATTTTCAATTTATTTAATTTTACTTTAAAGTTCATATTTTCTTTAAAAACCGTATTTTATTTCTTTCGAGATTAAATCTCTGTAAGGAGTTCTGCATCTCACTCTGGTATCCTCAGGATGTGCGATAATCCGCACCACCTGTAACAGGGCTCCCTAACGAGAGTTGTAGAGGCATGTTTTCAAAGGAAAAGTATTATAAGTTTAAATTCGACTTTATATAACTTGAGGGTATTCTCATAGTGAATATTTTCTTGAAGGACATTGTTGGCTCACAATACATCAGTATAAGCTCCGTATGGAGCATAGAAAATGAGTTCACGAAGGGTCATCAATAAGAAAGGGAGAAAGAAAAGAGGAGGGACTTACTCGCGATGGGAAATGACGAAATCTCACTGAGGCATTTCGTCGAACGCTGTCGTGCGAAATTCGAAACGTTGATGGAACAAAGATCCAGAGGCAGCGAAACGTTCGTAGCATTCATGCAGTCTTGGGATCGGCCTTGGCACCTTGTTTCTCAGCTCGGGTCGCGTCGAACGGGCAGTCGAAAGTCGAGGGCTAATGTAGTCGATGCGGCTGTTGCTTTCGTTGATGTTGACGGCGGCGACGGTGGTGGATGGAAATCTCTTGGTGGTGAGAACAAGGAGAACGGGAGGGAGGATGATGGAGGGTCGGCGACGAAGTGGGCACGACAATAATCGATAGTTGTTGTTTTCCAAAGCTGATGTTTTGGATGGGTTGAGAGAAAGAGAGGCTCGGGTTTTTCTATAGTTGTCTTGGCGGTGTTGGGGTGTTCTTTTGGGGGAGCAGCCATGGGAGTGGCCGGCTACGATTGTGTGAGGATAGAGAAAGAGATTAGAAGAGGGGGAGAGATGAAGGATAAGAGGGTGATCTATATAAGAGAAGGAAGAGAGAGTAAGAGAGAGAATTAATGGAAATTGATAAGAGAGAGTGGGGAAAGGAGAGATTGATCAAGGGGAAAGGGAAGAGGTAGAGAAAGGTTAATTTCATGAACAATTGAGGGAGGTGTTTGTTCGCACCTATATAAGTGCGCACCAGGTGTCAAAAGCGCGCTTGATAAAAAATAGTTCGATTGACTTGCGCATCTATATACAGGCACACCTTATGAAATTTGATTCAATCGACTTGCGCACCTATATACAAGCGACATCATAAAATTTGATTCAATCAACTTGCGCACCTATATACAAGCGCACATCATGAAATAGATTCAATCGACTTGTGCAACTATATACAAGCGCACATGATGAAATTGGTTCGATCGATTTTCGCACCTATACACATGCGCACATGAAGGCTAATGCAAGACACGTGCACATATGCTAACGACGGGCTCTTGCAACAAAAGTAAACTTCAGCACAAAAATAAAAAAAGAAGTGCGAGTGTAAAAGAAGAGAGGCTTTTCATTAATACGTCAAAAAGGAGAATTACAAACTAATACTGAAAAGTAAAAGACAAATAAAAGCAAAATCTGTTATATCGCCCGAAAGTTCAGAGCAGCAATAGATTGACCGAGTTATAAGGATGAGTGAAGTCATAAATAGACTCCGACAAAGACTCGAAAGCTTTATCCTCCATCGCTTTGCGCGTCTGTTCGCCTCTATCATATACGGACAAGATCACCCGCTGTTGGAAGATTATGTACAGAAGGGCGGTTGCACAGTCTCTCAGCCCTTTGGAGATAAACACCGTCAGGAAAACTGAATACACCTTATCCGCGGCTTGATCAAGAGCAGGGAGAGGCATTACATCCATAGCCCCAGGAATAGTAATATAGATGGATTGAAATATCAGCTGAAGTAAGGTGGAACGACGATGAAGCTTTTGCCCACTGTAAGCCTCATAACGACGAAGCACATCTTCACACTGAGCGTCAATAAAAGCCGGCTCGTAAAAGCGGATGTCGGCATAGGAAAAATCTCCCTAATCGTATAAAGACGGCTAGCCATGACACCGAAAAGAAAAAGACTGGAAATGCATCAGTTCGCTAAAATGTGAACTAAAAATATCTAACTTCAAAATTAAAGGTTGATTAAGGTCAAACTTAAGTGACATACTTGAAGTAAAATAAATTTTTAAGGTTTATCTTAAGTTAAGTGAGCAACCAAAAGGATGCGCAAGATAAGTCAAATACCCAACCCAAAGGGTGCGCTAGTTAAATCAAAAGCACAAACTAAAAGGGGATGCGCAACTTAAGGCAGAGTTGCGCAAACACACTTACCAAATTAGTAAAGAAGCAAAAGTTTCTAGTGGAAAACAAAAGCTTCAGAAAAGTACAACTCTAAATGGAGTGAAGAAAAAGAAACCTGTTTATAGGGTTTGAAAAAACGGTTCGCATTCTGGAAGTCCCAAGACTGAACGAACGAATCATAGCTCGACACTAGTTTGTCACTTCGAAAACACGCGAAGAAACAAGTGCGCACACATGTTTGATGACAAAGTCATATGACACGAGCGCACATGCAGCAAGCACGCATATGATAGGTGCGTATATACACGTGAAACATACGAGCGCGATGCACACTTAATCAACATGATGTGTAAGTACATGAGTATTCTCTAAAAACAGATGCTTATTGAAAAAGAAATAAATCTTGATTAATAAGCAATCAAATATTTAATTGACAGTAAAATATTATTTTGGTTAAATATCTTAACAAAAAGATCTGTGCATCCAAAATCCAACGGTGCGCATGTCGCCCTTAATTGATATAAATCAATTAAATCTTTTTAAATCAATCTAAAATCGGATTGAGATCAAAACAAACTAAAACAAACCAAACAAACCATAATTTCTTCTCTTTTATAAATATGAGCCTCATACGAAGAAATTAAGGACGGAAAAACCCCGCTATAAGCTTGAAAAAATTTCAAGTCCACTCCTTCCTCAACAAAAATTACGCAAGGTAGAAATGATGAGAAAACTTCTTTTTTCCATTAAAATGCTTTCGCTTTTATACAGAAGCCTTTGCTTCTCCTTGAATCTATCGATTCACTATTAAATGAGATCAAATGATCTTAGGGCTCATCCTTCATTCTTAAAAAAAAAGAAGAAAGATGTGCACCAAAAAACAGATGAAAACCGAGGTTTTCACTTCTCTGCAAATAAGAGAATAAGGAAAGAATATAAAATAGAAGCCATGGTTTCTTAATGAAAGCTTATGCTTTCTGATTAAAACAAGTGCCCACCCAAATCAGTGCGAGCTTAATGGAAAATTTGCTGCTCTTGGGAAAATAATTCTCTGGAGATGTGCACACCACGTGATACACACATGTGTGCACTTAATAAAAATGGCCTCTAAAGACATGCGCACCATGTGATACCTACGTGTGTGCGCATTCAACAAAAGTGGCCTCTGAAGGCACGCGCATCACGTGATGCCCACGTGTGCACACTTGATGAAAACCGCCTATGAAGACATGTGTATCACGTGATACCCACGTGTGATACGTGATACCCATATGTGCGCACTTGATGAAAACTGCCTATGATGGCATGCACATCATGTGATATTCACGTGTGCGCACATGACCACTGATATGCAAGCGCCATGTGCAACGCACGCAGGATTACTAAACACATACGCACATACATACATGTGCACATATATTACTTGAAACCCATAACAGATATGTTATATGATACACATGTGCGCACCCTTTTCAAATGAAATAAACGGGCATATGTGTCACATATACCTGCGCACTTGTACCATAAAATATCATTTAATCACTTAAACAAATTTTAATTAAATGATGAAGGTTCTATTGATCAAAATATCAATAGACCCAAGTGATCTTAGTCTCAAAGATGACTAAAGGTCCTTAATCCATACTTGTTAAGTTTATCTTAATCCAAAACAGGATTAACGGGCCTGAACTACATATTCCTGAGTCGATCTTAGTCTCAAATATGACTAACGATCCTCAGATGACATATATCGAACTAATGGACCTTGTTCATACGAGATCTACATCCTAAGTTCAGAAACCCAAATTTAATATACGGATTAGGACTAATCGGCGCCCTACGGGTGACGACATAAAATAGTCTCCGTATACAATCTACGGACAACCAAAATAAACAAAATATAACACAACACGAAGTGACCTACCGGAGCAGGAGAAAGTTATTATCGCAATACGATAACGTAATTAACTGCAGGGGCTTGAGCCTGCAGGGAAGAGCGTTTCCACAATAAAAAAAACCCACATAAATGAGGGGGGATCTCATAAAGTTTGCTGCATTGGTCGCATCTATCCAAACCTCCGATATACGGTGCCATAAATCAACTTGATATTTTTGGAGAGGTGGATGGATATGTTCCAAATAGTATCTGCCCCCAAATTTAGGCAAGACGATCAATCCCAGTTCGTCTCTATTTTCAGCGGTAAACAGATTCTGGTACGCCCGGTGGGATCTCTTCCTCTTTCCATTCCATACTTCATGTGTCGTGTTCCGCGAACAAAAGCACGGTACGTATATTCATGGTTGCCCATAGATGCGGGATACTAAAACTTGGTGTTTCGCCTCTGTGCAGAATAAATAGCCACTCCCTACACTTCCTGTAAAAGCAACTCCCACTTTGACCCAACCGGAGGAGTGACGTACAGGCTCAACGCGGCCTCCATCTTCTCAATGCCGATAGAACAGGTCACTCAAGCCACTACCAGGATATTCTTTAGGTCCATGCTCCTACCTATAAACATTGGCGCTACAACGCCCTGAGAAGAAGCTCCCTGAAGGTCGGTCTTTGATCAGCTGGCTACTGTGACGGCTCTTATCAGCAAACCGTCCAACTTTGATGTCTCAGTCTTCGATAGGATAAAGAAGAACTCAAACGGGCTCGTAAAGAAACCCATGATTCCAAAAGGGGCTGCCTTAAAACGGCTAGCCCTCCCTGCTCCTGCTATGCATGAAGCCAACAAAAGTGCTTCACCTCCAAAGTCAGTCGATCTTCGACAGATTGACTAACTCTGCTCCAACTCCGCCAAGAGTGTTCATCTTCAATAGACTGGTACCAAGCGAAGCTCCCCAGCAACGCTAGGAGCATGAGAAAGACGCCTCTAATACTGAGGCAGTTCTTACTGCACGACATGATCGACGTCGCCAATGGCGCCAAGTGAGACAAACTCGGGGTAGCTCTCCCTCCGAGTTTACCCCACCAGCTCATATGGTGGATATTGATGTTGTTGTTCCAACTAGGAACAGCTTCAAGCTGCTCAGAAGGGTGCGCAAAAACTCTTCGACGGTGGTGCTAAAAAGATCACCCCCATATGCAGAAGATGCAATGCAAGCAAAGCCGGAGCAGCCTTGTCAGCGACTCTCCTCACAAATTCACAGAGTCTGGCGGAAGGTCCAAGACTCCATGCTCGATGAAAGCTACTCTCATCGACCCAAAAAGTCTAAGGTTCAAGAATAAAGGGATTGCTTCTTCGCCATACAATGGGGGACTTCTCGTAATGAGGCGCATGTCGCTCCTCGTATCCAACCTCTAATAAAAGAATGAGGTCGGAGAAAATTCCATCGCCAACGGCAAAATCTAAAGGCGAAGGCTCTAAGCATCCCAAGTCTGGGGGAAAAACCATACATATGGTCTATATGACCAATGGTAAAGAAGAGAGCCGTGCTTCTGTGATTCACAGACTGCATACCCGGTCGTTGATAAAAACTCAAAAGCAACAACAGAAGTTCTAAGAGAAGCTGACCAAAATGGAAACACTCACTGACCTAAAGAAAGTCCGGACAAAGAAACATAACAGCGCCAAGAGCAAGAAATTGATACAGAGTTTTTGCGACGGGTTCTGGAGAAGAAAGATAAGGAAACTGCGGAGTAGGCTGCTAACATAATGCAGATGTCTCTTCTATTCCAAGATATGGTTGAAATGATGATCCAACCAGAACCATCGGCTGAAAATCCTCCGGTGGTTATCAAAGATGATAGGGGGGAAACATCGAATCCTCCCCATTCCCTATCAACGAACAAGGAAGAGACAATCTCCAAGGCAACCCTGGATGATTATATCACTCAGTAAATTAAAGCTTACCAGGCTAATGAAGCTGCCAACCGGCTCGTCAAAACCGGATGACCATATCCGGCCTGGTACGACCAAATAAAGTACTCGCTGGGATATACTATCCTAAAGTTCCACATATATAAAGGATCGGGGAATCCTTATCATCTTATCGTGCAGTTCAGAGCTCTATGGGACAATACTGGAGGCAACAACAAATTGTTGCTTCGCCAATTCGTCGGAAGCTTATCAGAAACAGTTTTCGAATGGTACTAGGAGCTCCCAAATGACTCCGTGAAAACCTTTTCTGAAATGGAGCCGTTCTTCACGCAAAGATTCTCCAGTGCTAGTGAATGCACTCCAATCATGGTGCTGATCAAAGCCAGGGTCAAGCCGGGGGAAACATGGATCCAATACGCGATCCCGTAGAGGAACTTATGGTCTAAATGCGAACAACGCATTGAAGTGTCTCCGGCTGTGGGGATGTTCATTGGGACCCTCGATCCTCAATCGACTGTATCTCAATTCATGACTTTCTTCAAGCCCACCACGTTCTAGGCTTTGATTGATAAATTGGCCCAGATGGATCAGATGGGACATGGTCCTTCTACCTCAAGCAAGTACCCTCGGAATAATAAGGGGAAAAGAAAGACGGCCTTTATTGCTAACACACAACAACAACCGAGCGATCCAAAAGCAGCTGCTCGCCAAAACAACCCCCGTATGCGCCCATCCTTGGAAGAAAGGTTGGGGCGTACTTATTTGTTCCCTCGCGATAAGACGAGGAGATTGTTTGAGCTGGCAATGCGAAATAATCTGATCACATTGTCAAACCTGTGGTGGCCTGCACAAGCCGGTAGCGTTAATAACCCCAACTACTGCTCCTACCACAGGATAGTAAGCCATCCAATCGACGATTGCTATATCTTCAAAAACTGGGTCGAGGACCAGAACCAGCAGGGGAAGTTCGCACTGTCCGATAGTTTGAGGGTAGATCCGCCCCAAAAACACGCTCCCAAAAATGTGGATGCGTAAAGGGCATCCTGCTCACTCGTGGAAGAAGTTCCATGGGAAGTTTGTCTTTCAACAAAAACTAAAAGAATGCTGAAGAATTTACAAGCATGTCTGACGATCAAGTGGAAAAGCCCCGCTTGAGCCCGAAATTATAGAATGGATGCTAAAACCGCGTCCTGCTCCGAAGACCGTCGACAAGGGTAAAATCCCCCAAGTCAAGCCTTCAAAATATTCGAGGAAAAAGAAGAAGAATAAGAATCCTATACAGCCTACTGAATATGTCAAAAATCGCACAGACCTCCAAAAATACATAGACGTGCCGGAAGAATACAATCAGAAAGCACGAGTTCCAGTCACACTCGAAAAATTTCTCAAGCATATTCTTAAGGATGAGGATAGTGATGATGATGAGGAAAACGACTCATCAGACAAGACGGAAGATCGTATGGAAAGCTGCCACATGATCTCCTATTCATCTCTATATGATGAAGAAGCTCTGCCAGCGTCAGAAAGCGATGTGGACAAACTGGGAGCAGACTCAGCGCTAAACTCCACGAAACTGCCGGATGAAGACCCGATTGAAAGGCTACTAAACGAAGCTTTTCAAAAGAGCAAAAATGACAGAGAACGCGAAATGACCATATATGAAAAGGCAAAATGTCAGCGTCTGAATAAAGAAACTACGGTGAGGACGAGTCATAAAGCTCTCCGATCGAACCAAGGTATGCCTGCAATAAATATGAGTAGGATCAGGGCTAAATAGTGGTTTGCCAAAGCCCTATCGATAGGGATGAAGCTGCTACCTCTCATGATATACATGCCTGGGGTCCCATTTTTCAATAGTGGAGAAGGATACCCAAAATACTGCGCATACTACCGAAGAATCGCTCATCCCATCGAGGAGTGCAACGCCTTCAAGAAGTGGTGGTAAGGATATGTTTCCCACAGAAAACACTTTAAGATGAAGAAGCGTGAACTCACGCTCTTCGAAATGAGAATGGCGAAACAGCAACACACAAAGAAGCAACTGGCAGCTACCATATGGCTGGTACCAGTTCGGAAGGGGAAAAAGCCCAAGTTCTCACATTCAGGAGCGATTCTGAGGATGAAATACCCCTCGATTCTCTCTTTGAAAACTCCCCTTTTGAAAAAGAAAAGGAGAGAAAGATTGCGAGAACATCCAGCTGCGTAACCGCACGCTTCCTGAAAAGAACCTTGGACGCGCAAATAAAGGTTCAAATAAAAAGGATAAAAGAAAAGGGAAAATGCCGGACGAGATCGTCCTTGATGAAGAGGTGGCCAAAGAGCTCACCGTGAAAGACCGGCCTAAGAAAACTAAGGCGGATTATAATGTCCTTGCGCAGCTGAGAAAAATACCCTTACAACCGAGCATTTTGGATGCTTTGCTCTTGTCCAAAGAAGTACGAGAATCCCTGATCAAAGCCCTGTAAGAGTCCGATCAGTTCCAAGCTTTCCTCGTAAAAGAGAAGATGAAAGATGAAGTGGCAGAGATCCACACGGCTGACATCACATTCAGTGATGAAGATCTACTCCTCGGTACATGCGAGCATAATCGACCGCTCTACATCACCGGGTACTGCAACGACGTCAAGATAGGGAAAATCCTTGTCGACAATGGATCTTCCGTCAATCTTCTCAATGTGAGAGTGATGAAAGAAATATGTATGAATGTTTATCACCTTGTCCGAGACAAAATAACCATCTCGAGGTTTGACTTGTAGTCATCACGAACTATTGGGTCCGTAAAATTGACGCTCCTCTTCGGTCAGCTCGTCACTGACATCAAATTCCATGTCATTGATGCCAAGACTTGTTATAATTCTCTACTCGGCAAGCCTTGGCTACACGAGTACAACGTCATACCTTCTACACAACATTAGTGTATAAAGTATTTCAAAGATGGCTCGGAGAACACCATCATAGAAGAACTCAATCCTTTCTCAGTGAATGAAGTGCGAAAGCATGAAGACGCGAAATATTTTCAGCCTGATTTTGAAGACACTGAAAGGTGTCATAAGCCAGAGAATAAGTAAAAGTCCGTGGCCACCATCTCGGTCTTTGGAAGTGATACTGAGGAAGACGAACAGATAGTCTACTCGAAACAGCATCAGAGGGAGAACAGTAAGCCCGGACCAGCGACCCCTATCATGGTCTTTGGCAGCGACTCTGAAGATAAAACGAACGCGGTGTTCTCCATTCGCTCATCAACACAAACACTTGCCAAAGCGGATCAGAGTCTACACAATATGATGACTCCGCCTCAACACTACAAGAAACTTGACGCGCTCAATACATACAGCGTGCAAGAACTGGAAACTTTCTACGTGCCTCCAAGACGAAGAGATGAAAAGGCGATTCTCTTCTACAAATCTATGGACACTAAGGTGGAAAATGAAATCTGGCAAAGTGTCAACCCCACTATTGACAGGTTTCATCCCATCCGTATGCCAAAATATTATGCGGAGGGATTAGAGAAACCGTTAAAGCGCTAAGGCGTACCTCTCGAACAAACGGTTCGGCAGACCCAATTCTACAAATAGATTTGGGATAATCCCAGGATTCAACGAAAGAAGCCCAACGGAAAGATGGAAATAAATGGGCTGGGATATGTTCGGTCCAAGAAACGAGAGCAAATCTACAACTGCCACATCATAAACAGTTCGAGTGAAGAAAAAACGCTCTTCGAAATTGCCATGACGTCAAATTGGAGCGAGATTCCACTCTAAGAACGTCAAGTCCGTCTCTTGAAGAGCAAATTGACAAGCTAATAAAAGAAACTTGTCAGGCGAGCTGAGACAAACTCAGTAGTGAAATGGCCATATATGAAACGGCTAAGACGCAGCATCTCAATCAGCAATCAGTGGAAGAAGTAGATAGTAATGCTCTTCATCCACAGCCCACTATATACTCTTGCAAAGGAGGAAAATCCCGAAGCAAGGATAAAAATAAGGTGAGGAACGTAAACAATGTTCAAGGATGACAAAGCAGGTTCAAGACGTCGTTTAATCGGGAAAAAACTCGGTTGGAGCCCGTTCTTTATAAAGAAGGTGGATCGAAAATACTCGTTCCCTCAAGACAAGACAGAAAAGATCTTCAGCCTTATCATGAAACACTAAATGATGACGCTTCCGAAATCTCGACACCCCGAATAGATAAATGAAATCCATCATCTGCTTATCACCGAGTAGTAGGTCACCCCTTTGAATACCGCTTCACGTTCAAAAACTGGATAGAGGACCAATATCAACAAGGCAGGTTTATATTATCCGACAGCTGGAGGATAAGCCCACCGCAAAAGCACGAACCAAAGAAGACCTATACCGTCAGGATAGGACCAACTCGACAGCAAAAATGGAAAGGAACCCATACCTGTCATATGATAACGCTCTAAAAAGAGGGAGGGGAAGAGAATATGATTGACCCTTTTTTATGCTTCGCAAACGAAGACGGTGATGAGGAGATCTCAGAATTTCTACCACTACCAAAATAGCTGGGGGATGGAATACACACCATGACTAACAACCTAAGAAAAATCAATTTAAGAATGGAGGAGGATCCGAGGCTGACGTTTGTCAGTGAACTGCTATCTGAAAAACAGGTAGCCACATTAAAAGGTGTGCTCATGTAGTACAAAGACTGTTTCGCTTGGAACTACTCCGAAATGCCGGGGTTAGATCCAAAGGTAGTGGTACACAAGCTGGCCATATCGCCAGACGTAAAGCCAGTCAAACAGACGCCGAGAAGGATGCGGCTCAAACTTGATATGAGTATCAACACCGAAGTCAAGAAATTAATCGATTCCGGTTTCATCCAGGAAATTCAATATCCCGACTAGATCGCTAATATCATTCCAATGATGAAGAAAAATAGAACAATTCGCATTTGCGTAAACTGTTGGGGTCAAAAATTACACCCCGTTGATCAAGTCAAAATCAAAGTCAACCCCAAGCCAGGTGTGCCCAAGCCCAGGTCAAGTGGGCCCATGCCCAACTCGAACCCCGCAGCCAGCCTCCCCCATGCCAAAATGAAAATTATGTAATAAATTATTTTGATGTAATTTTCATACATGAATGTAAGAAAAATGGGCATAAAGCCAAATTTTTGTAAAGCACATGGCTCATGTGCAAAAGAAATGAGCACATGAGCCATGGAATGGTAAAAATGCAATTTTGTAAAGGCCAAAGGGTTATATGTAAATTTATAAGCCTATATAAGGCAACATGATAATGAAATAAAAGATACAATTCATTCTCCCTAAAAATTAGGGTATGTGCCTCCTTCTCCTTCCTCAAGCTTCTAAAACCATCTTATCCTTTTTAAATTAAGTCAAGAGTTTAACTCTTTTTTTTTCAAAAAATAAACAGTTTTTCACCATCAAACCCTTGAAGAGGAACTCAGATCTTCCATTAGATCTCAAAAAGAGAAGATTTTTAAATCTCAGCCCCCTTTCCTCCAAGATCCGGCCAACAGAAGAGGAGGAGGAAGGAGACCCACCTCCAAAAATCCCACTTTGGGAAAGATCCAGGGCCAAAGGGGAGAAGAAAGGGGTCCCTTTCAGTCATTTCCAAAGATTTCTAGGAGTTTAACTCCATTCAAGATCTGTTGGAGTTTAAATCCATAAACAAAACCCTTTTAGGATTTTAACTCCAAATCTATAAATAATCCCTTGAGATTTCAACTCCAAGCCCAGGGGATAAGCCCCTTTTCCGCTGGTGTTTACAGCAGTCGCATGCCGTGCAGGTGACCCACGGGCGCCCAGCGGTTGCCTGCCACGCACGTGACCCGCGGGCGCCCAGCAGTTACATGCAGGGCATATGACCCGCGGGAGCTCTGCTCCAACGTGCGCCTCATGGGATCTGCGGGCAATCAGTGCTCAGTGGTCGCGTGCAGGGCACATGACCCGTAGGCGCCCAGCGCCAGCGGTCGTGTGCCACACACGTGACCCGCTGGAGTCCAGCGCCCATGCGCAAGGCACGTGACCCGCGGGGCCGGGCGCCCACGCGCCTGGCATGTGATCCGCTGGAGCCAAGCGCCTATGCGCCTGCCACGTGACCAGCCGACGCCATGCGTCATGCACACGTCTTTTAAGACGCTCCTCACTCTTCATTTTTCATGCACACCACACCCAAAACACGTCCCCCGTTGAGAAAATTTTTCTAACGGGGCGCTGTCCCGCACCCCGCAAGGGGGCTGCTAGCCCCCTTGACCCCCAGCCCGTTATCCGGTTAGCGGGACCCCTGTAAACTCTGTGAGGCCCTCCAACACACCCAAAACCACTCAGGACACACATATGCACACTGCACATCGAGTTCACATGACCAGTTCGACCCGTCAATTGGAGGTTCCCTAGCTCCAAAAGCGAGGGTTAATTATTGGCAGCTTAGTCCACGGATGCCGGAGATTCGGATCCCAACAATAAATAAACCACGGCCTACCTTAGGCAGAGGGAATCTGTAATGCGCCTGATAAGCGACGCGTATTTCCATCTCAATGGGGTGACGAAAAACACCTTACGGATTCTGGCACGCCCGGTAGGACCAATCTCTCCTCCTAGATTTCGAGTTAAGCGTTCATGCGAACTCAATCAATATATATATCGATTGCCTGTACTGAAATCATGCTTCTTTGTACAGCTTAACAATTTCCAATTGAAATCTTCGGACGCAGCAAAAATGTCTCCAAGGACAAGCTCGGCTCTCAACACGGCTCCCATCTCCCACACAATGAAATGGACGCTAGGACAGCCCTCCCGGCCAGTCTCGGGCGATAGTGGGAGGAGTCACTGCTACCATTTGTCTCTATTCTGTTCATGCCAGCTAGCGCCATCCCAGCTTCTTAAGCTCCAGTAACAGACAGACCGACCTCGAAAGGCAGGAGGCCAAATGTGGTGATCTCCAGGGCACCACTACCCAAACGCAAGTCGGTGTTTGAACGAATTTCCTTGGCCCCGGCTGGGGGCAAGGCCATCAATACCAGCAAAGCAACAAGGCATCTCGAGCAAGCTCCGGCGGTGCCCCTGACAACCGCTCAATCGGGCGTCTTCTCTAACCTCCTCGCCAATCGTCTCACAATGGCTTACTGGAAAACGGATGCTCGCCAAGCCCTCAAAATCGAGAAGCTAAGACAGAAAAGGCTCAGATACAAATCCAACAAAAAGGCTAGGGCTCCTGCTACGCTGAACTTCATAAGGTTCGAAGAACAGGGTTACCCCGCCAAAGATAAAGAGATGGCTGGATATGTGGTCCACACTGTCTATATGGTGGGCACGCGCATCAAGAGCAAAGACGGGGCCACCACATCTCAAATCCGATCTGGTATAAATATGGATGCCACTTCCTATGACCAGCATCCTCTGGGAGGTAATGAAAACCCTTCCAGTGAGGTTGATAAGAAGAGAGATCCCTCGACTCATGAGGAGTCGGGCACGGAAAGAGAAGAGGAGCCAATCTTCCGTCCCAAGACCTCAGAGCAGCAACTTCTCCAAGAGCTCCGAAAACAGCTCAAAAGTAATGACAAAGAGATGGCCAAGCTCTAATAAAAAATTGACGACTTGACAAACGTCGTCTTACAACTCACTGCCCAAGTTGCTTCTCAGCCATCTAATCAAGCGTAGGGCTCTGCTCATGAACTAAGAAACGGTGTCCCGAGACAGCCGACGCCTATTCCCTCAAATCCAAAGGTGGACGGACCGTATGAAAGTCAGTCGCATCCTATCTCAATAAATTTCTTGGCTACCGATGATAGTAGCCCGCTAAATCAAGATCAAATAATGGATTTGGTTGCGAACAAAGTCAAAATATTGGTAGCCGATGCTGAAGCGCAAAAAGAAGTTAGCAGTAGCGGGAGACCATATACTGTTCAGTATGATCTGGTGGAATTTCTTAGCGGCTATGTCATCCCCAAATTCGGAAGATTTGATGGGACGGGAAATACGAATCAGCACATCGCCCAATTTAAAGGCCCATGCGGGAATACTGGGGGCAATGATGCGCTTCTCCTCAGCCAGTTCGTTAATGGCTTAACCGATATCGCTTTTGACTGGTATGCGTGCATACCGGATGGCTCTGTTACAACTTTCGTCCAAATAGAATATCTGTTCCGACAAAGGTTTATGAGTGTCAGCGATAAGATCACCATCGCCAACCTCGTAAGGACCAAGCCAAAGAATAAACAAAGCAGCATGGATTTTATAACCCGATGGCATAATCTCTTCGTCAAATGTGAACCGCCGATAGAGTAGGATCAATCTGTCAGCCTCCTCGTCGGAAATCTCAACAATTGGATGGCCCCGTTTCTAGGCACCGCGGGTCTCAAAACGTTCCAAGAGCTGACTAGGAAAGTTCAGATGCTGAAGCGCTCAAAACAGGAGTGCTCTTCGGATTCCAAAAATAACAATAGGTACTGGAGAAACCGAAAGGACGATAATCACAAAGGCGGAAATTCTGACGATGTTGAATCTTTTAACACTTCGGCTAACCGAAATAACCAAGGGATGAGCGGGCCTAATGCCAACCGACCTCGGAAGCCAGTGTTCGGAGACGAAGGAGAATCTCTACTGAAAGAGAGGCTGGATAAGGTCTATTCCTTCAGAAGGGACAAAGTCCGTGAAATATTCAAAGACTCCCTAAGAAACGGTCTACAATTGCCAGAATCAAAGAGACCGCAAGAAGCGAATATGACCGACGACCCCAAATATTTCCCATATCATAGAGTGATAAGTCATTCCATTGAGGACTGTTTCGTCTTCAAAGATTGGGTTGAAAAAAAATACAAAGCATGAGAGATAGAACTGTCTAAAGGCGTGTAAACAAACAGTCAAGCCGCGACCGCTAATTTCATACAAACGGAGACCGAAGTCCTTCGGGAACCTGATTCTCTCATGCATCTGCCTTTCTCTGAAAAGAGCGGACCAAGGCAATAAGCTAAAAGCCAAACGAGCAATATTGCCAATGAAGAAGCGGTAGATAGGTACACAACCCATACGGTCTACATGATGGAGTCCAGAGGAACAAGTCCTCCTACGCCTTGTATCCATGACAATGACGTAGCTGTTGCTACCCAACACCGGCTTGGTCTAGACGACGAAGAGCCCGCTTATGAAATCAATCCTAAGGAGCCCGTGGTTCCTGCAGAATCGAGCCCAGGATCCAACTGTTGACCACCACGTCATTAAACTGGGAACAATCGACCACCACGTCGTTAAACTGTGAACAATCGACCTCTATGTCGTTAAACAAGGGATGTAAAAATCTGTAAAAAAAAGTCGAAATGATGGGGCAACTCGCAATAAAAATCAGCGAGTAAAATAAAAATGAAAATAAGCAGCCGAAATGATGGGGCAACCGCATATAAATAGCCAAAATGATAGGGCAATCACGACCTTCACGATAAGAAAAGCTGAAATGATGGAGCAATCGCGGCAAAAAAAACCTCCAAATGGAGAATGATGAGACGCTCCTGGTACCATATTCCAGTGCAGCGATGCAGTCGCCAACCAAAATCCAAATCCCTAAATGGAGAATGATGAGTTGCTCCTGTTACCATATTCCAGTGCAGCGATGTAGACGCCAACCAAAATTTCAAATTCCTGGATGTCCCAACGACGAATGATGAGTCGCTCCTGCTACCATATTCCAGTGTAGCGATGCAGACGCCAACCAAAATCCAATTTCCCAAAATTATCCCGGCCCTACGGTTGGTTCCCAAATTGACTGCCGTACACAATCCATGGGCTCAAATAATTCTCATCACACCCATGCCCCACCGCAATCACCAGTCACGTGGCCGGTCTCCACCCTTGGAATTATGCTGCATTTAGGAAGACCCACTCATGTGTCCTCACAATGCATGAAGAGAAAAAAACTTATGGGATCCTCACGACTCGTAAGAAAACGCCTTCGTGGGATCCTTACGACTCACAAAGGAAAAATACACTTGGGAGTCCCTACGACTCCTAAGGAGAAAATACACCTACGAGATCCTTTCGACTCGTACGGAGAAAACGCTTTTATAGGACCTTTACGGCTCATAAAATTGAAAAACATTATGTGATAGGGGCCTAAACCTTTCTCCTAAGCCATCGCTCCCCAACAGGCAATGGAAAATGATGAATTTCTCCTGGCACTTGTGCTTCAGTGTTAGCAACGCTGATGCCGACCCCTACCCCAAAATTCCAAACTTCCGATCCAATAGACACATAAGTCTTTAACATGAGAACTGATGACCTCTAAGTCGTTAAACTGGAAACAGATGACCCCTGAGTCATTAAACTGGGAACGAGGGAAATCCCCTCACGGCAAATGATGATTCGCTCCTGGTACTATATTTTAGTGTAGCGGTGTTGATGCCAAACCAAAACCAAAATCCCCAAATCCCCTCACGACAAATAATGATTCGCTCATGTATCATATTTTAGTGTAGCGATGCTGATGCCAAACCAAAACCAAAATCCCTAAATCCTCTCATGGCAGATGATGATTCGCTTCTGGTACCATATTCCAGCGTAGCGATGCTGATGTCAACCCAAATCATATTAAGTCAACAAGACAACCAACAACCTCCCTGGCGGAATCAAGCTCCACCTCGGAAACAAGTCAAATCCCGACACCGCAGAAAGCGGAGCAAGTCAAATCAAAGCACCGACCGTCCCCGTCGCTAAAAGGGCAGCACCGATCGTCCCCGTCGCTAAAAGGGCAGCACCGATCGTCCCCGTCGCTAAAAGGGCAGCACCAACCGTACATGTCTCTAAAAAGGCAGCACCGACCATCCACGTCGCTAAAAGGGCTGCATCGACCGTACACGTCGCAAAAAAGGCAGCATCGACCGTCCACATCGCTCAAAGGGCAGCATCGACCGTCCACGTCGCAAAAAGGGCAGTATCGACCTTCCATGTCGCTAAAAGGGCAACATCGACCGTCCACGTCGCTAAAGGGCAGCATCGAGCAGTATCTACCGTCCATGTCGTAAAAAGGGCAGTGCAAACTTACCAAAAAGCGGGAACCAAATCAAGTCGCCTACACGTGAAAGAAAATCCATCAATTTCATGCACACGACCTACATGTGCGGTGTGCATTTATTGATGGGGGGCACTTTGTTGGGGTCAACAATTACACCCCGATTGACCGAGTCAAAGTCAAAGTCAACCCCAAGCCAGGTAGGCCCAAGCCCAGGTCAAGTGGGCCCATGCCCAAGTCGAGCCCTGTGGCCAGCCTCCCCGATGCCAAAATGAAAATTATGTAATAAATAATTTTGATGTAATTTTCATACATGAATGGAAGAAAAATGAGCATAAAGCCAAATTTTTGTAAAGCCCGTGGATCTTGTGCAAAATAAATGAGCACATGAGACATGGGATGGGCAAAATACCATTTTATAAAGCCCACGGGGCTATATGTAAATTTGTAAGCCTACATAAGGCAACATGATAATGAAATAAAAGATACAGTTCATTCTCCCTAAAAATTAGGGTTTGTGCCTCCTTCTCTTTCCTCAAGGTTCTAAAACCTTCTTCTCCTTTTTAAATTAAATCAAGAGTTTAACTCTTTTTTTTCAAAAAATAAACAGTTTTTCACCATCAAACCCTTGAAGGGGAACTCAGATCTTTCATCAGATCTCAAAAATGAGAGATTTTTAAATCTCACCCCCTTTCCTCCAAGATCCGGCAAACAGAAGAGGCGGAAGAAAGAGACCCGCTTCCAAAAATCCCACTTTGGGAAAGATCCGGGGCCAAAGGGAGAAGAAAAGGGTCCCCTTCAGTCATTTCCAATGATTTCTAGGAGTTTAACTCCATTCAAGATCTGTTGGAGTTTAACTCCATAAACAAAACCCTTTTAGGGTTTTAAATCCAAATCTATACATAATCTCTTAAGAGTTCAACTCCCAGTCCAGGGGCTAAGCCTCTTTTCCACTGGTGTTTCCAACGGTCGCGTGCCGCGCAGGTGACCCACGGGCGCCCAGCGGTTGCGTGCCATGCACGTGACCCGTAGGCACCCAGCGGTTGCATGCAGGGCATATGACCCGCGGGTGCTCTGCCCCCACGTGCGCCTCACGGGATCTGCGGGCACTCAGCGCTCAGCGGTCACGTGCAGAGCATATGACCCGTAGGCGCCTAGCGCCCAGCGCTCGTGTGCCGCGCACGTGACCCGCTGGAGTCCAGCGGTCGCATGCAAGGCACGTAATCCGCGGGCGCCCGGCGCCCACGCGCCTGGCACGTGACCCACGGGCGCCAAGCGCCCACGCGCTTGGCACGTGACCAGCGGGCGCCATGCGCCATGCACGCGTCTTTTAAGACGCTCCTCTCTCCACATTTTTCTTGCACTCCACACCCAAAACACGTCCCCTGTTAGGAAATTTTTTCTAACGGGGCGTTGTCCCACACCCCGCAAGTGGGCTGTTAGCCCCCTTGACCCCCAGCCCGCTATCTGGTTAGCGGGACCCCCGTAAACTCTGCGAGGACCTTCGACACACCCAAAACCACTCAAGACACATATACGCACACTGCACAATGAGTTCGCATGACCAGTTCGACCCGTCAATTAGAGGTTCCCTAGCTCCAAAGGCGAGGGTTAATTAATGGCAGCTTAGTCCGCGACTGCTGGAGATTCGGATCCCCACAATTAATAAACCACAGCCTACCCTAGGCAGGAGGAATCTGTATTGCGCCTGACAAGTGACGCGTATTCCCATCTTAATGGGGTGACGAAAAACACCCTATGGATTCTGGCACGCCCGGTGGGACCAATCTCTCCTCCTATATTTTGGGTTAAGTGTTCATGCGAACTCAATCAATATACATATCGATTTCCTGTACTGAAATCATGCTTCTTTGTACAGCTTAACAATTTCTAATTGAAATCTTCAGACGCAGCAAAAATGTCTCCAAGGACAAGCTCGGCTCTCAACACGGCTCCCATCTCCTACACAACGAAGATGGATGCTAAGACGGTCCTCCCGGCCAGTCTCGGGCGATAGTGGGAGGAGTCGCCGCTACCATTTGGCTCTATTCTGTTAGTGCCAACTAGCGCCATCCCAGCTTCTCAAGCACCAGTAACAGACAGACCGGCCTTGAAAAGCAGGAGGCCAAATGTGGTGATCTTGAGGGCACCACTACCCAAACGCAAGTCGGTGTTTGAATGAATTTCCTTGGCCCCGGCTGGGGGCAAGGCCATCAACACCAACAAAGCAACAAAGCATCTCGAGCAAGCTCAAGCGGTGCCCCTGACAACCGCTCGATCGGGCGTCTTCTCTAACCTCCCCGCCAATCGTCTTACAATGGCTTCCTGGAAAACGGATGCCCGCCAAGCCCTCAAAATCGAGAAGCTAAAACAGAAAAGGCTCAGATACATAGCCAACAAAAGGGCTAGGGATCCTGCTAGGCTGAACTTCATGAGGTTCGAAGAATAGGGTTACCCCGCCAAAGATAAAGAGATGGATGGATATGAGGTCCACACTGTCTACATGGTGGGCACGCGCAGCAAGAGCAAAGACGGGGTCGCCACATCTCAAATCCAATCTAGTATGAATGTGGATGCCACTTCCCATGACCAGCGTCCTCTGAGAGGTAATGAAAACCCTTCCAGTGAGGCTGATAAGCAGAGAGATCCCTCGGTTCATGAGGAGTCAGGCACGGAAAGAGAAGAGGAGCCAATCTTCCGTCCCAAGACCGCAGAGCAGCAACTTCTCCAAGAGCTCTGAAAACATCTCAGAAGTAAAGACAAAGAGATGGCTAAGCTCTAATAAAAAATTGACGACTTGACAAACGTCGTCTTACAGCTCACGGCCCAAGTTGCCTCTCAGCCATCTAATCAAGCACAGGGTTCTGTTCATGAACCGGAAAACGGTGTCCCGAGACAGCCGGCGCTTATTCCCTCAAATCCAAATGTGGGAGGACCGCATGAAAGTCAGTCGCATCCTATCTCGGTAAATTTCTTGGCTGCCGTTGACAGTAGCCCGCTAACTCAAGATCAAATAATAGATTTGGTTGCGAACAAAGTCAAAATATTGGTAGCCGAAGCCGAAGCGCAAAATGATGTTAGCAGTAGCGGGAGACCATATCCTGCTCAGTATGATCTGGTAGAATTTCTTAGCGACTATGTCATCCCCAAATTCAGAAGATTTGATGGGACGGGAAATGCGAATCAGCACATCGCCCACTTTAAAGCCTCATGCGGGAATACTGAGAGCAATGATGTCCTTCTCCTCCGCCAGTTCGTTAATAGCTTAACCGATGTCGCTTTTGACTGGTACGCATGCATACTGGATGGCTCTGTTACTACTTTCGTCCAAATGGAATATCTATTCCGAAAAAGGTTCATGAGTGTCAGCGATAAGATCACCATTGCCGACCTCGTAAGGGCCAAGCCAAAGAACAACGAAAGCAGCATGGATTTTATAACCAGATGGCGTAATCTTTCCGTTAAATGCGAACCACCAATAGAGTATGACCAATCTGTCAGCCTCCTCATCGGAAATCTCAACAATTGGATGTTCCCCGCCGAAAACAGAGATGAAACCGTGTAGGTTCGTCTTGCCTGAATTTGGGGGCAGATGCTATTTGGTGCTATCCGTCTACCTCTCCGAAGACGCCAAGTTGATTTATGGCACCGTATATCGAAGGTTTAAACGGATGCGGCCGATATAGCAGACTTCGTCAGATTCCCCCTCGTTGAGGGGTTTTTGATTGTGGGGACGCTCTTCCCTGCAGGCGCAAGCCCCAACAGTTAATTACGCTACTGCATCGCGGTAACCACTTTCTCCTTCTCCAGATGGTCACTTCGTGTCGTGTGTGTTTGTCTTGTTTTTGGTTGCTCGTGGATTGTATACGGAGACTAATTTATGTTGTCGCCCGTAGGGCGTGGATTAGTCCAAATCCGTATTTTCTTAGATTTGGGTTTTGGGTTGGGTTTAAGGATATGTTAGTCTCATTTAAGACTAAGATCAACTTAAACGTTCGTTGAGAATACGTTAGTCTAATTTTAGACTAAGATCAACTCAACGGGATCGTTTAGATCCAACAAGAGAGTATTTGACCTCTGTTGTTTAGTTTAGGGACATTGCGGTCGATTGGTTTAAGGACATTACGGTCCGATGTTAGTTTAAGGGCATCTCGGTCCATCGTTAGTTTAAAGACATCGCGGTCGAGGTTAAGGACATCATAGTCCGTGGGTTTAAGGACCCCACAGTCCAGTGTTAGTTTAAAGACATCACGGTCGAGGTTAAGGACGTCATAGTCCATGGGTTTAAGGACCCCACAGTCCAATGTTAGTTTTAAGACATCACGGTCGAGGTTAAGGACATCATAGTCCATGAGTTTAAGTACCCCATAGTCCAATATTAGTTTTAAGACATCATGGTCAAGGTTAAGGACATCATAGTCCATGAGTTTAAGGATCCCACAGTCCAATGTTAGTTTTAGGACATCACGGTCAAGGTTAAGGACATCATAGTCCATGAGTTTAAAGACCCCACAGTCCGTAGTTTAAAGACGTCATACTCTATGAAATGTGTGGTTGTCGGAACCCGTCACCTCTTTGAAGACGTTGAGGAATTACAACGACAAATATCA
The DNA here is from genome assembly GCA_030015575.1 of Agapanthus africanus. Lineage (NCBI taxonomy): Eukaryota > Viridiplantae > Streptophyta > Magnoliopsida > Asparagales > Amaryllidaceae > Agapanthus > Agapanthus africanus. The sequence goes on from CM057347.1 coordinate 430,375,680, forward strand.
AAGGAGTGAAGAGATGTACCTTTGAACCAAGATGGATTAAATGATCTGTAATCCGATTTGGAACTAAAATCAATTAATTATATTATGAGCACATTGGCTCAGTTGAGTCTGAGTTGAGGACTTATGGCCAACTTGGGCTAAGTCCAATTAAGTTTGAAATATTGGCCCTCTGTTGGACCATTAGGCATTTGTCTGGTTTCAGCCCACATTATTTACCAATGCTAAACAACAGTTTGAGGGCTTTGGCAACATTTTTTCTATCTTTGATTGAGCAATGAACATTATAGCTCTGACTTTTACTCAGTTTTGAATGGGAGGCTTTGCCTCTGAAAGATTAACCAATTTGGTTGAAAATAGTGTTAAACACTAGAGAAAACAGTGTTAAACACTGGAATTATATCCCTCAAATTAGTGTTAAACACTAAAAGATAATCAGTGTTAAACACTGGAAATATAATTCTAAATTTAGTGTTAGACACTAGAAAGCAACAGTTTTAAACACTGGAAATGGGGTTCTCAAGTTAGTGTTAAACACTAACGAAAAAGAGGTCACGTGGGGACACGTGAGGGCGCCCAGAAGTGGGACCAGATCTCTTTACTTCGTTCTGCAATTAAGTATTAAACACTTTTTTATATTTTTTATTTTTGAGCATCACGTGCTGACACGTGACGGTGATTTCTGCACTGACTATTAAAGCGTTTGCTAAGGGGTCACGTGGTAACACGTGAGAGCGCCTAAAGCCTTCATTTCCTTTGCTTTTCCTTTCTGTGTTTTGAAGAACCTGTTTTAGAGTCACGTGAGGGCACGTGACCTAGTCTTGTTCTTTTTTTTTTGCTCATTGAGGAGAAAGGCCAAGTGTTACCACGTGACCAAGTTCTTTATGTGCATGGAGAGTTCCAAGTCTCTTGTTTTAAGAATTAAATTCTCTGTAGGGTTAAACTCTGATTCTGTTTTAGTGGAATTAAATTCCTATGAATTTGGGAGAATTAAATTCTCATATAGGGTTATACCCTAGTTTCATTTGGAGGAATTAAATTCCTGTGAATTTGGGAGAATTAAATTCTTATATAGGGTTAAACCCTAGTTTCATTCGGAGGAATTATATTCCTATGAATTTGGGGGAATTAAATTCCTTAAACTTAATTCTCCCTTTAAGTTTTGGATCTATATGGCAGAATCTCCCCGATGAGAATTTAGCTATTTCTCATTCGGGAGTTTGTCAAAATGCAGCCCGAAAAATACTGGTTCGCATTTTCTTCCTTAGATTACACGTGCATAACATATTTGCTCATAACTTTTGATCCCGGATGAATTATGAAGCCCATAATATATCAAATCGAAGGCTTTTTCGAGATGCTTTCAATACTATCAGAATTTAGATGTTTGACATTCGAGAGTTGGCCAAAATACAGCCCGAAAAATACTGGTTCACATTTTCTTAAATGTATCGCTGTCATTAGATACCTTGGGCTCTTTTGCGCAGAAATTTTTTGGCGAGAACAAATGCCCCCCACTACTTTGCCCACGTAAGTATATACGTGGGTGAAGTAGTGCAGAGTAATTCATAGCTTATGACCGGTTTCGGGTTGGTATATAATTTTCAGAAGCTTGATCCGAGAAGATAACGAGCGGACACAAGCGTCGTCATTTATCATTGACTCAAATCTCGACTCTTAAGGGATATTGTTCCAAACCCTCAGCTCCATGAGCTGCACCCTTTTATTTCTTTATGTTTTACTCTGGCGTGAAGTAGTTTATATGCTGATGAGTAACTTCTCCATTTCAGTGGCATGTAGCTTTGGCAAGTGTGGCCCATAGATGGTAGATAACAGTTCATCTTGAACTTTTTTTAAGGTAGCGATGGCTTAGGAAACAGGGTTAGAATCGGTTGCCTAAGACTTTCCAACTTTATAAGCCATGAGGATCTCACAAAGGCTTTTCTCCCTACGAATCGTAAGGATCTCGTAGGTGTCTTTTCTCCCTAGGAGTCGTGAGGACTCCTAAGTGCGTTTTCTCCTGAGAATCGTAAGGATCCCACAAAAGAATTTTCTTTATGTGTTGGGACACTAATTTCCCCGCAAGTTGAGATGAATCGAGAGATTCTCGCAAAGACACTGATTTCCTTGCGGGTCGAAACGAATCGAGAGGTTCTTGCCAAGGACACTGATTTTCCCTGAATCGAGATAAGAAGCGATGGCTTAGGAAACAGGTTCAGATCTGCTGTCTAAGACTTTTCAACTTTATGAGCCGTGAGGGTCTCATAAAGATTTTTTCTCCCTATGAGTCGAGAGGATCTCGTAGGTGTATTTTCTCATTAGGAATCGTAAGGATTCCTAAGTGTGTTTTCTCTTGAGAGTCGTAAGGATCTCACAGGAGAATTTTCTTCCTTACAAGTCGAGATGACTCGTAAATGATTGATGAGTGGACCTACTCCCGAGTCAAAGCATTGCTTCAACATGGAGGTCGAGTGTTGACTTTGGTTTGTCTGTGCACCGCCAAGTCATGGAACTGGGAACTTTGTCGTGGCTCTGCTTTGCTGACGTCGTATATTCCTGCAGAGACATTGATTTCTCTTGGGGTCGGCACGAATTGAGATGTTCTCGTCAAGGACGATGATTTCCTTGGATCAAGGTCTTTGACAAGAACACTGATTTCCTTGGAGTTGAGACGAATCGAGGTATTCCTGCAAAGACACTGATTTCCTTGCGGGTCGATGCGAATCGAGATCCTCTCATCAAGGACGCTGATTTCCCTGAATTGAGGTTTTGCCAAGGACGCTGATTTCCCTGAATTGAGGTTTTGCCAAGGACATTGATTTCTCTGCAGGTCGATGCGAATTGAGATGCTCTCATCAAGGATGTTGATTTTCCTGAATCGAGGTATTTTCCAAGGACGCTGATTTCCCTAGGGTTGAGACGAATCGAGGTATTCCTGAAAAGACGCTGATTTCTCTGCGGGTCGATGCGAATCGAGGTGCTCTCGTTAAGGACGCTGATTTACCTGAATCGAGGTTTTTGCCAAGGACACTGATTTCCTCGGAGTTGGAACGAATCAAGGTATTCCCGCAAAGACACTAATTTCTCTGCGGGTCGATGCGAATCAAGATGTTCTCGTCAAGGACACCGATTTCCCTGAATTGATGTATTTGCCAAGGACGCTGATTTCCCTGGGGTCGAAACGAATCGAGGTATTCCTGCAAAGACACTGATTTCTCTGTGGATCGACGCGAATCGAGGTGCTCTCGTTAAGGACACTGATTTCCCTAAATCGAGGTATTTGCCAAGGACACTGATTTCCTCGGAGTTGAAACGAATCGAGGTATTCCTGCAAAGACGCTGATTTCTCTGCGGGTCGATGCGAATCGAGATGCTCTCGTCAAGGACGCTGATTTCCCTTAATCGAGGTTTTTTCCAAGGACACCGATTTCCTCGGAGTTGAAATGAATCGAGGTATTCCTGCAAAGACGCTGATTTCTCTGCGGGTCGATACGAATCAAGATGCTCCTGTCAAGGACGCTGATTTCTCTGAATCGAGGAGGTTGCCAAGGACACTGATTTCCTCGGAGTTGAAACGAATCGAGGTATTTCTGCAAAGACGCTGATTTCTATGCGGGTCGATGCGAATCAAGATGCTCTCGTCAAGAACGCTGATTTCCCTGAATCGAGGAGGTTGCCAAGGATACTGATTTCCCTAGGGGTTGGTTGACTTGTTTCCGAGACGGAGAGTTGATCCGGCAGGGAGGTCATTGATTGACTCTAGGTTGTCTGTAGACCATAGAGTCTTGGAACTAGGGACTTTGCCGTGGCTCCGTTTGGTGATGCTGTGTCCGAATCCTGTTGGAATGAAGAGGATCACCGTTGCTGATTTTTAGGCTGTAGATGTTGCCGTTAAGGTTTGGAACTAGAGACTTTTCCATGGCTCCGCTTCGTTGCGACTCTGAGGTCGGTTGTTGACGTCATGTCTGCATCTGGTTGGAGTGAGGAGAAACGTCGTTGGTGATTTCTATTTGTTTGTTAACCGTCGAGATTTGGAACTAGGGGACTTTGCTATGGTTCCGTTGTTTTGACCCTGGGGTCATTTGTTGACGTCGCATCTGTATCTTACTAGAGTAAGGAGAAACGTCGTTGGTGATCTCTAGGCTGTCTGTGTACCGTCGAGATTTGGAACTAGGGGACTTTGTCGTGGCTCCGTTTGTTGATGTTGCGTCTGCATCCGATTGCAGGGAAGAAGAACGCCGGTGTTGATCTCTAAATTGTCAATGTTGATGTCGAGATCCTGAAGCTAGGGATCTTCCTTCACTTCGTTTGTTGACATTGTGTCTGCAATATTGCGACGAATGTTGAGATTGTCTTCAGGTTGTCTATGAACCATTGAAATTTGGCTTCGCTTCGACGAAGCCTGGTGGGACGATATGGTTCCCTTCTTATTTATGCCCATGGATTGTATACAGGGGTCACTGTGACCTCACCTGCAGGGCAAAAAGTTTCATTCTTTCATTTCATTCATTTTTTTAAATTCTTTTCGCGATGCTCTATCATTTCAGCTTTTTATATCGCGAAAATCGTGATTGCCCAATCATTTCGGCTATTTTTTGTGGTGCCTAATCATTTTGGCTATTTGTTTTATTTTTACTCGCTGATTTTTATTGCGAGTTGCCCAATAATTTCGGCTATTTTGTATGCATACATTTTTTCTTGCTGATTTTGTTGCAAGTTGCCCCATCATTTCGGCTATTTCATATGCATTTTTGGCTCGCTGATTTTTTATCATGAGTGTGGAACTTGGAATCTGTTGCCAATCTCAGCATCAGCATCGCTACAACTGAAATATTTCCAGGAGCGAATCATCATTTGCCATGAAAGGACTTGAAATTTGATACCGATTTAGGCATCAGCATCGCTACAACTGGGATATTGCCAAGAGTGAATCATCATTTGCCTCTGTCGATGTCGAACAAAGATGGCTTAGCAAACAGGGTTAAGATCCCGTCCACTAAGGCTTTTGACTTCATGAGCCGTAAGGGTCTCATAAAGGTGTTTCTCTCTACAAGTCGTGAGGATCCCGTAGGTGCGTTTTCTCCTTAAGAACCGTGAGGATTCTTAAGTGTGTGTTCTCTTATAAGTCGTAAGGATCTTACAAGAGTGTTTTCTCCTTGCAAGTCGAGAGGATCTACAAGTGTTTGTTCACCGTGTGAGCATATCCCTAGTCACTGGTGGGACTCTGTTAGGAAAATGTTCATCCGTGCCCATGGATTGTATACAAGGGTCAATATTGAACCGCTTATAGGGCAAAATTGGAGGTTGTGATGGCTTAAGAACAGGTTCAGATCCCTGTAACTTAAGGGTTTTGAATCCTATGAGCCGTGAGGGTCTCAAAGGGGAATTCTCCTTACGAGTCGTGAGGATCTCGTAAGTGTAAGTTTTCCTTAAGAATCGTGGGGATCCCAAAGTGTGTTTCTTCTTTATGAGTAGTAAGGATCTCACACAGGTGGTTTCTCCTTACAGGGTCGAGAGGACTCTGCAAGTGTCTTTTAACGAGGTTGTGCCCTTTCGGGTTTTCACAAACACTCGCCGGTAGCCCTGCTGTTTTTACTCACGGAGCCCTTTCGGGTTTTCATCCGTGCCCATCATGCTTATGGACGTACCTTTTTTTTACGAATCTGCGCCCTTTCGGGTTTTCACAAACATCGTCGGTAGTCTTGTTGTTTTTACTCACGGAGCCCTTTCGGGTTTTCATCCGTGCCCATCTTGCTTATGGACGTACCTTTTTTTTTTGTTGCGTTAGCCTCAGGATGCTGCGGTCCGTAGTAGTTTATAGACGTTTCGGTCAATTGCAAGTTTTTGGATATTGCGGTCTATCATCAGTTTAATGACGTTTTGGTCCGTAGTACCTTTGAGGCGAAGTTTCGCCGGATGCTATATGAACAAGTAGGTTTCTCCTTGATAGACCTTGTCACATAATTCAAGGGTTTTGGCACTGCTCCTGCCCCCAGCTCCTCTACGTTATCTCCTAACGCCGAGTGAGCTGCTTTGTTACTTAGCGACAAATGAGCGATCATGTGGCAACTTGCTACATAATCTTCGGATTCTTCTGACAAGTCATCTCCCTCATCATTGTCGTTATCTTCATTCTCAAGGATGTGATTAAGGAACTCTTGAAGCGTGACTGGGGTTCGCGCCCTCTGGCTGTATTCTTCCAGCGCGTCAATATGCTTTTACAAATCCGTGTGCTTGTCGTTAGACTGCGCGGGCTTTTTGGTCTTCTTCTTTTTCATCGAAGACTGTGACAGCTGTGTCTGGGTGTTTTGCCCATTGCTATTAAATCCCGATATTGGGCATGGTTTCAGCATCCCACCGATGATCTCCGACTCTTGCAGACTTTTCCACCTGATCGCCAAACATGTTTGAATATCATTCAGCATCCTTTTAGTTTTTGCCGAAAGAACCACTTCCCATGGAGCTTCATCTTTGAATGTGCACGATGCCCCCAGCATGTCCATCTTTTTCTGAGCATGTGGTTATGGCGGGTTCACCTTCCAATTTTCAGACAACGTGAATTTGCCTTGCTGGTACTGGTCTTCAACCCAGTTTTTGAAAACGTAGCAATCTTCTATTGGATGGCCCATTACTCGATGGTAGGGGCAGTAATTTGGATCGTTGACGTCGTTCGGTTGCGGTGGGTGTCTCGACTCTGGTAAAGTAATGAGCCCATTGCGCACTGCCAGTTTAAACAGTTTCCTTGTTTTATCCCGGGGAAACGAGTAAGGACGTCTCAACTTCTCATCGAGGGATTGCCGCTTGTTGCTTTGGCGAACAACCGGTCTCGGGCCACTCGGTTGTTGTTGAGCATTGGCGACGAAGGTTGCTTTCCCTTTCCCCTTCTCATTCCGAGGATCCGTCTTTGAGGAGGATGGTCTATGGCCCATCTGGTCCATTTGGGCCAGCTTGTTGATCAAGGCCTGGAAGGTGGTCGGCTTGAAGAACATCATGAATTGGGATATGGTCGCCTACGGATCAAGGGTTCCTACAAACATGCCTACTGCAGGAGCTTCTTCTATGCGCTGTTCGCACTTCGACCATAGGTTGCGCCACCGTATCGCATACTGAACCCATGTTTCACCTGGTTTCACCCTGGCATTGATCAACACCGTGATAGGGGTGCGTTCGCTAGCGCTTGCAAAACGCGGGGTGAATAGCAACTCCATTTCTGCAAACGTCTCGATAGAGTCATTCAGGAGTTCCGAATACCACTCGAATGCCGTCTCCGACAAGCTGCCAACGAATTGGCGAAGCAGTAGCTTATCGTCACCTCCGGTGTTGCCGCACAAGGCTCTGAATTGATCGACGTGCTGATGTGGATTTCCCGTCCCCTTATATACGTGGAATTTGGGGATCGTGTATCCCGGCAGGTACTTTATTTGGTCGTACCAACCCGAATAGGGTCATCCAGTTTTAACAATTTTCCCAGCCGCTTCATTCGCCTGATGAACTCGTATCTGCTGAGCGATGTAATCATCCAGGGCGGCTTTTGAGATGGTCTCCTCCTTGGCTGCTGAACAAGACGTAAGAGGGTTTGATGTCTCCGCTCGGTCGTCTTCGAGAATAATCGGATTATCTTCAGCTGGAGGATCCGGCTGTAACATCATCTCGACCATATCTTGGAATAATAACGCTATTCGTTTTATGATTGCAGCTTGTTCCGCTGCCTCTTTGTCTTTCTTTTTGAGGATTCTGCGGAGAAACTTAGTATCAGTTTCTTGTTCTCGACGTTGCTTCGATGATATTTCTGGGCTTTCTTTCGGTCCTGTAAGTGCAGCCATTGCAGTCAGCATCTCCTGCAGTTTCTGCTGTTGTTGTTCCTGAGCCTTCGTTATTGATCGGGTAAGTGGCCGATGACCCATAGAAGCACGGCATTCTTCTTTTCCAGAAGCCATATAAATGGTATGTATTACCATGCCCCCGGACTTGGGGCGTTTAGATTCGACGTCCTTGCAGTTTGCCGCATTCACGGGGGCTTTCTCTGGCCTCCTTCTCTTGTGAGCAGTTGAAGTCGAGGGGGCCGTTGCAACGGGCACCCAGAAGGATGATGTCTTCTGTGGTACCACGAGATGACTCTTTTCTTGCTGAGCTTTGAGCTTCTTTGGCCGGCAAGAGTAGTCCTGGTTAATCACCGATTCCTGGACCTGTCGCCAGACTTTATAAATTTTGGAGGACAGCCGCTGAGGGGGCTGCTCCGTCTTCCTTTCCGTAGTAATCTCCATAGGTGGAGGAGATCTCTTCAGCACGGCAGTCGGAGAGTTCTTGCGAACCCTCCTAAGCGGTTCAAAGCGGTTCCCAGTTGGAACAATAGCATCGATTTCCACCGTTGGAGCCGGCGGAGTCAGTCCAGAAGGAGAGTTGCCCCCAGCCTTCCTTACTCGGCGCTAGTGGCGACGTCGAGCGTGTCGAGCCATTTGGATTGTCTCACCTGTAGGGGTGACTTCCTCATGCCTCCTTTGTTGGTCAGAAGTTGTCGTTGTCAGCCTATTGAAGATTGATGTCCGCTGAGTGGGGATAACCAACCTATCGAAGGCAGACTTTCGAGCAGGGGAAGCAGCCTTGACGATTTCGCCTGGAACAGGAGCTGAAACAGTCAGTCTTGTGAAGACCGACCCTTTGGCAGGAGAAGCCGCCTTGACGACTTCTTGAGCAGGAATAGCTATCCGCTTAGGGATAACTCTTTCTGGTATCGCGGGCTTCTTCATGGGCCCAAATGAGCTTTGGCCCAGTCTATCAAAGACCGAGGCGTTGGAGCTGGATGACCGTTGAAAGGGGCCGCAGTAGTTGTGAGCCGATTAAAGATCGAGCTCTTTGGAGCTTCTTGCAATGGTACAGGGGCATTGAAGTTCATCGGTGGGAGCATGGTCCCGAAGAATAGCCCGGTGGTGGCTTGAGTTACCTGCTCCACTGGCATTATGAAAAGGGAGGCCGCTTGGGGCCTGTAGGTTACATGTCCAGATGAGGCGGAACGGGAGTTGTAGTTGCAGCTGGAGCAGTTAGAGTCCATTAATGTTCTTTTTTCTGCACGAAGCAAGACCAAATCTTAATAGCTCGAATCCACAGGAAACCATAGCAAACCGTGATTCGTTCACGAATACGACACACGAAGTGTGGAGTGGAAAGAGGAAAAGGTCCCACCGGGCGTGCCAGAATCTGTTCCCCGCCGAAAACAAAGACGGAACCGCGTATGTTTGTCTTGCCTGAATTTGGGGCCAGATGCTATTTTGTGCTATCCGTCTACCTCTCCGAAAATGCCAAGTAGATTTATGGCACCATATATCGAAGGTTTAAACGGATGCGGCCAATGTAGCAGACTTCGTCAGATTCCCCCTCGTTGAGGGGTTTTGATTGTGGGGACGCTCTTCCCTGTAGGCGCAAGCCCCTGCAGTTAATTACGCTACCGCATCGCGGTAACCACTTTCTCCTTCTCCTGATGGTCACATCATGTCATGTGTGTTTATCTTGTTTTTCGTTGCCCGTGGATTGTAAACGGAGACTAATTTATGTTGTCGCCCGTAGGGCGTGGATTAGTCCAAATCCGTATTTTATTAGATTTGGGTTTTGGGTTGGGTTTAAGGATACGTTAGTCTCATTTGAGACTATGATCAACCTAAACGTTCGTTGAGGATACGTTAGTCTAATTTTAGACTAAGATCAACTCAGCGGGATCGTTTAGATCCAACAAGAGAGTATTTGGCCTATGTTGTTTAGTTTAGGGACATTGCGGTCGATTAGTTTAACGACATTACGGTCCGATGTTAGTTTAAGGGCATCACGGTCCATCGTTAGTTTAAAGACATCGCGATCGAGGTTAAGGACATCATAGTCCGTGGGTTTAAGGACCCCACAGTCCAGTGTTAGCTTAAAGACATCACGGTCGAGGTTAAGGACGTCATAGTCCATGGGTTTAAGGACCCCACAGTCCAAAGTTAGTTTTAAGATATCACGGTCGAGATTAAGGACATCATAGTCCATGAGTTTAAGGACCCCACAGTCCAATGCTAGTTTTAAGACATCACGGTTAAGGTTAAGGACATCATAGTTCATGAGTTTAAGGACCCCACAGTCCAATGTTAGTTTTAAGACATCACGGTCAAGATTAAGGACATCATAGTCCATGAGTTTATGGACCCCACAGTCCGTAGTTTAGAGACGTCATGGTCTATGAAATGTGTGGTTGTCGGGACCCGTCATCTCTTTGAAGACGTTGAGGAATTACAATGACAAATATCAAAGGAGTGAAGAGATGTACCCTTGAACCAAGATAGATTAAATGATCTGTAGTTCGATTTGAAACTAAGATCAATTAATTATATTATGAGCACATTGGCTCAGTTGAGTCTGAGTTGAGGACTTATGGCCAACTTGGGCTAAGTCCAATTAAGTTTGAAGTATTGGCCCTCTGTTGGACCATTAGACATTTGTCTGGTTTCAGCCCACATTATTTAGCAATGCTAAACAAGAGTTTGAGGGCTTTGGCAACATTTTTTTCTATCTTTGATTGAGCAATAAACATTATAGCTCTGACTTTCACTCAGTTTTGAATGGGAGGCTTTGCCTATGAAAGATTAACCAATTTGGTTAAAAATAGTGTTAAACACTAGAGAAAACAGTGTTAAACACTGGAAATATATCCCTCAAATTAGTGTTAAAAACTAAAAGATAATCAGTGTTAAACACTAAAAGATAATCAGTGTTAAACACTGGAAATATAATTCTCAATTTAGTGTTAGACACTAGAAAGCAACAGTGTTAAACACTGGAAATGGGGTTCTCAAGTTAGTGTTAAACACTAAAAATAAAGTTCTCGAATTAGTTTTAAACACTAAAGAAAAAGAGATCACGTGGGGACACGTGAGGGCGCCCAGAGGTGGGACCAGATCCCTTTACTTCGTTCTGCAATTAAGTGTTAAACACTTTTTTATATTTTTTATTTTTGAGCATCACGTGGTGACACGTGTCGGTGATTTATGCGCTGACTATTAAAGCGTTTGCTAAGGGGTCACATGGTAACACGTGAGAGCGCCTAAAGCCTTCATTTCCTTTGCTTTTCCTTTCTGTGTTTTGAGGAACCTGTTTTAGAGTCACGTGAGGGCACGCGGCCTAGTCTTGTTCTTCTTTTTTTACTCATTGAGGAGAAGGGTCATGTGTTACCACGTGACCAAGTTCTTTATGTGCATGGAGAGTTCCAAGTCTCTTGTTTTAAGAATTAAATTCTCTGTAGGGGTAAACCCTGATTCTGTTTTAGTGGATTTAAATTCCTATGTATATGGAGGAATTAAATTCTTATGTAGGGTTAAACCCTAATTTCATTTAGAGGAATTGAATTCCTATGAATTTGGGAGAATTAAATTCTCATATAGGGTTAAACCCTAGTTTCATTTGGAGGAATTAAATTCCTGTGAATTTGGGAGAATTAAATTCTCATATAGGGTTAAACCCTAATTTCATTTAGAGGAATTATATTCCTATGAATTTGGGGGAATTAAATTCCTTAAACTCAATTCTCCCTTTAAGTTTTGGATCTGCATGGCAGAATCTCCCCGATGAGAATTTAGCTATTTCTCATTCAGGAGTTTGTCAAAATGCACCCCGCAAAATACTGGTTCGCATTTTCTTCCTTAGATTACACGTGCATAGCATATTTTCTCATAACTTTTGATACCGGATGAATTATGAAGCCCTTAATATATCAAATCGAAGGCTTTTTTGAGACGCTTTCGATACCATCAGAATTTATATGTTTCACATTCGGGAGTTTGTCAAAATACAGCCCGAAAAATACTGGTTCACATTTTCTTAAACGTATCGCTGCCATTAGATACCTTGGCCTCTTTTGCGCAGAAATTTTTTGGCGGGAACATTGGATGGCCCCGTTTTTATGAAATGCGGGTCTCAAAACGTTCTAAGTGCTGACCAGGAAAATTCAGATGCTGGAGCGCTTAAAACAGGAGTGCTCTTCGTATTCCCAAAATAACAATAGGTACTGGAGAAACCGAAAGTACGATAATCGCAAAGGCAGAAATTTTGACGATATTTAATCTTTTAACACTTCGGCTAACCGAAATAACAAAGGGATGAGCGGGCCTAATGCCAACCGGCGTCGGAAGCCAGTGTTCGGAGAGGGAGGAAAATCTCTACTGAAAGAGTGGCTGGATAAGGTCTATTCCTTCAGAAGGGACAAAGTCCCTAAAATATTCAAAGACGCTCGAAGAAATGGTCTACAATTGCCAGAATCAAAGAGACCGTAAGAAGCGAATATGACCGACGACCCCAAATATTGCCCCTATCACAGAGTGATAAGTCATGCCATTGAGGACTGTTTTGTCTTCAAAGATTGGGTCGAAAAACAATACAAAGCAGGAGAGATAGAACTGTCTAAAGGCGTGTTAATAAACAGTCAAGTTGCGACCGCTAATTTCGTACAAACAGAGACCGAAGTCCTTCGGGAACCAGATTCTCTCATGCATCTGCCTTTCTCTGAAAAGAGCAGACCAAGACAATAAGCTAAGAGCCAAACGAGCAATATTGCCATTGAAGAAGCGGTAGATAGGTACATAACCCATACGGTCTACATGATGGAGTCCAGAGGAACTAGTCCTCCTACGCCTTGTATCCATGACAATGACGTAGCTATTGCAACCCAACACCGGCTCGGTCTAGACGACGAAGAGCCCGCTTATGAAATCAATCCAAAGGAGCCCGTGGTTCCTGCAGAATAGAGCCCAGGCTCCAACCGTTGACCACCACGTCATTAAACTGGCAATAGTCGACCACCACCTCGTTAAACTGGGAACAATCGACCTCTAAGTCGTTAAACTGGGATGTAAAAATCTATAAATAAATAAAAGTCGAAATGATGAGGCAACTCGCAATAAAAATCAGCGAGTAAAATAAAAATGAAAATAAGCAGCTAAAATGATGAGGCAACCGCGTATAAATAACCAAAATGATAGGACAATCACGACCTCCGCGATACGAAAAGCTGAAATGATGGAGCAATCGCGGTAAAAAAAACCTCCAAATGGAGAATGATGAGTCGCTCCTGGTACCATATTCCAATGCAGCGATGCAGACACAAAATCCTTAAATGGCGAATGATGAGTCGCTCCTGGTACCATATTCCAGTGCAGCAATGCAGACGCCGACCAAAATTTCAAATTCCTGGATGTCCCAATGGCGAATGATAAGTCGCTCCTGCTACCATATTCCAGTTTAGCGATGCAGACGCCAACCAAAATCCAATTTCCCAAAATTATCCCGGCCCTACGGTTGGTTCCTAAGTTGACTACTGTACACAATCCATGGGCTCAAATAATTCTCATCACACCCATGCCCCTCCGCAATCACCAGTCACGTGGCCGGTCTCCTCCCTTGGAATTATGCTCCATTTAGGAAGGCCCACTCATGTGTCCTCACGATGCATGGGGAGAACAAAACTTACGGGATCCTTACGACTCATAAGAAAACACCTTCGTGGGATCCTTATGACTCACAAAGGAAAAACACACTTGGGAGTCCCCACGACTCTTGAGGAGAAAATACACCTACGAGATCCTTTCGACTCGTAGGGAGAAAATGCTTTTATGGTACCCTTACGGCTCATAAAATTGAAAAACATTATGTGATAGAGGCCTAAACCTGTCTCCTAAGCCATCGCTCCCCAACAGGCAAAGGCAAATATTGAATTGCTCCTGGCACTTGTGCTTCAGTGTTAGCAATGCTGATGCTGACCCCTACCCTAAAATTCTAAACTTCCGATCCAATAGACCCCTTAGTCTTTAACTTGGGAACTGATGACCTCTAAGTCGTTAAGCTGGGAACAGATGACCCCTGAGTCGTTAAACTGGGAACGAGGGAAATCTTCTCACAGCAAATGATGATTCGCTCATAGTACAATATTTCAGTGTAGCGGCGTTGATGCCAAACCAAAACCAAAATCCCCAAATCCCCTCACGGCAAATGATGATTCGCTCATGTACCATATTTCAGTGTAGCAGTGCTGATGCCAAACCAAATCCAAAATCCCCAAATCCTCTCATGGCAGATGATGTTCGCTTCTGGTACCATATTCCAGTTTAGCGATGCTGATGTCAACCTAAATCAGGTCAAGTCAGCAAGACAACCAACAACCTCCCTGGCGGAATAAAGCTCCACCTCGAAAACAAGTCAAATCCCGACATTGCAGAAGGCGGAGCAAGTCGAATCAAAGCACCGACCGTCCCTGTCGCTAAAAGGGCAGCACCGACCGTCCCCATTGCTAAAAGGGAAGTATCGACCGTTCCCGTCGCTAAAAGGGCAGCACCGACCGTCCCCGTCGCTAAAAGGGCAGAACCGACCTTCCACGTCGCTAAAAGAGCAGCATCGACCGTCCAGGTCAGAAAAGGGTAGCATCGACCGTCCACGTCGCTAAAAGGGCAACATCGACCGTCCACATCGCTAAAGGGCAGCATCGACCATCCACGTCGCTAAAAGGGCAGCATCGACCGTCCATATCGCTAAAAGGGCAGCATCTACCATCCATGTCGTAAAAAGGGCAGTGCAAGCTTCCCAAAAAGCGGGAACCAAATCAAGTCGTCTCCACATGAAAGAAGTTCCATCAATTTCATGCACACGATCCATATGTGCGGTGTGCATTTATTGATGGGGTGCACTTTGTTGGGGTCAAAAATTACACCCCGGTTGACCGAGTCAAAGTCAACCCCAAGCCAGGTGGGCCTAAGCCCAGGTCAAGTGGGCCCATGCCCAAGTCGAGCCCTGTGGCCAGCCTCCCCGATGACAAAATGAAAATTATGTAATAAATAATTTTGATATAATTTTCATACATGAATGTAAGAAAAATGAGCATAAAGACAAATTTTTGTAAACCCCATAGCTCATGTGCAAAAGAAATGAGCACATGAGACATGGGATGGGCAAAATACCATTTTGTAAAGCCCAAGGGGCTATATGTAAATTTGTAAGCCTATATAAGGCAACATGATAATGAAATAAAAGATGCAGTTCATTCTCCCCAAAAATTAGGATCTGTGCCTCCTTTTCCTTCCTCAAGGTTCTAAAATCTTCTTCTCCTTTTTAAATTAAATCAAGAGTTTAACTCTTTTTTCCCAAAAAATAAACAGTTTTCCACCATCAAACCCTTGAAAGGGAACTCAGATCTTCCATCAGATCTCAAAAGGGGGAGATTTTTAAATCTCACCCCCCTTTCCTCCAAGATCCGGCCAACAGAAGAGGAGGAAGAAGGAGACCCACCTCTAAAAATCCCACTTTGGGAAAGATCCAGGACAAAAGGGGAGAAGAAAGGGGTCCCTTCGATCATTTCCAAAGATTTCTAGGAGTTTAACTCCATTCAAGATTTGTTGGAGTTTAACTCCATAAACAAAAACATTTAAGGAGTTTAACTCCGAATCTATACATAATCCCTTGGGAGTTCAACTCCCAGCCCAGGGGCTAAGCCCCTTTTCCGTTGGTGTTTCCAGCGGTCGCGTGCCGCGCACGTGACCCACGGGAGTCCAGCGGTCGCGTGCCACGCACGTGACCTGCGGGCGCCTAGCGGTTGCATGCAGGGCACGTGACCTGCGGGCGCACACACCCCACGTGCGCCTCACAGGATCCGCAGGCACTCAGCACTCAGAGGTCACGTGCGCTCAGAGGTCACGTGCTGGGCACGTGACCTGTGGGCGCCCATCGGTCACGTTCCGTGCACGTAACCCGCTGGCGCCTAGCGGTCTCTTGCAACGCACGTGACCCACGGGCGCCCAACACCCACTCGCCTGGCACGTGACCCGTTGGGAAAAATTTTCTAATGGGGCGCTGCCCCGCACCCTACAAGGGGGCTGCTAGCCTCCTTGACCTCCAGCCCGCTATACGGCTAGCAGGACTCCTGTAAACTATGTGAGGCCCCCCGATACACCCAAAACCTTTCAGAACACGCATACGCACACTGCACATGAGATCTCATGACCAGTTCGACCTGTCAATCGGAAGTTCCCTCGCTCCAAAGGCGAGGGGTAATTAACGGCAGCTTAGTCCGCGGCTGCCAGAGATCGGATCCCCACAATCAATAAACCCCAGCCTACCCTAGGCAGGAGGAATCTGTAATGCGCCTGACAAGCGACACATATTCCCATCTCAATGGGGTGACGAAAACACCCTACATAAACTTTTTGGACTTTAACAAAACTTGCCCGAAGGATGAATTCCTAGTGTCCTTTACCGAGCTGATGATCGATAACATATCCACCCACGAGGTCTTCTCCTTCATGGATGGATCTTCAAGATACAATCAAATAAAAATGGATCCTGAAGACCAGAAGCATACCGCCTTCCGAACTCCGTTAGGCGTATTTTGCTACAAGGTGATGCCCTTCGGTTTGATAAACGGTGGAGCTACATACCAAAGAGACATAACGAAAATATTCGATAACCTCATACACGAGATCGTCGAATGCTATATCAACAACCTCGCGGCCAAAAGAAAATATCATAAGCAACAATGGGAACATCTGAAGATCGTATTCAAACGTCCTTGGAAGTATAATCTGATGATGAACCCTCTAAAGTGCGCGTTTGGAGTCTCCTTAGAAAAATTCCTAGGATTCATTATCCATCGCTGAGGTATCAAAATTGATCCTTCGAAAATCAAGGTGATCAAGGAAATGCCATCATCACGAACCCTCAAACAGCTGCGATCTCTCCAAGGAAAGCTCGCATATATCTGGTGTTTCATAGCCAACCTCTCTGGAAACTATCGCCCCTATAGCCATCAGATGAAGAAGGGGACCCTGTTCGTCTGGGATCAGATTTGCCAAAATGCATTAGATGAAATGAAACAATACCTACAAAATCCGCCGGTATTGGCTGCTCCGGTTAAAGGAAAACCCCTTATCCTATATACAACGGCCCTTGAAGGTTTTCTAGGCATACTATAAGCACAAGAGAATGATCAAGGAAAGGAAAGAGCTCTGTACTATCTAAGCCGAGTTCTCCTGGGGGCAGAAAGAAACTACTCCCCCATCGAAAAACACTGCCTGGAACTGATCTTCACAATTACGAAGCTCAGACACTATGCTTTGGCGCATGAGGTCCATCTCATATCAATGGTGAATCTTCTTAAATATCTGATATTAAAGGCCATAATGACGGGAAGGCTTTCCAAATAGGCCATACTGCTGATGGAATTCTCGATAACGTATCGGCCTCTCAAAGTGGTGAAAGGACAAGCCATCGCCGAATTCCTTACGGAACTTCCGATACCAGCCGATTCTTCCCTAAACTGCAAGCTGCCAGATGAACATGCGTTCGATGTAGTCGAGGAGGAGAAATAAGAAAATGAGTCTCAGTGGGAACTCTACTTCAATGGAGCCTCTTCCTGGAAGCGACGAAAGAGGAATACTCCCATAATCAAAGCTGGGGTGGGTCTTATCTTCGTGACCCCGCAAGGAGGAATATTGCATTACGCCCTCTCTGTGATGGAACCCAAGTTTAATAATGAAGCAGAATATGAAGCTTTGATAGCCAGTCTTGAGATCGATATCGATATAGGAATCAAAGACTTCCTCATATATAGAGATTCTAAGCTGATTGTCAGTCAAGTAAATATTGACTACAAGACATGCAAGCCAGAACTAATAATGTATGGCGAAAGAGTGCAGCCGCTGTTGACCCAATTCCCTTCCTATACCCTGAAAAGCGTACCGCGAGCGGAAAATAGTAAGGCGGATGTGTTAGCTAAGTTGGCTAAAGAATTGGCCGACGAAGACCTCGATGACGTAAGGATCATTGTTCAAAGACACAAGATCTTGGCGCCAGCAGATATACCTTCGAAGATCCAATAGAACTATCCGAGGAAAAAGAAATGACCGAACATGAAGTTCTCCAAATAGAGAACGAAGAAGAAGTCAAGGACTGGAGAGAAGTCTTTATAGATTACTTTAAGTCCCAAAGCACTCCTGAAGATGCATCATCTAGACATCGGCTCATGAAACGAGCTCTGTCATTCGCCTTCGTCAACAATACTCTATATAAGAGATCCTTCGACTTCGTATAGTTAATATGTCTAGGGCCAAAAGAATCAAAGAAAGCCATCTAAGAAGTACACGACGGACTTTACGACTCTCATCAAGTAGGACCAAAAATGAAGCTGAAGATAAAAAAGGATGGGCTATTACTGGCCTACGATGATTCAGGACTGCCTAAAATATGTGAAGCAGTATAACTCGTGCCAAATACATGGGGACTTCATTCATCAGCATCCAAACCAACTACATCCGACAGTGGCCAGCTGGCCGTTCGAGATGTGAGGAACCGATATAATCGGACCTATCGAACCAACGTCATTCAAGGGGCATCGGTTTATACTTGCAACAACCGATTACTTCTCTAAGTGGGCAGAAGCAATGCTACTAAAGAAAGTGAAGACGGAGAATATCCTCCACTTCTTCAAAACCCATGTCATCTACCGGTTCGGAACTCCGCGACAGATAATCTCGGATAATGGACCTGCCTATAGAAGGTATAAAATAAGTCGCTTTGCATAGCAGCACAAGATAGACTGGAGATACTCATCAGTCTATAATTCTCAGGCCAATTGTCTAGATGAAGAATTCAATAAGACCTTGACCAAGATTATATAAAAGACTGTGTCCAAAAACAAAAAGGACTGGTACGAGAGGCTGCATGAAGCACTTTAGGAGTACCGAATAACGTTCACGATGGCCACAAACACAACACCATACGCATTGGTGTTTGGTGCTGAAGCAGTACTCCCATTAGAGATAGAGCTCCCGTCATTATGAGTCGCAGTTCAACACGAGCTAAAGGATGAAGAAACTGCTCATCTTAAGCTCGAAGAACTCGATGCTCTCAACAAAACCCTCCTTATAGCACAGCAAAACCTAGAGGCTTATAAGGCAAAGATGACACGATCATATGAAAGACTGACCAAGCCAAGAACATTCCGCCAAGACGAACTCGTGCTGGTCATCAAAAGACCAATGATTCCCAATCGTGCAAAACGAGGGAAGTTCGAGCCAAACTATGAATGTTTGTACATCGTAGATAAGGTCTACGAAGGTGGAGCTTATTTGCTCATGGATATGCATGGCGAAAGGATATTTCAGCTGATAAACGGTCGATTCCTCAAAAAGTACTATGCCTGAAGAGCTGCGACTTAGGTCAATGATAGATAACGATACTTGTGTCCGCTCGCTATCTTCCTGAGTCAAAACTCTGATAGTGGTGCTAAACTAATACTCCATCCCAAACATGGGAATGTCGGACCAAAATGTCCCTAAACTATCACTTCGTCTCAAATACGGGAATGTTGGACCGAAACGTCCCTAAACTAATAATGGACCGAGAAGTCCTTAAACTAATATTCATCCCAAACACGGGAATTGTAAGTCTACGGTAGCGCCCCGGCCGTCAATCTAACGCCAAACGCGGAACAAAAACTTTTATAACTGGCGCTATCGTATACTATAACCCGGATCTTGCCATTAACGCTAAACTAACAAACTGTAAAGAGATAGAAAGGCTATACCGATCGATCCGAGTCCTTCGGTCTTTAGCCATCATCCCACGCTCCTTTGCGGCAACTCCGATCTCTTTGCTCCTTGTGGAGGTGGCACCACATCTACGGATCTTTAAATGGGCTCCCGTCTCTATACAGAGACAACTCGGTCATCAAGTCTGCTAAAAGAGATAACCAAGATGAAGTAGAGAACGAATAGAATACTTTGTCTCAAATACCCTAGGGTTCTCATCACATGAGAGGGTTAGGGTGGAGGTTGAAGAAGATGCTAGGGTTTGGAAATGGTGAACTCAAGAAAATCAAGAGAGCAAAAGAAAAACCAAGCATATAAACTTCTCTCTTCTTTTCTTCTCATGTGAA
This sequence comes from Agapanthus africanus, assembly GCA_030015575.1. Lineage (NCBI taxonomy): Eukaryota > Viridiplantae > Streptophyta > Magnoliopsida > Asparagales > Amaryllidaceae > Agapanthus > Agapanthus africanus. The sequence goes on from CM057347.1 coordinate 430,395,613, forward strand.
TAGATATATGAGGTTGAATCTCTTTTAAAACCCAAAACAAACTATCTTATAAAAATATCTCCTCAAAATATCCATCCACAAAACAAAACACCATTAATTCTTCATGACTCACTTAGTGACTCATTAGCACGAGTCACTAATGAACATGATAGAATAAATGTGTCATCCATAATGAGTCACCCTTTCCAAAATCCAATAATCATTTAAACCAAAATGATTAATCCAAAAAGAAATGCATCTTCTAAAATATTCTCGTAACGGATTACGAAAATACCCCTTGCCTGTATATACATACCTGTATCCGTATTCTGACCGAATACGAGAGACTAAAATATTCCGACTCAATATAATACATGGATCCGGCTTAAACCAAAGCCCACCAGTATTATCTGCCCGAAATATGACACGTGCATAAATGCACGTGCATTTTCCGAACCCTGCCATAAAAACATATGGCCTCTACAACGTTTCGCCCGAACTTGGGAAACTATCTGTGGGGGGCTCTAAAGACTCGTCAGTACCCTGGCAGTGGGTTTAACCACAAGCACGTCAGCGGCACTAGCTGTGCGTAACGGCTGCCCATGTACTGACCTTAAGGGAAGCCGATGAGCGAACTCATTCTGGAACCCTACTGAGCCTATCAGTGACAATATACATACAGTCCGGTCTGTTTATCTATGAGTATCGCATATCTAGCCTAGGGGGCTGGTAACGTCAGACCCCCAATAGCGGTATAAGTCGTGTCGGAGTGTAGCCCAGAACACCTTGAGATACTACTGGAGTACCTAACAGTAAATCTCCTGCCTCGGCCGAGAGCTTTGTATAATGGCTCTCCTAGACACAGCGCGATCTCACCCCCAATACCGGGAGAGACGGATCCCCTGCCGATCCGCTCGCTTGCCTCCATGTGGCTCGGGACTGTACCCAACTAAAACCTGTTTGCACGACTCCTTTGAGCTGTGGTAGGGTAGTAATCAAAGCACAGTGGGAACTCACACGAGAAAAATGACGACCTCAGGTCGATGAACTAACCTGTACACATGTCACCAGGGAAACGCTAAGTATAAATACCAACTAGCAGGTTCCAGGCGAGTCCTGTCCGGTGTACTCACAACACAATGAGCACTTGTATACATATTAGGTGATCCAACTGACACCAGTGGCTTGTGAGACTGTCCACCGCCCCTCGTCAGGGTCTCGACTGTATACACTAGTCTACTCCAGAGTATCGATGCCCTATCTCGAAACTCCTACGACTAGGGACTACTTTTAAGGATGTGCTTATGGACTACCCAACTCTCACGTATATGATCGCCATCATACTGTTGGTAGTCAAGCAAGATCCTAAGGGCTCTATCAACGTGTAATATTGATCAGTCACCTGAACCTGTACACGACTGATAAAGGCAAACCAGATAGCATACTATCATCTCGAGTAAGACTGTGCTACCGGTATAGGTCCTCCTCAATCATTGCAATCACGTACCTGCGATTCAATAATTAACTTTGAGGGCACTACATCCAACAATCTCCCACTTGCACTTAAGGCTAATTATTGCGATGTCGCATACTCACAGCCCGTGTGATACCGAACACCCAACTCCTCTACTAATCAGTTTCACAAAGCTCGTTTGTAAAACTCTTGTGTTCGAGAAATAGCCTCAGTGAGTGGATCCGCCCTGATGTTTCTATCTATATCTCTCTTAATCTCAAGTTCGTGGAGAAAGCCATCTCCCGAATTGAGTAATACATGTCTTAGAATATATCTGGATATCTAATGGGACCTAGTTCATAAATGAACTCCAAATCCAAACTTCTTAGACTGTATCGATAACTTAACCTAATCAGTATCCTGCACCATGCCTCCCACAGTATCCTCTTGGACCACCTGTCCATAATACTGCCCCTCTTCTACAGAGGAAAAACTATAACTCTGACAATCACTCTGTCAACCATGTCACCTTTGAAGCTTGGAATGATAACCGTCTCCAAAGGAGGCTGCCGTCATCAAATCCCTAGAACATGCACTTATGTTCTAAAACTGCTTCCGTGTGTTTCTTCAGGATTGGATTAATATAAACTTATCGCATCTAGTGCAAAAACAACATCTGGTGTGGTACTTGACATCTCACAATTGACACAATTGCCTAAGCAAGTGATATGCCAATCATGCACATCCCTCTCCCCTTTAGTCTGTAAGACACCTTTAGAGAGAGTGACTCCATCACTTGCAGGTACACCACCATGCCAGGAGTCATCTATTCTAAAATACTATTAGAATACTGTCAAAGTACATACATTGGGAAACTACCCAAATCTAGATCTAAAACCATAGATCTAGTAACCAGAATGTCAGATATTATATCCATATCCTTTGTGGAGAAACAACTGTGTGACGACCAAAGTATAACCGATCGTAGTATAGGAATTTTACTTCCTACTCTGTGTATGTCATCCAAATACCAGGACATCACACCCTACTACCTGCTTAATAGATCCATCCCCTATTCTGATGAAGTCAAAGCCATGACTGTCACATCAAAATTAGATGATCTATCTCCGCTATATTTGCTCTAGTCTATAAATAGACATAAGCTACTTGCCCACTATACTTCCGCTGCTCCCACTGACCACAACAACTCTGTGGCAGAATAATATATACGTGCACTTCTAAAGCTAGTTTAGAACGACGCTATACTTAACCTCCTGCCGGGTCTCATAGCCTGGAACAACAGTAATGTCAAGTCTGGGTAAACAAGAACCTCCCTGTCACCGTCCTTGAGGCTACCGGAGTACCTCTCGGGTGTCTGAGGTTACCCACCATATCTGCGGAGTAGCTAATGGAATGTCAAACCTAATTGAATCTTTAGGTGCTATTAAATTTTCCATAATCGTTTGCGGTTCTGGAATCACTTCCAGTTCTACCATACTCCCACTACTGTTTTCTGAAAAAAAATCCATTTTACTAAAACTGTGGCGAGTCAAGAACAATATCACTATTGATCTTCCAGATGGTAGAAAATCAACCCTCGTCATAGCCTGGGTCAACCCACAAACTGCCATTACAGAAACGTGCCTTGAGTTATCCAGAGTCTGGTTTTAAGCATAAGCCAGACAGCTCCCCGTACCTTAACATCATTATGATATGAACCATTCTATATCCAATATAGAAACTTTGACACTTATTTAATTGGAACCAGATTCAAATCATGCAGCTGTCTCCAATGCATATCATTTTAATGGAGAGAGGCTAATCAGCATTACTTAACTTAGAAATACATCCAATTATGAGTAACCTGAAAGAGAAACAAGTTTCTCAAAACCATTAACTGAATACCAATCACAACTATCTACATCTTCAATCTCTTTGAAGAATCCCGATACTTGCGACATCTGGTTCTCTACTTTATTCCTATACCCACAACTTCTCAAAACTTAGACCTTGTATTTCTACGAAACACTTGTCTAAAAACTAGAGAAGTCACAAGTAAACAGAACATAGTACGAGGACCAACCCCTTTGTCTTGATAGACACTGGACAGCATACAATACTCTGTATGAGTCCCCTGAGTCGAATAACTCAAAACCTGTGCATCGTAGGTTGAAAACTGTACTTATGGTTAAGAACTACTCCGCAGTTCAATGCTCCTTACCCAATCGTCAACTGATATACGTAAATGTCACGAGATAATTTCAAAAAGTTATATCTCACTTTATAAAAAAAACGTACAGATATATCAGTTTGAAATTGGTGCACAACAACGGATACTCAAAACCAAATACATGCCGTCCGGCAAAAACCCGGGCGATTTTCTCAAATATCACCAATTACAACGAATTCCGATATAATGAGGATGATCACCTAGTTCCCAATAACTTACTCTCACTCATCATCTATAAAACCATACAGAATCATACCTGGTAAATACATACCCTGGAGTAAGTATCTAATCGGGAAATCAGTTTTCCTTTAACAATGCACGGTGAAACTGAAACATGAAAATGTTTCGAAGGGGTATCTTGGTATTCCTAGTAATGCCTCTTCCATAATCCAATTCATGACTATAACCGTATATTTCTTTGCCATCTCTCCGAATCCCTTTATTTGTCTTTATTCATTACCTTCTGTACACCCTTTTAGGCTAAGTGGTTTTCTTCCTTCCCTATCGTTCGACACCAGCCTATGGTTTGGAAGAAGACTATCTAGTAAGCATAATAGGTGTACACTCCTAATCCTAGGAGTACTCGCAACCTGAGAGAAGGTGATGATAAAAGACAACTGAATAATACCTTATTCTATTTCTCCCGAACTGGGGAAAAAAGCAAAGGTGAAGTAGGAGTGGCGAAGAAGTACGCGGTTTGGTCGTGAATGATAGCGGTCGCAATTTACTTTGCCCTCTTTCTAATCCCTTTATTTTATCTTTACTTATTACCTTCTGTACACCCTACTTTAGGCTAATTGGTTTTCTTCATTCCCTACCTTTGGGCACCTGCCTATGGTTTGGAAGAAGACTATCCAATAAGCGTAATAGGTGTACTCTCCTAAACTAAGGAGCCATCGCAACCTGAGAGAAGGTGATGATAAAAGACAACAGAATAAACCAATTCAATTTCTCCTGAACCTGGATCCATCCTCGAAGAAGTCCCTTCGAGTTCGTATATAACCATACGATGGATCTATCCAATGGAAGTGGATCTTCGTAGTGATACGAGGTGTTCTGAGAAATGCAAAGGGTAAAAGAAGGAGCGGCAATGACTTATGCAACTTAGATAATCCAAAAGCCAGTATTTTAAGAAGGTTCGGTCAACTTGGTTACTGAGTCATAGTTTAGGGTCGGTCAAAGGTCGCTGCCAAAGAGAGAGAGAAAAGAAACACTCTGCGTGCACTCTAACCTAGACCAGAATGGTTATCACTTTATCTAATCAGGAAACCTCCCACTATACTGTCAAATTCTCCTCCAAACCTGAAAGAAGAATCAATCGGGATCACCAGAAGAGTAAACCAACTCATCAGTGGGAATCGGGATCCAACTCTCATCGCATGATAACATGAAGGTATCCACTCACGTTATCACACTCCAGAAGATATGCACATGCTTGGCAAGTATCAGTTTCTTTAGAAACTCCCGATATGATTTTTACCCCATGCTCTTATGACCTTGACGAAGGCCAACAAATCATAAGTCACATGTCAAGTTCTACCCGTCATTATCTTGTCAATTAAAACCCACCCGTACATACCCTTGACGAAGGCCAACAAGGTAATACGACTGTCCCAAACCAACTCATCTATCTATGCAACAGAAAGGTAACAAGCAGCTACCATCCACTATGCCTTGACGAAGGCCAACAAACATAGCATGAATACTACGTGCTACCCGTCTGAAACGACGGAGGGCTACGGCTGGTTTTTGACGAAAAACCTTTAACGTAACGAACTTGATATCGCTGAAGGAATCTGATAGCTTTTTATAAAAATATAGTGGCGAAAACCTTTGCAAAAGAGGTCACTCCCGGTGAAGGGATCTCGGCTCTTTCCTCGTGGAATGAGGTATAGGATATTCCAACTGAATACCGCGATGCAAAGCAACATGTAATCTACTATAGTGAAGTTATTACCCTGACACAAACTTCTGCCCAAGGGGTCATTCCCGGTGAAGGGATCTCGGCCCTTGCCTCATCGAATGAGGTGCAGGATATTCCAACTAAATACCACTGTGCAAAACAAAAGAAAACGTTCTTGTAATAATACTTTTTTAAAACTGTTCCAACAACGTCCAAACATGTTTGTTTTCCTTTGCATTGATCAGAATCAACGCAGTCCCATCAATTAATCACATCAGAAAAGAACGAAAATAAAATGTTCGTATATGCCATCCGCATTCGTCACTGGGTCCCGTCATCACCCGTTAGGTTACTTAACTAACGACAAAGCGGGGATTGGACTAGCGCGGGTGTAAAACATATACAACATTTACTAGTATATATACCAATATACAATAATCTCTCCAGGCGTGATAAATGCAACATTACATAAAAGTAATAAGTATCACAGAACAATACAGATAATCTGGGATCCCCGGGTTTCACAGAGCCGCTACTGAAACCCGACGTTCCCCTGGTCGTGTGGATAGCCTGTGCAATGAAACCTAGATCCCTACGGGTGCGGCAAGTTATCCGCCAAAACCTGAAGCGAGGCAGCCCCCTACAGCAAAGTGAATGGACCACCCTGCACTTCACGGAATCCGGTAACTTGAGCACCCCTCCTTGGGTCAACCTGTACCCCCTACGAGTGCGACGAATAGTCTGCCAATTCTAGAGTGTGGCCCCTCTGCCTCTCAAAGCCATAAGATGCGAACCCGTTGCCCTCCAGAACCCGGCTATCCGTGCACTCCGTCGCGGGGTAAACCTAGTACAGAAATGAAAATATGTACAACGGGTACATCGACCTCAGCCCGGTCGTGCCCCAAAAGAATATTATACAAACAGGCAGAGACGGCAGTCCACATATTGGAAGCTCGCCCCGCAATATCAAATGTACAAATAAATCCAAACTGCACTACCATTGGACACTGCTATCCACCACGAAAAATCCTCAACATCACAGCACAACACAGAACATCAACGCGAATGTCACGTTCGCAAACCCGTCTAAAAGAGCTATAGCAATTAGATGCAATTTACCGCTCGAATGACATTTACGGTCGGAGATATAACGTAAGTACTGTAAACTAACAAGTTTAAACAGGTGCTTTTGACCCATGTCTGCTACATAGTACAGGTTATGGGTTCTCGGAGCAAAAACAGTGAAATTGATGAAAAAGATGATACAAAGTGAGACTACGACCAATAAATGGTGGAATCTTGATCAAGCCTACACGAAGATCAGTTCACAAAGCACAAAGGCAGAGCAATTCAAGACTTCGTCACGAAGCAACGGTAAAAAGTCCACTTCATTATTCATTGGGAGATCTGGAAGGAACCTAGAAGCCAATCTGAATAACCAACTAAAGAAATAGGAAGCCAAACAAGACCAGAGCCATCACAGTAAGTTTCATCACTGGATCTCTTCTTTTGGCCGCGGAACCGCGGCCAAACTAGGGCTGCGGCCGCGGTTCCGTGGCCATATGATGCCCGTAGTAGTGCAAAATTTTACCAAAACATGAGGCGGCGCTGACTAATCTTCGTAGGGGTATTTTTGTAAAAGCACACATGCGGCGATTCTAAACCTAGGGTTTTCTATGTCCTATAAATAGAGACCCAAATCCTTGTATTAGGCCATGCCTCCTTTCATTAATAAAATTTAGAATTGTTTTTGGAGAGCATCAATTTGTAAGTTTTTAATTTATTTTCTGCCCTAGGTTAAATTTCTTATCTGCCCTAGTTAAATTTAATTCCTTGCCCTAGTTAGATCTTTTATTTTCTGCCCTAGATAAATGTTTTTCAATTCCGTAATGAGCGAGTAGTCTCCTCGCTTGTTAGGGTTAGCTTTGGGGAAGGTTTGAGAGATGAAGATCTCTTACCCTTTTCTTGCCCGTCATATATTTTCATAGGACTTCATGCATACATGCACACACCGCTCCCTACGGCACCCTATCCCATGAGGTAGCGGTGATACCGTAGGGTAAAGGCCCGGGTGAGCGTGTTTTCCATGGTGGTTAGGGTAAGGATTGATAAAGGAAGGACAAGAAGCTAAAGGAAGAAACATCTTCTCGAATGGTTCTAATCCCCTTTATTAATAATTACCATAACTCCTGATAGATCTTAATATGGGTATAGAAAGCGGTGAGATTTATTGAATTTCCAAACTTAACCTAAACCTAACTCTAGCAAGATTTAGATCTAGATTAATTTAGTTTTTAGATTTAATCAATCCGTTCACACCGTTCGGAATTAACTCGTAAGAGCGATTAGGAAATTCACAAAATCCCTGTGGACCGACCCGTACTCACCGGCTAGCTGCAAAGCGACACCGTTCTTGATTACGGTTCAGAAATATTTTTGACATACAATCAAATGGCGCCGTTGCCGGGGATGGCGTGTTATTTTTTTTTTTTGCAATTTCGGGTTAATCTAAAATTAAAAAAATCATAAAAACTGAAAAATAAAAAAATATAAAAATTTATCATCTTTTATTTTTGTGAAGGGTATTTTTTGTGTGAATTTTGCAGGATCTACAAACAACTTCAGATTTGGAAAAATCCAGAGAAAGAAACAGAAAATAGAAGATCTGAACAACCGAGGAGTACCATAACAGAGCAATTGAAAAGATTTGGAGAACTGAACAGGCAGAAAGACCGCGAAACCGCCGCCGTAACCCCACTCCGACCGCGGAAGCGCGGTTCTTTGGTGAAATTATCATCTAATTTTTTTTTGGGAACCGAGCAGTCTACAAGACCACGGAACCGCGGTGGGATCCACGCTTTGGCCGCGGAAAAGCTGCCGGTTGGTGACGTCATCTGTCCAAATTTCCTCTGTGAGCTTATTTTCTCTCTCCTCTGCAAATTTCCATATATCTTTTGAAAAATCTCCTGCAGGATTCTTTGCACTTAAAAATCTTCCCCCTTTCAATAACAAATCTTATGCAGGATTCTTTGCGCCGCGCTAAAAATAAAAATTGATTGCAAGTGACTTTTATTGTTTTGCATATTTTTAATCGGACTTTAAAGGGCTTGAAACCAATCCAGATTGGGTGGGGATTTCATCACCCTTCCCAGGACACCAGAAATCACATAAGGCATTTGCATTGACCATTTTTATTTAAAAAAATACTAGACTCAGCCCTGAGGACGTCACGCTCAATAGGACAGAGGACTAGTTGTAGGTATCGGTCGTTGATCCTAACCTGACTTTGCGGTGTCTAGGCAAGTGTGTCTAAGGCGAGTGGTTACTTAATTAGGGCCACTACTTGTAGTGGAGAGCCACCCACTCACCTGGCACTTACCTGGCCGCAATTGGCGGTGAAGAGACAGTTTGAGGTCCTATTTCTAGCCTTTTGGAACAGTTAGGAGCTGTCTAGCTGACCTAGGTGACCCTAGATCTAGGCCTGATTGTGCATTTTTGGTTGATTCAAAGTGTGTTTAATCCCTTTATCGAAAATCTTTTTTGCAAAAAGTTACAAATAAAAAAAAGGGAAAATTTTTATAAAAAGTCTTGCAATTTTTGTCGCTAAGAAATCCGTGCACCCCAACCTTCTTTCTCTTCTCCTTCTTACATCATGGGTACCCCACCTCATAAATCTCTTGCCGAACTTTGGTATCCTGAACCTAACTTTGCCTCGTACGTCAATTGTTTCGGTCGATCCCTCCATGCCCAAAATTTCTTTGAAAGATCAAATAGAAGCGTCTAGGAGAAATAGTTCGACGTTGCAATCCACTTTGTATCAACCATGTAAACCATCACCACCTTCGTACGTTGATACCATTTTTTCATGTCCTGTTGTAACTCCTAAATCCATGTCTATTGCTGAGCATATTGAACAATCTCGTAGCCGATCTTTCACTCCTCTCCACACATCCAGTTATAGGGAACAACAAGTCCATTCACCTTTATATACAAATGTTGATCTTACTCCTGTCCAACTATCCAATTCCTACCAGTCCTACCCGACTTTCCCGCCTTCACTAGACATTGCTTCTACATAGCCATTTGGGAGTTTCAAGTCTCCAAACAATTTCGAATCTTTTACCGAAACCCCTTCACAACCCATGTCTAGTTTAGAACAGCCGTTGGAAGCTTATATTTTAGCAACAAACAAAATGATGAGGAATGTGGATGCGTCCATGGCCGCCCTTATGCAACCTAGTGAACTGGTAGCCGGTTTCCAATTAGCTCCAAAAATTCCAATGTATGAGGAGGCGGTTGGACAGAGTGAGAATTTGAGAGGAGAGAGTGAGTTCTACACCTTTCCAAATCAAACCTACCCATACCCAATTGAAGCCCACAACTACGGTTTTCCATCGATTGTCCCAAATGATTCACAAGTTGAAAATAAAACATTTAACGAGTTGTGTGACTTTGTAATGCTTGATTTTCCAGATTGTGAAGATTCCCTTTCGAGTGAAACCACACCTAATCCTTTTGAATTTTACACCTCCACTCTAGAACCTAAATTGATAAATATCCATGCTTTTGATGAGGTGTCAGAAAAAATTGATTTTCACTTGATTGAGGATATAGACGCCGGGAATATTTTGAATGATGAACCCGTAGATTTGATTGAAATTTTATGTCCAATTCATCATCCCGAGTCATTAAATGTTTCTCCCGAACTTCATATGCGTCTTGATTTTGATGATAATGGCATGAATAAGCTAAATTTTGAAGAGAATATTGAGGAAATTATTGAGGATGAACCAGTTTTTTTTGATGAGTCGGATTTCCAAATTCATCATGTCCCTTCCACTGATTGTGTAGACCCTCCTGAATCTTTAACTGATACCCTTCCTCACTCACTTCCCTCCATCCTTGTTCCGACCTTGTAAGAGACCGTTACGCTTTCGTCTCCAATACCAAGTTCGACGTACCCATATTTGCTCATGAATCTTGAGGGATTTAATCTCATTTTTCCGCGGGTTGATAGATTAGCACAATCGCTTTTTACATATCGATCATTACAAATTATGCTAATTTATACACTCTATCCCCACCCTCAAGTTCGTATTCCCGCTTTCTTTGGTTCTTCTAATCTTCCTTTAATGATACCGAGTGTTGATGAATCACAATCCGATCATTTAAGTTCGATAATTTTCAATTGGACCTTCGATGAAAGTTTCGAAGATATTTTCGCCGACGAACTCGCATTCTTAAACGATACGGATTTTGTGATTAATCAACCTCCACTTGAAGAAGTAGAACCACCGCTATTTCCTTTTTCCCTCCGCCATTCTCCTCCACCGAGACCATATACCGTTTCTATCTCCACACGGTCTCGTGTGCTTCTCATTTCTTTTCTTTACACTCCATGCTTTCACCAACCCCACCATTATCACGATAGAATTTTTGAATGGTTGGTGCTAACTTTTGGTCTGTGTAAGGCCTTATATAGTTTGATTTTTCTCCTCCCTAACTCTGAATTTTAACGCTTAAACAGTGGAAACACTGTTTCACTTAAGTTTGGGGGGAACCTTGTTGTATATATATTTTGTTTTTCTTCTAACAATAAAAAAATGACAAAAAAAAAATAAACAGGGGAGTGCCGACATTTTGACCCTCTTGGTGTAGCATGACAGTGAGGACACTGTCAAATTTAAGTTTGGGGGTATGCTCGGTAAGCCTTCTTCCTTCGCATTCATGTGTATATTTTTGCATTTGCATACTTATTTTAAAACCCAGAAAAATTATAAAAATTTCAAAAAATTATAAAAATTAAAGTATTCAATTTTGGCCATAATTGATTTGAGTTTGACAAAAAGGTTAACTAGCTAGGAACAACTAGATCTAGACTTAGTAAATTAAAAACCGTAAAAATAATCTTTCTTAGAGTTTAACGGTAGAAAGTATATGTTTTTGTAGTTTATTTAGAAATAGGCAAATTTTGAGTTCACTTCTTGGGCTAAGTTAAAACAAGGAAAGAGTATTGATGTTTTTATTAAAATATAAGTTTGAAAAATAGTTCCTAGCTTAAGTCTAAATTCTGAAAATATATACCCTATAATTTGCACAAACACGCACCTTGAACCTTAGAATAGTAGAAGAGACCTTGAAATGCTCTTGTCTAAAGTCCTTAGTACGAAGAAAATAAAAAAAATACAAGTGTGAATAAAGAGATAATAAAAAATGAACACTGGTTTTTATGATTACTTAAGGCTACAAAACAAAATAGAAAAATATTTAGCGAGGGTGCTTCATCACCTAGTGCCTTAGACCAACTGGTTTGGGAGTCACTGGTAAAGCTTTAGGTGTTGCAAAACTAGAAATTACGCTTTAATGTGCAAACACATCTTGTAATCGGTTGTTGGTACCTCAAGAAATATTAACTGTCGCATGAAGGATGTGTAAGCGAAATTCATCTAAAACTTCACCAATTAAGAAGTGTTTTGGACAATGGACAAGAGTATGATTGCTTGATTTGAATTTCCAAGTGTAAGGGTGATATATACATACACGAAGGGGTATGTGATTAGGATTTAGATAAGAGATAGGAATGAAAAATAGGACTTGTATCTTTAATAGAGATGATAAAAATTCCTAAGTTGAGATAGAACCTTAGAAGGAAAACTTAAGAGGTGCCAAAAGCTAAGTAAGTCTATAGAACATATATAATCTTAAGTTAAATAATAAGAAAGCGTGAAGAATACGGGTGGATGATTTTTAAGTCGAAGATAATAGAGTTCTTGTTGGAAAACCAAATTGGAGAATAAAAGTTAATGGGCCAAATTGATAGGATTTTGTGGGTAGTATCCGCTGAAAACCCTCAGGAGACAACACTCCTCCTACTAGGGACACCTAGAGTTTTAACGACTTGTTGCACGAGCTCAATGCGATCGCGTTTCCCTGCGAAAGTGAGGTTAGGTTTTTGTCGAGAATAAAACTAGCTTTGCTCGAGGACTAACAAAAGATAAGTTTAGGGGTATTTGTTCATACCATAATATTGCATTATTATATTCCCCATTCTTATGCATTTTACAAATAAACAGGTGCTTTTGACCCATGTCTGCTACATAGTACAGGTTACAGGTTCTCGGAACAAAAACAGTGAAATTGATGAAAAAGATGATACAAAGTGAGACTACGACCAATAAATGGTGGAATCTTGATCAAGCCTACACGAAAATTAGTTCACAAAGCACAAAGGCAGCGCAAGGTTCAAGACTTCGTCACGAAGCAACGGTAAAAAGTCCACTACATTATTTACTGGGAGATCTGGAAGGAACTTAGAAGCCAATCTGAATAACCAACTAAAGAAATAGGAAGCCAAACAAGACCAGAGCCATCACAGCAAGTTTCATCACTGGATCTCTTCTTTTGGCCGCGATACCGCGGCCAAACCAAGGCTGCGGCTGCGGTTCCGCGGCCATGTGATGCTCGTAGTGGTGCGAAATTTTACCAAAACGTGAGGCGGCGCTGACTAGTCTTCCTAAGGGTATTTTTGTAAAAGCACACATGCGGCGATTGTAAATCTAGGGTTTTCTATGTCCTATAAATAGAGACTTAAATCCTTGTATTAGGTCATACCTCCTTTCATTAATAAAATTCAGAATTGTTTTTGGAGAGTATCAATTTGTAAGTTCTTAATTTATTTTCTGCCCTAGGTTAAATTTCTTATCTGCCCTAGTTAAATTTAATTCCTTGCCCTAGTTAGATAATTAGATCTTTTATTCTCTGCCCTAGATAAATGTTTTTCAATTCCCTAATGAGCGAGTAGTCTCCTCGCTTGTTAGGGTTAGCTTTGGAGAAGGTTTGAGAGATGAAGATCTCTCACCCCTTTCTTGCCCGTCATATATTTTCATAGGACTTCATGCATAAATGCACACACCGCTCCCTACGGCATCCTATCCCACGAGGTAGCGGTGATACCGTAGTGTAAAGGCCCGGGTGAGCATGTTTTCCATGGAGGTTAGGGTAAGGATTGATAAAGGAAGGACAAGAAGCTAGAGGAAGAAACATCTTCCCGAATGGTCCTAATCCCCTTGTTCCCCTCCGAACGGCGGCCGGGACGCGGGACGTCTCGCCTGAGTTTCGGGGCAGATGCTAATAGGCGCTATCCGTCCACCTCTCCGAAGATGCCAAGTTGATTTATGGCACCGGGTATCGGAGGTTTAGACGGATGCGGCCGATGTAGCAGACTTCGTCAGATTCCCCCTCGCTTGAGGGGTTTTTTTGATTGTGGGGACGCTCTTCCCTGCAGGCGCAAGCCCCTGCAGTTAATTACGATACCGCATCGCGGTAACAACTTTCTCCTTCTCCAGCTGGTCACTTCGTGTCGTGGGTGTTTGTTTTGTTTGTGGTTGCCCGTGGATTGTATACGGAGACTGATTTATGTCGTCGCCCGTAGGACGTGGACTACTCCAAATCCGTATTTTCTTAGATTTGGGTTTGGGGTTTTAGTTTGAGGATACGTTAGCCATATTTGAGGCTAAGATCAACTCAAACGTTTGTTAAGGATACGTTAGTCCAATTTGAGACTAAGATCAACTTAACGGCATCGTTTAGATCCAACAAAAGAGCGTTTGGAGGCTCGATTGTTCCAGTTTAGGGACATGGTGGTCCATTAAATGTATGGCCGTCGGGACCCATCACCTCTCTGACGACGTTGAAGGATTACAACGACAAATGTCAGAGGAGTTCAGAGATGTACCCTTGAGCCAAAGTTGATTGGGGGATCTAGAGTCTAATTTGGGACTAAAGTCTGTTTGAAGGTTTAAGGATACGTTAGCCATATTTGAGGCTAAGATCAACTTAAACAGGATCGTTTAGATCCAACAAAAGAGTAATCGGCTCTATTGTTCCAGTTTAGGGACATGGTGGTCCAATACCAGTTTAGGGACATGGTGGTCCAATACCAGTTTAGGGACATGGTGGTCCATTGGTAGTTTAAGGACGCATAAGTCCATGAGTTTAAGGACCCACAGTCCATATGGGCGTGTTTAAGGACGCATTAGTCCATTAGTTTAAGGACGCATAAGTCCGCGGGTTTAAGGACCCCACAGTCCGTATCTTGGTTTAGGGATGCATAAGTCCATGAGTTTAAGGACCCCACAGTCCGTGTTGATGTGTGGTTGTCGGGACCCGTCACCTCTCTGAAGACGTTGAAGGATTACAAAGACAAATATCAGAGGAGTTCAGAGATGTACCCTAAACCAATGAGTTGGTTGAAAGAGCAGATGTGCTCAGTTCAAGATGATTTGAGGACTTATGGCCAGTATGGGCTAAGTCCAATTATGTTTGAAATATTGGCCATCTGTTGGTCATTGAAGGAGAGGCTTTGCCTCTAGAAACTTAGCCAATTGGGCTAAAGCTAGTGTTAAACACTAAAGACCAACAGTGTTGAACACTGGGAATAAGATTAGCAAGTTAGTGTTAAACACTAAAAGATAATCAGTGTTAAACACTGGGAACAGAGTTTTCAAATTAGTGTTAAACACTAAGCAAATCAGTGTTAAACACTGCCAATAGAGTTTTCCAAATTAGTGTTAAACACTAAGAAAATCAGTGCTAAACACTGCAAATAGAGTCTTCCAATTAGTGTTAAACACTAAGGAGGGAGGGGTCACGTGTGGACACGTGAGAGCGCCCTGATTTCCCTTATTTTATTCTGCAGATCAGTGTTTAACTCTTTTAATTCTGGCGGCCATCACGTGTGAGCACGTGATGAAGGCCCTCGCTCTTGTCTGTTAGAATGCTCATTAGGGGTCACGTGGTGACACGTGAGGGTGCCCTAAATATGGAGCCAGATCTCCTTTTCTTCGTTCTGTAAATAAGCGTTAAACCCTTTTTATGTTTTCTTTGGAGCATCACGTGCCGCCACGTGAGGAGGATTAGTGCGCTAATTGTTAAAGCATCAGCCAAGGGGTCACGTGGGAGCACGTGAGAGCGCCCAAGGCCTTTCTTTTGCTTTTTCTTTCTGTGTTTCAGGGGTCACGTGGAGCACGTGATGCACTGCCTCAAAAGGCTTTCTGTAGATCTTTTGGGGGGGTCACGTGGTGACACGTGACCCTGCTTTTAGAAGATCTGTTAATCCCTTCCAGGAATCAAATTCCTCGTAGGGTCAAACCCTAACAATAATTTCAGAGGAATTAAATTCCTAGTTCCTTTTGAAGAGTTGAACTCTGAATTTTCTGTAGGAATTAAATTCCTCATATATGTGAAGAACTGAATAGGGTTAAACCCTAATAAAAGCTTTAAGGAATTAAACCCCCACTCTCTGTTAGAGAATTATTCTGGGGAATAAGATTAAGGGAATTAAATTCTTGTTGTTTTAACAGAACTATGTTCTTAACTAGGGTTAAACCCTGATTCTTTTCATTCTGAAGGAATTAAATTCCCATAACACAGGGTCAAACCCGAATTTTATTTTGAAGGAATTAAATTCCTATAGTTCTGTGAGAATTAAATTCTCATGCTTCCATTCCCTCTCTATGCTTTGGATCTGCATGGCAGGATCTCAACCCATTGAGAATTAAATTCTCAACTCAAGGGGAGATGTGCACTTTACAGATCCTCCATCAAAGAGAGAAGAAATATGTCCTGCTGTTTTATATCAGAGTTAAACTCTGTTGAGAATTAAATTCTCTTTTCTTTCAATGAAACCTTCCCTTTCTTACCTAGGGTTTTCTTTTGCAGAAGATCCAAATTCCTCTAAATTATCAAGGCTCTCTCTCTTTTCTTCCCTCTGCATATATCTTTTTGTGTGTCTCTTGGCTCCTATTTATAGGAGAAGCAGCCGAGTCAATTAGTTTTGGTGGATCTTTCATTAGGAGATTTGATTTGTATCCATCATTCGTTTTGGACCTTTGGATTATTAGGTGAATTTTACTCCCCATTGGATTTTAAATCCAGAGATTCTCCTCTGTTATTTTGGTTAGATTTTACGGGGAAATCTTTCCAAATTCGAGATTTCTCCATAGATAGATGATATTTAATCACCTTTAAATCTTTAATTCAATCGGTTGCTTTGGAAAGATTTAAGAGGTCTTTTCTCAGAATTTAATTCTGTTAACAGATAGGCTTTGAAAGCTGGTCACGTGTGGCCACGTGACCCTTGGTCATGTGTGGGCACGTGACCCCCTTGGAACGAGCCCTCTTCTTTCTTTCTGCGCTCTGCTTTCTGGTCGCTGCTTAGCTGTTACGTGCCACCACGTGCCCCCTGGTCACGTGTGAGCACGTGACCCTCGTCTGGAGCCCTTTTTCTTGATTCAATCAGGGAATTGAGTCTGCTGCTTTTGAGTATCACGTGCCAACACGTGACCCTGGTCACGTGGGAGCACGTGACCTCTTCTGAAGCCTTTTCCTTGATGCAGTCGGGAAGCTGAATTCACCTTGCCGATACTTTTAGATGTCACGTGCCAACACGTGACTGCTGGTCACGTGTAAGCACGTGACCCTTTTCTGAAGCCTCTTCCGTGGGCTTTCATGATTTTAAATCAGGAAACAAATGCCCCCACAGCGTTGTTCTCACGTGTCCGCACGTGAGTGCAACGCTGTCACCTTTTGCGACCGTTGGATTCCTTTAGGGATTTGGGAAGATGAAACGTTTCCATCACCTCCTATAAATACCCATGTCTCTTCAGAAGAGCCTTCACTTTGCTCATCTTCTTCCTTTGAGAACTTTTTTTCCCTTGAGAATTTAATTCTCGTTACCAGAGCTTAGTTCTCTGTCTCAGATATTTTTCAGAGTTTAACTCTGTTGAAGAATCCCTTTTCCTCAGGTAATAATGTTGAACAGTCGAAGCCCCTTTGTTTTAAAAGAACTCTCTGGATTTAAATCCATATTAAGGGTTTCACAAAGAACCTGTTTTTTCTTCAATTTCTTTTACCAAATACGAGACCACTTAACTTCCAACAGTAGATTTCTTAGGGTCGGATGATCCTTGGGGAGATGATGATGACAGTTCGACTCCATGGAATTTAATTCCATCCAAAAATGTCTCTGGGAATTTAATTCCCTTCTCTTAATAAGGAATTTAATTCCTATAAAGATCTCAGTTTCTTCACACGGAGGCTTCTTGGGGTCTCTTGACCCGAGGTTGTCCTTCTGCAATTAATGAAACAGGAGCTTTGTAATGATGTCTTCTGTGGGAATTTAATTCCTTTGATCTTGTTGGATCCATTGTAGAGCCCGAGACAGATCATGTTGGAGGAATGTGTAGGGTTACCATTCTTTATTTAATGAGGATATTCCCTTTGTTTTATTGTAACTATTTGGTCTCATTATTAATGAGCCATCATCCTGATTCTGTGGGGCCCATGTGTTTGGTAGCCAATGGTCCCAGAAAAGTCTGCTGTTGCTTTCTTTAACTAGTCTTCATGTTCATGCATGGATATATATAGCTGACTTTGCTTTTAACGGTCTTCTTTTATTGGATTTCAGGTGCGATGGCTTCTGTTCCGTGCTTTCCCTTTTCTCGCTCGGAGGCTGCTTTTCCTCAGTCACCATCTGATGAGGAAGCGATGGCGATGATCCGGGCCCATGACCCGAACTGCACTAATCTTCTTCAATGGGGATCTTGGTATAGTCAGATTATTCAGGGTCGCCGGAGTTTTCTTTGCGCGGTACCGACGGAGCCCACTTTCCCATTCTTACCGAAGGACCCTCCGAGGACGGTTTTTGCTGTGGAAATGCCCAACTGGACTCCAACGGGGAGGCTCGAGCCTTCGACGACCGGTATTCCGAACCATCCGATCCCGGCCATAGACATCTTGGGGCGGCGTATCTGCCAGGGTGAGGCCCACCCGTGGGGGTAAATTTATAAGATAGGGCTTACTCCTCGACACCCTACGGGCTACCTTCTCTGGGCTCGCTACATCCTTTCTGCCCATCGTGCACGGCTGCAGAAAGTCGGGCTTTATCAGGAAATATACGCGTCACTCTTCCATTATAAGTCCCCGCATGCCTGGTGGGTCAAGGCGTTCTTGAATCAATGGAATCTCCCTACTAACACTTTCATTTTAGGAGATCGCGAGGTTTCAATTTCTCTGGCAGAATTTTATGAAATCTCGGGACTGCCAATCAGGGGTGCACTGTATGAGGAGTTGTTGCCTCCTGACGAGTATGTTTTCGAGCCCGAGCCTGCACCGGTTGACGGTTTGTCTGTTGAGAACGCCGTTCGCCACAAGCGTCCCAGTTTGATCAAGGCGCTAGGTATCTTCAACCGATTGTTCACCGAATCCGAAGAGCAGGGTGTTACTTTCAAGAGTTTCATTGCCTGCTTCCTTCGCGAAGATGTCGTGTCGAAGACAACTCCGAAGTTCACCAACATTAAAGAACCCTTTGGGTTCGGTCCGAAGAAGCTGCCGACCACTGAATCGGATCTACCTCAATACTATATCCCCATCATGTCGCCGATGTCTTTTGAGTCCATTGCAGCACCCGGTATAGATGAGGAGATGTTCTTCGTGGGGTTTGTCAGTGTCTGGCTCAGTTGGTTCGTTATCCCCATACATCGCCGCTTCATGAGAGCCTCGGTTATCTACCCGGCTCATCGTATTGCTGAGGGGACGCGATTGGCTATTGGCATCCCGGCATTGGCGCATCTTTATCACGGGTTGGGCACCGCAGCTAATACCTCTACTCCCGGCGTGGATGTAGTAAACTTTTCGCTTCATTATTTCACGTCCTGGGTCGAAATGCATGTGCTGGGGGCTTTTTCCATGCATCAGAGGCCCTCGTTTTACGATGCTTATCCCTTCCCATGACTTATGCGATTAGTGGATGCTTCTGCCGCCGACCCGACTCAGTTCGGGGCTATTCGGGTGTTGATTTCTCCTTACGCTGCCACTGGCGGGATGGTCTTTGATGATTGGGTCTTGTCTACTCCCTCAGGTCCAGTTCAACAACTCTGGGACCAGTCGAAAGACAACGCACCTTCCTTGAAGCCTCGGGAGGCCGCACACTTGTATACAATTAGACCGGGCTACTTGGTGTTTCGCCAGGACAGTGCAGCTCTTTTCATGCGGTACAATCCGCATCGATTCGCCCAACAACTTGGATACGACCAAGGTGTTCCTTTCGAGGCTTTCATAGTCGCCCCAATCCCTTCGGTCGATGCCGTTCGCGATGCCGCTCATCATTTCAAGAGGCTAAACACCGGCTCCCATTTCATGGTCCCTGAAGCTGAATACCTGCCCCGGTGCGTGGGCGCGTTTACGGGTTGGTATCTTCATCGGGTTAGCCCAATCATTCTTGAGGAAAGGAGGGTGCTTCTTAGCCACGATTCCCCTCCTCTGGTTCCAGGAGCTAAGCTGCGACCGAGGGCTCCGGTCTGCTTCCCTCTAAGGGATACCGGCACTGCGCTCATCCAAGGAGAATCGGAGGTAAACCTTACTCCAACGGCCGGTATGCCCCTGGGTTCCCGCTCGGGAGGTGGAAGGGCCCCAGTAGTAGCACCACCGCCTGTGGCAGCACCGCCCCCCGTGGCATTGACAATGACAGTGTCATCCTCGGTCGTGGCACCAGGCGAGGGTAATAGAGATGAGGGCGTCGTAGGCGATGTGGGTCAGCGTCGCCCTAAGGCTTCGCGGGGGAGGAAACGGTCATCCTCGGCGACCGGCTCTGGGTCTAAGTGTCGAAGGAAGGTGGCCACCAATTCGCTCGATTCTTTGGCAGAGTCTGAGCCTACTCTTGAAGATGAGCCGTTGGCCCTGCAAGAGTCAGACGCTGGACTTCCTTTCCCGAGTTCGGCTGATGAGGAGGCCGCACAGTTGGCTGAGGCCATACGGCGTTCCAAAGACGTGTCTCATAATGCCAGGGTTCCGAAGAAGTCCTATCCCGCTGTAATCTTTTACGAAGACCCTTCGTGGATTCAGCGGCGATTTATCGGTCCTTTGGAGGAATGGGGGGAGAGGGCTTTGAAGCAGGCCGCTTCAGAAGATGCAGCTGACGCACTTTCTTTATGGACCGGTGGTCATAAGTCTACCCTTGAACTCCGGCGAGCCCACCTCCTTGAGAAGGAGCAGCGGCTTGAAGAAGCCATATTGAGGGCTTCTTTGCGTATAGGTACGTTGTGCTCCTTTTGTAGTCTTTCCGATTATTTATGCCCGTGCATATGTATCATTATTTTTATTCGAATCGTGCAGAATCTTCGATGCTGGGGGAGCTCTCTACGGGCCCATTAAAGCTAAAGCCCGCCGGAATTCTCAATGAGGCCTTGCTTGATGTGGAGGGGGCTGATGAGGCCGCTCCTCTCATGGTAGAGCCTCCAGTGGCGGTTCTTGATCAGGGAGAGCTCGCTCCTTTGGGGGAAGCTCCTTTGGAGGTCGCCGCCCCAATGACCCTTACTGAGGGCGGCTCAGAGGCTGGAAAAGAGGTAGTCGGGACTACTCTTCCTTTGTTGAATCCTGACGTTACGGCGGAGACCGTTGAAGCTGCTATCCCCCCGGCTCAGAATGGGAGGAGCGTTGAAGGTAACCCTCTGCATTTTAATTTAGCCACCCTTTCATAGTCTAAACTCTTTTATCTTTCCCAGAATTGCACGGTTTGGCGGCCACTATCGCTGATCTGTCGCCTCGACAGTCATTTCAGCGTTTATTGGAGATGGCGGCTCCGCAGGCGATCTCCCCTCAGCGTATTGTCCTTTCCTCCGGGCAAGGTTAGTGTCGTTCGCCATTTTTTCTTTTACCATAGCATTGTTACTATCTTGCGAAATGACGTTGATGTCTCTTATAGTTTTGGAAGCTGATGATGAGGTCGAGGTCGTTGAAGGGCCAGGGGAACCTTCGGCTCCTACTTGAATGACTGTCGGTGAGTGACATTTTATTATAATCTCGTTCGTTCTGTGTTTAAGAATTTTACTAATCACTTGTCGAATTTGAACAGCCCTGCCAGTCTCCATGGCGTTGGAATCGCGCATCGTGATGCCGCCCGGCCCTTATGCTTTGCGGGCTTCAGAACGCTTGGCCCAATTGAGCCTTGTCTCCCTATCATCTTTCGTCGAGGAGCTCCGTGCTGGTAGCGCGACCACGGCCAAAGCGTTTGCCGCTGAAGCTAACGGCTCTCTTCCTTTTCTCGCCACCTATCATAGCGAGGAGGTGGTGCGGGTCTGGGTGGAGTTCTGTAGGAAGGTGGAGGCTTGTTTGCACGCTCTTGAATGTTCTCGCCTTTCCTCGGAAGCCGTGGCTGCAAAAGCGGAGTTGTGGGGTCTGATAGCATGATGTGCGGCTAACATGACGTCATGCGAGAAGAGGCTTGGCCGTAAGTTCTCGGAGAGGGAATTGGCTTCTAAGGCGCTGAGCGAGCTTCAGGCCAGCCTCACAGCCAAGGCCAACAAAGCATACGAACTCTGGCGAGTGCTCCAGGAGTCCATAAAAGAGGTGGTGGCTCTCGATAAAGCTGCCACGTTCACTCGTGAGAGGGTCGAGGCTCATAAAGCCACCGAGAAAGAGCTCGAAGCTCGGCTTGCTTCGTATCAAGCTCAGCAAGCTCAGGCGGAGGTTCGTCTTCTGGAGATCTTGCGTCATGAAGCCGTGGCTCAGCAACAGAACGATGAGCTGGTAAAATTACTGCACCGCCCGCCCGCTTGAGGACTTGTATCTTTTCTCCTTTTTTTTTTACATACTCATGAATGAGAGTATCTTTCTTTTTTGTTTCTTTCATGAATTGTACTTTGTATCCATTTTGGTTTATGAATAAAAGATACATTTTTCTTCTTAATGGTGTGTCCCCTTTCATTGAATGCGTTTGCGGACAATTTATCTTGATCTCCTCGCAGGGCAGCGATAGCTTAGGATTCAGGGTTAAGATTTGCTTCCTAAGACTTTTACACTTTATGAGCCACGAGGGTCTCATAAAGAGTTTTTTCTCCCCATGGGTCGAGAGGATCCCATAGGTGTAAGTTCTTCTTAAGAATCGTGAGGATTCTTAAGCGGGTTGTCCCTTGAGAGTCGTAAGGACTTCACAAGAGAGTTTTTCTTCCTTACAGGTCGTGAGGACCTACAAGTGCTGGATGTGGTCGCCCTCGTCCGTGTTTCACGGATTCAGGGGTTTCCCAAGGCATCGTAGTTTAAAGACATCGCGGTCAAGGTTAAGGACCTCATAGTCCGTGGATTTAGGGATTCCACAGTCCGATGTTTGGTTGTAGGGACCCGTCACCTCTTTGAAGACGTTGAGGAATTACAACGCCACGTATCAAAGGAGTGAAGAGATGTACCCTTAAACCAAGGCAGAATCCGTAGGGAATCGGGGTGGTTGATCGTTAGTTTTAAGACATCACGGTCGAGGTTAAGGACATCATAGTCCGTGGATTAGTCCGGTATTTGCTCTGGATGCTTCACACGGGTTCACTGCCGTGCTTGGCGAGGACCAGGCTCCGCTCTGGGCATTTTCCGCGGGGTCAAAGAGTGACGTTATCTGCATTCCACGTAACCAGGAATTTTGCACTAGATGCTTCACACGGGTTCACTGCCGTGCTCGGCGAGGACTAGGCTCCGCTCTGGATGCTTCACACGGGTTAACTGCCGTGCTCTGCGAGGACCAGGATCCGCTCTGGACGTTTTCCACGGGGTCAAAAAGTGACGTTATCCGCGTTCCACGTAACCAGGAATTTTGCACTAGATGCTTCACACGGGTTCACTGCCGTGCTCGGCGAGGACTAGGCTCCGCTCTGGATGCTTCACACGGGTTCACTGCCGTGCTCTGCGAGGACCAGGATCCACTCTAGACGTTTTCCATGGGGTCTGTTCCCCTCCGAAAGACGGCGCGACACCGCGTCTTGCCTGAGATTCGGGGCAGATGCTAATTGGTGCTATCCGTCCACCTCTCCGAAGATGCCAAGTTGATTTATGGCACCATGTATCGAAGGTTTAGACGGATGCGTCCGATGTAGCAGACTTCGTCAGATTCCCCCTCATTTGAGGGGTTTTTGATTGTGGGGACGCTCTTCCCTGCAGGCGCAAGCCCCTGCAGTTAATTACGCTACCGCGTTGCGGTAACAACTTTCTCCTTCTCCAGATGGTCACTTCGTGTCGTGGGTGTTTGTTTTGTTGCCCGTGGATTGTTTACGGAGACTGAGTTATGTCGTCGCCCGTAGGGCGTGGACTAGTCCAAATCCGCATTATCTTAGATTTGGGTTTGGGGGTTTGGTTTGAGGATACGTCAGCCATACTTGAGGCTAAGATCAACTCAAACGTTTGTTAAGGATACGTTAGTCTAACTTTGTGACTAAGATCAACTTAACGGGATCGTTTAGATCCGACAGAAGAGTGTTTGGACTCTAATGTTCCAGTTTAGGGACGTAGTGGTCCATCGTATGTATGGCCATCGGGACTCATCACCTCTCTGACGACGTTGAAAGATTACAACGACGGATGTCAGAGGAGTTCAGAGATGTACCCTCGAGCCGGAGTTAATTTAGGGGATTCGTAGTCCAATCTGTTTGAAGGTTTAAGGACGCGTTAGCCATTTTTGGAGGCTAAGATCAACTTAAACGGGACCGTTTAGATCCGACAAAAGAGCATATGGAGGGCCCTATTGTTCTAGTTTAGGGACGTTGCGGTCCATGGGTAGTTTAAGGACGTTGCGGTCCGTGGGTAGTTTAGGGACATTTCGGTCCATGGGTAGTTTAAGGACATTGCGGTCCGTGGGTAGTTTAGGGACATTTCGGTCCAGGTTAAGGACGTCGTAGTCCATGGGTTTAAGGACCCCACAGTCCGGTATTTGCTCTGGATGCTTCACACGGGTTCACTGCCGTGCTTGGCGAGGACCAGGCTCCGCTCTGGATGCTTCACACGGGTTCACTGCCGTGCTCTGCGAGGACCAGGATCCGCTCTGGACGTTTCCCACGGGGTCAAAGAGTGACATTATCCGTGTTCCACGTAACCAGGAATTTTGCATTAGGCATGGGTTTAAGGACCCCACAGTCCATATCATGAGTGGCCGTCGGGACCCGTCACCTCTTTGAAGACATTGAGGGATTACAATGCCAAGTTTCAAAGGAGTGAAGAGATGTACCCTAGAACCGGAATGGATTTAATAGTCCCTGACCCAATTTGGGGTCGAGACTGATTAATTATGTTATGAGCCCATTAGCCCAGTTAATCACAAATTGAGGACTTATGGCCAGCTTGGGCTAAGTCCAGTCGGGTCTGAAACATTGACTTTTTGCTGATCCATTGAAGGAGAGGCTTTGCCTCTATCCATTTAGCCAATTGGGCCAAAGCCTAGTGTTAAACACTATAGAGCAATCAGTGTTGAACACTGGGAATGCGGTTAACAAGTTAGTGTTTAACACTAAGAAATAATTGGTGTTAAACACCAGCAATAAGGCTTCTCAAATTAGTGTTAAACACTAAAACAGATCAGTGTTGAACACTGCAAATGAAGATCTCAGATTAGTATTTAAACACTAAGGTAATCAGTGTTGAACACTGCAGATAAAGCTTTTTAATTAGTGTTGAACACTAAGGCCCAACAATATTTTAACACTGAGTGCGAGAGTTTCAATTTAGTGTTAAACACTAAGACAAGAGGGGTCACGTGGCAGCACGTGAGAGCGCCCTTCCTCCATTTGTTCTGCTGAAATTACTGCATCTTTTGATAGCATCACGTGTCAGCACGTGATGGGCATTCAAATGCCTATGCGTTAAGGCTTCTGCTGAAAGTCACGTGGGTCACGTGGGGTGCTGCCTCAAAGGGGTTTTCTGTAGGGCTTTTGAGGGGGGGTCACGTGGTGACACGTGACCCTGCCTTAATGTGGTTTTTTTCAGAGGATTTGTTACTCCTTTTTTCAGGAATTAAATTCCGGAGACTTTTTAATTTCAGAGGAATTAAATCCTTCTTTCTTTTGAAGACTTGTATTCTGGAATAGAGTTTAACTCTGAATTTTCTGCGGGAGTTAAATTCCCCGTTTATGTGAAGGGCTGAATAGGGTTGAACCCTAATAAAATTTTTGAGGAAATGATGATCGTTGTTTCAACAGAACTAAGTTCTTTAATTAGGGTTAAACCCTGTTTCTCTTTTTTTTTGTTTTGAAGGAATTAAATTCCCATGATATAGGGTCTAGCCCCACTTTATTTTGGAGGAATTAAATTCCTATAGTTCTGTGAGAATTAAATTCTCAAGTTTGCACTCCTTCTCTATGTTTTGGATCTGCATGGCAGGATCTCAACCCATTGAGAATTAAATTCTCAACCTTAAGGGGAGATGTGCACTTTGCAGATCCTCTATCAAAGAGAGAAGAAATAAGTTCTTCTACTTTTATATTATCAGAGTTAAACTCTGTTGAGAATTAAATTCTGCTTCTTTCAAAATGCCTTCCCTTTCTTACCTAGGGTTTTTTGCAGAAGATCTGAGTCTTTTCGAAGTATCAAAGCTCTTCTCCTTTTCTCTTTTCTTCTCTGCGCATGTATATCTCTTTTTTTTGTCTCTTGGCTCCTATTTATAGGAGAGGCAGCCGCATCAATCAGTTTTTTGACGAATCTTCATTGGGAGATTTGATTTGCATCCATAATTCATTTTGGGCCTTTGGATTATTAGGTGAATTTTATTCACCATTGGATCTTGAATTCAGAGATTCTCCTTTGATATTTTGGTTAGATTTAAGGGGGAAATCTTTCCCAAAGCCGAGATTTTCCATAGATAGATGATCTTTAATCATCTCTGAATCTTTAATTTGATTAGTCCCAAATAATTACTTTCCTTTGGAAAGATTCGAATTTCCTTCAGAATTTAATTCTGTCGTCAAAAATGGGTTTTGAAAGTCGGTCACGTGTGACCACGTGACCCATGGTCACGTGTGAGCACGTGACCCCCTTTGGAACGAGCTTTCTGCGCTGTGTCTTCTGATTGCTGCTTAAACATCACGTGCTACCACGTGACCCCTGGTCACGTGTGAGCACGTGACCCTTTGTTTGAGCTCTCTTTCCTTGGTTGTTCTGGAGACGCGCTTGCTGCCTTGAACGTCACGTGCCGACACGTGACCCTGGTCACGTGGGAGCACGTGACTTCTTCTGAAGCCTTTTTCTTGACTTGGTCAGTTACCCGACGTGCCTTTGACGCTTGTATTTAAACGTCACGTGCCAACACGTGACCCTGGTCACGTGGGAGCACGCGACTCTCCTTGAAGCTTTTCTTTTCCTTCTTCGCAGTCAGGGAATTGAACTTGCCTTAACGACGTTTTTAGGTGTCACGTGCCAACACGTGACCACTAGTCACGTGTGAGCACGTGACCCCCTTTTGAAGCTTTCCATAGAAGCTTTCCACAGAAGCTTTCCTGATTTTAAATCAGGAAACAAATGCCCCCACAGCGTTGGTCTCACGTGTCAGCACGTGAGTGCAACGCTGTCATCTCTTGCGACCGTTGGATTCATCTAGGGATCTGGGGAGACGAAGCGTTTCCACTGTTTTCTATAAATACCGTTGTCTCTTCATAGGAGCCTTCACTCTGCTCATCTTCTTCTCCTGAGAACTTTTCCTTGAGAATTTAATCCTCTTCTTCCAGAGCTTAGTTCTCTGTTTTAAGATTTTCCAGAGTTTAACTCTGTTCGAAAAGGGCCCTTTTTCCTCAGGTAATGGTAGTCGAAGCACCTTTGTTTTGACAGACCTCTCTGGATTTAAAATCCAGATCGAGGGTTTCCCGAAGAACTCATTTTTCTCCAAGTAATTTAACCAAAATATGAGACCACTTGACTTCCCGTAGTAGATCACTTAGGGTTCAGATGATCCCTTAAGGAGACGGTGATGGTGGTTCAAACCCATGGAATTTAATTCCATTCAAAATGTTTCTGGGAATTTAATTCCCTTTCCTTAATAAGGAATTAAATTCCAATGAAGAACTCGATTTCTTCACACAGAGCATCTCTGGGGTCTCTCGGCTCGAGGCGATTCTTCTGCCATTAATGCAATGGGGATTTTGTAATGATGCCTTCTGTGGGAATTTAATTCCCTTGATTTTGTTGGGTTCGCTGTAGCGCCCTAGCCAGATCTTGTTTGAAGGGAATATGCATGGTTACCACCTTTTATTAAATGCGGACATTCCCTTTGTCTTATTGTAGCGTTTTGGCCTTATTATTGATGTGCCGTCATCTGGATTCTGCGGGGCCCATGTGTTTTGTAGCCAATGGTCCCAGGAATCTTTGTTTTTTGCTTTCTTTACCTAGTCTTCATGTTCATGCATGAATGCACGTTGCCGACTTTTCTTCTAACGGTCTTCCTTTATTGGTCTTCAGGTGCGATGACTTCTGCTCCACGTTTTCCTTTCTCTCGCTCGGAGGCGGCCTTTCCTCAGTCACCGTCTGATGAAGAGGCGATGGCGATGATTAGAGCCCATGACCCGAACTGCGCCAACCTTCTTCAATGGGGACCTTGGTACAGTCAGATTATTCAGGGTCGCAGGAGTTTTCTTTGCGCGGTGCCAACGGAGCCTACTTTCCCATTTTTACCGATGGACCCTCCAAGGACAGCTTTCGCCGTGGAAATGCCCAATTGGACTCCAACGGGGAGACTGGAGCCTTCGACGACCGGCATTCCGAACCATCCGATCCCGGCTATAGACATCTTGGGACGGCGCATTTGCCAGGGTGAGGCCCATCCGTGGGGGCAGATTTATAAGATAGGGCTCACTCCCAGGCATCCTACGGGCTACCTTCTTTGGGCTCGCTACATCCTTTCTGCCCATCGGGCGCGATTGCAGAAAGTTGGGCTTTATCAGGCCGTATACGCGTCGCTATTCCATTACAAGTCCCCACATGCCTGGTGGGTCAAGGCGTTTTTGAACCAGTGGAATCTTCCTACCAATACTTTCATTCTGGGAGATCGAGAGGTTTCGATTTCTTTGGCCGAATTCTATGATATCTCGGGGTTGCCGATAAGGGGTAATCTGTACGAGGAGTTGTTGCCTCCTGACGAGTACGTTTTTGAGCCCGAGTCTGCCCCAGTTGACGGTCTGTCTGCTGAGAATGCCATTCGCCATAAGCGCCCCAGTTTGATCAAGGCCCTAGGTATCTTCGACCGATTGTTCACCGAGTCCGAAGAGCAGGGCGTTACTTTCAAGAGCTTCATTGCTCGTTTCCTTCGTGAGGACGCCTTATCGAAGACAGCCCCGAAGTTTGCCAACATCGGGGACCCTTTTGGGTTTGGCCCGAAGAGGTTGCCGACCAACGAATCAGATCTACCTCAGTATTACATCCCTATTATATCGCCGATCTCTTTTGAATCCATTGCTGCCCCAGGCATGGACGAGGAGACGTTTTTTGTGGGGTTTGTTAGCGTCTGGCTTAGTTGGTTCGTTATCCCCATGCATCGCCGCTTCATGAGAGCCTCGGTCATCTACCCGGCTCATCGTATTGCTGAGGGGACGAGGTTGGCTATCGGCATCCCGGCCTTGGCGCACCTCTATAACGGATTAGGCACCGCAGCTAATACTTCTACGCCTGGCGTGGACGTAGTGAACTTTTCGCTTCATTATTTCACGTCGTGGATCGAAATGCATGTGCTGGGGTCTTTTGCTATGCGTCAGAGGCCCGCTTTTTACGACGCCTATACCTTCCCGCGACTCATGCGACTGGTGGGTGCTTCTGCTGCCGATCCAACTCAATTTGGGGCTATTCGGGTGCTGATTTCCCCTCACGCTACTGCCGGCGGGTTGGTTTTTAATGATCGGGTTCTGTCTACTCCTTCGGGTCCCATTCAGCAACTTTGGGATCAGTCGAAGGACGACGCGCCTTCTCTGAAGCCCCGAGAGGCCATACATTTGTATTCAATTAGACCAGGCTACTTGGTGTTTCGCCAGGATAGTGCAGCTCTTTTTATGCGGTACAATCCGCACCGATTTGCCCGGCAGCTTGGATACGACCAAGGCGTTCCTTTTGAGGCTTTTATAGTCGCTCCGATCCCTTCGCTCGACGCTGTTCGCGATGCCGCCCATCATTTCATGCGGTTGAACACCGGCTCTCATTTCATGGTCCCTGAAGCCGAGTATATGCCTCGATGCGTAGGCGCATTTACGGGCTGGTATCTTCATCGAATCACCCCAATCATTGCTGAAGAAAGAAGGGTTCTCCTTGGTCACGACTCCCCTCCTCAGGTTTCGAGAGCTAAACTGCGACCGAGGGTTCCAGTCCGCTTCCCTTTGAGGGAGATTGGCGTCGCCCTCATTCCGGGAGAGTCAGGGGTGGACCTTACTCCAACAGCTGGTATGCCCTTGGGTTCCCGATCGCGGGGTAGACGGGCTCCAGTAGTAGCACCTCTGCCGGCAGCGGTACCGTCCCCCGTGGCGTCGATACCGGCGGCGTTGTCCTCGGTTGTGGCGCCGAGCGAAAGTAACAGGGACGAGAGTGCCGAAGGCGATGTGGGTCAGCGCCGCCCTAAGGCTTCGCGAGGGAGGAAGCGGTTATCTTCAGCGGCCGGCTCTGGGTCTAAACGACGGAGGAAAGTGGCTACTCCCCCGCTTGATTCTGTGGTGGAATCTGAGCCTGTCGTTGAAGACGAACCCTTGGCCTTGCAAGGGTCAGACACGGGACTTCTCTTCCCGAGTTCGGCTGACGAGGAGGCTGCACAACTGGCTGAGGCCTTACGGCGTTCGAAAGACCCGTCCCATAATGCCAAGGTTCCGAAGAAGTCTTATCCCGCTGTAATTTTTTACGAAGACCCTTCGTGGATTCGGCGGCGATTTATCGGCCCTTTAGAGGAATGGGGGGAAAGGGCTTTGAAGCAGGCCGCTTCAGAAGACGCGGCTGATGCACTCTCTTTGTGGACTGGCGGTCATGAATCTACGCTTGAACCCCGGCGAGCCCACCTCCTTGAGAAGGAGCAGCGGCTTGAAGAAGCCATATTGAGGGCTTCTTTGCGTATAGGTACGTTGTGCTTCCTTTGTAGTCTCTCCGACTATTTATGCCTGTGCATATACATCATTATTCTTATTTGGATTATGCAGAATCTTCGACGCTGGGGGAGCTTCCTACGGGCCTATTAAAGCTAAAGCCCGCCGAAGCTCCTCTCGCGGTGGAATTTCCAGCGGCGGTTCTTGGCCAGGGCGTGCTTGTCCCTTTGGAGGAGGCTCCTTTGGAGGCCTACGCCCCAATGACTCCTACTGCGAGCGGCCCAAAGGCTGGGGGCGAGGTAGTCGGGACTACTCTCCCTTTGTTGGAGCCTGAGGTCATGACGGAGAACGTTGAAGCTGCTATCCCCCCGGCTCAGAATGGGAGGACTGTTGAAGGTATTCCTCTGTGTTTTAATTTAGCAACCCTTTCATAGTCTGAATCCTTTTATCTTTTCCCAGAATTGCGCGGTTTGGCAGCCACGATCGCGGATCTATCGCCCCGACAGTCATTTCAGCGTTTATTGGAGATGGCAGCTCCGCAGGCGATCTCCCCTCAATGCATTGTCCTCTCGTCTGGGCAAGGTTGGTGTCATTCGCCATTTTTTTTTTTTACCATAGTATTGTTACTATTTTGCGAAATGACATTGATGTCTCTTATAGTTTTGGAAGCCGACGATGAGGTCGAGGTCGTCGAAGGGCCAGGGGAACCTTCGGCTCCTACTTGCATGACTATCGGTGAGTGACATTTTTATTATAATCTCATTCGTTCCGCGTTTAAGAGTTTTACTAACACTTGCCAAACTTGAACAGCCCTGCCAGTTTCCATGGCTCTGGAATCGCGCATTGTGATGCCGTCCGGCCCCTATGCCTTGCGGGCTTCAGAGCGATTGGCCCAATTGAGCCTTGTCTCCCTATCTTCTTTCATCGAGGAACTCCGTGCTGGTAGTACGACCACGGCCGAAGCATTTGCCGCTGAAGCCAACGGCTCTCTTCCTTTTCTTGCCACCTATCATAGCGAGGAGGTGGTGCGGGTCTGGGTGGAGTTCTGCAGGAAGGTGGAGGCTTGTTTGTATGCTCTTGAATGTTCTCGCCTTTCCTCAGAAGCCGTGGTTGCAAAAGCGGAGTTGCGAGGTCTGATAGCACGATGTGCGGCAAATATGACGTCATGTGAAAAGAGGCTTGGCCGCAAATTCTCGGAGAGGGAGCTAGCCTCTAAGGCGCTGGGCGAGCTTCAAGCCAATCTCACAGCCAGGGCCAATAAAGCGTATGAACTGTGGCGGGTGCTACAGGAGTCCATCAAAGAGGTGGTGGCTCTTGACAAAGCCGTCACGTTTACTCGCGAGAGGGTTGAGGCTCATAAGGTTACTGAAAAAGAGCTTGAAGCCCGGCTCGCTTCATATCAGGCCCAGCAAGCTCAGGCGGAGGCTCGTCTTCTGGAGATCTTGCGTCATGAAGCCGTGGCTCAGCAAAAGCAGGATGAGCTGACCAAGTTGCTGAATCGCCCGCCGGCCTGAAACATTTGTATCTTTTTCTTCCTTTTTGTACATACTCATGGATGAGAGTATTTTCTTTTTGTTCCTTCCATAAATTGTACTTTGTACCCGTTTTGGTTTATGAATAAAAGATACATTTTTCTTGCCAATGATGTGTCTCCTTTTCATTGAATGCATTCTGCGGATATTCTATCTTAATCTTCTTGCAGGACGGCCGTGGCTTAGGATTCAGGGTTAGGATCTGTTTCCTAAGGCTTTTGCTTTTTACGAGCCACAAGGGTCTCATAAAGAGTTTTTCTCCCTACAGGTCGAGAGGATCCCATAGGTGTGAGTTCTTCTTAAGAATCGTGAGGATTCTTAAAAGGGTTTTCCCTTGAGAGTCGTAAGGATCCCACAAGAGAGTTTTTCTTCCTTACAGGTCGTGAGGGCCTGCAAGTGTCGGGTGTGATCACCTTTTTCCGTATTTCACGGGGTTAGGGATCTCTCCAGGTATCGTAGTTTAAAGACGTCACGGTCAAGGTTAAGGACCTCATAGTCCGTGGGTTTAAGGACTCCACAGTCCGATGTTAGTTTTAAGACATCACGGTCAAGGTTAAGGACCTCATAGTCCGTGGATTTAGGGACTCCACAGTCCGATGTTAGTTTTAAGACATCACGGTCAAGGTTAAGGACCTCATAGTCCGTGGATTTAGGGACTCCACAGTCCGATGTTAGTTTTAAGACATCACGGTCAAGGTTAAGGACCTCATAGTCCGTGGATTTAGGGACTCCACAGTCCGATGTTAGTTTTAAGACATCACGGTCAAGGTTAAGGACCTCATAGTCCGTGGATTTAGGGACTCCACAGTCCGATGTTTGGTTACAGGGACCCGTCACCTCTTTGAAGACGTTGAAGAATTACAACGCCGGGTATCAAAGGAGTGAAGAGATGTACCCTTAAACCAAGGCAAAATCCGTAGGGAATCGTGGTGGTTGATCGTTAGTTTTAAGACATCACGGTCGAGGTTAAGGACGTCATAGTCCGTGGATTTTAAGGACTCCACAGTCCGGTGTTTGCTCTGGATGCTTCACACGGGTTCACTGCCGTGCTTGGCGAGGACCAGGCTCCGCTCTGGACGTTTTCCACGGGGTCAAAGAATGACGTTATCCGCGTTCCACGTGACCAGGAAGTTTGCACTAGATGCTTCACACGGGTTCACTGCCGCGTTAGGCGAGGACTAGGCTCCGCTCTGGATGCTTCGCACGGGTTCACTGCCATGCTCTGCGAGGACCAGGATCCGCTCTGGACGTTTTCCACGGGGTCAAAGAGTGACGTTATCCGCGTTCCACGTAACCAGGAAGTTTGCACTAGATGCTTCACACGGGTTCACTGCCGCGTTAGGCGAGGACTAGGCTCCGCTCTGGATGCTTCGCACGGGTTCACTGCCATGCTCTGCGAGGACCAGGATCCGCTCTGGACGTTTTCCACGGGGTCAAAGGGTGACGTTATCCGCGTTCCACGTAACCAGGAAGTTTGCACTAGATGCTTCACACGGGTTCACTGCCGCGTTAGGCGAGGACTAGGCTCCGCTCTGGATGCTTCGCACGGGTTCACTGCCATGCTCTGCGAGGACCAGGATCCGCTCTGGACGTTTTCCACGGGGTCAAAGAGTGACGTTATCCGCGTTCCACGTAACCAGGAAGTTTGCACTAGATGCTTCACACGGGTTCACTGCCGCGTTAGGCGAGGACTAGGCTCCGCTCTGGATGCTTCGCACGGGTTCACTGCCATGCTCTGCGAGGACCAGGATCCGCTCTGGACGTTTTCCACGGGGTCAAAGAGTGACGTTATCCGCGTTCCACGTAACCAGGAAGTTTGCACTAGATGCTTCACACGGGTTCACTGCCGCGTTAGGCGAGGACTAGGCTCCGCTCTGGATGCTTCGCACGGGTTCACTGCCATGCTCTGCGAGGACCAGGATCCGCTCTGGACGTTTTCCACGGGGTCAAAGAGTGACGTTATCCGCGTTCCACGTAACCAGGAAGTTTGCACTAGATGCTTCACACGGGTTCACTGCCGCGTTAGGCGAGGACTAGGCTCCGCTCTGGATGCTTCGCACGGGTTCACTGCCATGCTCTGCGAGGACCAGGATCCGCTCTGGACGTTTTCCACGGGGTCAAAGAGTGACGTTATCCGCGTTCCACGTAACCAGGAAGTTTGCACTAGATGCTTCACACGGGTTCACTGCCGCGTTAGGCGAGGACTAGGCTCCGCTCTGGATGCTTCGCACGGGTTCACTGCCATGCTCTGCGAGGACCAGGATCCGCTCTGGACGTTTTCCACGGGGTCAAAGAGTGACGTTATCCGCGTTCCACGTAACCAGGAAGTTTGCACTAGATGCTTCACACGGGTTCACTGCCGCGTTAGGCGAGGACTAGGCTCCGCTCTGGATGCTTCGCACGGGTTCACTGCCATGCTCTGCGAGGACCAGGATCCGCTCTGGACGTTTTCCACGGGGTCAAAGAGTGACGTTATCCGCGTTCCACGTAACCAGGAAGTTTGCACTAGATGCTTCACACGGGTTCACTGCCGCGTTAGGCGAGGACTAGGCTCCGCTCTGGATGCTTCGCACGGGTTCACTGCCATGCTCTGCGAGGACCAGGATCCGCTCTGGACGTTTTCCACGGGGTCAAAGAGTGACGTTATCCGCGTTCCACGTGATCAGGAATTTTGTTGATTGTATCCGCATTTCACGGGATGGAGGTTTGACTCCTGGTGACGTGTACATCACCGAGTCATGGAACTGTGGGTTGTCGCTTGTGACCCGTCGAGACTTGGCTTCTTCTTCTGATGAACCCTGGGGGAGAAGTATGATCCCTTCTTTGTTTACGCCCTTGGATTGTGTACAGGGTGCGATGGAATATCACCTGTAGGGCATAAATTTTATTTTTATTTTATTTCTTTTTCCGCGATGCTCTATCATTTCAGCTTTTATATCGCGAAAGTCGCGATTGCCCAATCATTTCGGCTATTTTTCGCGGTGCCCGATCATTTCGGCTATTTATTTATTTTCTGCTCGCTGCTCTTTATTGCGAGTTGCCCCATCATTTCGGCTATTTTTCATGCCTTCATTTCTACTTGCTGCTTTTTATTGCAAGTTGCCCCATCATTTCGGCTATTTTGTAGGCATGTGTGGCTTGCTAGCTTTTCGTTACAAGCCTGGATTTTAAGCACTGATCTCGGCATCAGTACCGCTACAACTGGAATGTTGCCAGGAGCGAATCATCATTTGCCTTTGTCGATAATGAACAAAGGTGGCTCAGCAAACAGGGTTAAGGGTCCTGTTAACCAAGGCTTTTGGCTTCATGAGCCGTAGAGGTCTCACAAAGGTATTTCTCCCTACAAGTCATGAGGATCTTGCAGGTGTCTTTTCTCCTTAGGGGTCGTGAGGATTCCTAAGTGTATGTTCCTCTGTAAGTCGTAAGGATCCTACAAGAGGGTTTTCTCCTTATGGGTCGAGAGGACCTACAAGGGTTGGACTTTGCTGGGGAAATGTTTATTCGCGCCCGTGGATTGTATACAAGGGTCAGTATTGAGCCTCTTGTAGGGCAATATCGGAGGTTGTGGGGGATTTGCTTAAGAACAGGTTCAGGTTTCTGTAACTTAAGACTTTCAAATCTCATGAGCCGTGAGGGTCCCATAAGAGAATTCTCCTTACGAGTCGTGAGGATCTCGTAAGTGTATTTTCTCCTCAGGAATCGTGAGGATCCCTAAGTGTGCTGCTCCTTTGTGAGTCGTAAGGATCTCACGCAGGTGGTTTCTCCTTACAGGGTCGAGAGGACTCTGTAAGTGTCCTTTAACGAGGTTGCGCCCTTTCGGGTTTTCACAAACACTCGCCGGTAGTCCTGCTGTTTTTACTCACGGAGCCCTTTCGGGTTTTCATCCGTGCCCATTTTGCTTATGGACATACCGTTTTTTTTATTTATATCATTTTTACTCTTCTCTTTTTTTTTACAAGGTCGCGCCCTTTCGGGTTTTCACGAACACTTGCCGGCAGCCCTGCTGTTTTTACTCACGGAGCCCTTTTCGGGTTTTCATCCGTGCCCATTTTGCTTATGGACATACCGTTTTTTTTTTTTTTTTTTTTTTTTATCATCATTTTTTTCTATTTATCCATCTCGTCAACCTAAGGACGTTGCGGTGGTAGTTTAGGGACGTTTCGGTCCGTCGATAGTTTAAGGACGTTTCGGTCCGCTGTTAGTTTAAGGACGTTTCGGTCCGTTGTTAGTTTAAGGACGTTTCGGTCCGGCATTAGTTTAGGGACGTTTCGGTCCGCTGTTAGTTTAAGGACGTTTCGGTCCGACGGTAGTTTAAGGACGTTTCGGTCCGACGATAGTTTAAGGACGTTTCGGTCCGTCGATATAGGAAGGCCGGCTGCTGCTTGTAAAGTCTGAGCTTTAGGAAGATAGCGAGCGGACATAGTCGTCGTCATCCATCATTGGCCTAGGCTGCAGCTTATTAAGCATGGTATTTCTTCAAGAAGCGGCCGTTTACTGGCCTGAAAGGCCTT
The DNA here is from genome assembly GCA_030015575.1 of Agapanthus africanus. NCBI lineage: Eukaryota > Viridiplantae > Streptophyta > Magnoliopsida > Asparagales > Amaryllidaceae > Agapanthus > Agapanthus africanus. Next base: position 430,432,066 of record CM057347.1, read on the forward strand.
TCACCGTGCATGTCCATGAGTAGGTAGGCTCCACCCTGGTAGACCTTGTCTATGATGTACGGGCCTTCATAGTTTGGCTCAAATTTTCCCCGCTTGGCACGATTGGGGATCATCGGTCTTTTGACCACTAGCACGAGTTCGCCTTGGCGGAATGTCCTCGGCCTGGTCAATCTTTCGTACGAGCGCGTCATCTTTGCTTTGTAGGCTTCTAGATATTGTTGCGCTATGAGCCGGGTTTCATCGAGGGCGTCAAGCTCCTCAAGCCGAAGGTGAGCATTTTCTTCGTTCGTCAGCTCGTGGTGGACTGCTACTCGTAGAGAGGGTAACTCTATCTCGAGGGGGAGAACTGCTTCCGTCCCAAATACCAACGTGTACGGCGTTGTGTTCGTGGCCGTCTTGAATGTAGTTCGATAAGCCCAGAGGGCTTCTTGCAGCCTTTCGTGCCAGTCTCTCTTATTCCTGGAGACGGTCTTTTTCATGATCTTCGTCAAGGTCTTATTGAAAGCCTCGGCCAGACCGTTAGCTCGTGGGTTGTAAACTGAAGAATATCTCCAGTCTATATTGTGCTGCTGTGCGAAGCGGCTAATCTTATGGCTTCGGTAGGCCGGCCCATTATCGGAGATAATCCGTCGCGGGGTTCCGAACCGATAGATGACGTGTGTTTTGAAGAAATGGAGAATGTTCTCCGTCCTCACTTCCCTCAGTGGTACCGCTTCTGCCCATTTGGAGAAGTAATCAGTTGTCGCCAGGATAAAACGATGTCCCCGGGCTGATGCCGGCTCTATGGGGCCGACTATGTCAGTCCCCCACATTTCGAATGGCCAGCTGGCCACCGTTGGGTGTAGTGGATTCGGATGTTGGTGGATGAAGTCTCCATGGATCTGGCATGAGTGGCATTGCTTTGCATACTCGAGGCAGTCCTGGATCATCGTGGGCCAGTAGTAACCCATCCGTTTAATTTTTAACTTCATCTTTGGGCCTGCTTGGTGAGAACCGCAAAGTCCGTCGTGAACTTCTCGAACGACTCGTTCCGCTTCGTCAGGTCCCAAGCATCTCAGCCATAGAAAATCAAACGATCTCTTGTACAGGGTATCGTTGACGAAAGCGAAGGATAGAGCTCGTTTCATAAGCTGATGCCTTGAGGACGCCTCTTCGGGCATTCGGTGGGACTTAAAGTAGTCTATGAAGACTTCCCTCCAGTCCTCAGCCTTCTCACGGTCTTTTATTTGTAGGGTCGCTTGCTGAATCGCTCCCTTTTCTTTATATAATTCCGGAGGTATTTCTGCCGGGGCAAGCACTCGACGGCTTTGTACCACGATTCTGACGTCATCGAGGTTCTCGTCAGCCAGTTCTTTAGCGAGTTTGGCCAACGCGTCTGCTTTGCTGTTTTCCGCGCGCGGTATGTTCTCTAGAATATAGGAGGGGATCTGGGCCAACAGTTGTCGCACCTTTACGCCGTATTTCACCAATTCTGGTTTGCATGTTTGGTAGTCACCATTTATTTGGCTAACGACCAGCTGAGAATCCCCGTATATGTGGAGGTCTTCAATTCCCATGTTGATGGCGATTTCGAGGCCTGCTATCAGAGCTTCGTATTCGGCTTCATTGTTTGTCCTTGACTCTGTTAAGGAGAAGGCGAAGCGCATTATCCCTCCTTGTGGAGTTACAAAGATAAGGCCTATCCCCGATTTGATGATCGGGTTACCCTGTTTCTGTTTCTTTGTGGAGGACGCTCCATCGAAATAGAGTTCCCATCGTGTGCTTCCACCGCCAATTGCATCAAATGCATGCTCGTCCGGCAAATCACAGTTTAGAGGAGAGTCGGCCGGTATCGGGTGCTCAGCGAGGAAGTCGGCAATGGCCTGGCCCTTTACTGCCTTGAGGGGTTGATATGTTATCGAAAACTCCATCAAGAGTAGGGCCCATTTAGCGAGTCGTCCCGTCAATATAGCCTTTGACATCAGGTATTTAAGGGGATCCACCTTTGAAATGAGACGGACTTCATGCGCCAACGCATAGTGCCTGAGCTTCGTTACTGCAAAGATTAATGCCAAGCAATGCTTTTCAATGGGCGAGTAATTGCTTTCTGCCCCCAGTAGCACTCGACTTAAGTAGTAAAGTGCTCTTTCTTTCCCCTGGTCATTCTCTTGTGCCCATAATGCGCCCAAGGAACCTTCGAGGGCGGTTGTATAAAGAATGAGGGGTTTTCCCTTGACCGGCGCAGCTAATACCGGCGGGTTCTGCAGGTACTGCTTGATCTCGTCTAGTGCGCCTTGGCATTTTTGATCCCAGACGAATGGGGTTCCCTTCTTCATCAGGTGACTGTAGGGGCGGCATTTGCCTGAAAGATTTGCGATAAATCGCCGGATGTATGCGAGCTTCCCTTGGAGAGACCGCAACTGTTTGAGGGTTCTTGGCGGGGGCATTTCCATAATCGCTTTAATCTTTGACGGATCTATTTCAATACCTCGGTGTCGAACGATGAATCCCAGGAATTTACCCGAGGAGACTCCAAACGCGCATTTGAGGGGATTCATTTTCAAATTGTATTGCCGAAGGCGTTGAAATACGGTTTCGAGATGCTTTAAATGCTCTTCGTATGACATGCTCTTCACTACGAGGTCATCGATATAGCATTCGACGATGTCGTGTATGAGATCGTCGAAGATTTTTGTCATGGCCCTTTGGTAGGTGGCGCCAGCGTTCTTTAGGCCAAAGGGCATAACCCTGTAGCAGAATACACCCAAAGGGGTCCGGAAAGCGGTGTGCTTCTGGTCTTCGGGATGCATTTTTATCTGATTGTATCCTGAAGAACCATCCATAAAGGAGAAGATCTCGTGAGTAGACGTGTTATCTATCATTAGCTCGGTTACCGGCACCGGGAAATCGTCCTTTGGGCATGCTTTATTGAGATCCCTGAAATCCACGCATATGCGCACCGTTCCATTCTTCTTCATTACCGGGACGATATTGGCGATCCAATCGGGGTATTGGACTTCTTGGATAAATCCGGAATCGATCAACTTCTTGACTTCGGCGTTGATGCTCATCTCCAGCTCAAGTCGCATCCTCCTTGGCGCCTGCTTGACTGGCTTGATATCCGGGGATATTGCTAATCTATGCACTGCAATCTCCGGATCCAATCCTGGCATCTCGGAGTAGTTCCACGCGAAGCAGTCTTTATGCCGTAGGAGCACGTTCTTTAACGCGGCCACCTTTTCCTCGGATAACAGCTCGCTGACAAATGTCGGCCGCGGGTCGTCTGCCGATCCCAGCTCGATCTTCTTGAGGTTATCTGCGGTAGTATGTATACCGTCTTCCAGTTCTTTCGGAGCGGGCGGAAATTCCGAGATCAACTCGTCATCGCTGTTCTCGAAGCACCGGGGAAGGTCATCTTCGTTCTCGGGCTCTTCTTTTAATATCGTAATCATATAACAGGTGCGAACTCGCTCCCAAGACTGAGGCGGATCCGGTTCTGCTCTTGTGGCTTTAGGCTCGTGCCTTTGCGGCGGCGTTACTTTCCAACCGTCGGATAAAGCGAATCTGCCCCGTCGGTACTGGTCCTCGACCCAGTTCTTGAAGGTGAAGCAATCTTCGGTCGGATGTCCTATGGCTCGGTGATAAGAGCAATAACCCGGATGAGAGACCTTGCTAGCCTGCTCAGGATGCCTAGACTCTGGAAGCGTGATCATCTGATGTTTTAGGGCGAGCTTGAGTAACCGTTCCGTCTTGTCTCGAGGGAAGGAGTATGCTCGACTCATCTTTTCCATGAGGGACGAGTCCGAGCCGCGCAATTCCCGTAACCCTCTAATCCTGCGTCGTTGTTGTCGGCTTCTTTTTTCGCTTCTTAATTTATTCCCGTCCCTGCGTCGAGCCTTTCGTATGACGGGTTGACGATGGTGAACATCTTTATCTTTTGCAGCCTGTGCAGTTTGTTGGAATAGACGTTGCGTCCTGGCTTTCTCATAGATGGCCACTTCGTGGTTGTGATCTTCCCGAATTTTCTGATCCGCTTTCGTGGTAGGCTTGCCCATTCGTCTTTTAAACAACGGGTTTGGCTCTTCGATCGCGGGGTTTAGTTTTGATGAGGGATTGGTCTCTCCTGACATGGCGCCTTCTTCTTCATCAAAGGTATATATGGCGTAGCTGCCGTGGGCTCGCTCCTGTTTTCCCGTTCTCGCGTACCCAAGCCCAAGTGTTTCTATTTTTCCGTTGGGCAATTTGCGTTGGGTCCCAGGGACATCCCAAATCCTGTTGTAGAACCGAGCCTGCCGCACAGTCTGTTTTAAGGGTACTCCTTGGCGCTTCAATAACTTCTTCAATCCATTTGTATAGTATCTAGGCAGACGAATGGGTTGGAGCCTGTCAAGTGTAACATCCACGCCGTGCCAGATCTCTTTCTCCATCTTCGACTCTGAGGATTGATAGAATAGGATCACCTTTTCACCCCTTCGCTTGGGAGGGACGTAAAATGTTTGCAGGTCCTGCACGCTGTGGGTTTGAAGCGCGTCGAGATCCTTATAGTGTTCTTGCGGTACCATGGTGATTTGCAGACTATGGTCATCGCAAAGGGGTGCCTGTATTGACAGCCGATTGGAGAACACGACGTTAACCTCGTCCTCCGAATCACTCCCGAAGACCGGTACGGGGGTGGGTGCCCCCAGGTTGTTGCGTTGGGATGGCCCCGTATACACTATTTCCTCCTCTTCTTCGGTATCGCTCCCAAAAACGGGAATGGTGGCGGCGGTTTTGTTCTTCGGGTCGCGACACCTTTCTGTATCCTCGAAATCTGGCAAAAAGTATTTCGCATCTTCGTATTTGCGGACTTCGTTCACAGAAAACGGGTTTAACTCGCCTGTTACAGTGTACTCGAAACCATCCTTGAAGTATTTCATACACTGATGTTGTGTAGAAGGGATGATGTTGTACTCGTGTAGCCAGGGACGGCCGAGCAAGGCGTTGTAGCAGGTCTTGGCGTCAATGACATGGAATTTGATGTCTGTGACGAGAAGTCCGAAGCGTAACGTCAGTATTACAGATCCGAGAGTCCGTGACGATTGAGAGTCGAAACCGGAGATAGTAATTTTGTCACGAGCGAGGTGTTGCACACTCATGCAGATTTCCTTCAACACCCGAACATTAAGGAGGTTGACGGAGGATCCATTATCCACTAAGATCTTACCTATCTTGATGTCATGGCAGTATCCAGAGACATATAGGGGACGGTTGTGGTCGCACGTCCCGAGGAGAAGGTCTTCATCACCGAAAGTGACATCGGCTGTATGCACTTCCTCCAGTTCATCCTTCATCCTTTCAGTGGCGAGAACGGCCTGGAATTGTTCAGGTTCTTGCAACGCTTTAATGAGTGAGACTCGCGCTTCTTTTGATAATAGAAGGGCATCAAGAATGCTAAGCTGAGAGGGTAGTTTCCTTAAGTGCGCGAGGATGTTATAGTCCACCTTACCCTTTTTGGGAGGGTCTTTGTTAGTTAGCTCTTTTATGACCCGGTCATCTAAAGTGATATCTTCAATGACCTTTTCCTTTCCCTTATCTTTTCGGCCGACGGGACCGAGATTCTTCTCCGGGAGCGTGCGGTTGCGCAGCTGGATGTTCTCGCAGGCCTCTGATTCCTCCTTTTTTCCTAGAACGGATTCTGTAAAGAGAGGGCCCAGAGCCATTTCTTCATCAGAGTCGCTCCCAAAGGTGAGAACTTGTGACCCCCTGGCGTTAACCATGCAACAGTTGCCAGTCGTTCTGTTTTGCCCATCGACGGTACTTCTTCGCTCTCGACGGGTCTCGCGTTTCATGCGCTTAAAATGTTGCCGATGAGCAACATATCCTTGCCACCATATCTTAAAGGCGTCGCACTCCTTCGTGGGATGTGAGATTTTCCGATGATATGTGCAATAGTCAGGGTGCGTCTCTACCCCATCGTGTGTGTTTCCTTCCGAGGGTGGTAGCTTCATCCCCATTGACACGGCTTTGGCAAACCTTTTTCTCGTCTTGAATATCTTCTTGTCTACCTCGGATACTTTTCGCTCTGGAGGAGGTAGTTCAACTCTTCCGTTCAGTCGTCCGTATTTGGCTCTTTCCGGCGTGGTCATTTCACGCTCCTGGTCCGCTTTACATTTTAGACGAATCTTGTCTAGAAAAGCGTCGATCATTTCGTCCGTTGGCCATGGACACTCTGGTACAGGCTCTGCCTCCATCTTCTTAGTGCCGGGAGTTTTCCCATCATCGGTAAACGAGTGGGAGATTACGTTACAACTCGCCACATATCCTTCGGATTCATCCGACGAGCTCTCCCCCTCATCTTCCTCTTGAAAGATATGGTTGAGGAACTCTTGCAGTGTGACAGGAGTTCGCGCCTTTTGATTGTATTCTTCCAGCGCGTCTATTTGCTTCTGTAAGTTCGTGTGCTCGTTTCCAAGCTTCACGGACTTCTTGGATTTCTTCTTCTTTTTCTTCGAAGATTTTGACGGTTGGACGTGAGTATTTCGGCTCTTATCGTTAGTCTTTATAATTGGGCGGGGCTTCAACATCCCTTCGATAACTTGAGGTTCAAGAGGGTCCTTCCATTCGATCGCAGGGCATGCATGGAGGTCTCTCAGCATTCTTTTGGTCTTCGTTGATAGCACGACCTCCCATGGAGCTTCTTCGATAAAGGAGCAGGTTGCCCCCGGTGTATCGGCCTTCTTAGGAGTATGTGGTTGTGGTGGGTTCACCTTCCACTTTTCGGACAGTACAAATTTCCCCTGGAGGTATTGATCTTCGATCCATCCTTTGAAGACAAAGCAATCTTCAATCGGATGACTTACCGTCTGATGATAAGGGCAGTAGTTGGAGTTATTCACCTCGGTGGGGTGTGGTGGTCGCCTTGGATTTGGTAGGTTTATAAGTCTGTTGCGTATTGCCAACTCGAATAACCGCTTCGTCTTGTCTTGTGGGAACGAGTAGGGACGCTTCATTTTCTCATTATAGTACCGGCGTCTTTCCTCCAGTTGATCCGTCGATTTCGGGGCGTTAGGTTGCTGTTGGGCATTCGCGACAAAGGTTGCCCTTCCTTTACCCTTGTCATTCCGAGGTTCCGACTTCGGTGTAGGTGGTCTATGACCCATCTGGTCCATCTGAGCTAACTTGTCGATCAGAGCCTGGAATGTGGTTGGCTTAAAGAACATCATAAACTGGGAGATAGTTGCGTGAGGGTCTAGAGTTCCCACGAACATGCCCACCGCAGGTGCTTCCTCGATGCGCTGCTCACATCTCGACCACAAGTTCCGCCAGCGTATAGCGTACTGGACCCAGGTTTCACCCGGTTTTACCCTGGCGTTAATAAGTGCAGTTATTGGAGTGCGTTCGCTGGCACTTGCAAATCGCTGAGTGAACAACAACTCCATTTCAGCGAACGTTTTGATGGAATCGTTCGGGAGTTCTGAATACCATTCGAACGCTGTTTCTGACAAGCTGCCCACGAATTGGCGAAGCAACAATTTATCGTCACCGCCGGTGTTACCGCATAGGGCCCGAAACTGGGCGACATGTTGATGGGGATTGCCGGTCCCCTTATACACATGGAATTTCGGTATCGTATAGCCTTGCGGGTATTTGATTTGATCGTACCAGCTCGGATACGGCCGCCCGGTTTTCACGGTCTGACCAGCTGCCTCAGTTGCGCGATGAACTCGGATTTGCTGGGCTATGTAGTCAGCCAAGTCAGCCTTAGAGATCGTCTCTTCCTTGGCCGTCGAGAGGGCTGGAGGTGGATTTGACGTCTCTCCTCGGTCGTCCTCCAGAATAATCGGAGGATCTTCAGCTGGTAAGTCTTGCTGGATCATCATTCCTATCACATCTTGAAAGAGAAGGCCCATCCGTTGTATGTTGGCCGCTTGTTCAGCCGCCTCTTTGTCCCTTTTCTCCAGTGTTCGGCGAAGGAATTCAGCGTCGGTTTCTTCCTCCCGGCGTGCGTCTGAGGACGCTTCTGGGCTTTCCTTTGGCCCGGTGAGCGCGGCCATAGCATTCATCATTTCTTGGAGCTTTTGTTGCTGCTCCTGGGATTTTGTTACGGATCGGGTTAGTGGTCGATGGCCTGTAGAAGTGCGGCTCTCCTCCTTTCCAGAGGCCATGTATACAGTGTGGACCATCATGCCCCCAGACTTAGGGCGTCTAGGCCTAGTGTTTTTAGCCGTCGTTGCATGCTGTGGGGTCCTCTCTGGCCTCCTCCTTTTATGAGTCAGTTGATCAACAGCCTTTTGGGGTTTAGCCTGGTGACCAGCTTCAGGTTGGATTTTCAGTTTCTTGTGCTGGCGGGAGAAGTTTGGATCGATGATCGAATCTCGGGCTTGTCGCCAAACCTTATAAATTTTGGAAGACAGCCGTTGAGGAGATCGAGGCTGTTCGGGTTTTGTTTCCACCACCTTTTTTAGTAAGGGAGGAGATTTCTTCAGTACTGCCGTAGGGGAATTCCTTCGCACCTTATTTAGCATTTCAAAACTGTTCCCAGTCGGAACAGCGGCATTAACTTCGGCCACCGGGGCTGGTGGGGTCAATCCGGAGGGAGAGTTGCCCCCAGCCTTCCTCACTCGGCGCCAATGGCGACGTCGAGAGTGTCGAGCGGACGGTGCAGGGTCAGCGGTAAGAATGGTTTCTTCATGCCCCCTGTGTGGATGGGGGGTTGTTGTTGGCGTTAACCTATCGAAGACCGATGTCCTCTGGGAAGCGGGAGCAAAGGCCGGAGCCGTCAATCTTGTAAAGACCGACTTTTTGGCTGGAGAGGTTGCCTTGGCGATTTCGGGTATGGGAGTGTTCACTTTCTTAGAAGCAGTCTTCTTTGAGATTGTAGGCCCCGTAATGAGCTCGCATGATTTCTGGCCCAGTCTAGAGAAGACCGAGGCGTTGACGTTGGGCGACTCGTTGAGAGGAGCCGCGGTAGGGGTAAGACGATCAAAGACCGACTTCTTGAGAGTTTCCTTCGCCAGCACTGGAACGGTAAAGTTTGTCGGCGGGATCATGGTCCCAAAAAACAATCCTGTGGTGGCGCGGGTGACCTGTTCCATCGGCATTGTGAACAGCGAAGCAGCTTGGGGTCCATAGGCTATACCTCCTGGCGAGGCAGAGCGTCGGCTGCAGTTGCCGTCTGAGCAGTTGGAGGATTTCGCAGGGATGAAAGCCATCGATCCTTTGCTTTCTGCAATAAGCAAGATGCCAATTCTCAGTACCTTGAGACCCAAGGGCAACTATTAGCGAACCGCGATTGGTTCGCGAATCACGACACACGAAGTGTGGAGTGGAAAGAGGAAAAGGTCCCACCGGGCGTGCCAGAATCTGTTCCCCTCCGAAAGACGGCGCGACACCGCGTCTTGCCTGAGATTCGGGGCAGATGCTAATTGGTGCTATCCGTCCACCTCTCCGAAGATGCCAAGTTGATTTATGGCACCATGTATCGAAGGTTTAGACGGATGCGTCCGATGTAGCAGACTTCGTCAGATTCCCCCTCATTTGAGGGGTTTTTGATTGTGGGGACGCTCTTCCCTGCAGGCGCAAGCCCCTGCAGTTAATTACGCTACCGCGTTGCGGTAACAACTTTCTCCTTCTCCAGATGGTCACTTCGTGTCGTGGGTGTTTGTTTTGTTGCCCGTGGATTGTTTACGGAGACTGAGTTATGTCGTCGCCCGTAGGGCGTGGACTAGTCCAAATCCGCATTATCTTAGATTTGGGTTTGGGGGTTTGGTTTGAGGATACGTCAGCCATACTTGAGGCTAAGATCAACTCAAACGTTTGTTAAGGATACGTTAGTCTAACTTTGTGACTAAGATCAACTTAACGGGATCGTTTAGATCCGACAGAAGAGTGTTTGGACTCTAATGTTCCAGTTTAGGGACGTAGTGGTCCATCGTATGTATGGCCATCGGGACTCATCACCTCTCTGACGACGTTGAAAGATTACAACGACGGATGTCAGAGGAGTTCAGAGATGTACCCTCGAGCCGGAGTTAATTTAGGGGATTCGTAGTCCAATCTGTTTGAAGGTTTAAGGACGCGTTAGCCATTTTTGGAGGCTAAGATCAACTTAAACGGGACCGTTTAGATCCGACAAAAGAGCATATGGAGGGCCCTATTGTTCTAGTTTAGGGACGTTGCGGTCCATGGGTAGTTTAAGGACGTTGCGGTCCGTGGGTAGTTTAGGGACATTTCGGTCCATGGGTAGTTTAAGGACATTGCGGTCCGTGGGTAGTTTAGGGACATTTCGGTCCAGGTTAAGGACGTCGTAGTCCATGGGTTTAAGGACCCCACAGTCCGGTATTTGCTCTGGATGCTTCACACGGGTTCACTGCCGTGCTTGGCGAGGACCAGGCTCCGCTCTGGATGCTTCACACGGGTTCACTGCCGTGCTCTGCGAGGACCAGGATCCGCTCTGGACGTTTCCCACGGGGTCAAAGAGTGACATTATCCGTGTTCCACGTAACCAGGAATTTTGCATTAGGCATGGGTTTAAGGACCCCACAGTCCATATCATGAGTGGCCGTCGGGACCCGTCACCTCTTTGAAGACATTGAGGGATTACAATGCCAAGTTTCAAAGGAGTGAAGAGATGTACCCTAGAACCGGAATGGATTTAATAGTCCCTGACCCAATTTGGGGTCGAGACTGATTAATTATGTTATGAGCCCATTAGCCCAGTTAATCACAAATTGAGGACTTATGGCCAGCTTGGGCTAAGTCCAGTCGGGTCTGAAACATTGACTTTTTGCTGATCCATTGAAGGAGAGGCTTTGCCTCTATCCATTTAGCCAATTGGGCCAAAGCCTAGTGTTAAACACTATAGAGCAATCAGTGTTGAACACTGGGAATGCGGTTAACAAGTTAGTGTTTAACACTAAGAAATAATTGGTGTTAAACACCAGCAATAAGGCTTCTCAAATTAGTGTTAAACACTAAAACAGATCAGTGTTGAACACTGCAAATGAAGATCTCAGATTAGTATTTAAACACTAAGGTAATCAGTGTTGAACACTGCAGATAAAGCTTTTTAATTAGTGTTGAACACTAAGGCCCAACAATATTTTAACACTGAGTGCGAGAGTTTCAATTTAGTGTTAAACACTAAGACAAGAGGGGTCACGTGGCAGCACGTGAGAGCGCCCTTCCTCCATTTGTTCTGCTGAAATTACTGCATCTTTTGATAGCATCACGTGTCAGCACGTGATGGGCATTCAAATGCCTATGCGTTAAGGCTTCTGCTGAAAGTCACGTGGGTCACGTGGGGTGCTGCCTCAAAGGGGTTTTCTGTAGGGCTTTTGAGGGGGGGTCACGTGGTGACACGTGACCCTGCCTTAATGTGGTTTTTTTCAGAGGATTTGTTACTCCTTTTTTCAGGAATTAAATTCCGGAGACTTTTTAATTTCAGAGGAATTAAATCCTTCTTTCTTTTGAAGACTTGTATTCTGGAATAGAGTTTAACTCTGAATTTTCTGCGGGAGTTAAATTCCCCGTTTATGTGAAGGGCTGAATAGGGTTGAACCCTAATAAAATTTTTGAGGAAATGATGATCGTTGTTTCAACAGAACTAAGTTCTTTAATTAGGGTTAAACCCTGTTTCTCTTTTTTTTTGTTTTGAAGGAATTAAATTCCCATGATATAGGGTCTAGCCCCACTTTATTTTGGAGGAATTAAATTCCTATAGTTCTGTGAGAATTAAATTCTCAAGTTTGCACTCCTTCTCTATGTTTTGGATCTGCATGGCAGGATCTCAACCCATTGAGAATTAAATTCTCAACCTTAAGGGGAGATGTGCACTTTGCAGATCCTCTATCAAAGAGAGAAGAAATAAGTTCTTCTGCTTTTATATTATCAGAGTTAAACTCTGTTGAGAATTAAATTCTGCTTCTTTCAAAATGCCTTCCCTTTCTTACCTAGGGTTTTTTGCAGAAGATCTGAGTCTTTTCGAAGTATCAAAGCTCTTCTCCTTTTCTCTTTTCTTCTCTGCGCATGTATATCTCTTTTTTTTGTCTCTTGGCTCCTATTTATAGGAGAGGCAGCCGCATCAATCAGTTTTTTGACGAATCTTCATTGGGAGATTTGATTTGCATCCATAATTCATTTTGGGCCTTTGGATTATTAGGTGAATTTTATTCACCATTGGATCTTGAATTCAGAGATTCTCCTTTGATATTTTGGTTAGATTTAAGGGGGAAATCTTTCCCAAAGCCGAGATTTTCCATAGATAGATGATCTTTAATCATCTCTGAATCTTTAATTTGATTAGTCCCAAATAATTACTTTCCTTTGGAAAGATTCGAATTTCCTTCAGAATTTAATTCTGTCGTCAAAAATGGGTTTTGAAAGTCGGTCACGTGTGACCACGTGACCCATGGTCACGTGTGAGCACGTGACCCCCTTTGGAACGAGCTTTCTGCGCTGTGTCTTCTGATTGCTGCTTAAACATCACGTGCTACCACGTGACCCCTGGTCACGTGTGAGCACGTGACCCTTTGTTTGAGCTCTCTTTCCTTGGTTGTTCTGGAGACGCGCTTGCTGCCTTGAACGTCACGTGCCGACACGTGACCCTGGTCACGTGGGAGCACGTGACTTCTTCTGAAGCCTTTTTCTTGACTTGGTCAGTTACCCGACGTGCCTTTGACGCTTGTATTTAAACGTCACGTGCCAACACGTGACCCTGGTCACGTGGGAGCACGCGACTCTCCTTGAAGCTTTTCTTTTCCTTCTTCGCAGTCAGGGAATTGAACTTGCCTTAACGACGTTTTTAGGTGTCACGTGCCAACACGTGACCACTAGTCACGTGTGAGCACGTGACCCCCTTTTGAAGCTTTCCATAGAAGCTTTCCACAGAAGCTTTCCTGATTTTAAATCAGGAAACAGGGTCAAAGAGTGACGTTATCCGCGTTCCACGTAACCAGGAATTTTGCACTAGATGCTTCACACGGGTTCACTGCCGTGCTCGGCGAGGACTAGGCTCCGCTCTGGATGCTTCACACGGGTTCACTGCCGTGCTCTGCGAGGACCAGGATCCGCTCTGGACGTTTTCCACGGGGTCAAAGAGTGACGTTATCCGCGTTCCACGTAACCAGGAATTTTGCACTAGATGCTTCACACGGGTTCACTGCCGTGCTCGGCGAGGACTAGGCTCCGCTCTGGATGCTTCACATGGGTTCACTGCCGTGCTCTGCGAGGACCAGGATCCGCTCTGGACGTTTTCCACGGGGTCAAAGAGTGACGTTATCCGCGTTCCACGTAACCAGGAATTTTGCACTAGATGTTTCACACGGGTTCACTGCCGTGCTTGGCGAGGACTAGGCTCAGCTGTGGATGCTTCACACGGGTTCACTGCCGTGCTCTGCGAGGACCAGGATCCGCTCTGGACGTTTTCCACGGGGTCAAAGAGTGACGTTATCCGCGTTCCACGTAACCAGGAATTTTGCACTAGATGCTTCAAACGGGTTCACTGCCGTGCTCGGCGAGGACTAGGCTCCGCTCTGGATGCTTCACACGGGTTCACTGCCGTGCTCTGCGAGGACCAGGATCCGCTCTGGACGTTTTCCACGGGGTCAAAGAGTGACGTTATCCGTGTTCCACGTAACCAGGAATTTCGCTGATTGTATCCGCATTTCACGGGATGGGGGTTTGACTGCTGGCGATATGTATACCACCGAGCCATGGGACTGGGAGTTGCCGCTGTTCCGCTTAGCTTGAAGTTGTGTCTGTCGTTACGAGACGAGTGTTGGGATGATCTCTAGGTCGCTTGTGACCCGTCGAGATTTAGCTTCTTTCTTTGGTGAAACCTGGGGGGAGGTATGTTCCCTTTTTTGTTTACGCCCTTGGATTGTGTACAGGGTGTGATGGAAAATCACCTGTAGAGCAAAAATTAAAACCCTTTTTTTTTTTTATTTCTCTTTCCGCGATGCTCTATCATTTCAGCTTTTATATCGCGAAGGTCGCGATTGCCCCATCATTTCGGCTATTTTTCGCGGTGCCCAATCATTTCGGCTATTTATTTATTTTCTACTCGCTGCTTTTTATTGCGAGTTGCCCCATCATTTCGGTTATTTTTCATGCATACATTTTTACTTGCTGCTTTTTATTGCAAGTTGCCCCATCATTTCGGCTATTTCGTAGGCATGTGTGGCTTGCTAGCCTTTTCGCTGCAAGCTTGGGTTTTAGACACCGATTTCGGCATCAGCACCGCTACAACTGGAATATTGCCAGGAGCGAATCATCATCTGCCTCTGTCGATGTTGAACAAAGGTGGCTTAGCAAACAGGGTTAAGGGTCCTGTCGACCAAGGCTTTTGACTTCATGAGCCGTAAGGGTCTCACAAAGGTATTTCTCCCTGCAAGTCGTGATGATCTTGCAGGTGTATTTTCTCCTTAGGGATCGTGAGGATTCCTGAGTGTATATTCCTCTGTAAGTCGTAAGGATCCTACAAGAGGGTTTTCTCCTTATGGGTCGAGGGGACCTACAAGGGTTGCTCATTATATGGACATATCCCTAGTCACAGGTGTGACTTTGCTGGGGAAATATTTATTCGCGCCCGTGGATTGTATACAAGGGTCAGTATTGAGCCCCTTGTAGGGCAGTATCGAAGGTTGTGGGGGATTTGCTTAAGAACAGGTTTAGGTTTCTGTAACTTAAGACTTTCAAATCTCATGAGCCGTGAAGGTCCCATAAGAGAATTCTCCTTACGAATCGTGAGGATCTCGCAAGTGTATTTTCTCCTTAGGAATCGTGGGGATCCCTAAGTGTGTTGCTCCTTTGTGAGTCGTAAGGATCTCACGCGGGTGTTTTCTCGTTACAAGGTCGAGAGGACCCTATAAGTGTCTCTTAATGAGGTTGCGCCCTTTTGGGTTTCACAAACGCTCGCCGGTAGCCCTGCTGTTTTTACTCACGGAGCCCTTTCGGGTTTTCATCCGTGCCCATTTTGCTTATGGACATACCGTTTTTTTTTAATTATTTTTTATTTTTATTTTTCTTTTTCTTTTTCTCCCTTTATTTTATCAGCCTAAGGATGCTGCGGTAGTAGTTTAGGGACGTTTCGGTCCGTCGTTAGTTTAAGGACATTTCGGTCCGTCGTTAGTTTAAGGACATTTCGGTCCGTCGTTAGTTTAAGGACATTTCGGTCCGATATGGAGAAGGCCGGCTACCGCTTATAAAGCTCGAGCTTAGGAAGATAGCGAGCGGACATAGTCGTCATCATCTATCATTGACCTAGGCCATGGCTCATTAAGCGTAGTATCTCTTTAGGAAGCGACCATTTATTGGCCTGAAAGTCCTTTCACCGTGCATGTCCATGAGTAGATAGGCCCCACCCTGGTAGACCTTATCTATGATGTATGGGCCTTCATAGTTTGGCTCAAATTTTCCCCGCTTGGCTCGATTGGGGATCATAGGCCTTTTGATCACTAACACGAGTTCGCCTTGGCGGAATGTCCTCGGTCGGGTCAATCTTTCATATGAGCGCGTCATCTTTGCTTTGTAAGCTTCCAGATTTTGTTGCGCTATGAGCCGGGTTTCGTAGAGGGCATCGAGCTCCTCAAGCCGAAGGTGAGCATTTTCTTCGTCTGTCAGCTCGTAGTGGACTGCCACTCGTAGAGAGGGTAACTCTATCTCGAGGGGGAGCACTGCTTCCGTCCCAAATACCAACGCGTACGGCGTTGTGTTCGTGGCCGTCTTGAATGTAGTTCGATAGGCCCAAAGGGCCTCTTGCAGCCTCTCGTGCCAGTCTTTCTTATTTCGGGACACCGTCTTTTTTATGATCTTCGTCAAGGTCTTATTGAAGGCCTCGGCCAGACCGTTAGCTCGTGGATTGTAAACTGAAGAATATCTCCAGTCTATATTGTGCTGCTGCGCGAAGCGGCTAATCTTACGGCTTCTGTAGGCTAGCCTATTATCGGAGATAATCCGCCGTGGGGTTCCAAACCGATAGATGACGTGCGTCTTGAAGAAGTGGAGGATATTCTCCGTCTTCACTTCCCTCAACGGTACTGCTTCTGCCCATTTGGAGAAGTAATCAGTTGTCGCCAGGATGAAACGATGTCCCCGGGACGATGCTGGCTCGATGGGGCCGACTATGTCAGTCCCCCACATTTCGAATGGCCAGCTATCCACCGTTGGGTGTAGTGGGTTCGGATGTTGGTGGATAAAGTCTCCATGAATCTGGCACGAGTGGCATTGCTTCGCATACTCGAGGCAGTCTTGGACCATCGTGGGCCAATAATAGCCCATTCGTTTGATCTTCAATTTCATTTTCGGGCCTGCCTGGTGAGAACCGCAGAGTCCGTCGTGAACTTCCTGAACGACTCTTTCTGCTTCGTCAGGTCCTAAGCATCTCAGCCACAGAGAATCAAATGATCTCTTGTATAGAGTGTCGTTGACAAAAGCAAAAAATAGAGCTCGTTTCATGAGCTGATGTCTTGAGGACGCTTCTTCGGGCATTCGGTTGGACTTAAAGTAGTCTATGAAGACTTCCCTCCAGTCCTCGGCCTTCTTATGGTCTTTTATTTGTAGGGTCGTCTGCTCAGTCGCCCCCTTTTCTTCGTATAATTCCGGAGATATTTCTGCCGGGGCGAGCACTCGACGGCTTTGTACCACAATTCTGACGTCATCGAGGTTCTCGTCAGCCAGTTCTTTAGCGAGCCTAGGTAACGCGTCTGCTTTGCTATTTTCCGCACGTGGTATACTTTCCAAAGTGTAGGAGGGAATTTGGGTCAATAGTTGTTGCACCTTTTCGCCGTATTTCACCAACTCCGGTTTGCACGTTTGGTAGTCACCATTTACTTGACTAACAACCAATTGAGAATCCCCGTATATAGAGAGGTTTTCAATTCCCATGTTAATAGCGATCTCGAGGCCCGCTATCAAAGCTTCGTATTCGGCTTCATTGTTCGTCCTCGATTCCGTTAAGGAGAAAGCAAAGCGCATTATCCCTCCTTGTGGGGTTACGAAGATGAGGCCTACTCCCGATTTGATTATGGGGGTACATTGTTTGCGCTTCTTCATGGAAGATGCCCCGTCAAAATAGAGTTCCCATCGGGTATCACCGCCGCCGATCGCGTCGAATGCATGTTCGTCCGGCAAATCGCAGTTCAGAGGAGAACCGGCAGGTACTGGATGCTCAGCGAGGAAGTCGGCAATGGCCTGGCCTTTCACTGCCTTAAGAGGTCGATACGTTATTGAGAACTCCATCAGGAGTAGAGCCCATTTAGCGAGTCGACCCGTCAGTATAGCCTTCGACATCAAATATTTAAGAGGGTCCACCTTCGAGATGAGACGGACTTCGTGCGCCAACGCGTAGTGTCTGAGTTTTGTTATCGCGAAGATTAACGCCAAGCAGTGTTTTTCAATGGGCGAGTAGTTGTTTTCTGCCCCCAGCAGAACTCGACTTAAGTAGCAGAGTGCTCTCTCTTTCCCTTGATCGTTCTCTTGTGCCCATAATGCGCCTAAGGAACCTTCGAGGGCGGTTGTATAAAGAATGAGGGGTTTTCCCTTGACTAGCGCAGCCAACACTGGAGGGTTCTGCAGGTACTGCTTGATCTCGTCTAGTGCACCTTGGCATTTGTGATCCCAAACGAATGGAGTTCCCTTCTTCATCAGGTGGCTGTAAGGACGACATTTGCCTGAAAGATTGGCGATAAATCGCCGGATGTATGCGAGCTTCCCTTGGAAAGACCGCAACTGTTTGAGGGTTCTTGGCGGAGGCATTTCCATGATCGCCTTGATCTTAGATGCATCTATTTCGATACCTCGATGTCGGATGATGAATCCCTGGAATTTACCCGAGGAGACTCCAAACGCGCATTTGAGGGGATTCATCTTCAAATTATATTGCCGAAGGCGTTGAAATACAGTCTCCAGATGCTTTAAATGCTCTTCGTATGACATGCTCTTTACTACAAGGTCATCGATATAGCACTCGACGATGTCATGTATGAGGTCGTCGAAGATTTTTTTCATGGCCCTTTGATAGGTAGCGCCGGCGTTCTTTAGACCAAAGGGCATAACCCTGTAGCAGAATATACCCAAAGGGGTCCGGAAAGTGGTATGCTTCTGGTCTTCGGGATGCATCTTTATCTGATTGTATCCTGACGAACCGTCCATAAAGGAGAAAACCTCGTGAGTGGACGTGTTATCTATCATTAGCTCGGTTACTGGTACTGGGAAATCGTCCTTTGGACAGGCTTTATTGCGATCCCTGAAATCCACGCATATGCGTACCGTCCCATTCTTCTTCATTACCGGGACGATATTGGCGATCCAGTCGGGATACTGGACTTCTTGGATAAATCCAGAATCGATCAGCTTCTTGACTTCGGCGTTGATGCTCATTTCAAGCTCGAGTCGCATCCTTCTTGGCGCCTGCTTGACTGGCTTGATATCTGGGGATATCGCTAATTTATGCACAGCAATCTCCGGATCTAATCCTGGCATCTCGGAGTAGTTCCACGCGAAGAAGTCTTTATGCCGTAGAAGCACGTTCTTTAACGCAGTCACCCTTTCTTCAGATAGCATCTCACTGACAAATGTCGGTCGCGGATCATCTGCCGATCCCAGCTCAATCTTCTTGAGGTTATCTGCAGTAGTATGTATGCCATCTTCCAGTTCTTTCGGAGCTGGCGGAAATTCTGAGACCACCTCATCATCGCTGTTCTCAAAGCACCGGGGAAGGTCATCCATGTTCTCGTGCTCTTCTTTTAATATCGTAATCGTATAACAGGTGCGAATCCGCTTCCAGGACTGAGGTGGATCCGGTTCTGCTCTTGCGGCTTTGGGTACGTGCTTTTGTGGCGGCGTTACCCTCCAGCCGTTGGATAAGCGAATCTGCCCTGTTGGTACTGGTCCTCGACCCAGTTCTTGAAGGTGAAGCAGTCTTCGGTAGGATGTCCTATGGCTCGGTGATAAGAGCAATAGCTCAGATGAGAAGCCCTGTTAGCTTGCTCAGGGTGTCTAGACTCTGGAAGCGCGATCATTTGATGTTTTATAGTGAGCTCGAGTAACTTCTCCGTCTTGTCTCGAGGGAAGGAATACGCTCGACTCATCTTCTTCGCGAGGGAAAAATCCGGACCGCGCAACGCCCGCTCACGTGACTCTCTAATCCTGCGTCGTTGTTGTCGGCTCCTCTCTCCGCTTCTTGATTTATTTCCGTCTCTGCGTCGGGCCTTTCGTACAACGGGTTGACAAGGATGAGCATCTTTGTCTTTTGCAGCCTGTTGAAACAGACGTTGCGTCCTGGCCTTCTCGTAGATGGCCATCTCGCGGTTGTGGTCTTCCCGAGCTTTTTGACCCACTTTCCTGATAAGCTTGTCCATTCGTTCTTCAAACGACGGACTCTGCACTTCAATCGCGGGATCTAGTTTTGATGAGGGGTTGGCATTTCCTGACAGGGCGTCCTCCTCTTCATCAAAGGTATATATAGCGTAGCTACTGTGGGCCCGTTCCCGTTTTCCGGCTCTCACGTATCCAAGCCCAAGTGTTTCCACTTTCCCGTTGGGCAATTTGTGTTGAGTCCCAGGGACATCCCAAATCCTGTTGTAGAACCGAGCTTGTCGAACAGTCTGTTCTAAGGGTATTCCTTGGCGCTTCAATAGCCTCTTTAATCCATTTGTGTAGTATCTGGGCAAACGGATGGGTTGGAGCCTGTCGAGTGTAGCATCCGCGCCATGCCAGATCTCTTTCTCTGCTCTCGACTCTGAGGATCGGTAGAATAGAATTAACTTCTCACCCCTTTGCCTGGGAGGGACGCAAAATGTTTGCAGGTCCTGCGCATTGTGAGCTTGAAGTGTGTCGAGATCCTTGTAGTGTTCCCGCGGCACCATGGTGATTTGCAAACTCTGATCATCGCTGGGGGGTGCTTGTATTGACAGCCGATTGGAGAACACGGCATTAACCTCATCTTCCGAGTCACTTCCGAAGACCAACATGGGGGAGGACGTCCCTGGGTTGTTGCGTTGAGATGGCCCGGCATAAACTATCTCTTCTTCTTCTTCGGTATCGCTCCCGAAAACAGGGATGGTGGCGGCGGCTTTGTTCTCCGGCTTGCGGCACCTTTCTGTATCCTCGAAATCTGGCAAAAAGTACTTCGCATCTTCGTATTTGCGGACTTCGTTCACGGAAAATGGGTTCAACTCACCTGTTACGGTATACTCGAAACCATCCTTAAAGTACTTCATACACTGATGTTGTATAGAAAGGATGATGTTGTACTCATATAGCCAAGGACGACCGAGCAAGGCGTTGTAGCAGGTCTTGGCGTCAATGACATGGAATTTGATGTCTGTGACGAGGAGTCCAAAGCGTAATGTTAGTATCACGGATCCAAGAGTCCATGACGATTGTGAATCGAAACCGGAGATAGTAATTTTGTCACGAGCGAGGTGTTGCACACTCATGCAGATTTCCTTCAACACCCGAACATTAAGGAGATTGACGGAGGATCCATTATCCACCAGGATCTTGCCTATCTTGATATCATGGCAGTATCCAGAGACATATAGGGGACGGTTGTGGTCGCACGTCCCGAGAAGGAGGTCTTCGTCACCGAAAGTGATGTCGGCCGTATGCACTTCCTCCAATTCATCCTTCATCCTTTCAATGGCGAGGAAGGGTTGGAATTGCTCAGGTTCTTGTAACGCCTTAATTAGTGAGTCTCGCGCTTCTTTTGATAATAGGAGGGCATCGAGAATGCCAAGCTGAGAAGGTAACTTCCTTAGGTGCGTTAGGATGTTATAGTCCACCTTACCCTTCCTAGGAGGGTCTTTGGCAGCCAGCTCTTTCATGACTTGGTCATCTAAAGTGATATCTTCAGTGACCTTTTCCTTTCCCTTATCTTTTCTACTCGCGGGCCCGAAATTCTTTTCTGGGAGTGTGCGATTGCGCAGCTGAATGTTCTCGCGGGCCTCCAATTTCTCCTCTTTCCCTAAAACGGATTCTTTAAAGAGAGGGCCCAGAGCCATTTCTTCATCGGAGTCGCTCCCAAAGGTGAGAACTTGTGACCCTCAGGCGTTAACCATATAACAGTTGCCAGTGGTCCTGTTGTGCTCGTCGACAGTACTTCTTTGTTCTCGACGAGTCTTGCGTTTCATGCGCTTAAAATGTTGCCGATGAGCAACATATCCTTGCCACCATATCTTAAAGGCGTCGCACTCCTCCGTGGGGTGTGAAATTTTCCGATGATATGCGCAATAATCAGGGTGCCTCTCCACCCCATTGAGCGTGTTTTCTTCCGAGGGTGGTAGCTTCATTCCTATCGACATGGCTTTGGCAAACCGTTTCCTCGTTTTGAATATCTTCTTGTCTGCCTCGGGTGCCTTTCGATCTGGCGGGAGTACTTCAACTCTTTCGTTCAGTTGCCTGCATTTGGCTCCTTCCGATGCAGCCATCTCACGCTCCTGATCCTCTTTACTCTTTAGACGAATCCCGTCTAGAAAGACGTCGATCATTTCATCCGTTGGCCACACAAGCTCTGGTTCAGGCTCTGTCCCCAGTTTCTTAGTGCCAGGAGTTTTTTCATCGTCGGTAAACGAGTGGGAGATTACGTTACAACTCGCCACATATCCCTCGGATTCATCCGACGAGCTTTCTCCATCATCTTCCACCTGAAAGATGTGGTTGAGGAACTCTTGCAGCGTGACAGGAGTTCGCGCCTTTTGATTGTACTCTTCCAGCGCGTCGATTTGCTTCTGCAAGTTCGTGCGTTTGTCTCCAGGCTTCACGGGCTTCTTAGATTTCTTCTTCTTTTTCTTCGAAGATTTTGACGGTAGGACATGAGTACTTGGGCCATCACCACCGCTCTTTGCAGTTGGGCGCGGCCTCAGCATTCCTTCGATGATTTGAGGTTCAAGCGGGTTCTTCCATTCAACCGCTGGGCACGCATGAAGGTCACTCAGCATCCTTTTGGTTTTAGCTGATAGCACGATTTCCCATGGAGCTTCTTCAATAAAGGAATAAGTCGCCCCCGGTGCGTCCGTCTTCTTAGGAGTATGCGGCTGTGGCGGGTTCACCTTCCACTTTTCGGACAGCGCAAACTTTCCCTGGAGGTATTGATCTTCAATCCATCCTTTGAAGACGAAGCAATCCTCAATCGGATGGCTTACCGTTTGATGGTAAGGGCAATAGTTAGGGTTATTCACCTCAGTGGGTTGTGGCGGTCGCCTTGGACTTGGCAAGTTTATAAGTCTGTTGCGTACTGCCAGCTCGAATAGCCATTTCGTCTTGTCCCGTGGGAACGAGTAGGGATGCTTCATCTTCTCATTATAATACCGGCGTCTTTCTTCCAGTTGATCCGTCAACTTTGGGGCATTGGGTTGCTGCTGGGCATTCGCGACGAAGGTGGCCTTTCCTTTACCCTTGTCATTCCGAGGTTCTGGCTTCGGGGGAGACGGTCTATGACCCATTTGGTCCATCTGAGCCAACTTGTCGATTAAAGCCTGGAATGTGGTTGGCTTAAAGAACATCATAAACTGGGAGATAGTGGCGTGAGGGTCTAGGGTTCCCACGAACATGCCCACCGCGGGCGCTTCCTCAATGCGTTGCTCGCATTTCGACCACAAATTCCGCCATCGTATAGCATACTGGACCCAAGTTTCGCCTGTTTTTACCCTGGCGTTAATTAGTGCCGTTATTGGAGTGCGTTCGCTGGCGCTTGCGAATCGCTGAGTGAATAATAACTCCATTTCAGCGAACGTCTTGATAGAATCGTTCGGGAGTTCCGAATACCATTCGAACGCTGTTTCTGATAAGCTGCCCACGAACTGGCGAAGCAACAGTTTGTCATCTCCGCCGGTGTTACCGCAAAGGGCCCTGAACTGGGCGACATGTTGGTGGGGATTGCCGGTCCCCTTGTAAACATGGAACTTGGGAATTGTGTAACCCGGTGGGTACTTGATTTGGTCGTACCAGCTTGGATATGGCCGCCCCGTTTTTACGACTTGACCAGCTGCCTCAGTCGCATGATGAACCCGGATTTGCTGGGCAATATAGTCGACCAAGTCAGCCTTAGAGATTGTCTCCTCCTTGGCCGTTGAGAGGGCCGGTGGTGGATTTGACGTTTCTCCCCTGTTATCTTCAAGGACGATCGGGGGACCTCAGCAGGTGGATCCTGTTGGATCATCATTCCTATCATATCTTAGAAGAGGAGGCCCATATGCTGTATGTTGGCTGCTTGTTCAGCAGCCTCTTTGTCCTTCTTCTCCAATATCCGGCGAAGGAATTCGGCGTCGGTTTCTTCCTCCTGGCGTTCGTCCGAAGACGTTTCTGGGTTTTCTTTTGGCCCGGTAAGTGCGGCCATAGCATTCATCATTTCCTGGAGCTTTTGCTGTTGCTCCTGAGCTTTGGTCACCGACCGTGTGAGCGGTCTATGACCTGTAGACGCACGGCTGCCTTCTTTTCCTGATGCCATGTATACGGTGTGGACCATCATGCCCTCAGACTTAGGGCGTCTGGGCTTAGTGCCTTTGGCTGTCGTTGCAGGCTGGGGGATCTTCTCTGGTTTCCTCCTTTTATGAGCAGTGGAGGTTGAGGGGGCCGTTGGGGTGGGCGTCCAGACAGCCTTTCGTGGTTTAGCCTGGTGACCGGGTTCCGATTGGATTTTCAGCTTCTTGTGCTGGCGGAAGAAGTTTGGATCGATCATCGAATCTCGGGCCTGCCGCCAAACCTTATAGATTTTGGAAGACAGCCGTTGAGGGGATCGGGGCTACTCTGACTTTATCTCCACAACCATTTTTAGTGGGGGAGGAGACCTCTTTAGCACCGCAGTAGAAGAATTTCTTCGCACCTTATTTAGCATCTCGAAGCTGTTCCCCGTTGGAACAGCAGCATTAACTTCCGCCATCGGGGCTGATGGAGTTAGCCCAGAGGGGGAGTTACCCCCAGCCTTCCTTACTCGGCGCCAATGGCGACGTCGAGCGTGTCGAGCGGACGGCGTTGGTTCAGCGGTGAGAATGGCTTCGTCTTGCCCCATGTGTAGGTGGGGGGTCGTTGCTGGTGTTAGCCTGTTAAAGACCGATGTCCTTTGGGTAGCAGGAGCGGGAGTTGGAGCCGTCAATCTTGTAAAGACCGACTTTTTGGCCGGGGAAGGTCCACAGGATTTCTGGCCCAATCTAGAGAAGACCGAGGCGCTGATGTTGGGCGACCCGTTGAGAGGAGCCACAGCAGGGGTAAGACGATCAAAGACCGACTTCTTGGGAGCTTCCTTTGTCAGCACCGGCGCCTTAAAGCTTGTCGGTGAGAGCATAGTCCCAAAGAACAATCCGGTAGTGGCCTGAGTCACCTGGTCCACCGGTATTGTAAATAACGAAGCGGCTTGGCGTCCGTAGGCTATACCTCCTGGCGAGGCAGAGCGTTGGTCGCAATTGCAGTCCGAGCAGTTGGAGCATTTCGCAGAAGTAGAAGCCATCGATCCTTTGCTTTCTGCAATGAGCAAGACGCCAAGTCTTAGTATCTCGAAACCCAAGGGCAACCATTAGCGAACCGCGATTGGTTCGCGAATCACGACACACGAAGTGTGGAGTGGAAAAAGGAAGAGGTCCCACCGGGCGTGCCAGAATCTGTTCCCCTCCGAACGGCGGCCGGGACGCGGGACGTCTCGCCTGAGGTTCGAGGCAGATGCTAATAGGTGCTATCCGTCCACCTCTCCGAAGATGCCAAGTTGATTTATGGCACCGTGTATCGGAGGTTTAGACGGATGCGGCCGATGTAGCAGACTTCGTCAGATTCCCCCTCGCTTGAGGAGTTTTTTTGATTGTGGGGACGCTCTTCCCTGCAGGCGCAAGCCCCTGCAGTTAATTACGCTACCGTATCGCGGTAACAACTTTCTCCTTCTCCAGCTGGTCACTTCGTGTCGTGGGTGTTTGTTTTGTTTGTGGTTGCCCGTGGATTGTATACGGAGACTGATTTATGTCGTCGCCCGTAGGACGTGGACTAGTCCAAATCCGTATTTTCTTAGATTTGGGTTTGGGGTTTTGGTTTGAGGATACGTTAGCCATATTTGAGGCTAAGATCAACTCAAACGTTTGTTAAGGATACGTTAGTCCAATTTGAGACTAAGATCAACTTAACGGAATCGTTTAGATTCGACAAAAGAGCGTTTGGAGGCTCGATTGTTCCAGTTTAAGGACATGGTGGTCCATTAAATGTATGGCCGTCGGGACCCATCACCTCTCTGACGACGTTGAAGGATTACAACGACAAATGTCAGAGGAGTTCAGAGATGTACCCTTGAGCCAAAGTTGATTGGGGGATCTAGAGTCCAATTTGGGACTAAAGTCTGTTTGAAGGTTTAAGGATACGTTAGCCATATTTGAGGCTAAGATCAACTTAAACAGGATCGTTTAGATCCGACAAAAGAGCAATCGGCTCTATTGTTCCAGTTTAGGGACATGGTGGTCCAATACCAGTTTAGGGACATGGTGGTCCAATACCAGTTTAAAGACATGGTGGTCCATTGGTAGTTTAAGGACGCATAAGTCCATGAGTTTAAGGACCCCACAGTCTATATGGGCGTGTTTAAGGACGCATTAGTCCGTTAGTTTAAGGATGCATAAGTCCGCGGGTTTAAGGACCCCACAGTCCGTATCTTGGTTTAGGAACGCATAAGTCCATGAGTTTAAGGACCCCACAGTCCGTGTTGATGTGTGGTTGTCGGGACCCGTCACCTCTCTGAAGACGTTGAAGGATTACAACGACAAATATCAGAGGAGTTCAGAGATGTACCCTAAACCAATGAGTTGGTTGAAAGAGCAGATGTGCTCAGTTCAAGATGATTTGAGGACTTATGGCCAGTGTGGGCTAAGTCCAATTATGTTTGAAATATTGGCCCTCTGTTGGTCCATTGAAGGAGAGGCTTTGCCTCTAGAAACTTAGCCAATTGGGCTAAAGCTAGTGTTAAACACTAAAGACCAACAGTGTTGAACACTGGGAATAAGATTAGCAAGTTAGTGTTAAATACTAAAAGATAATCAGTGTTAAACACTGGGAACAGAGTTTTCAAATTAGTGTTAAACACAAAGCAAATCAGTGTTAAACACAGCCAATAGAGTTTTCCAAATTAGTGTTAAACACTAAGAAAATCAGTGTTAAACACTGCAAATAGAGTCTTCCAATTAGTGTTAAACACTAAGGAGGGAGGGGTCACGTGCGGACACGTGAGAGCGCCCTGATTTCCCTTATTTTATTCTGCAGATCAGTGTTTAACTCTTTTAATTCTGGCGGCCATCACGTGTGAGCACGTGATGAAGGCCCTCACTCTTGTCTGTTAGAATGCTCATTAGGGGTCACGTGGTGATACGTGAGGGCGCCCTAAATGTGGAGCCAGATCTCCTTTTCTTCGTTCTGTAAATAAGCGTTAAACCCTTTTTATGTTTTCTTTGGAGCATCACGTGCCGCCACGTAAGGAGGATTAGTGCGCTGATTGTTAAAGCATCAGCCAAGGGGTCACGTGGGAGCACGTGAGAGCGCCCAAGGCCTTTCTTTTGCTTTTTCTTTCTGTGTTTCAGGGGTCACGTGGAGCACGTGATGCACTGCCTCAAAGGGCTTTCTGTAAATCTTTTGGGGGGTCACGTGGTGACACGTGACCCTGCTTTTAGAAGATCTGTTAATCCCTTCCAGGAATCAAATTCCTCATAGGGTCGAACCCTAACAATAATTTCAGAGGAATTAAATTCCTAGTTCCTTTTGAAGAGTTGAACTCTGAATTTTCTGTAGGAATTAAATTCCTCATATATGTGAAGAACTGAATAGGGTTAAACCCTAATAAAAGCTTTAAGGAATTAAACCCCCACTCTCTGTTAGAGAATTATTCTGGGGAATAAGATTAAGGGAATTAAATTCTTGTTGTTTTAACAGAACTAAGTTCTTAACTAGGGTTAAACCCTGATTCTTTTCATTCTGAAGGAATTAAATTCCCATAACACAGGGTCAAACCCTAATTTTATTTTGAAGGAATTAATTCCTATAGTTCTGTGAGAATTAAATTCTCGTGCTTCCATTCCCTCTCTATGCTTTGGATCTGCATGGCAGGATCTCAACCCATTGAGAATTAAATTCTTAACTCAAGGGGAAATGTGCACTTTACAGATCCTCCATCAAAGAGAAAAGAAATATGTCCTGTTGTTTTATATCAGAGTTAAACTCTGTTGAGAATTAAATTCTCTTTTCTTTCAATGAAACCTTCTCTTTCTTACCTAGGGTTTTCTTTTGCAGAAGATCCAAATTCCTCTAAATTATCAAGGCTCTCTCTCTTTTCTTCCCTTTGCATATATCTTTTTGTGTGTCTCTTGGCTCCTATTTATAGGAGAAGCAGCCGAGTCAATTAGTTTTGGTGGATCTTTCATTAGGAGATTTGATTTGTATCCATCATTCGTTTTGGACCTTTGGATTATTAGGTGAATTTTACTCCCCATTGGATTTTAAATCCAGAGATTCTCCTCTGTTATTTTGGTTAGATTTTACGGGGAAATCTTTCCAAATTCGAGATTTTCCCATAGATAGATGATATTTAATCACCTTTAAATCTTTAATTCAATCGGTTGCTTTGGAAAGATTTAAGAGGTCTTTTCTCAGAATTTAATTCTGTTAACAGATAGGCTTTGAAAGCTGGTCACGTGTGGCCACGTGACCCTTGGTCACGTGTGAGCACGTGACCCCCTTGGAACGAACCCTCTTCTTTCTTTCTGCGCTCTGCTTTCTGGTCGCTGCTTAGCTGTCACGTGCCACTACGTGACCCCTGGTCACGTGTGAGCACGTGACCCTCGTCTGGAGCCCTTTTTCTTGATTCAATTAGGGAATTGAGTCTGCTGCTTTTGAGTATCACGTGCCAACACGTGACCCTGGTCATATGGGAGCACGTGACCTCTTCTGAAGCCTTTTCCTTGATGCAGTCGGGAAGCTGAATTCGCCTTGCCGATGCTTTTAGATGTCGCATGCCAACACGTGACTGCTGGTCACGTGTAAGCACGTGACCCTTTTCTGAAGCCTCTTCCGTGGGCTTTCATGATTTTAAATCAGGAAACACCCCTTTATTAATAATTACCATAACTCCTGATAGATCTTAATATGGGTATAGAAAGCGGTGAGATTTATTGACTTTCCAAACTTAACCTAAACCTAACTCTAGCAAGATTTAGATCTAGATTAATTTAGTTTTTAGATTTAATCAATCCGTTCACACCGTTCGGAATTAACTCGTAAGAGCGATTAGGAAATTTACAAAATCCCTGTGGACCGACCCGTACTCACCGGCTAGCTGCAATGCTACGCCGTTCTTGATTGCGGTTACTAAATATTCTTTGAGATCAATCAGCACAGCAGTATGAGACCATATTCTGAAGATGATAGCTCTCATAGAAGAGCTTGAGGACCTTGGGTGGACAATGGACAATGAACAATATACGAATATTATTCTGCAGTCTCTCCCCTCCACCTTTGCTCAGTTCATAGTTAACTTCAACATGCACAACATGGAGAAGGAACTGCCTGAACTCCTTAATATGTTAAGGAGTGCAAAGAGCACACTGAAGTCAGTGAAGACTCCTGTTATGAGTGTTGGGCCGTCATCCTCCCCTCACCCGAAGGCTAAGGCCAAGGGAAAGATGAAGAAGAAACCCACCAAAGCTAAGGGTGGAGTCCAAAAGATTAAGGGAAGAGACAAGTCCAAGGTTGGGGAATCGGGGAAAGGAGAATATTTCCACTGCAAAAAGACGGGACACTGGAAGCGGAACTGTACTGAGTACCTTGAACTCAAGAAGAAGTATGGTGATGCTTCAGCTTCAGGTGTGTTCGTAGTTGAGAACTGTTTTTCTATTAACTCTGCTTTCTGGGTATTAAATACCGGTTCAGGTTCTCATATTTGCAATTCTGTGCAGGCGTTGAGAAATAGCAAAGTTTTGAAGAAAGGTGATCATACTCTCCAAGTTGGAAATGGTTCAGGATCAACTAGGACAGAAATAAAGCATTGGGTCGAACTCTTCTTTGGTTGTAAATGCAATTTCAGTGGGAAAGTATCACCTAGGGTTGCCTTCGGGTTGTATATTGGTTTTGAACCCGTGTTATTTTGTGCCAAGTATGCTTTATAATATTATATCTGTTTCCTTGTTAGACAATGAAGGGTATCATTTTGCTGTGCAACACAATGTTATGAACATTAGACTTAATCAAGAGTAGATTGGTTGTGGTACACTAAATAACGGGATATACGTCCTTAATCAACACACAGTTTTCAACGTACAACACACAAATAAAAGAAAATTTTCAGATATAAATGAAACTTTTCTTTGGCATTGTAGACTTGGTCATATTAATGAAACAAGACTAAACAAGTTTCATAAAGATGGATATTTAAATTCTTTTGAGTATAAATCTTATGCAATTTGCCAGTCTTGTATCAAAGGTAAAATGACCAAAACTCCGTTTATAGGACACGGAGAAAGAGCTACTGAGCTCCTAGGCCTCATACATAGTGATGTATGCGGACCAATGTCTACACATGCAAAATGCGGTTTTTCTTACTTCATAACTCTTACTGATGATTTCTCAAGATTCGGTCATTTGTATTTAATAAAGCATAAGTCTGAAACTTTCGAGAAATTCAAGGAGTAAAAACATAAAGTAGAAAACCAAACAGGAAAGGGTATCAAGATACTTCGATCAGATCGAGGTGGAGAGTACTTAAGTACTGAGTTCTTGGACTTCCTAAAAGAGAATGGGATTCTCTCTCAGCTCACTCCACCTTACACACCACAACACAACGGTGTGTCAGAGCGGCGGAATCGTACCCTATTAGATATGGTACGATCCATGATGAGTGATTCTGAGTTACCTCTCTCGTTTTGGGGGCATGCATTGGAAACAGTAGCTTTTCTGTTAAACAAAGTTCCAACCAAGATCGTGTCTACCACTCCATATGAGATATTGCATGGGAAGAAACCATCTCTTAAAAGAGTTAAGATTTGGGGTTGTCCGGCTTTTGTCAAAAAGCAGAATCCAGACAAACTCGAGACACGATCAATCAAATGTATATTTGTAAGATATCCTAAACATTCATTTAGGTTTCTTTTCTACCACAAGAAGGAACAAAAGGTGTTTGTTTCTCAGTATGCCACCTTTTTAGAAAATGAGATTTTTTCAAATGATGCTGATGGCAATGTGGTAGATCTAGAAGAGGTTCTAAAGACACAAGTTACAAATGACGACTTGACTAAACCTGAAGTTATAACAGAATCTAATGAGCCTCAGCCACTCCGTAGATCTGATAGGACTTCTCGCCCACCGGAGAGATACTACGATTTTCTCATTGATGGTGATAGAGAAGATTGCATTATGGATGATGATGATCCTTCCAGTTTTCATCAGGCTATCACGAATGGTGACTCTGTGAAATGGCTGGATGCCATAAGATTCGAAATGGATTCCATGTACACCAACAAAGTATGGACTTTGGAAGATATGCCCTCCGGGATAAAACCTGTGGGTTGCAAATGGATCTTTAAAAGAAAGATCGGTGTAGATGGACAGGTAGAGACCTATAAAGTAAGGTTGGTAGCGAAAGGTTTTCGTCAAAGACCAGGTTTGGACTATGACGAGACTTTCTCTCCGGTAGCCATGCTTAAATCCATTCGGATCGTACTTGCTATTGCTGCTCACTACGACTATGAAATCTGGCAGATGGACGTTAAAACTGCATTCCTAAATGGTGATTTAGATGAATGCGTTTATATGGATCAGCCAGAGGGCTTCATTGATAGTGAGAGCAGCGGAAAAGCATGTAAGTTACTTAAATCCATTTATGGATTAAAGCAGGCATCACGGAGTTGGAACATCTGTTTTAATGATGTTATCAAAGAGTTTGATTTCATCAAAAATTCAGATGAACCTTGTGTTTATAAGAAGACTGTAGGGAGAAATGTCGCATTCCTCGTTTTGTACGTGGATGACATACTTCTGATAGGAAATGATATTCCTATGCTACAGTCGGTCAAATCATTCTTATCACAAAGGTTCTCCATGAAGGACCTGGGTGATGCCACATACATATTGGGCATACGGATCTATAGGGATAGATCCAAACGGTTATTAGGATTGTCCCAAACCAAGTACATTAACACCATCCTAAAGAGGTTTAGTATAGAAGACTCCAAGCGGGGTTCCTTACCCTCTTGCCACGGAGTCACTCTCTCAAAGGACGATTGCCCAAAGTCTGAATTAGAGAGAGCTCGCATGAGCATTATTCCCTATGCTTTGGCAGTAGGATCGATAATGTATGCGATGTTATGTACACGCCCTGATGTTGCTTATGCACTTAGTGTAGTAAGCAGATATCAGTCAAACCCAGGGAAGAATCACTGGATTGCTGTGAAGAACATTCTTAAGTACTTGTGAAGGGCTAAAGAATTGTTCTTGGTGTATGGTAACGGGGATCTCCAAATGGAGGCCTTTACCGATTCGAGCTTCCAGAGTGACAAGGATGACAGCAAGTCTATCTCAGGGTTTGCATTTACCCTCAATGGAGGGACGGTGAGTTGGAAGAGTTCCAAATAGGATACTGTTGCAGACTCAACAATAGAAGCTGAATATATTGCTGCAAATGATGCTGTCAAGGAAGCCGTATGGATGAGGAAGTTCATCGTGGAGCTAGGAGTAGTTCCAACCATTATTGATCCAATACCTTTGTATTGTGACAATAATGGGGCTACGGCGTTGGCCAAAGATCCCAGGTCCCATCAGAAGTCCAAACACATCCTAAGGCGATATCATGTGATCCGAAAGATTGTTGATCGCCACGAGATCGAGATTAAGAGAGTAGACACAAAGAACAACACTGCGGATCCATTCACCAAGGCCCTTCATCAGCCGCAGCATGAGCGACTTTTTGAGATGTTGGGTATGAGATACGCCAATAACTGGCCTTAGTGCAAGTGGGAGATTGTTGGATATATGTATGCCCTAGAGGCCATTATGAGATAATGTATGTACTGATGTGTATATATATATATTCAGAGGACAGTCTTGCTCGATATGATAGTATGCTATCTGGTTTCACTTTATTATATGTTCACTTGATCATGTTTATATTCATTTGGTACATATTGACAAAGCCCTAAGGATATTGGCTTGACTACTGGGATTATGATGTGGATCATACTAGTAGGACACATGTAGTTTATAAGCATATGCTTGAAATGTTCCTAGTCGTAGGTATATCGAGATAGGGCATCGATATTCTGGTGTAGACTAGCGTATACCATTCTTGTTCCATATAATGGCGATGGATGATCCCATATCCGTCTGGTGTGATGACACCAAAGATTGTATACGGGTGCTCAGTGAGACTGGGTACACTGAACGGACTCACCGAGAACTCCTATGTGGTATTATATCATACATCGGATAGCAGTTCTCAGGTGACACTGATACAGGTTAGTCTGTAGACCCGAGATCGCCATAGAGTCTTGTGTGTCCTCCCACTGTACTTTGATCTCCACCCTACTACGGCTCTACTAAGTCATACAAACAGGTGGATTTTGGGTTTGGTCCTGAGGCATATGGAAGCAATGAGCGATAGAAGGGGTTTCGTCTCTCCCGGTATTGGGGGTTGATGCTGTGCTGTACACGATTGGCTATAACGGGAAGTCCCTGGCCAGGGCTGCTGAGATATTACTGATAAGTGTTATCAGTAAGTTTCTTGATCTGTTATAGACCATATATCGGCATGACTTATTGAGTTATTCGGGTCGACGATTCCATCCCTAGACTCAATATGCAGCATATCTGACGAAGAGACCGGACTGTGCGGTAAGTGTTTCCAGTTGATTGACGGGAGTTTTGACAGGTTCACTTGTTTTTCTTCTGATAGGTCAATACCCGGGTGGCCGTTACGTTTAGCTGACCACTTGCGGCTTGTAGGTGTTTGATATGATCATCAGCTACTGCTGGCGTATTGACGAGTCTTAGAGTCCCACATAGAAGTTTCCTGGCTCAGGCGAAACGAAGTGGTGCGCATATTAGATATGTGCGGAAGCTCGATTAAATACGAGTATATGATACTGTATTTTAATCGGGCGTTTTATATTAGTCAGGTCGTATGAGATATGACCGGTTTATTAAATCAAGTGTTGATTTAATATTGACTTTTATCTCATTTATTTAAACCCTTTTCTTTTGATGGATGCATGCATGTATAAGTACATGATGCTGTGCATACACACATACATACATGCATTTGTAACATGGTTGATGATAAAACTTAGATGGCAATATAAGAATCACATGGTTCATAATTTTATATATGGATATTTTTGAATTAAGTTAAAGATAAAGGAAAATAGACAATGACTCATTTCTTTTGTAATGACTCATTTCTTCTACATTTTTCCATGGTTGGCCTTTGACTTAACCATGGTTTATTTTCCTTTACCTTTTAACTCATGAGAAAATATCTAGATATTATTATTAACTATGGTTTCTATTATGATATTTATCTCTCTCTCTCTCTCATATTCATTTAGCATTATTATTCATCCAAAAGAAAAATATCAAGCCATCTTCTTCTTCCTCTCTCTAGCTCTCTCTTGACTTCAAAATTGAGTTAGATAAAAAGAAAGAAAGGGTATTAAGTGAGATTACCAACCACTTCATCATCCTACACAACTCTTGCTAGTTTGTGTAGGGTGTTTTGCTTCAAGGATTTCAAAGATCAAGTGAAGCAACAAGCTTTGAGCAAAGGACTTCGGGTGAATCGTCGCGGACTTGGAAGTGATCTAGCGAACCGTTCTAAACCAAAAGAGATCCAAGGAGTTGCCCTAGGAGAGCTACAAAGGTTGTAGTCTCTCTACTTAGTGTTAAATTATCTTTTATATATGATACTTTTAATTGTTACTCTATAATTCTAGTTCGATTCCTAATTTAGTTTACTTAGCACATCATAAAATTAAAGTTACGGCGTGTGTGATGCTTCCAAACCCTATACGAGGTGTTAAGGAAACCCTACAGTGGTATCAGAACCAAGCTAGAGGTTTGGAATAACCTAGACGACGTTAAAAACCTCAAACGAACAAAATTCGACGCCCGGGGGGTGCTCTCTGGACATTTTTCTAAAACGTGGATTTTTTCACATTAAAAATACTTTAAAAATTCAGCAGGGTATTTTATGGGCACACCGTACGACCACGGAACCGCGGCTATAGTGGCCTTTCTGCGGCGGTTCCGCGGCGCAGTAAGTGGATCATAGGCCGTATCTTCCTGTGCTGGCCCGTATGTATTTTGTGCAGTTACTGGTATTTTTTAAAACTGCTCAAGTGTTGAGCTTTCTGAGAAGTCTTTGGGTGTTTAATCGTTCGATCGAATGTTTTAACTGGGCCTAGTTTATTAGTATGTGACACAATAATTGGAATCTACAAATTTGTTTATTGAATGTAAATCTAGCAATTCGGTCTCGGGAATAAACGGAAATCTTGTTGAATTATCCGGTTTGTTTTGAAAAGGTGTTTTCTTGGATGAGACCCAAATGCGAGCTTTACATTGATAGGCATGAAATCTTGTATATGTGATATTCCGGGTTTGTCTTGTCTGAAGGCAGTTACGATTCCAATTGTTGTAGTTTTTCATTTTATTTCTCTGTGACCGTAAGTGTAGTATGTAGTTGTATTGCCGGTTTTCGTTGCTATACATCAACGATGATCGGTGTATGCATACTTACTTACGTTGATAATATTTGATATTATGTGTCGATGAGATTTGATGTGCAGGATTGTCATGAATGAATAGCTTGGGGTTTTATATGAGATGAGAGTTTTCTTTACATTCATGTAAAATCAAATTGTATGTAATATTCTTTTATTTGGGGCACTTCCGGGTTGAGGTTGATGTCACCAGTGTTGTATATTATTTACTTTTCCGCATTAGGATAGACCCAAGGAGGAGAGCCCAAGTGACCGGGTTTTAGGGTTCAGTGGGAGGCCATCTCGAGGAGTCGAGACCGGGTCTCCTAAACTCCAGAATTGGTAAGGTCACTTGCCGCTCTCGTAGGGGTCTAGGGGTGTGGGCTTGGCTATTCATCGCGACCGTGGAATCCGTATTTTTATTGCTGGCTAAATACAAAATACGGACCTCATATATATCCTATATGATATGGGCGAAAAACCCTACAAAATCGATAAGCGTACAAAACAAATGGTGCATCGTACATATAAAACATCAGGAAAATGGATCTTACCGAACCCTGCGTAGCTCGTTGCCTCATGCGCATTTCTTCTTGATACGAATCAAGTGACGCTTTGATGGCTTCTTCGGTGGACATCGCTGCGAAAGAAGGAAAAACGATTAGATACGTAATATCGTTTAAAAAATACTTGAAGAAAAGCAAAAGAACTATACCGGTTGCCGTAAGTGCCCGTGCCCTCTCTGCTTCTTCCGCAGCAAGTTGTACAGAGGCGGATGACACCACCTGAAGGTCAACATCGTCATCCTCTACCAATGATTCTACAACGGCAGCCGCAAAGTCAATAGCCTCCGCAGCGGATGACTCTGGGAAGATAACATCAACATTTGTCTCATATTCAGAAATGCTTTGGGTCGGGGAAGCTTGGGTCTTCGGACCAGATATAGGGCTGGCCATGAAAGAAATCTTTCGCCTCTTATGGGAGCCAGTGGCAACAGGAAGGACCCCCTTCTTGCTTAACGGTACCCTCGACCGACCCTTCTCGACTTCCGAATTGGACGGTAAGTCACCCGCAACGTCATCCCCACCATATGACCTCACTTCCGTTGCAAGAACATAATCATCAATAGGCGAAACACCTCCGGTATGATATGACCTGCCGGAAGGTCCAGAAGCAATCAGAGATGGAGCTCACATTTTACCAGCGGCCACTCTTCTCCAGGTGCCAGGAACAAGTTCTGTCTGGACACTCCCGAAAGCTCGAGTTGCCCTGAGTTCCCGGACAGCAGGAGAAACTGCCGGTGTCCCTTCCTGAGACAGGGAAGGAAGAATGACTGACCTCAATCTCGAGGAAAAACCGGGTCTCGATGCCCTCATAGCACCCCGACGACCAAGGAAGACATGCTTCTCTTGGTCGATGACCCCTGCCAGAGATGATGAATACCACGATCGAAAGGCTAACAATAGTCGAGGGACGCGGTTCGGATCAGGAATCACGAAGCTGGATCCGGTGCCCAACCTCATAAAATGGTGAATGGTGTTTTTCGCCGACTCCCTCGTAAAAACGGGCTCACAACAAAAAGCTTGTAGCGGAACGCCTTGGTCATACCCAAATTTCCGGGAAAAGCGGTAGGGGCGATATGGCCTGTAGGCGACATCGTTAGTCCGTTGGTAGACCAAGAAACCACGGCGGATCGAGTAAAGATAGGCGATGTCCCTATTTGGCAGGCTCAAATCAGCCTTTCTTAACACATCTAGTAAAGGTTGACCGGTATGGTAAGACCTTATGAGCACCCAATCATCGAAATAAATTTTCCTCTGCTCTCGGAGATTAAGGGGTTGAGACATAGCCTGCGGATGTCTCTGTTCGGTTTAAGCCTTACAGCCCCGACGAGTTTCATTACCATGGGAAATGAATAGTGTCAAAAAACATCGGTTGCACACGCTCGCTATTTGCGCCGTTCACATGCAGATGGATCCATGCACCGAAATAGTGCAATGGCATATACACATACTCCTTGCCTGGGTCATCCGAGGTGGCTAGTTCGGTAAGACCATGATATTGAAATGATAACTCGGCGATACCGATGGATAGCCTTGCACCAGAAGCTATGCGATCGATAGGGTAGAAAACGGAGGCCTGCATCAGTCTTGGGTGAACAGAGATTGCGAACCAACTCAGCCACAAGCCAATGAAAGCAATAAAAAAGGATTTCTGGTCAATCCCCGGAGCAGCAACGTCCTGAAACCCATAAGGGGATGCACTAGGACAGAATTCCTCTATCGTTGCGGGATCATTCTCCTGCATGCGTAGGTTGAAAGGATTTCTCATGTCACCGTTCCTATCAATATCGGACCTAAGGACATACAGGTGCACAAACCTAGCAATGAAGGCCTCAAAAGTAACTCTTCCCCTTTAAATGTCTTGTGCATCTCCTCAAAAATGGTTAGCACTTTTCTAAGACCCGGTCATAAGATATCACATTATCACTCGTCAAATCTTCGGTAGCCGGGCCCGCGATAAAGACAAATTCGTCATGGGGAACTACCTCCTCGTAATGCTCACCCGTGATTGGTAGCCCAAATATATCTTGGAATTCCAACAAAGAGATAGATGCATCCCTGTCGGATATCATGAAGGTGCTTATTTGTACGTTCCACTGTTAAGAGAAAGACTTCATCCACCAAGGCCCAGTCTTGGGGTACTCAAACAGTGAAGCATAAATCACTCCATAAATCCCGGTGCGCTCCAGCAAAGTCCTCTCTATCGACAGGATAAACCTAGCCCAATCGACGTAGCCAGCCAAATATCTCGAGATCATACCCACGTTGTAAGGTATTCCCCATGGCCTAACCTCATCTTGGCTCATCCGACATCCCAAAAGATCCCCCAGTGTCGGTGCTATCACTCCTTCCGCAGGCTGTTGCAACCTATTATGAGCTGTCCAGTCCTCCACTTCCACTAAGAAGGCAGTTGACAGAGGCTCAGTGTACTGGAGAGCCCCCAAAGGATCAGAGGGCGCCTTACATTGAAAGCTGACTCGGCCCTGGATTATTTGGTTGTACCATCCAGCCCATAGATGTAGACCTTATTGCGAAGTATCGTAATCCTGTATCATTCGAAAGATCCGCGCAAGTTTTCCTGACACTCTTAACCGAAGTCTGACGGATATGCCATTCTACCTGAAAGGCAAAAGAAAAAGGGTAGCATTAAAACAGCAATTGTGAAGCATCATGAACAGTTTAGGGAGGCATTTGTTCACACCTATTTAATTGCGCACCAGGTGTCAAGAGCGCGCTTGATAAAAAATGGTTCGATTGACTTACGCACCTATATACAAGCGCACATCATGAAATTTGATTCAATCGACTTGCGCACCTATATACAAATGCACATCATGAAATTTAATTCAATCGACTTGTGCACCTATATACAAGCGCACATCATGAAATTGATTCAATCGAGTTGCTCAACTATGTACAAGCGCACATGATAAAATTGGTTCGATCGATTTGTGCACCTATACACATGCGCACATGAAGGCTAATGCAAGACACGTGTATATGCTAACGACGGGCTCTTGCAACAAAAGCAAACTTCAGCGCAAAAATAAAAAAAGAAGTGTGAGTATAAAAGAAGAGTGGCTTTTCATTAATACATCGAAAAGGAGGATTACAGACTAATACTAAAAAGTAAAAGACAAATAAAAGCAAAGGCTGTTATATCGCCCGAAAGTTCAGAGCGGCAATAGATTGACCGAGTTATAAGGATGAGTGAAGTCATAAACAGACTCTAACAAAGACTCGAAAGCCTTATCCTCCATCACTATTCGCGTTTGTTCGCCTCTATCATATGCGAACAAGATCGTCCGCTGTTGGAAGATTACATGCAGAAGGGCGGTTGCACGGTCTCTCAACCCTTTGGAGATAAACCCTATCAGGAAAACTGATTGCACCTTATCTATGGTTTGATCAAGAGCAGGGAGAGGCATTACATCCATAGCCCCAGGAATAGTATTATGGATGGCTTGAAATATCAGCTGGAGTAAGGTGGAATGTCGATGAAGTTTTTCCCACCATGAGCCTCATAACGACGAAGCACATCTTCATACTGAGCGTCAGTAAAAGCCGGCTCGTAAAAGCAGATGTCAGTATGGGAAACAATCTCCCTAATCGTAAAAAGACGGCTAGCCATGACACCTAAAAAAAGACTGGAAAGGTGTCTGTTCACTAAAAGGGTGAACTAAAAATATCCAACTTCCAAATTAAAGGTTGATTAAGGTCAAACTTAAGTGACATCCTTTAAGCAAAAGAAATTTTTAAGGCTTATCTTAAGTTAAGTGTGCAACCAAAAGGGTGCGCAAGATAAGTCAAATGCCCAACCGAAAAGGTGTGCAAGTTAAATCAAAAGCGCAAAATAAAAGGGGATGCACAACTCAAGGTAGAGATGTGCAAATGCACTTACCAAATTAGTAAGGAAGGAAAGTCTTCTAATGGAAAACAAGAGCTTCAGAAAAGTACAACTCTAAAGAGAGTGAAGAAAAAGACACCTATTTATATGGTCTGAAAAGACGGTTTACATTCTGGCATGTCCCAAGACAAAACCAACGAATCATAGTTCAACACTTGTTTGTTGCTACAAAAACACGCGAAGAAACAAGTGCGCGCACATGTTTGATGATAAAGTCATATGACACGAGCGCACATGCAGCAAGTGCGAATATGATAGGATCGCATATGCACGTGCAACGCACTGGCGCAATGTGCACTTAATCAACAACATGTGCAAATACATGTGCATTTCCTGAAAACAGATGTTTATTAAAAAAGAAATAAATCTTGATTAATAAGCAACTAAATTTTTATTTAACAGTAAAATATTATGTTGGTTAAATACCTTAACCAAAAGATATGTGGATCAAAAATCCAACGGTGCGCATGCCGCTCTTAATTGATATAAATTAATTAAATCTTTTTAAATCACTCTAAAATTAGATTGAGATCAAAACAAACTAAACAAACCCTAATTTCTTCTCTCCTCTAAATAGGAGCCTCATATAAAGAAATCAAGGATGGCAAACCCCCCATAAGCTTGAAAAAATTTCAAGTCCTCTCCTTCCTCAAAAAAAATTGCGCAAGGTAGAAATGAAGAGAAAACTTATCATTTTCCATTAAAAAGATTTTTCTTTTAAACAGAAGCCTTTGCTTCTCTTTGAATCTATCGATTTACTATGAAAAGAAATCAAATGATTTTAGGGCTCGTCCTTCATTCTTAAAAAAAGAAGAAAGATGCGCACCAAAAAACAGATGAAAACTAAGGTTTTCACTTCTTTGCAAATATGAGAAGAAGAAAAGAAAATAAAACAGAAACCATGGTTTCATAATGAAAACAAGTGCTTTCTGATAAAAACAAGTGCGCACCCAAATCAGTGCGTGCATAATGGAAAAATTACTACTCTTGGGAAAATAATGCCTCAGGGACGTGCGCGCCACATGATACACATGTGTGCGCACTTAATAAAAATGGCTTCTGAAGGCATGCGCGCCACGTAATACTTACATGTGTGCACTCAACAAAAATGGCCTCTGAAGGCATACGCATCATGTGATGCCCACGTGTGCGCACTTGATGAAAACCGCCTATGAAGACATGCGTATCACGTGATACCCATATGTTCGCACTTGACTAAAACTGCTTATGATGGCATGCGCATCACCTGTGCGCACATGACCTCCAATGTGCAAGCGCCATGTGCAACGCACGCAGACTTACTAAACACATACGCACGTAGATACATATGCACATATATAACTTGAAACCCATAACAGATGTGTCATATGATATACATGTGCACACCCTTTTCAAATGAAATAAACGGGCATGTATGTCACATGTACCTGCGCACTTATACTATAAAACATCATTTAATCACTTAAACAAAGTTTAATTAAATAATGATGCTTCTGTTGATCAAAATATGAATAGAACCAAGTGATCTTAGTCTCAAAGATGACTAAAGGTCCTCAATCCATACTTGTTAAGTTGATCTTAATCCAAAATAAAATTAACGAGCCTTAACTAGATATTCCTGAGTCGATATTAGTCACAAATATAATTAACGATTCTCAGATGACATATATCGAACTAATAGACCCCGTTCATACAAGATATGCGTCCTAAGTTTAGATACCCAAATTTAATATACGATTTAGGACTAATCCACGCCCTACGGGCGACTACATAAACTAGACTCCGTATACAATGCATGAACAACCAAAATAAACAAAATATAACATGACACGAAGTGACCTGCTGAAGCAGGAGAAAGTTGCAAACGCAATGCGATAGCGTAATTAATTGCAAGGGCTTGCGCCTGCAGGGAAGAGCGTTCCCACAATCAAAACACCCTCACAAATGAGAGAGAATCTGATAAAATCTGTTATATTGGTCACATCTATCCAAACCTCCGATATACGGTGCTATAAATCAACTTGGTATCTTTAGAGAAGTGGATGGATATGTTCCACATAATATATGCCCCCAAATTCAGGAAAGAATCCCAGTTCGTCTCTATTTTCGGCGGTAAATGGTGTTTACCACCAGAGACTGGACCGAGATGTCGGGAGGACGTCTAGCCTGAATACGAGGGCATATACAATTTAGAACATATCCATCCACTTCTCCAAAGATGCTAAGTTGATTTATGACACCATATATCGGAGGTTTGGATAAATGCAACCGTTGTAGCGTGACTTATCAGATCCCCCCTCATATATGAGGGGTTTTTTTTTATTGTGGGGACGCTCTTCTATGAAGGTGCAATCCTCTGCAGTTAATTACGCTATCGCATTGTGATAACAACTTTCATCTGCTCCAGATAGATCACTTCGTGGTGTGTTGTGTTTGTTTATATGTGGTTGCCCTTGAATTGTATACGAAGGCTAACATATATCAATGCCCGTAGGGCGTAGATTAGTCAAAATCCGTATATTAGATTTAGGGTTTTTAACTTAGGATGCAGATCTCATATAAATAAGGTCCATCAGTTCACGGGATATTTGGGTTTGATCTAAGGATCGTTAGT
Source organism: Agapanthus africanus (assembly GCA_030015575.1). NCBI lineage: Eukaryota > Viridiplantae > Streptophyta > Magnoliopsida > Asparagales > Amaryllidaceae > Agapanthus > Agapanthus africanus. The sequence goes on from CM057347.1 coordinate 430,473,805, forward strand.
CATATATGAGACTAAGATCGACATAGGAACAATGAGCGTATAGGCTTATCTGATCATTGGATCATATATGAATAGCCTATGGATAGTATACGGTGGTCAATATGGAGACAGTCTGCAGGGCAAAATATATTAGTTTAAGGATATCGCGGTCCATGGGAGATATGGCTGGAATATGGCTTGTCTGTGCTTATGGAATGTATACGGGGGTCAATATAGAGACTAGCCATAGAGCCAAATATATATTAGTTTAACGACATCGCGGTCCAATATTAGTTTAGGGACATTCCGGTCCAACATTTCCATGTACGGGATAAAATATTGGTTTAAGGACGTTTCGGTCCATCTTTTCATCTTGTGCGCACGTGTATATTTTACGTGGCGAAGTGGACGATGGTAACATGAGATGCGCCTAATATTGAGGTGTGATCCAATTTGAAAGCATTTATATTTTCTTGAAAGATATAGATATACATATATGTATAAAGCCAGAGCTCAATATGAGATTCGCATCTATATGGGATGCGTGTCAATGTGAGGTGTGCACATCAATATGGAAGTGCATAAATATAAGGTGTATCAATATGAGGATTAGGACATTTCCTGTCTTGATGAAATTTCATATCTTTCATCAAGTTGGGACGAGGGGTTGTTGGTTGTTGGGATCCGCCACCTCTCTGAAGACGTTGAGAAATTACGAAGTATATCAAAGGTGTAGAAAGATGCACTCTTGAACCAAATCACATATATGAGGAAAAGATCATGTCAGAACTAAGGATCGTTAGTCTTATATGAGACTAAGATAAAAATCATTAGTCGTATATTGGACTAAGATCAATTTGGGTGATCGATCATTAGTCGTATATGAGACTAAGATCAAATGGATGAAAGATCGATAAAAGTTTGTTAGTCGTATATGGGACTAAGATCATCATAGATGAAAGATCTTTAGTCATATATTCGACTAAGATCAGCTTGGATGAACGATCATTAGTCATATATCCGACTAAGACCATCTTGGAAATATGATTGATGATTATTAATCTTGTTTTAGATTAAGATCAACTTAAACATGTGAGCATATGGGCTCAAAGAAGTTTTCACTTCACAGACTTACCCAATTTGGGGCTAAATATTGGATTTCTATGTCACCCAGCAGTGCTAAGCACTTAGTCATTTAGGACAATGGATATAATATCTAAATCATGCTCTCGTGCTCAAATGAATATCACGTGAAGCGCTCAGGTTCTGGCGCTCAAGTGGGTATCATGTGAGGCGCTCAGACTTGGGCGTTGCTATACAAGTGCTAAGCACTTAGTCGTTTAGACTATGAATATAATATCCAAATCATGTACTGGCGCTCAGATGAATATCACATGGGGGCTGCCATATGCATGCAGAGATTAAACTCTGGTATAGAGTTAAATTCTAAAATCTCAAACTTTCCTTTACAGATCTTGTTTATGCAAGAACTAAGTTCTTTTTTATATGGGAACTAAGTTCCAAAGGGTAAAAACCCTATCTTTTCATACGCAATCCCAGTTCTTCAGCATAGTTTGAAGGAACTAAGTTCCTGTAGTATAAACTCTATCTTTTCTTCTCTTTTTCTTTTGTGATGATGGTGGACAGAACAATAATAGTTCTCCTCTGAATCTAAAATGAAGATTAAGACCCCCCAAATGAGAATTAAATTCTCTTTTCCATGAGGGGCGTGTCTTATGGATATTAGATCCAAAGGAAAAACTAAGTTCTTATGAAGGGTTAAACCCTTTTATACATATGATAGGTAAAAGAGATGTTTTCATCTCTGTATTTTCTTTACCTAGAGTTTGAGAGAAGGAAGATCTTCTTCTTCAAAGAGAATTAAATTCTCTGTTTTTTGTGGAAGCTTATGGAGAGCCTTCTATATTTTTACAGAAGTTTCTGGAGGGGTCTCCTTCCTCTGAGATTTAATCTCGTTGCTCCTATTTACAGGAGAAGAGAAAAATCAATATGTTTTGAGAAAATCTCTCATTGAGAGATCATGATTGATTTCATAATCAAATAAATTGATCTTAAAGATAAACTAGTAAATTTTATTCACCGTTAGATTTTTAATCCAAAACCTCTTTGTTTAACAGAGAAGATTTCTTGTTTGTTTTAACAATATTAGGAAGATATTTTCCTAATATAGAATTTAATTCTATCATATAAATATCTTGTTAGGAAGTTCCTAACCATAGAATTTAATTCCATCAGATTATCTTGTTAGGAAGATATTTTTTCTAACATAGAATTTAATTCTATCAAATGATTATCTTATTAGAAAAATATTTTTCTAACCATAGAATTTAATTCTATCAGATGATTTTTTAGGAAGATATTTTCCTAACCAAAGAATTTAATTCTATCAGATGATTATCTTGTTAGGAAGATATTTTCATAACCATAGAATTTAATTCTATCAGATGATTTAATTGGTGATTATTTTATCACCATTGGATTTTAAATCTAAAGATTCCCTATCACAAAAAATCTTTCCATATTAGAAAGATCAGGGAAAATATTTCCCAAATAGAATTTAATTCTATCACATAAAATTTAATTCTATTAGAAACTAGCGCTTCAAATTGGGGCGCTCACATGCTTGTTCACCGCCGAAAGACCAGACCGAGACGTTGGGACATCTGGCCTGAATTTTTAGTGCTATTTGGACTTCTCCATCCACCTCTCCGAAAATACCAAGTTGATTTATGGCACCATATATCGGAGGTTTGGACAGATGCGACCGTTGTAGCAGATTTTATCAGATCCCCCCATTTGTGAGGTGTTTTTTATTGTGGGGACGCTGTTCCCTGCAGGCGCAAGCCCCTATAGTTAATTACGTTACCGCATTGCGATAACCACTTTCTCCTGCTCCGGTAGTTCACTTCATGTCGTGTGTGTTTTTTTTTGTTTAGGTTGCCCGTGGATTGTATACGGAGACTAGTTTATGTCGTCGCCCGTAGGGCGCGGATCAATCCAAATCCGTATACTTTAGATTTGAGTTTGGGTCAAGGATTTGCTTGATGGGGTTTTGAACTTAGGTTTTATATTCCTTCGGTTCAGAAATATTTCTTTTTCTTTAAAAACCGTTAATCTAGTTTGAGATTAAGATCAACTTAAATCTATAGGTGAGCATTTGATCTCAATTTGTTCTTGCTAAGGATGCGTTAGTCTTATTTGAGAGTAAGATCAACTTAACAACATTCTAGGATCATTTTTACTTAAGATCCAACAAAAGAGCATTTGGGCTCAGCTACAAGAAAACTTCAGAGACTTCGCCAATTTGGGCTTAGCCTACTTAATCTCTTTTTTTTTATTCAAAAGTGCTAATCACTTATTTGGGCTCTGTTTGTTCAGCCCTTTTCTTTTGCGTAAAAGTGCTAAGCACTTATTTGAGCTCTGACGCTCACATGTATGTTATGCGAAGCATTCAGTCATGGGCTCGGCCCAATACATGATGAACACTTTAGTCGTTTTGACTAAATGTGAAGTGCTAAGCACTTCTTATGGCGTCCGCGTGAGGTGCACGTATGGTGCTGGGCGCTGCCCAATTAGTGCTAAGCACTCAACCGTTTTGGTTACATATGAAGTGCTAAGCACTTTTTATACGGCGCCCACGTGAGGAGCACGTGCGGCGCAAGGCGCTGCCCAATCAGTGCTAACCACTTAGTTGTCTTCGGCTGTATATGAAGTGATGAGCACTTTTATTCAGGGCCCACGTGTGTTTCATGTGAGGCGCTGGCCTTTTGTTTTGGGCGCCCGCATGTTTTTCACGAGAGGTGCTAGGCGCTGTTAAAAGGGTGCCCACGTGGGAAGCACGTGAGGCGCTAGTCTTTTTATCTCTATAGATTAAATCTATATTAATGGAATTTTGACATTTAAAGATCTCCACGATTTTCATTTTTGAAGATCTAGGACTATGTTTTTCTTTAAGAACTAAGTTCTTTTATAAGTTCTTTTTTCCTTTTGTTTTTCTTTTGGACCTAGTTCTTTTCTGAATCTTCGATTCTCAAGAACAAGATTTTCCCGATGGGAATCAAATTCTCAACTTGTGGAAGACTTATCTTGTGGATCTCTGATCCAGAGAAAGAACTAAGTTCTTTGAGAATGGTTAAACCCTTAAAATAGATAAAATAGATATTTTAATCTCTATGTTTTCTTTACCTCGGTTCTTTTTGAAAGGGAAGTATTCCTCTTTGAGAATTAAATTCTCTGTTGTTTTGAAAGCTTTCTTTATTTTTTTTTCCAGAAGCTTATAGGGGTTTTTTCTATCTGAGACTTGAAGTCTTGGGCTCTTTATATAGTGAAGGCAAATTTGTTAATTAACCTTGAGAAAATCTCTCATTAAGAGATTCCAATTGATTTAATTGGTCACAAAATTGAGTTGGAGAATTTTACCCACCGTTGGATCTTTGATCCAAGGACTTCTGTTCTACAGAATATGTTTTCTTGTTTTTAACAAGATTGGAGAAATATTTTCCTATATACAGAATTTATTCCGTAAAATGGTGGTTTTTAACCACCCTTGGATTTTTAATCCAAGGGTTCTCTGTTTTACAAAGAGCAATCTCTCTTCTCTTTTTTTTGTTTAGAAAGATTGAGAAAATATATTCCTAAAATAGAATTTTATTCTATTATTGGATCATTGATCCAACCGAGAGTATCTTTCTTATTTAGAAAGATTTGGGAGATATTTTCTCCTAATAGAATTTAATTCTATATTTTGATGATTTATCATCTCCACTGGATTTTTGATCCAACGGCTCTGTTTAACAGAGAGTATTCAACCTTTTTATATAGAATTTAATTCTATTGATTTTGATTTGGGCGCTGGCGTTCACGTGTTGTGCACTTGGGCGCCACTTAAGAATTTAATTCTTATGATGGGTACTCCTGTGCTTTGCACATTAGCGTCCGCGTGATTAGCATGTGCGGCGCCATATAAGAATTTAATTCTTACTCAGAAAGCGCTTCTGTGCTTTGCACATAGGCGCCGACGTGAGGAGCACGTGCGACGCCACTATAGGATTTAATCCTAAGGGATTGGTGCTAGAGCCGGCGCCCTCGTGAACGGCACGTGAGGCGCCTCCTGAACAAAATTTAACAGAGCTTAGCTCTCTTTATACTATTTGAATTTTAGGGGAACAAATGCCCCGCATCGTTATTCCTGCGTGGCTCACACGTGGGTGCAACGGTGTCACTTTTTCCACCTTTGGATCTTCTTGGGAGTTGAACCGTACCTTCACATCTTATAAATAGGGCTTTTGGCCCTTGAGGTGACTACCGTTTCATCATCTTCCTTCTTCTTCCTAACTTTGGAGAATTTAATTCTCGTTTCCTAGTGCTTAGATCTTTGTCTCCGAGAACTCTTTTGAACAGAGTACACTCTGCTAGATTTCTTGGTAAGAACTATGAACAAAACTTAGCTCTTAACTCCTTCTAAGCATATATATTTTCTTAGTTTTGGATTTTAAGTCCATTATCAGTTTCGATAGAGCCCCTTTTTTAAAAAAATCGATCTCTCGGAGATCTAAAAAAAACTCTCTTTACAGACCATGAATCTTGATGTTCTCATCCAAGGCTTGAGAATCTTTAATTCTCTTATCTAGGATTTTACCCTACTGTTAATCTTAACACTTGTTCTGGAATTTGATTCCATCCATTAACCCATGAATTCTTTTACCATGGGGATGGTTCTGGAATTTGACCCCACTGTTTAGGGAAATTTAATTCCTTTTCTTCTACAGAGCTTGGCTCTGATTTGGATCTTAAGAACTTTGAGAATCTTATTCCCTTTTTCATTTTTGCATGTTTTATTATTATTTTTATTTTTGGGGTTTTAATCCCTTCTTTTTAATCTATTTTTTTGTTTTAAAGAGCCTGCTTTTTAGGGAATATTGGGAGTTTTTAACTCCACTGTTCAATAGACACTCTTTATTTAATGAGAATCCTTTCGGATTCTCACGATAGGCACATGTTTCATCATTGATGAGCCACCCCCATGATTTTATGGGGCCCACTGTAGTGATTTTAATATACTAATCGCTAGCTCTCAACCCCCTTTTTTTAGATACCATAGCGGGTCATCTGTACGATCTTGAAGAGATTATCTCTTACGAGGAGATTCGCATCCAAGTCCACTACTAGGGCCAAGAGTTTACTGACGCCCAGTGCAATGCGGTGATGCATCGCTTCGATGACTACAACGGTCGATTGCTTCCCCGCCGTTCTGCCCTTTTGAAGATCGTCGTTGGGTGTTCATATCATAATTTTGCATTATTATATTTCCCATTCTTATTCATTTTACAAATAAACAGGTGATTTTGATCCATGTCTGCTACATAGTTGCAGGTTACAGGTTCTCGGAATAAAACAGTGAAAATGATGAAAAGACGATACAAAAGTGAGACTACGACCAACAAATAAAAGAATCTTGATCATGCCTACAGTTCGAGGGACAAATGAAGATCAATAAACAATTTCACAAAGTACAAAGGCAGCGCAAAGATTCAAGACTTCAACATGAAGCGAACGGTAAAAGTCAACAACATTCTGCACTGTGGAAATCTGGAATAAACTAGAAGACAATATGAGAAACCAAGTAAAGAAACCAGAAGCCAAATGCAACAGGAAGCAGCCCAGAAGAATCCAGCAAAAGACACCACTATATGGCCACGGATCCGCGACCAAATAGGGCATTTGGCCGCGGTTCCGCGGCCGTACGGAATCCGTGTCGGTGCATTTTTGACGGTGGCGGCGGTGCGTTGATTAGGCTTCTCAGGGTAGTTTTGTAAATGTAGATAAGGATCAGATGTAACCCTAGGGTTTCTATAATCTATAAATAGGAACCCTACAACTCTTTTTGGAGCATGCCTCTTCCTATGCCTCTTTTTATTGATAAAAATTAAGAATTCATTGTAATGTTTTGAAGAGTATATCGAATAAAAGTAAGTAGTTTCTTTTACCTTGCCCTAGTTCTTAATTTCTTTTCTGCCGTAGTTTAGGAATTTATTTATCTGCCCTAGTTAGATTCTATTTATCTGCCGTAGTTTAGATCATTAGTCTTTTAAAACCAATCATAAAAAAATGTCTTTTATTATCAAATCCCTATTGAGTGAGTAGTTCCTCACATGTTAGGGTTACGAATAGGAAAAGTTTGAGAGATGAAGATCTCTTACCCTTTTCTTGCTCATCGCATATTTTTTTATAGGACTCCATGCGTACATACACACACCGCTCACTACAGCACCCTATCCCACGAGATAGCGGTGATACCGTAGTTTAAAAGACCGGTTGTATATATTTTCCATGGAGGTTAGGGTAAGAATTAAGAGAGGACGGACAAGAACCTAAAGGAAGAAACATAGTTTCTTTCCAATCGTGCTAATCCCCTTTATTAATTATTACCATAACACCTAAATAAATCTAAATTAGGGCATTGAAAGCGGTGAGAATTATTAAATTTCCAAACTTAACCTAAAGCTAACCCTTGCAAGATTTTAATCCTAGTCTAAATCAACCTTAGTTTTTAGTGATAATCAATCCAACACCAATTGGAATTAACTCGTTAGAACAAATAGAAAATATACAAAATCCCTGTGGACCGACCCGTACTCACCGGCTAGCTACCAAGCGACGCCGTTCTTGATTACAACAACAACAACTGAGCCTTTTATCCCAAGCATATGGGGTAGGCTACATGAACCAACATGAGAATCACGTCGGGTCCCGCACATAAATCCTCTGTCTCCACTCACTTCTATCGAACAATATACTTTCATTGAGTCCTTTGGCAACCATATCATTTCGTATCACCTCCATCCATGTTTTCTTCGGTCTCCCTTTTGCCCTTTTGACATTTCCCATATCGAGAGTATCTATTCGTCGAAACGGTGCTTCCATAGGTCTGCGTCGCACATGACCAAACCATCTTAGCCGGTTTTCCCGCATCTTCTCCTCCACTGGTGCTACACCAACTTTTGCACGAATATCCTCATTTCGCACCTTATCTTTTCTAGTGTTACCACACATCCAACGAAGCATGCGCATCTCCGCTACGTGCATCTTCTGTGTATGATGCTTCTTAGGAGCCCAGCATTCTGTACCATATAATAAGGCAGGCCGAATAGCGCTCCGATAAAACTTCCCTTTCAATTTTAACGAAAAGTTACGATCACACAAAATCCCTGTTGCACTCCTCCATTTCAACCAACCTGCTTGGATCCTTTGATTAACATCACTATCGATCTCCCCATTCTTTTGGATGATGGAACCTAGATATCTAAACTGGTCGCTCGGTGATATCTCCTGCCCTTCCAACGTTATACCAATATGGTTTTGACTTCTCTGGCTACTAAATTTGCAGTGCATATATGCTGTCTTGGACCTGCTCAATCTGAATCCCTGAGATTCCAATGTTTGCCTCCATAATTCCAATTTGGCATTAACCCCTGCTTTCGTCTCATTTACTAGAACAATATCATCAGCGAATAGCATACACCAAGGGACCTCATCTTGGATAGTTCTAGTAAGCTCATCCATCACGATGGTAAACAAGAATGGACTTAATGCAGATCCTTGATGTAAACCAATAGTAATCGGAAAATCACTTGTTAAGCCGCCGCAAGTTCTGACATTTGCCACTACTCCGTCGTACATATCCTTGATTATGTCAATATACTTGATGGGGACCCCCTTCTTCATCATTGTCCCCCATAATACCTCTCTAGGTACCTTGTCATACGCTTTTTCTAAATCAATAAATATCATATGCAAATCTCTTCTCCTCTCTCGAAAGCGCTCGACAAGTTAACGAAGCAAATGAATCGCCTCTGTCGTCGATCGTCCAGGCATGAACCCAAATTGGTTCTCTGTTATCTTAATATCCTTCCTTAGTCTGTGTTCAATCACTCTCTCCCAAAGTTTCATGGTGTGACACATCAGTTTTATTCCACGGTAGTTTGAGCAACTTTGAATGTCACCCTTATTCTTGTAGATAGGTACAAGAATACTTTTCCTCCATTCATTTGGCATCTTTTTTGTCTGCCAAATCTTATTAAACAGATCTGTCAGCCATTTAACGCCTATTTCTCCTAAGCATCTCCAAATCTCGATAGGAATCCCGTCAGGACCAACCGCTTTTCTTAAACCCATTCTGTTCAAAGCTTCTTTAACCTCAGGAAGTCTTATTTTACGCATGAAATCACGATTTATATCTTGAGATTGAATGACAAGTCCATCCAAATTCTTAGTAAAGCTCTCATTGAACAATTTGTCAAAATAATCTCTCCATCTTTCCTTGATATCCTCATCTCGAACTAAAACCATCTTATTTTCATTTTTGACACACTTGACCGCACATAAGTCTCTAGTCTTCCTTTCCCGCATTCGAGCAATCCGGTATATATCATTTGCAGCCTCTTTAGTGTCTAATTTCTCGTACACCTCCTTGTAGACCTTAGATTTAGCTTCCCGAACAGCTTTCTTAACTTCCTTTTTAGCCATTTTGTACTTCTCAAATCTCTCCACATCTCTACTTTTCTTCAAATCTTTATAAGAATCCCTTTTAATTTTAATAGCAGCCTTTACATCTTCATTCCACCATGATATGTCCTTAGATGGTGGAGCATCACCTCTCGACTCACCAAGTAGATCTATAGCTACTTTCTTGATACAACTAGCCATTTTGTTCCATGTTTTGTCTGGATCGTCTTCCGACTGCCAATCCGCTTCTTGTACTACACGATCTATAAAAGTCTTCTGGTTACCTTCTTTCAATCGCCACCATTTAATTTTAGGCTCTACCTTACGTCTAATCTTCCTAGGTTCTCTTCTAAATCGAAAATCTAGAACTAAAAGTCTATGTTGAGTGGTTACACTCTCACCTGGCACTACCTTACAGTCGATGCAACAACCTCTATCTATTCTTCTCGTCAGAAAAAAGTCTATTTGACTAGCACTTGATCCGCTCCTAAAAGTGATAAGGTGGGACTCTCTTTTCCTAAACCAGGTGTTTGCTAAGATCAAGTCATAAGATAAAGCAAAATCTAGAATCGAGTCACCTACTTCATTTCTTTGTCCGAAACCAAAACCTCCATGGATAGTATCAAACCCACTACGACTAGTACCTACATGTCCATTAAGATCACCACCAATAAATAACTTCTCTCCACTAGGTATACTTTGCACCACCTCGTCTAAATCCTCCCAGAATAGACGCTTACTGGCGTCATCAAGACCTATCAGTGGTGCATAAGCACTAATAACATTAAGGATCTATCCACCTAGAATAAGCTTAACCAGTAAAATTCTATCACCTTTTCTCCTAATCTCAACTACATCCTCAAGCAACCGTCTATCTATGTAACACCCGAGCCCAATAATACTATTTCTGTTACTGGTTGAGTGTTTGGCATTGCTCATTTCATTTATCTTACTTGTTTGGTTCTTATTGCATAATTTTCCCGGCAAAGTCATTTCTACATATAACAAATTTTAGCATCTAAAATAAAATTGAAAATATTCATCTTGGCCTACTTGACACCCTTAGCCTCGTGGTAGCGTCCGTGCATTGTGTTCTCGTCCCGTTCAGTAAAACGGGCAAGTTTGGATGGCTACGTGCACGCACGTGTGTCCGTTTTGAGAGTATGCTTTTTAATCATGAAACATTTCATTTTAAAATTTGGAACCCGCTTAAAATCCTATTATTTGAATTTCGAATTTTTGGACCCAACCCGGGCGCAATTTGAAAATGTTTCATTTGGCGCCAAAATCCCAAATTTTTAATATTATTAAAACCTTCGCATATATTTTTCTAACTAATCTGATATCTTACTGTTCATTACCTATCTTTTAAATCTTTAAGTTAACCATATAATATTTTTACAATCTCTTATATCCTTCTCAATTTATTCTCTCAGCCAATCGCCACCTCCCCTTTAACCCCGTGGTCCCCACTTTCTCTCTCTCCACTTTCTCTCTCTCTCTACCCCTTATATATTCTCTCGTACTTCTCTTTATCATTTTTCTCTTCTTGCTTCATGTCTCGTTTCTCATTTCTTTTAATTGTTCTTTTGTTACCGGAATTCCGTCGTGCCGGTGACGTTTCTCGACGTTCCAGCGAGATACCCCGACCCGTGTGGTTCCTTTGTTCGTCGTTTGGGTTCATTCCGTGAACCGTGCGCCGTCGCGAGTTTTCCCCGCCGACGGTTAACGTTTCGTTTTCCCGATTCGCGACCCATCGAGGCAAGTTAATCTTGCTACATGCTATATACTTTTATAATCTTCATTTTATAATATTATACATTTGAAAATCTTATAGTTTACATATGAAATGTCGTTGAAAAATCGGATATGACAAATCTGAAATTTACTGTACACCTTATCTTATAAAATTCATTATAAATCATAGAAAAATCATTAGGATACGTTCTTTAGTTCGTTACGAAGCTAATTCAGAATACTATAACTCTATGAAATATTTACTTGCAAAATAAATTGTTTAATTAACGTAAAATGCAAATGAACACGTCTCTAAACTGCTGTCCAGGGAAATTCCAGCAGCAAACTTTCAACTTTGAATATTCATAACTTTTTGTAGGGATAACCTGAGATGCTTATACTTATAAAACTGAAAACCTTATTGAATTATCTTTGTTTTGGTATAAGATACGTCCCTTTTGGAGAACGTTTGTTATTTTTAAGCTATTTTACAAATTAGGGTGACGCTGAATTTCTGAACGGAACCTTCTTGTGCATGGTTAATCAATACAGCTTTTATAGTTACTAATCGCTTTGAATATGCTATCCATATTAATATTATTATATAAATATTTATATCACATATTGCTTAGTTGTACATCCCACACTACCATTTTATAGTTTTATAACTCTTCGGATACCCGTTTGCATCCATCGCATTTAAGATAAATATAATTGCATCCATAGATCACATTACTACATAATAATGTGATATTAATACTCCATGTTTAATAAATTGCATCCTAATTAATATTGGAACTATAAATGTAACCCTAATCAATAACTGTGCATCCATATCCTTGAAATTATATCTATTTGCCTATCATATTACATGTTCCGGTTTATTGTTCTAATAGTACTCATGCTTGTTTATTTATACACATGTTTATGATAGTTTGATTATGAGCACCCACATGACATCTTGTGCTTCCTGACATGACCTGTTACACTTCCTACTTGACATGATATGGTACCGTACACTCTTGACATGACATGACACCTTTATACATTACCTGACCTGTTACCTGATCTCATGCCTAATGCCGACAAACCCGACCATCCCTGCTGTCTATCCAGACAGACCTACTCTTACCGGATTTTGTGTTGGCATTAGTCCTTGACTACTGAATACCTGACCTGACATACATAGCTTGGGGGTATGGGGAAATCAAAGGTGAAACCGACTTGTAACTCAACAGTTCGATACTTGTTCTGATCAGTCTTACGGGCTTGGCCAGCTCCGGAGTGATGATGCTGACATCACTCATCTATCCTACTACCTTTTACTGCTTAGCGGCACGTCTCGGATTCAGCCCCGAGGATCATGACCGTAGTCCCGGGCACGCACGGGATACTATTGAGTTACATCGACGATTCATCAATTGGTTTCAAAGACTATAGAGTAGAAAACCTGATAGGACAGTTTAGTCACTACTGCACATTACCCTGTTTATTACTTCTTGTTGTTGCTTTATTCATGTTCATGCTTGCATTGTTTATTACCATGTTTATGCTATAAACTTGATATCATGACGCGCTGACGTCTGGGTTTTGCATGGCCCAGATTCCGTACCTTTGTCGTCGACTGAGCAGGAGTACTTCAGCCAGCAGGCTGAACTGTGAGTTCTTTAGAGTTTAGTTTATTTATGTCATTTCATTTCCGGATGTGAGCCCGCATTATGGGACATACTGTTTATTCATTGTATTGGATCATTAGCTTCCGCACTTATTGTTTATTGATTCTTGTTATTATGGATTTGGACATGTATTAGATTAGCTTATTATCTTGTTCTTGATATCTTTACAACCGTAATGTGACTGTGGATGGATACTTCCTACCCACAGGTAGCATGGTTGGCTATGTCACGTGCCCAAATCTTGCGTACTCTGGGAAGCGGGGCGTGACATGGTTTTATGGTATCAGAGCCATAGGTTAATTGGGTTGATTCTTTGTAGTTGGGTATTGCACCCGATACACGAATCAGGATACCCGTGATTAGGAAACATGTCCAGCCACCTTGACCGTTTTACCCTCCTTAAATCCTTCTTCCGGATCATGTCGACATGCAAACTTACTTTGCATTGTCAATTCGAAAACCTAACTTCTTGTTATCTCTAGGACTTAAGCGACTTGGGTGGAGTTAAAGTAATTGCGGCTATGATACCGCGGCATAGCTACAATGCGGTACTCTATTTAAGTATCTTGGAGTTCTAGCCTTGATCCACATTCAGAATCTATCATCATGCTAATGTTGGGTGTTTTGAGTTCAGGATTATGACAGGTAAGAAGTTGAAGACGTACCAGAGGCGTGTGAACGAAGCCGCCATGCTTGGAGTGATAAGAGAAATGCTGGAAATCAAGGAAACAGACCGAGCTGATCCAGCAGCAAGCGGACTTGTTTCAGGAAGGTTTGCAGATCGTTCAGCAATCTATAAACGATGTTGGAACTAGACCAGTTGACCGAGTAAGGACCGTAGCAGATTTCAGACTTTTAGATCCGTCTACTTTCACTTTTCTGGAGGAGCCGTTGCCAGCCGAGCAGTGGCTAGTAGACACGGAGAATTTACTGATTGCGGCACAGATCCCAGACGACAAGAGAGTTGATGTGGTGCGCATTCAGTTGGTGGATTACGCCCGAGAGTGGTGGCTGGTGGAGGAGACCCGCTTGTCCAAGCCAATCAGTTGGGCGGATTTCTCTAAAAGTTTCTTGGAAAAGTTCTTCCCGCGGACTGCACGGGAGGAAATGGAGGAGAAATTTATCGGACTAAGGCAGAATGGAGCAACCGTGGACGTGCATGCAGCGGAGTGGACGAGACTCAGTAGTCTCGCTGGACCTTTCGCGGCCAACGATGCAGACAGCAGTTGCGGTAAGGAAGCAGTTCTGTCGGGCCGATCGAGTTTAGAGCTAGGCCGACGAACAATGTTCTTGCGGCTATGGTAGTGGATAGTAATGAAGAGCCGGCAGTTGTCCGCGACTTTATGGATGTATTTGCAGATATTTCGGGCTTACCGCCGAAGCGAGATGTGGAGTTTGCGATTGACCTTATTCCTGGTGCAGCGCCAGTATCAAAATCTTATTATCCGATGGCACCGGTGGAATTGGAAGAAGTTAAGAAACAAGTGGGTGAATTACTCGAGAAGGGATGGATTCGAAGCAGCAACTCGCCTTGGGGAGCTCCAGTCCTTTTAGTAAAGAAGAAGGATGGCACGAGAAGGATGTGCATTGATTATCAAGAATTGAACCGGGTGACTATTAAGAACAAATACCCGATCCCTCGCATTGGAGAACTTTTTGAGCAGCTTAGTGGCGCGAGGGTATTCTCGAAATTGGACCTGCGATCAGGATATCATCAAGTCCGGGTGAAAGCAGAAGACATTTGCAAGACGGCGTTTCGGACTCGGTATGGGCATTTCGAGTATTTAGTGATGCCCTTCGGAATGACTAATGCGCCGGCAATATTCATGGATTTGATGAACAGGATCTTTTCACCGTTCTTGGACCAGTTTATTGTGGTATTTATTGACGATATTCTGGTATACTCGAAGAGTCCGGAGGAGCATGCTGAGCATTTAAGGATCGCACTGCAGACGCTGAGACAAGAGAAGTTATTTGCGAAGATGAGTAAGTGTGAATTCTGGCTGGAAGAAGTGAAGTTTCTGGGGCATGTTGTGTCGGGCAATGGAATCGCCGTTGATCCCGAGAAGATTACAGCAGTTCGAGATTGGCCTATTCCAAAGATGTTGCGGAGATAAGAAGTGTTCTTGGACTCGCCGGTTACTACAGAAGATTTGTGGAGAACTTCACTCGTTTAGCTGAGCCGTTAACCAAGCTTACGCGTAAGGAGGTACCGTTTGTTTGGACGGATGGATGTGCATTGGCCTTCGAGACGTTGAAGCAGAAGTTGATAACCGCCCCGATCCTGACCGTACCGGATAATTCAGGAGGACTGGTGATTCATAGCGACGCATCTGGAAAGGGATTGGGATGTGTTTTGATGCAGAATGGGAAAGTCGTCGCTTACGCATCGAGACAACTGAAGACTCATGAGAAGAACTATCCGACTCATGACTTAGAGCTTGCAGCCGTGATCTTCGCCCTGAAGGTTTTGGAGACACTACCTTTTGGGCGAGAGAGTTGAAGTCTTTACGGATCACAAGAGTTTGAATTATGTGTTCACTCAGAAGGAGTTGAACATGAGGCAACGCAGATGGTTGGAGCTGATGGCCGACTATGACCTTGATCTTAAGTACCATCCGGGAAAAGTTAACGTCGTGCCAGATGCGCTGAGTCGGTTACCAGCAATTCAGATATTGACTGCACAGAGAGAGATCGTTGCGGATTTTCGGAGATTTGACTTGGAAGTTGTGCTACCCCATGCTACAGGACAGTTGATGCAGTTGCAAGTACAGTCGTCCTTAGTTGAGAAGATTAAAGCGACACAATCGCAGGATCCTAGACTGCAAAAGTTTCGAGAACAGGTTGGAGCCGGACTACGAACCGATTTACTGATCCATGAAGATGGTTCGTTGAGATATGGTAGCCGTGTGTTTGTGCCAAAAGGAGATGTGCGTGAAGAGCTTATGAAGGAGGCACACAGTTCAGCGTACTCTGTACATCCAGGAGGGACAAAGATGTACCGAGATATTCGACAGCACTTTTAGTGGGAAGGTATGAAACGGGAAATTGCTCGCTTCGTGGCTAAGTGCTTGGTGTGTCAGCAAGTCAAGGCTGAACACCAAAGGGTTGCTGGTTTATTGCAACCACTTCCGATTCCTCAGTGGAAGTGGGAACATATAACCATGGATTTCGTGACGGCTTGCCGCGGAGTCCAAAGGACAACAATGCCGTATGGGTGATTGTCGATCGTTTGACCACAGCAGCTCACTTTATTCCTTTTCGGGTTGGTCAATCGACAGAGACTTTGGCAGAGCGATACATGCAGGAGATTGTCAGATTGCATGGAGTGCCGGTAAGCATCGTGTCCGATCGGGACACTCGGTTCTTGTCGCACTTTTGGAGGAGTTTACAAGAAAGTTTGGGGACTCGATTGAAGCTCAGCACAGCTTATCATCCTCAAACTGATGGACAATCAGAGAGAACGATCCAGACCCTTGAGGATATGTTGAGGGCTTGCATGTTGGACTTCAAAGGTTCTTGGGAAGATCATCTACACCTGGTGGAGTTTTCGTACAACAATAGCTTCCAAGCGACTATTCAGATGGCTCCGTTTGAAGCGTTGTATGGTCGTAAATGCCGTTCGCCTGTTTGTTGGGATGATGTGGGTGAACGAAGGTTACTAGGGCCAGATTTGGTGGTACAGACAGTTGATAAGGTGAATACAATCAGAAAGCATATGAAGGCAGCTCAAGACAGACAGAAAAGTTAGGCCGACACGTCAAGAAGACCTCTAGAGTTCGCCGTGGGTGATTTGGTATTCCTGAAGATATCACCGACTAGAGGGGTGATTCGCTTTGGCAGTCGGGGAAAGCTTAGTCCTCGATTCGTTGGACCCTTCGAAATATTGGAGCGTGTTGGAGAGGTAGCGTACCGGTTGGCGTTACTGCAGTCATTGGCAGGAGTGCACAATGTGTTTCACGTATCTCAACTCCATAAGTATGTTCGAGATGAAACACACGTTTTGGATCATTCGGAGCTAACAGTACGAGAAGACTTGACTTTTGAGGAGCGACCAATTGAAATCAAGGATCGAAGAGAAAAGGTTCTTAAGAACAAGGTTATCCCCCTTGTGCTAGTCTCTTGGGGTAATCGATCGCATGGAGAATCCACTTGGGAGCGAGAAGACGAGATCCGGCAGAAGTTTCCTCACCTTTTCCTGTAGTTATCTATCTTGAATTCTTGGAATTTCGAGGACGAAATTCTTTTTGTAGTTGGGTATGATGTAACACCCGAGCCCAATAATACTATTTCTGTTACTGGTTGAGTGTTTGGCATTGCTCATTTCATTTATCTTACTTGTTTGGTTCTTATTGCATAATTTTCCCGGCAAAGTCATTTCTACATATAACAAATTTTAGCATCTAAAATAAAATTGAAAATATTCATCTTGGCCTACTTGACACCCTTAGCCTCGTGGTAGCGTCCGTGCATTGTGTTCTCGTCCCGTTCAGTAAAACGGGCAAGTTTGGATGGCTACGTGCACGCACGTGTGTCCGTTTTGAGAGTATGCTTTTTAATCATGAAACATTTCATTTTAAAATTTGGAACCCGCTTAAAATCCTATTATTTGAATTTCGAATTTTTGGACCCAACCCGGGCGCAATTTGAAAATGTTTCATTTGGCGCCAAAATCCCAAATTTTTAATATTATTAAAACCTTCGCATATATTTTTCTAACTAATCTGATATCTTACTGTTCATTACCTATCTTTTAAATCTTTAAGTTAACCATATAATATTTTTACAATCTCTTATATCCTTCTCAATTTATTCTCTCAGCCAATCGCAACCTCCCCTTTAACCCCGTGGTCCCCACTTTCTCTCTCTCCACTTTCTCTCTCTCTCTACCCCTTATATATTCTCTCGTACTTCTCTTTATCATTTTTCTCTTCTTGCTTCATGTCTCGTTTCTCATTTCTTTTAATTGTTCTTTTGTTACCGGAATTCCGTCGTGCCGGTGACGTTTCTCGACGTTCCAGCGAGATACCCCGACCCGTGTGGTTCCTTTGTTCGTCGTTTGGGTTCATTCCGTGAACCGTGCGCCGTCGCGAGTTTTCCCCGCCGACGGTTAACGTTTCGTTTTCCCGATTCGCGACCCATCGAGGCAAGTTAATCTTGCTACATGCTATATACTTTTATAATCTTCATTTTATAATATTATACATTTGAAAATCTTATAGTTTACATATGAAATGTCGTTGAAAAATCGGATATGACAAATCTGAAATTTACTGTACACCTTATCTTATAAAATTCATTATAAATCATAGAAAAATCATTAGGATACGTTCTTTAGTTCGTTACGAAGCTAATTCAGAATACTATAACTCTATGAAATATTTACTTGCAAAATAAATTGTTTAATTAACGTAAAATGCAAATGAACACGTCTCTAAACTGCTGTCCAGGGAAATTCCAGCAGCAAACTTTCAACTTTGAATATTCATAACTTTTTGTAGGGATAACCTGAGATGCTTATACTTATAAAACTGAAAACCTTATTGAATTATCTTTGTTTTGGTATAAGATACGTCCCTTTTGGAGAACGTTTGTTATTTTTAAGCTATTTTACAAATTAGGGTGACGCTGAATTTCTGAACGGAACCTTCTTGTGCATGGTTAATCAATACAGCTTTTATAGTTACTAATCGCTTTGAATATGCTATCCATATTAATATTATTATATAAATATTTATATCACATATTGCTTAGTTGTACATCCCACACTACCATTTTATAGTTTTATAACTCTTCGGATACCCGTTTGCATCCATCGCATTTAAGATAAATATAATTGCATCCATAGATCACATTACTACATAATAATGTGATATTAATACTCCATGTTTAATAAATTGCATCCTAATTAATATTGGAACTATAAATGTAACCCTAATCAATAACTGTGCATCCATATCCTTGAAATTATATCTATTTGCCTATCATATTACATGTTCCGGTTTATTGTTCTAATAGTACTCATGCTTGTTTATTTATACACATGTTTATGATAGTTTGATTATGAGCACCCACATGACATCTTGTGCTTCCTGACATGACCTGTTACACTTCCTACTTGACATGATATGGTACCGTACACTCTTGACATGACATGACACCTTTATACATTACCTGACCTGTTACCTGATCTCATGCCTAATGCCGACAAACCCGACCATCCCTGCTGTCTATCCAGACAGACCTACTCTTACCGGATTTTGTGTTGGCATTAGTCCTTGACTACTGAATACCTGACCTGACATACATAGCTTGGGGGTATGGGGAAATCAAAGGTGAAACCGACTTGTAACTCAACAGTTCGATACTTGTTCTGATCAGTCTTACGGGCTTGGCCAGCTCCGGAGTGATGATGCTGACATCACTCATCTATCCTACTACCTTTTACTGCTTAGCGGCACGTCTCGGATTCAGCCCCGAGGATCATGACCGTAGTCCCGGGCACGCACGGGATACTATTGAGTTACATCGACGATTCATCAATTGGTTTCAAAGACTATAGAGTAGAAAACCTGATAGGACAGTTTAGTCACTACTGCACATTACCCTGTTTATTACTTCTTGTTGTTGCTTTATTCATGTTCATGCTTGCATTGTTTATTACCATGTTTATGCTATAAACTTGATATCATGACGCGCTGACGTCTGGGTTTTGCATGGCCCAGATTCCGTACCTTTGTCGTCGACTGAGCAGGAGTACTTCAGCCAGCAGGCTGAACTGTGAGTTCTTTAGAGTTTAGTTTATTTATGTCATTTCATTTCCGGATGTGAGCCCGCATTATGGGACATACTGTTTATTCATTGTATTGGATCATTAGCTTCCGCACTTATTGTTTATTGATTCTTGTTATTATGGATTTGGACATGTATTAGATTAGCTTATTATCTTGTTCTTGATATCTTTACAACCGTAATGTGACTGTGGATGGATACTTCCTACCCACAGGTAGCATGGTTGGCTATGTCACGTGCCCAAATCTTGCGTACTCTGGGAAGCGGGGCGTGACAATCTATGATTATGCCTACCCCATTACGATTTTTATCTCTACCCGTATACCAAAGCTTATAACCCCAAGGCTCTATGACTCTACTCTTTTCACCTACCCACTTAGTTTCTTGCAAACACATAATACCAACTCTCCTCCTAATCATCACCTCCACTAATTCTATTAGTCTACCCGTAAGGGAACCTATGTTCCAGGAAGCTAGACGGATCCTATGAAACCCTTGCTTATTTGTCACTACACCCGGGGTCCGATGTAGCGTGCCGTCTCTGGATGACGACCCTTGCTTATTTGTCACTACACCCGGGGTCCGATGTAGCGCGCCGTCTGTAGACGACGACCCTTGCTTATTTGTCACTACACCCGGGGTCCGTCTGTAGACGACGCCGTTCTTGATTGCGGTGAAAATTCTTTGATTCCTCTTTTGAAAGCGCACCCACGCATAAAACATCAAACAATCAAATGGCGCCGTTGCCGGGGATGGCATAGTTATTTTCTTTTTGTAATTTTGGGTTAATATAAAAATTATAAAATTCATAAAAACTGAAAAATAAAAATTATAAAAAAAAATTTATCATCTTGTTATTCTTTGAAAGGTTTTCTTTTGAATTGTGCAGGATCGACGTACGGATTAAGATCTGAAAAATTCCAGTGAGCAAACAGAAAACATCAGATCTGAACAGACAGGGGAAAATCACAACAGAGAAACAGAAGAATTTTGGAGATCTGAACCGCCAAGTTAACCGCGGAACCACGGTCAAAAGTAAGGTTCATCGGCGGATCCGCGGCCTGGTGGTGACGTCATCATTTGAAAAAGACTCTGTAAGCATCTTTTCTTCTTTTGGACCTCCTCATATCCTCTGAAATATTTTCCTGCAGGGTTCTTTGCGCAAAAATTTCTCTCCCTTCTCCAATAACTTGATCTTGTGCAGGATTCTTTGCGCCGCAATAAAAAATAAAAAAAAATTGGCAAGTGTTTGATTGTGTTTACTGCTTTGCATCTTTAAAAATTGACTTTAAGAGGCTTTTACACCAATCCAGATTAAGTGGGGATTTCATTACCCTTCCTAGGACCCCAAAAATCACAAAAAAGCATATTGCATAAACCATCGAGTTAAATTAAAAAAGATTAGACTCAGCCTTAAGGACTGTCGCGCTCAATAGGACAAAGGAATAGTTGTAGGCATTGATCGTTTATTTAAACCAGATTTTGTGGTGCCTAAGCTAGACAAGTGGGGAAAGGTAACTTTAAAAGGCCTGTTTCACGGTCATTCGTGAGCGGATCCCTCCTTTCTCTACTTGTGCTTACCTGTCCACAAATGGCGGTGAAGAGGCGATTTGAGGTCCTCACAACTTACCCTTTGGAACAGTTAAGAGCAGTCTAGTTGACCTAGGTGACCCTAGATCTAGGCTTGATTGTGCATATAGTGATTGCTTGAACGTGTGTCTAGCCTCTTATAAAAATCTTTTTGCAAAAATCTCCTTATATAAAGAAAAACACAAAACAGAATTTTTTTTTTCAAAAAACTTGCCAATTTTGTCGCTAGAAACCCATTGCACCCCACTTGCACCCACATTCTTTTTCTTCTCCTTTCTTACATCATGGGTACCCTACCTCGCAAAACTCTTGCCGAACTTTGGTACCCTCATCCAAACATTGCTTCCTACGTGAATTGTTTTAGTCAAATTACGGATGACCCCTCCATACCCAAAATTTCTTTGAAAGATCGAATAGATGCGTCTAGGAGAAACAGTTCGACTCCGCAATCCACTTTGTATCAACCATTTCAACCTTCACCACCTTTTTACGTTGATACTCCTTTTTCGAGTCCTGTTGTAACTCCGAAACCCATGTCTATTGCTGAACATATTAAACAATCTCGTAACCGATCTTTCATACCTTTCAACACTTTCAGTTCTTGGGATCAACAAGTCCATTCACCTTTTTATCCAAATGTTGATCCTACTCCTGTCCAACCATTCAATTCCTATCAGTCCTACCCGACTTTCGCACTTTCCCTAGACATTGCTTCTACACAGCCATTTGGGAGTTTCCAGAATCCAAACAACTTTGAATCTTTTACTGAAACCCCTTCACAACCCATGTCTAGTCTGGAACAGTCGTTGGAAGCTTATATTGTAGAGACAAACCAACAGATGAGGAATTTGGATGCGTCCATTGCCGCCCTTATGCAACCTAGTGACCCGGTAGATAGTTTCCAACTAGCTCCAAAATTTCCAATGTATGATGAGGCGGTTGGACAGATTGAGAATTTAAGTGGAGAAAGTGTGCTTTGCATCCTTCCAAATAAAACCTACCCATCACCAATTGAATCCCACAACTCCGGTTTTGAATGTCTATCAAGTGTCCCAAATGATTCACCAGTTGAAAATAAAACGTTTAATGAGTTGTGCGACTTTGTAGTGCTTGATTTGCCAGATTGTGAAGGGTCCCTTTCGAGTGAAACCATCACCGATCCTTTCGACTTTTACACCTCCAATCAAGAACCTGAATTGATAAATATCCATGCTTTTGATGAGGTGTCTAAAAAAATTGATTTTCACTTGATTGAGGATATTGACGCAGGGAATAATTTGGATGATGAACCTGCAGATTTAACTGAATTTTCCTCCCCAATTCATCATCCCGAGTCATTTAATGTTTCTCCCAAACTTCATATTTGTCTTGATTTTGATGATAATTGCATGGATGAGATAACTTTTGAGGAGAATTATGAGGAGAGTATTGAGGATAGTATTGAGGATGAACCAGTTTTGTTTAATGAGTCGGATTTTCCAATTCATCCTCCTGAACCTTTAACTGTTATACTTCCTAAATCACCCCCCTTCATCCTTTCCATCGTTCTGACCATGCAAGAGATCGCGCAGGAGGACTGTGAGTTTGAAAAATTTCTATTCGATCACAGCAGTTTTGACGCCACAAATGCGTTCCTCCTTGAATCTGACACAGTTCTCATAACCGATAACGATTACGAGTGTTTCACTTTTTCGTACGATTTTAAAGACTCACCGCCCGAGTTTGAGTCCTTTGAATTTTCAGATGAGTTAGTTGAACCATCAAACTCGGTTGCTTACAGTCATTTCGAACCATTGATGGAATCCTTCGAGTTCGAGACAGTTTCACCAATTTCACCTTCAATTGTTTCACCTCTGAAACTCGAACTCAAGCTGTTGCCGTCTCACCTTACACATGCTTACTTAGGTGAGAATGAGATCCTTCCTAAATCACTCCCTTTCGTCCTTTCTATCGTTTCGACCGCGCAAGAATTTGTCACGCTTCCATTTTCAGTGTTTGGTTTACCAAGTTCAACTTACCCATGTTTTCTCACAAATCTTGAGGGATTTGACCCCATTTCTCGACGGGTTGATAGATTAACACAATCGCTTTTAACACGTCGGTCATCACAATTTATGCTAATTTATTCACTCTAATTACACTCTCAAGTTCGTACTACACTTCTTTCTCTCTCCCGCCATTCTTCTCCTAATATACCGAGACCATATTCCACCTTTCTTCCTATACGGTCTCGTATGTTTCTCATTTCTTTTCTCTACACTCCATTCTTTCACCAACCACACCATTATAACGATAAATTTTTTGAATGGTTGGTGCTAACTTTTGGCTTGTGTAAGACCTTGTATAGCTTAATACTGTGTTTTTCTCCCCCCTAACTCTAAACTTTAACGTTTAAACAGTGGAAACACCGTTTCACTTAAGTTTGGGGGGACCTTTTTTTATATATATTTTGTTTTATTTTTTCTGTTAAAAAATTATAAAAAGAAAATAAACAGGGGAGTACCGACAATTTTGACCCTCTTGGTGTAGCCTGACAGTGAGGACACTGTCAAGTTTAAGTTTGGGGGTGTGCTTGGTAAGCCTTCTTCCTTCGCATTCATGTGTATATTTTTGCATTTGCATACTTATTTTAAAAACCATAAAAAATTGAAAAATTTGAAAAATTAAAAATGTTCAATTTTGGCCATAATTGACTTAAGTTTAACAAGACGGTTGACTATTTAAGAAAAACTAGATCCTAGACTTAATAGATTAAAAACCCTAAAAATAACCTTTCTTAAAATTTAACGGTAGAAAATATATGTCTTTGTGGTTTACTTAGAAATAAGCAAATTTTGAGTTCACTTCTTGAGCTAAGTCAAAATAAGGGAAGAGTATTGATATTTTTATTAAAGTGTAAGTCTGAAAAATAATCACTAAGCTTAAGTCTAATTCTGAAAATATATACCCTACAAATTGCACAAATACGAACCTCGAAACTTGGAATAGTAGAAGAGACCTTGAAATGCTCTTGTCTAAAGTCCTTAGTATGAAGGAAAGTAAAATAAAAATAAAAAGTGTGAATAAAGAGATAAAAAAAATGAATACTGGTTTTTTAATTATTTAAGGCTGCATAAATAGAAAAAATATTTAGCGAGAGTGTTTTATCACCTAGTGCCTTAGATCAACTGGTTTGGGAGTCACTGCTAAAAGCCTTAGGTGTTACAAGACTAGGAATTACGCCTTAATATGCAAACACATTTTGTAATCAGTCGTTAGTACCTCAAGAAATATTAACGGTCACATGAAAGATGTGTGAGCAATTTCATCTAAAAATTCACCAACTAAAAGTAGTTTGAACGATGGACAAGAGTATAAGAGCTTGAATTGAATTTCCAAGTGTTGGGGTGATACATACACACACGTAGGGGTATATGATTAGGGTTTAGATGAGAGATAGGAATGAAAAATAGGACTTATATCTATAGTAGAGATGATAAAATTTTCTAAGTTGAGATGGAACCTTAGAAGGAAAACTCAAAATATGCTGAAAGCTGAGTAAATTTACAGAACATATTCAATCTTAAGTTAAATGATAAGAAAACGTGAAAAATATGGGTTGATAATTTCTGAGTTGAACATACTAGAATTTCTTGTTAGAAAACCGAATTGGAGAATAAAAGACAATAGGCCGAATTGATAGGATTTTGTGGGTATTATCCACTGAAAACCCTCAGGAGACGACACTCCTCCTACTAAGGACACCTAGAGGTTTAACGGCTTATTGCACGAGCTCAGTGCAATCGCGTTTCTCTGCGAAAGTGAGGCTAGGTCTTTTTCGAGAATAAAACTAGTTTTGCTCGAGGACGAGCAAAAGACAAGTTTGGGGGTATTTGTACATATCATAATTTTGCATTATTATATTCCCCATTCTTATTCATTTTACAAATAAACAGGTGCTTTTGATCCATGTTTGTTACATAGTTGCGGGTTACAGGTTCTCGGAACAAAACAGTGAAAATGATGAAAAGAAGATACAAAAGTGAGACTACGACCAACAAATAGAAGAATCTTGATCATGCCTACAGTTCGAGGGACAAATGAAGATCAATGAACAATTTCACAAAGTACAAAAGCAGCGTAAAGATTCAAGACTTCAACATGAAGCGAACGGTAAAAGTCCACAACATTATGCACTGTGGAAATCTGGAAGAAACTAGAAGACAATCTGAGAAACCAAGTAAAGAAACCAGAAGCCAAATACAACAGGAAGCAGCCCAGAAGAATCCAGCAAAAGACACCACTATATAGATGCGGATACGCGGCCAAACAGGGCATTTGGCCGTGGTTCCGCGGCCGTGCGGAGCCCGTGTCGGTGCATTTTTACGGTGGTGGCGGTGCGTTGACTAGGCTTCTCAGGGTAGTTTTGTAAATGTAGATAGGGATCAGATGTAACCCTAGGGTATCTATAATCTATAAATAGGAACCCTACAGCTCTTTTTGGAGCATGCCTCTTCCGATGCCTCTTTTTATTGATAAAAATTCAAAATTCATTGTAATGTTTTGAAGAGTGCATCGATTAAAAGTAAGTAGTTTTTTTACCTTGCCCTAGTTCTTAATTTCTTTTCTGTCGTAGTTTAGGAATTTATTTATCTGCCCTAGTTAGATTCTATTTATCTACCGCAGTTTAGATCATTAGTCTTTTAAAAACAATCATAAAAAATGTCTTTTATTATCAATTCCCTAATGAGTGAGTAGTTCCTCACTTGTTAGGGTTAGGAATAGGAAAGGTTTAAGAGATGAAGATCTCTCACCCCTTTCTTGCCCATCGCATATTTTTTTATAGGACTCCATGCATACATACACACACCGCTCACTACTGCACCCTATCCCACGAGGTAGCGGTGATACCGTAGTTTAAAAATCCGGTTGTATATGTTTTCCATGGAGGTTAGGGTAAGAATTAAGAAAGAACGGACAAGGACCTAGAGGAAGAAACATAGTTTCTTCCCGATCGTGCTAATTCCCTTTATTAATTATTACCATAGCACCTAAATAGATCTAAATTAGGGCATTGAAAGCGGTGAGAATTATTAAATTTCCAAACTTAACTTAAACCTAACCCTGGCAAGATTTTAATCCTAGTCTAAATCAACCTTAGTTTTTAGTGATAATCAATCCAACACCAATTGGAATTAACTCGTTAGAACAAATAGAAAATATACAAAATCCCTATGGACCGACCCGTACTCAACGGCTAGCTACCAAGCAACGCTGTTCTTGATTGTGGTTAAAATTCTTTGATTCATTTTTTGAAAGCGCACGCACGCATAAAACATCAAACAATCATTGGGTCGATCTGGGAAGCTATAACTGGGAGCCTTGAGGTTATGCCACTTCAAGTGCTCGATGACGCGGAGGATAAGGTCCATTCAGTATACTTGATGGGGTTGATCTCAAAGAAACGGATAGATAGTCTCGTCACCATCTTGCACCGCTTCTTTCAGCAGAAAGCAATAGTATCGGCATATCAGAGGGTGGAGAACATCAGTGGTGACCCTGACGCTTGTATCCGAGAGAAGATGTACAAGAAGATGGTCGATGGAGCTAAAGGCACACTGCTCAAACTTGCTTTTGAGTTTGAGAATCCGTGTCCGGAGTTCAGCGTTTTGCCGTTGTTAACATTTTGATGACGTTTCTTCTTTTTTTTTATCACCAATGTATAAATTTCTTTGAAGTATGAATGACAAAACTCCCCCTTTTCTTCATGCCAATGCTCATATGTGCCTCACGTGAAGTTTTGTTATATATATTAAAAAAAACTTGTGCCGGCGCTCACGTGTCATGTGCATAAAGCGCTGCTATAGGATTTAATCCTGAACTAGCGCCGGTGCTCACATGTTATGCACATGAGGCGCCGCTACAAGTTCTAATCCTGTAAAGAATCGGCACCGGCGCTAACGTGTCATGCACGTGAGGTGCTGCTGAGGGAATCGTTTCACCTTCTTGCTTTGATTTCCATGAGTCAACTGTTTCTTTTTCCATGCCCTTTTTGTCAGGACTTGGATGTAGCTTCGCCATGTGTTCAGTCGATAAAACTGCACATTTGTAGTACATTTTTCCTACCATTTTTATATTAAAAAAAGGACTTTAATATGATATATTATACATATGAGGGTTTATGTGTAAAAACATTATTTTCCATGTGTTAATATATTTTTATTATCATTTGGTAGGAAAATGTATGCAAATAAATCTATTGACCTAATCCTAGTAGAACTAGGTCTACTAAATCTTATTTGAGTTGTTGTGCAGAATTTTTCAAGTTGTTATGCAGAATTTATCAAACAAATCAATTTGTTGAAGAAAACTTGCCAAATTAAGAAGCAAAACTTGGAGACCAAGTCTGGAAGAAACCGAGAGAAGATTTCTGAATTCTGAAGGTGCCTAGGATTACCACATGTCACAAGATGCAAGCCCAAGAAAACTCATAAAATGATCTCACCCATTGAGCGCGGATCCGCGGCCAAACCCACCCTTGGGCCGCGGATCCGCCGCAATTCCAGGGAGTTAGAGCGCAAGATTTTTTGGGGTGAATCAAAGCTAAATTTTACCAAGTTTTCAACAATAAGATTCTGGCTTTGCACTATAAAAGGGCACCGAGTGCCTCTTGGAAAAGCTATCAAGCCGAAGAGATCACGAAGCTCCCGACGCTCACGCATCCAGGCTGATCATCGACTGTTCGACTACCTCCTTAGGAAAGATCGAGAAGCAACTAGTTGTAATCATTTTCTATGGATTAAAAGTGTAGATTGTTCAAGTCGATTAATAAAGGTAGTTATTTTATTTAATTGTCTTTGCATTTACATTATGTTTTCCCTCTCTGTCTTTTCATCTTCTTTTCCCAACATGCGCGAGTAATTCTCCACTTGTTAGGGTTCGTAGGATTAGGGTAGGCTAATGGACGATGAAAATAATTAAACCCTTTTTAAGTCCTATAAAGTTTAGGAACTTTATCAAAAGAATCATTAACATCCTAATCGGGTGCGCTAGCAATTCATTGCTAGTTCCGACCGCGATTAGAGATTAGATTAATGATTGTTTTGGTAAAGGCTAGATATGAACGGAGTTCCGTGTCGAGATAAGGGTTAAGAGTGGGATTCCTTTTCCCTCCAGAAACCCTAATCTACACGCATCACCGTCGTTCTAGTTCTAAATCTATTAATGGATAAAAAGGATAACTTTTAATTAATCGTCCATAACTACTAAATCCTAACGAACCCTACAAGCCCTCTTATTATATTAATTACATCTTTAAAATAATCTAGATCTATATTTTACATTCTTGTTTAACGTAGATCTAGAAACCATTCTATAATCCCTCCTCTGTTTCTCAACACATCTAAAGTAAAAGTAAAAGGTTCCACGTTTCTCAGAGGACGACCCGTACTCATCTCGGTCTAGCTACGTGCGACACCGTTCTGATTGCGGTTAACTACAAAACATACACTCTTTCACGTACCAATCAAATGGCGCCGTTGCCGGGGATACGTGCATAATTTTTTATTTTTACTATTTGTGTTGAATTCTTAGACGAGTCATATCATTATTAACACAAAACTGCAAATTGCATATTTAACGATTTGTGCGTGAATCTTTGCAAGGAGATCTGGAGACACAGAATTAAGGGGAACAGGGAACAGAGACATTTTTAGAGATCCAGAGGAGCACAGAAGGCTATACAAAAATTTTCATCAAGTGATCCCTCTGCCACGCGGTGGAACCGCGGCATAAAGGCACTTTGTGCGGCGGAATTGCGGCAGGATAGAAGAGTTAGGGCCACAGAATTCTCTGGTATCTTTCTTAACTCCTTCTCTCTCCCCTCAAATCCAATAAAATCTATTTTCTGCAGAATTCTTTGCAAAATTGCGCCGCTCAAAAATCTTTTTGCAAAAGTTTTGTGATTGGTTTTGTTTTGCATATTTAACACGGACTCTAAGGGGCAAAGACCAAATCAAGATTAGGTGGGGATTTCATCACCCTTCCTAAGCCCCACAAATTACAAACCGAGCATATAGATCAACCCTTCATTAATTTAAAAAATATCTAGACCAGACTCTAAGGACTGTCGCGCTCAATAAGGACAGAGGAAGGTCATGGGTAATCTATCGTTTATCCGCATTACTTTTGTAGTGCCTAGGCAAGTGTGACAAAGGCTAGTGGTTTTTAATTAGGCCCACGACGTGGTTCCTTCCCACTTACCTGGCACTTATCTGGCTACAAGGGTAGTACGGAGGCGGTAGAGGATTGATCCTGCGGCTTGTCCTTTGGAAGTCTAGGAGCGGTCTAGAGACTGACCTAGGTGACCTTAGATCTAGGGTTGCTTGTGCATCGTAGGGTGATTTGTCTTGAGTCCCACTTTTTCAAAAACAAGCCAATTTTAAATCACACACACGCTGCCACTTGCACTAAACCCGCTTAGTGCATGCTCGGCTGGACACGGGATCCTAGTGCCCGTCTTGTCCGCGTTCCTGCTATCGACGCCGAAGTCGGTACTTCTTCATCTTCTTTTCCCCCACCGCACACCACATCAACCGAGATGGACGGCACTCCATCAGAGTATAACACCACGGTGCCACCGCCCGTAGGTGCGCAGAATCCACCGCGCATCTCTCTCCAAGAGAGATGCTATCCTATTCGTGGTCCCCTTCCTACTTGTCTATCTCTTCCACCACCTAACGGGGATAATTTCGAAATTAAACCCCACTACATCAATCTGCTGCCCAAATTTCACGGGCTTGAGTCGGAAGACGCGTACGTTTTCATCACCAAATTCGAAAACGTATGCGCAATGATGGGTACTTCACAATTGACTTTAGATGCTATGCGCTTACGTCTTCTCCCATTCACACTGTGCGACTTGGCAGAAAAATGGCTTTATAATACTGCCGCACACTCTATCACTAATTGGGATGAATTCGTCATAGCATTTCTTAAGAAGTTTTACCCAAACCATAAGACTGCCCACATTAGGAGCGAGATCAACCAGTTCACCCAGCTTCCAAATGAACCATTTTGGAAGTGCTTTGAACGTTTCAAGGATCTGCTTGTCCAATGCCCCCATCACGGAATACAAAGATGGGATTTATGTCGGATTATATATGAAGGCATTAATCCAAGGACAAAGCAGATGCTTGAAACAATGTGTCAATGCAATTTCATGTCTAAAGATGACGGTGAAGCATGGAAATATCTGGAAGATCTTGCTGAACACACGTTGCAGTGGGAAAGCGTAAGACCACCTTCAACTAAGGGAGGTATTCACCAGCTCGATGTTTCTATCGCAGTAAAAGCCGAAATGGCAGCGATGCAGAAGAAACTCGATTCTATTGAGAACAAACTTTCATCAGTCTCCCTAAATCAGGTCACGCTTTCCAAGACTGTCTGTGGTTGCTGTTCGGATCCTTCACACTTAACGGAAGAATGTCCTATGAATGCATCGTTTCAAGCTAATGCTGCTTTTCAGCAGCGACCTAGAAACGACCCTTATTCTTCCACGTACAATCAAGGATGGAGGAATCATCCTAACTTTGCTTGGAATCAAAACCAACAAAGCAATTATTAAAGACCTCCTCCACAGCAACCACAACCACAGAATCAGCCCCCCTTTCAGTCACAGAATTTCCAAAATCCGGCCAACATTTCTACACCACAAGTGGCCGGTACTGACAACTCACTTGCACAAACTTTGGATATGTTCATGAAACAATCCATGCAAAATTCGGCTGAGATGAGGTCTTCTATTGATGCCCTAACGAAAAACTCCTCCTCCCATGGTGAGAGTATCAAATCAATAGAAAACCAAATCGCACAATTAAACGCCGCAATGAGTGCGAGAGAGAAAGGGAAACTCCCATCTCAACCCCTACCGAATCCTGGCCATTCATAAAGTCATAATGTGAATGCCGTCACTACGTTGAGATCGGGGAGAGTGCTGAACAACCGAGTGGGTGAGCAATTTGATGATAGTGACACATTTGATACCCCTTCTTCTTCTTCTTCCTCTAATTCATCTAGTCTCCCACCTTCGTCCGAGCCTATTCTCCGTTTTCCCCAAGGCTCAAACATTTCACCAAATCTATCTAAGTCGATTCCCACTCCAATTTTGGGATCGAATCCGTCGCCACAGTCTTCTCCACAAACGTTGGACCCAAAACTTATTGATCGAGCTCCATTTCCAAACCGATTAAGGGCCAACCGACCTAACCCGCAAATGGAGAAGATTGTGGAAATGTTTAAGAAAGTTAGCATGAATATTCCTCTCCTAGATGCCATTCAACAAGTCCCATCTTATGCAAGAATCCTTAAAGACTTGTGCACTAGGAAGAGAAAAACTCAAGTGCCTAAAAAGGTTTTCATGACGAGTAATGTTAGCACAGCTTTTACCCAACAAATACCAAAGAAACGTAAGGACCCCGGCTGTCCTACAATCTCTATTTCTATTGGGGGTAAAAATATAAATCGTACTTTACTCGATCTAGGCGCTAGCGTCAACTTGCTTCCTTATTCAGTATACGAGCAGTTAGAAATTGGAGAGTTAAAACCCGCCCATTGTACTCTCCAGATGGCAGACCGATCTATCACCAAATCTCAGGGCGAACTAGAGGATGTGTTAATTAAAGTCGGGGAATTCATATTTCCCGTGGACTTTATTGTTTTAGATACACAACCTGTGGCAAACCCACGCAATCAAATCCCGGTGATACTTGGTCGACCCTTCCTAGCAACTTCTAACGCTGTAATTAATTGTCGTAACGGTTCTATGAACTTATCCTTCGGGAAAATGACAATTGAGCTTAATATTTACAAGCTAGGAAGTCAGCCATCAGAACCTTCTGCTCAATTGCTGGATGTTTGTTCCATCCATGAGATAGCTTCCGAAAGCTGCATGGATGAGGAGCTTTGCTTTGATGTTCTCGACAACACTAATGAGACATCGTTTGATCTTGCACCACTTTACAGTGAGGATGTGTTCAATGAGTCCGACCTTGAGATTGAACCCGTTGACTCGTTGCAAAAGTCAGCAGCACTTTCCGAGTCAATATCTTATGCAAGTTTTGAACCTCTTCGGGAGTCCGAATATCATTCGCTTACCCCACTATCTATTGTCTCTCCGCCAATTCTTGATCTCAAACCGCTACCTTCTCATCTTAAATATGCATATTTAGGAGAGAATGAGACTTTGCCAGTGATTATTTCCGCTTCTCTAGCCTTAGAGCAAGAGAATGCACTTTTGGCAGTGTTGAGATCGAATCGGGAAGCATTTGGTTGGACAATGGCTGACATCAAAGGGATTAGTCCCTTAATTGTTGAACATTACATACATCTGATGGATGAAGGCAAACTAACCCGAGACCCATAAAGACGGTTAAATCCCGTTATGAAGGAGGCGGTAAAGAAAGAAATAGTCAAGAGCCTTGATAGTGGAATAATTTACCCCATATCTGATAGCCAATGGGTAAGTCCAATTCATGTGGTCCCTAAAAAGTCTGGCATCACGGTCATCACTAATGAGGCTAATGAGTTAATCCAAACACGTACCCAAACTGGGTGGCGCGTATGTATCGATTACAGGAAACTCAATGCCGCGACGAGGAAAGATCACTTCCCTCTACCTTTCATTGACCAGATGTTAGAACGACTAGCGGGACACAAATACTATTGTTTCTTGGACGGATACTCTGCTTATAACCAGGTCCCCATCGCCGAAAAGGATCAAGATAAAACCACTTTTACTTGTCCTTTCAGAACTTTTGCTTATAGACGCATGCCCTTTGGGTTATGCAACGCTCCCGCTACATTTCAGCGGTGCATGATGGGGATATTTTCAGATATGGTGGAAAATTTTCTGAAAATTTTTATGGACGATTTCTCCATTTTTGGGGACTCCTTTGAGGACTGCCTTCGTAATCTTAACGTTGTTCTTACCCGCTGTAAGGATAAGAACTTGACTTTGAATTGGGAAAAATGCCATTTTATGGTCCAAGAAGGTATTGTACTTGGACATATAATTTCACATAAAGGCATTGAGGTTGACAGAGCTAAAATAGATGTCATTCAAAACCTCCCTCGTCCCAATTGCGTCAAAGATATACGATCCTTCCTTGGCCATGCAGGATTTTATAGGAGATTTATTAAGGACTTTAGCAAAAATTGCTAGACCCTTAACCCTTCTATTGGCCAAGGACACTACTTTTCACTTCGATTCGGATTGTGAGGCTGCTTTTGAACCACTTAAAGAATCACTCACTACAGCCCCCGTTTTATCATCTCCGGATTGGAACCACCCGTTCGAGCTTATGTGTGATGCATCAGATTTTACTATTGGTGCGGTCTTAGGACAGCACATTGATAAGATGCCACATGTAATTTACTATGCAAGTAGGACCTTGAATGATGCACAAATAA
Organism: Agapanthus africanus; assembly: GCA_030015575.1. Classification (NCBI taxonomy): domain Eukaryota; kingdom Viridiplantae; phylum Streptophyta; class Magnoliopsida; order Asparagales; family Amaryllidaceae; genus Agapanthus; species Agapanthus africanus. Next base: position 430,507,551 of record CM057347.1, read on the forward strand.
ATTACACAACTACCGAGAAAGAACTCTTGGCAGTTGTATTTGCATTAGAGAAATTCAGGCCCTACTTGATTGGATCGCCTATTGTGGTTTACACAGATCACTCCGCCCTACGACATCTTTTATCGAAGAAGGATGCGAAGGCCAGGCTAATACGTTGGATCCTATTGTTACAAGAATTTGATCTTGTCATCAAAGACAAGAGTGGATGTGAAAACGTTGTAGCCGACCATCTTTCACGCATCACTTCTTCGCCAACTGTGACCGTGCCGATAAATGACTCATTTCCCGACGAACAGCTCTTGAATGTATCCTATGAACCTTGGTTCGTGGATATCGTGAACTATCTTGCGACGGGACTTATACCTAACGATTGGTCGAAACAAGACAAACTTCGATTTTTATCCCAAGTAAAATATTTTTACTGGGATTAACCATATCTATTCAAGTATTGTTCCGATCAAATCATTCGCAGGTGTGTCCCTAACGATGAATTCAAGAGCGTGTTATCATTTTGTCATGATCAGGCATGCGGCAGTCACTTTGGACCTCGAAAAACGGCGGAGAAAGTTTTGCAATGTGGCTTTTATTGGCCAACATTATTTAAAGATGCATTTGAACATTGCAAAACTTGTCCGCGATGTCAGCATTTGGGTCGGATTTCACGAAGGAATGAGATGCCGCTCCAACCTATATTGGTTGTGGAAATATTTGATGTTTGGGGTATTGATTTTATGGGCCCTTTTCCCAACTCCTTTGGGAATCTATATATCTTGTTAGCGGTTGATTATGTCTCGAAGTGGGTGGAAGCTGTACCGTGTCGCACTAATGACAACAAAGTTGTCATTAAGTTCCTTAAAGAAAATATCTTTTCGCGATTCGGACACCCTCGCGCTATCATTAGCGACAACGGGACACATTTCTGCAATAGGTCTTTCGAGGCCTTGATGCGGAAATATTCAATCACTCACAAGCTTTCTATGCCCTATCATCCCCAAACAAGCGGGCAGGCTGAGATCTCAAATAGGCAGATCAAACAGATATTGGAGAAGACGGTTTCGAAAAACCGTAAAGATTGGTCAACCAAATTGACGGATGCTCTTTGGGCATTCCGCACCGCTTATAAGACCGATCTTGGTATGTCTCCATACCGTCTTGTGTTTGGGAAGGCATGTCACCTCCCTGTCGAGATTGAACATAAGGCAATGTGGGCTATTAAAGAGCTTAATTTTGATCTTGATCATGCAGGCAGCTATCGGAAGCTGCAATTGAATGAGCTAAGCGAACTCCGCGATGAAGCTTACGATAATGCGGTGATAGTAAAGAATAGGACCAAAGTGTTCCACGATAAGAATCTTTTTAGAAAAACCTTCACATCGGGGCAACAAGTCCTTCTTTACGATTCCCGTATCCATCTTCATCCGGGTAAGCTCAAATCTCGTTGGAAAGGACCTTTTATGGTGCGGTATGTACACCCGCACGGAGCAGTTGAAGTCGAAAATTTGAAAAACGGTTCGATTTTTAAAGTGAATGGGCATAGATTAAAACCGTATTTTTCTGCTGACCCCGCGGAGGAGCTCCTGTTTTTACAGGAGCCGCTTTATCAAAACTAAAATTCCTCCGCCTCACCTCCATGTTTTGATAACTTTTTCACATTTTAAGAATGGAGGTGAGTAAAAAAATGATTTGATTGAATATCTGTGCATGTCAAAGAATAAGTTTGGAGGAATTTTTCATTTCACTATTATTTTACCCCTTGTATCTCTCCCTTAGTATACAGGTCCATATTCTCAAAAGGCTACATCAGTGAGGACACTGCTGAAAACAGGTTTGGGGAGGAGGTTTGTATTTCACCGAATTATCTTTGACACCGGGCATTAAATTTTTTTTATAACAAAAGAATAGAAAGTGAAACATTACATCCAAAAGATAGGAATAGTTTAAGAAAACCAAGAAAATTAGAAGTTTTCTTACACGAACTGGTAATAAGTAGTTATGAGCTGTTGTCCCAAGGGTTAGTAAAATGAAGTCACTAATCTGAGGATAAAAATAAGTCTGAAAAATATTTTCTATTCTGGAAGCCGAACATTTGAATGTTGATACCCTACTATATGCACTTACACACGTCTTGAAACTCGGGATAGTAGAAGATACCTTGAAATGCTCTTGTCTAAAAGCCAAAATATGAAGAAAATAAAAAAAATGAAGAAAATATAAAAATGGTGAAAAAAAAATGAACACTGGTTTTATTATCGCCAAGGCAGCAATAAAAAAATATAGCGAGGGTGCCTCTTCACCTAGTGCCCTAAGGCCAACTGGTCTGAGAGTCACTGCTAAGCCTTAGGTGGTGCAAGACGAGGAAAATATTATCACCTAATCAGCAAGCACATGAGTAATCGGTCTGTTAGTACCTCAAGAAGTATTAACGGTCGCATGAAAATGTGTGAGCAAATCTTTAATATTCATTAAATTAAAAAGTACTAAGGTAGATGGACAAGAGTATGATAGCTTGAATTGAATTCTCCGAGTGTAGGGATGTCCATTTCACACACGTGGGGTTATATGATCAATGTTTGGAAGAAAGGTAAAGAATAAAGACGATGTTTTATTGAGGGGTAATGTGATTTCTAACATTTTTTCATAACTATTAAGATAGGGCTCATGACAACTGAAAAGCTAGCATAGTTGGAAACTCTTCTTTTCAAAGTATTTGTTTTATGGTTCTTGTCTTTATATGTAAATTTCACCATCTTTCTTTTGTTATAGGATTTTGTGGGTGTAATCCGCTGAAAACCCTCAGGAGACAACACTCCTCCTACTAGGGACACTTAGAGGTTTAACGGCTTGTTGCACATGCTCAGTGCAATCGTGTCTGCCTACGAAAGTGTGCATAGTTTTCTCATTTCTTTCTCTCCTCTTAAATAAACTAGTTTGCTCAGGACGATGAAAGATAAGTTTGGGGGAATTTGTTCAGTCGATAAAACTGCACATTTATAGTACATTTTTCCTACCATTTTTATATTAAAAAAAGGACTTTAATATGATATATTATACATATGAGGGTTTATGTGTAAAAACATTATTTTCCATGTGTTAATATATTTTTATTATCATTTGGTAGGAAAATGTATGCAAATAAATCTATTGACCTAATCCTAGTAGAATTAGGTCTACTAAATCTTATTTGAGTTGTTGTGCAGAATTTTCCAAGTTGTTATGCAGAATTTATCAAACAAATCAATTTGTTGAAGAAAACTTGCCAAATTAAGACGCAAAACTTGGAGACCAAGTCTGGAAGCAACCGAGAGAAGATTTCTGAATTCTGAAGGTGCCTAGGATTGCCACATGTCACAAGATGCAAGCCCAAGAAAACTCATAAAATGATCTCACCCATTGAGCGCGGATCCACGGCCAAACCCATCCTTAGGCCGCGGATCCGCCGCAATTCCAGGGAGTTAGAGAGCAAGATTTTTTGGGGTGAATCAAAGCTAAATTTTACCAAGTTTTCAACAATAAGATTCTGGCTTTGCACTATAAAAGGGCACCGAGAGCCTCTTGGAAAAACTATCAAGCCGAAGAGATCACGAAGCCCCAGACGCTCACGCATCCAGGCTGATCATCGACTGTTCGACTACCTCCTTAGGAAAGATCGAGAAGCAACTAGTTGTAATCATTTTCTATGGATTAAAAGTGTAGATTGTTCAAGTCGATTAATAAAGGTAGTTATTTTATTTAATTGTCTTTGCATTTACATTATGTTTTCCCTCTCTGTCTTTTCATCTTCTTTTCCCAACATGCGCGAGTAATTCTCCGCTTGTTAGGGTTCGTAGGATTAGGGTAGGCTAATGGACGATGAAAATAATTAAACCCTTTTTAAGTCCTATAAAGTTTAGGAACTTTATCAAAAGAATCATTAACATCCTAATCGAGCGCGCTAGCAATTCTTTGCTAGTTCCGACCGCGATTAGAGATTAGATTAATGATTGTTTTCGTAAAGGCTAGATATGAACGGAGTTCCGTGTCGAGATAAGGGTTAAGAGTGGGATTCCTTTTCCCTCCAGAAACCCTAATCTACACGCATCACCGTCGTTCTAGTTCTAAATCTATTAATGGATAAAAAGGATAACTTTTAATTAATCGTCCATAACTACTAAATCCTAACGAACCCTACAAGCCCTCTTATTATATTAATTACATCTTTAAAATAATCTAGATCTATATTTTACATTCTTGTTTAACGTAGATCTAGAAACCATTCTATAATCCCTCCTCTGTTTCTCAACACATCTAAAGTAAAAGTAAAAGGTTCCACGTTTCCCAGAGGACGACCCGTACTCATCTCGGTCTAGCTACGTGCGACACCGTTCTGATTGCGGTTAACTACAAAACATACACTCTTTCACGTACCAATCACCATGCACAACATTTTCTGTGCCTAGACTTGAATGCTTCTCTTTATAATCTGAAGCTATGTTTTCCTCCTTCATAAGGAGAGAACCGTTTTTAACAAACTAAGAGTTATGGCTTGCAATCGTTCGCATGCTCGTCGGCAACCGTAAAAGGCACCTATCAAGGGAATTGTTCCTCGTTTTGCTGCGCTTTTAGTAGATCATGTTCTCACAGATGACCTATGTTACACGGTGATGTACGAGCTTCTGGCTCGTAGAGGCTCTCCTCTTCCTATCGGCTCCATTTATCTCCGGATGATCTTCCTGTCTGTGCTTGTTGACATCCCCCTTCATCCAGCGGAGATGACTCCGACGATACTCGATGCAGCAGAGGACAAGATTGAGTGCTTTTATGAGGCACATCTGATTACCCAGCCTCTGAAGGACCGTTTTGTTCAGTTGCTAAGTCAGATGCGGGCTCAGCGGGCCGTCATGTCTGCCTTCGCTGATGGGAATGGCGCTGACCAATGGGGAGAGACTCCTCACGAAGATCGCCACTTCGACATAGTGCAGAAGGCAGATAGGGAGTTGGAGAATCTTGTTTATTTTGTTAATCCCCGTATCACTGATCCCATATTTGGTGATCTTTTTCTGTCGAATAAAAAAAATATAATGACCACTGAACGTTTCACCCCAGCACATATCCATGTGGGTGTCTTGCCTCTGCACTTATATTTTGCATTTTAACCTTAGAAGTTTCTGATGCATGCATCTAGACATAAGTGAACACTGGACTGATGCAAACAAATGTTTCCCCCTACCACCTTGCTCATGGTGGTATACCCGTAAGTGAAGTAATGCATAGCATATGGCTGGTCTCTGGATGGCATGTCATACACGATTTTTTTTAGAATTTTGATCTAAGAAGATAGCGAGCAGACACAAGCGTCCTCATCTATCGTTAACTCAGATCTCGATCCTTAAGAAATGTAGTTCTGAGCCTCGAAGCCTATGAGTTGCGCCTTTCTGTTTCTTGACGTCTTAATCTGGTGCGGAGTAGTTTATGTACTCGTTTTAGAGTCTGTAGTTTATATACTCATTTCGGAGTTTGTAGTTTATTCACTCATTTCGGAGTCTCTATTTTATGTACTCATTTCGGAGTATTTTTAGTTTACCTCCCTTGGGTTTACAGGCAAACTTGTCCTAACGTTGTATGTAGATAACCCTCATTCTTTACGACAGAGGTCCGTTAGGTTTGTGGTACTAGGGTTTTAGTCCGTGGTACCGTCACTTTGGCTGATGTATTCCTCGATATGCAGTCTTTAAGCCGCTGTTCGAGTAGCCCCACGACTTCCTTGTCTCTGATCCCTTTGAGGACTGGACAAGACGTCTTCAAGTAATCTCCTTAGGTTATATTACCTTCGGAAGAGCAAGCATTAGGAATTTTCCATGACGCTTTTTACTTGAGGTTAGGCTCAATTTGAAGCTCCGATGAGTCATAACCGCACCCTTCTAGGGTAGGATGATCTCCAATGGTCTTTTAGGCTTTATATGAGTTGCTGTTAAGACCTGAAGCTGGGAATATGCCGTCACTTCATTTTTTTTTTAGGATGTCACGCCGATTCTTTGCTGAAATAGGATAGACATCTATAGGACCTCTATGGTGTATGTATTGCAATTGAAGTTCGAAACTAGGAATATGTTATTGCTCGAATTTCATTTAATAGTTGTGTCCGCATCCTGCTGAAATGAGGGGGAACGCCGGGATAGTCTCTAGGTTGTATGTGTACCATCAAGACTTATAGCTAGGATTTTGCCATGGCTCTATTTTTGATTTGATCCTTAGGTCTTTTGTTGACGTTGCGTCTGCATCCTGCTGGAATGAGAAGGAACGCCAGAATAGTCTCTAGGTTGTATTTGAACCGTCAAGACTTGGAGCTAGGATTTTGCCATTACTCCATTTTTGCTTTGACCCTTGGATTTTTGTCGACGTTGCGTCTGCATCCTGCCGGAATGAAAAGAACGTCGAGTTAGTCTCTAGGTTGTGTTGTTGCTATCGAGATCTGGAGCTAGGAATGCGTCGTTGCTCCACTTTTATTTGACCCTTGGATCCTTGTAGACATCGCGTCGGCACCTTGCTGGAATGAGAAGGATGTCAAGTTGGAACTAGGATTTTTCTATTACTCCGTTTTGATTAGGCTCCTTGGAGATTTGTTGACGGCACGTCTGCACCCTGTTGGAATGAGAAGAACGTCGAGCTAATCTCTAGGCTATAGATATTGCCGTCGAGATCTGGCTCTCCCTTTGACGGAGCCTGGTGGGAAAATATGGTTCCCTTTCTTTCATTTATGCCCATGGATTGCATACAAAGTTCGGTGTGGACCTACCTGCATGGCAGAGGAAATTTTATTTTTTATTTCCGCGATGCTCTATCTTTTCAGCTTTTCATATCTCAAAAATCGCGATTGCCCAATCATTTCGGCTATTTTTCGCGGTGCCTAATCATTTCGGCTATGTATTTTTTATTTTTACTCGCTGCTTCTTATTGCGAATTGCCCAAACATTTCGGATTTCTCATACGCATTTTTTGCGACTCGCTGAGTTTAATTACGAGTTAGGAACCTGAGATCTGATACTAATCTTGGCATCAGCATCGCTGCAACTGGAATATTATAAGGATCGAATCATCATTTGTTGTAAGAGGACTTGGAGTTTGACACCTGTTTAGGCATCAACATCGCAACAATGAATATTGTCAGGAGCGAATCATCATTTGCCTTTGTCGATTTGAAAAAAGATGGCTTAGTAGACAAAGTTAGGATCCGGCTGACTAAGGCTTTTGACTTTATGAGCCGTAAGAGTCTCACAAAGGTATTTCTTCCTATGAGTCGAGAGGATCTCGTAAGTGTATTTTCTCCTTAGGAATCGTGGGTGTTCCCCTCCGAAAACACGGAGACGCGACCGCGCGGGTCCGTCTTGCCTGAATTTTGGGGCAGATGCTAATAGGTGCTATCCGTCCACCTCTCCGAAGACGCCAAGTTGATTTATGGCTCCGTATATCGAAGGTTTAAACGGATGCGGCCGATGTAGCAGACTTCGTCAGATCCCCCCTCCTTGAGGGGTTTTTGATTGTGGGGACGCTCTTCCCTGCAGGCGCAAACCCCTGCAGTTAATTACGCTACCGCATCGCGATAACTACTTTCTCCTTCTCTAGATGGTCACTTCGTGTCGTGGGTGTTTGTTTTGTTTCTGGTTGCTCGTGGATTGTATATGGAGACTAATTTATGTTGTTGCCCGTAGGGCGTGGATTAGTCCAAATCCATATCTTCTTAGATTTGGGTTTGGGCGTTGGGTTTAAGGATACGTTAGTCTCATTTGAGACTAAGATCGACTTAAACGTTTGTTAAGGATACATTAGTCTAAATTTAGACTAAGATCAACTTAACGGGATCATTTAGATCCAACAAAAGTGCATTTGGACTCTATTGTTTAGTTTAGAGACTTTGCGGTCGATTACCAGTTTAAGGACATAGTGGTCCAATGTTAGTTTAAGGACATCTCGGTCCGATGTTAGTTTAAAAACATTGCAGTCAAGGTTAAGGACATCATAGTCCGTGAGTTTAAAGACCTCACAGTCAAGGTTAGGGACATCATAGTCCATGAGTTTAAAGACCCCACAGTCCATGGAAGGTTTGGTTGTCGGGACCCGTCACCTCTCTGAAGACGCTGAAGGATTACAACGACATATATCAGAGGGGTTCAGAGATGTGCCCTTGAACCGATGTAAGTTGGTTGAAAGATCTGTTGTCCAATTTGGGGCTAAAATCTGTTAAAATATTTATGAGCAGATGGGCTCAATTAATATAAGTTGAGGACTTATGGCCAATATTGGGCTAAGTCCCGTCAGGTTAAAATGATTAACATTTTATTTTGGGATGTTGAGCCTTTATTTGGGCTTGACCCTTTTAACAATGTTTGAATTCTGACAATATTTTGTCTTTTATTGAATGCTGGGCATGCATCATAGCCTTGGGCTTATTAAAGAACAATTTATGTTCTATCAACGCGACACGTGGCGCGCTTGGCGCTTTGCGCCAATCAAAGAGCGCAGTGCGCTTCTACCAAGTAGCGCACATGTAAGGGACACGTGTCGCACTCAGCGCTAGGCGCCAGATGATGAGCGCATGATGCCAATTTATAAGCGCTGAGCGTTAATCCATGAGTGCATTGCGCTTTCAGTTTAGTGGTGTAGGGTTCCTAGGCACACTAATGAAGTCTCACAAGTGATCAAACATGCCCAATTGAAATTTTACATGTGCCGAGAAAACCTAATACGGATCGTTAACTAGATATATAGGCTATGCGATGCAAGTAAAAGAGTTTATCTAAAAGGAAACGGGCTACAACCTTTGTAGATCCGGTCCACCACATCCTAAGCTCCGCGATGATGTCCCTCCGCTGTCCAAATCGGATTCCGGACTCTAGCATCGGCTTCATCGAGGAAATGGGCGGGCTTGGTCGTCGGCTGCGATGCCGAAGATGATCTACGTCGAGGCATCACTAGATCAAGCTCCCACTTCACCAAGTCATGAAACTTGTGAAGAAAACACCCTATACTACTTGGCAAGAGGTAGAGGATGAAGAAATAGGAAGTGGGTTCACTTTAGAATTGGATTTCTCACTCTTATTCTCAAGTTGCCATTGATGGTGGCATTGTTTTCTTCTTGTTCAAGTTGAAGAAGAAGAAGAAGATGAATATGATAAGTTAATAAAAATAGAAAAGAAATATAATATTTATCATATACTAACCCTTGGTTAAGTGTAAAGAATGAACTAGGGTTAGTATAAATGGTTAGGGTTAAGCATGAGACAAGAATGGTGACTTAGTCAATGCTTCATGAATCTTCAACTAAAAATAAACATAGCCACCATTCATGTATCTTTATCATTTTCTTTTGCCAAAATAAACAAAAAGAAAAAATAAATGAAATGAAACCCTAACCATTCATATAACCATGGTCAATTCTTTACACAAACCCAAGCATGCATGTATCATCAAACATGATACAATCTTGTGCACAAAAAATATATCACATATACAATATGCACATCAAGTGAGAAAATCCAATTTAAGTGAACCTATACTAGTTAATGCAAAGTAATATATCAAATATATAATTATGCATTAAATCATTAAATCAACACTTGATTTAACGATCCGGTCATATCGCATATAACCGACTAATATCAATAGTAACAACTTATCGAATCAACACTTGATCCGATAACCCGGCTATATCGCATATAACCGATCAATGTTACAAATCGCGAGAATCAAATACAGTATCATATACTGGTATTATTCTCGGTCCCGCACATATCTCATATGCGCTCCTATTTCGTTTCGCTTGAGCTAGGAAACCTCTGTGTAGGACTCTAAAGACTCGTCAATACGCCGGCAGCAGATGATGATCATATCAAACACCCATAAGCCGCAAGCGGTCTGCTAAACGTAACGGCCACCCGGGTATTGAGCGATCAGAAGATCGACGAGCAATCCCGCTCACACTCCTGTGAATCCAACCAGTAACACTTACCGTACAGTCCGGTCTGTTCGTCTGATATGTCGCATATCTCGCCTAGGGGTGGTAAACGTCAGACCCCAGTAGCTCGATAAGTCATGCCGACGTGAAGTCCATGACATGTGTGAAACTACTGATATCACTTACCAGTAGGTTACTGCAACCCTGGCCAGGGATTTCCTGTTATGGCCAGTCGAGCATAGCGCAACATCAACCCCCAATACCGGGAGAGACGAATCCCCTCCTGTCACTCATTGCCTCCATGTGAATCGGGACTGTACCCAAAAACCACCTGTTTGCACGACTCAGTAGAGCCGTGGTACGGTGGAAATCAAAGTACAGTGGGAGACACACAAGACTCTATGACGATCTCGGGTCAACAGACTAAGCTGTACCAGTGTTACCAGAGAACTGCCATCTGACGTGAGGTATAATACCATCTGGGAGTTCTCGGCGAGTCCGTTCAGTGTACCCAGTCTCCACTGAGCACCCGCATATCATCTCCGATGTCAAACACCAATGGATATGGGATCATCCATCGCCCATCACATGGGTCGAGAAGATGTACGCTAGTCTATTGTGGAATATCGATGCCCCGTCTCGATATTCCCACGACTAGGAACAATGAAGGATGTACTCATTGACTACCCACGCCCCACTAGTATGATCTTCATCATAGTCCTGGAAGTCGAGTACACATCCTAAGGGCTTTATCAACATGTAATCAGAGAGACATAAAGTATACATGTTAAGATAAAGAGCAACCAGATAGCGTACTATCATGTCGAGCAAGAAAGTCCTACCTATATATGTCCCAGCATCCACTACAATATACATCCAATGTACAGTAATGGCCTCTAGGGCATACATATAACTAACAATCTCCCACTTGCACTAGGGCCATCTGTAGCAGTAGTTGTAGTATCTAATACTCAACCATCCCTTTAAAAGTCTCTCTTTGGGAAAAGGCCTTCGTGAGTGGATCCGCCGTGTTGTCCTCTGAGTCTACTCTCCTAACCTTGATCACCCTGGATATCAACTATCTTCATGATCAGGTGATGCTGCCTCAGAATATGTCTGGGTCACTGATGGGACCAGGGTTCCAGGGCCAAAGCCACAGTTCCATTGTCACACAATGGTAGGAACCTAGTTCATCCTATGAACCAATATACACCCAAACTGCCTCTTTGGTAGTATCTTTAATAGCGATGTTACCAGCGTTTATCTTCTAGTTTGTCACGGTATCTAGCTTGGAAATCTTCCAACATACCGTCCCTTTACTGAGGGTAAAGACAATGCCTGTGACTGACATTCAGTCGTCTTTATCATCCTGGAACACTTCCAGTGATTCTCCCCAGGATCAACTGATACTATCTCACTATAGCTAGTGAGAATCCTAAAATCTATTTAGATCTATCTCATAGATCCAAATCCCAGGATTTAGGAGGTATCACTTTGATCCTTTATGGAGAATCTATGTGATAAGAGGAGATCGACCGATCGTAGCATAGGAAATTCCTTTCCTATCAAGAGTATGTTGTCCACGTACAATACGAGGATGACCACTTCACTCTCTACTACCGTTTTGTATATACAAGGTTCATCTACCATTTTGATGATGTCAAATTGTTTGACTAACTCATCAAAACAGATGTTCCAACTCCGCGATGCCTGCTTCATCACATAAAACATCTTGCACACGTTTCCGCTGCTCCCACTGTTTACGAAGCCCTCTAGCTATGTACTTATAGACTTTCTATTCTAAATCAGTATTTAGAAGAGCAGTCATGACACCCAACCACCAGATTTCGCAGTCATGGTATGCAGCAATGGTAAGTAGGATCTGGATGGACTTAAGTATAGTCCCTGGAAAAGGTTTCATCATTTTCCACTCTTGGTCGATGACGAAAACCTTTAACAAGTCTAGCTTTGAAAGTCTCAACTTTTCCATTTACACCAAGTAATCTTCTCAAGATATACTTGCTCCTGATGGGGATTTAACCCTTCAGATATCGCAACTAAAGTCCATACTTTGTTGGTGTACATGGATTCCATCTCAGATTGCTAAGCATCCAGCCATTCTTACAGAGTCCCTACTCTTGATGGCCTGCTCGAAACTAGTTGGGTCATCATCTCATGATGCAATCCTTGCTCCCACTGTCATCGAGAAACCGAAGTATCTCTCAAGCAGGTGAGGAACCCTGCCAGATCGGCGGAGAGGGTGAGGTTCGTTGGATTTTATTGAATGCTTTGGTTCTACCAAATCATCAGCTTCAGTTTGTATAGCTGGAACATTTCCAGTTCTACATAACTGACCTTGCCTCGAGCTTGTCCGGATTTTGCATTTAGACATAGGCCGGATAACCCCAGATCTTAACTTAAGAGATAGGCTCTTCCCATACCATATCTAATATGGAGTGGTAGACACTGATTTGATTCGAACCTAATTCAATAGGCATGCAGCTTCTCAAGCACATAACTCCTTAAAAGGAAATGGGTAACTCAGTAATACTCATCATAGAGCACACGATATCTAATATTGTGTGATTGCTCCGCCCCGATACACCGTTGTGCTGTGGTGTATTCAGAGGAGTAATACTGAGAGAGAATCTCATTTTCCTTTAGAATAGTCCAAGGATTCCATGCACAAGTATTCTCCTCCCTGATCTCATCATAGGACATAATACTTATACCCGTATTTTGGTTCTCTACTTCTAACTTATATTCTGTGAATATCTCAAAAGGTTCAGACTTGTGTTTCAACAGGAACATATGTCTGAATCTTGAGAGATTATCAGAGAATATAATGAAGTATAAAGAACCAGTCCTGGCATGAGTAGACAGGAGACCTTACATACATCATCATGTATCAATCCCAAGAGTTCACTAACTCTTTCTTTGTTTCCAATAAACAGAGCTATGGTCATTTAATCTTTGTGACATGACTGGCAAGTTTCACAAGATGTAAATTCAAACTGATTTAAATATGCATCTAAAATGTAACTTCAGCCAGTCGGGTCGCATTGATATGACCTAGTCTACAATGCCTCAAGAATGATTCGTTCATTTCTGAACTCTTCCTCTTGTGTGTGTTCTGTATACGAGGAACTGTAGTTTAATTTAGAACATCAATGCTTTTAGATAACGTGCCTGAACCGATCAACTTTTGATATAGGAAATATTCAAAACATTATCCAAGAATACAAAATTTTATCATTTCTTTACTTATAAAGAGACTGATATGATTTTGTATATCAGGTTCGGTATCTAATAACATTCGTTCAGAATCAATGTATTGGTAATACAGGGTGACAGTGACCAACAGACTTGGCTGCAACACTTGCCCCGTTTTCTGTCTCATGAAACTTATCACCCATTCTCAGTTTTTCTACCCTTTTGTAGCCCTATGTAACAGATTACATATCTAGGATCCAGATCCGGTATCATATACCCAGGATGCGGAGGATACTGAGAAACAGTTCTTTGTAATGAACACACCCGAAGATGATGCATCAGCATGCACTCTCTTCGTTTGGGCGGCACGGGAATTCTGGTAATCCCCAATTTCCTGCTCTGTCTTATAACAATTATAAGTTGGAGCGGGACCAACGTTCCCCAGCTCAGTATAACAAGCGGGTTCGGTCAATATCCGTATTATTATCTTGATTAAGGCGTGATATGGTCGCTACCAGGAGAGAGAGAGAAGAAAACACTCTGCGTGCGCTCTGTCAAGATTAGATTGGTTATATATTTTATCTAATCAGGATGGCTCCCACTGTTTTTGTCAAATCTTCCTTCAAACCTTAAAAGGAAAGACTAGCCGGGATTAATTACACTCTACAAGTTCGCCAATCTTTCAGCCAGGCTAGTGTCGGTACTTTGAGGGAGGTTCCCCGTGCTTTCGCACGGACCTAATTACAGTAAACCCCGTTTTCCCAGAGGCGTAACCCCGTTGACACCTTTCTAGACACCTACTTGATCGGCTAATTGTAAAGTGCAAAACTCTTCCAGGAGTAACAATTACTCGTAGTGGGTATCGGGATCCAACTATCACATAGAAGGTATGCAATCTCATTGCAAATTTCAACACTTGAAACTCCCGATAATGGTTTTTACCCCTAGCACCTATGACCTTGGCTAAGGTCAACAAATCATAGGTACTAGTCAAGTTCTACCCGTCATTTCGTGATTAATTAGATCCACCCACATGACCCTTGGCTAAGGTCAACAAAGCCACATGACTGTCCTAACTAATCGCATCATATGCTGTGTAGGAAGACATCACTTAGCTACCGCACACTACGCCTCGGCTATGGTCGACAAACGTAGCACGAATACTAAGTACTCTACTTCCTAAAATGACGGAGGGTTGCGAATGGTTTTTATGAAAACCTTTAACGCTTTGAACTTGATCTCGTTGCGGAATCAAATGGTTTTTAAATGGAATGTTTTCGAGGCTTTTCTAGTTTTGCTAAAGGGGTCACTCCTGGTGAAGGGATCGTCGGCCCTTTCCTCGTCGAATGAGGTGCGGGATATATCATATATATCACTGTGCAAAGCGGAAACTATAGAAGCGATCAAAGACAAACCGAGGGTTGTAGCATCTGCCAGTTATTGCTCAAGGAGTCACTCCCGGTGAAGGGATCTCAGTCCTTTCCTCATCGAATAAGGTGCAGGATGTTCTATAATGAACACCGCGATGCAAAGCAAGAACTGTAGGTACCTGGTTTTATTTTGAAATTCGATTCCACAACATCAATTAGGTTTATTTTCTTTCATTAATCTCATTAATGAATATCCCATCATTTAAGTCCACCTAAACATCACAGATAAATATAACGTACGCTTATGCCATCCGCATTCGCCTCGATGTCCCGTCTGCACCGTTAGGTAAGGTAACTAACGGCAGAGCGGGGCAGGGCTAGTGCGGGTGTAAAACATAAGCAACGTTTATATAATATATCATATATACTATATATAATATCTGTCACAGAACATCACATGATCACATCACAGATAAATCACAGCAGAAGAAACATATGAAATATTGGATATACTAGGACGTCCGTGTTTTCAATACGAACCAGTATAAAACACGGATTCCACGGTCGTGATGAATAGCCTATCCCACACCCCTAGACCCCTACGAGAGCGGCAAGCAACCCTACCAATTCTAGGGTTAGGAGACCCGGACTCGACTCCTCGAGATGGTCTCCCACTGAACCCTAGAACCCGGTTACTTGTGCTCCCCTCCTTGGGTCTATCCTAGTGCAGAAAAGTAAATAATATACATCAACGGTGACATCTTCCGCAACCTGGAAGTGCCCCAATAAAATAATATTACATACAAGTTTTTACATGAATGAAAATAAAAAACACTCATCTCACATAAAAAAAACCCGGCTATTCAAACACGACGATCCAATATAACATATCCAGCAACACATAACATCGCATGTCATCAACGTAAGTAAATATGCGCATCCCAATTGTCGTTGACATACAGCAACGAAACCGGCGACATCACATATTACACTTACGGTCACAGAAAAGAAAGTGTAAAACTACAACAGTTGGAATCCGCAACCACCTCAGACATCGCATGCCTGATCAAATGAATTCTTTAGACATCGCATGCCTAACAATTATAAACCCCGCATTTTAGTCACATTATCGAAAACACTTTTCGATATCAAGTCGGGCAATTCAACAAGATTCCCAACATTTTGATCGAATGCTCGTCGCAAACTTTAGTAGACGGTCGCACCCCCGATACCGTCGATGCAGTGCACCAAGGCGGAACACCGCTACCGCGAGCACCCGAACGGATGCTTTCGGCGATGTTGTTCTCCTACAGTCACTTGGTCAGGGCTATGGAGTGAGGCTGTCTATTAAGTTTACCCGGCGAGTATCCGCGTACGCTACGTGATTGCGACGGACTTTTGATCACATCAAAATTCCGTGGCAACCGATCAAGTGAGACTAAAGTGCTATGTTTATAACATTCATTCAGTTATCACATAACTTTTGTGAATTCCAATTGTTGTATCACATTCCGGATAAACAGAAAATGTTAAACTTTCCGATTGAACATTCGAACACCCAAGTTTTCCCGAAACAGCTCAATACATGAAATAAGTCTAACAACATTCAGTTCGTGCCTCAGTACCAACGGTCCAGCCGTAGAAGGGTCAAGCCAACGCCTCACATGTGGCACGCCGTACTGCCCCAAACCTGAAGGTTCAAAGGGCAGTTCAAGATGGTCACATAATCGAGTTAAGGTTTGTTGTCTTCTAGAGGGTCCATCGCGTTACTTGCACTACTTAGAACGTCGTTAAACTACGAAAAAATCCAACAATTGGAAATTTCTCGGCAGGGGAAAAAGTGGGTATTTATATCCGGTCGAACTTTTTAACATATTCTAAAAATACCCGGAAAAACATACTGACAAAATTAGACAATCTGATCGATACACCGAATCCCCAATACAACCCAGAAAATTCAACTCTTGAAAAATTATTAAAAATTCCCAGGAAAACCAGCAATGCAAACTAGGAATTACTGTGCAAAATTTGTTGCAAGAGGAGACAAAAGGGCCGCGGAACCGCCGCATTAGCATGCTAATGCCGCGGTTCCGCCGCGCTTTAATGGATTCAGGGGCCCCGTTTTATACAGTAATTCTTAGAATCTTCTACTGAGTTTTCTGAATATTTTTAATCTGGAAAAAACCACGTTTTTCAAAAATGTCCAGAGAGCAAAATGCGATTGGGGTTTCGGTTCAATCGGACTTCTAATTCCGTCAACGCATCGCCTAAGGCTCTAGCCTGGCTCTGATACCACTGTAGGGTTCCTAGGCACACTAATGAAGTCTCACAAGTGATCAAACATGCCCAATTGAAATTTTACATGTGCCGAGAAAACCTAATACGGATCGTTAACTAGATATATAGGCTATGCGATGCAAGTAAAAGAGTTTATCTAAAAGGAAACGGGCTACAACCTTTGTAGATCCGGTCCACCATATCCTAAGCTCCACGATGATGTCCCTCCGCTGTCCAAATCGGATTCCGGACTCTAGCATTGGCTTCATCGAGGAAATGGGAGGGCTTGGTTGTCGGCTTCGATGCCGAAGATGATCTACGTCGAGGCATCACTAGATCAAGCTCCCACTTCACCAAGTCATGAAACTTGTGAAGAAAACACCCTATACTACTTGGTAAGAGGTAGAGGATGAAGAAATAGGAAGTGGGTTCACTTTAGAATTGGATTTCTCACTCTTATTCTCAAGTTGCCATTGATGGTGGCATTGTTTTCTTCTTGTTCAAGTTGAAGAAGAAGAAGAAGATGAATATGATAAGTTAATAAAAATAGAAAAGAAATATAATACTTATCATATACTAACCCTTGGTTAAGTGTAGAGAATGAACTAGGGTTAGTATAAATGGTTAGGGTTAAGCATGAGACAAGAATGGTGACT
The DNA here is from genome assembly GCA_030015575.1 of Agapanthus africanus. Lineage (NCBI taxonomy): Eukaryota > Viridiplantae > Streptophyta > Magnoliopsida > Asparagales > Amaryllidaceae > Agapanthus > Agapanthus africanus. Next base: position 430,524,995 of record CM057347.1, read on the forward strand.
TAGTCAATACTTCATGAATCTTCAACTAAAAACAAACATAGCCACCATTCATGTATCTTTATCATTTTCTTTTGCCAAAATAAACAAAAAGAATAAATAAATAAAATGAAACCCTAACCATTCATATAACCATGGTCAATTCTTTACACAAAAAGAATAAATAAAATGGTCGAGAAGATGTACGCTAGTCTACTCTAGAATATCGATGCCCCGTCTCGATATTCCCACGACTAGGAACAATGAAGGATGTACTCATTGACTACCCATGCCCCACTAGTATGATCTTCATCATAGTCCTGGAAGTCGAGTACACATCCTAAGGGCTTTATCAACATGTAATCAGAGAGACATAAAGTATACATGTTAAGATAAAGAGCAACCAGATAGCGTACTATCATGTCGAGCAAGAAAGTCCTACCTATATATGTCCCAGCATCCACTACAATATACATCCAATGTACAGTAATGGCCTCTAGGGCATACATATAACTAACAAGTGGCGCATACGTGAGTGACACGTGGTGCGCTTGGCGCTAAGCGCCAGCCCATGAGCGTAGTGCGCTATTTCAAGAGCGCAAAGCGCTAGTGGTTAATTGGCGCATACGTGATTGACACGTGGCGCATTTGGTGATGAGTGCTAGTCCAGAGAGCGCAGAAGCGCAATTCAAGAGCGCAAAGCGCATTTGAACAATTTTATGATCTGAGCTTTTTAAAAGAGACTTTGTCTCAAGATCCAAGAACAACCGTTCTTATTTTGTCTCAATCTCTTATATTGATGAAAGGCTTTGCCTTTATGGATCTATGATCCTTAAGAGAATTGAATCATTCTCCTCTCCTTTTTATAATGGGATGTTCCTCATATTTTTGAGAAAGACTTTAGTCTTATAGATCTATGATCTGTGAGAAGTAAGCTCTTCTTTTATTTTATGATGAGATCTTTTGATATTTTTTGTGAAAGACTTTTTGTCTTTGTAGATCTATGATCTTTTTAAAGAAATGAATTCTTCATTTTATGAGATAATTTCATTTCATATGTTCATCATCATCATTTTTACCTTGAAGAAAGATCTTCTTGTAAGAGCTTGCTCTTTATCTTTGAGTTTCTCAAAATTTATGGGGGGTTTCTCTCTCTAAGACTTGAAGTCTTGGGGCCTTTATATAGGGCAAGCTAATTTGTTGAATCAGTTAAAGAGATCTTTTTCTGATTGATTTGGGGATGTTTCCCCATCATTGGATCTTTGATCCTAGGGATTATGTTTTACAGAAGGCAATTTTCTTGTTTTTAACAAGATTGATAAATCTTTTCACACAGAATTTATTCTGTCTTTTGGTAATTTTTATTTACCATTGGATCATTGATCCAACGGTGCTCTGATTTACAGAGCATAATCTTGTTATTTGGAAAGATTTTGAGGAATCTTTCCTTAACAGAATTTAATTCTGATTAATTAATGATTTATCATTATTATTAGATCTTTGATCTAACGGTTGGGAGCTTTTAGTTCCAGCGCTAGCGCACCCGTGCTTTGCACGTGGTGCGCTGCTTAAAGGGCAGCACACATTGCGCTAGCGCACCCGTGTTTGACACGTGGTGCGCTGCTCAGAGCGCAGCGCACTTAGCGCTAGCACATCCGTGTCTTACACGTGGTGCGCTGCTTAGAGCGCAGCGCACCCAACGCTAGCGCACACATGCTTTGCACGTGGTGCGCTGCTTATGGCGCAGCGCACTTGGTGCTGCATCTGAAGCGTTGCTTCATTTTGAAATTTAAATTTCATATAGAGCTTTGCTCTGATTGGGGGAAACAAATGCCCCCCCCACCGTTGCGCTCATGTGGCCCACATGTGAGTGCAACGGTGGCAGCATCTACGCCCTCGGATCAACTGAGAAGTTGAAACGGCACTCAGTGCCTATAAATAGGACCTTTGGTCCTTAGGATGATTCTGTTCATCTTCTTCTTGTTTTCTGAGAATTTATATTCTCTTACAGAGCATAGCTCTCCATCTTAAGAATTTTCTTAAGGACAAAAACTTTGTCAAAATTTAGGTAAAGATTAAATCTAATAATAATCTAGGGTTTTACCTATTAACAGAGCCTTGCTCTTCATAGATCTTTGATCTAAAGAAAACCCTTTTAGGGTTTCATTAACAGAGCTTTGCTCTCATGGAATCATAGATCTAAAGAGATCTCCTTCAAGGTTTCTTATCCCATCAATAGAGCTTTGCTCTTATGAAAACAAGTAGATTTGTTAATCTCTTATGAAGAACTCTTAAGAGTTCGTTCATGGATCTTGAAGATCCCAGAATTTTAATTCATAAAAATTGATTTCAATTTTTCTGATGGAATATTCCACCATCATTTTTTTCAGAGCAAGGCTCTTGAGGAATTTTTATTCCTTCATGATTAGAGTTTGACGAGTGTCACTCCGTCACAGAGCACTGCTCTCAAAGGGAGATTTACTCCTTATGCCGAGGGATTTCTCCTTAAATGAAAATCAATTGAGGATTTCCTCACTTAATTGACAGTCTCATCAAATGATGAGGCTGTTTTATTAATTGATGAACTGTCATCTAGATTTTGTGGGGCCCTTTGGTCCCTTTCTACTGCATTGCAGTGTGGTACGAATTTTAAAGTACCAAGTGTCATAATTTAAATTATAGCACTGACAATTGACTTTTGTTCTCTTTTTCGCGCAAGTGACATGTCTTTCGACACTTCTTTTCCGTTCGTTCGCTCCGAAGGCGGATTTCCTGAAGCGCCCGTAGACCGGGAGGTTATTGCGCTGATCAGGGACTATGACCCAGAACACAAGAATCTTCATTTGTGGGGAACATAGTATAACCAGATCATCATGGGTCGACACAGCTTCTCTTGCGTAACACCTTTAGAGGCTATCTCGGCGATCCACTATGCTGACGCACCCCCGATGAACTATGCTGTGGAGATGGTTAATTGGACTTCAGAGAGTTGTCTTCAGCCCTCTATGGCTGCAATACCTGTACAACCGCCAATGGTTTTGGACATTCTAGGGCGGCGTATATGCCAAGGTGAGTCGCGCCCTTAGGAACAGCCCTTCAATATAGGTCTGACTCCCCGTCACTCGGCTGGGTATCTGCAGTGGGCCCGATATATCCTATCGGCAAAGAAGTCAGAACTGCTGAAGCTTGGGTTGTATCCTACAATTTATGCTTCTCTGTTCCAGTACTCCACACCTCCCGCATGGTAGGTTAAAGCCTTCTTGGAACAATGGAACGTTCCAACTCATACTTTCCTTATGCTAGATCGGGAAGTTTCCATCTCTCTGGAAAAGTTTGCGGACATCTCTGGCTTGCCTATCAGATAGGAGTATTATGAGGAGATCTTGCCCCCTGATGAATATCTTTTCGCTACCCGACTGGTGATGACGGGTTTAAAACCAGAGAATTCCATTCAGCACCGATTCCCTAGCTTAATCAAAGTGCTAAACATTTACGAAGGCCTATTTCTGGAATCTGGAAGCCATGGGGTCAACTTTGCAGAATTTATCACCCATTTTCTTCGCCCAGAAGTTCTATCGAGACAAGGTGAAAAGTTTGCCACACTCGATGATCCCTTCGGCTTTGGATTGGATCGCCGACCAGTACTGGAAGCTGATCAAAAAGGATTCTTTCTTCCAAACGTCGCGATCGTCCCTTTTTAAGAAATTGCTGCTCCGGGCATTGACGAGGAAGCATTCTTTTTAGGGTTCCTTGGTTTGTGGTTAAGCTGGTTCGCGCTTCCCATGCACTCTCGCTATATGAGGCCGTCAGTCTTCTACCCAGCTCATCAGATGGTTGAAGAGAGACAAGTTGCCGTTGGTATCGCCGGGCTGGCTCATTTGTATCACGACCTTAGTTTGGCGGCCGATACCGCTCAGCCTGGGGTGCAGCCCGTGAACTTCCCGATGTATTATTTTACCTCATGGCTTGAATTGCATGTGCTTGGTGCCTTTGGAATGCACAAGCGGCCTCATTTCTATGAAACTTGCAATTTTCCGCGGATCATGCAGTTGGTCAATGCTTCCATTGTGGAGCCAAGCCAGCGAGAGGCTCGGGGTGTAATCCTTTGCCCATGTACCGTCGGGGATGGCATGACCTTTGTTGATAAGGTTATGACCATCAGTAAGGAGTCTGCTAAGACGGTGCAGCCATTGCGGGACACCTTTAAGGATGGAGCTTCCACCCTGAAAGCTCGGGAAATTCTCCATCTATATTCCATCAGGCCGGGATATTTGGTGTTCAGGCAGAACGATTCGGCTCTGTTCATGAGATATAATCCCTACCATTTTGCCCAGCAATCAAGTTACAATCAGCGTGTCCCGCTCGAGGCATTCCCGGCAGAACCAGTTTATACTGAGGAGGGTATCCGGAGCGCTTTGCACCACTTTATGCGCCTAAACACAGGGTCCCATTTCTTCATTAGTGAACCAAGTTGTGTTCCTAGGGCCCTAAACGTATACGTGGCGTGGTATCAACACGCAATGGGTGCCATTATCAGGGAGGAAAAGAAATTGCTGCTCGACCGCAAGGGTGCACCCCTGCCGGTGATCGAAATGTCTCTCTGAAGCGAAGGACCATTGTCCTTCCTCCCTTAAGAGAAGTTGCCATGATCGAAGTCCCGCACGACAGGCCTGAGCTACCGATACCCCGGGCTCCTGTAGAAATGGTGACTGTAGTTTCCCCCGATTCTGGCGTGGGTTCAGATATCGGGACTCGTCGTTCTAAAGTGCCTACCAAGCGTAAGCTTGTGCTAGCTACGACCGAAGCTCGCTCACAGAAGAGGAAGAAAAAGTTGATCCTTTCTGCCGACGTTGTACTCGGCCAGGAGCCTTATGCTCCTTATGGCGAGGGACTGAGCGCGTATGGGATAAACAAGGTTCTATTCATGCCACCAGATGATACTGATCTGGCGGCTGCCATTGTAGCTTCTGAGCAATTGGCAAGCCACAAAGCGGGACTGGCCATCCTCGCGCAATCAGGTAACCATCAGCTGTATCTTTCGTCATTGCATCATATTTTTATCATCATGTTTTGACTGACACTTTTCCCCCTCTCTTTTTTTTAACAGGCATTTCCACCGAAGAAGCTCTCGCAGCTTCTCTCAAGACTTTTGAGGAAGAGGAAAGACTTCGAGCATTCTTAGGCATCGGTACATTTCGGTTCACCGCGTCTCTGCTCCCATTTCTTATGGGTAATCTGACCTCTCCTTTTCATCTTATTATAGGAACTACCTCTACAGGTTATTCCAGGTGTGGCACCGATTTCACAGGGCGATGTGGAGATGCTTCCCGGGTCGGCTATCGACGTCTCAGCCCCGCCGGTATTGCCGAAAGAAGTTTCACTTAAGCAACCGATGACAGATGCCATAAAGGCTCCAGAGGTAACTATTGGCACGGACGATGACGTCCCGTTGAAGGAGGTCTTTAGAAGATCTGCCCTCACGGCTCGAGCGGAAAGGAAGCGTAGAGTGCGCGCAGCAAGGGAGCGTAACGCTGCCTTGGCGGCGGGTGCAGGTCCGAGCGCTGTACTCCTGCCCTCACCCCTTCAGAGGATGCTTCAGCTGTCTTGTCTACCGCCTACAGACAGGCAGCTCGTGCGGCTCGGGAAGCAATCGGAAAACCGACCCAAGGTAACGTAACATGGGTTCTTTTGTCAAAGTTTTAATTCTCAGGTTCTCATATATCCTATCTTGCAGGGCCGAGTCTTACCGAGGAAGTGGTAGGTGACGTGGCGACAACCACCGAGCCTGAGGTAGCGGTAGGTGAAACGGCTACAATCGCCGAGACTGAGGTAGAGGTAGGTGCAATGGCTACAATCGCCGAGCCCGAGGTAGCGGTGGGTGAGATGGCTACAATCGCCGGGCCCGAGGTAGCCTCTTTTTCTCAAGAGTCGGGCACTGCTCCAATCGTCACTCTTTCCTCCTGCGGTTCTCTGCCATCTCCTGGCGTTGCGAGCGTTACGACGGCTCTCATAGAGTCAGGAGATGAGGCGACGGGAAGCAAGACCATTCCGTTAGAGGAGGGTGAGGCAGTCGCTACATCTAGTGATGCCCTTGTTGCGGTCTCGACCGGCGACTTACCAGGTAAATTTCAGGTTATTGCTTTCTATTTCGTTCTGCAATCCCTTTTCGACCTTTTCTGACAGTAATTTTGTTTCGAATGCAGCTGCTGTGGGCGTTGGGGTTGTGCCACCTAAGGAAGCGCCACCAGTTGCTGCTCTGACGGTGACCGCCCCTTTGCCTTCTCTCGTACCCTCTCAAATGCTGGAAGGTGCGGATTTGTGACCCATCAGTTTTATTACAGGAAGTATATTTTATGTACTGACATTGCATTACTACATCCTTGCAGGAGTCCTTTTTGATCATTTGTATCAGGTGCTGCATCCCCATTTCTCCTTCCAGTCGGAGATTGCCTCATCCAGTGGCGCTGGTGAGTACATCCTTTAGCTAATGTCTTTTCTTTTCCTTTGTGGGTAGTCAAATTGTTTCTAATTCTTCTTTGTTTTAATTGCAGCCCTACAGATCGAAGGAGGAGACGAAAGAGTAGCTGCACCACTGGTACCCCCGGTCTTGCCACTTGCTGCAGCAGGTATAGTAAACTCCGTTATTCATGAACCTCCTTTTTTCTCGAACCGTTACTTGACTGTGATTTTCTTTGTAGCTGTGACATCGACTTCAGCTCTGTTCGAGTCTCAAGTTATAATTCCAGCAGGCCCTTTCTCTCGACGCCCCTCCTCCAAAGGTGCTGTGAATAGCCTACGCACGTTGATCGATCATCTCAAGGAGCTTGATGCGGAGACTCCTGCCCTTGCTGCAGATTTCGCTGCTGAGGTTAATCCCATGCTGGCGATGCTCGTGCACTTTCATAATGAAGGCATCGTGGAGTCCTGGGTTAATCATTGCAGAAAAATCAAGGCCTGTCTGCATGAGCTTGAGTTTAGACGTCCTGCCCCCGAGGTCTTGGCTGTGAACTCCCAGCGGGCTGCATGGGTCGAGGAGAGCACACCCTACTTCCACCATCTTGAACAGGAAGTAGCCTTAAAGTGTGAGGAGTGCGAAGAGACTTCAAGCGAATCTGCTCGATTGCATGCTCAAGTTGATGCAAACGCTGCACAGTTGAAAGTTATCTTCGAAAGCCTTCTACGATGTATTGCTGACGGGCTCACGATGAGGCAAAAACTCGACCACATCGAGCGAAGTGCACAGACTCGTGGGGCAGCTCAGCGAGTTGTCGAAGAGCAACTTTCATCCAACTTGCAACAATGAGCCCAAGTCGAAGCAGAGTTGGCCGTGGCCGCTGACCAAGAAGAGGGGCTGAGGGAAGTGCATGAGCGGCTGGTTGGTCTATTGAAAGCGCTTCCCTCTCAATAATTGATTTTGCACCACTTGTAATTTTTGAATAAAATGTATCCCCCTTTTTTTCTTTCATATGATGTAAATTGTACTCAATTGAATTTATGAATAAAAGATACATTTCTTTCGTACTATCTTGTGTTATTTCTTGCTTTCTTCTTTTCTTTGTTATCGGCATGTCCCTTTAGTAAGCGTAGCCTGCAGATGATAGAGAGAGCATTCCGTCTTGAATTCTTCGAGAGGTAGCGATGGCTTAGGAAGCAGGTTCAGATCTGCTGCCTAAGGCTTTTCAACTTCATGAGCCGTGAGGGTCTCATAAAGACTTTTCTCTCTACGAGTCAAGGGGATCTCGTAGGTGTATTTTCTCCTTAGGAATCGTGAGGATTCCTAAGTGTGTTTTCTCTTATAAGTCGTAAGGATCTAACAAGAGAGTTTTCTTTCTTACGGGTCGAGAGGACCCGTAAGTGTTTGATGAGATCGACATCATCCGCGTTTCACGGAATCAGGAGTTGCTGTGGGCGTTTCCCACGGGGTCAGGATTGACATAGGCCGTATTCCACGTGACCAAGAATTTTGCTGTGGATGCTTCCCACGGGGTCTGATTGACATGGCCGTGTTCTGCGAGGACCAGGCTCTGCTCTGGATGCTTCCCACGGGTCAGGATTGACATAGGCGATGTTCAGCGAGGACCAGGATCCGCTCTGGACGTTTTCCACCGGGTCAGGATTGACATAGGCCGTGCTCCACGTGACCAGGAATTTGCTCTGGATGCTTCCCACGGGGTCATAGCCGTGTTCTGTGAGGACCAGGCTCCGCTCTTAATGCTTCCCACGGGGTCAGGATTGACATAGGCCGTGTTCCATGTGACCAGGAATTTGCTCTGGATATTTCCCACGGGGTCATAGCCGTGTTCTGCGAGGACCAGGCTCCACTCTGTACATTTCCCACGGGGTCAGGATTGATATAAGCCGCGTTCCACGTGACCAGGAATTTTGCTCTGGATGCTTTCCACGGGGTCTGATTGACATAGCCATGTTCTGCGAGGACCAGGCTCCGCTCTGGACGTTTTCCATGGGGTCAGGATTGACATAAGCCGCATTCCACGTGACCAGGAATTTTGCTCTGAATGCTTTCCACGGGGTCCGATTGATATAGCCGTGATCTGCGAGGACCAGGCTCCGCTCTGGACGTTTTCCACGGGGTCAGGATTGACATAAGTCGTGTTTCACGTGACCAGGAATTTGCTCTGGATGCTTCCCACGGGGTCATAGCCGTGTTCTGGAAGGACCAGGATCCGCTCTGGACGTTTTCCACGGGGTCAAGATTGACATAGGCCGTGTTCCACATGACCAGGAATTTGCTCTGGATGCTTTCCATAGGGTCTGATTGATATAGCCGTGTTCTGCGAGGACCAGGCTCCGCTCTGAATGCTTCCCACGGGATCAGGATTGACATAGGCCGTGTTCAGCGAGGACCAGAATCCGCTCTGGACGTTTCCCATGGGGTCAGGATTGACATAAGCCGCGTTCCACGTGACCAGGAATTTTGCTCTGGATGCTTTCCACGGGGTCTGATTGACATAGCCGTATTCTGCGAAGACCAGGCTCCGCTTTGGATGCTTCCCACGGGGTCAGAATTGATATAGGCCGTGTTCAGCGAGGACCAGGATCCGCTCTGGACGTTTCCCACGGGATCAGGATTGACATAGGCCGTGTTCCACGAAACCAGGAATTTGCTCTGGATGCTTTCCATGGGGTCTGATTGACATAGCCGTGTTCTGCGAGGACCAGGCTCCGCTCTGAACGTTTCCCACAGGGTCAGGATTGACATAGGTCGTGTTCCACATGACCAGGAAGGGTTGACTTTATCCGCATTTCATGGAGTCGAGGGTTGACTCTCGGTTGTCTGTGCACCGCCGAGTCATGGAACAGGGAGTTGCTGCGGTTCCGATTTGTTGATGTTGCATCTGTTGAAACGAGACGGATGTTGAGATGATCTCTAGGCTGCTTTGTGAACCGTTGAGACTTGGCTTTCTTTCGGATGGAGCCTGGTGGGAAGGTGGGAAGGTGTGGTTCCTTCTTAATTTGTGCCCCTAGATTGTATATAAGGATCGATGTGATCTTACCTGTAGGGTAGTAGTTTCATTATATATATATATATATATTTTTTTCCGTGATGCTCTATTATTTCAGCTTTTATATCGCAAAAGTCGCGATTGCCCAATCATTTCGGCTATTTTTCCACAGTGCTCAATCATTTCGGCTATTTATTTTATTTTTACTTGCTGATTTTTATTGCGAGTTGCCCAATCATTTCGGCTATTTTGCATGCATATATATCTTTTTACTTACTGATTTGCAAGTTGCCCAATCATTTCGGCTATTTCATATGCATGTGTGGCTCGCTGGCTTTTCGCTGCAAGCTTGGAATTAAACACCGATTTCAGCATCAGCACCGCTACAACTGGGATATTGCCAGGAGCGAATCATCATTTGCCTTTGTCGATATCAAACAAAGGTGGCTTAGCGAACAGGATTAGGATCCTGTCGACTAAGGCTTTTAACTTGACGAGCCGTAAGGGTCTCATAAAGGTATTTCTCCCTACGAGTCGTGAGGATCTTGTAGGTGCACTTTCTCCTTAGGAATCGTGAGGATTCCTAAGTGTATGTTCTCTTATAAGTCATAAGGATCTTACAAGAGTATTTTCTCCTTATTAGTCGAGAGGAATTACAAGTGTTGTTTGTTGTACGAGCATATCCCTTAGTTACGGATGGGACTTTGTTAAGGAAATGTTTATTCGCGCCCGTAGATTGTATACAAGAGTCAATACTGAACCACTTGTAGGGCAGCATTGGAGGTTGTGATGGCTGCTTAAGAACAGGTTCAGATCCCTGTAGCTTAAGGCTTTTGAATCCTATAAGCCGTGAGGGTCTCATAAGAGGGTTCTCCTTACGAGTCGTGAGGATCTCGCAAGTGTAATTTCACCTTAGGAATCGTGGAGATTCCTAAGTGTGTTGCTCCCTTGTGAGTTGTAAGGATCTCACGCAGGTGGTTTCTCCTTACAGGGTCGAGAGGACCTTGCAAGTGTCTTTTAACGAGATTGCGCCCTTTCGGGTTTTCACAAAACTCGCCGGTAGCCCTCCTGTTTTTACTCATGGAGCCCTTTCGGGTTTTCATCCATGCCCATTTTGCTTATGGACATACCGTTTTCTTCTTTTTTTATTTTATTCTTTTCTCTTTTTTTTTGTCAGCCTTGGGATGCTGCGGTCCGTAATAGTTTATCGACGTCTCGGTCAACAGCCAGTTTTAGGACACAGTGGTCCATTGTTAGTTTAAAGACGTTTCGGTCCGTCGCCAGTTTAAGGACATAGTGGTCCATTGTTAGTTTAAGGACGTTTCGGTCTTAAAGCCGGCTACTACTTATAGAGTTTGGGCTTAGGAAGATAGCGAGCGGACATAGGCGTTGTCATCTATCATTGACCTAGGCCATGACTCGTCAGGCATAGTATTTTTTCAAGAAGCGATCGTTTATTGGCCTGAAAGGTCTTTCGCCATGCATGTCCATGAGTAGATAGGCTCCACCTTGGAAAACTTTGTCTATGATATACGGGCCTTCATAGTTCAGCTCGAATTTCCCCCGCTTGGCACGATTAGGGATCATAGGTCTCTTAACCACTAGCACGAGTTCGCCTTGGTGGAATGTTCTCGGCCTCGTCAATCTCTCATATGAGCGTGTCATCTTTGCTTTATAAGCCTCCAGATTTTGCTGTGCCATGAGCCGGGTTTCGTCGACGGCATTGAGCTCCTCAAGTTGAAGGTGAACATTTTCTTCGTCTGTTAGCTCATAATGAACGGCCATTCGTAGAGAGGGTAACTGTATCTCGAGGGGGAGTACCGCTTCTGTGCCAAATACCAACGCATAGGGCATTGTGTTTGTGGCAGTTTTGAACGTAGTTCGATATGCCCAGAGAGCTTCATGAAGTCTTTCATGCCAGTGCTTCTTATTTCGAGACACCGTCTTTTTCACGATCTTCGTCAAGGTCTTATTGAAAGCCTCAGCTAGACCGTTAGCTCGGGGATTATAGACCGAAGAGTATCTCCAGTCTATATTATGCTGTTGTGCGAAGCGGCTGATTTTATTGCTTCTGTAGGCTGGCCCGTTATCGGAGATAATCCGTCGCGGAATGCCGAACCGATAAATGACGTGTGTCTTGAAGAAATGGAGGATATTCTCCGTCTTCACTTCCCTCAGTGGTACTGCTTCTGCCCATTTAGAGAAGTAATCAGTTGTTGCCAATATGAACCGGTGTCCTCTAGACGATACTGGCTCAATGGGTCCGACTATGTCAGTTCCCCACATTTCGAATGGCCAGCTAGCAACCGTTGGATGTAGCCGATTTGGATGCTGATGGATAAAACCCCCGTGAATCTGACACGAGTGGCACTGCTTCGCGTATTCGAGATAGTCCTGGATCATCGTGGGCCAATAATAGCCCATCCTTTTGATCTTCAGCTTCATCTTTGGGCTGGCTTGGTGAGAACCGCAAAGTCCGTCATGAGTTTCGTGGACGACTCTCTTTGCCTCTTCGGTCCCAGGCATCTTAACCACAGAGAATCAAATGATCTCTTATACAGAGTATCATTGACGAAGGCAAAAGATAGAGCTTGCGTCATGAGCTGATATTTTGAGGATGCATCTTCAAGCGTTCGACGGGATTTGAAGTAGTCTATAAAGACTTCCCTCCAATCCTTAGCCTTTTCCTGGTCTTTTATTTGTAGGGTCGTTTGCTCGGTCGCCTCCTTTTCTTCGGACGACTCCGGAGATATTTCTGCCGGCGCAAGAACCCGATGGCTTTGCACAACAATCCTCACGTCATCGAGGTTCTCTCGGCCAATTCTTTAGCGAGCTTGGACAATGCATCCGCTTTGCTATTTTTCACACACGGTATACTTTCCAAGGTGTAGGAAGGAATTTGAATCAGCAGTTGCTGTACTCTCTTGCCGTACTTCACCAACTCTGGCTTGCACATTTGATAGTCGCCGTTTACTTGACTAACGGCCAGTTGGGAGTCTCCGTATATGAGGAGGTTTTCAATTCCCATGTCGATAGCGATCTCGAGACCTGCTATTAAAGCTTCATATTCGGCTTCATTATTCGTCCTCAGCTCTGTTAAGGAGAAGGCAAAGCACATTATCCCTCCTTGTGGAGTCACGAAGATGAGGCCTACCCCTGATTTGATTATGGGGATGCTTTGTTTGCGCCTCTTCATGGAAGATGCCCCATAGAAGTAGAGTTCCCATCGGGTGTCACTCTCCTTTCTCGCCATCGGTCGTGTCAAACGCGTGCTCGTCTGGCAATTCACAGTTCAAGGGAGAATCGGCAGGTATCGCATGCTCGGCAAGGAAGTCGGCGATGGCCTGGCCTTTCAATGCCTTGAGAGGACGATAAGTTATCGAGAACTCCATTAAGAGCGGGGCCCATTTAGCGAGCCGTCCCGTTAATATAGCCTTCCACATCAAATATTTGAGAGGATCTACTTTCGATATGAGATGGACGTCATGTGCCAACGTGTAGTGTCTGAGCTTCGTTATCACGAAGATCAATGCCAGGCAATGTTTTTCAATGGGGAAGTAGTTGCTTTCTGCCCCCAGCAGAACTCGACTCAAGTAGTAGAGGGCTCTTTCCTTCTCTTGGTCGTTCTCTTGTGCCCATAACGCGCCTAGGGAACCCTCAAGGGCGGTTGTGTACAGAATGAGGGGCTTTCCCTTGACTGGAGCGGTCAGCACCGGAGGATTCTGCAAGTATTGCTTGATTTCGTCTAGTGCGCTTTGGCATTTGCGATCCCAGACGAACGGGGTTCCCTTCATCATCAAGTGACTATACGGGCGGCACTTGCCGAAGAGATTGGCTATAAATCGCCGGATATACGCGAGCTTTCCTTGGAGAGACCGCAGTTGTTTGAGAGTCCTTGGCGGAGGCATTTCTATAATCGCCTTGATCTTCGACGGGTCTATCTCGATGTCTCGATGTCGTACGATGAATTCTAGGAATTTGCCTGAGGAAACTCCGAACGCGCATTTGAAAGGGTTCATCTTCAAGTTGTATTTCCGAAGGTGTTGAAACACGATCTTCAAATGCTCTAAATGTTCCTCATATGATTTTCTTTTCACCACAAGATCGTCAATATAGCATTCGACGATTTCATGTATGAGGACGTCGAAAATCTTCGTCATGGCCCTCTGATAGGTGGCACCGGCGTTCTTTAGACCGAAAGGCATCACCTTATAGCAGAATATGCCCAAAGGGGTCCGGAAAGCGGTATGCTTCTGGTCCTCGGGATGCATCTTTATCTGATTGTATCCTGACGAGCCGTCCATGAAGGAAAAAATTTCGTGAATGGACGTATTATCTATCATCAGCTCAGTGACTGGTACTGGAAAGTCGTCCTTCGGGCAGGCTTTATTGAGATCCCGAAAGTCCACATATATGCGCACTGTCCCGTTTTTCTTCATCACTGGGACGATGTTGGCAATCCAGTCAGGATACTGAACTTCTTGGATGAAGCCGGAGTCGATTAGCTTCTTGACCTCGGCATTGATGCTCATCTCAAGCTCGAGCCGCATTCTTCTCGGTGCTTGTTTGATCGGCTTGATGTCCGGAGATATCGCCAATTTGTGGACGACTATTTCTGGATCCAATCCGGGCATCTCGGAATAGTTCCATGCGAAACAGTCTTTATACTGCATGAGCACGTCTTTTAGCGTAGCCACCCTTTCTTCAGATAATAGATCACTGACGAGTGTCGGCCGCGGGTCATTTGCCGTCCCCAAGTCAATTTTCTTGAGGTTATCTGCAGTAGTACGTATTCCATCTTCTAGCTCTTTTGGTGCCGGTGGAAACTCTGAGATCACCTCGCCATACCAAGGGAGGTCATCCGTATTCTCGGGTCCTTCTTCTGACAACATTATCATATGACAAGTACGAGATCGCTTCCGAGGCCGATGTTGATCTGGTTCTACTCTCGCTGCAGGCGCGGCTTTTGGTTCATACTTATGTGGCGGAGTTACCATCCAGCTGCTGGATAGAGCGAACCTGCCTTGCTGATACTGGTCTTCAATCCAGTCTTTGAATGTGAAGCAGTCTTCGAGAGGATGTCCTATTGCTCGGTGATAGGAGCAATAATCCGGGTGATTAACTTCACATGCTTGCTCGGGGTGCTTGGACTCCGGGAGGGTAATCATTTGATGTTTTACGGCAAGATCAAGTATCTTCCTTATCTTGTCTTAGGGAAAAGAATACGCTCGACTCATCTTCTTTATTAGAGACGAATCCGGATTGCTTGATTCCTGATCGCGTGGCTTCTTGGTCTCGCTTTGTCGCTGTCGAACGCTTTTCCCGTACTTTGGTTTATTTTTGCCTCTGCGCTGGGTCTTTTGTATGACGGGCTGGCGACGGAGAGCATTGTCATTCTCCTGGACCTGCTGAAGGAGGCGCTGCGTCCTGGCTTTCTCGTAAATGGCCATTTCACGGTTATGGTCATCCCGGACCTTTTGACCCGCTTCCCTTATAAGCTTGTCCATTTGTTCTTCGAACGACGGGCTTGGCATTTTCACGACGGGAGCTCGTTTTGGTTCAGGGTTAGCACCTTACCATAAGGCATCTCCTTCTTCGTCGAAGTCATGTACGACGTAGCAGTCGCGGAATCGCTCTTGTTCCTTGGATTGAACATATCCAAGCCTGATCGTTTCCATTCTCCCATTGAGCAACTTCCGCTGGGTTCCAGGAACGTTCCAGATCTTGTTGAAGAACTGAGCTTGTCGAGCAGTCTGTTTGAAGGGTATGCCTTGGCACCTCAACAGTCTTTTTAATCCGTCTGTGTAGTATCTAGGCAAACGGATGGGTTGAAGCCTGTCGAGCATAGAATCGGCGCCATGCCAGATTTCTTTCTCCACTTTGGTTTCCCCGGATCTGTAGAATAGGATCACCATTTCCCCCTTTCGCCTGGGAGGGACATAGAATGTCTGCAGTTCCTGCACACTATAAGTTTCAAGTGCATCGAGCTCTTTGTAATGCTCTTGTAGAACCATGACAACTTGCAAACTTTGATCTTCATCGGCGAAGGTTTGTATCGATGGCCGAGCGAAGAATACAGCATTGACCTCATCTTCTGAGTCGCTACCGAAGATCAACATAGGAGTGGATGGTCCCGGCTTGTTGCACTGGGGCGGCCCTGAATAAACTATCTCTTCGTCCTCCTCGGTATCGCTCCTGAATACCGGAATTGTGGTGATAGCTTTGTTCTTGTCCTCCGGTTTGCGACATCTTTCCGTGTCTTCGAAATCTGGTAGGAAGTATTTTGCATCTTCATATTTGCGGACTTCGTTTACGGAGAACGGGTTAAGTTCCCCTGTTACGGTGTACTCAAGACCATCCTTGAAATACATCATACACTGATGTTGTGTAGAAGGGATGATATTGTACTCATTTAACCAAGGCCTGCCGAGCAAAGCATTGTAGCAAGTCTTGGTGTCAATGACATGAAACTTAATGTCCGTGACAAGCAGCCCAAAGCATAGTGTCAATATTACAGACCCAAACGTCTATGATGACTGGGAGCCGAACCCGGAAATGGTGATTTTATCACGAGCGAGGTGCTGAACGCTCATGCAGATTTCCTTCAACACTCTCACATTGAGGAGATTGACGGAAGACCCAATGTCAACCAGGATTTTGCCTATCTTGATATCGTGACAGTATCCGGAGACATAAAGGGGACAGTTATGCTCGCACGTCCCGAGGAGGAGATCTTCATCGCTAAAGGTGATATCGGCTGTGTGTACATCTTGCAGCTCGTCCTTCATCTTTTCTTCGGCGAGGAAAGCTCAGAACTGTTCAGGCTCTTGTAATGCCTTGATCAGAGAATCTCTCGCTTCTTTGGATAGCAGAAGGGCGTCAAGAATGCTTAGCTGCGAAGGTAGCTTTCTCAAGTGTGCCAGAACGTTGTAGTCCATCTTACTTTTCTTTGGCGGGTCTTTGGCTATCAGCTCTTCGACGGCTTGGTCACCAAGGATGATATCCTCAGGGACCTTCTCTTTCCCCTTATCCATTTTATTTGATCCCTTGTTCGCAGGTCCGAGATTCTTTTCAGATAACGTGCGATTGCGCAGCTGAATGTTCTCGCAGCTCTTCGGTTCTTCCTCTTTTCCCGAGGTGGATTCTTTGAAGAGAGGGCCAAGAGCTATTTCTTCATCAGAATCACTCCCAAAGGTGAGAACTTGTGATCCCCCAGCGTCGACCATGTGACAGTTGCCGGCAGTTCTTTTGCTCTCCTCGGTCAGTCGTATTTCTTTGTTCCCGACGAGTTTTGCGTTTCATCCGCTTGAAATATTGTCGGTGAGCAATATATCCTTGCCACCATCTTTTAAAAGCGTGGCACTCTTTGGTGGGGTGCGCAATCTTTCGATGATATAAGCAGTAACTAGGATGTGTTTCCGCTTCACCAGGAGTGTTTCCATCGGAAGGTGGTAGCTTTATTCCCATCGATATGGCTTGGGCAAACCTCTTCCTTGTCTTAGACCTGCTTTTGTTTGCGGCGGATGTACTTTGATCTGGCGGGAGTGTTTCAACCCTTTCATCCAGTCATCGGCGTTTGGCTTCTTCAAATATGGTCATCCCACGCTCTCGAGCAGCTTTGCTTTTCAGAAGAGCTTCGTTTAGGAACGCATCAATCATTTCGTCTGATGGCCCTAGAAGTTCCGGCTTAAGATCTGCCCCCAGTTTTCCTGTGTAAGGAGCTTCTTCATCGTCTATCGACGAGTGAGAGATCACATGGTAACTTGCCACATAACCTTCAGATTCATCCGACGAGTCTTCTCCATTGTCATCATCACCTTCCTCAAGGACGTGGCTGAGAAATTCTTGGAGTGTGACTAGAGTCCGCGCTTTTTGAATATATTCTTCCAGCGCGTCAATCTGCTTCTGCAGGTCCATGCACTTGTCACCAGGCTTCACAGGCTTCTTGGTCTTCTTCTTCTTCTTCGAAGACTTTGACGGCTGGGTGTGAGCACTTTGACTATCACCACCCGTTTTTGGAGTTGGGCACAATTTCAGTATTCCCTCGATGATCTCAGGTTCCAGTGGATTTTTCCACCTAATCGCCAGACATGTTTGGAGATCCTTCAGCCTTCTTTTAGTCTTGGCTGAAAGAACGACCTCCCATGGAGCTTCTTCAACAAAAGAGCACGATGCCCCCGGTGTGTCTGTCTTCTTAAGAGCGTGTGGTTGAGGCGGGCTTACTTTCCACTTCTCAGACAGCGCGAATTTGCCCTGCTGGTATTGATCTTCAATCCAGCCTTTAAAGATGAAGCAATCTTCAATTGGATAGCTTACCATTTGATAGTAGGGGCAATAATTAGACTATTAGCCTCGCCGGATTGCAACGGTCTTTTTGGATTCGGCAGATTGATGAGCCTGTTGCACACCGCTAGCTCGAACAATCTCTTCGTTTTGTCCCGGGGAAACGAATAAGGGCGTTTCATCTTCTCATTATAGAATTGCCGCCTCTCGTCTAGGCGATCAGTTAGTTTTGGGGCATTGGGCTGTTGTTGAGTATTCGCGACGAAGGTCGCCTTCCCTTTACCCTTTTCGTTCTGCGGCTCCAGTTTTAAAGGAGACGGTCTATGACCCATCTGGTCTATTTGGGCCAGTTTGTCAATCAAGGCCTGGAACGTGGTCGGTTTGAAGAACATCATAAATTGGGAAATAGTCGCTTGAGGGTCAAGAGTGCCCACGAACATGCCCACTGCCGGCGCTTCTTCGATGCGTTGCTCACATTTCGACCACAAATTCCGCCATCGTATTGCGTACTGCACCCACGTTTCACCCGGCTTCACCCTGGCATTGATCAATGCCGTTATTGGGGTGCGTTCACTAGCACTCACGAAACGCTGGACGAATAACAGCTCCATCTCTGCAAAAGTCTTGACGGAGTCGTTTGGAAGTTCAGAATACCACTCGAATACCTTCTCCGACAAGCTACCAACAAACTAGCGGAGCAAAAGTTTATCATCACCCCCAGTGTTGCCGCACAAGGCTTTGAATTGAGCAACATGCTGATGTGGATTCCCCGTCCCTTTATATACATGAAATTTAGGGATCGTATATCCCGGTGGGTATCTTATTTGGTCATACCATTCTGGATAGGGTCGTCCAGTCTTAACGACCTGTCCAGCCGCTTCGTTTTCCTGGTGAGCTCGTATTTGCTGAGCAATGTAATTATCTAGAGCGGCCTCGGATATGGTCTCCTCTTTGGCCGCTGAAAGAGCCTGAGGAGGGTTCGATGTTTCCCCTTTGTCGTCTTCAATGATGATCAGGGGGTTTTTAGCTGGAGGTTCCGGCTGTAACATCATCCCAGCCATGTCCTAGAACAAAAGAGCCATTCGTTTTATATTGGCTGCCTGCTCCGCAGCCTCTTTTTCTTTCCTCTCGAGCATTCTTCGGAGGAGTTCAGCATCAGTTTCTTGTTCCCGACGCTGCTCTGAGGTCTCTGGATTTTCTTTTGGCCCAGTGAGTGCGGCTATTGCAGTCAGCATCTCCTGAAGTTTCTGCTGCTGCTGCTCCTGAGCCTTTGTTATCGATCGGGTGAGCGGTCGATGACCCGTAGAAACACGGCTTTCCTCTTTTCCAGAAGCCATATAAACAGTATGTATTGCCATGCCCCAAGACTTGGGGTGTTTAAATTTAGCGCTTTTGTGGTTCACCGCGGTCGCAGGGGCTTTCTCCGGCCTCCTTCTCTTTCGAGCGGTTGACGTTGAGGGAGCCGTTGCAGCGGGCACCCAGATGGCTTCGCCTTTGGTGGCTTGACAGGATGGTTTTCTCCTTGTCGAGCTTTAAGCTTCTTTGATCGGCGAGAGTAGTCCTGGTCAATCACCGATTCCTGGACTTGTCGCCAGACTTTATAAATTTTAGATGACAGCCGCTGAGGGGGCTGCTCCGGCTTCTTTTCTGTAGTAATCTCCATATATGGAGGAGATCTCTTCAGCACGGCAGTCGGAGAGTTCTTACGAACCTCCTAAGCGGTTCAAAGCTGTTCCCAGTTGGAACAGCAGCATTAATTTCCACCATGGGAGCTGGCGGAGTTAGTCCAGAAGGGGTGCTGCCCCCAGCCTTCCTTACTCGGCGCCAGTGACGACGGCGAGCATGTCGTGCAGATGGAGTTGGTTCAGCTATGGGAATAGCTTCATCATGCCCCCTGTCTTGGCGGAGGGTTGTCACCGATGTCAGCCTTTTAAAGACTGATGTTCGTTGAGAAGTAATATCCGACCTGTCAAAGACAGACCTCTGGGCAGGGGAAGCAGCTTTGAGGACTTCGCCTGGAGCAGGAGCCAGAACAGTCAGTCTCGTGAAGACCGGACCTTTGGAAGAAGAAGCCGCCTTGACGACTTCGGGAGCAGGGATGACTATCCTTTTGGGGATAACCCTTACCGGTATCGCGGGCTTCTTCATGGGCCCAACTGAGCTTTGGCCCAGTCTGTCAAAAACAGAGGCGTTGAAGCTGGACGTCCCGTTAAGAGGGGCCGCAGTAGTTGTAAGTCGATCAAAGACCGACTTCTTCTGAGCTTCTTGTGTTGGTACAGGAGTGCTAAAGCTCGTTGGCGGGAGCATGGTCCCGAAGAACAATCCAGTGGTGGCCTGAGTGACATGTTCTACCGGCTGAGTGAAAAGGGAGGCCGCTTAAGGCCCGTAAGTCACTCTTCTGGCGGGGATGTAGTGAGAGTTGTTGCAGTTGTTGCAATATATGCAGTTGAAAGCCATTGGCTTCTGTTTTCTGCACGGAGCAAGACACCCAATCTTAGTACCTCGAATCCAAGAGCAACCATATCCAACCGCGATTCGTTCGCGAGCACGACACACGAAGTGTGGAGTGGAAAGAGGAAAAGATCCCATCGGGCGTGCAAGAATCTGTTCCCCTCCGAAAACACGGAGACGCGACTGCGCGGCTCCTTCTTGCCTGAATTTCGGGGTAGATGCTAATAGGTGCTATCCGTCCACCTATCCGAAGATACCAAGTTGATTTATGGCACCGTATATCGAAGGTTTAAACGGATGCGGCCGATGTAGCAGACTTCGTCAGATTCCCCCTCGTTTGAGGGGTTTTTTATTGTGGGGACGCTCTTCCCTGCAGGCGCAAGCCCCTGCAGTTAATTACGCTACCGCATCGCGGTAACCACTTTCTTCTTCTCCAGATGGTCACTTCGTGTCGTGGGTGTTTGTTTTGTTTTTGGTTGCCCGTGGATTGTATACGGAGACTAATTTATGTTGTCGCCCATAGGGCATGGATTAGTCCAAATCCGTATCTTCTTAGATTTGGGTTTGGGGTTGGGTTTAAGGATACGTTAGTCTCATTTGGGACTAAGATCGACTTAAACGTTTGTTAAGGATACGTTAGTCTAATTTTAGACTAAGATCAACTTAACGGGATCATTTAGATACAACAGAAGAGCATTTGGACTCTATTGTTTAGTTTAGAGACTTTGCGGTCGATTACCAGTTTAAGGACAAAGTGGTCCAATGTTAGTTTAAGGACATCTCGGTCCGATGTTAGTTTAAAGACATTGCGGTCAAGGGTAAGGACATCATAGTCCGTGAGTTTAAAGACCTCACAGTCAAGGTTAGGGACATCATAGTCCATGAGTTTAAGGACCCTACAGTCCATGGAATGTTTGGTTGTCGGGACCCGTCACCTCTCTGAAGACGCTGAAGGATTACAACGACATATATCAGAGGGGTTCAGAGATGTACCCTTGAACCGATGTAAGTTGGTTGAAAGATCTGTAGTCCAATTTGGAGCTAAGATCTGTTAAAATATTTATGAGCAGATGGGCTCAATTAATATGAGTTGAGGACTTATGGCCACTATTGGGCTAAGTCCGGTCTGGTTAAAATGTTTAACATTTTATTTTGGGCTGTTGAGCCTTTTTTTGCCTTTTATTGAATGC
Source organism: Agapanthus africanus (assembly GCA_030015575.1). Taxonomy (NCBI): domain Eukaryota; kingdom Viridiplantae; phylum Streptophyta; class Magnoliopsida; order Asparagales; family Amaryllidaceae; genus Agapanthus; species Agapanthus africanus. The sequence goes on from CM057347.1 coordinate 430,546,359, forward strand.
TGGGCATTCATCATAGCCTTGGGCTTATTAAAGAACAATTTATGTTCTATCAGCGCGACACGTGGCCCGCTTGGTGCTTTGCGCCAGTCAAAGAGCGCAGTGCGCTTCTACCAAGTAGCGCACATGTAAAGGACATGTGTCGCACTCAGCGCTAGGCGCCAGATGATGAGCGCATGATGCCAATTTATAAGCGCTGAGCGCTAATCCATAAGCGCATTGCGCTTTCAGTTTAGTGGCGCATACGTGAGTGACACGTAGTGCGCTTGGCGCTAAGCGCCAGCCCATGAGCACAGTGCGCTATTTTAAGAGCACAAAGCGCTAGTAGTTAATTGGCTCATACGTGATTGACACGTGGCGCATTTGGCGCTGAGCGCTAGTCCAGAGTGCGCAAAAGCGCAGTTCAAGAGCGTAAAGCGTATTTGATCAATTTTATGATCTGAGCTTTTTAAAAGAGACTTTGTCTCAAGATCCAAGAACAACCGTTCTTATTTTGTCTCAATCTCTTATATTGATGAAAGGCTTTGCCTTTATGGATCTATGATCCTTAAGAGAATTGAATCATTCTCCTCTCCTTTTTATAATGGGATGTTCCTAATCTTTTTGAGAAAGACTTTAGTCTTATAGATCTATAATCTGTGAGAAGTAAGATCTTCTTTTAATTTATGATGAGATCTTTTGATATTTTTTGTGAAATACTTTTTGTCTTTGTAGATCTATGATCTTTTTAAAGAAATGAATTCTTCTTTTTATGAGATGATTTCATTTCATATGTTCATCATCATCATTTTTACCTTGAAGAAAGATCTTTTTGTAAGAGCTTGCTCTTTATCTTTGAGTTTCTCAAAGTTTATGGGGGGGTTTCTCTCTCTAAGACTTGAAGTCCCTTTATATAGGGTAAGCTGATTTGTTGAATTGGTTAAAGAGAACTTTCTCTGATTGATTTGGGGTTGTTTCCCCACCATTGGATTTTTGATCCTAAGGCTTCTGTTTTACAGAAGGCAATCTTCTTATTTTTAACAAGATTGGTAAATCTTTTCACACAGAATTTATTCTGTCTTTTGGTAATTTTTATTTACCATTAGATCATTGATCCAACGGTGCTTTGATTTATAGAGTACAATCTTGTTATTTGGAAAAATTTTGAGGAATCTTTCCTTAACAGGATTTAATTCTGATTAATTAATGATTTATCATTATTATTAGATCTTTGATCTAACGGTGGGGAGCTTTTAGTTCCAGCGCTAGCGCACCCGTGCTTTGCACGTGGTGCGCTGCTTAAAAGGCAGCGCACATTGCGCTAACGCACCCGTATTTGACACGTGGTGCGTCGCTCAGAGCGTAGCGTACTTAGCGCTAGCGCATCCGTGTCTTATACGTGGTGCGCTGCTTAGAGCGCAGCGCACCTAGCGCTAGCGCACACGTGCTTTGCACGTGGTGCGCTGCTTAGGGCGCAACGCACTTGGCGCTGCATCTAAAGCGTTGCTTCATTTTGAAATTTAAATTTCAAATAAAGCTTTGCTCTGATTGGGGGAAACAGTGGGGAATCCTAAGTGATATTTTCTCTTGTAAGTCGTAAGGATCTTTCAAGAATGTTTTCTTCTTATAAGTCGAGAGGACTTATAAGTGTCGTCACCATATGGAAACATTTCTCGCCATTTGTAAAACTTGGGAAGGGAATATTTATTCGTTCCCATAGATTGTATACAAGGGTTAATATTGGACCGCTGTAGGGCAACTTGGGGGATATGACGGCTTAAGAACAGGTTCATATCCCAATAGCTTAAGACTTTTGAATCCTAGGAGCCGTGTGGGTCACATGGGGGGAATTCTCCTTACGAGTCATGAGGATCTCGCAAGTATATTATTTTTTTCTACGAGATTGCGCCCTTCTGGGTTTTCACAAGCTCGCCAGGAGTCCTGCTGTTTTTACTCACAGCGCCCTTTTGGGTTTTAATCCGTGGCCATTTTGCTTGTGGACATACCGTTTTTTTTTTTTTTGCGAAACTCTCGAAAGTAGCTTCGTCACAGGTGACCCATCTGTTTTCCGGTGGGATTTAAGGGTGGCTTCATCGCTGGAGTAGCTGTGTAACCAGTGAAACTTGAGTTGTAATCTTTGCTACTAAAGCTTTGATTGCAATATAGATCTCAAGAGAGCATATCGCCGTATTTGGGGCAACGTGCTAGTTTAGGGACGTTCCGGTCCATTATCGCCATGTTTGAGGCAAAATTTTAGTTTAGGAACTTTTCGGTCCAATACCGCCATATTTAAGCCGGATTGTTAGTTTAAGGACTTCTCGGTCCATTGTTGCCGTTTTTGAGGCAGATTGTTAGTTTAAGGACTTCTCGGTCTGTTATCGCCATATTTGAGGCGGATAATTAGTTTGAGGAGTTCTCGGTCCGTTGTCGTCGTTTTTTGAGCGACGGAGCTTTTTTGTATACTACTCTCAGAGTTCTGACTCAGGAAGATAGCGAGCAGACACGAGCGTCGTCATCTATCATTGACCTAAGTCATGACTCTGCAAGCATAGTATTTTTTGAGGAATCGGCCGTTTATTGGCCGGAATGGTCTTTCACCATGCATATCCATGAGCAGGTAGGCTCCACCTTGATAGAATTTGTCTATAATGTACTGGCCATCATAGTTCGGCTTGAACTTCCCCCATTTCGTACGATTGGGGATCATGGGTCTTTTGACTACTAGCACGAGTTCGTCTTGGCGGAATGTTCTTGGCCTGGTTAATTTTTCGTATGACCGCGTCATCCTTGCCTTATAAGCCTCCAGGTTTTGTTGTACTATAAGGCGAGTTTCGTTGAGGACGTCGAGCTCGTCAAGCAGAAAATGGGCATTTTCTTCATCTGTTGGCTCGTACCGAATTGCTACTTGTAGAGAGGGGAGTTCTATTTCCAGTGGGAGCACTGCTTCCATGCCGAACACCAATTCGTACGGTGTCGTTTTCATGACCATCTTGAACGTTGTTCTGTACGCTCAAAAAGCTTCGTGCAGCCTTTCGTGCCAATCTTTTTTGTTTCTGGACATTGTTTTCTTTATAATCTTTATTAAGGTCTTGTTGAAGGCTTCAGCTAGACCGTTGGCACGAGGATTATAGACGGAAAAATATCTCCAGTCTATTTTATGCTGCTGTGAGAAGCGGCTAATTTTATGACTCCTATAGGCTGACCCATTATCCGAGATAATTCGTCGCGGAGTGCCGAACCGATAAATAACATGTGTTCTGAAGAAATGGAGGATATACTCTGTATTCACCTCCCTTAGTGGTACTACTTCTGCCCACTTAGAAAAGTAGTCAGTAATTTCCAGTATGAACCGATGTCCTCTGGCCGATACCGGTTCAATGGGGCCAATTATATCGGTTTCCCACATTTCGAACGGTCAGCTAGCCACTGTTGGGTGTAGCGGATTTGGATATTGGTGGATGAATTCCCCATGAATTTGGCACGGTGACATTGCTTCGCATATTCGATACAGTCCTGAATCATCGTGGGCCAATAGTAACCCATTCTTTTTATCTTCGGCTTCATCTTTGTTCCAGCTTGATGAGAGCCGCAGAGTCCGTCATGAGTTTCTTGGATGACTCTCTTCACTTCTTCTGGTCCCAGGCATCTTAGCCACAGACAGTCGAACGATCTCTTATATAGAATATCATTGACGAAGGCGAAAGACAGAGCTCATTTCATGATCTGATGTCTAAACGACGCATTTTTTGGCGTTCGTTGGGATTTGAAGTAGTCTATGAAGACTTTCCTCCAATCCTTGACCTTATCTTCGTCCTCTGCTTGAAGGGCTACTTGTTCGATCATTTCTTTTCTTTCGTATGGCTCTATTAAGTCTTTCGAAGATATATCTGTTGGCGTGAGAACCCGGTGGCTTTGCACAATGATCCTTACATCATCGAGATCTTCATCGGCCAGTTCCTTTGACAATTTGGCCAACGCATCCGCCTTGCTATTTTCTGCACGCGGTATACTCTCCAGGATGTAGGAGGAGATTTGTGTCAGCAGTTGCTGCACTCTTTCGCCAAAGTTTATCAGCTCCGGCTTGCACGTCTAATAGTCGCCATTTACTTGGCTATGGATCAGCAGGGAGTCTCCATATATGAGGAAGTCATTGATTCCCATGTCGACAGTGATCTCAAAACCTGCTATCAAAGCTTCATATTCAGCTGCGTTATTAGTCCTCAGCTCTGTCAAAGAAAGGGCGTAACGCAATATCTCTCCTTACGGGGTCATGAAGATAAGGCCCACCCTGGCTTTGATTATGGGAGTGTTTTGCTTTCGCCTCTTCACGGAATATGCTCCATCGAAGTAGAGTTCCCATTGGGAATCATTTTCCTCCTTCTCTTCTTCGATCATGTCGAACGCATGTTCATCCGGCAACTCGCAATTTAAGGGGGAGTCGGCTGGTATTGGATGCTCCGCGAGAAAGTCGGCAATGGCCTGGCCTTTCACTGCTTTGAGGGGTCGATACGTTATTGAGAACTCCATCAGGAGGAGGGCCCGTTTGTCAAGCCTTCCTATAAGTATGGCCCTTGACATCAGATATTTGAGAAGATCCACCTTTGATATAAGGTGGACTTCATGTGCCAAGGCGTAATGTCCGAGCTTCATTATTGCGAAGATCAGTACCAGGAAATGCTTTTCAAGGGGGGATTAGATGTTTTCTACCACCAGAAGAAATCGACTCAATAGTACAGAGCTCACCCTTGGATTTTTAATCCAAGGGTTCTCTATTTTACAGAGAGCAATCTCTCTTCTCTTTTTTTGTTTAGAATGATTGAGAGAATATATTTCCAAAATAGAATTTTATTCTATTATTAGATCAATGATCCAACCGAGAGTATCTTTCTTATTTAGAAAGATTTTGGAGATATTTTCTCCTAATAGAATTTAATTCTATATTTTGATAATTTATCATCTTCATTGGATCTTTGATCCAACGGCTCTATTTAACAGAGAGTATTCCAACATTTTATATAGAATTTAATTCTATTAATTTTGATTTGGGCGCTGGCGCTCACGTGTTGTGCACGTAGGCGTCGCTTAAAAATTTAATTCTTATGATGGGTACTCCTGTGCTTTACACATTGGTGTCCGCGTGATGAGCACATGCGGCACCATATAAGAATTTAATTTTTAATCAGAAAGCGCTTTTGTGCTTTGCACATTGGCGCCGGCGTGAGGAGCACGTGCGGCGCCACCATAGGTTTTAATTCTAAGGAATTGGCGCTGGCGCTGGCGCCCTCGTGAGGGGCACATGAGGCGCTGCCTCAACAAAATTTAACAGAGCTTAGCTCTCTTTATGTTGTTCGAATTTTGGGGGACAGTGCTATCACGTGAGCGCTGCCATATACATATATGGCAGCGGCGCTCACGTACTTTGCATGTGAGCGTTGCCACAAGAATACGGTAAGTGAACTCACGTGTTTAACACATGGGGGCTATCATAAGATTTAATCTTATCTGAAGCCGGTACTCACATGTTTTGCATGTGAGTGATCACGCATTTAACACGCGGGCTGCTCTCTATTTTTATAAAGGGAGCAGCAAGTTTTGAGCCAAAATTTTTGGCAGGAACAGGAGGTTTTGGTATTGGAAGGAAATTTAAGTGGGGTGTTATTAGGAGGTGAGGTTTCAATTGAGATTAAAGGCTTTAGAAGTTGAAAGGTGTGAGTTTAGCATGGGAAGAATTATATATATATATATATATATATATATATATATATATATCATCTTGAAAATTTATTAAGTTAATTATAATTTAATTAGCTATATAACATGTGTTATTAAATAATCATAGTTAATAATTATTTACACACACACACACACATACATATATGTAGTTAATGGCCTAGAACTAATAACATGTTAGATTAAACTAACCACCAAAATTATATAGCCATGACAAATAAACCCTATATTTATCTTCTTAACCATTTAGCAATTAAAATTTATTTTTCTTAATTGAAAAAAGATATATAATTGCATTGCATGAGACATGAGGGTATGGGCATGAGATGGTGGAATAAAATATTGGAAAGAGTTATGGTGGCTAAGGTCTTAGCCATCTTCCCGTCTTAGCCATTTTCCCCCCATTCTCATCTTCTTCTTTTCCTCCTCCTTCTTCTTCATCTCATCTTCATGTTCTTTCTCTCTACCTCCTAATATCACTCACACTCACACCTAAAAATCACCACAAAATCATATCTTTTTCCTTCAAAACTTTTGTGGAAGCCAAATCTCCTCCCTTGAGGCCACCTTGCAAGCTTGGGACTCCCCACAAATGTAAAAATACTATTATTAATCAAGTTTTAACAAACCCATGCCTTAGCAACACTAGTTTAAGCCAAAAGTTTATGTCTTAATTATTTTTGAAGTAAAGTGTGGTTTTGAAGTGAGAATTGGTCTTGTGTGAATTCTTGGGATGACCACAACTTAAACCAAGATAGATGAGGGTATTTTAGTGCTAATTACCCTTTTTTTATAACCATGACTTCACTAATCCACCTTGACGTTTTATTAGTGCTAAAACTAGTATTTTGTTGAGGTTGGGGTTTCAATTTGAATCTGCTACTATTTCAGTAATCACAGAAATAAATTAAGATTTTTAGGAGCTTGTTATAGGACCTTGAATGCACCCTTGAAACCCGAGCCCGTTATTTTTCTTCTTGGCCGTCAAAAAATTAGAATTGGCTGCAAATTACGGTTCAACTAGGGAGTTAGGGTTTGGATTTTTGTCGAGAACTCTCTGAGACTTCAACTAGATCTCTGGTATACTTAATTTCTTTCCAGATCGTGCATACAAAAATTTGGGATCATTTTACTTCACTTTTGGTGATATTTTAAAGTACAATATGGATATCTCGACTCTCGATTTAGTGTCTTCGTTAGTTAACACCAATTCGGGTTAGTCCTAAATGATTGTTATACACGTATAGTACACTAAGGTTGCAACACTACTAAAATAGGGGGTTGCCCTTACGGATATTGAAATCCGTAGGGGCAGATTTATGTTGGCCATACGGATTAATCCGTAGGGCTAAAAGGTTGCCCCTACGGGCCTAGACGTTCAAGAATAAAAATATTAATTCTTAATTTGGTGTTTGCCCCTACGGAGCCACAAACCAAGGACCTACGGACAAATCCGTAGGGGCAACTAAATAGCGATTTAATAAAGGCACAGATCGATCGCCTGCGCTCTCTTTCTTCCTCTCTCGATCGACAGCGAAACAAAATCCCCAAATCTCCACCGCCGTTCTCGTCATCGCCACCGCCGTTCTCCTCGTCGCCACCGCCGTTCTCGTCGCCACCGCCGTTCTCATCGCCACCGCCGTTCTCGTCGTCGCCACCGCCGTTCAGGACGTCGCCACCGCCGTTCAGGTTAGTAAATCTTCAATTAAATTAAAGAAATTTTTGATTATTTAGGGCTAGGGTTCATGGCTGGGTCTGGGGTTGCGGTTGGAGTTGGGGTTCGGCAGGGGTTGCGGTCGGGGTCGGGGTCGGGGTTGGGGTTGGGGTTAGGGTTAGGGTTGGGGTTCGGCTGCGGCTGGGGCTGGGGTTAGGGTTTGGCTTAGGGTTGGGGTCGGGGTTTAGCTGGGGCGCGCTGGGGTTAGGATTAGGTTGGGGCAGGGCTGGGCTGGGGCTGGGGCTAGGGTTAGGTTGGGGTTGGGGCTGGGGCTAGGGTTAGGCTAGGGCTAGGGATGGGGCTGGGGCTGGGGCTGGGGCTAGGGTTAGGCTGGGGCTGGGGCTGGGCTGGGGCTGGGTTGGGGTTGGTATCGATGTATATACATGTATCATATCATGAATGATTCATTTTCATTAAATGTGGTAAAATTAAGTGTATAAAATCATGCCATATAAATTGATTATGTTCGTGAATGGCGATCTAGTTAGGCGAACCAAAGTGTTGCATTGATGAAAGTTTACCGTAGAGGAAATTATGGCTAGCTCTATGCATTTAACCTGAATGTATCCAGTAATTACTAATATGTATAGAAAAGTTGGTTTAATTTATGAAAAAATGGGGAGACAACATGCATGTATGCATATAGGTAACATCTGCCAATATGCCATATCCAGACCGCAATCTATTTTTGCCTATTGGCTAATATGAAAATATCGGCCCGCGTATATGACATAATCAAAGTTGTTAAATCTTGATACGGTTTGTGTTTCATTTTTTTATTTATCATATCGTGTATCGTATCTGTTTCATATCGAAAGAAACAAAATTTTCTGTTACAATAACGAAATAATTATGTGTAGAACCAATTACAATTTTAAAAATGATCAAATTAACAACATAAAGCAACGTACAAGTTAAAGCAAATTTCGGAATTGCAGCACTCAAATACATACATATAAATCATACAATCCCATGCATTTGATAATCAAATAGGGTTTTTTTCTACCCCCCCCCCCCCCCCACTTCAATATTTTGATGCATGTTTCAGTCATGTAAATTCATATGTTGCGTATAACGCTTTATGATATCAGTATCCTACATTTGTAGTTTTAATTGTTGATTGTTATAGATGAATGCCATTGCAATAATAGTTTTTGGTTGATGAATGCTATTGCAATGTAGGATGATCAGTTCTATCAATCTTGATCTCAATGGTTTAAAATCATGTTACACATACAACACGAATGCACAACAAACGCATAATTAAAGAGCGATTCGAGATATTCAGGTTAAAACCAATATATGATACTCGATGATAATATGAAACCTTCATATTCCCATCGATACTCATATATGAAACTAAAAGCGCCACTTAGTCCCCGTCTATCGGTTAACATACGTGCAATGCTCGTCGTGACCTAGAACTATACGAAGGTTGTTAAATATCGGACAGTATAGCTCGATACTAACAACCGTCGTATAGTCTACGCGACGAGAAAATTCAATCGTATGGTAACCCATAGATTTGTCCCGTGTGGACAAGTTAAGAATGTATAAAGCAAACGCCTTCATTCACTTGTGTTTTCATCCGTTTCGAGATATTTCGTCGGTACCTTTCCGCTGGTTCTCCGTGTACAAAGATAGATTAGATGTTCATTTCAACGTTGTTTCACAGCTTTGAAATGATTATCTATTCTATTACAGTGTACTCGGAGAACAGCGGGGATGTGCTGCCGAAATTTACTCGAAACGGTTGAAAACACAAGTGATGGGCGTTCGCTCTATACATTCTTAATGGGATAGAAGCCTACCCCCGACAGCCGGAACACACACATACAACAAGAATACACAACAAACGCATAATTAGAGAGCGATTCGAGATGTTCGGGTTAAAACCAATATATGATAATATGAAACCTTCATATTCTCATCGATACTCATATATGAAACTAAAAGCGCCACTTAGTCCCCGTCTATCGGTTAACATACGTGCGATGCTCGTCGTGACCTAGAACTATACGAAGGTTGTTAAATATCGGACAGTATAGCTCGATACTAACAACCATCGTATAGTCTACGCGATGAGAAAATTCAATCGTATGGTAACCCATAGATTTGTCCCGTGTGGACAAGTTAAGAATGTATAAAGCAAACGCCTTCGTTCACTTGTATTTTCATCCGTTTTGAGATATTTCGTCGGTACCTTTCCGCTGGTTCTCCGTGTACAAAGATAGATTAGATGTTCATTTCAACGTTGTTTCACATCTTTGAAATGATTATCTATTCTATTACAGTGTAATCGGAGAACAGCGGGGATGTGCTGCCGAAATTTACTCGAAACGGTTGAAAGCACAAGTGATGGGCGTTCGCTCTATACATTCTTAATGGGATAGAAGCCTACCCCCGACAGCCGGAACACACACATACAACAAGAATACACAACAAACGCATAATTAGAGAGCGATTCGAGATGTTCGGGTTAAAACCAATATATGATAATATGAAATCTTCATATTCTCATCGATACTCATATATGAAACTAAAAGCGCCACTTAGTCCCCGTCTATCAGTTAACATACGTGCGATGCTCGTCGTGACCTAGAACTATACGAAGGTTGTTAAATATCGGACAATATAGCTCGATACTAACAACCGTCGTATAGTCTACGCGATGAGAAAATTCAATCGTATAGTAACCCATAGATTTGTCCCGTGTGGACAAGTTAAGAATGTATAAAGCAAACGCCTTCATTCACTTGTGTTTTCATCCGTTTCGAGATATTTCGTCGGTACCTTTCCGCTGGTTCTCCGTGTACAAAGATAGATTAGATGTTCATTTCAACGTTGTTTCACAGCTTTGAAATGATTATCTATTCTATTACAGTATACTCGGAGAACAGCGGGGAGGTGCTGCCGAAATTTACTCGAAACGGTTGAAAGCACAAGTGATGGGCGTTCGCTCTATACATTCTTATTGGGATAGAAGCCTACCCCTGACAGCCGGAACACACACATACAACAAGAATACACAACAAACGCATAATTAGAGAGCGATTCGAGATGTTCGGGTTAAAACCAATATATGATAATATGAAACCTTCATATTCCCATCGTAATTAGAGGCAGAGCGGTTCTGCCGCCCGGAGAGCTCCGCAGGGAGCTTCAGAGGGCCGGTCTTGCACCCAGATCGGAGACCCCTTCGGATGCCTCCTTCCGTATGGATTTTGCCACATCTCCAGGTATACTGCACGCATATCCATTTTGAATGTAATATTACAGATATTCATGCTTATTTATGTCAAAATTACTTATATTGTCAATGTTTGATTGTCTAGTTGTTGGTGATGCGTCCACATCTGGGACAGAGGCCACCCCCGCTCCTCCAGGTATGTTTATATATCATATAGTGTATGTATATTGATTTAAAATGCTATATCATAAATACACACATTCCTTTTGCTCTTACTTAGCAATTTTTATTATTGTCTAGCTGTAGGTGGTGACACCACCGCACCTGCGGGTATGTTTATATATCCTATAGTGCATGCATATTGATTTAAAACGTTATATTATTGATCTACACATTCTTTTTGCAATTACTTATATAATCTATTTTTAATTGTCTAATTATAGGTGGTGCGTCCACATCTTCCGCAGGGGCCACTCCTGCCGCTTCCATATGTTAGTTGTATGTATGCCCTAGAGGCCAGTATTGTACAGATGATGTATATTATATTGGATGCTTGGACATATATAGAGATGACTTTCTTGCTCGACATGATAGTATGCTATCTGGTTGCTCTTTATCTTAACATATACACTAGTCTCTTTATACTGTCTTATAGTTACATGTTGGTAAAGCCCTTAGGATTTGTACTTGACTACCTAGACTATGATGCAGATCATACTAGTGGGGACATGGTAGTCCATAAGTACATCCTTCAAGGTCCCTAGTCGTGGGTGTATCGAGACGGGGTATCGATATACCAGTGTAGACTAGCGTATACGCTTCTCGACCCATGTGATGGGCGATGGATGATCCCATATCCATTGGTGTTTGACATCAGAGATGATATACGGGTGCTCAGTGGAGACTGAGTACACTGGACGGACTCGCCGAGAACTCCCAGATGGTATTATACCTCACGTCAGATGGCAGTTCTCAGGTGACACTTGTACAGGTTAGTCTGTAGACCTGAGATCGTCATAGAGTCTTGTGTGATTCCCACTGTGCTTTGATCTCCACCTTACCACGTCCATGAGGGCGTGCAAAACGGTGGTCTTTGGGCACAGTCCCGAGTCACATGGAGGCAATGAGCGATAGGAGGGGTTTCGTCTCTCCCGGTATTGGGGGTTGATGTTGCGCAGTGCTCGATTGGCCGTAGCAGGGAAGTCCCTGGCCAGGGCTGATCAGAGATTTGCTGGTAAGTGTTACCAGTAGTTTCTCGACCCGTTATGAGCCTCACATCGGCACGACTTATCGGGTTATTGGGGTCTGACGTTTACCACCCGTAGACTTGATATGCGACATATCAGACGAAGAGACCGGACTGTACGGTAAGTGTTACAGGTTGGATTCACAGGAGTGTGAGCGGGCTAGCTCGTCGATCTTCTGATCGCTCAATACCCGGATGGCCGTTACGTTTAGCAGACCGCTTGCGGCTTGTGGGTGCTTGATATGATCATCATCTGCTACCGGCGTATTGACGAGTCTTTAGAGTCCTACACAGAGGTTTCCTGGCTCAAGCGAAACGAAATAGGAGCGCATATGAGATATGTGCGGGAGCGAGAATAATGCGTGTATGTGATACCGCATTTCATTCTCGCGATAGATGTTTCGAATGGTTATATTCGATATGACCTAGTTATCGAATCATTGATTCGATAAATCGATACATTGAATACTAGTCGGTTATGTGCGACATGACCGGGTCATTGAATCAAATGTTGATTTAATGATTTAATGTATAATTATATATATTTGATATATTACTTTGCATTAACTAGTATTGGTTCACTTTATACGGATTTTCTCACTTGATGTGCAATTTGTATATGTGATATACTTTTGTGCACATGTTAGTATCATGTTTAATGATGCTTGCTCTTTTGGTTAAGTGTGAAGAATTAAATTTAGGTTAAGTAAATGGTTAGGGTTCCTTATTATTCTTTCTTTTATCATTAATTATTTTGGATTAAAAGAAAAGGCATAAGAAAACAAAAAGGGTTGCTTTCTTTCTTGAAGTTTGGTGAAGCTTCATGAAGCTTGACAAAAGTGACCATTTTTGTCTTCATTCCTAACCCTAACCATATATCTAACCTTAGTAAATTCTCTACACCTAACCATGTTGAAAATTATGATAAGTATTGATTTTCATTTTCACTTTAAAAGACTTATCATAATATTCTAGCTCTTCTTCTTCTTCATCTTCTAAAGAGAAAAGCTTGATGCCATCAATGGCAACTTGAGCAATAGTGAGTAAAATCCAATTCTAAAGTGAACCCACCTCCTATTTCTTCACCCTCTACCTCTTGCCAAGTTGTTTTGGGTGTTTTCTTCACAAGTTTCACAACTTGGTGAAGTTGGAGCTTGAACTTGCGCAACCTCGACGTAGATCATCTTCGGCACGAAGCCGACGACATTGCCCGCTCGTTTTCCCGATGAAGCCGACGATCGAGTCTAGGATTCTAGATGGACAGCGAGAGGACACCCACGTGGAGCTAAGCAAGTGGAAATCCGGATCTACAAAGGTTGTAGCTTTTCACTTCTAGTTAAATAGTTAACTAGTTTATCTTTTCGCCTAAACATCTAGTAATCGATCCGTATTAGGGTTTCTCGGCACCCATAATTTTTGAAATTGGCATGGTTGATGCCTTGTGAGACTTCATTAGAGTGCCTAGGAACCCTACACCATACCCTCCGCATCGTCTGCAGGTTAGTATGAATCAATTTAAAATATTTATTCATTTTACATATGCTCTATAGAATAAATATGAACTTCATGGAAATTTAGCGTCGATGTTTATTTTCTAGTTGGAGGGGATGTGTCCGCATCCAGGACCCCGGTTGTTCCTCACCAGAGGAACTATCGTCCCGCTCGTGCTGCTGCCCGGGCCCAGGCTCGTGCGATAGTCACCGGAGGTATATATCACACTTGAATTTTCGTTTAACCTTGATTTCTTAATACAACTTTGTCTTATTATTGATTGTCTTGATATTTCGTGCAAACGCAGGGCCTCCCCATCCCTAGAGGGGGACTCGAGGCCCGAATCAGTCCCATAGGCTGAGGCCTGACAGAGCTAGGGGGGAGGCAGCATTCCCCCTTTTTTTTTACCCTTGACTATCGCTATACCGGTCCTCATGCCGAGAAGTTCGGCCAGTATTTGGGGGACGAGAGCCGGCTCGTGAAGAACTATCCACTTCACGTTGAGTGGGGCGAGCAGCACCAGCGCTCATTCGCCCTCTTCTTTGATCAGGCTCGGGTATGTATTAATATATATTTTCATTTGATCTATCCAATATATTTATTATTAACACTTGCAATCTAATAACAATGTTTTTTTTGTATTTTCAGTTGGATTACGATTTTCAGCCTGTAGCCGACCCTGATCACCCGGGGAGGGTGCTTGACCTTCATGCTCTGTACAATGGCCTGATGAAGAAAGGTCCGATACAACAGGAATAAGCTGAAGGCCGACTGCTACTCCCTGTGGATGGCGACCCCCGAGGCAGAGAGAGCGGCCCTCCTATCTACTCCGGCGTTTGCGAGAGTCGACGTAGAGACATGGCCTCTATTGTGCGCTTATTTCGACTCTCAACGCAAACAGGTATGTATTTTAAATGTAATTCATTATTTATGATATAATTTATTTCTTTGTGTTTCTTAATTAGAAAACTAAATGTTAATGCGTTGTGCAGAAACAGGCCGCTCAGAATACAGAGAACAGGAAGTCGGCGAAGAGGGGTCGCCCCACTTACACAGGTGGCTCGAGGAACATTACTCGAGCCATGGAGTTATCGGTAAATTACAATAGACCGACCTTTGTGATATTCTGCAATATTAAGAGTTATTTTCTAATATTTCTAATATTAAGAGTTACTTTCTAATATTGCAGACATCTCGGACCGTGGCGTCAGGTGGTACACCGAGCGTGCTGTCCGCATATCTTGCCGTCCACGGCACCTCGACAGATCCCGCCACGGGCGAGCTTCGATATCCCGACGTCGCTACCCAGGAGTACTGCGTAAGTGTTAATATTTTTTCTACCCAAATTTGAAATTTTAGTTTTGGAAGGTTCAAATTTAAATTTTATACTTATACTTTACTGCTTAATGTGGGTGTAGGAGCGGGTGGTTGAGCAGGCCCAGGCCTCGGGGATCGATTTTACCGGACAGAGCGATCCGAGGCTGCTGACCCCAGTTCTGGACGCCGCACACGGAGGGCACCACGGAGGTTGGGAGAGAGGCCGGGGACTGGGCCCTAGCAGGGCCCATATGAGGTTGGACTCCATCCCGGCGGATACTTCCTCCGTCTCCAGTGACCGACGTGTCCATCAAGAACTGGAGAGCTTGAGGGCCACCGTTCAGGAGTTGAAGGAGATGCTGGTATGTATACTACTTTATAGTAAAATATCATGTCATATTATATAGATATCAACATATCCATAATTAGTACGTAGCTTGAGCTTATTTGGTTTTAGACTTAAGTTTGATTAATCATACATACAGATGTAATTAAAATAAACAACAAACTAGATATCCAAACGGGGTTTCGAAATAACTTAATAATGATACGAATTCGAATAATACACAGTTCGTACACGCTTATTACACACGTTATGTCCAGACGCGACAGGGTACATCGGCCGAGCCTTCACATGCATCTCCTTCGGCTGCGGCTCCGCGAGCCACTACATCGGCTGCGGTTCCGCAGACAGCTCCTATAGCTCCACCGCCCGCTCAGACTCCCGCAGCCGCGGCTCCGCAAGCGACTACCTCGACGGCAGCTGCGCAGACCACATCGCCAGCTCCACAGGCCGCTCAGACTCCCGCTCGCGCCGAATTGCAGAGTTTATTGACCGAGGAGCAGGCGCGCGTTATTCTATCGTTATTCAGAGGTGGAGCTGGACCGAACTAGGGTAGCTTTTTTGTTCTTATTTTTTGAAACATGTATTTATTTATATCATACACATTGTACTACATTTTGAAACGATATTGATATTGGTTTATATTTATATCATGTATTATATATATGCGTGAGATGTGATTATGAATACTGCGATATATGTTGTGTGATGATTAATTTTATATTTGATTGATGTATATATTATTGTGCACAGGGCGGGAAAAATCAAGCAGCCCATTTTTTAAAAAAAAATACAGATAATATGTACCTACGGATTAATCCGTAGGTACACATGTTGCCCCTACGGCTATATCTGTAGGGGCAAAATATCAGCAGTAACTGATATTTCACCCCTGATCTCAGTACCAGGGGGTTGGGAGTGCCCCTACGGACATATCCGTAGGGGCCATTGCTTAGCCCCTACGGACTTATCCGTAGGGGCAACATATTATATTTTGCCCCTACGGATAGGTACCTACGTAGATATCCGTAGGGGGTAGAACATGGACCTACGGTTATGTCCGTAGGTACATTTAATATATTAAAAAAACCGTAAATAATATAACTTTTTTTACCTTACGGCCTACTCCGTAGGGGCAACAGGACCTACACAGAAATCCGTAGGGGCAAGATTTTGCCCGTAGGGGCAAGTTCAGGGCTTCAACTTGCACCTACGGCCTTTGCACCTACGGGGTATTTTTTCGCCCCTACGGATATATCCGTAGGGGCAACCCTTATTTGTAGTAGTGCAAGTGTTAACCTATAGGAATTTGGTCTGCTTTGCGTGTGTGTGTACGTCGTATCGAAATCTAGCTTCTCACGTGCGAATGTTTTATTCGATGCTAGGATCGGTTGTGAGGACTTCTGAAGCGGCAAGAAAAGAGAAATAGGTGATTGGATTCATGTAGATCGAGACCGTTCTGGTGAGTAGATTTAACATCTACGGAGGAATCGTTTGGATAGCGTTAGGTGCCCGATATCTTGATTCATGTTATACATCACTAATTACATTCATATGTTGCATTATCATTATCATACATACTCAACTACCTGCTACCCATTGATAAACCCTTGTTAGGACAATTGCACCATTACCAATGTGTTTTATGCCGCACGTGCACAGACTCATATGTACAAGCGGACCATTGGTAATTGCCATGCCACATACACTATAGAACTTGCCACGTTGCCTTGCATTTCACTATATCCCTGTTAGTAGTTAGATCTTTTCTTATTACGTACTAGCATGCATCATGTCGATATCCTGTACCTTTGTCATTATTTCCATGTTCTTTATATGATGTTGTTTTGTGGGATTTATGTTTTAATGAGATTTGGAGAAACAGTGAAGATGGTTTTATAAAAACTTGGATTCTTTTCAAAATTGTGGTTTTCCTTGGATATGATGATTTGACGTCTACCATGAGTTTTCTAGTATTCATGTATGATTATCCGAATCGAGGCAGTGGGAGAAAGACCGATTATGGATACATGGTAGACCCGGTACGGTACCGAAGGGCAAGAAGCCTATATAGAAAAATGGGTGAGCCTAGTGAGGATGAGGCCGATCGGTGAAAGTATAGAAACTCGGCTAATATCTGGAGGATACCGACTGGAGTTGTATGTTTCAGATGGATATGAGGGTTGATCCGAGAGATGGCGCCCGAGATAGTTGGATTTGAGTGTCGATATTTGACACAGGATTTATTATGATTCTTTGATGGTATCCCTATTTTTACCTTACTAGAATTGTTATGATATGCTCATTTCATATATGCTACATCCATGTTACTACACGTCGCTTGTTTCGTTATACATGCCACATCCATACCACTATACATCATTATAACCTCATAGTTAGAATTGCCTTTGTTTCATTATGCATGAGATTGTCACTTATGATGTTAATTATTACTCATGGGTTGACAACTTACCCCCGTTGTGCCACAGTTTCTTGTAGGACCGACCGTTCAGAGTAGACGCGTCTTGGGGCATACCTGTACTTTTGGACGTGATCTTTTTGCTTAGGTGGGTTATGAGTACTCTTTTGTCCGCCATCTTTTGTACTTGTACATTGTATCTAGTATACTCCATCTACCATATATATTTGATTTAGAGATGGGAGTAGGAGATTTGTATTATATTGACTCTGGGTATCATGCTCGTGTGAGCCGACTGTTGTGGTTATGCTTTTGTAATTGTTTTCTTTTCTTTCTTACTTTATTCTTCACCTGGGGCCTGGGGCGTCGTATATTTAAACTGCGTGGTTGTGTTTTTCCAAGTGAGCATTGAGTTTTCTCCCAAGTAGGGATGCTTGTATATATATTGCTTATGTATCAATTTTGATCAAAATTTTTAAAGGAGGTGCTGCCGAAAATTTTAACGACAACTTGTTTTCAAAACGGCTTCCAACACTCTTTTTCGCTTTTATTTAACATTTTTCTAAAATTTTCACCTCTTTATCTTTGCTTAAGGTTTAGATTCTGAGTTTCGGCTTACTTGAATTACGTTACGCCTTTAAACGTCACGTGATTTAAGTGCCGGTCACTTCCCCCGTTTTGGGTCATGACAAAGTTGGTATCAGAGCATTAGGTTTTACCTTTCTATGTCTAGGATGACCTTGGTATGATATGGTAGGTAACTTAAGTAGAGTAACGTACCGTATTATGTTCTGCGGAATGTTTACGAGACGATACTCCGCCTATGTGACCTTAAGATATATGTCTTGTAACTCCTTCCTTGATTCCATGCATCCTTTTGTTCTGGTTGCCATGTTCTTACCAATTCATGTTTCTTGTTCCAGCCACCATGCCACCGAAGACTACGAGAACCTAGAGGGCCACCGCCACGGAAAAGATCAGAATGAGCTCGTCCGAGACGAGGACCGACCAGGGCGATATGCCTACCACTTAGGAGCAGGTTGATCCTCCTTCTCTAGGCAGGATCGCTAGGCTGGAGATGAGTATTCATGATTTTCACCAGATGGTCGGATCATTGGTTGAGGTTAGCCGGGCACAGAGTCCAGATGTTGTTTCGCCTACTACAGGTATCGTGGTGTTATCTACTACTTAGACAGCCATGATGCCGTTATCGAGACTATCGAGGTATCACTTTCAGAGTTCATAAGGCTGAAGCCTCCGGTATTCACTGGGACAGATGCAGCAGAGGATTCTCAGTCGTTCATCGATAGGATGGCCATGATTAGTCGTTCCTTAAGGTGTTTTGATGCGAGATCGGTTGAGCTTACTAGTTTCCGTCTGGAGGGTCTTGCCCAGACTTTGTGTGAGTCTGTTGAAAGATGCTAGTCGCTGTTCTTCCTCCTATGACATGGGATGATTTTTCGACGGTCTTTCTTGCTCGTTTCCTTCTGCAGAGCGTCAGAGATACTCGAGCTCGCAGTTTTGAGTCTTTGCACAAGACTCCTGGCATGACCGTGGCCGAGTATGATCTCCAGTTCACTCAGCTGTCCAGATATGCTCCTTATTTAGTTGATACCAAGGAGAAGCGAGTCAAGAGATTTGTGCGGGGTCTTGATACACAGCTGTTGCTCTCTATTGGTGCCCAGCACTTTGACACTTATGCAGCGGTGATGGACGCGGCTATGCTGATGGAGGAGTGTATTACTGAGACTGCGGCTGTCCCAGAACCAAAGAGGGTTCGTACTTGTGTATCAGTATCCGGGCAGTTTGGTAGGCAGAGGCTGTAGCGTATTCTTTCTATGCCGTAGTGGTAGTAGAGGTTTGATACGGGGCCAGTTATATAGCTCTTACCTGCCGAGTCAGCAGTCATCGCCAGGGTGTTACCAGTGTGGGAGTCCACACTATCTCATCTGGCATTGTACCGTGAGACCTCAGGGCAAGGCAGCAGTTCTGCATTTCACCTTACCCCCCTTCACCTCCTCCTCCTCCACGGGCATTGCCTCCTCCGCTCGTCTCTACTCTGTGCCAGAAAAATACTCAAAAAGACCGCGGTCATGGCGGTCCTGTTCAGAGGGGACGAGGCGGCAGAAGCAGAGGACATTAGGGTGCTGGTAGGGGTCGGGCTAGAGTTTTTTCTTTGACTCCTCAGGATGCGTAGGCATCGAATGCCATTTTGACAGGTACTCTTTCTTGTGTTCTTTCGATGTGCGTATATTATTCGACCCTGGATCCACACACTCATAAGTATCCACATGATTCGTACCGAGATTGGATCGAATTCGTCCTTGTTAGATTAGCCTCTAGTTGTGATTACTCCCGTAAGAGAGTCATTCATCGCCCGATACGTGTTTAGGACATTTTCCGTTCGGATTAGGGATAGGGATTCTTTTGTCAATTTGATCCTTCTCGATATGTTAGACTTCGATGTCCTCCTCGGCATGGATTGGATAGCCACTTGTTATGCGTTTGTGGACTGCCGTGAGAAGGCGGTCAGATTTTGTTTTCCTGATGAGCTAATTCTAGTTGTCCAGAGGGACCGCGGTGCTGCCCCTCATAGTCTGATTTCTGCCCTTAGCGCTAGTCGGCTTTTGAGGAAAGAATGTCAGGGATTCTTAGCTTATATTCGAGATGCTGGAGCCACAGAGGTCCTGTTGGACCAAGTTCCGATTGTGAAAGAGTTCCCCGATGTGTTTCCTGATGAGTTACCAAGTTTGCCGCCAAAGCACGATATTGTGTTCTGCATCGACTTGATCCCCGGCACGGGGCCTATTTCTATACCACCCTATCGTATGGTCCCAACGGAGCTATAGAAGCTCAAGGATCAATTGCAAGATTTGCTTGATAAGGGACATGTACAACCGAGTGTGTCACCTTGAGGAGCTCCTGTTCTGTTCGTTAAGAAGAAGGACGGTAGCATGAGATTGTGTATCGATTATCGTCAGCTGAATCGAGTTACGGTGTGGAATAGGTATTCTTTATCTCGCATTGATGATTTATTCGATCAGCTCCGGGGAGCAGGATACTTTTCGAAAATTGATTTGCGGTCAGGTTACCATCAATTGCGAGTCTGAAATGATGACATTCCGAAGACTGCTTTTCAGATGCGCTACAGGCATTACGTGTTCTTGGTGATATCATTCGGGTTTACCAATACCCTTGCAGTATTCATGGACTTGATGAACCGGATCTTCAAGCCGTTCCTCGACCAATTTATCATCATATTCATAGACAACATTTTTGTCTACTCCAAGAGTCTATAGGAGCACGAGCAGCACTTGAGGATTGCATTGCAGGCTTTGAAAGAGCACCAGCTGTTTGCCAAATTCTCGAAGTGCACTTTTTAGCTTGATAGTGTGGAATTCTTAGGTCATGTGGTTATAAGAGATGGTATACGAGTGGATCCGAAAAAGATCAATGCGGTACAGCATTGGTCCAGACCCGTCTCAGTGACTAAGGTTTGCAGCTTCTTAGGTTTGGCCAGTTATTACCTCCATTTCGTACAGGATTTCTCTCATATCACTGCATCGATGACCAAGCTGACCCGGAAGGGAGTTCCGTTTCTATGGACTGAGGCATGTGAGCAGAGTTTTCTGCAGTTGAAGACTCATTTGACGACTGCACCGGTTCTATCTTTGCCTTAAGGCTCAGGAGGTTTCGTTGTTTATTGCGATGCTTCTCGAGTGGGTCTAGGTGGCGTATTGATGCAGCACGGCAGAGTCATCGCTTATGCTTCTTGGCAGTTGAAGAAGCACGAGCAGAACTACCCTACTCACGGTCTAGAGATGGCCACGGTGGTCTTTGCGCTCAAGATTTGGAGACATTACTTATACAGCGAGTCATGCCAGATCTTTACGGACTACAAGAGCCTGAAGTACATCTTCCAACAGCGGGATCTGAACTTGAGGCAACGTCATTGGATGGAGCTTGTAAAGGACTATGATTGTGAGATCTTTTATCATATGGGCAAGGCAAATGTTATATCCGATGCTTTGAGTCAGAAGCCCGGAGGTAGCTTATCTCATTTTAGCACAGTTCAGAGGCAGTCGAATTGGCAGATTTTATGTGACAATGGTGTACAGTTAGAGTTCACATCTGCAGGAGGATAGCTTGCTTATGTCCACGCCCATCCACTTTTGCTAGATCGCATCAGGGAGGCACAGTCTGACGATACCCATTTATCTGAGATTATGGAGCAGGTTCGGCAGGAGAGAGATTCAGAGTTTACGATCGATAGAGAGGGAGTGCTACGGTTTGTGACTCGTCTGTGTATACCTGATTCTAAGGGTCTAAGATGCAGGATCTTAGAGGAGGCACGTCAGTCAGCGTACAGCGGTCATCCAGGTTCCACCAAGATGTATCATAATTTGATAGATGTCTACTGGTTGGAGGGGATGAAGAGAGATATTTCTGATTTCGTTTCGAGATTCCTGACTTGTCAGCAAATCAAGGCTGAGCATCAGAGGACAGCAGAAGAGTTGCAGCCTTTGCCCATTCCGGAGTGGAAATAGGAGCAGATCTCCGTGGACTTCGTTGTGGGTCTACCTAGGTCCAGTCAAGAGTATGACTCCATTTATGTGATTGTTTATCGGTTGACAAAAGCGGCTCATTTTCCCAAGTGAAGACCACTTTCGGGTATGCTCAGTATGTTCGGCTCTACATTGATGAGATTGTGCAGCTGCATGGCGTTCTGACTTGTATTGTTTCTGACAAAGGCACTTGGTTTACCATTCGTCTCTAGCAGAAACTTCTGGAGCCTTTGGGTACCCGTTTGAGTTTCAGTACCGCTTTCCACTTGCAGACCGATGGTTAGTCAGAGCAGACTATTCAGACTCTTGAGGATATACTCCGAGCTTGTGCATTAGATTTGGGTGGCAGTTGGGATCGTCACTTGCTCTTGATCGAGTTCTCCTACAATAATAGTTTTCAGGAGACGATTCGGATGGTACACTTCGAAGCCTTGTATGGGAGAAAGTGTCGATCGCCAGTCTATTTGACCGATCTCAGTGAGGGCAGGATTTTAGGACCGTAGTTATTCCAAGAGACTATGGAGAAAATCCAGTTGATCCAGGATAGGATGAGACCAACCCAGAGCAGGCAAAACTCATATGTCGATCGTCATTGCCACATACTTGAGTTTGCAGTGGGTGACTATGTTTTCCTATGGGTCTCTTCGATGAAGGGTATGATGAGGTTTGGAAAGAAGGGGAAGCTCAGTCCCAAATATGTAGGTCCCTTCAAGATTCTTGAGTAAGTCGGTATTGTTGCCTATCGTCTAACACTTCCGTCCAGTTTTCCGGATATACACCTTATGTTTTACATATCTATGCTTCGCAAATACCTTCATGACCCATCTCACGCGATTCAGTATTAGACGATCCAGCTGGAACACGATCTATCTTTCACCGAGCAGTCGGTAGTCATCTTGTACCGGCAGGTGAAGAAATCGCGATCAAAGGTATTATCGTCCGTGAAGGTTCTGTGGTATGGCCCAAACAGCGAATAGGTCATATGGGAAGCCGAGAGTGAGATGCGGAAGAAATTTCCCCATCTTTTCGAAGGTATGCGTAATTAGATTTTAAATTTGGAGACCGAATTTCTTTAAGGGGGAAGATTGTAACTTCTTGAAAATTTATTTAGAGTTAATTATAATTTAATTAGTTATATAACATGTGTTATTAAATAATCATAGTTAATAATTATATGTGTGTGTGTGTGTAGTTAATGACCTAAAACTAGTAACATGTTAAATTAAACTAACAACCAAAATTATGTAGCCATGACAAATAAACCCTATATTTATCTTCTTAACCATTTAGCAATTTAAAATGTTTTTCTTAATTGAAAAAATATATAATAGCATGACATGAGACATGAGGGTATAGGCAAGAGATGGTGGAATAAAATATTGGAAAGAATTATGATGGCTAAAGTCAGCCATTTTCCCTCCCATTCTCATCTTCTTCTTTTCCTTTTCCTTTTCCTTTTCCTTTTCCTTCTTCTTCTTCATCATCATCTTCTCTTCGTGTTCTATCTCTCTACCTTCTAAGATCACACACACTTCATCTCCTCTTCATGTTCTTTCTCTCTACCTCTTAAGATCATATACACCCACAACTAAAAATCACCACAAAATCATATCTTTTTCCTTCAAAACTCTTGTGGAAGTCAAGTTTTCTCTTTTGAGTCCATCTTGCAAGCTTGAGACTCTCCACAAATGCAAATTTAGGGATAAAAACACTATTTTTAATCAAGTTTTAGCAAACTATTGCTTTAGCAACACTAGTTTAAGCCAAAAGTTTATGTCTTAAATTTGTTTTAAAGTTAAGTGAGGTTTTGAAGTGAGAATTGGTCTTATGTGAATTCTTGAGGTGACCACAACTTAAACCAAGATAGATGAGAGTATTTTAGTGCTAATTACCTTTTTGTTTTATCACCAAGACTTCACTAATCCATCTTGATATTTTATTAGTGTTAAAACTAGTATTTTGTTGAGATTGGGGTTTCAATTTGAATCTTCTACTATTCCAGCGATCACAGAAATAAATTAAGATTTTTGGGAGCTTATTATAGGACCTTGAGTGCACCCTTGAAATCCAAGCCCATTATTTTTCTTCGTGGCCGCCAAAAAATTAGAATTGGCCACAAATTGCGGTTCGACTAGGGAGTTAGAGTTTGGATTTTTGTCGAAAACTCTCTGAGACTCTAACTAGATCTCTGGTATACTTAATTTCTTTCCAGATCGTGTAAAAAAAATCTGGGATCATTTTACTTCACTTTTGGCAATGTTTTAACGTACGATACGGATATCTCGACCCTCGATTTAGTGTTTTTGTAAGTTAACAGCAATTCGGGATAGTCCTAGGTGATTATTGCACGCATATAGTACACTAAGATTGCACGTGTTAACCTATGGGAGTTTGGTCCGCTTTGCGCGTGTGTACGTCGTATTGGAAATCTAGCTTCTTACGTGCGAATGTTTTATTCGATGCTAGGATCGGCTGCATGGACTTCTGAAGCGGCACGAAAAGAGAAGGAGGTGATTGGATTCGAGTAAATCGAGGTCGTTCCGGTGAGTAGATTTAACATCTACGGGGGAATCGTTTGGATAGCGTTAAGCGCCCGATGTATAGATTCATGTTATACATCACTAATTACATTTATATGTTGTATTATCATTATCATACATACTCAACTACCTGCTACCTGTTGATAAACCCTTATTAGGAAAATTGCACCATTATCAATGTGTTTTATGCCGCACATGCACAGACTCATATGTACAAACACACCATTGGTAATTGCCATGCCACGTACACTATAAAACTTGCCTAATTGTCTTGCATTTCATTATTTCCCTTTAGTAGTTAGATCTTTACTTATTACGTATTAGCATGCATTATGCCGATATCCTGTACCTTTATCATTATTTCCATGTTCTCTATATGATGTTGTTTTGTGGGATTTATGTTTTCATGAGATTTGGAGAAATTGCAGAGATGATTTAATAAGAACTTAGATTCTTTTCAAAATTGTGGTTTTCCTTGGATATGATGATTTGACGTCTACCATGAGTTTTCTGATATTCATGGTATGATTATCCGAATCGAGGTAGGGGGAGAGACCGATTACGGATACATGGTGGACCAGATATGGTACCGAGTGGCAAGAAGCCCATATAGAAAGGCGGGTGAGCCTAGCGAGGATGAGGCCGACCGGTGAAAGTATAGAAACTCGGCGGATATCTGGAGGATACCGACCGGAGTTATATGTTTTTGATGGATATGAGGGTCGATTCGAGAGATGGCGCCTGAGATATTTGGATTTGAGTGTCGATATTTGATACAGGATTTATGATGATTCTTTGATGGTATTGTTGTTTTAACCTTACTAGAATTGTTATGATATGCTCATTTCACATATGCTACATCCATGTTACTATACGTCGCTTACTTCACACATGCCACATCCATACCACTATCATCATTATAATCTCATAGTTAGAATTTTCGTTGTTTCGTTATGCATGTATTACCACTTATGATGTTAATTATTACTCACGGGTTGGCAACTCACCCCCGTTGTGCCACAGTTTCTTGCAGAGTCGACAATTCGGAGTAGACGCGGCTTAGGGCATACCCATACTTTTGGACGCGATCTTTTTTCTTAGGTGGGTTATGCTTACTCTTTTGTCCACCATCTTTTGTATTTGTACATTGTAACTAGTATACTCTATCTACCATATGTATATTTGACTTAGAGACGAGACTGAGAAATTTATATTATATTGACACTGGTGTCGTGCTCGTGTGAGCCTACTGTTGTGGTTATACTTTTGTTATTGTTTTCTTTTCTTTCTTACTTTATTCTTCTCCTGGAGCATCGTATATTTAAGCTGCGTGATTGTGTTCAGCCAAGTGGGCGTTGAGTTTACTCCCAAGTGAGGATGCTTGTATATATATTGCTTATGTATCGGTTTTGATCAAAATTTATAAAGGAAGTGCTGCCGAAATTTTAACGACAACTTGTTTTCAAAACGTCTTCCAACAACTCTTTTACGCTTTTATTTAACATTTTTCTAAAAATTTCACCTCTTTTTCTTAGCTTGCGGTTTAGATTCTGGGTTTCGGTTTTCTTGAATTACGTTACGCCTTTAAATATCACGTGATAAGTGCCGGTCACTTCCCCCGTTATGGGTTATGACAATATATATGTTCAGTTAGGATGGGTTGATGCTTTGAGCTGGGTCTAAGGTCATCTGTTTGCCTTTACAAGGCATTTAGTTTAAAGTTCATGCAAATAGGAACCTGCAATTATGAGAACGTCTTATTTGAATTTTAAAACTAAATGTGAACAGCCATTGGAGGAATGGGTCGGGCTTGGGCTGGGCTTGGGATGAGTTTGGTTTTATTTTAAATAAAATAAAAATAAAAGATTTAGAGATGAGAGAATAAATAGTTAAGTGATTAATTAATATAAACGAGCTTTTGGGCTCTAGGAAAATAGATGGAGGGATTAAATAAAATAATATATTTAATAGAAAAATAATATATAGAAAATACCGAAAAAAACAAATACAGTATTTTATTAAAGAAAGGTAATATGAAGATATAGAAATTTTGGGGTCGTTACACTATCTAAAATTATGGGTTTTTTTATTCTTAGATCTGAAATGGTTGTTGGCTTGTTAGTTGCTGCTGCAATGTATACTAGTTCATAACTACTTATTATTGTTTGATTAGTATTTCTAATTTTAAATGAGAATATTTCTTTGCAATCTTTAAAAAAGTTTTTTATGTAATTGATTGAATCATTCAAAGGAGTTTATAAATACACAACTTGTGTGTTTCACTTTTGTAGAATGGTGAAGAGCAAAATTCCAACACTGTTAATTCCTCAAACTCTTCTAAGACTAAGAGGAAGGTTACGCCTCGATCGTGAGCATGGGATCATTTTAAAAAAGATGAGATGCGTAATATTGCAACATGCAATTATTCTAGTCAAGAATATCTTGCACATAGCAAAAAAATGGTACTAATTAACTATTATTGCATGTCGATAGTTGCATTAAGAACCCTCATAATTTGGAAACCCGACAAGCTTATTTGACTTTTAAGTTTGGGGAAGCTGGGAAAACAAGCGGATTATTCATGGGTGTTTAATCAAGAAGAAAATAGAAAAGCTCTTTCATATTTTATAATCTTATATGAGCTTCCTTTTAGGTTGGTTGATGGGAAAGGGTTTAAGCACTTCATGTCAATTTGCTGTCCACACTTTAAGATTCCTTCTCGTTTCATCCTTCAAAGAGATTGTTTTAGTCGCTATTTAGAAAGAAAGAAAAATTTTAATCTTTTTTGCGTGATACTTGTCAAAGAGTGTGCCTAACTACTGACAATTAGGCTTCAATCCAACGCATTAATTATATATGCCTTATGGCGCATTTAATTGATCATGAATGGAAGTTGAGAAAGAGAATAATAAACTTTTGCACGATCGATGGTCGTAGAGATGAAGACCTCAGGAGAACCGTAGAGACATATTTGATAGATTGGGGTATCAATGATGTTTTCACAATCACCGTTGATAATGTTAGTTCAAACGACACCATGGTTTCGTATTTAAAGAGAAAAATTAATAATTGGCATGGTAGCATGTTAGGAGGGCGGTTTCTTCATATGCGTTGCATCGCACACATTACCAATTTGGTTGTTGGTGATGGGATTAAAGAGTTAAATCATTCCGTAGCTCATGTTCATTCGTCCATTCGCTATATGAAGCAATCTCCTTCTAATGGAGGTCCTTTTCGGGTCTCCATCAGATGTTGTCTTCCGTCGATCTTTCGGTGGATCTTGGAGGTGATCTCCTGTTGCATGTGGATCTCAATGGGTTTTGAGGAGATTGGTGGTTTTGAGGAGTTTGCGCCGAGTACCTGCAAGGAAGTCCCGGGGTGGTTTGGTACCACCGAGGACCCTCCGACGATCAAGTTAGCACAGGATCCGAGCAGAGTAACGGCTAAGTGGGGTGAAAAAGCTTACTTGACCCCTCTGTGATGGGGGTTTATATAGTGGCGGCAGCATGCAGTAGCAAGCGCGAGAATCTCACCGGCAGTTACGCTCCCGACGTCACGCCCGCGTAATAAGCGGATCACTCATTAATCGGGATCGTGATGGCATGGAACATGGGATGTTGCCGGCAGAGAATCCACGCATGGAGAGATTTGCGGAGTGGCGGTTACGCCTGTGAGTGGTGGAGTTGGTCAGTCGGAGAGACTGAGGAAGATGGCCTCGGCGGGAGAGCTCGGGAACGAGCGGGAGGGCCGAGGCATCTTGGTCCTGTGGTAGCTCGAGGTGAGCTGAGAGGCCGAGGAGGCCAATTTGGAGGGGGCTCTGAGGAGAGCCAGCTTTTGCTTGCAGGTCGGGTACAGGGGTGGCCTGGTCGGCCCGTGTGGGCCATTTCTTCTGAGTTCTGGGACACGCCATCTGCCACGTGTCCTGATCTGGGAGATCGCCAATATAGAGCATCATCATTATCCCCTCACTCTTGTCCCGACCAGCTGACGGGTCAGGTCAAGAGTGGACTGTCGGGCCGCCCAGGGTGAGCTCCCTCCTAAGATTTCGTCGGGACGCGTCCCCGGGCTGTCAGCTGTCTTTTCTGCCAGCGAATCAGGGCAAGATCTCTGCATTTAAGAAAGGTGCGTCATTGGATGAGGGTGATTGCGGTGATAGTGATGAGGGAAACGAGGCGCAGGAGGGGGTTTGTGACTTAGGCCTTTTTGATATTTCCTCGTCCCTCTTTTGTAAGCGTCCGGAACTTTGTAAGGCTGGGGAGCCCCCAATACCCCTATAAAAACATTTTGCTTGTGCGAGTAAAACTCTTGTTGTTTCATTGCTTTGCATTTTATCTTTTGGATGTGAAGAGTACTCGTAGAATATCCTTACTTGCACTGTTGGGCTTCCATGTCAGGCGATCGTATGTCGAGTTGATTTCGATCACTTGTCAAGCGTGCCAAGTGCTGCTAAGAAGGAGGTATCCTCATGGCCTCGGCGTGGAGGGGGATTGCTCAGACTTGAACAGGCCTGATGTCTCTCAATGGGGTTTCGGGTCTGCGGCATTTGATGAGCAGCGTGCTGCCCGCCGCAGATTTGCCGAGCAGAAGGGAGCTCAGTGGCCTCGTTATGAAGGCTTCAAACCAGCAGCGTCTGGTGGGCAGGAGGATGCCCACTGGGGATGACCGAGCAGGGAAGCTGCACGGTTGCTTCTTAGTGAGGGCTTTGATCTCTGGCATCATGGGTAGGCAACTACCAGTGGGGATGACCGAGCGGGATAGCCACTTAGATGCCTCTTGCGAGGGCTTTAATCCCTGGCGTCATGGGTAGGGAGCTACCAGCCGGAGATGACCGAGCAGGGTAGCCGCTCGGCTGCCTCTAAGGAGGGCTTCGATCCTTAGCGCAGGAGGGGCTGTAAGAAGCCTACTAAGGATAACCAGGCAGTGAAGTTGCGCGGTTGCCTCTGGGCGAGGGCTTTGATCTCTGGCGTCAGGGGTAGGCAACTACCAGCCTGGGATAATCGAGTGGGGTAGCCACTCCGATGCCTCTTGCGAGGGCTTTGATCCCTGGCGTCATGGGTAGGGAACTACCAGCCAGAGATGACCGAGCAAGAGTCAGGCTCAGTTGCCTCTTGCGAAGGCTTTGATCCTTCAGGACGGGGACCGAGCAGGGTTACTACCCAGTGCCTCTTGGCGAGGACTTTGATCCCTGTCGGTTGTGGAAGGAAGCTACCAGCCGGGGATAGCCGAGCAAGGGTCAGGCTCGACTGCCTCAAAGGAGGACTTTGGTCCTTAGCGCGGGAGGGGCTGTAAGAAGCCTACCAAGGACCCTTGGCCGAGCAGGGTTACTGCCCGGTGCCTATTGGCGAGGGCTTTTGTCCTGAAGGATAGCCGAGAGAGGGTCGGGCTCGACTGCCTCTGGGAGGGCTTTTGATCCCTGTCGGTTGTGGTAGGAAGCTACCAGCCAGGGATAGTCGAGCGAGGGTCGGGCTCGACTGCCTCTGGGAGGACTTTTTGATCCCTGGCATTGCAAGTAGGGAAGCTACCGGCCAGGGAAAACTGAGCAGGATAGCTGCTGAGTTGCCTCTAAGGAGGACTTTGATCCTTAGCGTTGGAGGGGCCGTAGGGGGCCTGCTAAGAATAACCGGGCAGTGAAGCTGCGCGGTTGCCTCTTGGCGAAGGCTTTGATCCCTGGCGTTGCGAGTAGGGAAGCTACCGGTTAGAGATAGCCGAGCAGGGAAGCCGTTCGGCTGCCTCTAAGGAGGAATTTGATCCTTAGCGTTGGAGGGGCCGTAGGAGGCCTGCTAAGGATAACCGGGCAGTGAAGCTGTGCGGTTGCCTCTTGGCGAGGGCTTTGATCCCTGGCGTTGGGAGTAGGGAAGCTACCGGCCAGGGATAGCCGAGCAGGGAAGCCGCTCGGCTTCCTCTAAGGTGGACTTTGATCCTTAGCAATGGAGGGGCCGTACGAGGCCTGCTAAGGATAGCCGGGCAGTGAAGCTGAACGGTGGCCTTTTGCGAGGGCTTTGATCCCTGGAGTTGAGTATAGGGAAGCTACCAGCCAGGGATAGCCGAGTATAGTAGATGCTTAGCCGATTCTTCATGAGATTTCGCCCGACCATCCCGTCGCAGGTATGGGGAACAGGAACGGTTGCGGCGAACGTGCGCGTAGCATGCGCATTGAATGTGTGGGGAGGCGAAGCGCCAGAGTCGCATCATTTCGATTCCGCCAGAGAAGGCTCAATGATCGCCCGTGGCAGCGACTTTGTGGGCAAAAATGGGCGACTGTTGGGTTCCGTTGGGGTGCAGTGGGCGACCCGAGGGTCTGAGTTGGGCCGGGCCGTGCGCTTCTGCCGACGGTTCCCGACGAATTGACCGAGGAACTGAGTAGCCAGCTCGTCAAAGGTCAAGATTGAGCGAGGCTCGAGTCCTCAGAACCAGTCCCGACCAGAGCGGATGAGGGTGGCTGGGAAGGCTCTGCACTGGACGGCGTCGGAATGGTCCTGGAAGCTCATCCCCGCAGTGAAAGCATCCAAATGGTCTTTCCGGTCGGTTTTCCCGTCGAACAGAGAGACCTTCGGGGGCTTGTTGCGTGAGGAGACGTGAACAGCGAGCAGTCCCTCGGTAAATGGCTTGGTGAGCGAGTTGGCGGCGCACTTAGCCCCGTCGCCTGAGAGGTGACCTTCTCGGCATATGCCCTCGATCTTCTTCTCGAGGGCGTCAAGTCGGCCGTGGTACCCCGAGGATTCGGCGCTTTGTGATCCCTGGCCTCTGCTGTAGGAGATCTGCGTCTGGACGCGGCCCCGGTTCCTCTTGATGAGGTTCCTCAGATCCCCGGGCGAGGTGGCCCTCGAGCTGCCATGGCGAGCCCCTTCTGTGCGACCCCGTCGAGGGAGGGATGTCGGTCATGCCTGGGGACAGGCGAGGTGACCGACATCTCCTCAGGGGGGTGAGGGTCGTAAGGAGGCTCAAGGCAAGGCGCTCTGGTGGCGGATCTTGGTGTGGAGCTGTGGGGCGCCCAGCGGGCCTCAGAGAGTATCGGCCCGTGAGATCTGTGGCCATGGGATGTAGCCTGCCCGTGGTCAGCCGTGCCGACACGGGCAGAGTCTTCTGGAGGTGAAGGAGCGGCGATCTGGGGCCCTGGCCCGGCCGTTTGGACACGGACGAGCGCCTCCACGATGGACTGTAGTCGGTCTATTCGGCCGGTGAGGGCGTTGATGACGGTCGCCGGAGGAGCTTCATCTGCGCCTCCGGTGAGGGGGAGGCGGCGGCTGGTACTTGAATCTTCAGGGTGATCGCTTGCCATGTGGATAGAGATCGGAAAGCCAACTTTTGTTTTTGTGGAGTTTTAGTTTCTCACAGATGGCGCCAACTGATGGAGGTCCTTTTCGGGTCTCCGTCAGATGTTGTCCTCCGTCGATCTTCTGGTGGATCTTGGAGGTGATCTCCTGTTGCGTGTGGGTCTCAATAGGTTTTAAGGAGATTGGTGGTTTTGAGGAGTTTGCGCCGAGTACCTGCAAGGAAGTCCCGGGGTGGTTTGGTACCACCGAGGACCCTCCGACAATCAAGTTAGCAAAAGATCCGAGCAGAGTAACGGCTAAGTGGGGTGAAAAAAGCTTACTTGACCCCTCTGTGATGGGGGTTTATATAGTGGTGGCAGCACGCAGTGGCGGCAGCACGCAGTCGCAGGCGCGAGAATATCACCGGCGGTTACGCTCCCGACGTCACGCCCGCGTAATAAGCGGATCGCCCGTTGATAGGGATCGTGATGGCGTGGAACGTGGGATGTTTCCGGCGGAGAATCCGCCCATGGCGATATTTGCGGAGCAGTGGTTAGGCCTGTGAGTGGTGGAGTTGGTCGGTCGGAGGGACCGAGGAAGATGGCCTCAGCGAGAGAGCTCGGGAACGAGCAGGAGGGCCGAGGCATCTTGGTCCTATGGTAGCTCGGGGCGAGCTGAGAGGCCGAGGAGGCCAATTTGCAGGGGGCTCTGAGGAGAGCCAGCTTGTGCTTGCAGGTCGGGTACAGGGGTGGCTTGGTCGGCCCGTGTGGGCCCTTTCTTCTGAGTACCGGGACACGTCATCTGCCACGTGTCCTGATCTAGGAGATCGCCAATATAGAGCATCATCACCTTCTAGATTGCAAAAATTTAAAAATTGCGTTGAGGCTGGAAAAAATCGAATATAAGAAAGGCTTGTGTTTGGATGTCCCCAATAGATGAAACTCAACATACTTAATGTTGAGTGACGCCGAAATGTATGAACGCGCTTTTGATAGATTGTTCTCATAAGAATCTCTTTTTGTGCATGATCTTAAACACAGTGGATGAAAGTCATGGAATTCCAGATGAAGATAATTGGAATAATGTCAGGAAGTTGTGTTTCTTTCTAAAAAAAATTTATGATCTCTCAAATAAGGTTTCCAGTTCTTCTTATGTGACTACCAATTTCTTTATTCATGAAATTTTTTAATTTGCAAATTATTTGAAGAAGTAAGAAGCAAGTAATGATTTATATTTATGTGTGATGGATCGATGCATGAGGGAAAAGTATGATAAGTACTGGGGAAAATTGAACATTATGACTTATTTTGCACTTGTTCTTGACCCTCGATTCAAATTTAAAGCGATGAAGTAGCTTTACCGATCTTACATATCAGTATCTAATCCATAGATGTAGCTTTGCAAAAGGAGAGAGAAGCCCTATTTTAATTGTTTAACGAGTACAATATAAAGTATGGGAATAACACAACCATACAAGCTAGTGAATCGTTCAGCCTTTTTGTTGTTGTTGATGATGATGATGATTTAAGTTCATGCTTTAAAAGAATGAGAGTAGAACTCGAAGGCTACGAATGCAAATTGGAGTTGGAGAAATATTTAGATGAAGCGAATGAGCCACCTAATGTTGATATAAACATCTTGAATTTTTGGAAAATTAATAGATCGCGATTTTCAATCCCCTCGAAGATGGCTTGTGATGTGTTGGCGGTTCCTATCTCTATGGTGGCGTCCATATCCGCGTTTAGTACCGGTGGTCGAGTTCTTGATCATCTTAGAAGCTCATTGACTCCAAGAATAGTACAAGCTCTATCATGCACCGAAGGTTGGATTTGTGCCGAATTGAATCAACATAAGCTTGATATTGAAAAGGATCTAGCAAATCTTGAGTATTTAAATAAAGGTGAGAATTTTATAGTGTATTTTTACTTTTCTATTTTATTATTTATAAACTTGTTAGTTTTTAAAATATTACTTATTGTCTAATGTCTACCACCATTTACTTTCAGAGTTGAGCAAGCTCTCTATTAAGCCAACTATCACAAGATTATGATGACATTGTGTTGGTGGTGATGAGGCGATACTTTTGAGGAGGCTTGTTGTATCTACGCTAGTGGGGGCTTACAGTTTCTGTTGGTAACTTCGTATTTTTGCTTCTTTTTTTTTGATGTTCTGTTTGCTTCCTTTGCTAACGTTGTTTCTGTTGCTGTTGTTCAGGCATTTGTTGTTTCTGCTGTTTTGGCATCTGCATATTACTTTCTGTTTCTGCTGCTGCTGTTCTATTTGGTTATTTGTTATTTCTGTTGCTGTTGTTCTGTGTTGCCAGTATTGCTGATGCTGTTTCTGGCATCTGCTGCTGTTATTTTGTGTTGCTGGTATTTTTTCTATTGCCTTTTATAGGTTTTATGATTGTTTATGTTGCTATTTTGTGCTGCTGATGCTAGTTGGCTTGTTATTTAAGAATTGGACAATGAATTTCGTATGAGCCTTATAACATGCAATAATGGTTTATGGCTTTAAGCCTCGTTGCCCCTATTCTTCATACAAGGAATCCCTTGCACCTCTATATTGTAATTGGTGACCAAATAGATACCAAATGTGTCGGTTGCTTTCTTGAGCTTCTTTTTAGCAACTTCGTTCTCATTTAGTCATTCATCGGTCGGTTTGGTTAGGTTCGATTAATTTCATTACAATTTGGTATTTATTTTAGATCCCCCGATATATATGGTATTAGGGATTCGATTTATTTTCGATAGTCGGTTGGTGACGAGTTGTCATGCGTTGAAAAATATTGATAATCTGAGCATGTTAGTACTTAATACATTCTTGACTATTCAGTTTTGACTTTTGCTTATTTCATATGATTTTTGTCGATATTTCTCAATCGGCTGTACTACTTGGGCCACTTAGGCACTTGGTGGATGGGTTGCTGCCAATGTTATTGCCTTATTGTCAAGATCTTAATCGACGGTTCAATTTAAGACGAGTATTCGAAATTTAGTTATTTCATAAAATTTATGAGTTTTGATTTATTGACGTTATCCTTGTCTTATCAAACATTTATTTATTTTCCCTTTTCAGGCATTTGGTAATGCAGAGCGGCGGAGTTATGAACCATGTGTTATCAATTGTTATTAATTTTACCCGATAATTTGTTGAGATGTTTCGAGGTTTACAAATTGTAATATGCAAAATTGTTAATTAAAATGTTATGAGACTGTAAAATATTTTGAGTACCGTGCATTGCATTTTGAAAGATTATTTTTGTAATAAAATATTTTATTTCTTTATTTTTCTTCTTTTTCTTGTTGTTTTTAGAATTTCTGGTTATTTTTTTGGTATTGCAATTTCTGGTTATTTTTAAGACCCAAATGGGCCTAGCCCAAACCGACAACCGACCCGAACCGGTTGGTTCGCTTTATTTCGGTTTGGACCTGGTCGGGTCGGGTCGGGTCGGTTGGCAGTTCTAGGATCTTGGTCTTAGTCAGGTCGGTTTGGGTTTTTTCAAAAAAAAACTGAACCGATCTGTGCTCAGGCCTAATAATTCGTTTGGATTATTCTTATTTTTTATATTTTAATTTTAATCGATATAGACCATCAATTGAAGACATGATACATGATCTATCCTCTTGAAGTTTGTATTGCTGTTATTTTTGCACATGTGCATTTTAAACCGCATATATAATGATGGCATGTGTAATTTTTTTTATCTGAAAATTTCTAAACATATCTATAGTTTTTTAAAATTAAAATTAAATGAATAAGGTTGGTGGTAATATTAAAATTGAGAACTCAATTTATGAGTTATACTAGATAAAAAAAGATATGAGCGTTTATGTATAAATTTGTAAGGCATACCAAAAGAGAGAGAGGGCTATTGATTTTTCATTTTCTTTTTTTTTTTTGTCTTTTGTGATGGATGAGATGGACATATTTTCTTATTTTTGTTATATGTGATGGATGATGTGGGCACCTCCATTTCTTAATTTTGGCTATTGGAATTTTGTCAATTTTTTTTACTTATTATTTTATTGATTAATGACATCATTTTAGAATTTCTAGTTATAATGGTAAAGATAATGGTGATAATAATTTGGCCTTACAATAGTAATGTTGTATGACCGCTGAAAGTTTGCAACAAGTGTTTAAGAAAAAGGAATGTGATAATTGCATGACCGTTGACATAATTAAATTTGCCTGATGAAAATTATTGATGGAACTTACATGCAACTACCATGTAAATTCTATGGTATTTATCTGCAATATATAATGTATATATTATTTCATTGTAACTCATCTCATAATTTTAAGGAAAAAGAGTGGCTCATACATTGGAAATCATTGCATGGGTGCTCTTTTGTGATCTTGGCCACACATCTTACGTGCAAAGCACGTTGAATACACCAATACCAAAACCCTCTGTTTCACACAAATCTCGACCGTTCATTTCTATTTTGGATGGATCTGGACCGTTTGATATAATAGTATGAATGTTATTATTCCCATAATAGCAGGCGCTCCGAATCCTAATTTTAACTACGTAGGGATTGCCTCGAGTTTAACATTGGAGAGGTTTATCCAAAGGTTTTATTCGATGACCGATCACCAAAAGTCAGTTTGCATCTCGAATCATTTCTTTCAACTTGTCGAGCAATTGAACTTGATATTCAATTTAACTTTATGACATATAAATATTGAATTAAATATTCAAATTTTCTCAACATCGCTATTTATTTTCATAAGTCTAGGAGAAGTTGGCAGCAAGTACATTATTGACATTAAATTTCGATCATGCATGAACCTAGGACATTCAGATCCAACTGCTCTCTAAGTACCATACATCACGTGCTCACTAATTGACTATATACCTTTTGAAATCGTCAAATTAATTTTATTTATTTATTTTATTATTATTATTATTATTTATTTTGTGGATAAGGCTTGGCACACGACACGACATGAATAAAGTCCCCCAAAAAAAGGAAAATGGCATGTGTTAGTTTGAACATCAATGTCAGATTAGGCAAATCGATGGGCACACCAAGACTAAGTCAAGTCTTCCTTTAATCTTTTCATATAAGAATCTTTTTTTGTTAGGAAAAAAAATGGTTTTTTGCCGATTTTTTCCCAACTTACCATGATACTTTTGAAGGTATTTTAGTTGCAACAATTCGTTTAAGGATTATAGTTTAAGATATTTTACCCTAATTTTTAATTTTAGTGTAATTTAACCTTTTTCTATAAGAAAAGAAAAGAAGATTTTATTGACACTTTTAATAAATATATATAAGTTCTCACAAGTTATAATTAGTTGGTATATGCTAGGCATATTTAATAGTTTTAGAGTCGTAGAGAGTAACATTTCTAGTACTCACCTGCCTTTTTTTCCTTTTTTGATAGAATGTGCGCATATGCTTATGGACAAATGTTCCCGGAGAGCTCCTTAGAGCCTGTGCTCAAGAACGCAGGCACATAGGAGCACGGTGCGCCCGCCCCTCGTTATTTGGGTTGCGTTCGCAAGCCAAGGCCCTACAGAGCTCCCAATGGCAAGTAACCTCATTTTAGAGTCAAACGCAAGTAACATTTTTAATACTCGCATATACCTTATTTTTGTTAGAAATTTAGTATAGGAATCGGAAAAATTATGGATACAAATAAATGAATTTATTAACTCTGAAGCCCAATCGGCTTTCTTCAAGAATTTATTTGTCCCCACTCAAATTAAGTTTGTTAAAGAGTTGCAGACAAAGATCCCTCGGGATACAATAGAGTCCGAAATTTCTGCGATTAGCAAAAATCGAAAAAACCTCAAAATTCTATTCAAAATAGTAAGGGAATAGTAGAGAAGAAGAAGTTGTCATAGTTCTTAAGAAAATCGGTTCTATTTATAGATTCTCAAAGGTCATAAAAAACGGTTGCAATTTTTTGCAAGGACAAAATTTCAAATTTCAAAATTCACGATCGTTCAAAATTGAATTTTCAAAATTCAAATTTCAAAATTCACAACCGTTCAAAAACATCAACAATCCTCTACTTTTTGAGCTTATATATTTTTCTTCTCATCTATATTCTCTATTGATATAATTATGTATAATTAAAGGTTCCCTTCAGTTTAAACCTTTAGTTGATGTTAAATATTATAAGGTGATGCGAAGTTTTGGTTGCTAAGCATTAAACCAACTATTTCTTGATATTTAACCGGTAACATAACACACATATTTATATCATGTTTCTTTAAGAATTTCATTCTCACTCGATATTATTAATGGCCTTGTGTTATCCTTATTCAGAAAACAATTCTAGAAGCAAATCCTAAACTTGTATGAGAAGCGGCACCACTTCTATATTTTTATAGGTGAAGTTCTTCTTGCGTTTCCGTCTCCAAACACATTTCCTCCACGAACGAACTTCATTAAGAGTAATAAAATCATCCCACAATTTTGACGTCATCACTAGTTTCCAACTGTGGACCTTAAACAACTGGTGCTCATAGTTATATAGTAACGTGTTATTACCTATTAAACCTTATACTTGTAGAATTCTAGTTGAAGTTTGGGTTAGCATCACTATTAACTTTTATTTAATGGATTTCAATCCAATGTCGATTGACGTTGTCCTTATCAAGTCTCTGACCAGTCCCTTGGTAAAAGGATCAGCCAAATTTTTACTTGATTTTACATATGTAATTGTGATACTCTTTCGTTAATTAATTGTCTCATATATTCATGTCTCAAGCTTATATGTCAAAATTTTCTATTATAAATACTACTGTAGGCTCTTAACAATGTTACTTCGTTATCACAGTGTATAGATATTAGAGGTATAGGATTATGCTAAAATTTAATATCCAATAATATATCTTTAATCCATTCAGCCTTTTTGTCGGCTGCTGCCAATGTAATAAATTCATTTTCCACGGTTGAATGAGATAAACATGTTTGTTTCTTTGAGGCCTATGAAATGGCATATCGTTCAAGGATGAATACCCATTCGGATGTAGATTTATTATCTCCTGAACCAGTTATCCTATTTGCGTCAGAGTATTCTTCTAATACAGCTGGAAATTTATTATAAAATAACTCATATTTCAAAATTCCCTTCAGATATCCAAATATTCTGCCAATAGGTTTCCAATGATCTACCCCTGAATTATTAGTGTATCTACTAAGTTTAGAAACAGCAAAAGCAGTATCTGTTCTATTGCAATGTGTTGCATACATTAAACACCCAATAGCACTTGTATATTCAAATTGTGCTATTTCTCCAGCAAGGTTCTCTTTTAGTGTAACACTATAATAAAAAAGAGTATTATACGTCTTGAAAGCGTAATGATTAAATTTGGAGATTATCTTCTCAATATAATGGGATTGAGATAACGCATAACCCCCACTATGTTTTACTACCTTAATTCCTAAGATTGTATCTTCTTCTAAATCTTTCATTTTAAATATAGAAATTAGATACTCTTTAGTTTTAGTTACACCCGACATGTTGTTACTGATAATTAATAAATCATCTGCGTATAAGCATATAACTATACTATATTCTTTAGTATATTTCATGTGTGTGTGTGTGTGTATTTATTTATCGGTGCTATTGTGATGAAAGTCAGTCAATAGTATAACCGAATCAAATTTCCCATGCCACTGTTTGGGTGCATGTTTTAAACCATAAAGAGATTTAACTAATTTGCATACTTTGTTTTCATTTTCTGAAAGTACAAACCCTTCGGATTGTTCCATGTATACCTATTCTTCTAACTTGCCATTTAAGAATGTAGTTTTCACGTCCATTCGGTGAATATACAAATTATATATAGAGGTTAGAACAAATAATATTCTGATAGATGTTATCCGTGCTACAGGTGCATAAGTGTCGAAATAATCAACACCATATCTTTATTTGAACCTTTTCGCCACGAGTCTAGCCTTAAACGTTTGCAAAGATCCATCAGAATTAATTATACTTTCTTTTAAATACCCACTTACATATTATAATCTTAGATCCTTGAGGTAAATCGGTTAACATCCAAGTGTTGTTGGACATAATGGAATCCATTTCATGATTTATGGTTTCTTTCGAAAATGTGGAGTCTTTCAAAACCATTGCCTCGCTATAGTTATTACGATCGTCTTCTATATGGAGAACAATAGGTATTTTATTAATCTCCATATTTCTATCTCTTTCTACTAGTAAGACAATAGAATTAGGATCAACAAAATCAAACTCCGGTATTTTCTCTTTCCTTATTCTTTAACATTTTCTCGGTTCCATTGGAAGGTCAATAGATTTCTCTTTTATTGTTGTTTTTTTTTCTATAGATGGCTTATGTTGTACAGTATCTGACTTGAAATTTGTTTCTAAAAATTCAACTATTACATTATATTCCAAATCAAGAAGTCTTTAAGCTTTAATATGTTCCGTATATCTTATAAATACACTTTTGAGTGCTCGAAGTCTTAATTTAGTCCTTTTAGATTCAAAAACCCTATAATATGCCAAACACCCCCACAGTTTTAAATAAACCAAATCTGGTTTTCTTTTCTTCCATAATTCGTATAGGCTGATTTTTGACTTCTTTGATGGAATTCTATTATGTAAATGGTAAGCCGTCAATAAAGCTTCTCCCCATAAATTTAAAGGCAATTTTGCATTTAACAACAAAGAATTCACTATTTCCACAAGAGAATGATTTTTCCTTTCCGCTAAACCATTCTGTTAGGAAGTATATGGTGCTGTCATTTTATGCACTGTACTATATTGCTCGCAGAAATTTATAAATTCGTTTGAGGAATATTCTCCCTCTCTATCATTGCGAAGAACTTTAATTTTCTTACTAAATTGGTTTTCAACTTCCGCCTTATAAATTTTAAATATAGAGAATGCTTCGTCTTTACTTTTCATTAAATATATATACATATGTGAATCGATGTCGCACACCCCACGTGGTTTGTGGGGAGACGGAATTTACAAAAAACGATTTTATACTTTGCAACATCGACCAAATATCCAAGATCTTTCAGAAACCCTGACTAGCTAAACTACATAGTGGTTCTAAACTACTATGATAGAGTTTATACCTCCAGGTTACAAGTCCTTCAGGTCTTCTTCTTATCTTCTTGAGCTCCTAGAAGATGGGGATCAAGTTCGGTCATCGGCCTCCTCGTGTCGAAGACGATCCACCCGAGAGTTTATGGTTCAAGCTCCAACCTCAAGAATGAAGTAACTAAAATAGCTAGTTTGCTAATCTAGGTAGATTAGAAGATGTAGAGAATTAATTAAACTATTTAATCTCAACGAACCCTAGGATGCACAGCACATGTGAGGGTTAGGATTTGAGGAAGAAGGAGGAGAGTAAAATGGAGAACGGATGAGAAAAACACAAATGATTAATTCCTATGAGCAAGTGAAGAATGACTAACTCTTTTCCAATAATCAAGCATGCAATATTTTTCCATAGAAAAATACAACCATGCTTGAATAGTAAATTCAAATAAAATAAATAAATAAATTAGTCATGCTTCAACCATGCCACAAATATCTCCATTTCCACCTTATTTATCTATTTTTCCAAAAATAGATAAAACCAAAAATGAGATGTCTCCTTCTAAAAGTATCTCTTGTAAAATTACAAGAATGCTCTCACCATATATACATACTCGTATTCATACTATAAAAATACGAATACAAAGGGATAAAAATAATCCAATAATATAATATTAGAATTCGGTTTAATCCTAAGCCCGCTAGTATTATCCGTCCAAATATCATCCGTGTAACTAGTACACGTATATAATCGGAACCCTGCACGTAAAACCATACGGCCTCTACATCGTTTCTCCTGAACTAGGGAAGCGCTCTGTGTGGGACTCTAAAGACTCAACAGTACGCTGGCAGTGGGTTTAACCGCAAGTCCGTCAGTGGCACTAGCTATACGTAACGGCTATCCAGGTACTTGTCGAAAAGAAGGCCGACGAGCGAACTCATCTGAACCCCTATTGAGCCTGTCCATGACAATCTCCATGCAATCCGGTATATTCGTCTCAGATTATCGCATGTCGGGTCTAGGGGTGGGAAACGTCAAACCCCTAATAACTGATAAGTCGTGCCAGTGTGGATCAAGACCATCCGAGAACCTACAGGTCCAACTACCAGTAATTCTCAATCCGCCCTGGCCAGAGACTTATGGTGTTGGCCAACCGAACACAGCGCGACATCGACTCTCTATACCGGGAGAGACGAATCCCCAATAGTCGCTCACTGTCTCCATATGGTTCTGGACTGTACCCAACTAAAATCTGTTTGCACGACTCAGTAGAGCCGTGGTAGGGTAGTAGTAATCAAAGCACAGTGGGAACTCACACGAGATAAATGACGACCTCAGGTCGACAGACTATCTGCACTCATGTCACCAGAGAACTGCTATCCGACGCTAGGTATAATACTATCTAGCCAGTTTTCGGCGAATCCATCCAATGTACTCACCTCCAGTGAGCACCTGTATACAATTTTAGGTACACCACACCAATGGCTGCGGGACCAATCCATCACATCTCGTCAGGGTCTAGATATGTATACACTAGTCTACTCTGGAGTATCGATGCCCAGTCTCGATACTCCCACGACTAGGGATATTTTAAGGATGTGCTTATTGACTACCCAGCTCGCACAAGTATGATTGTCATCATAACGCTGGTAGTCAAGCAATGATCTTACGGGCTTTATCAATATGTATACAAGATATGTAATAACAAGTAAAATATATCACACGTTAAGATAAAGGCAAACCAAATAGCATGCTATCATATCGAGCAAGATTGTCCTGTACATACATATCTCTAGCATCCTATACAATGAAAGCCTCTATGGCATACATATCCAACAACATACATTTAAAGTGGTCATCTATAAAAATAATGAAATACTTTCTCCCTTCTCTAGTAATCATTCCATTAAGTTCACATATATCAGAATGGATTAAGTCTAAAATTCCAGAATTTCTTTCGACTCTTAGAAAAAGTCTTTTAGACATTTTTGACGGTGTAAAAATCTCACATTTATAAACACTATTAAAAAAAATAAACCAAGTTTATGCATATTCTTTAAATATCGAAAATTTAAATGTCCTAATCTATGATACCATAAATTAAAAGATTCCTAGACATAATTAGAAGTCACTTTATTTTCATTAATGCTAAATGCAAACATTACATTACAAGAGTAGCCATTTCCCACAAAAGTCTCATTCTTCGACAATATTAATTTGTCGGATTCAATTACAACTTTAAAACCCTTTTTACATAATAAATCAGCAGACACTAAATTCTTTCTTATATCAAGAACATAGAGAGCATTCAATAATGTCAATTTCTTTCCGGAGGTGAAGTGAATATCAAAGAACCCTTTCCTTGTAAAGGTGAACGGTTCTGGCTGCCCATTAAGACTTCCTGGCTATCAATTACCTCGTCAAAGTCCTTGAATATTGACTTATTTTTGCAAATGTGGACAGTTGCGCCGAAGTCGAGCCCATATTCACTTCAATGATCATACCAATGTTTACAACAGTAACTATGGCACAGTAGGTCTTCTCAACATTGTTTGCATGCTTGATCTCCTGAATTCCTCATTTGTTAAAACTAGTTTTGTGATATCTGCATTTACGAGCAAAATGCCCTTCCTTTTCGCAAATATAACAAACTTTTTTCTAGGTTATTATTGAATTTTCATTTGCTGGGCTTGTAATAGTTTGACTTAGTCTTCTTCTGAACAGCATGCTCTATATGGTTAGCCTTAGGAACGTTCTCGATCTCATATTTCTTGTCTCTTAGAGGAGCTTCCTCTTCAATTTGTAGATCTCTTTGAATTTACTTGAGAGTGAACTTTTCTGTTTTATGAAGCAGTTTCTTTTGGTAAACTTTCCAAGTATGGGGAAGTTTCGATATGATTGCTCTAACTTGGAAGTTTACAGGCAATTTTATGTTCAGAGCATTCATTTGATTGACAAGTAATTCAAGTTCATGATATTAGTCTAAAATAGACTTTTTGTCAATTATATGATACTCAAAATATTTTGAAATTAAATACTTGTTTGTACCTTACTCCTCCACTTTGTATTTGAACTCCAAAGCTTTCAAAATTTCTTTTGCCAAAGTCGTCTTGGTGTAGTTTTCAAAGAAGCGATCCGTCAGGGTGTTCAAAATGTGACTTCTGCAGAGACATTCATTCTCTTCTCGTTTCTTTCTGGCCTTCATAACCGCTTCGCTGTCAATATCCGTAGGCGCTGGAATCAGTATAAGATCGTCGTCGAGTACATAAAATATTTTCAGCGCCGTTAGAAGGAAGCGCATCTTGTCAGCCCATCCGGTGTTGTTTGTCCCGTCAAACCGATCAAGTTTGTCGATGTCTTGGTTCATAATTTTAACTGAGATTAGGTTGGATTCCGACTCCATTGTAGACGAAGTTAAATTCTTAAAATTGTTAGAAATTTAGTGCAGGAATCGGAAAATGATGGGTACAATTAAATGAATTTACTGACTCTGAAGAGCAATCGGCTTTCTTTAAGGATTTACTTATCCCCACTCAAATCGAATTTGCAAAAATGTTGGAGATAAAGATCCCTCAGGACATAACAGAGTCTGAAGTTTCTGCGATCAGCAAAAATCGAAGAAATTTCGAAAT
This sequence comes from Agapanthus africanus, assembly GCA_030015575.1. NCBI lineage: Eukaryota > Viridiplantae > Streptophyta > Magnoliopsida > Asparagales > Amaryllidaceae > Agapanthus > Agapanthus africanus. The sequence goes on from CM057347.1 coordinate 430,590,818, forward strand.
TCTACTCGAAAGAGTAAGAGAATAGTAGAGAAGAAAAAGCTGTTAAAGTTCTTAAGAAAATCGGTTCTATTTATAGATTCTCAAAGGCCGTCAAAAACGGTTGTAACTTTTTGAAAGGACAAATGTTCAAATTTCAAAATTCATAATCGTTTAAAACCGAATTTTTGAAATTTAAATTTTAAAATTCACAACCATTCAAAAATTCCAACATTTTTTTTTTGACTGAAGGCATAAACATGCTTGACGCTGAGACATAGGATGCGTTTTCAAGAAGACATGCATTGCACAATAATAACACAATTCGAAGTCAGTTAGAAATATTTAATTATTAGGTAATAATATGAAGGGTAAATTTATTAAAGCACCATCCACCTGTAAAGATTTTTTGCACAATTGAACTTTAAAACTGATATAAACTCAATGTTTATTAAATTATTTTTCCCAAAAATGGCATATTCAATTCATTTTAGCCTATTCTACTGTCCACGTAGAAAGTCATTTTGATGTTAAACATTAATCCACCTTCCAACATTTTTACTCAATCGATCAGCATCCATCATCATCATCTTTATTATCTAAAATGTGGATACACAAAATTTAATATAATTCTATCATTTTTTTACCATTGATTTTGTGTGCGCGAAATTATCGGTTTACCGACAATAAAACTTTTTGCATTGCCAATTCAACGGTGAAAAAGTTGTAAAATCACATAAAATTTGGTATACACACATCTTAGATGATAAAGATGATGGATGCCGATCGTTAAATAAACTATTGGAAAGTGTATTTTTTCGATGCCGCCTAACAAAAACCCCTCCTAAGGCCTCTTTCCTTCATTATTTTCTTATTATTTTCGCATGATATTTTTTAGTGTTTATGTTTTTTCTTCCTTTTATTATTGTATATTTCTTTGGTTATCGGAGATCCCTCTCCTTTTAAAAAGTTTCAATATTTCTCAATTTGTTTTGCATTATAAATAGGGTTCCCCCCCTTATTTTACAGAAAGGTGGGAAAATATCAGTGATTTAATCGAATATGAATCAAACATTCAATACCATATTTTTTTTGAATTTCGCCTAGCTCTTCATTCAAATTATTGATCTCTCTCAATTGGCTCCATTCAACCGCAAATCTGCATGAATTAACTTTCCATGACGTTATTTTTTAGCAACATAATCTCCCTTCTCCGGCATCTCTTTCTTCCGGTGAGAATGACTTTATGGCAGCAGTCCTTTCCAAAAATAAGAGAGTTTGTGATGGAGCTCCTTTTCAGGCTTCCGTCAAATGTTGTCTTCCGTTGATCTCGTGGTGGACTTAGTTGATTATCCTCCATTGCGTATGGGTCTCAATGGGTTTTTGGAGGAAGAGGTGAAGTGAGAGAGTCGGTACCGAGTATCTGCAAAGAAGTCCCGGGATGGTTTGGTACCACCAAGGACCCTCCGACGCTCAAGTTAGTGATGAGATCCGAGCAGAGTAACGACTTAAAAGAATACAGAATGGCTTACTTGACCCCTCTGTGATGGGGGTTTATATAGCGGTAGAGCACGCAGCAGCGGGCGTGAGAATCTCGCCGGCGGTTACGCTCCCGACGTCACGCCCGCGTAGAGAGCGGATCGCCCATTAATGGGGATCGTGATGGCGTGAAACGTGGGACGTTGCTGGCGTAAAGTCCGTGCATGGCGAGATTCGCGGAGCGGCGGTTACGCTTGAGAGTGGTGGAGTCGGTCGGAAGGCCGAGGAAGATGGCCTCGGCGGGAGCTCGGGAACGAGCGAAGAGGCCGAGGAGTCTTGGTCCTGCGGCAGCTCGAGACGAGCTGAGGGGCCAAGGAGGCTAATTTACAGGGAGCCCCTAGGAGAGCTAGCTTGTGTTTGCAGATCGGGTACAAGGTAGCTTGGTTGGCCCCTGTGGGCCCCTTCTTCTGAGTTTTAGGGCACGTCACCTGCCACATGTCATGATCTCGGAGATCGCTAATATCGAGCACTATCATTAGCCCCCTACTCTTGTCTCGACCAGCTAGCAGGTCGGGTCAGAAGTGGACTGCAGGGCCTCCCGAGGTGGGAACCCTTCTGGGGTTTCATCGGGATGAGTCCTCGGGTCGTCGGTTGTCTCTTCCGCTAGCGAATCAAGGCAAGATCTTTGCATTTAAAGAAGGTGCGCCGGTTCGTGCACTCTGCAATTTGAAGCGACGGTCCACGTGTCGGGCGCCGATTGGCTGATGCGATGCATGTAGGCCTGCAGCGTCTGATGGGACACGGTTCAGCGCTGGACTGCCATGTGGAACGATCGGAACCGCTGAGCGCGGGGAGCCGTTTCGGCGGGAGACGATGGGCGCCGTTAGATGAGACTGTATGCAGCAATAAATACGGGTGGGGTCCGCCTTAGGGCCCTTACTCCTTCATAGTTTCCTCTCCCAAGCCTCAGCTGCTCAGCGCTCGTCTCCCCTCCATCGTTTTCAGCCCTTGAAGAATTTCTTTTCCCAGGTTAGATGTCTTTCTCTGTAGAATCAGTAGACGTTGTAGGAGTAGATGCTAGGGTTCCTTTAGCTGCGTCTGAGTCTCCTCAGGGAGCAGGGGCTGGACCCTCTTCCCGGGGTCGTGAGGCGGGGGCCGCCTCCAAGGAGGAGGCGGCAGATGTGGCCCCCAGCACCCCGTGCTGGATGAGGCATAAGGACGAGCTCACCAATGCTCGGGCTCGCTTCCACATCCCCCCGCGCTACACGCTTCGTCTGGCCAAGGAGGGAGAGAGGGAAGATCAGGTACGGGGCAGGGAGATTGCCCTGTACTTGGAAGCTTTTTGGGGCGGAATGCGCCTGCCCTTCTCTCCTGAGGTCATCGCCGCTCTGAATTTCTTCGGTTTGGCCCCCGGCCAGTTAGTGCCGAACTCGTGGAGGATTCTCCTTGGGTTCTTGATCCGCCTGAAGTTGCAGGCGGTTCCCTTCAGCCTTTCCCTTCTCGATTCCTCCCTCGTCTTCAAGAGTCATCCCGGCGGTCGAGCGGGCGACCCAAGACGGGTTTATTTTACTTTTAGGAAGCGGCCGGGGGTCGCTGTCGGGACCGGGGTCGTAGCCTTGCCCTCCTCCATTCATGATTGGAAAAAGAAATTTTTCTTCGTTTCCCCTCCCGAGAGCGAGGACTGGCCTATGCCCACCAAGTGGTCGAGGGAGAAGTGTCTGCCGGGGAACCTGTCCGATGACCCCGCCGCGGTGAGAGTGGCGTCGTGGGAGCCCATCCCTCGACATGACGTGCTGCTGTCCGAGAGGGTTTTGAGCTGGAACGGGCTTAGCCCCGTCGAGTTCGTCGGTAAGTTAGGCTTGCTTTTTGGGTTTACATTTTACTCGTGTTGCTGATTTGTTGGGTGTTTGTTTCATGCAGGATTCATGGACTTCGTCTCCCTCTGAGATTCTATGCGCCAGCCGAGGCAGCCTACTAGGGCCGGGGGCGCCAGCTCTTCTCGGGCGCAGCCCGCCTCGGCTCCTACCGCCCCGGTGGCGGCGCCTCGAGGACGCTCGGCGGCGGATCCCGCCCTGGGCCCCAGCAGAGCATCGGGTCGGAAGCGGGCCCTGATTCTGGAGGACACGGCCTCAGAAGAAGAGATCGGCTCTCCCTCGGAGCCGCTCAAGAAGAGTTCCCGGAGACCCTCCCGGGGCCGGTCCTCGCGCGACTGTAATGGAGGAAGGGGGGCTCCGGTTCGCGGTGCCGTCGGGGCTGTCGGTCGCGAACAGCCTCCTGCATGAAGTAGAGACCTCGGCGGGGGGTCGAGTTCCTGGGGGGACCCTCAAGGCTCAGCTGGCGTCGATCGCCCAAGAGTCCGTGCAGGTAAGCCCCCAGTTCATTATGAGATTTGGTGCCTCCTTCATCTCTCTGATCTTTTTTGTTTCTTCCCAGGTTCTCCAACACGTGGCCCTCGCCCTTCGCATAGAGACCGAGGTGGTAGCCCCGGCGTTGGAGGCCGCGGGTCAGCTCACCTCGTTGCAAGAGAGCTTCAGGCTAGAGCAGAAGGCGATGTCGATGAGGATCGCTGCCTTGGAGGGCGAGGTGGACGCCGGGAAAAGGGAGGTCGCCCGGCATCGCGAGGCCGCCGTGATCGCCGAGGGCAAGCTCGAGGACTCTCAGGTGCTCGCCGGCAACCTGAAGAGGACGGTGAAGATCCTCCGAAAGGAGCTGGGGGTAGCGGCCAAGACGGCTAAGTCGGCTGAATCGAGGGCGGTGGCGAGCTATAAGGGGTCGAAGGATTTTTACGACGACCTGGCCGTGGCCACGACTCGCATTTGGGACGACGGCCTCGACGCCGTTAAGTCTCGGATGCCGGGGTTCGACGACGCGGATCTCCGGGCCAAGTTCCCCCTCATGGGCGCCGAAGAGCAAAGGGAAGAAGTTCCCGGCGAGGAGGTTACCGAGGACCCAGCGCACAAGTGGTGGAGGTCGAGGACCTCGAGGTCGCGCCCGACCCCGAGGTGTAGAGCCCTCGTTCTCCTATCTTTATTTTGTTTTTCTTTTGAATTTTATAAGGCTGGGGAGCCCAAAAAATACCCTTTGTAAAAAAAAAAATTTGCCTTTGGTAGTAATAAAGTTTTTCTTCAGCTGCATAGAATTGCGCTCTGCTATCTATTTGTGAAGAATGCTCGTGGGATTTTTTTGCCTGTACCGTTGTGCTTTATGTCAGGTTGGCCATCTGTCTAACGATCGTCCGTCGAGTTGTCTGCAATCACTTGCCGACGAGCGTTTCCGAGGAGGTATCTCCCTGCTGGGCCCTGAAGTCGAGAGGAGATCGTTTAGTCTTGGACAGACTTGACATCTCTCACTGGGGTCTCAGATCCTCCGCGGCTACAGAGCATCTCTGATTTTAGAGCATTGGCCACCATCCGGGGGTGACTGGGCAGGGTAGCTGCCCCGTCACCCCTGTAAAGGCTTTATGCTTCCTGGCGCGGTGGTAGGGGAGTTACTGTTGGATATAGTGCTCTCAGAGTCAATTATTGGATCACATGCACGTGATTTCAATGATTGAGGGAGAACCTATGCCGGTAGGACGGTCTTACTCAAGATGATAGTATGCTATATGGTTTGTCTTTATCATCGTGTACTGCTTTAGGTAATCTTACAAGTCACTATTACACATTGATAGAGCCATTAGGATTCTTGCTTGACGACCAGCAGTATGATGGCGATCATATACGTAGGAGCTGGGGTCTATAAGCACATCCTTAAAAGGTCCCTAGTCGTGGGAGTTTTCGAGACAGGGCATCGATACTCCAGAGTAGACTAGTGTATACAGTCGAGACCCCGACAAGAGGCGGTGGCCGGTCTCACAAGCCACTGGTGTCAGTTGGTTCATCTAAGATGTATACAGGTGCTCATTGGGTTATGAGTACACCGGACAGGACTCGCCGGGAACATGCTAGTTGGTATTATACCTAGCGTCAGATAGCAGTTCCCTGATGACATGTGTACAGGTTAGTTCATCGACCTGAGATCATCATTTGTCTCGTGTGAGTTCCCACTGTGCTTTGATTACTACCCTACCACGGCTCAAAGGAGTCGTGCAAACAGGTTTTAGTTGGGTACAGTCCCGAGCCACATGGAGGTAGTGAGCGGATCTGCAAGGGTTCGTCTCTCCCGGTATTGGGGGTGAGGTCGCACTGTGTCTAGGAGAGCCATTACACGAAGTTCTTGGCCAAGGCAGGAGATTTACTGGTAGGTATTCCAGTAGTATCTCAGGGTGTTCTGGGCTACACTCCGACACGACTTGTACCGCTTTTGGGGGTCTGACTTTTACCAACCCCCTAGGCCTGCCATGCGATACTCATAGACGAACGGACCGGACTGTACGGATATTGTCATTGACAGGCTCAGTAGGGTGTCAGGATGAGTTCGCTCATCGACGTCCTTTTTGGTCAATACCTGGTAGCCCGTTACGTATGGCTAATACCTCTGACGTGCTAGTGGTTAAATCCACAGCCAAACGTATTGACGAGTCTTTAGAGTCCCCCACAGACAGTTTCTCAAGTTTCGAGCGAAACGCTGTAGAGGCCGTATGGATATATGGCAGGGTTCGATCTTATACGTGCGGTATTGCACGGATCATGATCGGACGAATAATACTAGCGGGCTTTGGTTTAAACCGGATCCTAGTATTGTACAGTGTAGATTTTGTCTCATTGCATTTGTATTCGGTTGGAATACAAATGCGGGTATGTATATACGGTCGCGGGGTTTTCCTGTAATTTATTACGGGATCAGTTTTTTGAAGTTGCTAGTTTACATTCCGTTTCGGCAAGTTTTCCTTTGTTCCTTCATGGCCGAAATTTTGTGATGGGAGGGGCTAATTTGCAAATGTGCGAATTAGAAATGTGGAGGGTGTTATTTGTGATATGTGGCATATGGATGGTTCTAGCATCTTTGCTTTTTCATGCATCATTACTTGCATTAATGGTGAGAAGATTGAAGGGTTTTTTGATGTGAGGTTTTCTTTTTGTTTACCATCACCCATTTCTTTTTACTACACTCACCTCCCTTCATTGCTTTTTACTCTCCCATTTTTGAAAGGCCGGCCACTTCTTGGAGAGAAAGGGTTTCATTTTTCTTGTGGTGGGAAATTTATTCATCTCACATTTTGGCTTGCAACAAAATACACTATCCTTCTCCAAAGCTCATCTCCTTCTCCACTTCATTATGGCAACTTCACATAATCCCATGAGACAAACTATTCTACACTTAGCCTACAGCATTCTTGGACACGTCGGCTTGCAAACTTCGTATCCGAGTTGTCTCGGTCCAGAGGTGGGAGCCCGTAAAAAGACTCGGCGATGCGGTGCCCTTTCCGACGAGGAAATGGAGACCGGAGATTCCGCGAGGAGATCGGGATGGAGGCCGAAGACCGAAGGACATGGATCGCTCGGTATAGCTTTCTACCCATTCTCTAGTTAGCTAGCATTAGGTTAATGGCCCGATCCAGGTTTTTAGTACGCGGCAGCGCCGGTTTTCTAGTTAAGAAAAGTTATTCGTTTCCGTATTTTGGCCTCGGACAGACGGCCGGGGCGCTACCGTGCACTTACATTGGTATCAGAGCCACGTCATTAACCTTTACTAGCTTGCTCTAACATGTTTAGAACTTCGATCGAACAAAAATTCCGAAAACCCGATTTCAAAAGTGCACTTTCTGTCGATTTTGTTTTGTGCTCGAAAAAATATTTGGTGTATTGCATAAATATGTGCAGGGTTTTCAGAGAACACTGTAAAAATTTGGTACCCTGATTCTACTGTAGCGCCGCGGAACCGCGGCCATAACACCATTTTGGCCGCGGTTCCGCCGCCGAACAGTAGTTTCATTGCACCATTTTTCCTACAGTGCTCTCTGACTTGGAAATGGGGTTTTTGGTATATTCTGTTTGGGCCCAAATTTATTTTGAGTGCTACAGTTGTGCTTGGAGCCCACTTCGGGAAATTTTGTCGATCGAATATTTTAAACATGTTAGTTCACAGTATTTACATTATATCTGCGACCGTGAATGTCACTTGATCGGTAAATCCTGTCTAACTGCTATAACCCTTTTATACGGATTTGCGAACGTGACATTCACGTTGATATTCTATGTTGCATTGTGATGTTGCAGATTTGTCGTGGTGGATAGCCTGGATGCAATGGTAGTATAGTTTGGTTATATTTGTACATTTGATATTGCGGGGCAAGCGTCCGACATGTGGACTTCCGTCACTGCATGTTTGTATATTATTCTTTTGGGGCACGACCGGGCTAAAGTCGATATACCCGTTGTATGTATATTTTACTTTCTGTACTAGGATTACCCCGCGGTGGGGTGCACGGATAGCCGGGTTCTAGAGGGCAACGGGCCCGCATCTCATGGCGTTGAGACGGAGGGGGCTTTACTCTAGAATTGGCGGGCTATTCGCCGCACTCGTAGGTGGTATAGGTTGACCCAGGAGGGGTGCCCAAGTTACCGGATTCCGTGAAGTGCTGGGTGATCCATTCACGTTGTTGAAAGGGGCTGCCTCGCTTCAGGTTTTGGCGGGTAACTTGCCGCGCCCGTAGGGGTCTAGGATTTCATTGCACAGGCTATCCACACGATCAGGGGAACGTCGGGTTTCAGTAGCGGCTCTATGAAACCCGGGGATCCTAGATATCTGTATTGTTCTGTGATACTTATTACATTTCTGTGATGTTGCATTTTATCACGCCTTGAGCGATTATTATATATTGATATATATACTAGTAGATTTTGTATATGTTTTGCATCCGCGCTAGTCCAGTCCCCGCTCTGTCGTTAGTTAAGTAACCTAACGGGTGATGACGGGACCCAGTGGCGAATGCGGATGGCATATACGTACATCATTATTTTCGTTCATTATTGGTGTAATCAATTGATGGGACTGCATTGATTCGGATCAATGCAAGCTAAACAAACCTATTCTGATGTTGTTGGAACATTTTTCAAAAAGCTGTTATTGCAAGGACGTTCTCTGTAAATCCCCGTTTCCTTCAATAAAGCTTTCCCTATTTTTCCCAAGTTCCCGAATATCATTTCTTTTTCCGTACCATTATTTTTGTGTGAGGATTAATGCGTAAGTTGTGGTATTTATTTTCTAAAACCAATTGGGTAACCAAAACTCAAACCAAATAAATAACTTCCCTCATATTAAACCCCCAGCCATAACATATTTTTCCCAAGCCCAACATAAAATAAATTAATCTCCTTTAAACTTTAAACCCAGGCCCACTCTCATTCCTTAACTCAACTTAAATAAAATTTAATTAACCTATAATTAACCCCAGCCCACTCCCCACCTCAGCCCAGGAAATACACAAAATAGAAAAGGAAAATTAAACCGAACCCTGGCCCAAGCCCAGCCTCTCAAGCCCGCACCCGCGCCCGCTCAGACCCGACCCGCTTCTAATCCTTCATCTTCTCCCAACGGCTTTTTTTCTTTTCCCGCTCTCTCGTTTTTCCCCGATCCACTTTCTTCGCCTCATCTCGCGCCCACGCCCACGCCCACGCTCGTGCACCGTTACCCTACGACGCGCACCCCTCGCGATCCCCTCAACGTTCTCCCCTCGTCTCCCCTTATTCCTCACACTCTCAAACCTCTTCCACTCTCTCAACCCACCACAAAACCCACTGCCTCCATCTCAATACCGACGACGACGACGCCGACGACGACCCCACCACCTCGTACTCCTCCCTCGTTTCTCCTCCAACATCAAAACCCTTCACTACTCTTCCCCCCTGCCGAGCACCCCCTGCACACCCAATCCCCTCGCCACCGAGCTCGACCACCACCGGCACCCACGACACCGGCGAGCCCCCACTGCACCTGAAACCCCTCGTCGACCCCCTTCGTCCTCAACAGCATCATCTTTACCCACCAACCCGAGCCCACTACCTCTCTCTCTCACTCTCTTTCTCAAACCCTAAAACCACAGCACACATCCAGAACCCACTATTGCAATCGCCGGAGCGCCGCCGCCGACCGTCGTCGACCCCAGCGCACTCGCGGCAAACCACTGAGCACCTCCTCCGCTTCCAGTGACCGTGAAACGTCTCCGGGCAGCTCCGACGTCAAACCCGTATCGCGAGCCAATGTCGTGCAAACCAATTCACGCCGTTCGTCGTGCGTTCGTGACGTTGCCGCCGCCGTGCATCCACGAAACGTTTCCAGGAAAGTATTTTTACTTGCTACATGCTAATCTATTCATGTTACAAAGTCAAATCGTATAAATTGCAAATTTACAATTCATGGTAACTTATATGATATACCTGTTCGATGTATGATCTCAATGAAAATATTCATCTAATTTGACGGAATTAGATTGTCTATGCTGGCCCATGTAGAGATGAATACTGTGTATAAATTTCACTGGAAAATACGACTGTTAATGGCTAAAACGAATACCCCCAAATATACCCGTAAAACTAGAAATTTCCCGTATCTGAAAATTGTTAAAATCACCATAAATTATGTACATATTTAAATGGTGCATTCGAGGGCTTAAATCTAAGCCGATTCGACGAGATATAACCCTATGCAAGTTTCTAATTGTTTCTATACTGAAATTGTGACGATATTTGGATCGGAGTGCGGCTCTGGACTGCAGTCCAGAGCGACCCTGGTTACTATTTACTGTCCCGTAATGCATGCCACCTTGTTTCCTGAATTCGTATGTTGCGGAACTCTGCATTGTATTAAAGTTGAATCTGTTATCTAAATAACACAAGTGGTTTCGTTCCGTTTCATCGTCGTTTTCTATTTAATTTGTAAATTAAAAGGGCAGGCCGTATAACAGTCCAGAACAGATTCAGAAGTGACAAACTAGTGTTAAAAAGTATGTAACTTTCGACGTACAGACGCGATTGAGAATCCGTCTATTGAGTTGAATACCCTATTGAAAACCCTAGATTTTATTCAACTGTAGTATCGCTAAATTCTGAACCCAACTGGGTGAAATTCGTGTCGCGAAACGGACGTTCAGTTCAGAAACTGAATTTCCAGCCGCGAGCACTTAAAATGAAACGGTTGTAACTTGAATACCGGAAACCCGATCGAACTGAAACTAATTTTGATGAACTTCTGACAGAGTGTGCTATTTATCGTATTTGTATCATTTCATTGAATTCTAAACATATGAATTAATGCAATTTTTGTAAGTTGATGACGTGCACATTGGTTCATAACATACATGACTTATTAATGGCATACATATATATATATCTTACCCCATTTGTCATATACATAGTGTTAGTGCATGTTAGTGTTCAGTGGACATTGCATTATCGTGCGTGAATGATATTGGTTTAGGAGTGTCGAGTACACCAATGGAAAGTGATTGATTCGTAACAGTGATTGATACAGTGAACAGTGATAAAATTGTGTCATTGGTATATTTGTACACGACTAAATCAAAATTATAAATAGTGTAAACCTGGGGAAAGAGGGAAAATCGAAGTGGAAAGAGAATCGTATTTAGCGGGACCGTGTTTTAGAGGATGATCATTCGAGCAGTGATATATATATTAGGTAGGATCTAGCGATCCGGCTGACAGGGTTATGTCCCGGGCATGTGGGCCGTTGTCTCGGATATGTACGAGACTCCTGTTAAATATGATCCTCCTTTCCACTATATGATTTCAAGCATGACCTAGAGACTGATAGGGACACAGATCATACTTTGCATCATATAGTGACATAGCGATTACACGCATTGTACTTTCACTGTTATTACCTCATTTACCTGTTTCACCTCATTATAATAATATTGCTATTGTGTCGCTCTGACGACCTGAGTATGCATGCTCAGATCCCGTGGAAGAATCAGCGCAGGAGACGGATTTACCTTTCAAGCTGACGGAGATCTAGCCTGGAGTACTTCTCTTTCTTTTCTGCTTTCCATAAAAGTGATCGTGTAATTGAACTTGGTTAGTAACTCTTCATGTTTATTTGTAATTTGTGAACAATGGATTTTAATGTAATAATTTAGTGATGTAATTCCTTTACTACTGTGCTTTGTTTACTGATTACCATGTAATGCTAGAAGCCGAAGTATGACTACGGCGGGATTATTCCTTGACCGTAGGAGCATGGCTGGCCTAGTCATCCCTCGTTTTCCGTATTTTGGGAAGCGGGGCGTGGCATTCTCTTTTGTTTTGCACAGTGGTATTCGGTTATGAATATCCAGCACCTCGGTCGACGAGGCAAGGGCCGAGATCCCTTCACCGGGAGTGACCCCTTGGACAGAAGTTTGCGTCAGGGCAATAACTTCACTATAGTCGATTACTTTTGCTTTGCATCGTGGTATTCAGTTGGAATATCCTGCACCTCATTCTATGGGGAAAGAGCCGAGATCTCTTCACCGGGAGTGACCTCTTTAGCAAAGGTTTTCGCCACTATATTTTTATCAAAAGCTATCCGGTTCATTCAACGATATCAAGTTCATTATATTAAAGGTTTTTCGCCAAAAACCATTCGTAGCCCTCCGTCATTTTAGATGGGTAGCACGTAGTATTCATGCTATGTTTGTTGGCCTTCGTCAAGGTATAGTGTATGGTAGCTATTTGTTACCTTTCTGCTGCATAGATAGATGCGTTGCTTTGTGACAGTCGTACTGCCTTGTTGGCCAAAGTCAAGGGTAGGTACGGGTGGGTTCAAATTAACTTAGACAATGACGTGTAGAACTTGACATGTGACTTATGATTTGTTGACCTTCGTCAAGGTCATAAGAGCATGGGGTAAAAATCATATCGGGAGTTTCTAAAGAAACTGAAACTTGCCAGATATGCGCATACCTTCTGGAGTGTGATAACGTGAGTGGATTTCATCACGTTATCATGCGATGATAGTTGGATCCCGATTCCCACTGATGAGTTGGTTTACTCCTCGGGTGATCCCGACTAATTCTTCTTTCAGGTTTGGAGGAGAATTTGAGGTTACATTGGGAGGTTTCCTGATTAGATAAAGTGATAACCATTCTGATTTAGGTTAGAGTGCATGCAGAGTGTTTCTTTTCTCTCTCTCTTTGGCAGTGACCATGACCCGACCCTTGACTATGACTTGGTGACCAAGTTAACCGAACCTTCTTAAAACACTGGCTTTTGGATTGTCAGAGTTGCATACCTCATTGCCACTCCTACCTTTACCCTTTTCTCCAGAACACCCCGTATTACTACGAACGTCCACTTCCATTGGATAAAACCATCGTATGGTTATATACGAACTCGAAGGAACTTATTCGAGGATGGTTTCTGGTTCTGGAGAAAACGAATAGGACTATTCAGTTGTCTTTTCCTTTTACCTTCTCTCAGGTTACGAGTGCTCCTTGGATTAGACAGTATACCTATTACGCTAATTGGATAGTCTTCTTCCAAACCATAGGCAGGTGTCGAACGGTAGGGAATGAAGAAAACCATTTAGCCTAAAAGGTATACAGAAGGTATTAAGTAAAGACAAATAAAGGGATTAGTAAGAGGGCAAAGTAAATTGCGACTGCTATTCACGACAAAACCAAGTATTTCATCGCCACTCCTATATCACCTTTGTATTTCTTCAGAACACTCCGTATCACTACGAAGATCCACAGTTTATTGGATATTCCATCGTATGGTTATATACGAACTCGAAGGAACTTGTTCCAGTTCGGGGATGGATTCTGGTTCAGGAGAAATAGGAATAAGGTTTTATTCAGTTGTCTTTTATTTTTACCTTCTCTCGGGTTGCGAGTGCTCCTAGGATTAGGATAGTACACCCATTATGCTTATTGGATAGTCTTCTTCCAAACCATAGGCTGGTGCCGAACGGTAGGGAAGGAAGAAAACCATTTAGCCTAAAGAGGTGTGCAGAAGGTAATGACTAAAGACATATAAAGGGATTTGGAGAGATGGCAAGGAAATATACGGTTACAGTTGTGAATCTGGATAATGGAAGAGGCATTACTAGAAATACCCGGATACCCCTTCGAAACATTTACATGTTTCAGTTTCACTGTGTATTGTTAAAAGAAAACTGATTTCCCAATTAGCGCTTTCTCCAGGGTATGTATTTACCAAGTTTAATTCTCACATCTGTATGGTTTTACAGATGATGAGTGGGAGTAAGTTATTGGTAATTAGGTGATCATCCTTATTATATCGGAATTCGTTGTAATTGGTGATATTTGAGGAAATCGCCTGGGCTGTTTGCCGGACGACAAATATTTGATTTTGAATATCCGTTGTTATGCACCAATTTCAAATTGATATATCTGTACGTTCATTTTTATGAAGTGAGATATAACTATTTGAAATTGTGTCTATGACATTTACCTATATCAGTTGATGGTTAGGTAAGGAGCATTAAACAGCAGTGTAAATCTTCATAACCATAGTACAGTTTTCAACCTACGACACACAGGGATTGAGTTATTAAACTCAGGGGACTTGTATAGAGTATTGTATGTTGTCCAATATCCATTAAGACAGAGGGGTTGGTCCTCGTACTATATTCTGTTTACTTGTGACTTCTCTAGTTCTTAGACAAGTATTTCGTAGAAATACAAGGTCTAAGTTTTGAGAAGTTATAGGTATAAGAATAAAGTAGAGAACCAGGTGTTGCAAGTATCGGGATTCTTCAAGGTGATCGAAGATGTAGATACTTGTGTATGGTATTCAGTTGATAGTAATGATTAAGAGAACTTGTTTCTCTTTCAGATTACTCATAATTGGAAGCACTCCTAAGTTGAGTAATGCTGATCGGCCTCTTTCCATTTAGTTTACATGCACTGGAGACAGCTGCATGATTTGAATCTGGTTCCAATTAAATCAGTGCCTCTGTTTCTGTATTGGATATAGAACAGTTCATATCTTAACATTGTTAAGGTACGGGGAGTTGTCCGGCTTATGCTTAAAACCAGACTCTGGATAACTCAAGGCACGTTTCTGTAATGGCTGTTTGTGGGTTGACCCGGGCTATGACGAGGGTTGACTTTCTACCATCTGGAAGATCAATAGTGATATTGTTCTTGACTCGCCACAGTTTTAATAAAAATGGATTTTTTTCAGAAAACGGTAGTGGAAGTATGGTAGAACTGGAAGTGATTCCAGAACCACAAACGATTACTGAAAATTTAATAAGAACCTAAAGATTCAATCTGGTTTGACATTCCATTGGCCACTCCGCAGATATGGTGGGTAACCTCAGGCACTCGAAAGGTACTTCGGTATGCTCAAAGACGGTGACAAGGAGGTTCTTGTTTACCCAGACTTGCCATTGCTGTTGTTCCAGACTGTGAGACCCGGCAGGAGGATAAGTATAGCGTCGTTCTAAACTATCTTTAGAAGTGCACGTGTATATGACTCTGCCAGAGGGTTGTCGCAGTCAGTGGGAGCAGCGGAAGCATAGTGGACAAGTAGCTTATGTCTATTTATGGACTAAAGCAGATATAGCGGAGATAGATCATCTATTTCTGATGTGACAGTCATAGGTTTGACTTCATCAGAATAGGGAATGGATCTGTTAAGAAGGTAGTAGGGTGTGATGTCCTGGTATTTGGATGATATACACAGAGTAGGAAGTGAAATTCCTATACTACGATCGGTTATACTTTGGTTGTCACACAGTGGTTTCTCCACATAGGATATAGATATTATATCAGATATTCTGGTTACTAGATCTATGCTTTTAGATCTAGATTTGGGTAGTTTCCCAATCTGAGTACTTAGACAACGTTCTAAAGGTGTTTTAGAATAGACGACTCCTGCCATGGTAGTGTATCTGCAGGTAATGGAGTCACCCTCTCTAAAGGTGTCTTACAGATTAAAGGGGACAGGGATGTATATGATTGGGAGATCACCTTCTTAGGCAATTGAGTCAATCATGAGATGTCAAGTACCACACCAGATATTGTTTTTGCAGTAGATGCAATAAGTTGGTATTAATCCAATCCTGGAGAAACATTAGGAAGCAGTTTTAGAACATAAGTGGATGTTCTAGAGATATGATAACAACAACCTCTTTTAGGAGACAGTTATCATTCCAGGCTTCCAAGATGACCTGGATGACAGAGTGACTGTCAGAGTTATAGTTTTTCCCTCTGACGAGGGACAGTATTTTGGACAGGTGGTCCAAGCGGATACTGAGGGAGGTGTGGCGCAGGATACTGATTAAGTTCAGTTGACGATACAGTTTAAGAAGTTTGGATTTAGAGTTCATTTATGAACTAGGTCCCATCAGACATCCAAACATATTCTAAGACACGTATTGCTCATTTCGGGAGATGGCTTTCTCTGCGAGCTTGAGATAAAGAAAGACATAGAAAGAAACATCAGGGCGGATCCACTCACTGAGGCTATTCCTCGAACGCAATAGTTTCGCAAACGGGCTTTGTGAAACTGATTTGTAGAGGAATTGGGTGTTCGGTATCATACGGGCTGTGAGTATGCGACAACGCAATAATTAGCCTTGAGTGCAAGTGGGAGATTGTTGGATATAGTGCCCTCAGAGTCAATTATTGGATCACAGGCACGTGATTTCAATGATTGAGGGAGGACCTATGCCGGTAGGACAGTCTTACTCAAGATGATAGTATGCTATCTGGTTTGTCTTTATCATCGTGTACTACTTTAGGTGACCTTACATGTCACTATTACACGTTGATAGAGCCCTTAGGATTCTTGCTTGACGACCAGCAGTATGATGGCGATCATATACGTTGGAGCTGGGGTCTATAAGCACATCCTTAAAAGGTCCCTAGTCGTGGGAGTTTTCGAGACAGGGCATCGATACTCCAGAGTAGACTAGTGTATACAGTCGAGACCCCGACGAGGGGCGGTGGCCGGTCTCACAAGCTACTGGTGTCAGTTGGTTCACCTAAGATGTATATATGTGCTCATTGGGTTATGAGTACACCGGACAGGACTCGCCGGGAACATGCTAGTTGGTATTATACCTAGCATCAGATAGCAGTTCCCTGGTGACATGTGTATAGGTTAGTTCATCGACCTGAGATCGTCATTTGTCTCGTGTGAGCTCCCACTGTGCTTTGATTAATACCCTACCACGGCTCAAAGGAGTCGTGCAAACAGGTTTTAGTTGGGTACAGTCCCGAGCCACATGGAGGCAGTAAGTGGATCTGCAGGGGTTCGTCTCTCCCGGTATTGAGGGTGAGGTCGCGTTGTGTCTAGGAGAGCCATTACACGAAGTCCTTGGCCAAGGCAGGAGATTTACTGGTAGGTATTCCGGTAGTATCTCAGGGTGTTCTGGGCTACACTCCGACACGACTTGTACCGCTTTTGGGGATCTGACTTTTACCAACCCCCTAGGCCTGCCATGCGATACTCATAGACGAACGGACCGTAATGTACGGATATTGTCACTGACATGCTCAGTAGGGTGTCAGGATGAGTTCGCTCATCGACGTCCCTTTTGGTCTATACCTGGTAGCCTGTTACGTATGGCTAATACCTCTGACGTGCTAGTGGTTAAATCCACAGCCAAAAGTATTGACAAGTATTTAGAGTCCCCCACAGACAGTTTCTCAAGTTTCAGGCGAAACGCTGTAGAGGCCGTATGGATATATGGCAGGGTTCGATCTTATACGTGCGGTATTGCACGGATCATGATCGGACGGATAATACTAGCGGGCTTTGGTTTAAGCAGGATCCTAGTATTGTCCAGTGTAGATTTTGTCCCATTGCATTTTTATTCGGTCGGAATACAAATGCGGGTATGTATATACGGTCGCAGGGTTTTCCTGTAATTTATTACGGGACCAGTTTTTTGAAGTTGCCAGTTTATATTCCGTTTCGGCAAGTTTTCCTTTGTTCCTTCATGGCCGAAGTTTTGTGATGGGAGGGGCTAATTTGCAAATGTGCGAATTAGAAATGTGGAGGGTGTTATTTGTGATATGTGGCATATGGATGGCTCTAGCATCTTTGCTTTTTCATGCATCATTACTTGCATTAATGGTGAGAAGATTGAAGGGTTTTTTGATGTGAGGTTTTCTTTTTGTTTACCATCACCCATTTCTTTTTACTACACTCACCTCCCTTCATTGCTTTTTACTCTCTCATTTTTGAAAGGCCGGCCGCTTCTTGGAGAGAAAGGGTTTCATTTTTCTTGTGGTGTGAAATTTATTCATCTCACATTTTGGCTTGCAACAAAATACACTATCCTTCTCCAAAGCTCATCTCCTTCTCCACTTCATTATGGCAACTTCACATAACCCCATGAGACAAACTATTCTACACTTAGCCTACAGCATTCTTGGACACGTCGGCTTGCCAACTTCGTATCCGAGTTGCCTCGGTCCAGAGGTGGGAGCCCGTAAAAAGACTCGGCGATGCGGTGCCCTTTCCGACGAGGAAATGGAGACCGGAGATTCTGCGAGGAGATCGGAATGGAGGTCGAAGACCGAAGGACACGGATTGCTCGGTATAGCTTTCTACCCATTCTCTAGTTAGCTAGCATTAGGTTAATAGCCCGATCCGGGTTTTTAGTACGCGGTAGCGCCGGTTTTCTAGTTAAGAAAAGTTTTTCGTTTCCGCGTTTTGGCCTCGGACAGACGGCCGGGGCGCTACCGTGCACTTACAGTTACCCGCCAGGGTTGGCCGAGCAGGACAGCTGCTCGGTTGCCTCTTGTGAGGGCTTGGGTCTTTAGCGTTTGGGGGGCTGTAAGAAGCCCACTAAGGATATCCGGGCAGTGGAGCTGCGCGGCTGCCTCTTAGCGATTGCTTTGACCTCTGGCATCGTGGGTAGGCAACTACCTGCCTGGGATAGACGAGCGGGGTAGCCGCTTCGATGCCTCTTGTGAGGGCGTTTGATCCCTGGCGTCGGGGGTAGGGAGCCACCAGCCGGAGTTTGACCGAGCAGGGTAGCTGCTCGGTTGCTTCTTGCGAGGGATTTTTGATCCTTCAGGACGGGAACCGAGCAGGGTTACTGCCCAGTGCCTCTTGGCGAGGACTTTGATCCCTGTCGGTTGTGGTAGGAAGCTACCAGCCGGGGATAGCCGAGCAAGGACTCGACCGCCTCTGGGAGGACTTTGGTCCCTAATGCGGGAAGGGCTGTAGAAGCCTACCAAGGACCCTTGGCCGGGCAGGGTTACTGCCCGGTACCTCTTGGCGAGGGTTTTTGTCCTGAAAGATAGCCGAGCAAGGGAACCTCTGGCTCGACTGCCTCTGAGAGGGCTTTTTGATCCCCGGCGTTGCGGCAGGGAAGCTGCGCGCTGGGGATAGCCGAGCGAGGGATCCTCGGGCCCGACTGCCTCTGAGAGGGCTTTTTGATCCCCGGTGTTGCGGCAGGGAAACTGCCCGCTGGGGACGACCGAGCAGGGTAGCTGCTGGGTCGGATCTGGACAGGGTGTAGCCCGACCGTTCAGCTGTAGGTGCAGGGAATGGGAACGGTCGGGGTAACGGCACGCGTAGCTAGCGCATTGAATGCGGGGGGAGGCGAAGCTCTAGGGGCGCGTCGCTTCGCTCCCACCGGATAATGCTCGATGGACGCCGCGTGGCGGCGACTCCCTAGGCGAAAGCGGGTGACTATTGAGCAGCGCAGCGGGCTATATAAGGAGTACCGGTTCTTCCCCCCTTCGCAGACAGGCCATCGAGAATGGAAGATTTCCCGTTTACCATCCCCGACATCGTCCGCTTTGAAGACGTGTACCTTTATGACCCATATTGCACCGAAGACATGGTGCAGCTGGTTTACGGGAGCATTGAGAACCATTTTGGCCGACTACTCCCCAGACGCTCCTCCCTGTTGCAGCTGCTGATGTACTCCATCTGGAGGGCATCGCCGGGGCTTTACAACCCCCTGTCTGAGCTGCTCTTTGATGAGGCCGTGGGCAAGCTGCGGTCTTTCAGGCGCTTCGGCTTAATCTCCGCGAATCGGCTGGCCCGCTCAGAGGCGCTCGTCCGCGAATGCTACGAGCTGAGGCTCGGGGTCGATACCCGCGGGGGAACCGAGGACAGCGGTTGGACCTTGCACGACCCCGGTTGGCGGAGATTTTCGCCGAGTACCACGAGCAGTGCTCACTGCACCCCCTTCCCCCACTGTTGTAAAATTATTTTTTTTCTTTTGCATGTACGGCTGAGGAGCCCATAATACCCTTTGAATAAACAAAGCTTTCCTTTCCCTTTCGCAATGCTCCACTGATCTTTATTAAATTAACAACGAATCATATGAAGAATTTACATTGTTTTAAAAGAAAGGTACAGGCTAGTGGATGACTTTATAGGCCTGGGCCGAGCTCCCTGAAGGGCTGTTGGTCCCCGCGCCTGGCATGGAGCATGGCGCCCCCCGAGCCCCGGGCTGGTCGTCCGCCGAGGCGAGCATGATCTGACCGATGGTCAGGTGGGCAGGAGGGTGATGCTGCTCGTGCTCGCTGTCGGCCAGCCGCTTGTCCCTCAGGTAGGCGGCGAGGTGCCCAGATCGGATGAGCTCTTCGATGTAGTCCCTTAGTTGTTTGCAGTCCTCCGTGGTGTGGCCCAGTACCCGGTGGAAAGCGCAGTAGGGGCCCCGGGTTCGCTTTGCGGCCTGACGCGGGATCGGAGGGAACTTGAAGAACCCATCGTTCTGGGCCTCCTCCAGCAACACTGCGAGGGAGACGTTGAGTGGGGTATACTCCTGGAACTTCGGGTGGTAGGGCTGCTGATGCTCTGGCCTCTCCTCCCGAGCCCTCTTTTTCTGGTCGGGCCGTTCTACCCGGGGAAGGTTAGCATTCACCTCGTACTCCAACTGAACCTCACGCTCGGTCCACGCCTTGACCTCGGCCATGGTCTTAGGTTGCGCCAACGCGAAGGAGAGCAACCATTCCTTGTGCCTCAGACTGGATCTAAGCGCAGTGATGACGGTTTCGTCTCGGTGCTCGGGCACCTCGAGGAGGGCGTTGTAGAAATGGGTAATGTAGGCCTTGAACGTTTCCTTGTCCCCGCTCTTAACCGTGAATAGGTAGTCGACCGTGCGCTTTTGCCGACGGTTCCCCACGAAGTGGCTGAGGAACTGAGTAGCTAGCTCGTCGAAGGTCGAAATTGAGCGAGGCTAGAGCCCCCGGAACCAGTCCCGACTCGCGCGGATAAGGGTGTCCGGGAAGGCTCTGCGCTGGGCGGCGTCGGAGTGATCCTAGAAGCTCATCCCCGCAGTGAAAGCTTCCAAATGGTCCTTCGGGTCGGTTTTCCCGTCGAACAGAGAGACCTTTGGGGGCTTGTTGCGCGAGAAGACGTGGACGGCGAGCAATTCCTTGGTGAACAGCTTCGTGAGCGAGTCGGAGGCGTACTTAGCTCCGTCGCTCGAGAGGTGAGCCTCCCGGTGCATGCCTTCGATTTTCTTCTCGAAGGCGTTGAGCCGACCGTAGTACCCCGAGGAATCGGCGCCTTGGGATCCCTGGCCTCCGCTGCGGGTGGCCTGCGTTTGGGAGCACCCCCGGTTCCTTTCGAGGAGGTGCCTCAGGTCCCGGGGTGAGGTAGCTCTTGAATCGCCGGGGCGGACCCCTTCTGTGCGACCCCGCCAATGGTGGGGGGGTTGACCACGCCTGTGGACAGGCGAGATGACCGACATCTCCTCGGGGGGATAGGGGTCGCGGGGAGGCTCGAGGCGAGGTTTCCTGGCGGCGGACCTTGGCGTGGAGCCCTAGGGCGCCCAGCGGGCATCAGGGAGCACCGGCTCGAGAGATTGGTGGCCAGGGGACGCAGCCTGCTGGTGGTCGGCGATCTGGGGCCCGGGCCCGATTGTTTGGACGCGGACGAGAGCCTCCACTAGGGATTGCAGCCGATCTATCCGGCCTGCGAGGGCGTTGATGATGGTCATCGGAGGAGGTTCGTCCCCGCCTTCGGTGAGCGGAAGGCGGCGGCTGGTACCGGGATCTTCAGGATGGTTGCTTGCCATGAGGGTGGAGATAGGAAGGCCAACTTTGTATTTTGTGGAGTTGTTTTCCCACAGACAGCGCCAACTGATGGAGCTCCTTTTCAGGCCTCCGTCAGATGTTGTCTTCCGTTGATCTTAGTTAATTATCCTCTGTTGCGTGTGGGTCTCAATGGGTTTTTGGAAGAAGATGTGAAGTGAGGGAGTTGGTGCCGAGTATCTGCAAAGAAGTCCCGGGGTGGTTTGGTACCACCAAGGACCCTCCGACGCTCAAGTTAGTGATGAGATCTGAGCAGAGTAACGGCTTAAAAGAGTACAGAATGGCTTACTTGACCCTGATGTGATGGGGGTTTATATAGCGGTGGAGCACGCAGCAGCGGGCGTGAGAATCTCGCCGGCAGTTACGCTCCCGACGTCACGCCCGCGTAGAGAGCGGATCGCCTGTTAATGGGGATCGTGATGGCGTGGAACGTGGGACGTTGCTGGCGTAAAGTCCGCGCGTGGCGGGATTCGCGGAGAGGCGGTTACGCCTGGGAGGAGTGGTGGAGTCGGTCGGAGGGCCGAGGAAGATGGCCTCGGCGGGAGCTCGGGGACGAGCGAGGAGGCCGAGGAGTCTTGGTCCTGCGGCAGCTCGAGGCGAGCTGAGGGGCCAAGGAGGCTAATTTGCAGGGAGTCCCGAAGAGAGCTAACTTGTGCTTGCAGGTCGGGTACAGGGTGGCTTGGTTGGCCCCCGTGGGCCTCTTCTTCTGAGTTTTAGGGCATGTCACCTGCCACATGTCATGATCTCGGGGATCGCTAATATCGAGCACTATCAGTTTGGTTTACGGCACGCCTAGCGTCATAAAAAAGAGACCGGTGACTCCATGACCATCTGGCTCGATGCATCAAAGTTGGTGGAGTTGTTATTACTGATTTTGCAAATTATTTTGTCATTTTTCCAGAGGTCCACTTATTTTTCTCGTTGCAAATGACTCGCTGTAACCCAGGAGTTACATGTATCATTTTCTCATTTTTCTTGGAGGAAGTATACAAAGTTGAGAAAATTTCATGGCCCACTCTGATGATCTACGTCATGAATATTTAAAATATGTCTACAAAATATATCTAATACATGTACAATTACATCTCACTTGCAAAAACCTAATTTGTTATACTAAATAGATAGCCTAATTAATTAATACCATCGACATAGGATCCGAATCCATGCATTACATGTGACGCCATATGCTCGATATTATATGTCGATGCGAGAGTTGAAGCCCTATATTTGTCTCCCTTCGTTATATCACTAGTCTCGTTATGTGTGTTCTAAAGCATTAATTTTTTGGTAGCAGGTTATAAATTGAACAGCTAGCTCAATATGAAAAATAAGACAGATCATTTTAAATGATTGTTTATTATTATCTTCTAAATTAAAATTTATTCATGATAAAGTGACCATTCGATCCATCAAATATACGTCCGATAAGACCGTCACCGGTCGCAACTCTTTCGAATCCTTCGAATATTTGTCAAGGACATGTTAATATGTCATGGGCTCTTTTTTTTATCCTGAATGTACTAGTATCCGACCGCTCCAATCTTAGTTTTTTCCAAACTATTTTTGTGTGTGGTTAATCCGAGCACCCATATATCTACTTGCATATAATTGATAAAAAAAAATTGCTTATTACATGCATGTGATAATTAATTAAACCTTGGTTTCAAAACTGGTTAGTTCTTACACCCAATATAAAGCAGTTTAATGAAAACGAGATCGGTATCTAATTAAGTAATTAAGGGTAATTCTGAAAAAATTAAGTTTATAAGTCATATCTACCATTATAATTAGAACTCAAGGATCCATGTGACATTTTCTCATTCTTCCTTAGCAGAAGTCTAGAAAATGAAAAATTTCATTATCTTCGGAGAAGTATTTCACATCATCAAAATTTTATCTTTATCCTTATATTTATTTTTAATTGAGCCCTGTCCCCGCCCTTATACACGTGCATGAACGTGTGTAAAACATATTGTTCTCTTGTGTGGCAGAGACTTCGACCGTTCGAATTTTCAAATCTTCAAACATCACCATCCTTGGCTTATTAAAAAAAAAACCTAGAAATATTAGCAAGTGGAGACACGCGTTGAAAGACCACCGCTA
This sequence comes from Agapanthus africanus, assembly GCA_030015575.1. Classification (NCBI taxonomy): domain Eukaryota; kingdom Viridiplantae; phylum Streptophyta; class Magnoliopsida; order Asparagales; family Amaryllidaceae; genus Agapanthus; species Agapanthus africanus. The sequence continues at coordinate 430,614,297 of CM057347.1, forward strand.
ATCAAAATGTCCCCATTCAAGGCTAAAAAAAAATTCCTGATAAATCGCATCACATGCATTATTAGTTAATTAAACAATGCATTTAATTAATAATCTTGTATCCATCAACTCTCAAACCTCATTGTAAATAAATACCAACGCCTCTTCTTGTGCAAGCCACACGTACACTTCCTTCTTCCTCTCTCAAGTATCACTCATGGCTTCTTCCTCTTCCATTTCTCTTCTCCTTATTTTTTCGTTCATTGGTTTGTCCTTGCCCTTTTTCTCACAAGCCAAGACTTCTCCTCCATTAGTGAAGGGGCTCTCTTACTCATACTACAAGTCCAAATGCCCAAAGCTTGAGTCTATTGTGAGACATCACTTGAGGAAGGAGTTTAAGAAAGACATCGGCCTCGCCGCCGGTCTCCTCCGCATCCATTTCCATGACTGCTTTGTTCAGGTACGTAAATGATAAATTAATTGTTTCGATGAGGTTTTGGTGCGCGTACGGCTTCTTTTAAGAGCAAAATTGTATATATGTATTTCGATGAGGCTAATTGGACACGTATACGATATGAAATAATTGTTGGCTTACTACTCACACCTTAAGATTAATTTTGATTAATGTATCTTGGTTTTGCATCTATTTTTTGGCAGGGATGCGATGCATCGGTGTTGCTTGATGGTTCGGCAAGCGGGCCCAGCGAGCAGACGGCGCCGCCGAATCTGACGTTGAGGCCGTCGGCATTTAAAGCCATTAATGACCTCCGAGCTCTCATTGATGAAGCTTGTGGACAAGTTGTGTCTTGTGCTGATGTTGTTGCCATTGCTGCTAGGGACTCAGTTGCCTTGGTATACTCTCCTTTAATTTGTTCCATGCTCTCTCGCTTTCACCAAATAAATAAATAAATACACACACACACACACACACATAGGGAGAGGGGATGCGATTCAATTTGCATGAAATTATTGTTCATGGGTAGTTGGGAAAATTATGGAACTTTCAACATCAATTTTATTGCAAATAATAAATATGTTTAGCTGGATATTCTCGAATATTTGGTCTGCAAAATTATTTTATACTGTCCATTAATTTTAAATTTCTATCTATGTCAATTGAAGTGATAAACACCAAAGGCGCTACTGTTTGGGCGGCTCACCATTTTAACTTTTAAATAGATATTATGGGTAGAAATTCAAGCGGACAGGTATAATATTACTCTATTTAATCTAATGGTTTTTTGTTTTGGTGAATTGCTTTGAACCGACCAGATAAAATGGAAAAAAAAACCCAATCTAATTCGCTAATATTTTTTTAGAAAAGATTCATAATATAGTATTTATAATTTAAATTACTTGTATCTCCATTATGAAAAATGCTTGGAATATTTTCTTCAATAAGTAATTTTATTGAGTTGACTTTTTTTTAATTAATTAGAAGTACATGACTTTCTTTTCTTTTACTACTTTTTAGTTTTGTAGTGCGAGATAACCTCCTTATCTGAAAATATCAAATGAAAATTCTATTGTTTTCACCCATACGATTACATAGGAATTGTATATTTTCGTGAATGCATGCGCTATAACTACAAGACACCTTGCAGATTTACTCTAGTCTCTAACGCAGCAATCTTTTCTTTCAGTCCGGCGGCCCCAAATACAGAGTACCTCTTGGCCGCCGCGACGGCTTGACCTTCGCAACCCAGAATGCCACTCTAGCTGGGCTTCCTGCCCCGTTCTCCAACGTCTCCACCCTCCTCTCCGCCTTCAACAAAATCAACCTGGATGGCAATGACCTAGTCACCCTCTCCGGGGGCCACACCATCGGCTTGGCCCACTGCACCTCCTTCACAAACCGCCTCTACCCGACCCAAGCCACCAACATGGACAAAACGTTTGCGAAAAACCTCAAACTCACCTGCCCAGCAGCAAACACGACCAACACTACGAACAACGATATCCGTAGCCCGAATGTTTTTGATAACAAATATTACGTTGACCTGATGAACAGACAAGGGTTGTTCACTTCGGACCAAGACTTGTACTCGGACTCGAGGACTAAGCCTACCGTTACGAGTTTCGCCATAAACCAGACCCTGTTCTTCGAGAATTTCGCGGCTTCGATGATTAAGATGGGGCAGCTAGGCGTGGTGACGGGTGACAATGGTGAGATCAGGGCGAATTGCTCGGCAAGAAACTCGGGCAAGAACTTCTTGTGGTCGGTGATCGAAGATTTGGAGGAGACGATTGCTTTTTAATGTACTTGGTGGTGAATGCTGTGTGTGTGGTTTTTTGATGCATATAGACATGTAGTTAAAATGCATCTATAAATGTATCCCCCGCTCCCCCGCCCCCGCCCCCTCTCAGGAATAATATATGTGTCAATCATATTAAGTTCATGGTGCATCATTTGTCTTTTTTTTTATTAAATAATAAAAATCCTCATCCTCTGTTCTCCAATGTTATTAGTTATCACAAAAGTGTATGTGACGAGACATTATTCGAAACTGGTATTTTGCATATACGATGGACGTTAATGTATAATAAGATATTTTATGGTATAAATAAATGCTGATTTACATATAGATGTTTGATAATAAAGATATAGAAATATCTTTTGAAATCGAAAGGAAAAACTTGGATATCAATACCTAGAGTAGTTATATGTAAAGAGAAGAGAAATTCATAAATGAAGGGGTATAGGCAAGTTCACTAAAGTATCTCGAATTTTCAGTGTTTTCCAGCAAACTATTGACTTACTATATTACTCACAACTATCTTGTACATTTCCATAGTTTTTGTTGTGTATGAGATGATCACAAAGCACAAACAATTGATAACGAGAAGAAAAAAAATCATAGACAGGATAGAAATACGAGTACTAACCACAAAACTAATAGGTGAAGGCGAAACTTTATTAATAATCGAATATCCGGAGGAGTACAAATCGATGGAGAATTACAAATCTTTCTCAAACCCTAAATCTCTCACAATTATCAATGGGTTCTCGCAAATTAACAAAAGGTATCAGATCTAGATCTAAAATAAACTACCATATATAGCATACAAAATATTTACCAAAGAAACTAATTTCCTAACTAAGTGAATTTTCGTCCGGCCCAGAAGGCATACATCTGCAGAAAGAATTAGCAGACGTCTGCATTTGTCATCATGAGAATCCAGAGAGCAATCCAGATGTCTGAACAAGGATATCACGGATGTCTGTTATCTTCGGCAAAATAACAAAGAGCTTCGAAGACGTCTGATCTCATCAGGGCAGACGTCTACCATAAGTGCGCTCGCGCATCCAAAGCCTCAGTAGACGTCTGAAGCTCTCAGCCCCAGACGTCTGTCTTAGAGATAAACTAAAATCTTCATGATGACGCCGAATCATTAGAAAATCCAACTGGTAATCTTTATAATCGAATGTGAAGCATATCTATCAAATCACCACCTTACCTCGCATTCCACAAACTCCTCCATCAAAATAATAACAGCTCCACCTTTATTACAAAACCTCTAAAGGGCTCAAATGAGTGCGACGCACTCCAATTAAGTTTAAACAGTGCTCAAACTTAACAACTGAAAGAGATTTTGTCAACATGTCGGTCGGATTGTCCGCTGTGCTAGTTTTCTTCACAATAATCTATTCTTTCTCAATGACTTTCTGCATGAACCAATACCTCACGTCAATGTGTTTCGTCCTATCATGATGCATCTGATTTTTCATCGAGTGAATCGCACTTTGGCTGTCACAGTAGACTATTATGGTATATGTTGGAATAGCAAGTTCTGAAAATAGTCCCTTCAACCAGATTTCCTCCTAACGGCCACAACAACGGCCATAAACTCCACTTCTATCGTAAACAACGCTACCGTAAGCTGCAAAGAAGTACGCCAACTAATGGCACATCTTTCCAAAGAGAATACATAACCGGCGATCGATCTACGTCTGTCAAGATCACCAACATAATTAGAGTTGCTGAATCCAACTAAATTGTCATCGTTACATCCAAACACCAATCTCACGTCAGACATACCTTAAAGCTATCGTAATATCCATTTCATTGCCTGCCAATGGTTTTGTCCTGGAGATGCCATATAACGACTAACAACACTAACAACATGTGAAATGTCAGGTCGTGTACAAACCATGGCATACATAACGCTACCCACCGCACTCGTATATAGAACATTCAACATGTATCTAATCTCATCATCTGTCTGCGGTGATGAACGAGCTAAAAGTTTAAAATGAGTTTCCAAAGAAATACTTACAGATTTAGCGTCTGCCATGCCGAAACTTTCCAAAATTTTCTCAATATATCGGTGTTGAGACAAGTATAGCATTTCTCTTTTTCGATCGCACCTGATCTCCATACCAACCATTTTCATGGCCGCTCCTAAATCCTTATTCTCAAACTTACCTTTTAGCGGTTCCTTCAAAATCTGAATATCAACCATATATCTCGCTGCTATTAACATATCATCAAGATAAAACAGCAAAAAAATGTAAAAACCATCGGCGAGTTTCTTCAAGTATACATAACCGTCGCCCATACTTCTCGTAAACCCTATTCATGAAGTAGTCGAACTTCTTATACCAACGTCTTGATGACTACTTTAAATCGTAGAGAAACTTCTCTAACAAACAAATACGGTTTTCTTTTCCTTCTACTTCAAAACCTTCGGGCTGTTGCATGTAGATTTTCTTCACCAAATCGCTGTGTAAGAATGCGGTCTTCACATCGAGCTGCTCAAGCTCCAAATCTTACATAGCTACCAAACCGAGCAAGACATGTATAAAGGTGTGTTTAACGACCGGAGAAAATACCTCAGTGAAGTCAACTCCCCGTACCTGCGAATAGCATTATTAACTGCCCCTTAGTCACCTTCTTTCTTCTTGAAAACCCACTTGCAACCAACTATCTTCTTTCCTTCTTCGAGCTTCACGGGCTTCCAAGTATGGTTCTTGTGAAGAGACTCAATCTCTCCATTCATAGCGACTACCCAACGAGTTGCTTCATCGGATGAGATGGTTTCTTTATAGCTTATCGGCTCGGTACTATCGACTGTCTCTACAACAGACAGTGCATATGCTACCAGGTCATCGTAGTCATACCTCTGTGGCGGTCTAATATCCCTTCTCTGTCGGTCACGAACGAGCTAATACTCCTCATCATGGGACTGCTCATCATGAGCTTCTTCAGACGACGGTGAAAGAGAGATCTCTTACGAACCTGAGCTATCACAGACCTCAATATCAACTCTCGGCTTATCTTTCTTCGAATCGTATTCAACTGGAGATTTCTTGTTGTTCGACTTCAACATAGTAGATTCATCAAACGTCATCTCTGCTAATCATAAATTTAGGTGATTTTGGATCTGAACACCACAATCATAACTCTTTACATCGGTAGCATAACCAAGAAATATGCACTTCTTCGCTCGAGAATCCAACCTGCCTTCATGGCAATGTGCATAAACAGGGAAACCAAACACCTTAAGTGTTGAATAATCAACATGTTTTCCCAACCATACCTGCCCCAATATCTAACAACCTAGCGTTGTATGAGGTGACAAATTTAAAATATAGCACGCCGTGTTCACCGCTTCTGCCCAAAACTCATTACCGAGCAGTGCATTGGACAACATGCACCGCACTTTCTCCAAAAGAGTCCGGTTCATTCGCTCTGCAATTCCATTCTGCTGTAGTGTATGGATGTAATACCTGGTTCATTTGTACTCATCAAATCCGTATTTTAATAAAATATTTTTCCCAAAATTTTTATCTACAACTTTTCCCTACAAATCCTAATTATATATCTATATTTTACCTAAACCCTTTGTCCAGCAGCCATGGCCCAAAGTCCATGACCAAACCCCAATTCTTCTGTTCTCATTTTCTTTTCTATATTTTTCTTTTGAGGCCCGGTCTAAATCCTCCTTCCTTCTTCCTCCTCCTCCTTTTATTTCCCTACAGTTCAAAATCCCATGCCTATGATTTTCCCCTCATGTTTTGATTCCATATTAATGTTGAGTATTTTGGTTTTAAATGGTAATTGATGGAGATTGAGATCTCCCTCAGATGTCGTCCTCCGTTGATCTGGAAGCGAGCGTTTTGGACGGTTGAGATTTGGTGTGGTTGTTGTTGAGCGTGTGGATCTCAATGGGTTGATGTTGGAGTTGAAGCCGAGCTACCTGCAAGTGAAGTCCCGGGGTGGGTGACCACCATAAGACCCTCCGACGATCAAGTTAGTGCCGAGAAATATGAACAGATTAGCGGCGTATTAGAATGAATTCGAGTTAACTGAGTCCCTTGAGAGAGGGGTTTATATAGTGGTCGCGTGGAGTGAGCAGGCGCGAGATCATCGCCGTCGGTTACGCCCCTGCGTTATCCTCGCATTAATGGTGGAATGCGCCCACTAATGAGAGACGCGCTAGCGTGGGACGCGAAACGTGGGGAGGCGAATATCTCGCCCTAGCGAGATGCACGGAGCCGTTGCGGGGGCGCTTGGGTTCCATGCTCTCGGTTGATCGGGGAAGCCAAGGAAGCTCGGCCTGTCAGATTGCTCGGAGACCAGTAGTGAGGCCGAGGAAGCTCGGCCCGACAGATGGCTTGGAGACGAGCAAGGAGACCGAGGAAGCTCGGAGACGAACTGTTGGTAGTTTGCTAGGAAAGTACTCAGGGAGGTCTCCTGAAAGGTCGGACATTTCCTCGAGACGAAGTCCCGAGGAATGCCCTAATGCAACTCATTTATTCCACCTCCGTAGCCTTCGAGACATGTCATCCGCCACGTGTCATAATATGACAAAATACCACTTGTGAACATCATCATTAGCCACCCACTCTCGTTCCGACCTATTTATAGGTCGGGTCGAGAGTGGCCTGCTCGGTTTTTCTTCGGCTCGGTCTTGCGCTGAGAATCAGAATGTCGATCGCCCGAGAACGACATGGAATTTGGCGGTGGCGTCGTTTCGATCTTTGGGCCCACGCGTCGTCTCGTCGTGCGCCTGAATTTTAGCGCGTATCTCCGATGGCATCAGCAGATCAGTGAAATGATTGCGCTTTAAAAAGGGGGCGTCGTTTCAGTCGATTCGCCAGTTGGGATACGGGCCACGTGTCGGACGTCGGTTGGAGGAAGCGACAGGCTGTCTCTGACTTCTGCAGTTAAAGAGACGTCCTCAATGGCCGGTCGCCACGTAGAGCTTCGACTACCGCTTGGGCGTAACATTTCGTTTTGGCGGGAATCAATCTGGGCCGTAGGATGTTCTCTTTTGGGGTGTATAGATAGGAATGGATCATCCTAGGGCCGACACTTTTCTTTAATTCTCTTTCATTGCTGAAGATTGCTAGGCGCTCCACTTCTTAGATCGGATCCTCTGTTGATTTTTCCTCGTGAGTCCCTTCCTTTGAATCAAGTTAGATGTCTTCATCCGAGGAGTCTGTAGAGATAGTAAGGGTAGAGTCGGACGATGAGGCCTCATTTTTTGGGGCCAAGTCCAGTGGGTCTTCCATCTCTTCGGCTTCAGATAGCCAAGAGGGTTCTTCTTCTTCGTTATCTTCTGTGCCGGGTTTGCCCTCTAGGGTCAGGGCCATATTTGTCACTCGCCGTTGGGCGGCGACAAGGGCTCCCAAGGTGCACATCGGGAATACTCACGATGCGCCCTCCATTTTGAAGATTCTGAACGAGCTTTCCAAAATTCGGACTCGATTCCACATCCCCTTAGACTATTCCATCCGTTTAGTTAGAGAGGGTGAGCGGGCGGATCAGGTGTAGGGAAAGGAGATTGCCCTGTATTTGGAAGCTTTCCGGGCAGGAATGTGTCTGCCCTTCCCAACCGAGGTTTGTGAGGTGCTTCGTTGCTTTCGTCTTGCTCCGGGCTAGCTAGCGCCGAACTCGTGGAGGATCCTCCTCGGGTTTCTGGTCCGATTGAAATTAAATCAGATCCCCTTCAGTTTGACCCTCCTCGTGTCTTTTCTTTGTTATAAAAATCACACCGGCACCATCAAGGAAGAGCCGAGCTGGGTGTATTTTTCGTATAAAAAGCGTAAGGGTGGGGCGACCGAGTCTGGGGTAGTAGTGGTCCCTTCTTCCATCCATGAATGGAAGGAGAAGTTTGTATTCGTCAGGCCACCTGAGGGTGAGGATTGGCCTGTGCTTACACAGTGACACAGGGCCGACTGCCCGAGGGAAAAGCAGTCGACTTCCTCCGAGGCGAGGGTGGTGTCCCAGTGGGAACCAATCCAATAGGCGGATGTTCTGCTATCCGAGCAGGCACTGAGCTGGGCCGGGCTTAGTCCTGCACATTTTCTGGGTAAGTTAGGGCCTTTGACGGCCTGTTTAGACTTCGCTAACTTCTTTCGCCCTTTTAGTGTCGCTAACTCCCTTTTGTTTGTGTGTTCTTCTTTTGCAGAGCCTATAGACCGATCGAAGATCCTAGCCGCCATGACTGCCAAGAACCAAAGAAGGAAGGCCAAGGACGCAAGCTTGTCCTGACCCGGTCCAAGCTCGGCCTCGAGGCCAACTCCACCGTCCAAGCCTTCCGCCGCTCCCCGATCCCCAGAAGAACGTCGCAAGAGAGGTCATAAGCATGCACGGGACCCGGGCAAGAGAGGAGGAGGCTGAGCCCGCCGAAATCCCCCTCAAAAGGCTGAAGCGGACGGTCTCTCGGCCACCTTCTACCGGGATCCCAGTGCAAGAGGGCGACTTCTGTATGGAGGTGCCCCCGAGGCTCTCCATCGCCGACAGCCTGCTTTCGGACATGGAGCAGGTAGCCGGGTGCAAGGTTCCCCGGGGGACCATGAAGGCCCGGTGGCCGCCATAGCGCAGGAGGCGGTTCAGATCGGTACTTGAATTTTCATAAAATTTCTTATGTCCTGTTTCCTCGGTTTGAACATTCTAACCCGTTTGCTGCTTTTCCTCAGATCTTTCATCACTGCGCTCTCCTCGTCGCCATGGAATCCGAGGAGGTAGCCCCGGCCATGAAAAAGGAGGGCGAATCCTCCTCACGGGAGGAGGAACTCTGCCTCCAGCTACTGCAGGTAAGGAGAAGGCGGCTCTCCTAGACTCTCGACTGGTCGTCGAGGGGCTGATGAACTCTGGGCTGACGAACTCTAAGTTGAAGGAGTCTCATCGGCTCCTGGATGAGTCCAACCGGGCTATCAAGGCCAAGTTAGAAGAGGAGAACAACCTCTACAACTTGATGAAGAAGTCGAGGGATGTCCAGGTGGTTATGGATGCGGTGAAGCTCGCCGAGAGCCGGGCGGCGAAGGCCATGGAGGGATACAAGGCATCCGACCAATTTTACGTCAATCTCACCGAATCCACGGCCATCGTGTGGCACAACGTCCTCAACGCCGTCAAGGAGTCTATGCCGGAGTTCGATGACAGCGAGCTCCGCTCTAAGTACCTCCTGACCGAGGAAGCGCCGCAAGGGGAAGTCGCCGAGACGGACGTTGGGGGAGAGGCTGTCGGCGGAAGCTGCGACTCCGAGGTCGCAGTTTTGGTCGCTGATGGCGGCCTCGAGCATGGTGAGATCTCGGCCGAACGGGCGGCCTGAGCTTACCTCCCTTGAAGATTTTTTTCTTTTCTTAAAATTTTTTAAGCCTCCGGGCATTTCTATAAAGCTGAGGAGCACAGAATACCTTGTATTTATCTTTGATTATAAATAAAGTACTCCTTTTTCCTTTGCCTAAATGTCTGCTCACTGCGCAAGTACTTTTAGCTCGTATACTTTTCATTGTTCGAATCTTCATTCTGCAAGTATTTTTAGCTCGTAGGTCTTTTTATCTTACAAGTATTTTTAGCTCGGTGTCTGTTCCCCTCCGAACGGCGGCCGACGACGTTAGGGCGTCTTGTGCCTGAGGTTCGGGACAGATGCTATTTGGTTTTATCCGTCTACCTCTCCGAAGATGCCAAGTTGATTTATGGCACCGTGTATCGAAGGTTTAGACGGATGCGGCCGATGTAGCAGACTTTGTCAGATTCCCCCTCGCTAGAGGGGTTTTTGATTGTAGGGACGCTCTTCCCTGCAGGCGCAAGCCCCTGCAGTTAATTACGCTACCGCATCGCGGTAGCCAATTTCTCCTTCTCCAGAATTTCACTTCGTGTCATGTGTGTTTGTTTTGTTTGTGGTTGTCCGTGGATTGTATACGGAGACTGAGTAATACCGTCGCCCGTAGGACGTGGATTAGTCCAGATCCGTATTTACTTAGATTTGGGTTTGGTGTTTTTAGTTTAAAGATGCCTTAGTCGCGTTGCGGCTAAGATCGACTTAAACGTTCGTCAAGGATACGTTAGTCCTGTTTGAGACTAAGATCAACTTAACGGGATCGTTTAGATCCGACAAAAGAGCATTTGGGCTCTATTGTTCCAGTTTAGGAACATAGTGGTCCATTGCATGTATGGTCGTCGGGACCCGTCACCTCTCTGACGACGTTGAAGAATTACAACGACAAATGTCAGAGGAGTTCAGAGATATACCCATGAGCCAAAGTTGATTGGGGGAATTTATAGTCCAATTTGGGACTAAAGTCTGTTTGAAGGTTTAAGGATGCGTTAGCCATATTTGAGGCTAAGATCAACTTAAACGGTTGTTAAGGATACGTTAGTCCAGTTTGGGACTAAGATCGACTTAACGGGATCGTTTAGATCCGACAAAAGAGCATTTGGGCTCTATTGTGCCAGTTTAGGGACATGGTGGTCCAAGTTCCAGTTTAGGGACGTGGTGGTCCACCATTAGTTTAAGGACGTTTCGGTCCGATATTAGTTTAGGGACGTTTCGGTCCGATATTAGTTTAAGGACATCTCGGTCCACGAGTTTAAGGACCCCGCAGTCCATATTGACATATGTGGTCATCGGGACCCGTCACCTCTCTAACGTCGTTGAAGGATTACAACGATAAGTGTCAGAGGAGCTCGGAGATGTACCCTCGAACCGGATATAAATTAATTTAAAAGAGCAGTCGTGCTCAGTCAATTTAATTTAAGGACTTACGGCCAAAATTGGGCTAAGTCCAATTGAAAATGTTCAACATTTTATTTGCTTTTGCATTGCATTTCTTTTTTTTATTTTTATTTAGGCTTTGCCCAGAAAGGATGCAGAGCATCAATTTGTTTTTGGCTCTGTTCTTTTAAGAATGATGTTCTTTTAAGAATGATGCAAGGCATCAATTTTATTTGGGCTCTGCCCTTGTATAAAGGATGCAAAGCATCAATTTATTTGGGCTCTGCCCATTTATTGCCTTGCAATTTATTTTGGCCTGTTAGGTCATTTTAACTTGGGCCTGGCCCTTTTAACAGAGAAAATGCATTGCATTTACAGGCGCTTTGCGCCAATCAAAGAGCGCAAGCGCTTATGACGATGACACGTGTCAAGCAGCGCAGTGTGCTGCGCTAGTGCGCTGCGCTTGCGCTGCTGACACGTGGTGCGCTCTGGTGAGTTGCGCCAATTTCAGAGAGCAAACCTCTATTTCAAAAGCGCGTAGCGCAACTGGTTCAGATGCTGACACGTGGCGCTCTCTGGTGGCTTGCGCCAACCCAAGAGCGCAACAGTGCAGATTTATAAGTGCAAAGCACTATTAATTTGAGAATCTTTTAGATTCAAGAACCAATGGTTCATAAAAGAAGTGCAAAGCACTGTTTGATTTCTTGATCTAATTTAGATCAAAGAAAAAACAAGTTTTTCTTTTTATTTCAAGAACCAAAGGTTCATAAAAGTGCAAAGCACTATTTGATTTCTAGATCAAGGAAAAATAAGTTTTTTTTTGTTCCAAGAACCAGAGGTTCATAAAAGTGCAAAGCACTATATTTATTTCGTTGTTTTCTTGTTTTTAAAGAACCAGTGGTTCATAAGAAGTGCAAAGCACTGTTTATTATGTGAAGATCATTGATCTTGTTTTTAGATCAATGATCTATTAGAAGAAATTTCTTCTCTCTTATGAAGGTTTTTACCTTTTTCTTAAAATTTTTCTCAGAGTTCTCTCTGTTTGAAGCTCTTGATTTTTTCAAGAAATATTGATGCCTTTAAATTGAGGTCTAGGGTCCTTTTTATAGTGTCCATAAATCAGTTAAAGTTTATTAAAGACATCATTCTCTGAGTGATTTAGGAAATTTTCCCCACCGTTGGATTTTTGATCCGAAAGGCTCTGTTTTACAGAAGAAAATTTTCTTGTTTTAACAAGAACAGAAAAGATTTCTCAGAATTTTAATTCTGCTTGGCGCAAATGCTCCAGAGCGTGACACGTGTCGCGCTGCGCTGACACGTGTCGCGCAGTTGTTTTTTTTTCGCAGCGCACAGTTGCGCTGCGCGCGCACGTGTCGCGCTGCCCGCGCACGTGTTGCGCAGCGCAAGGTATTTTTTTTTTTTGCTGCGCTGCGCACAGTTGCGCTGCGCGGACACGTGTCGCGCAGCGCAGCTGCGCTTGCGCAAGTATTTTTTTTTTTTTGCCGCTGCGCACAGTTGCGCTGTCCCGACAAGTGTCGCGCAGCGCACAGTTGCGCTGCGCCGACACGTGACGCGCAGCGCACAGTTGCGCTGCGCCGACACGTGACGCGCAGCGCACAGCATTTGCGCTTACGCAAATTTTTTTTTTGGGCGCTGCGCCGACACGTGCCTCGCAGCACATTTGCGCTTGCGCAAGTTTTGTTTTTTTATTTTTATTTTTGTTTTTGTTTTTTTTTTTGCGCGCTGCGTGGACACGTGTCGCGCAGCGCACAGTTGCGCTGCGCCGACACGTGTCGCGCAGCGCAGCTTTCGCAAGTTTTTTTTTTTTTTGCAGAGCTTTGCTCTGATGGAGTACGCTACTTTGGGCGCTGCGCTCCCTGCGCTAACGTGTCTGATTTTGACACGTGGCGCTCTACGTGCAGTGCAGGGGATCTGAAGCGTTACTTTATTTATTTTAATTTTAATTTTCTCTTTAATTTTTAAGACAGAGCTTTGCTCTGATTGGAGAAAAACAGAATCATTGCTTCTTTTCCCACCTTGGAATTTGAACAGAGCTTTGCTCTGATTGAGGTAAACAAATGCCCCCTCCACCGTTGCGCTTACGTGGCCTCCTAACGTGAGCGCAGCGGTGGCAGATTCCGAACTGTCGCGCCATCCCTTGGAAGCTGAAAGGGCACTTGATGCCTATAAATAGGACCTTTGGTCTCTTAGATGATTCTCATCTCTAAAATTTTACTTTCAGAACTCAGAGCCCCGCTCTTTATTTTCAAGAACTTTAAGAGTTAAACTCTTAAAACTTTTAGGTGAAAATTTTAATTTGGATTAAATTAAATTAAATTAATTTTCATTGATAGAGCCTCGCTCTCAATAGATCCCTGATCTAAAGGAAACCTATTTAGGATTTCACTTAGCAGAGCTTTGCTCTACAGGTCTTAAAAGGATCTAAAGAGAACTAAAGGGGGCCCTACTAGGGTTCCATAGAGCTCTGCTCTCTGAAAGATTTTCCTTGGATTTTCTTAATTCATTAATAGAGCTTTGCTCCTCCCAAATCATATAGAAGAACTCTTAAGAATTCTTCATGGATCTTGGAACTTAAAGATGGCATTTTATTCCTCAGTACATTATATCATTTTGCTTAATCAGTCTTTCTGATAATTCTGTTGATTCTCTTTCACAGGAACAATGAACGCCCACATGTATGCTCTTAACGAGATCATCTCTCATGAGGGCATCCGCCGACTTGGCCGCTCTCAAAATCGGGAGTTCACAAACGAGGAGTGTGCTGAAATAATGAGTCGCTTCAACGCATACAATGGTCCACTGCTTCCCCGACGTTCCTTTCTTCTTAAACTTATCGTGGGAGCTATCTGGGAAGCGCTTCCCCTATTCTGTTCCGGCGTGCCGCTTAGGGCGTTGGATGCCGCTGAGGACAAGGTGCACTCTGTGTACCTATTGAACTTTATCTCGAAGAGACGGCGAAACAGTCTTATAGACCTCTTGCACGAGATCTTTCAACAGTCTACCATACTCTCTGCTTATCGGAGGGTGAAAGACATCGGGAGGGACTCTGACGCTTGTGCTTGCGAAAGGAAGCACACTAGGATGGTCCGTGAGACTTGGAAAGTCATAGATAGGGTCGCTTTTGAATTCCTCAATCCATGCCCTGGATCTGAGGTTATTCCATTGTAACTTTCGTTTATTGTTTTTATGACTGTAAGAACTTCGGGCAATATTAATGAATTTTTTTTTATCCCAGCTTGTCTTTATTATATATCTTTTGTCCTAAGTCTTTTTGCCCATGCATGAATGAATGTGTCTTGAACGCTTGATCAAATGTAAATCGGATGCTCTTTCTGTTGCTTTTCCTCTTTCTCAGCATGTCGTCACAATTAGCAGGTAATAGAGTAAGCTTCTTGATTTCTTCACGAGATAGCGAGGGCTTAGGCCGCAGGTTCAGATCTGCTGCCTAAGACTTTTCAACTCTATGAGCCGTGAGGGTCTCATAGAGACTTTTCTCCCTACGGATCGAGAGGATCTCGTAGGTGGATTTTTCTCCTTAGGAATCGTGAGGATTCCTAAGTGTGGTTTTCTCTTGTAAGTCGTAAGGACCCTACAAGAGAATTTTTCCCTCTTACGAGTCGAGAGGAGTTGTAAGCGGTTGTTTCCCTCCTTGTCGAAGTTCGATATTGGAGGGTGAGACCCGTGGATGGTATGCAAGAGACCGTTTTGGGCCAACTTGCAGGGTCCCAGTGCTTAGGAAACAGGCTTCTTTTATGCCCACTGCCTAAGGCTTTATCTCACGAGTCGAGCCGCCTCAACAATTTTTTTCGCAAGTCGAAACGAATCGAGCGTTTCTCGCAAGAACATCTTAACGTCGCATTTAACCTCTGCTCTTTACGACAGAAGCCCGTTAAGGTTGGTGGTACTTAGGGTTTTAGCCATCGTACCGTCGCATAAGCTGATATAGTCCTCGATAGGCAATCGTGCTGTTCGAGTAGCCCTGCGACTGCCGTGTCTCTGATCCCTTCGGGGGCTGGACAAGACGTCTTCAAGCAATCTTCCTTGGCAGTTTGACCGTCGGAAGAGCAAGCGTTAGGAATTTGCCATGTCGCTTTTTACTTGAGGTTAGGCTTATTTTGGTGAGCCCCGATGAGTCATAACCACTCCGCGCTGGTGTGGGGATGATCTCCGATAGTCTTTCGGGCTTTATATGAGTTGCCGTCAAGACCCTGAAGCTAGGAATTTGGCCTTTGCTACGTTTGCTGGCATTGCGTCTACTATATCGAGACGAATGTTGCGGTGGGAACTAGGGATTTTGCCGTGGCTCCGTTTGTTTGATGACGTTGCGTCTGCTGTGTCAAGACGAACGTTGGGGTGACATCTCGTCTGCTGTATCGAGACGGACGTCGAGATTGTCTCTAGGTTGCTGGTGAACCGCCGAGGTTTGGAACTAGGGATTTTTCCGTGGCTCCATTCGTTTGATGACGTTGCGTCTGAAGTGTTGAGACGAACGTTGGGGTGACATCTCGTCTACTGTATCGAGACGGACGTCGAGGTTGTCTCTAGGTTGCTGGTGAACCGTCGAGATTTGGAACTAGGGATTTTGCCGTGGCTCCATTCGTTTGATGACGTTGCGTCTGCTGTGTCGAGACGAACATTGGGGTGACATCTCGTCTGCTGTATTGAGACGGACGTCGAGGTGGTGACCATTTTGTGCTGGTGCGAGATGATCTCCGATTGTCTTTCCGGTTTTATATGAGTTACCGTCAAGACGTCGAAGCTAGGAATGTGGCCTTCGCTTCGTTTGCTTTGGTGTGTCCAAATCCTGTTGGAGGAAGAATGCTGGGGTTGACATTTCGTCTGCTGTATCGAGACGAACGTCAAGGTGGTGACCACTCTGTGCTGGTGCGAGATGATCTCCAATTGTCTTTCCGGTTTTATGTGAGTTACCGTAAAGACGTTGAAGCTAGGAATGTGGTCTTCGCTTCGTTTTCTTTGTCACGTCCGAATCCATGTTGGAGGAAGAATGCTGGGGTTGACATTTCGTCTGCTGTATCGAGACGAACGTCAAGGTGGTGAGCACTCTGTGCTGGTGCGAGATGACCTCCGATTGTCTTTCCGGTTTTATGTGAGTTACCGTAAAGACGTCGAAGTTAGGAATGTGGCCTTCGCTTCATTTGCTTTGTCACGTCCGAATCCCTGCTGGAGGAAGAACGCTGGGGTAACAACTCATCTGCTGTATCGAAACGAACGTCGAGGAGGTGACCACTCCATGTGAGATGATCTCCGGTGGTATTTCAGGTTTTATATGACTTGCCGTTAAGACCTTGAAATTAGGAATTTGGCATTCGCTTCATTTGCTCACACTGCGTCTGGTGTATTGAAACGAATGCTGAGGTGGAGCTGGGATTTTGCCGTCACTCCGCTTGGTTTCGACCATGGGGTCTTTTGTTAACTTTGCATGTACACCCTGCTGGACTGCGAAGGAACGCCGTTGTTGACATTGCGTCTGCTGTAACGAGACGAATGCTAAGGTGGAGTTGGGATTTTGCCGTTACTCCACTTTGTTTCGACCGTGAGGTCTTTTGTTGACGTTGTATCTGCCTCCAGCTGGACTGCGGAGGAACGCTGTTGTTGACATTGCGTCTACTGTATCGAGACGAACGTTGGGGTGACATCTCGTCTGCTGTATCGAGACGGACGTCGAGGTTGTCTCTAGGTTGCTGATGAACCGTCGAGTTTTGGAACTAGGGATTTTGCCGTGGCTCCATTTGTTTGATGATTGTTGCGTCTGCTGTGTCGAGACGAACGTCGAAGTGGTGACCATTCCGCACTGGTGTGAGATGATCTCTAGTTGTCTTTCAGGCTTTATATGACTCACCGTTAAGACCTTGAAACTAGGAATTTGGCCTTCGCTTCGTTTGCTTTGTCACGTCCGAATCCTGTAAGAGGAAGAACGCTGGGGTGACAATTCGTCTGCTGTATTGAAACGAACGTCGGGGTGGAGCTGGGATTTTGCCGTGGCTCCGTTTGTTTAATTGTTAGGCCGTAGATATTGCCGTTAAGATTTGGCTCCGTTTTCTGATGGAGCATTGGGAAGGAAAGGGTGCCTCCTTCTTTGTTTGTGCCCCTGGATCGTATACAGGGATTGCTGTACTATCGGCTGTAGAGCTAAAGTTTCATTCATTCATTTTTTTTTAATTTCCGCGATGCTCTATCATTTCAGCTTTTATATCGCGAAGGTCGCGATTGCCCAATCATTTCGGCTATTTTTCGCGGTGCCCAATCATTTCGGCTATTTATTTTATTTTTACTCGCTGCTTTTTATTGCGAGTTGCCCAATCATTTCGGCTATTTTGCATGCATACATTTTTACTTGCTGCTTTTTATTGCAAATTGCCCCATCATTTCGGCTATTTCGTATGCATGTGTGGCTCGCTGATTTTTTATCGCGAGTGTGGAACTTGGAATCTGACACCAATCTCAGCATCAGCATCGCTACAACTGGAATATTGCCAGGAGCGAATCATCATTTTCCATGAAGGGACTTGGAATTTGATACCGTTTTAGGCATCAGCATCGCTACAACTGGGATATTGCTAGGAGCGAATCATTATTTGCCTTTGTCGATATCGAACAAAGGGTGGCTTAGTAAACAGGGTTAGGATTCTGTCGACTAAGGTTTTTGACTTCATGAGCCGTAAGGGTCTCACAAAGGTATTTCTCCCTATAAGTCGTGAGGATCTCGTAGGTGTGTTTTCTCCTTAGGGATCATGAGGATTCCTAAGTGTATGTTCCTATGTAAGTCGTAAGGATCTTACAAAAGGGTTTTCTCCTTTATAAGTCGAGAGGACTTGCAAGGGTTGTTCACCGTATGGACATATCCCAAGTCACGGATGGGACTTGGTTAGGGAATGTTTATTCGCGCCCGTGGATTGTATACAAGGGTCAGTATCGAGCCGCTTGTAGGGCCATAACGAAAGTTGTGGGGGTTGCTTAAGCACAGGTTTAGGTCTCTATAACTTAAGACTTTCAAATCTTATGAGCCGTGAGGGTCCCATAAGAGAGTTCTCCTTACGAGTCGTGAGGATCTCGCAAGTGTATTTTCTCCTTAGGAATCGTGGGGATCCCTAAGTGTGCTGCTCCTTTTGTGAGTCGTAAGGATCTCATGCGGGTGGTTTCTCCTTACAAGGTCGAGGGGACCTTATAAGTGTCTTTTAACGAGGTTGTGCCCTTTCGGGTTTTCACGAACACTCGCCGGTAGCCCTTCTGTTTTTTACTCACGGAGCCCTTTCGGGTTTTCATCCGTGCCAGTTTCGCTTATGGACATACCGTCTTTTTTTTTGTGTTTACGAGGTCGCGCCCTTTCGGGTTTTCACGAACACTCGCCGGTAGTCCTGCTGTTTTTACTCACGGAGCCCTTTCGGGTTTTCATCCGTGCCCGTTTTGCTTATGGACATACCGTCTCTCTTTTTTTTTATTTACGAGATCGCGCCCTTTCGGGTTTTCACGAACACTCGCCGGTACTCCTGCTGTTTTTACTCATGGAGCCCTTTCGGGTTTTCATCCGTGCCCATTTTGCTTATGGACATACCGTTTTTTTTTGTTTTTGTTTTTTTTTTCTTTTTCTCTTTTTTTTTACGAGGTCGCGCCCTTTCGGGTTTTCACGAACACTCGCCGGTAGCCCTGCTGTTTTTACTCACGGAGCCCTTTCGGGTTTTCATCCGTACCCATTTTGCTTATGGACATACCGTTTTTCTTTTGTTTTTTTTTTTTTTGCTCTTCTTTTTTTTTACCGCGTCAGCCTAAAGATGCTGCGGTATTAGTTTAAGGACGTTTCGGTCCATTGCAAGTTTTAGGACATTGCGGCCCATCATTAGTTTAAGGACATCTCGGTCCGCCGTCGCCGTATTTGAGGCGAATATTTAGTTTATTGACTTTTCGGTCTATGGGTCCTTCCCCATGAATGAGCATGATGCCCCCAGCGTATCCGTCTTTTTCGGAGCGTGCGGTTGCGGCGGACTCACCTTCCAGTTTTCAGACAGCGCAAACTCGCCCTGTTGGTATTGGTCTTCAACCCAGTTTTTGAAGACGTAGCAGTCTTCGATCAGGTGACCTACTGTTTGGTGGTAAGGGCAATAATTAGGATTATTAACATCGCCTGGCCGCAACGGACGTTTTGGACCCGACAGATTGATGAGTCTGTCGCACACTGCCAGCTCGAACAGTCCCCTTGTTTTATCTTGCGGAAACGAGTAAGGACGTTTCAACTTTTCCTGGAGGGGTTGCCGCTTGTTGCTTTGGCAAGCAACCGGTCTAAGGTCACCTGATTGTTGTTGAGCGCTGGCGACGAGGGCCTTTTTTCCTTTTCTTTTATCCTTTTTGTTCGCTCCGTTGTTTGCGGGGTCGGGATTTTTTCCGAGTAGCATGCGATTGCACGGCTGAACGTTCTCGCAGCTTCTCAATTCCTTTATTTGTGAAATAGATTCCCCGAGGGAAGAGTTGGGGATAGCTTCTTCGTCAGAGTTGCTTCCAAAGGTGATAATTTGCGATGCCTTAGAGTCGGCTATATGGCAATCGTCGGCGACTCTCTTGCGCTCATATATCGCATTTTTTTGATGTCCACAAGCTTCACACTTTGTCCCGTCGAAGTGTTGCTTTTGAGCGACATACCCTTGCCACCAACAGTTAAAGGATTCCCAGTCTTCGGTAGGATGTATGATCTTCTGATGATATAAACAGAAGTTAGGGTGCATCTCTGCCTCAGCGAGAGTATTTTCTTCAGAGGGCGGTAGCTTCATTCCTATTGACAGAGCTTTGGCGAACCTTTTCCTCGTCTTGAATTTGTTTTTACCCGCAGTGTATGGCTTCTGATTTGACGGGAATGCCTTGGCTCTTTCCAGTATGGCCATTTCATGCTCTTGATTGGCTTTTGCTTTCAGACGAATTTCATTTAGGAAGACATCGATCAACTCGTCTGACGGCCGCGGAATTTCTGTTTCAGGGTCTGCCCTCGTTTTCTCGGCGCAAGGAGCCTCTTTATTATCTGCCAATGAGTGAGAGATCACATGACAAGTTGCCCCCGGGTGTTTGTCTTCTTTGGAGTATGCGGTTGTGGTGGGTTCACCTTCCAGCTTTCAGACAGCGCGAACTTGCCTTGCAGGTATTGATCCTCGATCCATCCCTTAAAGACGAAACAATCCTCAATCGGGTGACTTACCGTTTGGTGGTAAGGGCGATAATTGGGATTATTAAGATCGCCTGGCTGCGACAGACGCTTTGGACTTGGCAGATTAATGAGTCTGTTGCGCACTGCCAGCTCGAACAGTCTTCCCGTTTTATTCTAAGGAAACGAGTAAGAACGTCCTAGCCTCTCTTCGAGGGATGGGCGTGGACGCGCGTTGTTTTGGCGAACGACCGGCTTTGAGTTGCTCGACTGTTGTTGAGCATTGGCGACGGCGATCGCTTTCCCTTTTCCTTTCTCATCTCGGGAAACTGATTTTGGAGGAGACGGTCTATGGCCCATCTGGTCCATTTGGGCTAATTTGTCAATCAAGGCCTGGAAGGTGGTCGGCCTGAAGAACATCATGAATTGTGAGATGGTCGCCTGCAGATCGAGAGTACCCACAAACATGCCTACCGCAGGTGCTCTTCTATGCGTTGTTCGCATTTCGACCATAGGTTCCGCCATCGTGTTGCGTATTGAACCCACGTTTCGCTTGGCCTTATCCTGGCATTTATTAGTGCTGTTATCGGGGTGCGTTCACTAGCACTCACGAATCTTTGTGTAAACAGCAGTTCCATCTCTGCAAATGTTTTGACAGAGTCGTTAGGTAGCTCCGAATACCATTCAAAGGCTGTTTCTGCTAAGCTGCCGACGAATTGACGTAGCAACAATTTGTCATCGCCTCCAGTATTGCCGCATAAGGCCCTGAATTGAGCGACATGCTGATGCGGATTCCTGTCCCTTTATATACGTGGAATTTAGGGATCGTATATCCTGGCGGGTAACTGATTTGGTCATACCAGCCCGGATACGGTCGTCCGGTTCTAACAATTTGCCCAGCCGCTTCATTCGCCTGATGAACCCGGATCTGCTGAGCTATATATTCGTCTAGGTCAACTTTGGAGATTGCCTCCTCCTTGGCTGTTGACAGAGCCGGCGGAGGATTTGACGTTTCTCCCCTGTCGTCTTCAAGGACGATCGGAGGATCTTCAGCAGGAGGGTCCGGCTGTAACATCATCCCTACCATATCTTGGAAGAGGAGCGCCATCTGTTTTATGTTAGCCGCTTGCTCTGCAGCTTCTTTGTCCCTCTTTTCGAGGACTCTGCGTAAAAAGTCAGCGTCGGTTTCTTGTTCTTGACGCTCATCCGAAGACGTTTCAGAGCTTTCTTTTGGCTCAGTGAGTGCAGCCATTGTAGTCATCATTTCCTGAAGCTTTTGTTGTTGCTCCTGGGCTTTCGTCACGGATCGGGTGAGCGGTCGGTGGCCCGTAGAAGTGCGGCTTTCCTCCTTTCCAGAAGCCATATAAACAGTGTGCACCACCATGCCCCCAGATTTGGGGCGTTTGTGTTCAGCGCTTTTATGCTTCGCCATGTTCACAGGGGCTTTTTGTAGCCTCCTTTTTTGAGTGATTGGAGTTAAGGGAGCCGTTGTAGTGGGCACCCAAGTAGCTTTTGCTTTTTGTGGTTTGACAGAGTAATCCTTCCCCTGCCGAACCTTCATCTTTTTCTGTCGTCGGAGGCAGTCTTGATCGATCACCGACTCTTGGACCTGTCGTCAGACTTTGTAAATTTTAGAGGACAGCCGTTGAGGGGGCTGCTCTAGCTTCTTCTCTGGAGTATTCTCCACAGGTGAAGGAGTTCGTTTCAACATCGCAGTAGGAGAGTTTCTGCGCACCTTGTTGAGCAGTTCAAAGCTATTCTTGGTTGGAACAGCAGCATCGATCCTCACCAACGGAGCTGACGGAGTTATCCCAGAGGGGGAGTTGCCCCCAGCCTTCCTTACTCGACGCCAGTGGCGACGTCGAGCGTGTCTTGCGGATGGAGTTGTTTCAGCTACAAGGGTGACTTCGTCGTGCCCCCTGCTTTGAGGAGAGACTGTTATTAGTGCTGGCCTATCGAAGGCTGACACCCGTTGAGAAGTAATGTCTAATCTGTCAAAGACAGACCTCTGAGCAGGGGAAGCAGCTTTGAGGATCTCGCCTGGAGCAGCAACTGGAATGGCCAGCCTTGTAAAAACTGACTTCTTGGAAGGAGGGGCATTTCCAATGATTTCATCCGCTTGAGCCGGGATGGCTATCCGCTTTGGGATGGCAACTTCGGGTATCGCGGGCTTTTGCATGGGCCCGTTGGAGCTCTGACCCAGCCTATTAAAAACCGAGGCAGTGGAGTTGGGCGACCCGTTGAGAGGGGTCGCAGTAGTAGCAAGCCGATCGAATGCCGACTTCTTGGGAACTTCTTGCGATGTCATTGGGGCATTGACGCTCATCGGTGGGATCATGGTCCCAAAGAACAGCCCAGTGGTGGCCTGAGTTACCTGTTCCACCGGCATAGCGAAGATGGAGGCCGCCTGAGGCCCATAAGTCACTCCTCCGGACGGGATGGAGCGAGAATTGCAGTTGCAGGTAGTGCAGTTTGAAGCCATTGATCTTCTGTTTTCTGCACGGAGCAAGACACCAAATCTTAGTACCTCGAATCCACAGGCAACTACAGCAAACCGCGATTCGTTCGCGAACACGACATACGAAGTGTGGAGTGGAAAGAGGAAAAGGTCCCACCGGGCGTGCCAGAATCTGTTCCCCTCCGAACGGCGGCCGACGACGTTAGGGCGTCTTGTGCCTGAGGTTCGGGGCAGATGCTATTTGGTTTTATCCGTCTACCTCTCCGAAAATGCCAAGTTGATTTATAGTACCGTGGATCGAAGGTTTAGACGGATGCGGCCGATATAGCAGACTTTGTCAGATTCCCCCTCGCTAGAGGGGTTTTTGATTGTGGGGACGCTCTTCCCTACAGGCGCAAGCCCCTGCAGTTAATTATGCTACCGCATCGCGGTAGCCACTTTCTCCTTCTCCAGAATTTCACTTCGTGTCATGTGTGTTTGTTTTGTTTGTGGTTGCCCGTGGATTGTATACGGAGACTGAGTAATACCGTCGCCCGTAGGACGTGGATTAGTCCAAATCCGTATTTACTTAGATTTGGGTTTGGTGTTTTTAGTTTAAGGATGCCTAAGTCGCGTTGCGGCTAAGATCGACTTAAACGTTCATCAAGGATACGTTAGTCCTGTTTGAGACTAAGATCAACTTAACGGGATCGTTTAGATCCGACAAAAGAGCATTTGGGCTCTATTGTTCCAGTTTATGGACATAGTAGTCCATTGCATGTATGGTCGTCGGGACCCGTCACCTCTCTGACGACGTTGAAGAATTACAACAACAAATGTCAGAGGAGTTCAGAGATGTACCCTTGAGCCAAAGTTGATTGGGGGAATTTATAGTCCAATTTGAGACTAAAGTCTGTTTGAAGGTTTAAGGATGCGTTAGCCATATTTGAGGCTAAGATCAACTTAAACGGTTGTTAAGGATACGTTAGTCCAGTTTGGGACTAAGATCGACTTAACGGGATCGTTTAGATCCGATAAAAGAGCATTTGGGCTCTATTGTGCCAATTTAGGGACATGGTGGTCCAAGTTCCAGTTTAGGGACGTGGTGGTCTACCATTAGTTTAGGGACGTTTCGGTCCGATATTAGTTTAGGGACGTTTCGATCCGATATTAGTTTAAGGACATCTCGGTCCACGAGTTTAAGGACCCCGCAGTCCATATTGACATATGTGGTCGTCGGGACCCGTCACCTTTCTGACGTCGTTGAAGGATTACAACGATAAGTGTCAGAGGAGCTCGGAGATGTACCCTCGAACCGGATATAAATTAATTTAAAAGAGCAGTCGTGCTCAGTCAATTTAATTTAAGGACTTACGGCCAAAATTGGGCTAAGTCCAATTGAAAATGTTCAACATTTTATTTGCTTTTGCATTGCATTTCTTTTTTTTATTTTTATTTAGGCTTTGCCCAGAAAGGATGCAGAGCATCAATTTGTTTTTGGCTCTGTTCTTTTAAGAATGATGCAAGGCATCAATTTTATTTGGGCTCTGCCCTTGTATAAAGGATGCAAAGCATCAATTTATTTGGGCTCTGCCCATTTATTGCCTTGCAATTTATTTTGGCATGTTAGGTCATTTTGACTTGGGCCTGGCCCTTTTAACAGAGAAAATGCATTGCATTTACAGGCGCTTTGCGCCAATCAAAGAGCGCAAGCGCTTATGACGATGACACGTGTCAAGCAGCGCAGTGCGCTGCGCTAGTGCGCTGCGCTTGCGCTGCTGACACGTGGTGCGCTCTGGTGAGTTGCGCCAATTTCAGAGAGCAAATCTCTATTTCAAAAGCGCGTAGCGCAACTGGTTCAAATGCTGACACGTGGCGCTCTCTGGTGGCCTGCGCCAACCCAAGAGCGCAACAGTGCAGATTTATAAGTGCAAAGCACTATTAATTTGAGAATCTTTTATATTCAAGAACCAATGGTTCATAAAAGAAGTGCAAAGCACTGTTTGATTTCTTGATCTAATTTAGATCGAAGAAAAAAATAAGTTTTTCTTTTTATTTCAAGAACCAAAGGTTCATAAAAGTGCAAAGCACTATTTGATTTCTAGATCAAGGAAAAATAAGTTTTTTTTGTTCCAAGAACCAGAGGTTCATAAAAGTGCAAAGCACTATTTTTATTTCGTTATTTTCTTGTTTTTAAAGAACCAGTGGTTCATAAGAAGTGCAAAGCACTGTTTATTATGTGAATATCATTGATCTTATTTTTAGATCAATGATCTATTAGAAAAAATTTCTTCTCTCTTATGAAAATTTTTTCCTTTTTCTTGAAATTTTTCTCAGAGTTCTCTCTGTTTGAAGCTCTTGATTTTTTCAAGAAATGTTGATGCCTTTGAATTGAGGTCCAGGGTCCTTTTTATAGTGCCCATAAATCAGTTAAAATTTGTTAAAGAGATAATTCTCTGAGTGATTTAGGGAATTTTCCCCACCGTTGGATCTTTGATCCGAAAGCCTCTGTTTTACAGAAGAAAATTTTCTTATTTTAACAAGAACAGAAAAAATTTCTCAGAATTTTAATTCTGCCTGGCGCAAATGCTCCAGTGCGTGACACGTGTCGCGCTGCGCTGACACGTGTCGCGCAGTTGTTGTTTTTTTTCGCTGCGCACAGTTGCACTGCGCTGCGCTGACACGTGTTGCGCAGCGCACAGCGCACAGTTGCGCTGCGCGGACACGTGTCGCGCAGCGCAGCAGCGCTTGCTCAAGGTTTTTTTTTTTTTGCTGCGCTGCGCGGACACGTGTCGCGCAGCGCAGCTGCGCTTGCGCAAGTATTTTTTTTTTTGGCGCTGCGCACAGTTGCGCTGCGTCGACATGTGTCGCGCAGCGCACAGCATTTGCGCTTGCGCAATTTTTTATTTTTTTTAATTTTTTGGCGCTGCGCACAGTTACGCTGCGCCGACACGTGCTGCGCGGCGCACAGTTGCACTGCGCGGACACGTGTCGCGCAGCGCATTTGCGCTTGCGCAAGTTTTGTTTTTTTTTTTTTTTTTTGCGCGCTGCGCACAGTTGTGCTGCGCGGACACGTGTCGCGCAGCGCACAGGTGCGCTGCGCCGACACGTGTCGCGCAGCGCAGCTTTCGCAATTTTTTTTTTTTTTGCAGAGCTTTGCTCTGATGGGGTATGCTAGTTTGGGCGCTGCGCTCCCTGCGCTAACGTGTCTGATTTTGACACGTGGCGCTCTGCGTGCAGCTCAGGAGATCTGAAGCGTTACTTTATTTATTTTAATTTTAATTTTCTCTTTAATTTTTAAGACAGAGTTTTGCTCTGATTGGAGAAAAACAGAATCATTGCTTCTTTTCCCGTCTTGGAATTTGAACAGAGTTTTGCTCTGATTGAGCTAAACAGTATCCACCCTTTCCGCACTTGCTGACCGTTCATCGAGTAGAATCAACGATAGCAAAGTGTAGGAAGGTCGGTGTCCTCCTTTTCCCCGGAGTCAAGGTGGCGATCGTGCATCGAGCCGAACGATAGCCAAGTATAGGAAGGTCGGTATCCTCCCTTTCCCATGATTCGAGGTGGCGATCGCACGTCGAGTAAGAACTGATTGATGGGCTGAGCATCAATCTGCTCAGCGGCCTCGTGAGGAGGGCTTTTAGATCCGCTTCTTTGTAGGGCAGGAATCTACCCGCTGCGGATAGACCGAGCAGGAAGCTACTTGGTCTCCTCGATGCCGAGGGCTTTGGATCCACGGTATTGATGGGTAGGAAGCTACCCACTGTGGATGGACCGAGTAGGAAGCAACTCGGTGACCTTGTGAGGTGGGCTTTAAATCCACATCATTGATGGGCAGGGAGCTATCCACTGTGGATGGACCGATCAAGAAGCTACTCGGTGGTTTCGTGTGGAGGGCTTTGGATCCACAGCATTAATAGGCAGGAAGCTACCCACTGTGGATGGACCGAACAGGAAGCTACTCGGTGGCCTCATGAGGAGGGCTTTAGATCCACTGCATTGATGGGCAGGAAGCTACCTACTGTGGATGGACCGAGAAAGAAGCTACTCGATGGCCTCATGAGTAGAGCTTTGGATCCACAGCATTGATGGGCAGGAAGCTACCCACTGCGGATGGACCGAGCAAGAAGCTACTCGGTGGCCTCGTGAGGAGGGCTTTGGATCCACAGCATTGATGGGCAAGAAGCTACCTACTGCGGATGGACCGAGCAAGAAGCTACTCGGTGGCTTCGTGAGGAGGACTTTGGATCCATAATATTGATGGGCAGGAAGCTACCGACTGCGGATGGACAGAGCAGGAAGCTACTCATTGGCCTCGTGAGGAGGGCTTTAGATCCACAGCATTGATGGGCAGAAAGCTACCCACTGCAGATGGACCGAGCAGGAAGCTACTCGGTGGCCTCGTGAGAAGGGCTTTAGATCCACAGCATTGATAGGCCGGAAGCTACTCACCGTGGATGGACCGAGCAGAAAGCTACTCGGTGGACTCGTGAGGAAGGCTTTAGATCCACAACATTGATAGGCAGGAAGCTACCCACTACGGATGAACTGAGCAGGAAACTACTCGGTAGTTTCGTGAGGAGGGCTTTAGATCTACAGCATTGATGAGCAGGAAGCTACCCACTGCAGATGGACCGAGCAGGAAGCTACTCGGTGGCCTCGTGAAGAGGGCTTTTAGATCCGCTTCTTTGTAGAGCAGGAGGCTACCCATTGCAGATGGACTGAGAAGATGTAATGAATGCTATTTTTTAATTAAATCTCAGGTATTTTCTTTTCTTTTGGTGGGTGAAGATGATGTAGGGTTCCTAAGCACTCTCAAGAGGTCTCACAAGGCATCAACCATGCCAATCTCAAATTTTACGGTGCCGAGAAACCCTAGACTACGGATCGATAACTAGAAATCTAGGCGACCAAAGCAACTAGTTTACAACTAAACTAAAAGAACGGAAATACAACCTTTGTAGATCCGTTTCTCCACCTTCATAGCTCCATGATGAAGTCCTCTCCTCTGTCCAAATGCAATCCCGGGCTCTAGCGTCGGCTTCATCAGAGAAATGGGCGGGCAAGGTCGTCGGCTTCGTGCCGAAGATGATCTACGTCGAGGCATCGCTAGATCAAGCTCCCACTTCAACAAGTCATGAAACTTGTGAAGAAAACACACTCTATTACTTGGCAAGAGGTAGAGGATGAAGAAATAGGAAGTGGGTAGACTTTAGAATTGGATTTCTCACTCTTTTTCATCAATCACCATTGATGGTCCAAGGTTTCTTCATGTTGAAGATGAAGAAGAAGAAGAAGAAAATGTTATGATAAGTTCAATCAAAATAGAAAATAAATTGAATACTTATCATGTTGCAACCATGGTCAAGTGTAGAGAATAAATCATGGTTAAATGGAATGGTTAGGATTAAGCATGAAGACAAAATGGTCACTTAGTCAAAGCTTCATGAACTTTCAATGTAAAACAAAACTAGCAACCATTTTCTTTTCTTTTGCCATTTCTTTTCCAAAATAAAATAAAAGAAATAAATAAATAAATGAAAAACAAAACCCTAACCATTACACAACCATGGTTTAATCTTTACACAAACCCTAGAGAGCATGTATCATCAAACATGATACAATCAAGTGCACAAAAAGTATATCACATATACAATGTGCACATCCGAGCGAGAAAATCCATTTAAAGTGAACCGATACTAGTTAATGCAAAGTAATATATCAAATATATAATTATACATTAAATCATTAAATCAACACTTGATTTAACGATCCGGTCATATCGCATATAACCGACTAGTATCCTATGTATCGGTTTATCGAATCAATGCTTGAATCGATAACTAGGTTATATCGCATACAACCATTCGATACAATCATCGCGAGAATAGAATACGGTATCACATACACGCATTATTCTCGGTCCCGCACATATCTCATATGCGCTCCTATTTCGTTTCGCTTGAGCCAGGAAACCTCTGTGTAGGACTCTAAAGACTCGTCAATATGCCGGCAGCAGGTGATGATCATATCAAACACTCACAAGCCGCAAGCGGTCTGCTAAACATAACGGCCACCCGGGTATTGAGCGATCAGAAGATTGACGAGCAAGCCCGCTCACACTCCTGTGAATCCATCCAGTAACACTTACCGTACAGTCCGGTCTGATCATCTGATATGTCGCATATCTTGCCTAGGGGTGGTAAACGTCAGACCCCAATAGCTCGATAAGTCGTGTCGATATGAGGTCTATAACAGTTCGAGAAACTACTGGTAACACTTACCAGTAAATCTCAGCAACCCTGGCCAGGGATTTCCGGTTATAGCCAATCGAACACAGCGCAACATCAACCCCCTATACCGGGAGAGACGAATCCCCTCCTATCGCTCATTGCCTCCATGTGACTCGGGACTGTACCCAAAAACCACCGTTTTGCACGCCCTCTTGGACATGGTAAGATGGAAATCAAAGCACAGTGGGAACCACACAAGACTCTATGACGATCTCGGGTCAACAGACTACTCTGTACCAGTGTCACCAGAGAACTGCCATCTGACGTAAGGTATAATACCATCTGGGAGTTCTCGGCGAGTCCGTCCAGTGTACCCAGTCTCCACTGAGCACCCGTATATCATTTCTGATGTCAAACACCAATGGATATGGGATCATCCATCGTCCATCTGTATGGGTCGAGAAGGTATACGCTAGTCTACTCTGGTATATCGATGCCCTGTCTCGATACACCCACGACTAGGGACCTTGAAGGATGTACTTATGGACTACCATGTCCCCACTAGTATGATCCGCATCATAGTCCAGGTAGTCAAGTACTCATCCTAAGGGCTTTACCAACATGTAACAGAGAGACAATCAGTGTACACGTTAAGGTAAAGAGCAACCAGATAGCATAGTATCATGTCGAGCAAGAAAGTCCTCCCTATATATGTCCAAGCATCCACTACAATATACATCCTATGTACAGTAATGGCCTCTAGGGCATACATATAACTAACAATCTCCCACTTGCACTAGGGCCATCTGTAGCAGTGGTTGTAGTATCTCATACTCAACCATCCCATAAAAATCTCTCTCTGGGAATAGGCCTTTGTGAGTGGATCCGCCGTGCTGTCCTCTGAGTCTGCTCTCCTAACCTCGATCACCCTGGAGATCAACCATCTCCATGATCAGGTGATACTGCCTTAGAATATGTCTGGATCACTGATAGGACGGACGTTCCTTGGCATAAGCCGCAACTCCATTGTCACACAATGGGAGGAACTAAGTTCATCTCATGAACAAATATACATCCAGACTGCCCCTTTGGTAGCATCTCAAGTAGCGATGTCTCTAGCCTTTATCGTCTAGTAAGTCACGGTATCTAGCTTGGAACTCTTCCAACATACCGTCCCTTTACTTAGGGTAAAGACAATGCCTGTGACTGACACTCAGTCGTCATTATCACCCTGGAACCCTTCTAGTGATTCTCTCTAGGATCGGTTGATACCATCTCACTACAACTAGTGAGTTTCCTAATATCCAATTAGATCTATCTCATAGATCCAAAATCCAGGATTTAGGAGGTATCACTTTTGATCCTATATGGAGAATTATTGTGATAAGCGGAGATTGACCGAGCGTAGCATAGGAAACTCCTTCCCTATCAAGAGTATGTCATCCATGTACTCTACGAGGATCGTCACCATACTCCCTACTACCTTTTTGTTTATACAAGGTTCATCTACCATTTTGATGATGTCAACTTCTTTGACTAATCCATCAAAACAGATGTTCCAACTCCGCGATGCCTGCTTCATCCTATAAAGTATCTTGCACGCGTTTCCGCTGCTCCCACTGTCTACGAAGCCCTCTGGCTGTGTACTTATAGATGTTCTCTTCTAAAACATCATTTAGAAAAGCAGTCATGGCACCCAACCGCCAGATATCGTAGTCATGGTATGTAGCCGTGGCAAGTAGGATCTGGATGGACTTAAGTATAGCTACTTGAAAAGGTTTCATCATTATCCACGCCTGGTCGATGACGAAAAGCTTTAACAAGTCTAGCTTTGAAAGTCTCAACTTTTCCATCTACACCAAGTAATCTTCTCAAGATATACTTGCTCCTGATGGGGATTTAACCCTTCAGATATTGCAACCAAAGTCCATACTTTGTTGGTTTACATGGATTCCATCTCAGATCACTAAGCATCCAGCCATTCTTACAGAGTCTTAATCCTGATGGCCAGCTCGAAACTAGTTGGGTCATCATCTCATGATGCAATTCTCGCTCCCACTGTCATAGAGAAACCAAAGTATCTCTCAGGTGGGTGAGGAACCTTACTAGATCGGCGGAGAGGCTGAGGTTCGTTGGAATCTACTGAATCCTTTGGTCCTATCAAATCATCTTCTGTAGTTTGCATAGCTGGAACCTTTCCAGTTCTACATAACTAACCTTGCCTTGAGATTGTCCGGATTTTGCTTTTAGACATAGGCCGGACAACCCCAAATCTTAACTAACTTAAGACATGGGCTCTTCCCTTTCTATATCATATATGAAGTGGTAGGCATCTGATTTGATTCGAACCTTATTCAATAGGTATGCAGCTTCTCAAGCGCATAACTCCCAAAAGGAAAAAGGTAACTCAGTAGTACTCATCATAGAGCACACCTTATCATATAGGGTGTGATTGCTCCGCCCCGATATACCATCGTGCTATGGTGTATACGGAGGAGTAATGCTGAGAGAGAATCTCATTCTCCTTTAGAATAGTCCAGGATTTCCATGCTCAAGTATTCTCCTCCTTGATCTCATCATAGGACATAATACTTATACCCTTATCGGTTCTCTACTTCTAACTTATATTCTGTGAATATCTCAAAAGGTTCGGACTTGTGTTTCAACAGGAACATAGGTCTGAATCTCGAAAGATCATCAGAGAATGTAATGAAGTACAAAGAACCGGTCTTGGCTAATGTAGACAGGGGACCTACATACATCAACATGTATCATCCCAAGAGTTCAGTAACTCTTTCTCTGTTTCCAATAAACAGAGCTGGTGTCATTATATCTTTGTGACATGAATGGCAAGTTTCACAAGATGTAAATTCAAACTGATTTAAATATGCATCTACTATGTAACTTAAGCTAGTCGGGTCGCATTGATATGACCTAGTCTACAATGCCTCAAGAAGGATTTGTTCAGTTCTGAACTCTTTCTCTTGTGTGTGTTCTGTATACTAAGAACTGTAGTTTGATTTAGAACGTCAATGCTTTTAGATAACGTGCCTGAACCGATCAACTTTTGATATAGGAAATGTTCAAAACATTATCCAACTATACAAAATTTTATCATTTCTTTACTAATAAAGAGATAGATATGATTTTGTATATCAGGTTCGGTATCTAATAACATTCGTTCAGAATCAATGTATTTGGAATACAGGGTGACAGTGACCAACATATTTGGCTGCAACACTTGCCCCGTTTTCTGCCTCATGAAACTTATCACCCGTTCTCAGTTCTCTACCTTGCTGTAGCCCTATGTAACAGATTACATATCTGGGATCCTGATCTGGTATCACATACCCAGGACGTAGAAGATACAGAGAAAACAGTTCTTTGTAACGAACACACCCGAAGATGATGCATCAGCATGCACTCTCTTCGTTTGGGCGGCACGGGAATTCTGGTAATCCCCAATTTCCTGCTCTGTCTTATAACAATTATAAGTTAGAGCGGGACCAACGTTCCCCAGCTCAGTACAACAAGCGGGTTTGGTCAATTATCCGTATTATTATCTTGATTAAGGCGTGATATGGTCGCTACCTGGAGAGAGAGAAGAAAACACTCAGCGTGCGCTCTTGCAAGAATAGATGGGTTATTATTTTATCTAATCAGGATAGCTCCCACTGCTTTTTATCAAATCTTCCTTCAAACCCTAAAAGGAAAGACTAGCCGGGATTAATTACACACTACAAGTTCGCCAATCTTTCAGCCAGGCCAGTGTCGGTACTTTGAGGGAGGTCCCCCGTGCTTTCGCACGAACCTAATTAATGTAAACCTCGTTTTCCCAGAGGCGTAACCTCGTTAACACCTTTCTAGACACCTACTTGATCGGCTAATTGTAATGTGTAAAACTCTCCCAGGAGTAACTCTTACTCGCAGCGGGTATCGGGATCCAACTATCTCATAGAAGGTATGCAATCTCATTGCAAATTTTAACACTTGAAATTCCCGATAGTATTTTGCCCCTAACGTGCTATGACCTTGACGAAAGCCAACAAACCATAGCCCGCTAGTCAAGTTCAACCCATACATTTCTTGATTGAATTAAACCCACCCGCACGACCCTTGACGAAAGCCAACAAAGCCGCACGACTACCCTAATCCAATCGCATCGTATGCAGCAGATAAGCAGCATATAGCTTGTAACACTCGAGCCCAATACTACTATTTTCTATTATTGGTTGAGTTTTAGATATTACTCATTTCATTTATCTCGCTTGTTTGGGGTCTTACTGTAAAATTTTATCTGGCTAAGTCATTCTCCATATAACAAATTTTAGCACCTAAAATAAAATTGAAAATATTCATCTTGGCCTACTTGACACCCTTAGTCTCGTAGGAGCGTCCGTGCATTGTGTTCTCGTCCCGTCCAGTGAAACGGGCGAGTTTGGATGGCTACGTGCACGTGCGTGTGTCCGTTTTGGGAGTATGCTTTTTAATCATAAAACATTTCATTTTAAAATTTGGAACCCGCTTAAAATCCTATTATTTGAATTTCGAATTTTTGGACCCAACCCGGGCGCAATTTGGAAATGTTTCATTTGGCGCCAAAATCCCAAATTTTAATATTATTAAAACCATCGCATATATTTTTCTAACTAACCTGATATCTTACTGTTCATTACCTATCTTTTA
Source organism: Agapanthus africanus (assembly GCA_030015575.1). NCBI lineage: Eukaryota > Viridiplantae > Streptophyta > Magnoliopsida > Asparagales > Amaryllidaceae > Agapanthus > Agapanthus africanus. The sequence continues at coordinate 430,647,751 of CM057347.1, forward strand.
AATCTTTAAGTTAACCATATAATATTTTTACAATCTTTTATATCTTTCTCAAATTATTCTCTCAGCCAATCGCAACCTCCCCTTTAACCCCCGTGGGCTCCACTTTCTCTCTCTCTCTCTCTCCCCTTATATATTCTCTCGTACTTCTCTTTATCATTTTTCCTCTTCTTGCTTCATGTCTCGTTTCTCATTTCTTTTAACTGTTCTTTTGTTGCCGGAATTCCGTCGTGCCGGTGACGTTTCTCGACGTTCCAGCGAGGTATCCCGACCCGTGTGGTTCCTTTGTTCGTTGTTTGGGTTCATTCCGTGAACCGTGCGCCCGTCGCGAGTTTTCCCCGCCGACGGTTAACGTTCCGTTTTCCCGATTCGCGACCCATCGAGGCAAGTTAATCTTGCTACATGCTATATACTTTTATAATATTCATTTTATAATGTTATACATTTGAAAATCTTATAGTTTACACATGAAACGTCGTTGAAAAATCGGATATGACAAATCTGAAATTTACTGTACACCTTATCTTATAAAATTCATTATAAATCATAGAAAAATCATTAGTATACGTTCTTTAGTTCGTTACAAAGCTAATTCAGAATACTATAACTCTATGAAGTATTTACTGGCAAAATAAATTGTTTAAATAACGTAAAATGCAAATGAAAATGTCTCCAAACTGCTGTCCAGGAAATTCCAGCAGCAAACTTTCAACTTCGAATGTTCATAACTTTTTGTAGGGACAACCTGAGATACTTATACTTATAAAACTGAAAACCTTATTGAATTATCTTTGTTTTGGTATAAGACACGTCCCTTTTGGAGAACGTTTGTTATTTTTAACCTATTTTACAAATTAGGGTGACGCTGAATTTCTGAACGGAACTTGCTTGTGCGTGGTTAATCAATACCACTTTTATAGTTATTAATCGCTTTGAATATGATATCCATATTAATATTATTATATAAATATTTATATCACATATTGTTTAGTTGTACATCCCACATTACCATTTTATAGTTTTATAACTTTTCGGATACCCGTTTGCATCCATCGCATTTAAGATACATATAATTGCATCCATAGATCACATTACTACATAATAATGTGATATTAACACTCCATGTTTAATAAATTATATCCTAATTAATATTGGAACCATAAATGTAACCCTAATCGATAACTGTGCATCCATATCCTTGAAATTATATCTATTTGCATATCATATTACATGTTCCAGTTATTGTTCTGATAGTACTCATGCTTGTTTATTTATACACATGTTTATGTTGGTTTGATTATGAGCACCCACATGACATCTTGTGCTTCCTGACATGACCTGTTACACTTCCTACTTGACATGACATGGTACCGTACACTCTTGACATGACATGACACCTTTATACATTACCTGGCTTGACCTGATGTACCATGGCTTTACCTGTTACCTGATCTCATGCCTAATGCCAACAAACCTGACATGGAGTCCTCATGGACCATTCCTGTTGTCTATCCAGACAAACCTGCTTTTACCTGATCCTGTGTTGGCATTAGTTCTTGATTACTGAATACCTGACTCGACATACATAACTTGGGGGTATGGAGAAATCAAAGGTGAAACCGACTTGTAACTCAACAGTTTGATAACTGTTCTGATCAGTCTTACGGGCTAGGCCAGCCCCGGAGTGATGATGCTGACATCACTCATCTATCCTGCTACTTGTTACTGCCTAGCGGCACGTCTCGGATTCAGCCCCGAGAATCTTGACCGTGGTCCCGGGCACGCACGGGATACTATTGAGTTACATCGACAAGTCATCAATTGATTTCAAAGACTTTAGAATAGAAAACCTGATAGAACAGTTTAGTTACCCACTGCACACTACTCTGCACTGTTGATTCACATTATTTGCTACCCTCGTTTTATTCATGTTTATTTTGCATTGCCTGTTACAATGTCCATATTATTACTTGATGACATGACGCGCTGACGTCTGGGTTTTGCATGGCCCAGATTCTGTACCGCTGTCGCAGTCCGAGCAGGAGTACTTCAGCCAGCAGGCTGAGCTGTGAGGTGTTAGTATTAGTTAGTTTTATTTCCTGCATTTTTTATTTCCAGATGTGAGCCCGCATTATGGGACGTACTTATCTATTTTGTATTGGATCATTTGCTTCCGCATTTATTTATTATTGACTCTTGTTATTCTGGATTTGGACATGTGTTAGATAGTTTTATCTTGTTCTTGATATCTTTACAGCCGTAATGCGACTGTGGATGGATACTTCCTACCCACAGGTAGCATGGTTGGCTATGTCACGTGCCCAATCCTGCGTACTCTGGGAAGCGGGGCGTGACATGGTTCTTTTGGTATCAGAGCCATAGGATAGTCGGGTTGATTCATTTGTAGTTGGGTATTGTACCCAATACACGAATCAGAATACCCGTGTTTAGGAAACATGTCCTGCCACCTTGACCGTTTTACCATTCTTGAATCACATTCTTCCTGATTATATCTTTTACGACGTGCAAACTTACTTTGCATGTCGACTCGAAAACTTGATTTCTTGTTATCCCTAGGACTTAGGCGACTTGGGTGGAGTTAAGTAATTGTGGCTATGATACCGCGGCATAGTTACAATGCGGTACTCTATTTAAGTATCTTGGAGTTCTAGCCTTGATCCATATTCAGAATCTATCATCATGCTAATGTTGGGTGTTTTGAGTTCAGGATTATGACAGGTAAGAAATTGAAGACATACCATAGGCGTGTGGACGAGACTCAGCAGTTTCGCTGGACCTTTAGTCGCCAACGATGCAGACAGGGCACGAAGGTCCATGCGCAGCTTGGATGTGGGCATCCAAAGGCAGACCGTCTCCCTGGGTTTGACCACTTTCTCACAAGTTCTTACGGCAGCTCGGGAACAGCAGAGCATATTGGAAAAAATTGGGAGTTCACAGCAGACAGCAGTTGCGGTAAGGAAGCAGTTCTGTCAGGCCAGTCGAGTTTAGGGCTAGGCCGACAAACATTATTCTTGCAGCAATGGAAGTTGATAGTGGTGAAGAGCCGGCGGTTGTTCGCGATCTTATGGACGTATTTGAAGATACACCGGGTTTACCGCCGAAGCGAGAGTAGAGTTCGCAATTGACCTTATTCCTGGTGCAGCGCCAGTATCTAAAGCGTATTATCCAATGACACCAGTAGAATTGGAAGAAGTTAAGAAACGGGTTGCTGAATTGCTTGAGAAGGGTTGGATTCGAAGCAGTAACTCGCCTTGGGGAGCTCCAGTTCTTCTAGTAAAGAAGAAGGATGGCACCAAAAGGATGTGCATCGGCTATCGAGAATTAAACCGGGTGGCTATCAAGAACAAGTACCCGATCCCTCGCATTGGAGAACTTTTTGAGCAGCTTAGTGGCGCGAGGGTATTCTCGAAGCTGGATTTACGATCCGGATATCATCAGGTCCCAGTGAAAACAGAAGATATTTGCAAGACGGCGTTCCGAACTCGGTATGGACATTATGAGTACTTAGTGATGCCCTTCGGAGTAACGAATGCGCCGGCAGTATTCATGGACTTGATGAACCGAATCTTTTCACCGTTCTTAGATCAGTTCATTGTGGTATTCATTAACGATATTCTGGTTTACTCGAAGAGTTTTGAAGAGCATGCTGAGTATTTGAAGATCGCACTGCAGACGTTGAGACAAGAGAAATTGTATGCGAAGATGAGCAAGTGCGAGTTTTGGCTGGAGGAAGTAAGGTTTTTGGGGCATGTTGTGTTTGGCAATGGCATTGCCGTCGATCCCGAAAAGATTGCAGCAGTTCGAGATTGGCCTATTCCAAGGAATGTAGCTGAGATAAGAAGTTTCCTTGGATTAGCCGGATACTACAGGAGATTTGTGGAGAACTTTGCTCGTTTGGCAGAACCGCTGACCAAGCTTATGCGTAAGGAGGTACCTTTTGTATGGACGGATAAGTGTGCGTTGGCTTTGAGACGTTGAAGCAGAAGTTGATAACCGCCCCTATCCTGACCGTACCAGACAATTCCGGAGGACTGATGATTCATAGCGACGCATCTGGGAAAGGATTGGGATGTGTTTTGATGCAGCATGGGAAGGTCGTAGCATACGCATCAAGACAACTGAAGACCCATGAGAAGAATTATCCAACTCATGACTTGGGGCTTGCGGCTGTAATTTTCGCTTTGAAGATTTGGAGACACTACCTTTTGGACGAAAGAGTCGAAGTTTTTACAGATCATAAGAGCTTGAAGTATGTGTTCACACAGAAGGAGCTTAACATGAGGCAGTGTAGATGGTTGGAGATGATGGCCGACTACGATCTTGATCTTAAGTACCATCCGGGGAAGGTTAATGTTGTGCCGGATGCGCTCAGTCGGTTACCAGCAATTCAGGTGTTAACTACGCAGAGGGAGATCATTGCAGATTTTCGAAGATTCGACTTGGAGGTTGTGCTACCACATTCTACGGGACAGTTGATGCAGTTGCAAGTACAGTCGTCCTTGGTTGAGAAGATTAAAGCGGCACAATCGCAGGATCCTAGACTGCAGAAGTTTCGAGAGTAGGTTGAGGCTGGACTACGAAGAGATTTACTGGTCCACGAAGATGGTTCGTTGAGGTATGGTAGCCGTTTGTGTGTGCCAAAGGGTGATGTACGTGAAGAGCTTATGAAGGAGGCGCACAGTTCAGCTTACTCTGTACATCCGGGAGGTACAAAGATATACCGAGATATTCGACAGCATTTCTGGTGGGAAGGTATGAAACAGGAGATCGCCCGCTTCGTGGCTAAGTGCTTGGTATGTCAGCAAGTCAAGGCTGAACACCAAAGGGTTGCTGGTTTGTTGCAACCACTTCCGATTCCTCAGTGGAAGTGGGAACATATAACCATGGATTTCGTGACGGCTTTACCGCGGAGTCCAAAGGGCAACAATGCAGTATGGGTGATTGTCGATCGGTTGACCAAGGCAGCTCACTTTATTCCTTTTCGGGTTGGTCAATCAACGGAGACTTTGGCAGAGCGGTACATGCAGGAGATTGTAAGATTGCATGGAGTACCGGTGAGTATCGTGTCCGATCGGGACACTCGGTTCTTGTCACACTTCTGGAGGAGTTTACAGGAAAGTTTGGGGACTCGATTGAAGTTTAGCACAGCTTATCATCCTCAAACTGATGGACAATCAGAGAGAACGATCCAAACTCTTGAAGATATGTTGAGGGCATGCATGTTGGACTTCAAGGGTTCTTGGGAGGATCACCTACACTTGGAGTTTTCTTACAACAATAGTTTCTAAGCGACTATTCAGATGGCTTCGTTTGAAGCGTTGTATGGTCGTAAGTGTCGTTCACCTGTTTGTTGGGATGATGTTGGTGAACGAAGGTTACTAGGACCAGATTTGGTGGTACAGACAGTCGAGAAGGTGAATACAATCAGGAAGCATATGAAGGCAGCACAAGACCGACAGAAGAGTTGGGCAGATACGTCAAGAAGATCTCTAGAGTTCACCGTGGGTGATTTGGTATTCTTGAAGATATCACCGACGAGAGGGGTGATTCGTTTTGGAAGTCGAAGAAAGCTTAGTCCTCGATTCGTTGGACCCTTGAGATCATGGAGCGTGTTGGTGAGATAGCGTATCGTTTGGCGTTACCGCAGTCCTTGGCAAATGTACACGATGTGTTTCACGTATCTCAACTACGAAGGTATGTTCGAGATGAAACACACGTTTTGGATCATTCGGAGCTAACAGTACGAGAAGACTTGACTTTTGAGGAGCGACCGATTGAAATCGTGGATCGAAGGGAAAAGGTCCTTAAGAACAAGGTTATCCCCCTTGTGCTAGTTTCTTGGGGTAATCGATCGCATGGAGAGTCCACATGGGAGCGAGAAGACGAGATCCGACAGAAGTTTCCTCACCTTTTCCTGTAGTTTTCTATCTTGTATTCTTGGAATTTCGAGGACGAAATTCTTTTGTAGTTGGGTATAATGTAACACCCGAGCCCAATACTACTATTTTCTATTATTGGTTGAGTTTTAGATATTACTCATTTCATTTATCTCGCTTGTTTGGGGTCTTACTGTAAAATTTTATCTGGCTAAGTCATTCTGCATATAACAAATTTTAGCACCTAAAATAAAATTGAAAATATTCATCTTGGCCTACTTGACACCCTTAGTCTCGTAGGAGCGTCCGTGCATTGTGTTCTCGTCCCGTCCAGTGAAACGGACGAGTTTGGATGGCTACGTGCACGTGCGTGTGTCCGTTTTGGGAGTATGCTTTTTAATCATAAAACATTTCATTTTAAAATTTGAAACCCGCTTAAAATCCTATTATTTGAATTTCGAATTTTTGGACCCAACCCGGGCGCAATTTGGAAATGTTTCATTTGGCGCCAAAATCCCAAATTTTAATATTATTAAAACCATCGCATATATTTTTCTAACTAACCTGATATCTTACTGTTCATTACCTATCTTTTAAATCTTTAAGTTAACCATATAATATTTTTACAATCTTTTATATCTTTCTCAAATTATTCTCTCAGCCAATCGCAACCTCCCCTTTAACCCCCGTGGGCTCCACTTTCTCTCTCTCTCTCCCCCTTATATATTCTCTCGTACTTCTCTTTATCATTTTTCCTCTTCTTGCTTCATGTCTCGTTTCTCATTTCTTTTAACTGTTCTTTTGTTGCCGGAATTCCGTCGTGCCGGTGACGTTTCTCGACGTTCCAGCGAGGTACCCTGACCCGTGTGGTTCCTTTGTTCGTTGTTTGGGTTCATTCCGTGAACCGTGCGCCCGTCGCGAGTTTTCCCCGCCGACGGTTAACGTTCCGTTTTCCCGATTCGCGACCCATCGAGGCAAGTTAATCTTGCTACATGCTATATACTTTTATAATATTCATTTTATAATGTTATACATTTGAAAATCTTATAGTTTACACATGAAACGTCGTTGAAAAATCGGATATGACAAATCTGAAATTTACTGTACACCTTATCTTATAAAATTCATTATAAATCATAGAAAAATCATTAGTATACGTTCTTTAGTTTGTTACGAAGCTAATTCAGAATACTATAACTCTATGAAGTATTTACTGGCAAAATAAATTGTTTAAATAACGTAAAATGCAAATGAAAATGTCTCCAAACTGCTGTCCAGGAAATTCCAGCAGCAAACTTTCAACTTCGAATGTTCATAACTTTTTGTAGGGACAACCTGAGATGCTTATACTTATAAAACTGAAAACCTTATTGAATTATCTTTGTTTTGGTATAAGACACGTCCCTTTTGGAGAACGTTTGTTATTTTTAACCTATTTTACAAATTAGGGTGACGCTGAATTTCTGAACGGAACTTGCTTGTGCGTGGTTAATCAATACCACTTTTATAGTTATTAATCGCTTTGAATATGATATCCATATTAATATTATTATATAAATATTTATATCACATATTGTTTAGTTGTACATCCCACATTACCATTTTATAGTTTTATAACTTTTCGGATACCCGTTTACATCCATCGTATTTAAGATACATATAATTGCATCCATAGATCACATTACTACATAATAATGTGATATTAACACTCCATGTTTAATAAATTATATCCTAATTAATATTGGAACCATAAATGTAACCCTAATCGATAACTGTGCATCCATATCCTTGAAATTATATCTATTTGCATATCATATTACATGTTCCAGTTATTGTTCTGATAGTACTCATGCTTGTTTATTTATACACATGTTTATGTTGGTTTGATTATGAGCACCCACATGACATCTTGTGCTTCCTGACATGACCTGTTACACTTCCTACTTGACATGACATAGTACCGTACACTCTTGACATGACATGACACCTTTATACATTACCTGGCTTGACCTGATGTACCATGGCTTTACCTGTTACCTGATCTCATGCCTAATGCCAACAAACCTGACATGGAGTCCTCATGGACCATTCCTGTTGTCTATCCAGACAAACCTGCTTTTACCTGATCCTGTGTTAGCATTAGTTCTTGATTACTGAATACCTGACTCCACATACATAACTTGGGGGTATGGGGAAATCAAAGGTGAAACCGACTTGTAACTCAACAGTTTGATACCTGTTCTGATCAGTCTTACGGGCTAGGCCAGCCCCGGAGTGATGATGCTGACATCACTCATCCATCCTGCTACTTGTTACTGCCTAGCGGCACGTCTCGGATTCAGCCCCGAGAATCTTGACCGTGGTCCCGGGCACGCACGGGATACTATTGAGTTACATCGACGAGTCATCAATTGATTTCAAAGACTTTAGAATAGAAAACCTGATAGAACAGTTTAGTTACCCACTGCACACTACTCTGCACTGTTGATTCACATTATTTGCTACCCTCGTTTTATTCATGTTTATTTTGCATTGCCTGTTACAATGTCCATATTATTACTTGATGACATGACGCGCTGACGTCTGGGTTTTGCATGGCCCAGATTCTGTACCGCTGTCGCAGTCCGAGCAGGAGTACTTCAGCCAGCAGGCTGAGCTGTGAGGTGTTAGTATTAGTTAGTTTTATTTCCTGCATTTTTTATTTCCAGATGTGAGCCCGCATTATGGGACGTACTTATCTATTTTGTATTGGATCATTTGCTTCCGCATTTATTTATTATTGACTCTTGTTATTCTGGATTTGGACATGTGTTAGATAGTTTTATCTTGTTCTTGATATCTTTACAGCCGTAATGCGACTGTGGATGGATACTTCCTACCCACAGGTAGCATGGTTGGCTATGTCACGTGCTCAATCCTGCGTACTCTGGGAAGCGGGGCGTGACATAGCTACCGCACACTGCACCTTGACGAAAGCCAACAAATGCAGCACGAATACTATATACAACTTATCTGAAATGACGGAGGGCTAAGACAGGTTTTTCTGAAAACCTATTGCGTAATGAACTTGATATCGTTGTAGAATCAAATGATTTTGAAATGGAGTGTTTTTGAGGCTTTTCTAGTTTTGCTAAAGGAGTCACTCCCGGTGAAGGGATCGTCGGTCCTTTCCTCGTCGAATGAGGTGCGGGATATATCATATATATCACTGTGCGAAGCAAAAACTCTTAAAAGCAATCAGAAGACAAACCGAGTGTGTAGCATCTGCCAGTTATTGCTAAAGGAGTCACTGCCGGTGAAGGGATCTCGGTCCTTTCCTCATCGAATAAGGTGCAGGATATATCACATATACCGCTGTGCAAAGCAAGAACTGTAGCTACCTGTTTTATTTTGAAATTCGATTCTACAACATCTTAGGTTTCTTTTATTTTCATTAATCACATTAATGAAATCCCATCATTTATATACCTAAACATCACAGATAAATACGACGTACACTTATGCCATCCGCATTCGCCTCGATGTCCCCTCGTGCACCGTTAGGTTAGGTAACTAACGGCAGAGCGGGGCAGGGCTAGCGCGGGTGTAAAACATAAGTAACGCTTATATAATATATCATATATACTATATACAATATCTATCAAAGAACATCACATGATCACATCACAGATATCGCAGCAGAAGAATCATATGAAATATTGGATATATTAGGACGTCCATGTTTTCAATACGAGCCAGTATAAAACACGGATTCCACGGTCGCGATGAATAGCCAAACCCACACCCCTAGACCCCTACGAGAGCGGCAAGCAACCCTACCAATTCTAGAGTTAGGAGACCCGGACTCGACTCCTCGAGTTGGTCTCCCTCTGGACTCCAGAACCCGGTTACTTGTGCTCCCCTCCTTGGGTCTATCCTAGTGCAGAAAAGAAAATAATATACAAAAGGTGACATCTTCCGCAACCTGGAAGTGCCCCAATAAAAGAATATTACATACAAGTTTTTACATGAATGAAAATGAAAAACACTCATCTCACATAAAAAAAAACCGGCTATTCAAACACGACGATCCAATATAACATATCCAGCAACACATAACATCACATGTCATCAACGTAAGTAAATATGTCCATCCTAATTGTCGTTGACATATAGCAACGAAACCGGCGATATCACATATTACACTTACGGTCACAGAAAAGAAAGTGTAAAACAACAACAGTTGGAATCCGCAATATCTACATAGACATCGCATGCCTAATCAAATGAAATACTTAGACATCACATGCCTAACAATTATAAACCCCGCATTTTAGTCTCAAAATCGAAAACACTTTTCAATATCAAGTCGGGCAATTCAACAAGATTCCCGACATCCTGATCGAATGCTCGTCGCAAACTTTAGTAGGCGGCCGCACCCCCGATACCGTCGACGAAGTGCACCAAGGCGGAACACCGCTACCGCGAGCACCCGAACGGATGCTTTCGGCAACGGGGTTCTCCTACAGTCACTTGGTCGGGGCTATGGAGTGAGGCTGTCTATTAAGTTTACCCGGCGAGTATCCGCGTACGCTACGTGATTGCGACGGACTTTTGATCACATCAAAATTCCGTGGCAACCGATCAAGTGAGACTAAACTGCTATGTTTATAACATTCATTCAGTTATCTCATAACTAATTGTGAATTCCAATTATTGTATCCCATTCCAGATAAATAGAAAATGTCAAACTTTCCGATCGAACAGTCGAACACCCAAGTTTTCCCAAAACAGATCAACACATGAAACAAGTTTAAAAACATTCAGTTCGTGCCTCAGTACCAACGGTCCGGCCGTAGAAGGGTCAAGCCAACGCCTCACATGTGGCACGCCGTACTGCCCCAAACCCGAAGGTTCAAAGGGCAGTTCAAGACGGTCACATAATCGAGTTAAGGTTTGTTGTCTTCGAGAGGGACCATCGCGTTACTTGCACTACTTAGAACGTCGTTAAACTACGGAAAAATCCAACACTTGGAAATTTCCCGACAGGGGAAAAATTGGGTGTTTATATCCGGTCGAACTTTTTAACATATTCAAAAATTATCCGGAAAGCCACATAGACAAAATCTGATTCTCCGATCGAATCATCGAATCCCCAAAACAACCCCAGAAAATTCAACTCTTGAATAAATATTAAAAATTCCCAGAAAACTCAGCATCTGAAATAATGAATTACTGTGCAAATTTTAAAGGCTGACGTCATACTTTAGCCGCGGAACCGCCGCATAAGCTAGGCTTATGCCGCGGTTCCGCCGCGCATTTGAGGGTTCAGGAGATAAATTTTGCGTCGTAATTCTTAGAATTCCCTGCTGAATTTTTTAGCAATTTTTAATTTGGAAAAATCCACGTTTTCAGAAAAAGTCCAGAGAGCGTGGAAAAATGGGGTTTCGGGTTCGATCAGACTTCAAACTCCGTCTAGATTTCGCCTAAGGCTCTAGCTAGGCTCTGATACCACTGTAGGGTTCCTAGGCACTCTCAAGAGGTCTCACAAGGCATCAACCATGCCAATCTCAAATTTTACGGTGCCGAGAAACCCTAGACTACGGATCGATAACTAGAAATCTAGGCGACCAAAGCAACTAGTTTACAACTAAACTAAAAGAACGGAAATACAACCTTTGTAGATCCGTTTCTCCACCTTCATAGCTCCATGATGAAGTCCTCTCCGCTGTCCAAATTCAATCCCGGGCTCTAGTGTCGGCTTCATCGGAGAAATGGGCGGGCAAGGTCGTCGGCTTCGTGCCGAAGATGATCTACGTCGAGGCATCGCTAGATCAAGCTCCCACTTCACCAAGTCATGAAACTTGTGAAGAAAACACACTCTTCTACTTGGCAAGAGGTAGAGGATGAAGAAATAGGAAGTGGGTAGACTTTAGAATTGGATTTCTCACTCTTTTTCATCAATCACCATTGATGGTCCAAGGTTTCTTCATGTTGAAGATGAAGAAGAAGAAGAAGAAAATGTTATGATAAGTTCAATCAAAATAGAAAATAAATTGAATACTTATCATGTTGCAACCATGGTCAAGTGTAGAGAATAAATCATGGTTAAATGGAATGGTTAGGGTTAAGCATGAAGACAAAATGGTCACTTAGTCAAAGCTTCATGAACTTTCAATGTAAAACAAAACTAGCAACCATTTTCTTTTCTTTTGCCATTTCTTTTCCAAAATAAAATAAAAGAATAAATAAATAAATGAAAAACAAAACCCTAACCATTACACAACCATGGTTTAATCTTTACACAAACCCTAGAGAGCATGTATCATCAAACATGATACAATCAAGTGCACAAAAAGTATATCACATATACAATGTGCACATCCGAGCGAGAAAATCCATTTAAAGTGAACCGATACTAGTTAATGCAAAGTAATATATCAAATATATAATTATACATTAAATCATTAAATCAACACTTGATTTAACGATCCGGTCATATCGCATATAACCGACTAGTATCCTATGTATCGGTTTATCGAATCAATGCTTGAATCGATAACTAGGTTATATCGCATACAACCATTCGATACAATCATCGCGAGAATAGAATACGGTATCACATACACGCATTATTCTCGGTCCCGCACATATCTCATATGCGCTCCTATCTCGTTTCGCTTGAGCCAGGAAACCTCTGTGTAGGACTCTAAAGACTCGTCAATACGCCGGCAGCAGGTGATGATCATATCAAACACCCACAAGCCGCAAGCGGTCTGCTAAACGTAACGGCCACCCGGGTATTGAGCGATCAGAAGATCGATGAGCAAGCCCGCTCACACTCCTGTGAATCCAACCAGTAACACTTACCGTACAGTCCGGTCTGATCATCTGATATGTCGCATATCTTGCCTAGGGGTGGTAAACGTCAGACCCTAATAGCTCGATAAGTCGTGTCGATATGAGGTCTATAACAGTTCGAGAAACTACTGGTAACACTTACCAGTAAATCTCAGCAACCCTGGCCAGGGATTTCCGGTTATAGCCAATCGAACACAGCGCAACATCAACCCCCTATACCGGGAGAGACGAATCCCCTCCTATCGCTCATTGCCTCCATGTGACTCGGGACTGTACCCAAAAACCACCGTTTTGCACGCCCTCTTGGACGTGGTAAGATGGAAATCAAAGCACAGTGGGAACCACACAAGACTCTATGACGATCTCGGGTCAACAGACTACTCTGTACCAGTGTCACCAGAGAACTACCATCTGACGTAAGGTATAATACCATCTGGGAGTTCTCGACGAGTCCGCCCAGTGTACCCAGTCTCCACTGAGCACCCGTATATCATTTCTGATGTCAAACACCAATGGATATGGGATCATCCATCGCCCATCTGTATGGGTCGAGAAGGTATACGCTAGTCTACTCTGGTATATCGATGCCATGTCTCGATACACCCACGACTAGGGACCTTGAAGGATGTACTTATGGACTACCATGTCCCCACTAGTATGATCCGCATCATAGTCCAGGTAGTCAAGTACTCATCCTAAGGGCTTTACCAACATGTAACAGAGAGACAATCAGTGTACACGTTAAGGTAAAGAGCAACCAGATAGCATAGTATCATGTCGAGCAAGAAAGTCCTCCCTATATATGTCCAAGCATCCACTACAATATACATCCTATGTACAGTAATGGCCTCTAGGGCATACATATAACTAACAGATGAACTCAATAAATGAATGCTATTTTTTAGAATAGTTAAGATGCAATAAATGCAAGAGCAAAGCCCTTAAATACCCCCAATCCAAAAACCAAAACAGAACAAGCATTTATTATAATCGGGCTAGCAAACAGATGTCTGAAGAAGGAAGGGACCGATGTCTGAATGCAAATAAAAACTAGCCGTTGTAGCATTTAATGCACCGTAACGGTCGTATTTTTCAAATAATTATTGCTTCAAACGTTTGTCAAATAAGGTTCAGACGTTAGTCGATGAAAATCAAAGAAGACGGTTCAAAGATATTGAAAAACAGACGTTTGAAGAAGAACAAAACCGACGTTTGAAGAAGAAAATATTTTCGCCCAAAATAAATACCTTTAGATGTTTGCCTTAAAATTTAGAAATTAAAAAACTTATGTCCAAGAAGACAACTGACGTCTGAAGAAGACCAAGACCGACGTCTGTTTTTAATCAGAGAATTCAACCTAGACGTCTGTTTTTCATGACAAACGTTTGTACAAAAGAACTTCAGACATTTGTTCTGAAGTATATCAGAAATTGTACATGTTTTGAAAACAAAAAATGATGTCTAAAGAATACTAGGACTGACTGAAGAAGGATTTCTCAGAAAACTCTTAACTTTGAATTGGAAAAACGTTTTGAATGAAATCCTTTGCAAGCTTTTGGCCAATAAATTCATGCATGCAATAGTGTGTGTTCTTGAACTTTATATGTTAGTCTCATAAACCATGAATTATTTACATAGAATCCTATATCGATGTCACATTTCTTTGAAAACTTGAATTTTCAACACGAGTTCTTGAATTTTGGCGAATTACATGATCTTCAACTTGACTTCCATTGATCTTCGCTACTCAACTCACGTGCGTCTTGAAATCAATATTTGATTTTCAAATGAACTTCGTTTCAATTTCGTTCTTTGATGCTTCAAACTCGGACATCGGCTTCTTGCTTCTTGGTTATTTGTAGCTTGAACTCTTGAATCTTGGCTACTTAGATTCTTGAAGCTTGAGTAAGTAATTTGGGAAGCTCTTATCCATATTCTCCAATTTCCAATTAGATATGTCGGTTAAGCTCAATTTTCTCCGTCCTCCATTATAAGCTTATGTTTTGAGAATATCTTAAAAAACCAATCTCAAACACGACCAAATTCATATACAGTGTTATAAGATATACAATAATAAACACTTGTATCTATCCATTAATATTGTACAACATTATCAAAACTAAATAATTGGATTACGAAAATCCATAAGCTAACATATATCATTTTCATTTTTATGCAGAAAGTTCAATCTAATAAACTTTCATTAGAGAAATTCTATAAGAAGAAACTTCCCCTATCCTGACCAAAATAAACCATAAAATGCCCTATATAGTCTGCTATGCTATCGGGACCTCCTCTCGATAGTCGGAATCCCCTCACCCGACATTGGGACCCCTTCTTCATGCACAAAAGTGCATGAAATATGTATGCTCCATGCAAATGGCAGTCCTCACATATGGTCCTACTTTAATCGATTTGGCTATAATGGGGCCCCCGAATAGGATAGTGTCCATTTATATATGTCAAAACTTGATATTAAAATACCCCCAAGTCTGGAACTAATCTCTTAAATTTGAGTTTTCTCATAACTTTGTACATTTTGCAATATTGATATAATTTATATTCAAATTGTACACAAATATAAATGAAATATAATGAAAATTCTCTGACTTCTCATGTATTCTATAATTTTTAAGTGTGATCTTTATAATGTGATTTGAGCGACCTATTAAGGTGTCCCGTCTAGGTTATTTCTTAGACAGTATGGTGTAATTAACAATATATGCTTGTGTGTATAGGAAGTCTTGAACCAGGACCTTCTGGTCAACTTTAAAATACAAATGCTTGTTTTGTTTAAATTCTACATGTTTTAAACGTTCAACCGTTAGAGGTCCTAAATAGGGTAAATACTACGATATCTCTTAAAACAAAAACAAAAGAGAAGATGGCCGCAAAAGATGATGCCCTGAATACAAAAATATAAGAACATCTCTTTTGACTCAACTGCTCTAGGTGACTAGGCCGTTTACTTCCTCACATGCTAAACTTACGTATATACAAATTTTCTAAATAAGTAGAAATTTGCTACCTCATTTAACAGTGATAATAAATTAGGTTTAGTTGAACATCAAATCTAACGAGTGACACTATGTATGACCACAAAAACTTCATGTAAGCAAATAAACAAAGCTAGAGCCTTTTGATGTAACTAGCAAGTGCTCCAGTATCATGCAGGGGACCGAGAAGTTGCCTAAAAAATATGTTATCGTTTAAATAGCTGAATTTTAACTCAATTTTATTGCAGGAAAATCTTTCAAACCTAACCTAAATCGAAAAATTTAGAAAATTTCTTCATTGTCTTTCAAAATAACTCCAAAAAAGTATCTGTTTTTACACATTTCTACTTATTCCATGTATTCAATGAATGACAAATTGCATTCGAAAATTCATAACATCATCACTAACTGCATTTGAAATTTTAAAAGATTTTCTTCGGAATCTTCCTGCCATCATCATTGATTGCCCTCGATCTCCGTACTCCTTCGGACGACGGTTATCTTTACTCATCATGTACTTTTCTCTTGCTAATTTTATATTATATAATTCAACTTACTGCAATTAATATATATTTCAAAAATGTATATAACTTTTAATATATGTTTCCTATTCTTATTGGTAGTTGATCTATAATATACAAATTTTCATTACTTGTAACTATCCATATCCATATGTGCATCCGCCGACCATTCGATACGATATGGTAATATCTACATCCGATCCGTATCCAATCAATGAGAACGTATACAAAAGTAATTGTGAAAATGTCGATTCAAATTTTTTAGAAGATATCTGAGCCTCATATAATTTCCAATGCATGTATTTATACAAAGTAATAGTGGACGGACATATCCGATCGATGAGATCGTATACAAAATAATAGTGAAAGTGTTGACGACAACTTTTCAAAATACATCCGAGCCTCATCTAATTTTCCACGCATGTGCATATACAAATTAATAATGGACTGGTTGATTCCAATTTTCAAAAGATATCAAAGATCTCATCTAACATTTCATCCACGTGTGTTCAGATTGAAAATATTTTCCATAGATATTATAGTACATATAACCATAATCAGACTTGCTCTTATCAAATGGCAGCTCACATCAAATATATATATATATATATATATATATATATATATATATATATATATATATATATATATATATATATATATAATTCGTTAAGTTTGAATTTGTTTGAATTATATATATATATATATATATATATATATATATATAATTCGTTAAGTTTGAATTTGTTTGAATTTTATATATATATATATATATATATATATATATATATATATATATATATATATATATAATTCGTTAAGTTTGAATTTGTTTGAATTTTCAACCTAATCAACAAAAAGGAAAGATTTATCCATTTCTTTTATCTTTAGTAATCAAATAACTCAAGGTATATGAAGAGATAAAAGCAACTATTTGATCTAGAACTATTTTTAAAAGTAGGACCGTCCTGAAAACTCATCCTCCACAACACTTATTTCTATAATTTTTACAAAAAAAGTTTCTAGAGACCAAAGAAAAAACTTTGATCTTCATAAATATTTCTTCTTGTAGCTTACCAACTTCGATCAATTTTGGCGGCTTGCTCTAAGGAATAACAAAAAAAAATCAAATATTGCAGCAGCTCATATTGCTTTATTCTTGTTGGGATCATGTAAAAGCAAGCATTTATTTAAGATGCTCATTTCGAAACAAATAAAGTATCTTTGACTTGGACTTGGACTTGGACTTGGATATATATAATAGACTTTGATTATTTTGTTTTACCTTTTCTCTGTGTAAAAAATATGAGAATTTTTTTCCATTTTAAATCATTTAACTCAGGGTAAACCGTCAAAAAGCTCACGGCCCGCTCGAGAGCTGTCTAAAAATCCCAGTTGTCTAAAACCCACGGATATTTTCAAAATTATTGGGAAGGGTTTGCTGTTTAGATCTGTGTGAAAAAACTCCTGAACCGTATTTCATTTAAGACTTTATCCCTCCAATAGCTTAAATATTACACGCTACTTTGTAGGTATTACTAAGAGCTTTTTAAAAAATAATTGGCACTTGCACATGAGTGCTAACCTATACACACAACACACGTCCAAAAAACCCACGAATTTGTCCCGAAAACGTTAATTTATAGGATTCGAACCCCGCATACCAAACGAACCATTAATCATTGGTAACTTTCTAAATATTACATGCAACTAGTATAAAGAGAGTTTTAATTGGGCCGATGGTTTCTTAACCTGAGCATAAGGCACATTGGTTTTTACACAAGTTTGAAACGGGCCAGGGTCTTTTTGACAATTTACCCTTTAACTTATGCCGTTTTGTCTTCTCTTTATGTCCTTTCACCGAAATTGGGCACCATGACTATGAGACTATTATTTGCCATAAGCCCTTCTAGGCTTCTGCTCACATTTCTTGGCATTAAAATATATTTTTTATATATTGAAAATATTTTGACTGGGAAAAGTTAAAACATGATGCCACTCATGAAAAACTAGTATGAGAGAACGTAGGGATGTAAACGGATACGGTTTACCTAGCAGATTCCGTATTCATATTAGATTTTTATCAAATACGTTTGGTTATTTTTATTTTTTTTATCACTGTCGGTATTCACATCTACAAATAAAATCCGGATACAGGTATGGTAATATCTATATCCATTAAGCATATTTTCTTATCACCGTCTGTATCCACATCCATTAATAACCATCGGATACGGATATGGCAACACCTATATCCATTGCATATCCGTGTTTGATATCAATGATAGTAATTTTTTATTTTATTGGATTTTTTCCGATATCCGTTTCATATTCCATATTTGTATCTGTATCTGTATCCGCTTTTTACTAAACTCGGATAGGGATGGTAATTTTTATTTCTGATTATTATCTATGTCCGTATTCAAACCTGTTTACAAATGAGGAATGCGGATTTGATAGCATCTATACCAGATCCTTATCGGAATTTTACTAAACTCGGATAGAGATAGTAACTTCTACTTTCGATAATTATCCATAATCGTATTCGACTCCATTTACGAATGAGGAATATGGATTTGATAGCATCTATACCCTATCCGTATGCGATCCGTTTACTTATGAGAAGTAGTGTTTAGCTTATGAGAAGTAGTGTTTAGCTGCAATCGCTTTGCATACTTGTATATGTTTGCAAAATCTAGTATATATAGTATTATTTCCTTACATTAATTGAGTAATTAAAACTATAATTTGTAATCATATACTGGCTTACCGAAAACATTGATTATGAGTTGGGGTGGTAATTGAACGGGTCAGATCGGGTTTGCTTAGGGTTCAGCTCGGTATCAGTTCGTTCAAACTCGGTTCATTTATTAATGAGCCGGATATGAGCCAGAAAGCCATGCTCGTTTATTAAACAAGTCAAACTCGAGCTCAGCCAAGCTCATTCGATATTGACTCGAGCTCGGCTCGGCTACACAGTTTGAAAAAAAAAACAGTAATATATAATATAGAGCAAATTCTATACAACTTTCAGAACACTTAATTCAATTAAAAGAATTATATAAAGTGCAACCGAGGTGAATATAAAACCTAACACTTAGACCCATTTCATACTCTAGATGTTAATTTTTTTAATCTTTCCATATTTCAAAGTCCTGAGTCTTAAGCTCTATGATTGTTGTTCCCATCCTAGTCTCTTACAAACTACGTTCATGTTTTCTTCTAAAACACTTGTAATGACTATTGACATATTCTCAGTCTCCACCAAACGCCTCTTTATCGTTTTCCTTTCAAAGATCGCCTTATAGAAGACGCATCCGAGCTCAATTTTGACTCGTTTAAGACTTGGTAAGTTAACGAACTGAACATGAGCTGGATTTGCTTAGCTCGAGACGAACTCAAGCCAAACTTGAGCGAGCATAAATTAAGCCGAGCCGAGCCCGGACAAGAATTGGCTTGTTCAAACTTGGCTCGATTACACCCCTGGTCATGAGGGTACAAATTAAAAGGATGTTTTTTTTTGCTTTTAGCCCCTAAAATATAGCAAATTCCTTTCTAACTTCCCAAGACTTGGTATTTACTTTTTACCCCCCCCCCCCCAAAAGTAATATGATATATCATTTTGCCCCTTTTACGATTTCCGTCAGAAGAAAAAAACCGTTAATTTTAATTTTAATTTTTCTTCATGGATTTTAGATTTACCATTTAGCCAAAAAGAATTAGGCTGTAGAAGTATTCTACTTCTTCATAACTAGAGAAGGATATTGAAGATGCTCATGATTTCATGGTCGATTTTAAAAAAGGTGCAGCAGAAATCTAAATCTTAATTTCAATTAGAAGAAAAAAATTACGTACTTTTAAAGAAGGAGAGTGGTTGGGATATTTTAAAGAAAAAACTTATGTTATACCGTTAAAAGTTGATAGAAATCGTAGGGAGGTAATGGCGTATCTCATTAGTTTTGGAGGGTAGAAAAGAATTTGCTATGTTTTAGAGCGGCTGCAAATAAAAAACCCTAAAATGAAATATTTCTGAGTCGAAGTCCCGTGTATTTTCAAGTTTGGTTTTATGGAGTTGGTACCTCTCAATATGTAATTGGACAACAAATAAAGATAAAAATCATATAATTGCAATCATGCTCAAATTTAAGCACTTTTATAACTATTGAAAGCTAGAACACAAAACATAAAAGAAAAATTAGTTATTGTATTACAATTACATCCAAATAAATTCTTTTTTTACAAATGTATGGTGAGAAGTACATTCTGACCGAATAATGGAATGGAGTAACAACTTCGATAGTTGGATCTACACGTAGTTGCCAATGCATTGTTTTTTCAAGTACAAACAACCAATCAGCAGCAACATACCATTTGAACATGGAGACATGATATTTAGGCTGAATTGCACAAATGTACCCATCGACTTTCATGTTTTTTGCGATTGATACCATGAATTTTAATAATTAGAGATAAGTACCATGAACTATTTTTTTAGACATAACTACCATACGACGTTAACTTTTGTGCCTTACCGGACCGTTACACCCCCTCGAAATTTTAGACGTTGACTGAGAATAAAAGGGGAAAATGGGAAAAACAAGTCAAATATTGACGACACGGCAATCAAATATAACGTTGGCAGGTAGAAGAAAAGTTGATGGTATTTAATTGCAATCGGGGGTGATGATTCATAGGACTTGTTTCTAATTAAATTAGCTCATGGTATCAATCGCAAAAAACGTGAAAATTGATGGATCCATCCGTGCAATTTAACCTAATATTTATTCTCTAGAAAACAATGAATAAGTTTAATTTTGCCCTTTTCCATTTTGTTTTTCACATATCACATGCTTTTTCTTGGTCCAAAAGCTAAAGCGCCTGCGACCTACTCAGATATCAAAGATCACGTGGATGTTTGAACACATAAAGCATGCGATTATATGATTGTGAGGTATCGGTTCCTCTTTATTTCCAAGTTTCCAAGAAGAAACCATGAAGAACAAAGTGGCAGTTGAATTAATTAAGCGCGCGCGCCTTGCATTAGGTACGATTCATATATACCTATCATTTTTAAATTGTTGTTGCTCAAATGATTCATGTCTGCTTTTTTCCTTAAGTGTTTCCATATTAAGAAGAAAAATGATAAAATAAAGTTTGTTTTTTTTGGCGTTTAGTTGCATACCATATATATCATATTATATACTAATGTTGTTGAATAGGCATTTAACCAGAAAAGTTTGCAAAGAAATATACACCTCGGTAATTTCATGGCTTAAAGTATCCATAGTTACTATATAACACCACATATAGGTCATGAGATAGTGTAGAATTCACATTTTACACTTTTATTTAGTTTAATATGGATTATCCATTATTCATGATATAATACACAGACGGTTAATATTTCGTAGCTAGAAATTAAAAGATATCCTATTAAAATATGGTTTGATCTTGCTTTTAATCTCAATCGTCCGCTCTGCTCAACATGGACAACAAAATAGTCCGCTGGCGCTGCTCCTTGTCCATAAATAACAATACACGGTAAAATAAGATTAAAGGGTTTAGATTTGTCAATGAAAATTTGTTATTTCTTTTTCAAAGAATTATATATATATAAGAAAACAAGAGAGATCATAGTAGGGTATATACCCAAAACAAATGATGATGATAAAAAATAATTATACAAAATTGTACCCTATGTGTAAACTCTCATCGTTATTAATTTGCTTTTGCTGAGCTATAGATCACATAAATGTAACTTTGAAAAGTCAGGAGCTTCAACTGCTTAAGATACTTGTCGACATCATTAATGCAAGAAGCCTGGTCCTAGCAAAGTTCAATGCACCAAATTTCAATGAATGAAAGAGAAAGGCTCACATTTTATATGCTTTTAAGATTGCATATAACTCTTTAAGATTCATTGATTGCTGACTCTGAGAAATGACATCTTGGAGTTCATTCGCACCTTCCTCTAGCTTTTGAATAAAGTTACTTTCTTCTCCCTAACAAAACCTAGTAGAGAAGGTTTGAACTTCAGCGTGTGAACAAACATGATAGTCTAGTTTGGATGGTAAATAACATGTGCGAACGATTTATACTGCAAACAAATTAAGCCAGCCGTGTCGGATAACATGCCGTACCAACATATCAACCGGTAGATTTTGATCTCCAATTAATGATATCATGTGTGTCGCTATAGCATAATGGCAAACTTGCTGTCATATATGAGACCAAGTTAAATACAAGAGTTATTTTAGTTAGAACACGACCGCATCTTGGCTGGTCCAATTTCTTTGTGTTTAGAAAAAACAGACATGCTTTTATTTCCATCATTTTTCTTTTTCGCCGGCAAACCGATTCTGAACAGCAACGGGGATTTGCACCACCAAGTCTCAAAGTGCCTATAAATATAGCCAAGCTTTAGTGGTATTGTTGATACATATCATTGTTGAAGTGTTCAACAACCTTAGGGCATCCATGGCTTCAACAAGCTATGGTTTTCTCTTCTTGTTCTCGTTCCTATTGTTGTTGTTTTCTTCTGCGAAAGCCCAAAGCACCCCTCCATTATCGAAGGGGCTCTCTTACACATTCTACAAGTCGAAGTGTCCCAATTTAGAGTCCATTATCAGGAACCACTTGAAGCAAGCCTTCAAGAAAGACATCGGCCTCGCCGCCGGCCTTCTTCGGGTCCACTTCCACGACTGCTTCGTACAGGTAAAATGACAAGGATTCGGATTCTCTCTACGTACTTGTTTTATCTTTAAAAGTAGAGAAAGGTTCGTTGTTATTGTTCGACTAAATTTAGTGGAGACGCCACTTCATCTTGCCCGGCCATTCATTTCTGAATGAAAAGCGGGATACAAAATTCATCTCACCGTCCATTTATGAATTTAATGGATGGTGGTTGTGTGTGGTGCTTGTGTCTCCACTAAATTTAATGATCGTGCATGCATTAGCATGATCTCTACATAATTAAAAACTAACTTAATTAAAAAGTGTATATGATAGTTTTCCGTCTCACTGTCAAATTTCTTTTTCCCACAATAAAAGATCAAAAAAAAACACCCATTCTTTTTCGCCAAAAAATTCATTCAATAAAGAAAATCTAATTGAACCGATTCATCCACATCAATAACAAAAAATTCTTACTTTATTGATTCCTACAAAATAATTTTTCTTTTCCTTGGCAAAGGTCGTCGGCTAATGGTTAGTCATGCCTGTTTTTTGTTGGGGATTAGAAATAATAGATGTATTTATCTCACTAAAATGCTAAAGATCATTGATATATGTTATGATTTTTTGAATCATGATATTATTTCTCGAAACGTGTTATTACTTGGTTAATTGTGTTAATGTTCTCGGAAAATGTTATAATTTCGTCATGTCATCTATCTCTAGAGCCATAACTCCATCTACCTCTGAATTTGGTTTTAATAATGACATTCTTTTTGGCTTTTCTATTTCGTATATTTTTTGTATGGGTAGATTTTTTCTTCTTCTAGATTTTTGTTGAATAGGTTTGGATTGTTTTGAATGTAAATCGTGGTTTGTGATTTATAAATTTAAGATTTTATTTTCAAATGAGAAGAGGAGAAGAGGGTATGAAAGGATTGTGGATATTGAGGAGAATAGCATGAGAGTAAAGATAGCACACAAAAAAGCGGATTTTCCTTGGGTTATCGATGTGTTTTAGATGTAAGAATGATGATTTTGTCTTTTAACAAAAGCACCGTATATTACACAAAATTCGTATTTATAAATGTGTGTCTTGATTATAAGAAAGTTTTCTTATTTTTGTATTTTGTGCTGGATGAGGTGAACATCTCTAATTCTCAAGCTTGGCTATTGGATTTTTTTTCATTTTTTCTATCTTTTATTTTGTTGATTAATGACATCATCTAGGGAATTCTAGTTATAACAGCAAAGATATGCATACAAACAATTGGGTTTAAATTTTTATTTTTTAAAATCTGGAAGTTGATGGGTGTAAAAAATAAATCACTTTTAACCTTTGGGCCTGAATATATTGGATAATCATCACGGTTTCTTCTAAATATACTTGCAGGGCTGCGATGGATCGGTGTTGCTTGACGGAACAACAAGCACACCAAGTGAGAAAGCTGCCCTACCAAACTTAACATTGAGGCCATCGGCTTTTAAGGCCATTAACGACCTCCGTGCTCTCATCGACAAAGCCTGTGGACAAGTCGTCTCATGCGCCGATGTCACTGCCCTTGCTGCGCGTGACTCCGTCGCATTGGTACAACCTAATTTTCTTGACTACAAATTTATAAATTCAAATTTTAGTATCTTCTGCACCCAACAACAGTTTTTTTTATTGTTGAAGTATATAAGCAATCATCTCTCGAGCTGCTATTATTATTTTTATTATTTTCTATGGTGCGATTTTACTCTATAATATTATTCCTTGGCGCATAACATCATTGAAACTTTTTCTATTTCCTGCATGATATCATAAAACTTTGAAATTACATTATGTGATTTATTATTTTTTAAATATTTAATTGATCGTCTTAAGAAGATGCATTTATCCGTTATTTCTTCTGACACGTGCATTCTGTCGTCTGCAGTCCGGTGGCCCTGACTACAAGCTCCCTTTAGGCCGCCGAGATGGGCTGACATTCGCTACCAGCAACGTTACCCTCGCCAGTCTACCGGCCCCCACATTCAATGTCAGCGCCATCCTCCCCATCCTCAAGAAAATCAACCTCGACGCCAACGACCTCGTGGCTCTCTCCGGGGGCCACACCATCGGCCTAGCGCACTGCACCTCCTTCACCAACCGCCTCTACCCGAAACAAGACTCGACCATGGACCCCAAGTTCGGATCTAGCCTGAAACTGACCTGTCCTGCTACAAACACGACCAACACGACAGTGAACGATGTCCGGACCCCAAATAAGTTCGACAACAAGTACTACGTCGACCTCATGAATAGACAAGGGTTGTTCACTTCCGACCAAGATATGTTTTCGGACTCAAGGACTATGTCTCTCGTTTCGCAATTCGCGACCAATCAGAGTCATTTTTTTGAGAAATTTGTGTTTTCGATGGTTAAGATGGGTCAGTTAAGCGTGTTAACGGGTAATCGAGGCGAGATTAGGGCTAATTGCTCTGCGCCGAACTCGAATAATAAGTTCTTGTGGTCTGTTGTTGAAGATTTGGAGGAGACGACTGTTGCTTAGTAATTTTGAGATTATGGATAGAATTATGAGTTTTACATATTATATGACTATGTTAGGTGAATAATTAGTTTGTGGAAGAAATTGTAGCTTCAAATTTTCTGTTTCCTCTAAGCTAAATACAGAAAACGAGTACTATTTGCGTCTTTTAATTAATTCTCAACAAATGATATTTCCAAAGGTACTCTGGTTCTTTATAAATACAGGGTATCGTCTTCGTCTTCAGGACGATCCTATCGTATCTTCTAGATTTAGACTGGAAAAACCAGGAGCAACAAAGCGAATGGAATGGTTGAATGGTTCGTTTGGCGACTCCTAAATGACTAGTTATCGACGGTTTTTTGGCTCAAAGCTATACGCATCATACCGTCGCGGAATTGTAGCCTCTGTTATTCAGTAGTAGTAGTGATATCTAAAAGCCGCCTGCGATCTTATCTATGAACTTATTTGGTGCCGCCCTCAACATGATAAATGACTAGCGCTTGGCTGTGCATTGCTAGTCTCATGGAGTGCTCTATTCAGTATGCTCGAATTTGGGATGCTCTAGTAATTAACCAAGGAGCAATAACTCAGTTGGTATGGCGTTTGGAGAGAGTCCGGTGGGGAAAGTCATCATAATTTAACGCTTTTGAGGCAAATTCATAAGTCTTCTGGCTGTGGGTGAGTGTTGTGTGTGTTGTATGCATAAATTAGGGCTCAGGGACATGCCAAAACAAAAATAAAAAACTAAGAACCAGGTGAAAAATATTTGACTATTTTGTTACTTAAAGTTCTATTGGAAAAATGAAGAAAGGCTAAAAAAAACCAAGCGCTCTTTTCTGTTGTAAAGATTTTAGTTGTCAAAAAACTCATTACCTGTAATATCTGGTAGTTATCTGCCATATATAATTTTCTGCGATATCTAGGCATTATCCAGCAATATCTAAGCAGTTGTCTGTGAAATCTAAATAGATTGTATGAATTGATTAGATGTAGCAGACTACTGTGTAGATACCGCGGTAAAAATTTCCAGAGGGTTTTGATTAGTATTTCGAGGCCAGGGGTCTTTTACAGCAGAAAAAATACTTGGTTTTTCTTTGACAGTTTACCTATAAAAACACTGATTGAAATCATTGGAATGTTTGTTTATTTATTTTTTCAAAAACAAATGTTTTACAGTAAAGTCCAATATCCGGCCCATATGTACTTACATAGCAGCTCCAAGATACAGCCTAAAACAGGAGAGTGCTCGGATTGTTAAAATAGCGTTCACCGAGAGTTTCCGTTTTTAAAAAACACATACCGATTTGCAATAAATCACTCCCCGCCTAAAATATGCCCTTGGGCTATTCATCGCTTAACAGTTTCACTAGACCTGTATTTTAACATAATAATTATTTGAACAAATCCATAAAAGGCATCCCATTCTGATACATGATACTGGTATTAACTAAACGAAGGGATTAAGAAACATTTTTCTTAAGAAATATTCCCTTATATATATATATATATATATATATGAGAATAATGGAGAAAAGAGGCCAGAGGAGGAAATTTGGAAAAAATACAACCTCCACCAATTTTTTCCGACGATCGGCCCCCATCATCTTCATCGTTATCATATAAGATGTGCGCACACCAAATTTCATGTGATTCTACAACTTTTTCACCGTTGATTTAGCAATGTAAAAAGTTCTATTGTCGGTAAACCGTTAATTTTGAACCCACTAAATCAACGGTGAAAAAGTTGTGGAATCACATGAAATTTGGTATACGCACATCTTAGATGACAACGATGATGATGATGGATGCCGATCGTCGGAAAAAATGATGGAGATTGTATTTTTTCTACGTCCTAGGAGGGCCTCTTTCCTCCATCAATCTCTCCCTCTCTATATATAATGTAAGAAATTAAAGGCACCTTTTCAGATAGTGATTTGAAACTGTTTGGGTTGGGTGCCCACGAGAATGAAAGACTGGTCTATATCCATATTTGAAGTTAACATACATCGTCTTTATTGGAGCTTGTGAAGACCAATTTTCCTTTTTGTCGTTTTCTCTACTGATCATTCGATACCCATTGAACATAAATTTCAGCAACACATGTCCATAAACAAAATGTTGATTTAGCATAGACACGGCCATCAGCACGGTTTTACTTATAGGCTTAATGCCTTTTTTTGCGCATTTACTTAAGTTGAATCTTTCATAACACTGTTCTTATTATTACAGCAGGAATGGGTCTTCAAACTGAAAATTTTGAGTTAATTGTTAGACCGACATGCGGCAAGAAAAATATTAAAGAAAATCATAACAAATTATTCTAATTTACTTAAATCCTTGAAAATCTCTGATAAAGCCTGCAAAAATTCCACACTTTAACAGCTTTTCTTGAACACTTCGTGAATTTTTGAAAATTGCGAGTTTGTTAGAAAGAAAAAAGCGAAAGATAAGGATAGAAAGAAGGCCGAAGAAAAAAAATGATTGCCGGAGAAACTGCTTTCTATTGGTTTTCCATATAAAAAATAGATGTTTGGTCGGGATACAGGAAGCAGGTTTGGACAGCAATTTGGAGAGAGGGTTAGAGTGTTTTAACCAATAGAAATCTTTAAAAAAGTCTACTTATATACATTTTTTAGCCCTTTGGACGATAAAATATGAGCGATAGCGCCTTGCCAAATCCTATATTACAGATTAGTTAATTCGTTTTTTTAATTTATTAGAACACTCCTGCGAAAACCCAAAAAAAGAAGAAAATCGCAACTTTTCATTTTACGTTTCTCGCTTTCTCTTCATCATACATGCAATCGATGACGAAGTAGCAGCCACTCCAAATTAAACCCCAATTCATACATTTCAACCACTTCAACCTCTCACTCTCCAATCAAAACAAAATATCATCTATACATTCCCAAAACTTTTAATAAAATAATCTTGTAGGAATATGAATGTCCCTTTTGTTTCTAATCACCAAATTAACTAATCACTAATCAAGATTAGCAAACCTCCAACAAACCCACGATAACTTTCTTCAGAAAAGTCCAAGATTGATGTCAAATCTCAGGGGCAAGGAAGGAATTTGTTAAGGGTAAAACCGTCATCTTGCTTCCTTTAATTAATTCGGCAATCACCCCCAAACCAACACAACAGCGAGCGTGGCCCACATGTCATTGTACGGTGAGAAATTGGGTGCATTAGTTTATGGGTGAGTATTCGACATTTAAATTGTCATCCCATTTAACCCAGTCTCTTAACTGTCGCTTTAGATTGAAGATTTTTCGAAAAACCCCAAAAAATAAAAAGCAATAGGGGAAAAAATGAACAAGAAAAGAAAAGAAAAGAAAAACCCTAAATTTTTAAATTTTTTATTATTATTGTGAATTAAAGCTGCTGAGTTTGGAGTAAGATGCGAGAGTTCCAAATCTTTGATTCGCTTCCTGTGTAGTTCAATCGGGGCAGATTTATACTCTAATGGCAAAGCGAGTCTATGAAGTTTGGAAAGGGAGCAATGTAAGATTTTTTCACCATTTGAGGTCGTTTTAGTCGGATTCAGCATATGGTTTCTTGAATCTTTCGGTATTTCGAGTCGGGTATCGATTAATTTTGGTTTTGGGGGAGAATTCAGCATGTGTGCGCTTGTGTTTGCTCTTTATTTTCTTGGTGGAATTTAGCTTGTGATGTGCTCTTGTTTTTTTTTATTTTTTATGCTTTTAAGCTATGGGTTTGGATTTATTTAGACTGTTGTTCTTGGAGCTGTATTGGGAGCATGATGGAAATTAGTTGCAAATTTGTGAAATTTGATTGTGACCTTGGGAATTGGGAATATGTTAAATAAAGTGATTTCCCAATGGGTCCGAAATGCCAGTAGATGCAATTATATGATGGATTTCCCTTGCAAAAAAATTAACTTGGGATGTAAAATTGTTTGGGTGTCACGAAAATAGAATTGTTAGGCACAAACAATTAGTTATGTCATTTGGTAATAGTTCGTGTCATCAAGCAAATGAGTGCGAGATGAAGAATGCATACGTGTGCCGCCTGTGTGTTTGTTGTCAAGCCCTAGAAAAACCTCTTGTTCAGGGAATTATGGGGAAGGCCACTCTTCTATGAACCCTAGAGTCGATATTCACCCTTGACGTGCATGCACATTATAAGCATTCGATGGTGTATCTATAGAAAACCTCTCATTCACCGGCTCATGTTCGTATGTAGACAATAACTTTTCACTTTCATATTGCATCCAGTGGCCAAGCCTGGACCTAGTGTCAGGTAGGGCGGAGCTAAAATATATTTTAGAGAAAATATTTGCAATTTTGAACCTAATCAGTCTTAGACACCCTAACATTGAGATTTAAGCCATTAAACTAACTATAATTCGTTTCAAATATGGCTTATTATTTAATAAAGTCTTTGCACCAACCTACTTATTACTACTAATTTTATTTAGCACAAATGTGAAACAAAATTCAAATATTGGCAGCCAATTGAACATATAAATTTTATCAATATATATTGAATAGCTTGCAACTAATATAAAACTAAGACCTAAATAAGTAGGGTGTTAGAAAGTTTTTTTTATATAAATTCTATAAATAGTTTTATGTAGTCTCTAAACTTGAACCGTGAAAAACAATTTTAGTAAGAGTTTGTATTAAAGTAATTATTAAAGTAAAACACATGTATAAAAAAAGTTAGATAAACATTTTTGTTTTTAATGGTTCTATAATGTATGAGAGATATGAGGGAGATGCATAGAAGCTATACAATATTGGAAAAGATTGCATTTATAAACTGATGGGCACATGATTCGAACGTTGGCTTTCCAACACAATCTTATGCCTCAACCATCTCACCGATTACACATGTAGTTATAAGCGATAAGTTATATATATCATATATTTGCATTTATGTAGTAGTTTAAATCATGAGGATAATGGAGGACAGGTGCCATAGGAGGGAATTTCCTCTTATGGTGTCGAAAAATATACCCTCCATGGTTATTTTCGACGATGAGCATCCATCATCATCATCTTTATCATGTAAGACGTGGAAACACCAAATTTCATGTAATTCCATCACTTTTTTACCGTTGATTAAGTGTGCAACATAGAAGCCATACAATATTGGAAAAAGTTGCATTTATAAAATGACGGCCACATGATTCGAATGTGGGCTTTCCAACATAATCTTATGACAACTATCTCACCGATTACACAGGTAGTTATAAGCGATAAGTTATATATATCATATATTTGCATATATGTAGTAGTTTAAATCATTTGCTTATATATATGTAATAGTAAAACACTTGAATCCAGGTGAGGTGGCCAGCTCACTTGGATCTTAATAGGATCCACCCCTGCCGACATTGCATTTGCATGCGTCATTATAGTGTTTTTCGTCGTCCTATTAAGATAGGAATGCGCACGCTTGTCAGGCGTATACAGATTCTCCCTGTCTAGGGTAGGCTGAGTTTATTGATTGTGGAGATCCAAATCTCCGGCGGTCGCAGACAAAACTGCTGTTAATTACCCTTTACTTTTGGAGCGAGAGAACCTCCGATTGACAGGTCAAACAGATCTTGCGAATTCAATCGTGAAGTATTAGTGCTTAAAAATAATGCATAAGGGTGTGTTTATTTCATTTTATTTTTTTAAAGTAAAGCTATGACAAAAGAGGTTTATTTATTTATAAAAAAGTTCTTTGCATACTATTTTATTTACATTTTTTTTATTATTATTTTAAAAAAGTTTTGACGGTGCTCGTGCCCGCGGTATGCGCGTAGGGAACCCGTGGGGCATGCCCACCGCATATAGGCGGCAGCAGCGAGTGCGCGGCGCATGCGTGTGGCGCTTACACGCGGGAGCGGGCAGCATAGGCCGGATGGAGGGGAAAGAGCTATGCTCTATGTATGGAGTTAAACTCCAAAAAGGGTTTTGAAATCGGAGTTAACTTCCGAAAGGTTTGGATTTGTAGTTGGACTCCTAAAGATTTTTTACAATGGAGTTAAACTCTCAGAAGATTTTATATGGAGTTAAACTCCTAAAGACTTTATTTTGGATTCGGAGGAGTTAAACTCCTAAAACACTTAATTTGGATTTGGAGTTAAACTCCAAAAAAATGTTTTTATTTAGAAAACTAAAAGGCGTCTATTGAAACTTTAAGATCTATGTCTGGGATGATGAAAGGGGATCCCTTTCTTCTCTTTTGAGTCTTGGATCCTCCCAAAGTGAGATTTTCGGAGATGAGTCTTCCTTTTTTTTTTTCCTTGGAGAAGAAGGGTGATAAGATTTAAATTCTCCTTTTTAGGGATTTGATTGGAGATTTGAACTCCCTTCAATGATTTTATGGTGGAAAACTATTTCTTTTTGAACAAGGAAGAGTTGCACTCTTGATTTAATTCAAAAAGAGAAGAAAGAAGGTTTGAAACCTTAGAAGGAGACACAAAACTTTAGAAATTTATGATGGAGAATATTTTCTTTATTTCATCATATGATTGGCTTTATATAGCCTTTACATTTCATTTGGGCCTTTGGGCTTTTACCAATTACCCTTTGCCTATTACATTTATTCATAAAAAAGGAAATTACATTAAATTTATTTGTCATATAATCTTTTCTTCTTGGACGGGGTCGGCTTCACTTGGGCTCGAACTTGGCTCGTGTCCACTTGGGTGCCGACTTGTCGACTTGACTTTGGATTTTTGGTCTAGGGTTGTAAATTTTGACCCCAACAAAGTGCCCCCATCAATAAATGCACACCAAGTATATGGATCGTGTGCATGAAATTGATAGATCTTCTTTCATGGAGCCGATTTTTGGGATGCTTGACTTATTTCCTTTTAGTGACCGGAGGTCGAGGCTTTGAGGTGGAGCTTGATTCGGTGGAACATGATTCTGAATGGATCTTGATTCCAAGGTGGAACATGATTCCGAGATGGAGCTTGATTCCGCAGTGGAGCTTAGTTCTGAGACGAAACTCGATTCCGACGCAGAGTTTGATTTTTAAATGGAGCTTGATTCCGATGCAGAATTTGATTTTCCGAGATGAAACTTAATTCTGACATGGAGGTTGGTTCTGAAATGAAGTTTAATTCTGATGCGGAGTTTGATTTTCAAACGGAGCTTGATTCCGATGCAGAATTTGATTTTCTGAGACGAAGCTCGATTCTGATGCAGAGGTTGGTTTTGAGACGAAACTTGATTCCAATGCAGAGTTTGATTTTTAAACGGAACTTGCTTTCGATGCAGAATTTGATTTCCCGATACGAAACTTGATTCTGACGCGGAGGTTGATTCTGAGACGAAGCTTGATTCCGACACGGAGTTTGATTCTGAGACGAAGCTTGATTCCGACGCAGAGTTTGATTTTTAAACGGAGCTTATTCAGATGCAGAATTTGATTTTCCGAGACGAAGCTCGATTCTGACACGGAGGTTGATTCCGGGGCGAAGCATGATTCCGACACGGAAAGAATCTGGTTGACTTGTCTCCGAGGTGAAGCATGATTCCGACAAGGTCGTCCTTTGTTGGTTTTTTGATTGATTTGATTTGTTTTGGCTTTCAGCATTTTTCAGCTGGACTTCTGAGCTTGGAAGCATTGCAGGTGGGATTTTGATTTGACTTGCCCGATTTTGTCCTATTTGGCAGGACTTCTGAACTTTGATGCACTTGTCGAGTTTTTTTACGAGTTTCGTGCTTGCAGGTTTTCACAAGCTCGCGGGTAGTCTGGCTATTTCTACTCACGAAGTCTTTCAGTTTTTCATTCGTGCCTTTTTTGCTTGTCGACTTACCTTTTTTTAAATTTTTTTTAATTTTATTCTTTTATCTTTTAGTTTAACGGCCTAAGGGTCAAAGATTGAACCTTAGGCCGGCATTAGCGTTGCTACCACTGGAGCACGTATGCCAGGAGCAATTCATCATTTGCCCTTACCCATTGGGGGGCGATCACTTAGGAAGCAAGTTTAGGTCCCTGTCATTCAGGCTTTTCAATTTTATGAGCTGGAAGGGTCTCATAAGAGTATTCTCTCTACGAGTCGAGAGAATCTCGTAGGTGTATCTTCTCCTTAGGAATCGTGAGGACCTCCAAGTGTGCTTTCATCTTGTGAGTCGTAAGAATCCCACGAAGGTGTGCTTTGCTTACGAGTCGAGAGGATCTCACAAGTGCTGTTCTTCTCATGTATTGTGAGGATACATGAGTGGGTCTTCTCAAATGGAGTATAATTCTAAGGGCCGAGACCGGCTGCAGGGTTGGTGCTTGCGGTGAGACATGTGTATGATTTAGCTCGTTTATGCCAGTGGATTGTATATGGCGCATGGAGCGTCGGACTCGTAGGGCTGGGAGAATTTAAGGAAATTGGATTTTGTTTTTGGGTTGGCGTCTACATCGCTACACTGGAGTAAAGCCAGGAGCGACTTATCTTTCACCGTTGAGATATTTGGGGATTTGAAATTTTGGTTGACATCCGCATCGCTAACACTGAAGCATGGATTCAGGAGCGAATCATCATTTTGTCATTGGATGATTTGGATTCGGATATGAATTTGAATGGTTTTTTTACCGCTATTGCTCTATCATTTCAGCTTTTCTTATCTTGAAGATCATGATTGCCCTATAATTTTGGCTATTCATTCGCGGTTGCCTTATCATTTCGGCTTTTCATCTATTTATTTACACGCATTTTCTCTCCCAGTAACGAATTAGAGGTCGAAGTTGTGCGTTTTATTCGAGCTTCTCGCGCTTTGATTTTGGCGAAGCTTAATCGATGACCATACCTTGGTGGTTTTCCAGCGCATTAGAGGGGAGTGAGGTTTTTTCAACTTTGTATTGGTTCTCCATCCAGTCTTTAAACACGTAACAGTTCTCGATAGAATGACTCACCACCTTATGATATGGGCAATACATGGGATTGTCAGTCATATTTGTTTTATGTGGCCTCTTTGGAATGGTCAACTGTAGACCGCGACTTAAGGTGTTCTCGAATATTTTTCGAACTTCGCCCTTCCTAAAGGAGTAGATTTTCTTCCCTCTTTTCTATCAGAGTTGGCGCTTTTTCTGGTATCGGTCTTTGAGACCGATTGGTCTTTGGTTCACTTGTCGTTTGCTTATACCGATCAGTATGCGCATCGAAGGGGCTGGATGCTGATTGCAATAGACTTTTGCAAAGATGCTCTGCTCTTGGGCTGGAGGAATATCCGTTGGCTGTTCCAGGATATCAACCCCTGGTCCGTGAACCGAACTTCGATTTTGTCGCGACTGCATTCGCGTGACTTGGACCATGAGATTCTTCACCACATTCGCCAGATCATCGACTTTGGAACGGATCTTGGCTAGCTCTCTATCACAGTCCTGAAATTGCCCTTGAAGCCATTGGAATAAGGCTTGTTCTATAGTTCCGGGTATGGTAATCGGCTTATCCTTATTGCCTGAGGTCGATTCTTCAGGGACCATGAGCTCCTTTTGCTTAACGGCCTGAGGAGGCTCTTCATCATCTAGACCGAGCCAGTGTTGGGTAGCAACAATCATGTTATTGTCATGGCGTAGGAGGACTTATTTTTCCGGGCCCCACCATATAGATCGTATGGATTGTGTATCCGTCCACTGCCTCCTTATTGGTAGTGTTGCTTGTTGGGCTTTTGGCTTGTTGCTTTGGTCCGCTTCTTTCGGAAAAGAGTAGATGACCGAGAACAGTAGGTTTCCGAAGGGTTTCGGTCTCTGTTTGTATGAAATCGGCGGTCGCAGCTTGATTGTTCACTAACACACCTTTGGAGAGTTCTATTTTTCCCGCTTTGTATTGTTTCTCAACCCAATCTTTAAAGACAAAGCAATCCTCATTGGCATGACACTCTGTGATAGGGGCAATATTTGGAGTCGTCAGTTATATTCGCTTCTTGTGGTCTTTTTGATTCTGGCAATTGTTGACCGTTTCTCAGGGTGTTCTTGAATATTTTATGGACTTTATCCCTTCTGAAGGAATAGATCTTATCCAGCTTCTCTTTCAGGAGCGATTCTCCTCCCAACACTGGCTTCCGAGGTCGGTTGACATCGGGCCCGTTTGCCTCCCGCTTATTTTAGTCAACCGAAGTATTGAAAGATTCAGTATCGTCGGAATTCCCCCTTTTGCAATTATCGTCATTTCGGTTCCTTCAGGATCTAATGTTAATTTGGGGGTCCGAGGTGGACCCTTGCCTTGAGTGTTCCAACATTTGGACCTTCTAGGTTAGCTCTTGGAACGTTTTGAGATTCGCGGTGCATAGAAACGAAGCTATCCAATTGTTGAGATTCCCGATGAGAATGCTGACAGATTGGTCCTGCTCTATCGGTGGTTCGCATTTGACAATGAGGTTGCGCCATCGGGCTATGAAGTTTGTGTTGCTTTCGTTTTTCCTTGGTCCTCACAAATTCAGCAATGGAGATTTTGTCGTTGACACTCATGAATCTTTGCCGAAATAGACTCCATTTGGGCGAAAGAAGTGACGGAACCGTCTGGTATGCTCGTGTACCAATCGAAACTGACTCCGGTTAGGCTGTTCACAAACTGACGGAGAAGAAGCACATCATTGCCCTATGTATTTCCGCATGATGCTTTAAAGCGGGATACGTGCTGATTCGCATTTCCCGTCCCGTCGAATTTTCTGAATTTAGGAATGATGTAGCCGTTTGGAAACTCTTTAAGATTGTACTGTGCAGGGTACGACCTTCCACTATTGCCAACGTCTTTTTGGGATTCGGTTTCGGCCACCAACGTTTTGACTTTGTTGGTGACCAAATTCATGATTCGATCTTGTGTTAACGGAATACTGACATCAAGGGCCAAGGCATCCTTAGAAGTGGAATGTGGTCGGCTTCGGTGTAGCTCACCCATATTTGGATCTAAAGGGACAAGCATTGGCTGCTTCGGATCATTGTCACACGGCTCATGAGTAGAGACTTGTGCTTGATTAGAGGGCATCTAAGCAACCTGAGCCATGAGCTGCATCACTACATTTGACAAGTCATCAATTCTGAAGTAAAGTTTGGCCATCTCTTTGTCTTTACTTCTGAGCTGTTTTCGGAGCTCTTGAAGCAGCTGTTGCTCTGCGGTCTTAAGGACGAAAATTGGCTCCTCATCGTTCTTCGAGCTTGACTCCTCATGAGTTGAAGGCTTCTTCTGCTTATCGGCCTCACCGAAAGGGTTTTCATCATCTTTCGGAGAAGACTTGTCTTGGGAAGTGGCAGCTACATTCAAACCAGATTGGGCTTGGGATGTTGTGGTCCCATCCTTGTTCTTGCTGCGTGTGCCTGCCATATAGACAGTGTGGACCACATATCCAGCCCCGTTGTCGTGGCCCTACCTTCTTGGGAAAGGACAAGCGACTAAAGATAGTCGGTCCTGCTAGGTCCTTGGGTGGCACTGGTGCTTCCTTTCCGGATTTTCCCCTTTGCTTTTACGCGGCACAGAGCGCTTGGTAGACTCTTGAAGAGATGGCGTCACACTTTCTGTTTTAGGGCTAGGTTATGTCCTTTCGCAGCGCTATTTGGATAACGGTTTTCTTGATTTGCGATCATGATATTCTTTTGAACCAATTTCAATGGATCAAGAGTTAGCAAGCTTCACCGTCGGCCCGGCTTGTGTCACAGGGTAACTCGGTTCTTGGAATTTTACGAAATTCAACCCGGTCGGAGCTCGCGCCCTTTTGTTGGTTCTATACCTGAGCCGCTTCTGTTTTAGCTCTTCTGTTTTGAGCGCTCGGCGGGCTGCTTTTTAGGAAGCCGTTGTAGGTTGGTTGACTGAGAGCCTTGAAAAGACATCCCATCGTGCATTCGTCGAAGGTTTCTTCTAAGCTTGCCTGCGACGTCCGATGATTTTTCTTATTTCGACGGCCTTGCTCTTTGCTGGAGCAACGGAAAGCCATTCAAACATCGACTTGCGCTTGACTTGTGGTGCCTTTACGATTATCACATTTGGCTTCCTGTCCCTTGATGTTGGTTTGGCCACTTTGTCTTGTAAGGGCTCCGCGATAGGAGCGCTGCCGGCTGAGTAGATTATGACTGAGCCGAATCGGTGTGGAGGCTCCTCCCATTGCCTCATGAGACTCGCCGGGAGGATCCCGTGTGTGTTCGCTTTGACCACGTAGGTCACCGGAGTTGCATCAGAAACAAAGTTCGTCTTGGAAGATATGGTTGTTGAATTTGAGATTGCGATTGAAAGTTGTTAACCTGCTCAAAGAAACATGATTTCAGTATAGACAATATATATATATATATATATATATTAATTTAGTTCGCATGAACGCTTAGCCCGAAATATGGGAGGTGAAAAAGTCCCACTGGACGTTACAGAATCTGTAGTGTTTTTCGTCGTCCTACTGAGATAGAAATGCGCGCTGAGGTTTATTGATTGTGGGGATCCAAATCTCTGGCAGACGCGGTCAAAACTGCCGTTAATTACCCCTCGTTTTTTGAGTGGACCTCCGATTGACGGGTCAAACAGATCTTGCAAAATCAATTGTGAAGTGTTGGTACTTAAAAATAATGCATAGGGGCGTGTAGGCGTGGCTAATGAAGCGAGCCGAAGCAACTCGCTTCGGAATTCGTTTGCTTCGCCTAGCCGGCGAAGCGAACTTTCTCGTTTGGCCAACGAGGTGAAGCGAGGGTAGCAGTAATGAATGCAGAACCCGCTTGCTTCGCCACTTCGGCTCGCCGGTTCGTGAGGCGAGGCGATGCAAATTCGCCTGGCTCGGTTGCTATTTTTAAAAAAAATTTAAAAATTAAAATTAGGCTTAAAATTTGAAATTTAAACAAGTTTTTTATTAAAAAAATCTTAATCAAATTACAATTTCATAATACAATTTATTGTTTTTTACATTAAAAACCGAACCCACTCATGCTGCCTACGTATCTTTCCCAAATATTGATCTTAAAGAGAGGGAATCAGGTCTACGTAGTTCTTTTTCTACTATTACAGATCTTACTCACTACTCGTCGGCGTCGGTTGTGGTTCCTCCTCTTTCGGTGTTCGTCTTGTCCGAGCCTGTAAGCTCCTCAGGTAGATAATCCGAGTCCAAAGTGATTGCATTTTATTTCTTGACGGCTGCCGCTTTCCAATCTTGTGAGCAAATCATGCACTTCATTGTGTCGTGTACCAAGCTGCATCTCTTCGCGCTTAATATCTTTCCATCTGTACTAAAAACACTTTCCGACGCTACTGTGGATACTGGAACGGTTAGTAAATCACGGACCATAGTAGAAAGCATCAGATACAAATGCCCGTGGTTTTTCTACCAGGCTAAAATATCAAAATCATTTATAGTTAAATCTACATCTTAATCAGTTTGTAAAAATATTGAGAACTCATTTAAAGATGACGATGATGAGGCTATCGGGCCTTTTGCCCTTTTCTTCTGTTGAATAAGTGCTAAAGCCGGAGTCGAAGCACGCGAACTGCTTGAGGGCAGGGATCTACTAGTTCTACCAGAAGAAAATCGTGCAACATACAAATCAAACACTTCATCTAAGTTACTTTTGACGATACTAACATAGGCATCAATATCTACACCATGTTCCATGGCCGTATGGAACCTGGTTAAAAGAGCCTCCAAACCTTCTAATTTAATTCTAGGGTCCATTAGCGAACATAAACAGTAAATGATTGAAACTTTCGAGAAATATTTAGAAATCTTAGCTAGCATAGTAAGTATCGGATGGTGAAGTACTGGATTTTCGATGTGACTAACAAAACAAATAGCTATATTATACAATTCAGAGACGAGAATATGAGAAGTGGGGGGGTATAAGTAGCATAAAATCGTTCAGTTGTTATTTTAAAAGTCATAAGAATTTTTTTAAAAAGATCTGTAGCCGACCAATAATCGGGTGTTAAGTGGTTTTCTATAGACATTTGTTCATTCCACATGTTATTAATAATTTCGGCTGTCTTTAATATAGTACGAAGCATGTCATATGTACTATTCCATCTAGTGACCACATCTTTTTTAAGAGACGACCTTAAACCTGCAGTTAGGCATCTAGTTTTGTATTCAGTTTTTCTTTTTCCAGAACTTTTAATAAACCTATATGCATCTTTAATTGTTTGAATATTTGTATTACATACGATATATCCGTCCTGTACAGCAAGGTTAAGTATATGACATGCACAACGAATATGAAAAAACGACCACTGCAAATTGGTTTGCATAGCCTAATGAGTTCAACAATAGCAGAATTACTGTTGCTAGGATTATCGAAAGAAATAGAAAATTTTTATTTACACAATGATATTCTTCTAAAATTGATCTAATATCAGAAGTTATATGAAAAGTACTGTACGGGTATGGAAATTGTTTAAAAGCAATAATTCTTTTTTGCAAAATACAGTCAGAATCTATCCAATGTGTAGTAACACAGATCCAGGGAAGTTCCCTTCTATCCGTCTGAATATTAGAAGTTAATGAAATACCGGTGTCTAAAAAAGCAAGAGTAGCAATTAATACCTGTTTACCGTCGTAGAAGCCAAAACGATGACTTTTAAGCGTAGTCCTCAGAACCCTTTTGAATGCCGGTTGCAACGCCGTTTGTCGTACCGCTTAAAAGCCGCGTTTTCTCCGAATCCGAGAACCCGTCATCTGCCATAACATATCTTGCCATTTTTGAAACATTTAAATCATGATTATATTGAAAAAGACATTGATCGGCGAAACCAATTTATGTTTGTATAGTGAAGGAACCGGCCAGGGCTTCTAAGCGTTTTTTGCATGTTTATTCAAACTATCGGTGCCGACACTATCCTTGTGTTTATACGTATAACACCGTCCATAAATTCAATTTTATAGCGATCCCAAACATCACTAGTAATCGCACGTTTTTTTAGCTTCTATGGATGTATGGGTGGATCCTTCCACTTGTTTTTCGGGATGAGCAATTTGGGTTTTGATGCGTATTGGATGATGAACCCTCCATTTCAATATTTTAACTAAATGTTAAAAAAAGAGTGTTAGAGTAGAAATAATAAATTAAAAACAAGAAATAAGAAAGAGAAAAATTGGTCGATCAGAGGCTCGGAGCTTCGAAAACTTAGAGTCGGACTGTCGGAGGACCGGAGCTCCTATTATTTAGTGATGGAAATTGCCACAATAGTATTAGAGATTTAGATTAAATTTTATTTAGAGAGATGGGAATTTTTTTTGGGAAGAGAAAAGAGTTTGGAATGAGAAGAATTTGGGGGGCATTTATAGGTTTTGGGGGTTTGAATTTTTTGCCCGTTTGTAGCCGTTACGAGGCGAGGCGAATTGAAATTCGCCTTGCTTCGTCTAGATCCGACCGTTGAGAGCCGTTGGATAGGAATTCCAATCCGAGACGAGGCGATTCGTCGAGCAGGCGGCCGTTTGTGAACATTGGGCAGCGAGTTCGAGGCGAATTTGTGGCGAATCGGTCAACGAGGCGAGGCGAATCAGCGAGTCTTGCTGATTCATGGCGTCCTGAGACGAAATGAGGCGAGTTAGACTAGCCGAACTACGACGAAGTACGGCCGGAAAAGTTGGAAACCTGCTCGCTTCGGCAATTCGCGTCCGGCAAGGCGAATCGATTCGCTAAATTTGCCTATGTCATCACGAAGCGAATTTTATTCGCTTTATTCGCCGTCGATTCGGTTCATTAGCTGGGCCTAGGGGCGTGTTCATTTCATTTTTTTGTAAAGTAAAATCGTGACAAAAAAGATTTATTTATTTATAAAAAAGTTATTTGTATACCATTTTATTTACATTTTTTGTTTTATTATTATTTTATATTTTATTCTTTTTAAAAAAAGTTTCGATGGTGCTCACGCACGCGCGAAGAGCGGCTCGCGCAGCTCGTGTGCGGTGTGTACGCACGGGCACGAGCAACGCAGGCCTGGTGGATGGAAAGAGCTATGCTTTATGTATGGAGTTAAACTCCAAAAATGGCTTTGAAATTGGAGTTAAACCTCGAAAGGTTTGGATTTGAAGTTGAACTCCCAAAGATTTCTACAATGAAGTTAAACTCTCAAAAGATTTTATATGGAGTTAAACTTCCAAAGATTTTATTTTGGATTCGGAGGAGTTAAACTCCAAAACATTTATTTTTGGATTTGGGGGAACTAAACTTCTAAAACATTTATTTTGGATTTGGAGCTAAACTCTCAAAAAAATATTTTTATTTAGAAAATAAAAGACGTCTTTTGAAATTCCAAGATCAATGTCTTGGATGATGAAAGGGGACCAATTCCTCTCTTTTGAGCCTTGGATCCTTCCAAAGTGAGATTTTCGGAGATGGGTCTTCTTCTTCTTTATTGGATCTTGGAGAAGAAGAGTGATGAGATTTAAAATCTCTCATTTTAGGGATTTGATTGGAGATTTGAACCCCCTTTCAAAAATTTTATGGTGAAAAACTATTTCTTTTTGAACAAGGAAGAGTTAAACTCTTGATTTAATTCAAAAGGAGAAGAAAGAAGGTTTGAAATCTTAGAAAAAGGAGGCACAAAACTTTAAAAATTTATGTGGGAGAATATTTTTCTTTATTTCATTTTATGATTGGATTTATATAGCTTTTACATTTCATTTGGACGTTTGGGCTTTTACCAATTGCCCTTTGTCTATTACATTTATTCATAAAAAAAGGAAATTACATTAAATTTATTTGTCGCATAATTTTTTCTTCTTGGCATGAGGCCGGCTTCACTTGGGCTCGAACTTGGCTCGGGTCCACTTGGGTGCTGATTTTGACCCTTTGACTTGTCGACTTTCTGACTTTGGGTTTTTGGGTAAGGGGTGCAAATTTTGACCCCAACAGTCATACTATGGATCCAATTTCTAATGCAATCCATCATGCACTTATTTCCTTATTATGATCTTGTTTTAGAAGGATTTCCAACTTTTTTTAAGCGTGTCCTAAAATTTTTCCTTCTTGAAGAGATGAAAGGGAGTACATACATTATGTCATAAAAATATACATCATTATGAATTGCTGCAAATACTTTGAATGAAATATTATGTGTCCCTCCATTACGTCGTAAAAAATGATGCATCAATATGACCTGCTGCAAATACTTTGAATGAAATATTAAGTGTCCCTCTGTCCATACACAGCTTGCATGATTTTACAGTTACCGAAGTTTCCATTTTTAAATGATATGTGATATTGCAGACAGTTAATGTTTCAGTTAGTTTTAGTTATATTTTGTATAATTTGAATGAGATATTATGTGCTTATCACATAGCAATTAGCATAGGTGTGTATCCACAAATAAAAATATATTTGTGAACAGATTGGTAATGGATCTTGTATGATTTGTTTTTGGGTTTGATGCATAGAGTTTGTTGGGGTTCAGAAATCGAGGACCCTTAGCTTAAATTTTTGACAATTGGATAAGTGTTTCAGATTAGGACCTTTATGCAATCTAGACATGATGGGACATCTAATTGTTCAGCTGTTGTATTTGCCTATCTACTAAGAAGTCCTGCTTATTGATACCAAGCTACATTTCTCTATTTCTGAGGTTGCATCATGAAATACGTCAGTACAGTACATATGAATTTGATAATTCAAGTTATATCAACTTAGTATC
This sequence comes from Agapanthus africanus, assembly GCA_030015575.1. Lineage (NCBI taxonomy): Eukaryota > Viridiplantae > Streptophyta > Magnoliopsida > Asparagales > Amaryllidaceae > Agapanthus > Agapanthus africanus. The sequence continues at coordinate 430,690,744 of CM057347.1, forward strand.
ATTTACATATTATAGATAATATTAGAATATTAATTCGTCTGGTATATAGATGGATTAGGCTGTATGCTAAAGGCTTGAGCATGAAATCTACTGGATCCGAATGTAAAACTCTGCTAATGCACTTACGGCTCCTACATGATGATTTGCTTGCAGGCTTTGCATTTATTTGAGTTGCAGATTGTGTTAATATCTCAATAAAATGTTTTATAACTTATACTAATGACACATTTTTGTGATGTTAGTCATCATTCTCCTCTTTAATATCATATGTAGTATATTATACAATTTAACTCTCTTGTTTCTCTCTTCAGGTATTTATACTTAATGGGAGATTAATATTTGGACCTGATGCTCGGTCATTGCTCATCACCATTTCACTCTTAGTGGCCCCTATGGTGATATTTTGTGTATTTGTCGCAAGTCATCTTCTTCATAAATTTCACTCATATAATGCAGGATATGCAATATTGGTGGTCGCCATAGCATTTACTATCTATGTTAGTCTTCTAATTTTTTTTTCCGTACACACAAAAATGGCTCAATATTATTTTTCTTATTCCGATGCTGATGTTGAATTTGAATTTGGTACGAATGTCTTTTTATATTGTGGTCACTGTCCTGAGTATATAGTCATGTAATGTAATGGATGCTTATCTTTTAAAATATGGTGTAAATAACCTGTTGATCTTTTTAGAACAAAATGTTTGAATGTTACGCTTTCTGTATTTCATCTAATAAACATAAAATCTGTCTGGCTATTCATTCTGATTTTATATGAACAACCTATGTTTGTGCCCAGAATTTATATCGCACGGCCATACGAAACAATATTTTTCCCAGCGATCAACTAATTTGTAGATTTTGGAAATAAATAAAGCTACAAATTAAGCATATATTTTTTCAAAGATTTGCTGTTTGGTCATACTATTAAGCATTGAACCTGTATCATTGACATATCCTATATAACTGGTGTTTCTATTTATTATTGCGAATCTAATGTGGGACCTACAGTTGGATGTTTATACGGTTATTATACCATTGTCAATATTGAAAGTACCGATAAAATGTAAAATATCATTAGAAATTGATTGTTATCTTGTTTGCGATAAAAGACATTGACCCTTTAAAATGATTGTGTAATTATCGAACAAACTATACCACAATATCAATAGATTAAGACTAAATTTTCAATAATCTACCCTTAACTATAAGCGTTTGGTTAATTGCCTTAAAGTTTTTCAGTACAGTAAACACCCTTAATTGCTGCGTTTAGGGAACTTTTGTGTAAAGAACTTCCTTAAAACCAAGAAGGGAGTTCAATTAAAAGCCTATAAGGTAGTTAACCGAAAAACACCATAGTTGACGGTAGTTTCGTGAAATTTAGCCATAAATATATTAGCTTGGAACATTGTTAGTGTTAAAACTTGCTTGACAAATGACAGGTCTTATGCCAATTACATGAAGAAATGACCCCCCTCCCCTCAAAAAATAAAAAATAAAAAAAATGTTTTCTAATGTTAATGCATGCTTATCTTAGTTTTGTTTGTGCTTATGCAAACCATAATCTTGTAGGTATTGGTACTTCTATTCCTTACTTCATCTCGAGACCCAGGCATTATTCCCCGTGCTTTGCATCCTCCGGAGGAAGAGTTCTCTTACGAGACTTCAGGTCACACACCAAGCCTGCAGTTTCCTCGCACCAAAGAAGTGATAGTCAATGGCATGCCTGTGAAAGTTAAATACTGTGATACTTGCATGCTCTATCGTCCTCCACGTTGCTCTCATTGCTCGATTTGTAATAATTGTGTGGAGCGCTTCGATCATCACTGCCCTTGGGTTGGGCAATGCATTGGATTGGTATTTTAGTTGATCTTTTTTTTATTCTACGCTAAATACACTAACTGACCCTTAACTATTGCTCTAAGCCTCTAATTCAGCTGACTAGCTTAAAGTATTTTTTTATACAGTAAGCTCCTTAAAGCGCTAAATTCAAGGGTACCTTAGCCCCCCCAACCCCCAAAAAAACCCGTTTAAAACCAAATTTTAAGCGCTTTTACTGCAATCAAAACTTTAAGTTAGTTTTGTGGAAAACAATGATCGCTAAGGGTAATTTAGTGTAAATTAGCTATTATTTTAAAGCAATGCCCCCCCCCCCCAAATACTGATTGCTGATATATGCTTGATTCTTGTGACTTTATTATATATTTCAAGTGGAATAAGTAAAAGCTACCCAGCTTAGTGCAAGCTAGTTTGTCAACAACATATTAATATTGTTGGAATAATCCCAAATGAGAAACAACAAGAGTGTTGGAATAGTCCCACATCGGGAAAAAATAAGAGACGCACATGAGTATAAGATATAGATGGACACCCGACCAACGTGCTTAAGTCTTTCGGATGAAAGCCCATGTGCACCCATTAAATCCCAACAGTACAAATATTAAAAAAATCTAACAAATATGAAAATCATTCTGTGGTCAAATATAATTTTCTTGTACACACACACACACATTTGTACAAACGCAAGCATGACGTGCGCGCGCACACGCATTATGGCGTTCTCTTCTTACAATTATATAATTTTAAAAAATTGACGTTGTTACTAGTTACTACTGCTTAACTGACCATAGTTACTGTCTTACTGGAGCTTAAGGACTGGCGGAGCCTAAACGAAGATGGATCGATGCAATCAAAGAAATTAAATGCGCGATCAAAGAAATTAAATGCAAATATGATACTAATTTTTTTAATAAAAAAAGTAGACAATCTTGACAACGTTAAACACAAGTTAATTAGAGAAAGAATATTGCAATTTGTGTGTGTGGTGGTGGTGGGGGGGCATATAAACAAACAAACAAACAACTTGGTTCTGCCTTATATATTCGACTACATGGACGACATGCACAATTTCATTTCATCGTATTTGTATGATGTATACGCTGCACAATCTGAATGGATTTAATCTTTACCTATATGAATTAAATAGATACTTAGTTTGATCTTATAATCTTGCAGAGAAACTACCGCTACTTTTTCTTCTTCGTGTCATCCTCAACTCTTCTCTGCATATTTGTGTTCTCGATGTGCGCGCTGTACATCAAGTTTCTCATGGATGGCGATTACCCCACAGTTTGGAAAGCACTGAAGCATTCCCCTGCATCTATAATACTCATGATATATTGTTTTGTGTGTCTGTGGTTTGTCGGTGGCCTCACTGGATTTCATTTATATCTCATTGGAACCAATCAGGTCAGTTTCTTTACATGGGCTTCTATTTTGTTTTATCATTGTTTATCTTTTTTGTTCTTAAATTGTTTCTTTTTGATATGGTGCTTCTTTGTTTTGGTTATGTGAACATGATGTTTTGAACAGCTGAAACTGCTTTTATATTGCTCTACATTCTAAACACTATTGATCACAACGAGCAATTTATTTATTATGTTAGAAATTTATCGAAAGCAACTTTATTTCACATTATTTGAGGAGGTAGCATGTTCAAAATTTTGAAGAGGAATCTAGCTACTCTAATATATCAATTCCAGAATGTTTGTATTAGTTGCTATGGGGGATAGAATGCATTGCATCCTAAGCATATGCTATACAATTCAAGTAAATTCTATTACAAATCGATGTAGACAATATTTGCTATGCCTAAAAAAGTTTAATTGGGATACAAAAGAGAAAATTATGTGAAGATATTCTGCTGAGTATCTGTTAACTTTTCTTAGTTTCATATGCTGGTGTTAATTTTTTTAGTTTCATGTTACATATTTTCTTTCCCAATACATTTTGTAACCTGTATTCTTTATGATAGGAACTCGCCTCGTATATCCATTCTTGCTCCCTTTCGTTCTTTGTAAATTTCACGAGAATACCATGAGCTTTCAGTGTTTCTAAGATATGTATATGAGCTAGGGGATTGCAAATGTGGGTGTAGAACCCAGCTCTTTTCATCCAAAAAAAAAATAAAATAAAAAGATAGTAGATCGCAAATGTTTGCTATGAACTTTCATCATTTTTTTCCGTTTTGGTGAGCCAATTTACCTTCTACACCTCTTCACTATTTTATCGAAAATGGCGTATTATGTTAACTTGAATAACATTGAAAGTTTGTTGTTTATCTGCGATCTACAAAGTTCATGGCATGTATTTACAATATGTGTGACTGTGGTATGTATTTACGGTATGTATTTACAATATATATATGTAGAGAGAGTTGGAATATTCAAGGCCTGGGCCTAAACTATGCAATTAACGTACCACTTGATAACTGCAAGATATGGAATTTTTCGATGATGTGAATCGTTCATCTTGATCTGAATGATCAAATACATGCATACACCGAAAATTTGCGTGGTATCAAAATTGTTTGCATATAGATTAAGTTGCAAAATTCATGGTGGTTCGATAATTAAAAACCATGGTTCGAGGTTTCGGCCGAAACCCGAAACCTCCTTGGGTTTAGGATGTATTGGACCAGTTTCGTTAGGACTTGGTGATAACGGCCTAAATAACTCAGTTTCAGCCAATATCGGCCGGTATGTGGCCAATACCAAATGGTAACAATCTAATATTGCCGGTATCACAGCCGAAATTGACCTACCAACCGATATTCTCCACCACCATGAGGTTAAAGGGGGAAAAAGGAAGAGAAGGAAAAAGAGAAATAAATTAATCTGGATATCGGAATGGCTTTGCTAGTAACCTTTGAGCATCTCATTCATGTTGACTATTATACCTATTTAAGCAAGTTGCAACAATATTTTGTATATGAAAGGTAGTAGAGAGAGGCATTGAAAAAAGATAAGAAAAATATGCCCACTCTAAAGGCTTTATTAGTGCAACAAGGCAATATCTTAGACTTCTTATAAGTGGCATTGTTCTTTTGTGGAAGTTGTGAAGGTGATGTCTATTTTAGTGATATGATCTAGATGAAGAAGGTTGACCATTGAAATATATTCTTAAGTTACAAAGGTAATATCTTTTCTCTATTGACATATAAATGCCAACTTTGATCATTCAAATATAAAAGAATAAAATATTACTACCAATTTTCCTCTTCGGTATATCAAAATTGGAGCTATTCATTCCATACTTAATATACTTTTAAAAATGGAAAATTATAAATCATTATAGAATCGTATTGGATTTTGTATGCGATTGCATATTATTTTCATGTATATACTTTTGCTAACTAGTCATCTTTTGCATGCCAACTAACCATTAAATTCTATATATAGTTATATATGTGTGTGTGTGTGCACGCGCGTGTTGGGGAGTGATCCATTGCAAACCGGTTTGCGTTTTTTTAAAACGGGAACTCTTGATTCACAACATATTTGACCGATCGGCTCCGTTCATGTTTTTCTTTATACCTCCAAACCTATGTGCATGAAAAATTAAAAGATTTGAAAATCTCTAGCCCATTCATCAGATGACGTTTATGTTGCAATATCGATAAACATACATTTATTTTTGCACCCATTCGATGCATATATTAGATGTCTTCAAATCTTTCGATTTTTCATACATATGTTTGGATTTTGGGTGGTCAACTTGAACGGTTCGGATTGTTCAAACATGTCACGGATCAAGAGTTCCTGTTTTTCTAGAACACAAACCGGTTTGCAATACAACATTCTCCGATACATACATGTATGTGTACGCGCGCACATTAAAATATCAATCGAAACCGAAACTAACAAAACCAAGCGAAACACATGATTCCAACTAAATTTTAAGGAACTGGAACTGAGTTCTTGAGCCATGTTAAAAACCATTAATTCTGCAATTATTAGGTCTATATGCAAATGATTTCAAACCTGCATGAATTTTGGTGTCCGTATGTTTTAAACCATGTAAATCAAGATGAGGGGCTTGGATTGTCAAAAACAGTAGAATTTTGGTTATTTGGTGGTGTGTGAATTTCTTAGTTTAGGTTTGGGCTTATAGTTCATCGCTCTGTATGAGTATGGAATCGTTAGGATGGGTTCGTGCATTTCAAATTCATGAATTCTTTTGTGATGTCCGATGGATCATCCATTCTGTTAAAGTTGATCAACACATCCTAAATAATGAGTTTCCAAAATCATGTTTTTTTCTTTCAAAAGTGTTACATATGAGCTAGTTTTAAAATTATAAAATTGTACGATTGACATAAGTCTGCATGTTTACGCACATGTATACAATTTTGAACTATATCTATTTAAGGTGTGTAGATCAAGTAAAGCAGAATGGATCATCCATCATACCATCATACATAACATAATAAGGTTCGTGAATTTCTAAAAAAACTAAGCCGTCCTAACTGATTTAAATTCGTGTGTGCAAAGGAGTCTTATGCTGCGGTCAATTTGCAAAAAGTTCGGTGTGAGCTGTAATCTATATCGTCCATTGCAAGCAAAGAAAGATTTGGCTATCTACATTCATATGTCATGTGGCTTCAATTTTGGTTCTATCTTAGCCAAACATGCAAACATTATACTTGTCATCTTCCTCCCATCCACTTTTGTCTTCTACCTTACATAAGAAATTACCTAACAAAATCTCAGATCCTACAACCGGCTTATCCTTTTCACGATTTCACCCTTTCTATGTAACCAACATATCTCATCCATCTCTTAATTGATCAAGCTTTGATTGGTTTTATTGTTTGAACAATTGATGACATGAAATCGAATTTTCCTTCCAATTTAATCTAAGAACTTTGCTTGACAAAGTAACAAATTATTGCTCTCTTTCTATATCAATTTTCTTTAGTTATGGCTGTTATGGATATATTAGAGAATTGCCAAAGCTAAGGATATATGGTTCAGTAAGAGTAGAAGAACTGGATGGAGAAATTAAATTGTTGGGTCCAAAGGAGGAGAGAGAGGAAGAGACTGGATGAAGATAGAAAATATTCGAATCCAATGAAAATTGAAGAGAAACGAGAGAACCCATAAAAGAGAAATTGAGTTTTAAGAAGACGATGAGAGAAAAGAAAGAGTAGTAATTTTAGCCCATGTTAATCACCGTCCTTGGTTTTTTGATGTAGTTCTTCCGGAATATTATAGAAACTTGTAGAAGATTTTGGAAGAGTTTAGAAGCTTAGAACCATGAGAGATGATGAAAACTCTAAGAAGTTTTCATGAAAACTTCTAAAGTAAAATATCTTATGTGTAGATGTTTCTTAAGAAAATATTCAGAATAAAATATCTAATGTAAGTAGAAATATCTAGTCTGTGGAAGTTTTCTTAAAATGCCTATAAACAGGCAACTAACTCATATTTGTAAGCATAAAGTGGTATTGGAAGTTTATAATAAAATTGTTCTCTTTAACTTTTACTCGCTATCCACTTTCTTTAGCATTCATACTTCTTTCTTAGTTCTCTCTCTACTTCTTTAATTCTAATAATCCTCTTCAACACTCTCTTCAACTACAACAACCATTCTATTCTTAAGTACTAACAAGTGCTTAGAAGCGGGTGCTAATATTTGGCAAGAGATTTAAAGGCTAAGCTACATTTTCTTTGGATCTAAACACGGGGTAAGTCTCAAGTTAACATAATCATATATACTCAAATACCCATATTCAAGTAAGTTTTCTACTTTCACACTTTCTTCCACCATCTTAATTACCCTATTTTCTTTTGTTGGTTGGTTTATTAGCTTAGTTATTTACCAAATTGCTTGAAAGAATTAATCTTTTTGTTTAGGCTTACTTGGCTAATCATCAAGTTTACTTACCTAATTTGGATTGAACACTTTATTTGCCGTATCTCATTTGTAGGTGATATTGTTTGCTATTTTGTAATTCAAGTTCCCTTAAATATAGATTATATTTGCATTTTCATTTAGTTTTTGCATCTAATTCATATCATTTTTGCTTCCGACGAATGGCCTAGATAGTGATTCTTATTAGTTCCGTGAAGAACTAACCACAACTAAAAATTATTCTATATATGTGCGTGTTGGAAGCCGACCCATTGAGGCTAGGTCACATATTATAATACGAGGTTAACTTTTCAAACACACAACCCCATTTGTTTTTCTTCGAGCCATACCGATATCATGATCAATATGTTTTAGAAAAACCCATGTATGAAAAATCATGAGAGATGGAGACCTCAAACACGACAATCAAGCGATCATATTTTTTGATGTACCGAAAAGCGGGTAGTTTTAGTCTATTTTGATGGATGTGTTGAGGTTTTCAAATCTCATGAATTTTGCTACATAACCAAGTTAAAACATGTAGATCACAATGACGGATAAGTATCGGTGAGAAACACGAGTTGTGTGTTTGAATAGTTGGCCTCATTTGAAAATGAGGTCTGTCCTCGGTGGATCGGTACCATGTTTTACACATGTTGACATCCATGTCACACGATCCTCTTTCGATTATTTAGTTCAAAACTTTATTTAAACGAATTCATAAATTACTGATGATGTAACGAATTCATAAATTACTGATGATGTTTTCAAGTTTATGTCTTGAGTACAACATGTATGATATATAAAATAATCAAGCGAGATTGCCTACAATATGATACACTCAAAACGGTGATATTGCATGACAACCTGAAGTAAGCAATAACGTGATGCAAGCCTAATCAAGATTCAATAACGTCTCAACATAACGATTCAAGGAAATGAATCAAAACGAAGATAGAAGTTATGAGTGTTTTACTTTTGTTTAGTGATGATCTCATAAGATTAGAAACTTAATTCCAACTTGTTTTTAATGCTCAAAACGTCTCCCTCTTTCAGAGACGTCTAGCCCATCCGTTAGAATTCAAACTGCCAATTTTTCAAAATCAAATTTACAGCCATGTCAGAAAACAGACGTTTGTGACAGACGTCTTGTATAAGATTTTGAACACTAGACGTCTTCCCCTGACGTCTCCTTTACAAATTCCTAAATCCACAATACTGGATCTATGAGGTACAACTATATAGACGTCAGTAGAAGGAGTTTGATCATGAGAAGATGTCTCATACAGACGTCTTCACGGGAAGTTTTTGACAGTTAACTCTGAAGTTGAATTTCGAATTGAATGAATTTTACGCCGTTTTCTTTTCTAACCGCCTCTAACGGCTATTAACTGTTTTATGACAGTTTTTGGCAGCAATGGGCAGTTGAAATAACTTCTCATTCGATCCCTATCTAAACAATGAGATCTCACACTTTCATTCAACCATCCATTGCAAATCTATTGAGAAATCTTCTTGTTCTTCTCGTGCTTCACTTGTTCAAATCTTTTTTATTTCCTCCAGAGCCAAAACCCGACATAATCTCTTAAATCAGTTCTTGTGCGACACCGGTTATAATCTTTTGAGATCATAGGATTGAGAGCGAATTTGTCGTTTTTATAAAACGATTGTAAACCCACTAGAAAGGGTGTCATCCCACGAGATGGGGTGCCTCTCATTGCTTGAATTGTGTGGATTCGGAGTGGAAAAAGAGATCTTCATAGTGAGATGTGGATTGAAGAGGAAAATACGACTTTTCTAGAGAACCGCGGGCTAAAGAGGAAGGAGACTTGTTTCTTAGGGAATCACAAGTTCAATAGTGTGATCCTTGTGAAGAGTGATTTTTCTGTGAAAAAGGATTCGTGTTCTTCACAACCATAGTCTAGAAATCCTGAGAAGGTGTCTCAGACGGGGACTATCCACAGGAGTGTGGTGAATCCTAGTCAACAAATCACTGTGTTTGCATTACTTTTACTTTTTCTGTGTTTGTGTTGATTGCCACTTAAGTTTCTTGTTTAAACTTTGTTTAAATAATTTCCGCAGAAACTTGGTAATCACTTAAAATATATTAATTAAGATTTTAAATTTGCCATAGGACATATAGTTATCTTATTCACCCCCTCTAAGGTATTTTCAATTAGTATCAAAGCAAGGTTGCTCACTTTTAATAGATTAGCATCTTGAGTTTATAGATCCTTAATGACAAATCAACCAGCGGGTACACCACCATACGACCTCCACTTTTTAACGGCACTAATTTTCAGTTTTGGAAAACCAAAATGAGAATATTTTTGCAATGCAGAGATTTAGAAATTCTAAATATAATAGATGATGTTTTTGTTATTCCCACTACTAAACCATATTCCGACGCAAGTAAGCGTTCGATGACACTAAATGTTAAGGCTATGAATGCCCTTCACTTTTCTTTGGTCCAAAAAGAATTCAATCGAATTTCCATGTGCCAAACGACACATGTATCTAGAGTATCCTCGAGACTGCACATGAGGGAACGGGCCAAGTAAAAGAAAGTAAAATAAATATATTAATGCATGAACACGAAATGTTTTCTATGAAAGAAAACGATTATATAGATTCTATGTATTCTAGGTTTAATAATATAGTTACAGAACTATTTGATCTAGGAATGAAATTTGTAGATAAAGAAAAGAACTATAAAATTCTTCGATTACTAAGTTTGTCTTAGCAGCCTAAGATTATTGCAATAAAAGAGTCAAATGATATGAGCACCATGAGCATAGACACTCTCATTGGTAAAAACTAAAGACCTATGAGACACAACTGAGTGATATCAAGACCAAAGAAGACAATCAGTGTAAGAATATCACACTTAAGGCGTCAATGAACAAGATCAAGCGACGACGAAGAAATGAGGAAACATTATGAGGCACTTCGAGAAGTTTCTTAAGAATAGAGACAACTTTTTCAAGAAACGGGTAAACTCTTCTAATGTCACGTGATGTTTTGAATGCAATAAAAAGGGTCATGTCAAGGCCGACAGTCCGAACCTTAAAATCAAGAAGGACAAATCCAAATGGAAGAAGGGTTTGGAACGACGCGCTTATCAAGTCATCTGGGATAAATCTGAATTAAGTGAGTCAGAGAATGAAGAAGTTGCGAACATGTGCTTCATGGCGATAAACGATGACGAGGTTAGTGATATTATTGATGTTGAAAGTTTATCCAAAAATAACTTAGTTAATCTATATTTTTATTTGAAATCTAGCTATGAAAAAATTCATTCAAAATATAAACAATTAAAAGATAGTAATAATCAAGAGGATAATCAAATAAAAAATGAATGTGAAAAACTAATTCTAGAAAATAACGAGTTAAAAGAAAAATTAGTTTTAAAAGAAGCACACTTGAATATTATTAATGCTATAAGAATTTTAAAGAATGAAAATTTTGATTGAAAGAGAAAATTAGAAATAAAGGAAAATATAATTCTTAAGTTTACAAAAATTAAGGACAACCTTGACGTTATGTTAGGAACATATATAAATCATTATAAACATCAAGAAGTAGGTTTTTATGACGATTCAAAGTATGAAAAAACCAACCAAATTTATTAGAAGTTCTAATTCACATAGATATGAAAATAGATATGTGAATGTTACGTGTAATTACTGTTGTATGTTAGGACATGTTACTTGATTTTGTCAAATTAAATTAAATTCTACTTATAAATATCACTTTACTCCTAACCCCAGTGGATCGAGAATGAAATGGACTCCTAGGTCACTCCAAAGAAATCTTGTTTTGCAGGATCCCAAACAACATATCAAGAAGGGGATCCTTAATAACAATTGCTCGAGGTACACAACTGGAAATATCAATTGCCTCCAAATGCTATCAAAAGAAGGCGGTACTGTTTCTATTGGAGACAATAAAACGGGGAACATACCCGGTAAAGGTACCATTTAATTTATTAATGATTTTTAATACTGTTATTATTAATGATGTGTTGTATGTATATTGTTTGAAACATAATTTATTAGTCATTTTTTTATAGGGATACATTATCTAAAATAATAGGTACCGGGTGTCTTTTCAAAAATAAACTTTGCCGAACTAGGTAAAGTAGTTAGAAATAAAGCCCGCTAAGTAGCTCAAGGATATAACCAAATAGAAGGTATAGAATGCGACCAAACGTATGCACCTATCTCTAAGTTAGAAGCCATACGTATCTTACTAGCATATGCTTGCTATAAAAACTTCAGTTTTTTTTCCAGATGGACTTTAAAAGTGCGTTCTTAAATGGTTAAATAGGCGAGGAAGTGTATGTATCTCAACCTCCTGATTTTGAGAATCATGCATTCCCTAATCATGTCTATAAGTTAAGAAAGGTACTTTACGGTCTCAAGCAAGCTTCGCGTGCTTAGTATGAACTTTTATTTTCGTTTTTAGAAAATATAGGATTCGTGAAGGGTATAGTAGATAAGACCTTATTTACTAAAACGCTCAACCAAGATATCATATTTGTCCAGATATATGTTGACAACAAGTCTTTGTCAAGACTTCGCCAAATCCATGCAACATGAATTTGAAATGAGCATAATGAGAGAACTCAATTTCTTACTAGGATTTCAAATTAAGCAAAGGGTTGATGGCATCTTCATAAATCAAGCCAAATATACTAAGGAACTCATAAATAAATTTGGTTTAGAAAATGCAAAGACTTTTGAAACACCTATGTCTACCAACACCAAACTCACTGACGATAAACAGGGTCAAGATACTGACACTAAACTTTATCGTGACATGATAAGTAGTCTATTATATTTGACTGCTAATAGACCGGATATTATGTAAAGTGTATGTTTGTGTGCGAGATTCCAAGCTAATTCTAAGGAATCACATTTGACCGCAGCCAAAAGAATCCTTAGATATTTGAAAGGAACCATCAATTTTGGTTTATGGTAACATAAGAACTTGTTTCATTTAACAAGTTATTCTGATGCAGATTACGCTATAGTCTTAAAGATCGAAAGAACACAAGTGGCACTTGTCACTTCTTAAGGAATTGTCTTGTCTCTTGGATTTCTAAGAAACAAAACTCTGTTATTCTCTCGACAGCCGAGGCAGAATATATTGCTGCTGGTGCTTGTTGTGCTTAAAGTTTATGGATGAAATACACACTTGAGAATTATCAAGAAAGTATTTCACATATTCTTATACTCTGTGATAACACAAGTACAGTTCACATGACCAAAAATTCCGATCAACATTCTAGGACTAAGCACATCGACGATATTATTTCCTTCGATATCTTTTCATAAGGGAGATATCGTTTTGGAATATATGTCAACCGAAAGTCAATTAACCGATATATTTACTAAACCATTAAACAAAACTAGGTTTTCACATTTAAGGGGAGAATAAAATATGATAGAATTAATCACGTCTTAAAAACCATAAATTATTTAATACGATATCATAGTTTTTAATACACATAATTTGAAATTTTTAGCAGCATACGTCTGCTAGAGACGTCTGTACTGCTCTATGACTGACGTCTATACAGACGTCTGTAAGTCCTGACTAATGGTTATATGTTTTATTGATTTGTTTAACAAGAAATAATTTAATCCACTTAATATTATCAATTGGCACTTAAACTAGTCAGTTTATTGTGTAGGATTCAAATTAGATGGTTTTAAATTTCAAATTTTAGAAGGAATTTTTGATAACTCTTGGTGGTTATTTTTGAACTTCCCTTTCTTTTCCACTCAATTGGTCATTTCTATTGATCTGAGAAAAATGGACAACACAAAGGTGTATAAGAGGAAGGCTAAAGTGGAAGGAGAAGATTCAAAGAAACCCAGAGAGAAACCTCCGAGTCTCAAATTGGAGGAACACCCAAGTGAGGAATCGGTTCCTCTCTCTCTCCTTATTCACCACCACCCAATCCGAATCCCATTGAATCTTCCTACTACAGGTGGAATCGTGTTGCTTTTTCGCCAAACATTTTCAGACGACACATGCATCTTCTTTGATCCCGAAGATGGCATGATCATAAAGAAACGGAGTTGTTTCCTGATTTAAAATCAGGAAAACCCAAGGAAGAGGCATCACGTGCTAGCACGTGACCGGGGGTCACGTGTTGACACGTGATGACTAAGCAGCGGCAAAGAACAAAGCGCAGAAGGAGGAGAAGCCCATTCCAGGGGGTGGGTCACGTGCCTACACGTGACCAGGGGTCACGTGCGTACACGTGACCAACGGTCACGTGTGGTTCAGGAGCCTTATTTTTACGACAGAATTAAATTCTGAGAAAAAATCTCTCAAGTCTTTCTAAAGTGGAAAAGAATTATTTGGAACCGTTGGATTAAAAATCTAAAGGTGGTTAAATATCCCTAATTTGTGGAAAAATATCAGACTTGGAAAGATTTCCCCTTAAATCTAACCGAAATAACAAAGAGATATCGTTGGATTTAAAATCCAATGGTGAATAAAAATCACCTAATAATCTAATGGCCCAGGTTAATGATAAACATAAATCAAATCTCTCAATAAACAAATCAAATCTTTCAATGAAAGATTCAATAAAACTGATTGATTCTCTTCTTTCTCCTATAAATAGGAGCCAAAGGAGAGAGTTAAAAAAAGAGAGACACATAGACATACAGAGAGAAAGGGATAGAGCCTTGAGATTTTGAAAGAAATTGATTCTCTGCAAAAGAAAACCCTAGGTAAGAAAAGAGAGGCTTAAAAAAGAGAATTTAATTCTCAAAAGAGTTTAACTCTTATATAAAGAAAAAGAACTTAGTTCTTTCTCTGGTGGAGGATCTGCAAAGTGCACATCTCTCCAGGAATTGAGAATTTAATTCTCATTGGGTTGAGATCCTGCCATGCAGATCCAAAACTCAGAGGAAGAATTAAGTTGTGAGAATTTAATTCTCACAAAATTATAGGAATTTAATTCCTTTGAGATAAAATTAAGGTTTAACCCTATATTAATAGGAATTTAATTCCTTCAAAAATGGACAGAATTAGGGTTTAACCCTAATTGAGAATTTAATTCCCTCAAACTCACAGGAATTTAATTCTTATGCCAGAACTTAATGGGAATTTAACTCCTGCAGAAAAGAAATTAGGGTTTAACCCTATCTAAAGAATAATTCTTTAAAAGAAGGTGGGAATTTAATTCCTAGAAAATTATTATTAGGGTTTGAACCTATGAAGAATCTAATTCTTAAAAAGATAAACAAACATGCAAAGAAACAGGGTCACGTGCTACCACGTGACCCCTGAGAAGATCCACAGAGAAAGGGCTTTGAGGCAACGCCTTACGTGCCCCACGTGACCCCTTGGCAGAAGCTCTCACAGACAAACACTTAAATGCCCATCACGTGACAGCACGTGATGCTCCAAAGTATTCAATACTCTCGGCAGAATAAATAAAGAGAAGGTGGGCGCTCTCACGTGCTACCACGTGACCCCTCTTGCCTTAGTATTTAACACTAAATTGAAACCTCTGTATCCAGTGTTTAACACTGATTTGCTTTAGTGTTTAACACTAATTGAAAAATTCTATTTGCAGTGTTTAACACTGAATTTCTTAGTGTTTAACACTAAATTAAATCTTTGTTAGCAGTGTTTAACACTAAATTAAAATTTCTGTTACCAGTGTTTAACACTGATTTGGAATCTCTATTTCCAGTGTTTAACACTGATTTGCTTTAGTGTTTAAACACTAATTTGAAATCTCTCTGGCCAGTGTTTAACACTGATTTGCTTTAGTGTTTAACACTATTTTGAAAGCCTTGTTGCTAGTATGTAACATTGATTATCTTTTGGCGTTTGACACCAGTTTGTCAATCTCATTCCCAGTGTTCAACACTGTTGGTCTCTAGTGTTCAACACTAGCTTTAGCCCAATTGGCTAAGTTTCTAGAGGCAAAGCCTCTTCTTCAATGAGCCAA
The DNA here is from genome assembly GCA_030015575.1 of Agapanthus africanus. Lineage (NCBI taxonomy): Eukaryota > Viridiplantae > Streptophyta > Magnoliopsida > Asparagales > Amaryllidaceae > Agapanthus > Agapanthus africanus. The sequence continues at coordinate 430,706,423 of CM057347.1, forward strand.
CAGAAAGCCAATATTCTAAAACATGATTGGACTTAGCCCAAGATGGCCATAAGTCCTCAATTCAAGCTTAACTGGGCTAATGGGCTTATAACATAATTAATTGGTCTTGGTTCCAAACTGGACCAAAGACTGTTTAATCTACCTTGGTTCAAGGGTACATCTCTTCACTCCTTTGATACTTGGCGTTGTAATTCCTCAACGTCTTCAAAGAGGTGACGGGTCCCGACGACCGCACATTGATACGGACTGTGGGGTCCTTAAACTGATGGACTATGACGTCCTTAACCTTGACCGGGATGGATGTCTTAAAACTAACAACGGACTATGATGTCCTTAACCTCGATCGGGATGTCTTAAAACTAATGTCGGACTGTGGAGCCCTTAAATCCTCGGACTATGATGTCCTTAACCTTGACCGCAACGTCTTAAAACTAACATTGGACCACAATGTCCTTAAACTACCTATTGACCGCAATGTCACTAAACTAAACAACAGGGCCCCCCCTTAATTGCTCTCTTGTTAGATCTAAACGATCCCGTTAAGTTGATCTTAGTCTAAAACTAGACTAACGTATCCTTAACAAACGTTTAAGTCGATCTTAGTCTCAAACGAGACTAACGTATCCTTAAACACACCCCCAAACCCAAATCTAAGAAAAATACGGATTTGGACTAGTCCACGCCCTACAGGCGACGACGTAACTCAGTCTCCGTATACAATCCACGGGCAACCAAACACAAAATAAACACACACGACACGAAGTGATTATCTGGAGAAGGAGAAAGTTGTTACCGCAATGCGGTAGCGTAATTAACTGCAGGGGCTTGCGCCTGCAGTGAAGAGCGTCCCCACAATCAAAAACCCCTCAAGTGAGGGGGAATCTGACGAAGTTTGCTACATCGAGCGCATCCGTTTAAACCCTCGATACATGGTGCCATAAATCAACTTGGCATCTTCGGAGAGGTAAACGGATAGCACCAATTAGCATCTACCCCGAATATCAGGCAAGACGTCCAGTCGCGCCGTCTTTCGGAGGGGAACAGATTCTGGCACGCCCGGTGGGACCTTTTCCTCTTTCCACTCCACACTTCGTGTGTCGTGATTCGCGAACCAATCGTGGTTCGCTAATGGTTGCCCTTGGGTTTCGAAGTACTAAGATTTGGCGTTTCGTTTGCTGCAGAGAGCAAAAGGATCAATGGCTGACAACTGCTCGAACTGCGCCAACTGCAAATGCAACCGACGCTCCGCCTCATCTGGAGGTGTAGCATACGGACCCCAGGCTGCTTCGCTATTCACTATACCTGTGGAGCAAGTGACTCAAGCTACCACCGGTTTATTCTTTGGGACCATGCTCCCGCCTGTAAACGTTAACATCCTAATGCCCGTACCGGAAGCGTCAAAGAAGTCGGTCTTTGATCGACTTGCTACTCCTACGGCCCCTCTCAACGGGTCGTCCAACTCCTCGGTCTTCACCAGACTAAGCCTGAACTCCAAAGAGCCCGCCGGCTTGAAGCCCCTAATACCTATGCTGGCCATCCCAAGGAAGACAGCTACTCCCGAAGTCGTTAAGGCGGCTTCTTCTCCCAGAGGGTCGGTCTTCTCGAGACTAACTACCCCCGTTCCCGCTCCCGCTCAGAAAACTGTAGCTTCTCAACGAACGTCAGTCTTCAAGAGGCTGACACCGGTAGCAGCCCTTCCCCAGAACAGGGGGCAAGACGCTGCCATCACTGAATCAATCCCAACAACCCGGCGTGCCCGACGTCGCCACTGGCGCCGGATAAGGAAGACTGGGGGCAATTCCCCCTTCGGGCTAACTCCACCAGCTCCAACGGTGGAAATTGAGGCTGCTGTTCCAACTGGGAACAGCTTTGAGCTGCTAAACAGGGTACGCAGAAATTCGCCGACCGCGGTTCTCAAAAGATCCCCTCCACCTGCGAAAAATGTTATAGAAACAAAGCCGGAGCAGCCCCCTCAACGGCTGTCCTCCAAAATTTATAAGGTCTGGCGACGGGTTCAGGACTCGGTAATCATTCAAGATCACTCCCGCCAGCAGAAGAGGGTGAAGGTTCAGGAAGAAAAGAACCGCTATGTCAAACAACAGAGGACGCCAGCCACTTGGGTGCCCGCGACAACGGCTCCCTCCACGTCGACTACTCAGAAGAGAAAGAAGCCGGATAGAGTCCCCACTCCTGCAGAAAATGTCAAGAACGATAAGCCGAAACGCCCTAAGTCTGGGGGCATGATGGTGCATACAGTATACATGGCGCTTGGAAAAAAGGACAGCCGTGCATCCACGGGTCATAGGCCACTTACACAGTCAGTGACCAAGGATCAGGAACAACAACAGAAGCTCCAAGAAATGATGAACGCGATGGCTGCACTCACTGGACCGAAAGAAAACCCCGAAGCGTCATCTGATCAACGCCAGGAACAAGAAACTGACGCTGAGTTCCTTCGTAGGATACTGGAGAAGAAGGATAAAGAGGCTGCTGAACAAGCAGCCAATATACAACGAATGGCCTTTCTGTTCCAGGACATGGTGGGTCTGATGATCCAGCAAGAGCCTCCTGCTGAAGATCCTCCAATCGTTCTTGAAGACGACATGGGAGAAACGTCAAATCTTCCGCCTGCTCTGTCCACAGCCAAGGAGGAGACAATCTCCAAGGCTGACCTGGACGAATACATAGCTCAACAGATACGCGTTCACCAGGCGACTGAGGCAGCTGGTCAAGTTGTCAGGACGGGAAGACCATATCCAAGCTGGTATGACCAGATCAAATACCCGTCGGGCTACACAATCCCGAAATTCCATGTATACAAGGGGACATGCAATCCCCATCAACATGTCGCTCAGTTTAGGGCTCTTTGTGGCAACACCGGCGGCGATAAGTTTTTGCTTCGCCAATTCGTCGGCAGTTTATCAGAGACGGCGTTTGAATGGTACTCTGAGCTTCCGAACGACTCCGTCAAAACTTTCGCTGAAATGGAGTTGCTGTTTACCCAGCGTTTCGCAAGCGCCAGCGAACGCACCCCGATAACAGCTTTGATTAATGCAAGGGTGAAGCCGGGTGAAACTTGGGTCCAATACGCGATCCGATGGCGGAACCTATGGTCGAAGTGCGAACAGCGCATTGAAAAAGCGCCCGCGGTGGGCATGTTCGTGGGTACCCTAGATGCTCATGCAACTATCTCACAGTTCATGATGTTCTTTAAGCCAACCACGTTCCAGGCTTTGATCGACAAGTTGACCCAGATGGACCAGATGGGTCACAGGCCGCCTCCCCTGAAGCTAGAACCTCGGAATGACAGGGGTAAAGGGAAGGCAACCTTCGTCGCGAACACTCAACAGCAACCCAGTGCCCCAATGCTGGCGGATCAACTGGAAGAAAGACGACGGTATTATAATGAGAAGATGAAGCGTCCCTACTCGTTCCCGCGGGACAAGACGAAACGGTTATTCGAGCTGGCAGTACGCAACAGGCTTGTCAACTTGCCAAATCCGAGACGATCGCCACAACCCACTGAGGTGAATAACCCCAATTACTGACCTTACCATCAAACGGTAAGCCATCCGATTGAGGATTGCTTTGTCTTCAAAGGATGGATTGAAGATCAATACCTCCAGGGAAAGTTTGCGCTGTCCGAAAAGTAGAAGGTGAACCCGTTGCAGCCGCATACTCCTAAGAAGGCGGATACACCGGGGGCAACCTGTTCTTTCATTGAAGAAGCGCCATGGGAGGTCGTGCTATCAGCTAAAACCAAAAAGATGCTGAGTGATCTTCATGCATGCCCGGCGGTCGAATGGGAGAACCCGCTCGAGCCTCAAATCATAGAAGAGATGTTGAAGCCGCGCCCAACTATAAAGATCGGCGGTGATGGCCCAAGTACTCACACCCAACCGTCAAAATCTTCGAAGAAAAAAAAGAAATCCAAAAAGCCAGGGAAGTCTGGAGACAAACGCACGGACTTGCAGAAGCAGATTGACGCGCTGGAAGAGTACAATCAAAAGACGCGGACTCCCATTACACTCCAAGAATTCCTCAACCACGTCTTTCAAGAGGAAGATGAGGGGGAAAGTTCGTCGGATGAATCCGAGGGTTATGTGGCGAGTTGTCATGTGATCTCCCACTCATTTACGGACGATGACAAAACTCCCGGTACTAAGAAACTGGGGGCAGAGCCTGAGCCGGAGCTTGTGTGGCCAACAGACGAAATGATTGACGCCTTTCTAGACGAGATTCGTTTGAAAAGTAAAGCCGACCAAGAGCGTGAGATGGCCGCATCAGAAGGAGCCAAACGCAAGCGACTAAACGAAAGAGTCGAAGCACTCCCACCAGATCAAAAGACATCCGATGCGGATAAAAACATATTCAAGACGAGGAAAAGGTTTGCCAAAGTCATGTCAATGGGAATGAAGCTACTACCCTCGGAAGAAAACACGCTCAATGGGGCGGAGAGGCACCCTAATTATTGCTCATATCATCGGAAGATTTCACACCCTACGGAGGAGTGCGATGCTTTTAAGATATGGTGGCAAGGATATGTTGCTCACCTTCGGCTTGAGGAGCTTGATGCCCTTGATGAAACCCGGCTCATAGCGCAACAAAATCTGGAGGCCTACAAAGCAAAGATGACGTGCTCGTACGAAAGATTGACCAGGCCAAGGACATTCCGCCAAGGCGAGCTCGTGCTGGTAGTCAAAAGACCTATGATTCCCAATCGCGCCAAACGGGGAAAATTTGAGCCAAACTACGAAGGCCCGTACATCATAGACAAGGTCTACCAGGGCGGAGCGTACCTACTTCTGGATATGCACGGTGAAAGACCTTTCAGGCCAATAAACGGTCGCTTCCTGAAGAAATACTACGCTTAACGGGTTAAGGCTTAGGTCAATGATAGATGACGACGACTATGTCCGCTCGCTATCTTTCTAAGCCCGAACTCTGAGTAGTAACCTGCCTTCTTCAAACGGTGGACCGAAATGTCCTTAAAACTAACATAGGACCGAAATGTCCTTAAACTAACAACGGATCGAAACGTTTTTAAACTAACGGTGGACCGAAATGTCTTTAAACTAACAACGGACCGAAATGTCCTTAAACTAACGGACCGAAACGTCCTTAAACTAACAACGGACCACTATGTCCTAAAACTAGCTGTTGATCGAGATGTCGATAAACTACAGTGGATTGCAACATCCCAAAACTGATGCTAAAATAAAAAAAAAGAAAAGAAAACGGTATGTCCATAAGCAGAATGGGCACGGATGAAAACCCGAAAGGGCTCCGTGAGTAAAAACAGCAGGGCTACCGGCTAGTCTTGTGAAAACCCGAAAGGGCGCAACCTCGTTAGAAAATAAAAAGAATAAAAAAAAAGAAAAGAAAAGAAAACGGTATGTCCATAAGCAAAATGGGCACGGATGAAAACCTGAAAGGGCTCCGTGAGTAAAAACAGCAGTGTTACCGACGAGTGCTTGTGAAAACCCGAAAGGGCGCAACCTCGTTAAAGAACACTTGCAGGGTCCTCACGACCTTGTAAAGGAGAAACCACCTGTGTGAGATCCTTACGACTCACAAGGGAGCAACACACTTAGGAGTCCTCACGATTCCTAAGGAGAAATTACACTTGCGAGATCCTCACGACTCGTAAGGAGAACTCTCTTATGGGACCTTCACGGCTCATAAGATTTGAAAGTCTTAAGTCACAGAGACCTAAACCTGTGCTTAAGCAACCCCCACAACCTTCAATTTTGGCCCTACAAGTGGCTCAATACTGACCCTTGTATACAATCCACGGGCGTGAATAGACATTTCCCCAGCAAAGTCCCACCCGTGACTAGGGATATATCCATATAGTGAACAACCCTTATAAGTCCTCTCGACTTGTAAGGAGAAAACCCTCTTGTAACATCCTTACGACTTGCAAGAGGACATGCACTTAGGAATCCCCACGATTCCCAAGGAGAGAACACACCTACAAGATCCTCACGACTTGTAGGGAGAAATACCTTTGTGAGACCCTTACCGCTCATGAAGTCAAAAACCTTAGTCGACAGGACCCTTAACCCTGTTTACTAAGCCACTTTTGTTCAACATCGACAGAGGCAAATGATGATTCGCTCCTGGCAATATCTCAGTTGCAGCGGTGCTGATGCCGAAATCGGTGTCTAAAATCCAAGCTTGCAACGAAAAGGCTAGCGAGTCATACATGCATACGAAATAGCCGAAATGATGGGGCAACTTGCAATAAAAAGCAGCAAGTAAAAAAATGTATGCATGAAAGATAACCGAAATGATTGGGCAACTCGCAATAAAAAGCAGCGAGTAAAAATCAAATAAATAGCCGAAATGATGGGCACCGCGAAAAATAGCCGAAATGATGGGGCAATCGCGATCTTCGCGATATAAAAGCTGAAATGATAGAGCGTCGCGGAAAAAAAATAAAATAAAAATGAAATTTACGCCCTAGAGGTGATGTTACATCTATCCCTGTATACAATCCAGGGGCGCAAACAAAGAAGGGATCATACTCCTCCCCCGGGTTTCATCATAAGAAGGAGCCAAATCTCGACGGATTCACAGATAGCCTAGAGATCATCTCGACGTTCGTCTCATTGCAGCAGACACAACATCAAGTAAAGCGGAACAGCGATAACTCTCAGCTTCATAGCTCCCCGGCATACAACTGACCGCGAGTCAAATTCCAACTCCATGGAATACAGACAAAGTGCAAAATTCCTGGTCACGTGAAGCATCCAGAGCAAATATCGGACTGTGGAGTCCTTAAAATCCACGGACTATGATGTCCTTAACCTCGACCGCAATGTCTTAAAACTAACGATCAACTATGATGATTCTAGACTGATTTTACCTTGGTTAAAGGGTACATCTCTTCACTCCTTTGATATTTGGCGTTGTAATTCCTCAACATCTTCAAAGAGGAGACGGGTCCCGGTAACCACACATTTTGCGGACTGTGGAGTCCTTAAACCCACGGACTATGAGGTCCTTAACCTTAACCGTGATGTCTTAAAACTAACATCGGACGGTGGAGTCCTTAAACCCACGGACTATGAGGTTCTTAATCTTGACCGTGATGTATTAAAACTAACAGTGGACGGTAGAGTCCTACCGCGATATCTTTAAACTACGATACCCTGGAAACCATCCCAAACCAACCCTTGACCCCGTGAAATACGGATAAGGGTGACCGCACCCAGCACTTGCGGGTCCTCACGACCTGTAAGGAAGAAAACTCTCTTGTGAGATTCTTACGACTCCCAAGGGAAAACCCGCTTAAGAATCCTCCCGATTCTCAAGAACTTACACCTACGGGATCCTCTCGATCTGTAAGTAGAAAAGCTCTTTATGAGACCCTCACGGCTCATAAAGCTCAAAAGTCTTAGGAGGCAGATCTTAACCATGAATCCTAAGCCATCACTACCCTGCAAGGAGACCTAGATAAATTGTCCGCAGAACACATTCAATAAAAAGGAGGCACACCGTCGAGAAGGAAAATATATCTTTATTCATAAACCAAAATAGGTACAAAGTACAATTCATGAAAGAACAAAAAGAAAACATTCTCATCCAGGAGTATGTACAAGAAGGAAGGAAAAGATACAAGTTTTCAAGCCGACGGGCGATTTAGTAATTTCGCTAGCTCATCCTGCTTTTGCTGGATCACGGCTTCATTATTCAGGATCGCCAGAAGACGGGCCTCTGCCTGAGCCTGCTGGGCCTGATACGAAGCAAGCCGGCCTTCAAGCTCTTTCTCAGTGGCCTTGTAAGCCTCGACCCTCTCGCGAGTGAACACGACAGCTTTATCAAGAGCTATCACCTCTCTGATAGACTCTTGAAGTACCCGCCAGAGTTCTTACGCTTTATTGGCTTTAGCTGTGAGGCTGGTATGAAGCTCGCTCAGTGCTTTAGAGGCCAGTTCCCTTTTCGAGAATTTGCGGTCAAGCCTCTTCTCGCACGACACCATCGCTCTATCAGATCACGCAAGCCCGCTGTCATGACCGCAGCCTCTGAAACAGGATAGGTACGCTCGGGACTGTTGGTACCAATAGTCAATCTAAAGCACGCGCACATCATCGGGTATGGAAAGTGACAAGAAAATTTCCGATGTATATCCGATCAAGCATGCACCTGCAACTATATGAATATCCGAGAAGAAATAATACTCGAAGCTCTGATGTGCATGCAACATGGTGATAGTGTTTGTAATTAAAGAAAGTTTTCACGGGAAGAATACAAAGTTCATTTGTGTAAGCAGAAACATACATGTGAGTGCCCAGCGTACATGAAAGTTCAACGTAAAGCATGCGAAAACTAATTTGAATATACTATGCTAGCGGAAAAAGGTCACCAAACAAAGGATCAGTGGCACAGGGGTTAACAAAACAAAGAGCGAAATTCTCCATCTCTCTCTCTGCTCTCTCCAACACGTTAAAGCGACGGTTCTCGCGAGAGGTCGCTCCCCACCGATTGGCGCCATGTTCGTCCGCAAAAGCAGACATAACAGCCCGCCGGGCTCTTATTTCGCTAAAAAGGTGAACCGAGCGATCTTTCAAGGCCTGAGTAATCAGACACGCCTCGTGAAAACCCTCGAGCTTTTCTTTAGTCGTGTCGAGCATCGCCAGGGTCATCTCCGCCGGGTGAGGAAGGATGTCGGCAAGCACGGCAGCAAGAGTCATCCGGAGCCAGAGGGAGCCCATTGGGAAGGGAGACCCCCTGCGGATCGGGAGTTCATATGCCGCTGAGTCGCACCCGTCGTCGGTAAGGAGGGGATCCATCAATCGTGCGGCAAAGTGATGGATCATCTCTTCGATAGGAACTTCCCATGGCTGTCGACGAGCATGGGGGCGGTTGCAGGCCATGGCACTCAGTTATTTCCTCAAGATAAATCGCACTAAAGTGAGAATAAATTTCTCTGTCAAGAGAAAAAGAAGGCCATGGCCTCAGGTTATAAAGAGGGGCATTAAATGACGTGCACGGGGAATATTGCATGATGGGACTATTTCCGAGGCCTAAAAAGGGAAAGCATTGGAAATCAAGGAAAGGGAACTATTTCCAAGGTTTCTTTTCTGCATCTAATGCCATGCACAAAAGATAGGGCAGGGAAAGTTGAACAGCCCCATCGAAGGGACCCCACGTGCAGAGCACGTGAGCACCATGCTTGGTGTGTATTAGAAAGTGAAACAATGCCTTGCACAACTAAACACATCATCAGCAACAATATATATATATATATATATATATATATATATATATATATATATATATATGACAAAATCCCACAAAAAAGGGGGGGCATGCAAACACAGAAAGACACGATAAGACTTGTCATTCATATTTTAAAAGGTTCATACAAAAAAGAAGAAGAAACGATTACAACGGTAAGACCTCGGACGCAGGGCATGGATTGAGAAACTCGAATGTAACTTTGTCCAAGATCCTCCAAGCATTTCGAACCATCCTGGTATGCTTCCTTTCGCGGTCACAAGCGTCGGGGTCCTCACGAATGTCCTCCACCCTCCGATAGACAGCAAGTATGGCTGACTGCTGAAAAGCCTGGTGCAAGAGATCAATGAGGTCGTCTCGCCTCCTCTTTGAAATCAGGCTCATCAGGTACACCGAATGTACCTTATCCTCGGCGGCGTCCAATGCCCCGAGCGGCACGCCGGTGCAAAAAAGAGGGAGCGTCTCCCAGATCGCCAGCACGATGAGTCTCAGAAGAGAAGAGCGACGAGGGAGTAGCCGATGTTTGTACTCGTCGAAGCGGCTCATGATCTCAGCGCACTGAGCATTGGTGAACTCCTGGTTCTGACTGCGGCCCAGTGCACGAATATTCCCATAGGAAATGATTTCATCAAGATCATACATATGGGCATCCATAATACCTGAAATAAAGGTCATGAGAATTGTTACAAAGCTTCTTCTTCATTGATTACAGAAGGACAACCTAGGGCAAGAAAACCTTAAGAAGCCTTCAAGGGAAGAACTGAGTTCTTCATGGGAATTAAATTCCTTATTAAGAGAAGGGAATTAAATTCCCAGAAACATTTTCTTTAAAGGAATTAAATTTCTCGGAAAGAGCAGCCAACATCATCATCTTCCTGAAAGATCAGATGAACCCTAAAGAGATTTACTGCTGAAGATTAAATGGTTTCATATTTCGATTGAAAAACTTAAAGGAAAAATGGGTTCATATTAAAAGGGGTGAAACCCTTGATGTGGATTTAAAATCCAGAAAGTTTGTTTTAATGAAAGTTTTTCGATCATCATTACCTGAAAGGAAGAGTCTTTCTTGAACAGAGTTAAACTCTGAAAATTTCTCAAGGCAGAGAACTAAGCTCTGGAGAAAGAGAATTAAATTCTCAAAAGAAGAAAGTTCTCAAAGGAGGAAGATGAGCAAAGTGGAGGCTCTTCTGAAGAGACATGGGCATTTATAGGACGGGATTGGAGACGTTTCATCTACCTTACTCCCAAGGCAGATCCAACGGCCACAAAAATGACAGCGTTGCACTCACGTGCAGACACGTGAGAACAACGCTGTGGGGGCATTTGTTTCCTGATTTAAAATCAGGAAAATCCACGGAAGAGGCATCACGTGCTAGCACGTGACCAGCGGTTACGCGTTGACACGTGATGACTAAGCAGCGGCAAAGAACAAAGCGCAGAAGGAAGAGAAGCCCATTCCCGGGGGGGTCACGTGCCTACACGTGACCACGGGTCACGTGCGTACACGTGACCAACGGTTACATGGCCACACGTGACCAGCTTCAAGAGCCTTATTTTTACGACAGAATTAAATTCTGAGAAAAAATCTCTCAAGTCTTTCCAAAGTGGAAAAGAATTATTTGGAACCGTTGGATTAAAAATCTAAAGGTGGTTAAATATCACCAATTTGTGGAAAAATATCAGACTTGGAAAGATTTCCCCTTAAATCTAAACGAAATAACAAAGAGATATCGTTGGATTTAAAATCCAATAGTGAATAAAAATCACCTAATAATCTAATGGCCCAGGTTAATGATAAACATAAATCAAATCTCTCAATAAACAAATCAAATTTTTCAATGAAAGATCCAATAAAACTGATTGATTCTCTTCTTTCTCCTATAAATAGGAGCCAAAGGAGAGAGTTAAAAAAAAAGAGACACAGACATACAGAGAGAAAGGGATAGAGCCTTGAGATTTTGAAAGAAATTGATCCTCTGCAAAAGAAAACCCTAGGTAAGAAAGGAGAAGCTTAAAAAAGAGAATTTAATTCTCAAAAGAGTTTAACTCTTATATAAAGAAAAAGAACTTAGTTCTTTCTCTGGTGGAGGATCTGCAAAGTGCACATCTCCCCATGAATTGAGAATTTAATTCTCATTAGGTTGAGATCCTGCCATGCAGATCCAAAACTCAGAGGAAGAATTAAGTTGTGAGAATTTAATTCTCACAAAATTATAGGAATTTAATTCCTTTGAGATAAAATTAGGGTTTAACCCTATATTAATAGGAATTTAATTCCCTCAAAAATGGACAGAACTAGGGTTTAACCCTAATTGAGAACTTAATTCCCTCAAACTCACAGGAATTTAATTCTTATGCCAGAACTTAATGGGAATTTAACTCCTGCAGAAAAGAAATTAGGGTTTAACCCTATCTAAAGAATAATTCTTTAAAAGAAGGTGGGAATTTAATTCCTAGAAAGTTATTATTAGGGTTTAAACCTATGAAGAATCTAATTCTTAAAAGGATAAACAAACATGCAAATAAACAGGGTCACGTGCTACCACGTGACCCCTGAAAAGATCCACAGAGAAAGGGCTTTGAGGCAACGCCTCATGTGCCCCACGTGACCCCTTGGCAGAAGCTCTCACAGACAAACACTTAAATGCCCATCACATGACAGCACGTGATGCTCCAAAGTATTCAATACTCTCGGCAGAATAAATAAAGAGAAGGAGGGCGCTCTCACGTGACCCCTCTTGCCTTAGTGTTTAACACTAAATTGAAACCTCTGTATCCAGTGTTTAACACTGATTTGCTTTAGTGTTTAACACTAATTGAAAAATTCTATTTGCAGTGTTTAACACTGAATTTCTTAGTGTTTAACACTAAATTAAATCTCTGTTAGCAGCGTTTAACACTAAATTAAAATTTCTGTTACCAGTGTTAAACACTGATTAACACTGATTTGGAATCTCTATTTCCAGTGTTTGACACTGATTTGCTTTAGTGTTTAAACACTAATTTGAAATCTCTCTGGCCAGTGTTTAACACTGATTTGCTTTAGTGTTTAACACTATTTTGAAAGCCTTGTTGCTAGTATGTAACACTGATTATCTTTTGGCGTTTGACACCAGTTTGTCAATCTCATTCCCAGTGTTCAACACTGTTGTTTTCTAGTGTTCAACACTAGCTTTAGCCCAATTGGCTAAGTTTCTAGAGGCAAAGCCTCTTCTTCAATGAGCCAACAGAAAGCCAATATTCTAAAACATGACTGGACTTAGCCCAAGATGGCCATAAGTCCTCAATTCAAGCTTAACTGGGCTAATGAGCTTATAACATAATTAATTGGTCTTGGTTCCAAACTGGGCCAAAGACTGTTTAATCTACCTTGGTTCAAGAGGACATCTCTTCACTCCTTTGATACTTGGCGTTGTAATTCCTCAACGTCTTTAAAGAGGTGACGGGTCCCGACGACCGCACATTGATACGGACTGTGGGGTCCTTAAACTCATGGACTATGACGTCCTTAACCTTGACCGGGATGTCTTAAAACTAACAACGGACTATGATGTCCTTAACCTCGACCGGGATGTCTTAAAATTAATAACGGACTATGATGTCCTTAACCTCGACCGGGATGTCTTAAAACTAACGTCGGACTGTGGAGCCCTTAAATCCTCGGACTATGATGTCCTTAACCTTGACCGCAACGTCTTAAAACTAACATTGGACCGCAATGTCCTTAAACTACTTATTGACCGCAATGTCACTAAACTAAACAACAGGGCCCCCCCTTAATTGCTCTCTTGTTAGATCTAAACGATCCCGTTAAGTTGATCTTAGTCTAAAACTAGACTAACGTATCCTTAACAAACGTTTAAGTCGATCTTAGTTTCAAACGAGACTAACGTATCCTTAAACACAACCCCCAAACCCAAATCTAAGAAAGATACGGATTTGGACTAGTCCACGCCCTACGAGCGACGACGTAACTCAGTCTCCGTATACAATCCACGGACAACCAAACACAAAATAAACACACACGACACGAAGTGCTTATCTGGAGAAGGAGAAAGTTGTTACCACAATGCGGTAGCGTAATTAACTGCAGGGGCTTACGCCTGCAGGGAAGAGCGTCCCCACAATCAAAAACCCCTCAAGCGAGGGGGAATCTGACGAAGTTTGCTATATCGAGCGCATCCGTTTAAACCCTCGATACATGGTGCCATAAATCAACTTGGCATTTTCGGAGAGGTAGACGGATAGCACCAATTAGCATCTGCTCCGAATCTCAGGCAAGACGTCCAGTTGCGCCGTCTTTCGGAGGGGAACAGGAGTACCGATGTTGAGAAGTTCAGAAAGGAACATTAGGATAATTTGTTTAAGTTTTATGTTTGTATGTTTGTACTTTATTTTTCCTTCTATTGTTTTTTTATTGTAATGTTTGTTTCAATCAATAAAATAAGTGTGTTCGTTTAAGTTTCAATTCGTCGATTTAAAATTTAAAACAAAACTGTCAGAACCAACATCAAACATCTGGTTAAGGATTTTTAGACCTACAAACATCTGGACAGACGTCTGGTCTCTGTTATCTGAACAGCAAACGTCTTTAGTTCAAAACAATATTGGATAGTTCATCGACAGACGCTAGGTACAGTGTACAAGACGTCTGCACGGGCAAAATTATGAAATCGATCAGAATTTTTGACCCTTTGATTTCCACGATCAAATCTGAACCGTCATTTCATTTATTAAATTGTCCTTTCCTTTTTCTCATCCTACCCCAGACGTCTATATATGAGACCGATCCCCTCAATCTCTCTCCAATCTTCTTTCAAATCTCATCCAAAACCTAACATTTCAATTGGCCAGACGAATCTCTATTACGGCTGTATCATAACCAAGATTTTAGAGCATCAAAAGGTTAAAATTCCTGATGATCAAGGCACCGTCCGCGACCAAATCGACTTCGGTTCACGTATCGTCAATTTGATGAAATTGAACCAACCATCGAGTTCCTCTCAGCTGCTTCAAAATGCCGTCGACGTTCGTCCGCAACAAGCTTTTGATTTCGCCGCCTTCGAGACCCGAATCATTGATTGTATCACCATTTCTCACGATCATCTTTCCGGACGCATCGATCATAATTCCGGCCAAATCGATGAACTCTCCGTACAAATGACTTTCTTGTCCTCCCAGTTTCCGTCAAGTGCACCGCCGCTGCCACCGGAAGCGTAGTTAGGATCCTGAGTTTTTAGGTCCTAGTTTAAGTTGTTTGTTTTGAGTTAGTGTGTATATTTTTGGTTCATGTTTGAACTTGTTTGTGTGTTTTTTGGTATGTTAGTTTTTAATATGATGTGTTAAGTTTAGTTTATTTGTAATGATTGTTTAGTTTGTGTGTCGTTATGAACTACTATGTATGCAATTCAAGTTTCTATCTATAAAATTATGCGTTATGTTAAAATTTTGTGTTTAAGTTCTTATTTCACATATCCCTGTTCATATGCGCTTCAATGGATATAGATATATACTCCTTGTTCATTGGATATACATTAATGTGGCTTATTTTGATTTTCCATGAACTTCAACTTTCAATAACCATGCTTGTTTTCATACCCGTCATATTTTTTTTTTACTTTTTGATATTTTTCAAAAAGGGGGAGAAAATATTCATGAATATCATATCCAAGTTAATGCTTTAATGGCCATAAAATTCGACTTAGATCACTTGACTTCAGGCAATACTTAAAAAATAGTATCAGTGGTATGGGACACTGGTATGAGTTTAAAGATTTTTTCAACTGAGCATGAATTGAGAGGAAGCATTTAAATCGAATTTATATTATTTATATATCATGAATTCTTTAAATAAGTTTTGCTAAATATAAAAAAGGATGAGATTGTTGGCATCCGTGTTACACGATTCTCAGTTTCGATTATTTAGTTCAAAACTTTATTTAAACGAATTCATAAGTTACTGATGACGTTTCCGAGTTTATATCTCGAGTACAGCATCAACGATATATCAAATAACCAAGTGAGATTGCCTACAATGTGATACACATTCAAAACAGTGATATGACATGACAACTTGAAGCAAGCGATAACGTGATGCAGGCCTAATCAAGATTCAATGACGTCTCAACCTAACGATTCAAGGAAATGAAGCTAATCGAAGAATCAAAACGAAGATAGAAGTTATGGGTGTTTTATATTTGTTTAGTGATGATCTCATAAGGTTAGAAATCTAATTCCAACTTGTTTTTAATGCTCAAGACGTCTCCTCTTTCAGAGACGTCTAGCCTATCCGTTGGAATTCAAACTGCTAAGTTTTCAAAATCAAATTTACACCCATGTCAGAAAACAGACGTCTGTCTTATAAGATTTTGAACACCAGACGTCATCCCTTAATGTCTCCTTCACAAATTTCCAAATTCACAATACTGGATATCTCTTAGGGACGGCCATATAGACGTCAGTAGAAGGAATTTGATCTTGGGAAGACGTCTCGACGTCTTCACGGGCAGTTTTTGACAGTTAACTCTGAATTTGAATTTCGAATCGAATGGATTTTTACGCCGTTTTCTTCTCTATCTGTTTATGATAGTTTTGGCAGTTATGGGCAATTGGAATAACTTCCCATTCGATCCCCATTTAAACCCATGAGATCTCACACTTTCATTCAATCATTCATTACAAATTTATTGAGAAATCTTCTTGTTCTTCTCGTGCTTAATTTATCCAAATCCTTTTCATTTCCTCCGGAGCCAAAACTTGATATAATCTCTCAAATCAATCCTTATGTAAACATCGGTTATAATCTTTTGAGATCATAGGAATGAGAGTGAATTTGTCGTTTTTGTAAAACGATTGTATACCCACGAGAAATGGTGTTTCTTAACCCACGAGAAATGGTGTCTCCCAACCCATGAAAAGCGGCGCTCCTCAACCCACAAGAGGGGATGTCTCTCATTGCTTAAATTGTGTGGATTCGGAGTGAAAAAAGAAATCTTCCTAGAGACGTGAATTAGAGAGGAAAGTGCAGTTTTCCTAGAAAATCACGGGTTAGAGAGGAAGAATAGAGAGGAAGAAGACTTGTTTTCTAAGGAATCACAAGTTCAAGAGTATGATTCTTATGAAGAGGGATTTTTGTTCTTCACATCCTTATAAGAGGGATTCGTGTTCTTTACAACCATAGTGCAGAAATCCTGAGAAGGCGTCTCAGGCGGGACTAGCCACAAGAGCGTGGTGAACCCTTGTCAGCAAATCACTGTGTTTCCATTGCTTTTACTTTTTTCAGTGTTGGTGTTGATTGCCACTTTAAGTTTCTTGTTTAAACTTGTTTAAATAATTTCCGCAGAAACTTGCTTATCACTTAAAATATATTAGTTAAGATTTTAAATTTGCCATAGGACATATAGTTATCTTATTCAAACCCCTCCCTTCTAAGGTATTTTCAACACGTGTGTGTGTGTGTGAGAGAGAGAGAGAGAGAGAGAGAGAGAGTATTTTAGCAAAGACTTTATATTACTATTCCATTTGTTATCTGAGAGAGAGAATCCTTTACTATTCCTTTTGTTTATCTGTGTTGTGGGGAGTGGGAGTTTTTGCCACCGTACTTAGTTCATATATATAATGCATTCATCATATATTCTGTAGGATACATATTATACAAGAATTCAAAATATCTGATCATGATTTTTAGTAATTTTCTGTAGGATACATATTATACATATTAATAATTTAGCAACACTATTATTCTTGGCTACATGTTCACTTCATTTTCTTCAGACGACATATGAGAACTTCCGATACAGAGCTGACAACAGGCCCAATGTCTACAACCTAGGCTGCTTAAACAACTTCCTAGAAGTTTTCTGCACAAGGGTACAACCGTCAAAAAACAAGTTCCGTGCATACATGCAAGATGAAGCTCCGAGACCGCCTCCTGTGAGCCGTGCCAGCAGAGAGCCTGAATCTGAGTCGACAAGCGAGCCTCGGTCCAAGGTAGAGGATGATCTCGAGATTGGTGGAGAGTTGTTGAAGATATCGAGGCGGAGGACTTCTGGTGAGGTCGAGGAGTTGGGCGGGAGAAATAGCACCGGTATTGTCAAAAACCACATTACTTAAAAGGCTAAATCACCATAAACTCCCGTTAACTATTACTGTTTTCTTTTCTAACCAAACCACCTTAAAAATATTCTTTATTACAATAAACTCCCTTAAAAGATGGTCTTAAGAGAGCTTTTTTTTTGTTAAATTGTCATAATTCTAGCACAAGGGAACAGAGCGCAATAAAATAAACTTAAAAGCTTAAGCCGGTCAATTGTGATTGACAATGTATGTCAAGCTGATATTAATACTCACATCACGAGAGTTTTTGGGACACATGGAAAGCTTAAGAGAGAAAAAAATGATGGCTAAATTTCACTAATAATATAATGGCCTTAGTTTCGAATGAACCTCCGGTAAAATGTGTGCAAGAGAAGATTCATCCCATTTTAGCAAGATTTGATTCAATGGGTCTTTCACTCACATTTTTTTCCACCAAAATCGTTTTATGAAACTTGGACCGCTCTGAATAATCCCCCCATTTACCGGATTATTACCAATGTGGTACCTCGCAATTCAATAGTCTCTCTACGGCTGAAGAATGACAACGTAGGGAAGTTTTGCCTGTGAGTGAACCAAGTGTCGTCGTTTTGGGTCAGTGGAACTTCTGAACCCGAGGCTAGTTGGTGCTTTTCCGGTCCAGTCGTTATTGGTGGGGAGGGGTGGGTGTGAGGAGCATAAGATAGAAAGAGACTCCTCTAGTATCCAGGAGCGCAAGGATGATGGGATGAGGGTCAATCATCTTTTGCTCGACTTTCTTTATTCGGCTAATCACCTTTTCAACGTTTTCAACTAAAATATCATATGTTTTATAACTAGTAGATTAATACCATAAACTTTCTATTTTTGAACAAGTAACATGATTATTCAGCGTTTGTTTATTAATCTAATACCAACGAATTTTTTCAGTGAGATAACCATGAGGTGATTTAGGTAAAAGGGCTCTACCTTCAAAACAACTAGTGATATTTAATTGGAAATCACTGGAAAGTTGTATTTTTATTTTTATTTTATACCTTTTCTTTAAATCACTAAGTTATGGTATCAACTTGAAATGTCTCTCTTCCCGTCAAAAACTTGCAGTTTAAAAAGTATACTGTATTTATTTGGAAATTTTGCAGAAATGTTTATTAAATGTCGACGATGAGGGTTGTCCCTAAGCCTTCTGATGCCCAGTACTCTGATTCCTTTGTCAAGTGGTGGATTAACAAGAAATATGAATTTAATTTAATCCTGAACAGGTACGGATTACGAACTTCCGGTGTCTAGAGCGGAGGTACATAACTCGAGCTGGGGGAGAAGAAGCGGAAACTGGGAAATCTCGACAGATAAGACCTTGCCCTAGGGGAAGGACAATAGCTAATCATATGCTAGTGGATGGATGCAAAGCCCTTTATTAGGGTTTGTTCTTGGAACTTGTTATTATACATAAATATGTAATTGTTTTTTAGTTGGGGGTATAGCTTCCTTTTCTCTTCCTCCTCCTGCTTGCTGTTTATTTGGGTAGCAGTTTGGTTTGCATTGGTGGCGGCATGATTCTTTCTGTAATATACTAATGCTGAATCTCTCTCTCCCATATGTAATCTATAACCTCTCTTCTTTTGAAAACATTCTCAACATTTGTTTCTTCTTCAGGCTTCCTCTCATGTTGTACCCGATTGAATTTCTATTCCCTGTTTATTTATGCATTTATTTTATTTTATTTTATTTTATTTCCATTTTTTTGTTACCCGAGGAACTTTATCCTTATGTTTTGTTGCTGCTCAGAATATGTTTGCATTTACGGGGAGTTCGGAAACCACATATGATGTTACACTCTGATAATGAGCAAGAGATATGTCCAAAGGATGGTTGGGATGATTCCGAAACATTTTTCATGCATTATTTCGGTTTGTTTCTCATTTGACAGGTAGTTTCAGGATTTGGTTCTCACCGATTCGACCCACTGTTTGGAAGGCTTTGATTGTTCTCCATTTCCGTATTTTAAATGACTAATATCACATGATTATTCCTACTTTGAGAATATGTAATACAGGGCTATACAACCAGTGAAGGTAAAAGTCTCTTGTAATTATTATGCTAATGGTCGCCTTTTCCTCGATCACCGTAAGCAAATATAAACAAAATTAGAGTTGCATAAAAATTGAAATTAGTTTACGTTTGGTTATGTTAAAACGACCAAGGATGCCCTCGAGTCCGAAAGGTTGACATTTGCACGATATAATTTAGATTATATAGCATACATTTGAAACAATTTGCTTGTCTTTGTTATTTTATTTTGAGATAATATTTATCTTCTTATGTCTTTTTTCCCCTTTTTAGTGCTGGTTATATTTCCAAGAGATCAAAGAGGAGACCACAATTTTTCTTTGCATTTCAAATGTGCTGGCCATTTTCTTTGCTCCTCTTTGAAGAATGGGTCTTTTCTACTCCAAGCAAAGTTAGTCCTAAAGTCTTTTTTCCTTTTTTGAGTTGCTCTTTATCCAGGTGTGGATATGAGAGGTTTATTCTGTAGACCTGAATATACATTTAACGGTTTCGAATGTCTGAAATACATACCATTCTTCCTCTTTTATAACCAGGTATCATATGCCCACGCCCCCCCCCCCCACCCAACCCCAACACACACACACACTCTTTTTTTTAACATATTTTATCTCATATCTATTTATAGAAAATTGCCAAATACTTCTTTTCGGATGCGGCCCTCTTCAAGAATCGAACCGGCGACCTCTTACTTTGGAGAGTAAATTAATATCAACTAAGTTAGACCCAGTTAGTAAAATTATCATATACTTACCAATCAAGTATCTGGTTTCAATTCCCACACAAGTATATAAATAATCATATCAAATAAACAACCTTAGGGTATATGATATTTTATACAAATGTGGAAAGTGGCTTGTTTGAGTCAAAGATGAGAGAAATGAGCCTTTCATCTTGAGAGTGGATTGTGTTAATTTTCTGGAGATTGTAAGCTATCACAGTAATTTATCATCATGAGCATAATAGAAAACAGTAGCGGTTTGCATGTTACTATTCTTTCTAGTCTCCCTCCCTTTAATGTTCTTAATTTCATGCATCACCGACCACAGATGTTTCTGGGTTCTTTCCTTTGTCGGCACAAAAAAATAAAATTATAATAAATATATCTGATTTTAAAACTCTTTGTTCTTAAAAAATTATAATAAATATAGTTATTTGTTTTATTAAGATGTCCAATCAATTAATTATCGACTTTACGTAAGAATGATGGATATCTAATTTTGATAACAAAGCATAACTAAACTCATCTAAGATGCTACAAAAAGGATGCATCAATATTCTTTTCAAAAAGAGAAACAAACACAAGAATGACTACACTTGAAGATATGAATCATTGTGATGATGCCCAATATCGGTGATCTCCCAGATCATAACACGTGGCAGATGACGTGTCCCAGAGCATGCAAGAAAGGGTCTATAGTGGCCGACCAGGCCGCTCCTATGCCCGCCCTACAAACAAAGCTGGCCTGCCTCCGAGCCCCCAGCGCAATTGGCCTCCTCAACCTCCCAGCTCGTCTCCGGGCTACCGCAGAACCAAGATGCCTCGGCTCTCCCGCTCGTCCGCGAGCTTTCCCGCCGAGGTCATCTTTCTCGGTCTCATCGACCGACCAACGGCACCGCTCACAGGCGCAACCGCCATCCCGCGAATCTCGCCATGCGCGAGATATCCGCCGGTCACATCCCACGTTCCACGCCATCATGATCCTGTAAGTCCACGTTGCGACCCCCGGTTCTTACGGGGAGGCGGAAACGGTATAAAAATCAAATTTTTAGCGCATGGGGCAACATGGACTAACAAAGTCGGGATCTTTTCTAAACTAAACTAGCAAACAAGCTAAAGAGAGTTAGTTACTCGGATGAAAGGTTATACCTAACTTGAACTCCTTCTTCTTGAAAACTTGTAGAGGTTGATGGTTCTTCCTCGTTGCCTTCTTCTGTCAAAGATGGATCCACCTGAGGGTTCAACCTTCGGGCTCTTTCTCGAACTTTGAGAAGACTAGAATCTCCGGCTTGCTAAACCTTTGATCCTAGAGTGAGTAGAGAGTGTCTAAGGGGTGTTTATCTTTCAAGGAGAGGGATTCTCAACACATGAGAAGGATTCTCCTTTTGCTAGAGGAAGAAGAAGATGAAGTGAGGAGAGAGAAGCTAAATGATAGCATGAGCTCTTTTTCTTTTGCAACCATAACATAAAGCAAAAAGAATTATCAAATTAATAATAATAATGAAATTGGAATAGTTGATGGAAGGTTTATGAATGACCATTATTATTTCAAACATTAAATGAATTTTGCTAGAATCAAAGAGCATCTTTCTTTTGTAATGATGATGGTCAAAACTTCAACCATGGTCAACAAGTCAACCATGGTCAACAAGTCAACAAAAACCAACCATGACACAATTTCATTTTATTAATATTATTAATTGATATATCATAATTCCATTAGGGTTTGGAAAAAGACGACTGTCAACTGTGCATACGCACCCGTTCCGAAACCCTAATGAAAAACCTCTTCCTCCGCCTCAATCAACTGTGCATACACACCCGCATTCTTGTTCCGAGGAACATGAATACCAAGAGATAAAATCAACCCCAAAACATATACCAGTATCTGACTCAAACCAGAGCCAGCCAGTAATATCCGTCCGGACTCCAAACGTGCACAAGTGCGCGAATGAGAACGAACCCTGTCGCAAAACCATGCGACTTCTACTCTGTTTTGCCCAGAGGCGAATACCCTCTGTGTGGGACTCTAAAGACTCGACACTACGCTGGCAGTGGGTTTAACCACAGACCGCAAGCGGCACTAGCTGTGCGTAACGGTCCCCAGGCAGATGCCGACAAGAAGGCTGACGAGGTGAACCCCATCTGAACTCCTATTGAGTCTGAATGTGACAATCTCCGTACAGTCCGGTCTGTTCGTCTAATACATCGCATGTCGGGCCTAGGGGGCGGTAAAACGTCAGTCCCCTAATAGCGGTACAAGTCGTGTCGAGTGAAGCCCAAAACACCCTGAGATAACACTGGAAGCCTACCAGTATATCTCGCTTGCCCTGGCCAGGAACTACTCGTGTAATGGCTCTCCTAGACACAGCGCGATGTCAACCCCCAATACCGGGAGAGACGAATCCTGTCTAACCGTCACTGCCTCCAAGTGCTTCGGGACTGTACCCAACTATTACCCGTTTGCACGACTCCTTTGAGCCGTGGTAGGGTAGTAATCAAAGTACAGTGGGAACACACTCGAGGCGAAGTGACAGTGTCAAGTCAGCGGACTAAGCTGTACTCATGTCACCTGGGAACTGATAACTGACGATAGGTATAATACCAACCTGTCAGTTCCCGACGAGTCCTGTCCAGTGTACTCGTAACCCAACGAGCACCCGTATACTATCTCCAGTACGACGTACTGATGGCTGTAGGACAGACCATCTCCCACACTGGGATGAGAAGCGCATACGCTAGTCTACTCCGGAGTATCGATGCCCTGTCTCGACAGTCCTGCGACTAGGGACCTGTATAAGGATGTGCTTATAGATTACCCAGCCCCCACTAGTGTGACTGCCATCACAACGCTGGTAATCAAGCAAAGATCCTAAGGGCTCCACTAATGCGTATAAGTGATATACTGAAATAAACACAAGTACACATTGAAGTAGAAACAAACCAAGTAGCATACTACTATATTGAGCAAGATCGTTTATACAAGGTGAATATCCCAAGCTTCCATTAAGTAATATACAAACTAGTATGATACAGTAATGGCCTCTAGGGCATATACACTAACAATCTCCCACTTGCACTAAGGCCATGTACTGGCGTATCGAAGACCTATCATCTCGATCAGCCGCTCGAACTGAGTTTGGGGCAGGGCCTTGGTGAATGGATCTGCAGTGTTCTCTTCTGAAGCAATCCTCCGAATCTCGATCTCCTTGCGATCCACGATCTCCCTGATCAGGTGATACCGCCTCAAGATGTGCCTGGATCTCTGATGGGACCTGGGTTCCTTCGCTAAAGCTATAGCCCCGTTGTTGTCGCAATACAGAGGTATTGGGTCAACAATGGACGGAACCACCTGAAGTTCTTTTAAGAACTTCCTCATCCAGACAGCTTCTTTTGCGGCATCAGATGCAGCGATATATTCCGCTTCCATCGTCGAGTCTGCAACGGTTTCCTGTTTGGAGCTCTTCCAACACACCGCCCCTCCATTGAGGGTAAAGACAAAACCCGACATGGACTTGGAATCATCCTTGTCACTCTTGAAGCTGGAGTCAGCAAAGGCCTCAATCTGGAGGTCTTTTCCGCCATACACCAAGAACATCTCCTTAGTCCTTCTCAGATACTTGAGAATGTTCTTTACCGCTATCCAGTGTTTCTCCCCAGGGTTTGACTGATACCGGCTTACCACACTCAGTGCATAAGCTACATCCGGTCTGGTACACAACATCACATACATTATAGAGCCTACCGCAGAAGCGTAGGGTATAATAGACATGTGATCCCTCTCCAAATCAGTCTTGGGGGACATCTCTTTAGAGAGGGTGATTCCGTGACAAGCCGGTAGATTACCGCGCTTGGAATCTTCCATACTGAATCTTTTCAGTACGGTGTCGATGTACCTGGACTGTGAAAGTCCTAATATCCTCTTGGATCTATCACGATGGATCCGGATCCCCAGGATGTAAGAGGCATCACCCAGGTCTTTCATGGAGAACCTGTGTGACAAGAACCCCTTGACAGATTGTAGCATAGGAATGTCATTTCCTATTAAGAGAATGTCATCCACGTATAAAATGAGGAATACTACAGTTCTCGCTACAAATCTACTATAGATGCATGGTTCATCTGGATTTTTGATAAAGCCAAATTCCTTGACCGTCTCATCAAAGCAGATGTTCCAACTCCGCGATGCCTGCTTTAGTCCATAGATGGACTTAAGCAACTTGCACACCTTTCCGCTGCTCCCACTCTGAATGAAACCCTCTGGCTGATCTATATAGACACACTCCTCTAAATTTCCATTTAGAAAAGCGGTCTTTACGTCCATCTGCCAAATCTCATAATCGTGGAAGGCAGCAATGGCAAGAAGGATCCGAATGGATTTCAGCATAGCCACTGGAGAAAAGGTTTCGTCATAGTCCAAACCAGGTCTTTGACGGAAACCCTTTGCTACAAGTCTAGCTTTATAGGTCTCAACCTGTCCATCTACACCAATCTTCCTTTTGAAGATCCACTTGCATCCTACGGGTTTTACCCCGTCTGGAGCAATGTCCAACGTCCATACTTTGTTGGTGTACATGGACTCCATTTCGGTCCGCATTGCATCCAGCCATTTTACCGAGTCAACGCTCTGAACGGCCTGCTGGAAGCTAGTAGGCTCATCATAATCTATGATGCAATCCTCTCTATCCCCGTCTATGAGAAAACCGTAGTATCTCTCGGGCGGATGAGACTGCCTACTACTCCTGCGGAGCGGCGTAGGAATGTCCTGTTCATTTGAACTTACTGGCTCTTCCAAGCTTTCAGTAATAGCTTGTGGTTCTGGAATTTCTTCCAGTTCTATTGCGTTCCCACTTATCTGGGTTTCCAAAAACTCAGTTTCCAAGAAGCGGGCATGTTGAGAAACAAAAACCTTTTGTTCCTCAGCGGAATAGAACAGATACCCCCTGGAGTTCTTTGGGTATCCCACAAACTTACACTGTACTGAACGTGCCTCGAGCTTGTCCGCATGCTGCTTTTTTACAAAAGCTGGACATCCCCATATCTTAAGGTACTTAAGACAGGGTTTCTTCCCACTCCACATCTGATATGGAGTGGTAGGCACAGTCTTGGTGGGAGCCTTGTTCAAGAGATATGCAGCTGCTTCTAGTGCATAGCCCCAGAAAGATCGCGGTAACTCAGCCTTACTCATCATGGAACGAACCATATCCAATATGGTTCGATTCCTCCTTTCCGATACACCGTTATGTTGCGGAGTGTATGGAGGAGTACGCTGAGAGAGAATTCCATTCTCTTTTAAATAGTCCAGGAACTCGGCACTCAAGTATTCACCACCTCGATCCGATCTTAGAATCTTAATACTTTTGCCTGTTTGTTTTTCAACTTCATTCTTGTAATCCCGAAATTTCTCAAAGGCCTCGGATTTGTGCTTCATTAAGAAGACATGTCCATACCTAGAGAAATCGTCTGTGAAAGTAATGAAGTATGAATAACCGCTTCGCGCATGTGTAGACATTGGACCACACACGTCACTGTGTATGAGTCCCAAAAGCTCGCTCGCTCTTTCTCCGTGTCCAGTGAACGGAGTCTTTGTCATCTTTCCCATGAGACATGATTCACAAGTGGCATAAGACTGATACTCAAACGGATCCAAGTATCCTTCTTTATGTAACTTAGTCAACCGTGTCTCATTGATGTGACCCAGTCTACAATGCCATAAGAAAGCCTAATTGATATCTGGAGACTTTCTTTTGTGTGTATTCTGGACATTGAAAATCTGTGGTTGGTTTAATACGTATATACCATTGCTCAGTGTACCTGACCCAATCAGAACTTGACTAAGGTGAATGTTTACAACATTACTTACAAACGCAAATTCATAACCTTCTTTAGAAACCAAAGATACAGAAATGATATTACAAGTTGCGTTGGGTACAAAAAAGCAATTACGCAAAACCAAAACATGTCCATCTGATATTCCCAGGTGATAGTCCCCCACGGCTTTAGCATCCATGCTAGCTCCGTTCGCAACTCTGAGGGTCATGTCACCTGCCTTCAAAAACCTACGGTTTCTCAACGCCTGCAAAGAATTACAGATATGAGATCCTGATCCGGTATCCAATACCCAGGAAGTAGAGTTTATAGAAAGACAGTTTTCAATAACATACACACCTGAAGCTGAAGCCGCAACCTGCTTCAGTTCCTGTGTCCTGGCCTTCCAAGCCCTGCAATCTTTCTTCCAGTGTCCACTCTTATGACAATAGAAGCATTCCTCCTTTCCCACAAGCTTCCCCGCAATCATTGTTGCCTTTTCCTTTCCCTTCGTACCCACTTTACTAACACCGCCCCTTGGTTTGGCGGGGGCTTTCTTCCTCTTTCCCTTGGCTTTCGCCTTGGACCTAGAGGAAGAAGATCCTCCTACAAACAAAGCGGGTGTTTCCCTATCTTTCTGTAGGGTGCCCTCTGCGCTCCTCAGCATGTTGAGGAGTTCTGAAAGTTCAACTTCCTTTTCTTGCAAGTTGAAGTTCAGTATAAACTGGGCGTAAGTGGATGGAAGGGACTGGAGAATTAAATCCGTATAGAGTTCACTTTCCAACGTGGTCCCAAGTTCCGCGAGCTCCTCAATGTAGCCAATCATCTTAAGCACGTGGTCCGCTACCGATGATCCGACGGCCAACTTTGCCGAAAATAACTTCTTCGACACTTCGTATCTTGCGATACGAGACTGCTCTCCATACAGTTCTTTTGTATGAAGAAATATGGATTCTAAGTCCATATTCTCATGCCTCCTCTGATGTTCGTTGTCCATAGAGGCAAGCACGAGGCACCTGGCCTTCGCGCAATCAATCTCCCAAGTCTTACGGATTTCCTTATCC
The DNA here is from genome assembly GCA_030015575.1 of Agapanthus africanus. Lineage (NCBI taxonomy): Eukaryota > Viridiplantae > Streptophyta > Magnoliopsida > Asparagales > Amaryllidaceae > Agapanthus > Agapanthus africanus. The sequence continues at coordinate 430,733,402 of CM057347.1, forward strand.
GCGACGCTGGAGGTGGGACCTGGGACGGGGGGAGCTTTGGTGGTAAGAAGATACCCCATCTTGTCGTAAGTGATTGCCATTTTGACATTCCTGAGCCAATCTTTGTAGTTTGGCCCTGTCAGTATGTTTTTATCTAGAAGTAACTTAAGTCCAGTCATTTCGATTTGGTCGCTGCAGGGGGAGAGAGAAGAAACACTTTAGCATGATGCTCTTGCAAGTTTAGAGTGGTTTTTAATTTGTCTAAACAGGATGGCTCCCACTGTCTCTCGAATCCCTCCTCAAACCATAAAGGAAGAATCAGTCGGGATCAATCCCACCGCACAATACTTGCTTAACCGTTCAGCCAGGCCAGTGTCGGTACTTCGAGGGAGGTTTTCCAACGCTTTCGCGAAGTTCCTTAATTTAAGAACCTCTTTTCCCTGGGGGCGTAGCCCCGCTAACACCTTTCTAGGCACCTACTAGGTTTATAGCATTGATCGTTTAGTGAGAAATTTCCCGAGGAGTAGCATATACTCACAGTAGGATCGGGATCCAAATATCATTGCGTGACGAAACTGAAGGAATCCTACCAGAATCACCACATTCCAAATGGTATGCAAATCTAGCAAGTTTCAGTACTTATGAAACTCCCGATGTGGATTTTTGCCCCATGCTCTTATGACCTTGACGAAGGTCAACAAATCATAAGTCACATGTCAAGTTCTGTCCGTCATTTTCCAGGTTAATTTGAACCCACCCGTATATACCCTTGACGAAGGTCAACAAGGCAATACGACTGTCCCAAACCAACGCATCTATCTATGCTACATATGAACACCCAACAGCTACCAATCTCTATGCCTTGACGAAGGTCAACAAACATAGCTTGAATACTATTGAATATTCATACGAAACGACGGAGGGCTACGAGTGGTTTTGGCGAAACCGTGAACGTAGTGAACTTGATATAATCGATGGAACGAGATAGCTTTTAGAAGGAGTGGCTCAATCTCCGCATTTAAAAGTTAGTTTTGAAAAGAACCGAGTGGTTTTTCGAAAGTGTTCCAACGACTTTAACTTGGTTTATTATCTTGCATTAGTTCTTTTAATGCGTGATATTCTTGCATTAGTTTTTTTAATGCGTCCCATCATTTAATCCTACCATTGCAGAAAACAACCAAAATATGACGTACGCTTATGCCATTCGCATTCGCCACGGGGCCCCGTCATCACCCGTTAGGTTACTTAACTAACGACAGAGTGGGGGCTGGGCTAGCGCGGCTGTAAAACATAAGCAACGCCTAAATATAAAGCAATGATAGACATTACAGATCACAGATGAATGCATTGGATATACTAGGAATCCGCAATCCGTTCGAGCCTGCAACGAAAAGTGGATTACACGGTCGCGGTGAATAGCCAAAACCCCACCCAAGACCCCTACGGGTGCGGCAAACTACCCGCCAAGTACCCGGTAGTTTGTGCACCCCTCCATGGGTCTATCCTAGGAGCAAAAACAGTAAAAAGAATTATATAATGACGGCTACAACCCCGACCCGGTTGTGCGGCCATACAAATAATATTATTACATCAATTTACATTTACAAATGAATGAAAGAAAAACAAAAGCTCATCTCACATTCACCCCGGCTATTCACCCGCGACAGTCCAACACATTCATATACACATTCTAATATCAAACACAGATCACAGAGATGTATAACCCCGACTAATCGACTTATAGCGATTAGCCGACGTTCAATACATACAAACATCACAGATATAACCATCATAGTCAAAGTGTAGTGAAGTTCGGAAAAAAAATACGGAATTATAGGCCCCCAAAAACAAATTTCTATTCTGGAAAATCTGGGTACATATAATATATCTTAAAAATCCTAAAACCAATACAGAGATACACTGCACCAAAATCGAGGCAGAGAGGAGACAAGACGGCCGCGGATCCGCGGCGACATAGCTTGCTGCCGCCGCGGAAACGCGGTCGTTTGGTCAGATCTCTGGCTCGTTTTTGGTGGTTATCTTTAAAAAACCCTGAGATAATTTTTGGTATATAACAAATTTTGTTTTGACCAGAAATTTTTTTAACAGAAACTAGGGTTTTTGAAAAGTTTGGTTTTTGGATTTTTCGGTTCCGAACTTCGTTACACTTCATTACCAAGCTAGTTTAAGTTTAACCTGGCTTTGATACCACTGTAAGTCCACGTTGCGACCCCCGGTTCTTACGGGGAGGCGGAAACGGTATAAAAATCAAATTTTTAGCGCATGGGGCAACATGGACTAACAAAGTCGGGATCTTTTCTAAACTAAACTAGCAAACAAGCTAAAGAGAGTTAGCTACTCAGATGAAAGGTTATACCTAACTTGAACTCCTTCTTCTTGAAAACTTGTAGAGGTTGATGGTTCTTCCTCGTTGCCTTCTTCCGTCAAAGATGGATCCACCTGAGGATTCAACTTTCGGGCTCTTTCTCGAACTTTGAGAAGACTAGAATCTCCGGCTTGCTAAACCTTTGATCCTAGAGTGAGTAGAGAGTGTCTAAGGGGTGTTTATCTTTCAAGGAGAGGGATTCTCAACACATGAGAAGGATTCTCCTTTTGCTAGAGGAAGAAGAAGATGAAGTGAGAAGAGAGAAGCTAAATGATAGCATGGGCTCTTTTTCTTTTGCAACCATAACATAAAGCAAAAAGAATTATCAAATTAATAATAATAATGAAAATGGAATAGTTGATGGAAGGTTTATGAATGACCATTATCATTTCAAACATTAAATGAATTTTGCTAGAATCAAAGAGCATCTTTCTTTTGTAATGATGATGGTCAAAACTTCAACCATGGTCAACAAGTCAACCATGGTCAACAAGTCAACAAAAACCAACCATGACACAATTTCATTTTATTAATATTATTAATTGATATATCATAATTCCATTAGGGTTTGGAAAAAGACGACTGTCAAATGTGCATACGCACCCGTTCCGAAACCCTAATGAAAAACCTCTTCCTCCGCCTCAATCAACTGTGCATACACACCCGCATTCTTGTTCCGAGGAACATGAATACCAAGAGATAAAATCAACCCCAAAACATATCCCAGTATCTGACTCAAACCAGAGCCAGCCAGTAATATCCGTCCGGACTCCAAACGTGCACAAGTGCGCGAATGAGAACGAACCCTGTCGCAAAACCATGCGACCTCTACTCTGTTTTGCCCAGAGGTGAATACCCTCTGTGTGGGACTCTAAAGACTCGACACTACGCTGGCAGTGGGTTTAACCACAGACCGCAAGCGGCACTAGCTGTGCGTAACGGTCCCCAGGCAGATGCCGACAAGAAGGCTGACGGGGTGAACCCCATCTGAACTCCTACTGAGTCTGAATGTGACAATCTCTGTACAGTCCGGTCTGTTCGTCTAATACATCGCATGTCGGGCCTAGGGGGCGGTAAAACGTCAGTCCCCTAATAGCGGTACAAGTCGTGTCGGAGTGAAGCCCAAAACACCCTGAGATAACACTGGAAGCCTACCAGTATATCTCGCTTGCCCTGGCCAGGGACTACTCGTGTAATGGCTCTCCTAGACACAGCGCGATGTCAACCCCCAATACCGGGAGAGACGAATCCTGTCTAACCGTCACTGCCTCCAAGTGCTTCGGGACTGTACCCAACTATTACCCGTTTGCACGACTCCTTTGAGCCGTGGTAGGGTAGTAATCAAAGTACAGTGGGAACACACTCGAGGCGAAGTGACAGTGTCAAGTCAGCGGACTAAGCTGTACTCATGTCACCTGGGAACTGATAACTGATGATAGGTATAATACCAACCTGTCAGTTCCCGACGAGTCCTGTCCAGTGTACTCGTAACCCAACGAGCACCCATATACTATCTCCAGTACGACGTACTGATGGCTGTGGGACAGACCATCTCCCACACTGGGATGAGAAGCGCATACGCTAGTCTACTCCGGAGTATCGATGCCCTGTCTCGACAGTCCTGCGACTAGGGACCTGTATAAGGATGTGCTTATAGATTACCCAGCCCCCACTAGTGTGACTGCCATCACAACGCTGGTAATCAAGCAAAGATCCTAAGGGCTCCACTAATGCGTATAAGTGATATACTGAAATAAACACAAGTACATATTGAAGTAGAAACAAACCAAGTAGCATACTACTATATTGAGCAAGATCGTTCATACAAGGTGAATATCCCAAGCTTCCATTAAGTAATATACAAACTAGTATGATACAGTAATGGCCTCTAGGGCATATACACTAACAGATCCCCATTAACGAGCCCGTCTCGCATTAATGGGAGATCCCGCTCATCACGCGGGCATGACGTCGGGAGCGTAATGGCCAGCGTGATTCTCGCGCCTACCCTGCCTGCTGCCACCGCTATATAAACCCCTTCTTCAGACGGTTCAAGTAAGCCATTTTTACTCCACGAAGCCGTTACTCTGCTCGGATTTCCTCTCTAACTTGACCGTCGGAGGGTCCTCGGTGGTACAACCACCCCGGGACTTCCTTGCAGGTAGCTCGGCCCAAACAACCTCAAACCCATTGAGATCCACATGCTTCAGGAGCCTGCCTCCAGATCCAATCTCAGCCGTCCATTGCCTCCATCAGCAGATCAATGGAAGGCAACATCTCGGCACGATCCGGTCGCGTTAGCTGGCGCCGTCTGTGGGAAATAGATTCCATAAAAACATAGTTGATCTTCCGATCTCAGTCGAATGGCAAGCGACCATCACGACGATCCAAGCACTAGCCGCCGCCTCCCCCTCAACGGAGGCGCGGACGAACCTCCTCCGCCGAATTCCTTCAGTGCCCTTGCCGGCCGAATAGACCGACTCGCGTCCTTCGTCGAGGCGCTCATCCGCGTCCAAACTGCAGGGTAAGGCTCTTAGGTTTCCGCTCCCCCGCCTCGGGACCGAGACCCTTACCGGGATAGAGAGGACTCCGTCCGCGTCGGCACTGCCGATTATCGCCTCGATGCCTCCCATGGCCACGGATCTCCCGGACCGACATATGCAATAACTCTGTGGGCGCCGCTTCGTTTGGCTCCGAAGTCTTACGCCAGAGGGTTTCGCCCCGAGTCTCGTCGCACCTTTGTCCCTCCCGAGGTGGTGGCGGTCAGCTTGCCTGTTCACAGGCATGACCGGCACCCCCTCCCTCGACGGGGTCGCGCACGCGAGACTTTCCACGACAGCTCAAAAACAACCGGGGGGGGCGTAAGGAACCTCAACGAAGGGAACCGAGGCTCGTCCAAAATTATGGTCATGGCGGCGGGGGGTACGTCGAGTGCCTACGAGACTCAGCGCCCCATGCCAGCCGCGGAGGCCGACAGCCGGCCGAGGAAGAAGGCCAGGGAAACCAAGCCGATCACTTTTGACGACGGGGACTTTTACGGCATATCCCTGCCCCACAACGACCCCCGCTCGGGTCCATCAATACGAGGTGCATAGGATCCTGGTCGACTCGGGAAGCTCAGCAGACATTCTCTTCTACGACTGCTTTCTGCGCATGGGGCTCACCGCAGAAGACCTGAGCCGACCTCCCACGTCCTTTCAGGATTCACCAACCACTCCATCCCGGCGGAAGGAGTAATCACTCTACAGTTCAACGTCGGGGAGGCTGGCTATACGCGGACAGTGCCGGTGGAATTCATCATAGCGAGAATTCTATCGGCCTACAACATCCTCCTCGGCCACTCCACGCTGAACTCCTTCTGGGCCCAGATATCGACCTACCACCTGGCGATGAAGTTCCCTCTCGACCAGGGCGGGATAGGTCGGGTCTATGGAGACCAGCGAATTGCAAAGGTTTGCTTCACCGCAACATCTTCATCGGAGAAGCCGGTCGACGATGTCAAAGGTGAGGGTGACACCAGAGGTTCTTTGGACACTCGAGACGAGCAAAAAGAGGTCCGAGAGACCCCGGTGGAGCCTCTGACAGAGGTCCCCCTCGTAGAAGGGGACGGCGAAAAACCCGTTCAGATCGGGTCGCTTCTGATAGGGCCTCGGCGAGACGACCTGGTTCATTTCCTCAGAAACAACTCCGACGTGTTTGCCTGGGCGCCTGCTAACATGCCTGGGATCGACCCCAAAGTTATATCTCACAAGCTCGGGGTAGATCCTATGGCTCGACCCGTCAAACTGAAGAGGCGAAGCTTCACCCCGGTCAAACAGAAGGCTATCGAGGACGAGGTAGTTCTGCTCCTCGCCGCCAACTTCATTCGGAATGTGCCCTATTCGGAGTGGCTTGTGAACGTGGTCCTGATCAAGAAGTCAAGTGGGAAGTGGCGCATATGCGTCGACTTCACCGACCTCAACAAGGCCTGCCCCAAAGACAACTATCCCCTACCTCGGATAAATCAGCTCGTCGATAGCTCGGCAAGCCACGAGCTGTTGAGCTTCATGGATGCTTTCTCCGGCTACAATCAGATCCGTATGAATCCGGCAGACGAAGATTTCACCACATTTACAACGGACCGGGGGGTATACTGCTACAAGGTGATACCCTTCGGCCTCAAGAACGCCGGGGCTACGTACCAACAGTTGGTCAACCGCATGTTCAAGCCACAGATCGGAAGGAACATGGAAGTTTACGTCGACGATATGCTCGTCAAATCAATCTCGTCGACTGACCATGCTAAGGACCTGGGCGAGGCCTTCGAGGTACTCCGCAAGTTCAAGATGAAACTGAACCCCGCCAAGTGTGCATTCGGGGTCACCGGGGGAAAATTCCTCGGTTTCATGGTCACCCACCGTGGGATCGAGGCTAACCCGAAAAAAATCGATGATATCCTCAACATGACCACGCCCAGGACCAACGTCGAAATCATGCGACTGACCGGGCGGGTAGCCGCTCTGAGCCGTTTCATGTCGAGGTCTGGGGAAAAGTGCCTCCCATTCTTCAAAGCTTTGAGGAATATCCCGAGGTTCGAGTGGTCCGAAGAGTGCCAGACCGCCTTCGACCAACTAAAGAGACACCTTGCGATGCCACCGCTGCTAACTCGACCAGTTGAAGGGGGCGAGCTCTCACTATATCTGGCGGTATCCGATCAAGCAGCGGGCTCAGTGCTCGTATGAGAGGTCGACGGAGCGCAGAAGCCGGTGTACTACGTGAGCCACGTCTTTAAAGACGCAGAGACGAGATACCCATCCATAGAGAAGATTGTCTTGGCACTCGTTGTGGCCTCAAGGAAGCTATGACACTACTTCCAGGCGCACACTATCCTTGTCCTCACCAAGTGCCAGCTGGAGGCTATCTTCTCCTCGCCCGAATCTTCAGGCCGAGGTGGGAGCTGTCCCAGTTTGACATAAAATACCGCCCGAGGCAGGCCATCAAGGCACAAGCCCTGGCCGATTTTATCGTCGAGCGCACCATCCCCAGCAAGGAACCGGAGTCCGCACCTCCCCTCGCGAGCCAACGACCGATCGTGGGGAGACCCGACTCGGTCCCTGAGTGGGTCATTTACGTCGACGGGTCCTCAACCGAGGAAGGATGTGGCGCCGGCCTCATCATTCGGGGCCCGAACAAGGCGGAAATGGAATATTCTCTAAAGCTCGGATTCAAGGCCTCAAACAACGCGGCAGAGTACGAGGCCCTGCTAGCCGGACTTCGCATGGCCTCCGGGCTGGGGCTGAAGACAATTCGAATCCGCAGTGACTCAGCCCTGGTCGTTGGCCAAATGACCGGCCACTTCGAGGCTCGGGAACCGCTAATGGTAAAATATCCGGCCGAGGTAAGAAAACTTCGGAAGAACTTCGATGAAGTCCAGGTAGAGCAAATACCCAGGCAGCTCAATGCCCAAGCCGACGCCCTGAGCAAGCTGGCTTCCTCCTACTCAGCCAATAACAAGCGGTCTATCCTCTTCGAAACCTTGCCACGGCCCAGCGTGGAAGACGGGACGACAATACTTCATGTGTATACAGCACAGGAAGATGACCAGGACTGGAGGAGGCCCCTTGTGGAACTCCTAAGGGATGGTACACTCCCGGAAGATCGGGGAGCCGCCCGCCGTCTCCGGGCCAGGGCCCGTCACTTCGTCTGGAGCAATGGGAACCTTTACAAGAAATCCTTCACTCAACCCCTGCTCTGGTGTGTCGACCCCCACGAAGCCGACTACGTCCTCCGTGAAATCCATGAAGGGGTCGGCGGCGCACACCAAGGGGCTAGAACCTTAATCCAGAAGGCATTGCTCCAGGGGTACTACTGGCCCACTATTCACGGAGACGCCCAGAAACTCGTCAGGAGATGCAAAAGTTGCCATCTCCACGGAAGCATACCTCGCCTCCCGGCTACCGAGTTGACTGCTTTGACCTCCTCGTGGCCGTTCGCCCAGTGGGGATTAGACATGATAGGCCAGTTCCTGACCGGTACGGGAGGACACAAGTATATCCTCGTCGCAGTATATTACTTCACGAAGTGGGTCGAGACCGTCCCCATCAGGAAACCGGACGCCGCCACGACCATCAAGTTCCTGCAGAATAACCTGATACTCCGGTTCGGCATCCCGAGGTGTATCATCACCGACCACGGGACAAACTTCGAAAACGAGAAAGTGAAGGATTTCTGCAACGAATATCACATCCTCATGAAGTTTTCCGTGGTCGCACATCCCCAATGCAACGGGCAGGCCGAAGTTGCTAACCGCGACGTCCTCCGAGGTCTCCGAACTCGCCTAGAAGGACGCCAAGGGAGTTGGGCCGAGGAATTGCCCCGGGTCTTATGGGCCCTACGCATGTCAAAGAAGACCCCCACCGGGGAACCCCTTTCAGCCTCTACTACGGGACTGAGGCAATGGTCCCAGCGGAGATCGGGCTACCCAGCCACCGGGTCGAACATTTCGACGACGAAGCAAACACCACGGCACTATGGACCAACCTGGACATCTTGCTGGAGAAACGAGACCAGGCTCAAATCAGGGTTACCGCCTATCAGCAGCAAACTGCCCGATACTACAACGCGTGGGTCAAACGTCGCTCCTTCAAGGCCGGAGATCTGGTCCTACGGCGGAACGAGTTCGTCGATCTAGGTAGACTGCACAAGTTTTCCTCGAATTGGGACGGCCCTTTCCTCATCTCCGAGGTACTTCCCGGCGGAGCCTACCGCTTACAGGACGCAGACGGGCACAAGTTTTCACGACCTTACAACGTTGAGAAGCTCAAGCTGTACCAGTAAAATGAATACCTACAAGTGTGTACCTCTCCTTTCACAAAGGCAATGTAAATTTTTCTAAAAAGTCCTTTCATTCAAATAACAATGAGGGAACGCTAGAACGTTGCAAAAGAAGAGTGTTATCCATCCCAAAGGATACTATGGGCTCCTCAGCCTTACAGAGAAAGGGAAGGTTACAACGAAGGCAGAACGGGATCAAGAAAGTACTCCCGGTGGTACTTTGCCCGTTATCCCTAGCCGGTAGCTCCCCTACCCCATAATGACAAGGATCTAAGCCCTCGCCAAGAGGCACCGGGCAGCAACCATGCTCGTCCCCATCCTTAGTAGGCCACTTACGGCCCCTCCCGTGCTCAGGATCTAAGCTCTCACTAAGAGGCAGCCGGGTGGCTACCCTGCTCGGCCATCCTTAAGGTTCTAAGCCCTTACTGAGAGGCAGCTGAGCGGCTACCCTGCTCGGCTATCCCTGGCTGGTAGCTACCCTACCCCACAACGCCAGGGATCTAAGCCCTCACTAAGAAGCAGCCGAGCGGCTACCCTGCTCGGCTATCCCTGGCTGGTAGCTTCCCTACCCCACAATGCCAGGGATCCAAGCCCTCACTGAGAGGCAGCCCAGCAGCTACCCTGCTCGGCTATCCGTGGCACGTAGCTTCCCTACCCCACAACGCCAGGAATCTAAGCTCTCAACAAGAGGCAGCCGAGTGGCTACCCCGCTTGGCTATCCCTGGCTGGTAGCTTCCCTACCCCACAACGCCAGGGATCTAAGCCCTCACTAAGAGGCAGCCGAGCGGCTACCCTGCTCGGCTATCCCTGGCTGGTAGCACCCTACCACACAACGCCAGGGATCTAAGCCCTCACTAAGAAGCAGCCGAGCGGCTATCCCTGGCTGGTAGCTTCCTTACCCCACAACACCAGGGATCTAAGCCCTCGCCAAGAGGCAATCGAGCAGCTTCACTGCTCGGTCCATCCTTAGTAGGCCCCTTACGGCCCCTCCCGTGCTAAGGATCTAAGCCCTCACTAAGAGGCAGCCTAGCGACTACCCTGCTCGGCTATCCCTGGCTGGTAGCTACCCTACCCCACAACGCTAGGGATCTAAGCCTTCACTAAGAGGCAGCCGAGTGGCTACCCTGCTCGGCTATCCCTGGCCGGTAGCTTCCCTACCCCACAACGCCAGGGATCAAAGCCCTCACCAAGAGGCACCGGACAACAACCCTGCTCGGCCATCCTTAAGGATCAAAAGCCCTCGCCAAGAAGCACCGGGCAATAACCCTGCTCGGCCTATCCTTAGTAGGCCACTTACGGTCCCTCCAGCGCTAAGGATCAAAAGCCCTCGCAAGAGGCAGCCGGGCCCGACCTTGCCCGGCCATCCCTGGCTGGTAGCTCCCTACCCCAACATACCAGGGATCAAATCCCTCACTAAGAGGCACCGGGCAGCAACCCTGCTCGGCCATCCTTAAGGATCAAAAGCGCTCGCCAAGAGGCACCGGGCAGTAACCCTGCTCGGCCTATCCTTGGTAGGCCACTTATGGCCGCTCCCGCGCTAAGGATCAAAAGCCCTCGCAAGAAGCAGCCGGGCCCAACCTTGCCCGGCTATCCCTGACTGGTAGCTCCTTACCCCAACACACCAGGGATCAAAGCCCTCACCAAGAGGCACCGGGCAGCAACCCTGTTCGGCCATCCTTAAGGATTAAAAGCCCTCGCCAAGAGGCACCGGGCAGTAACCCTGCTCGGCCTATCCTTAGTAGGCCACTTACGGCCCCTCCCGCGCTTAGGATCAAAAGTCCTCGCAAGAGGCAGCCGGGCCCGATCTTGCCCGGCTATCCCTGGCTGGTAGCTCCCTACCCAACACACCAGGGATCTAAGCCCTCGCCAAGAGGTACCGGGCAGTAACCCTGCTCGGCCTATCCTTAGTAGGCCACTTACGGCCCCTCCCGCGCTAAGGATCGAAAGCCCTCGCAGAGGCAACCGGGCCCGCCATTGCTCGGTTATCCCTGGCTGCTAACTCACTACCCCAACACACCAGAGATCAAAGCCCTCGCCAAGAGGCAACCGAGCAGCTTCACTGCTCATTCCATCCCTGGCAAACCTTGTACGGCCCTTACAACGCCAGGGATCGAAGCCCTCGTCTAAAGGCACCGGGCAGCTACCCTGCTTGGTCCATCCTTAGCAGGTCTTGCATGGCCCATCCCGCACTAAGGAACATGACCTCACCAAGAGGCATCCAGGCTATCTACGTCTGCGCGATCTCCACCTCGACTTCGGGGCCATGAAGATACCGTCTTCCCGCCGGTCTTTCGAACTTGGCAAGTGAACAGATTCAACTAGACGCGTAGTTGCTAGACGAAGAAACGACACAACACAAAGGCAGTACCGTGCAAATACAAGTGTTTACCGACAAAGGAAAATACGACCACAAACACTACTGCAAAAAGTCTTTATTCACAAAATCAAAGTCTTTACAAGGGTATTGTGAGTTCCCCAGCCTTATCAAATTACCCGAAGGCTTACAAAAAGAGAGGAGGAAAAGCCAAAAAATCCGGGGCACAAGCCCAACCTAGAGCTCGCCTCCCTCATCACCATCGGTCGGAGGCATGACCACTGAAAGTGGGACCCGAGCACGGAGCTCACCATCGGCAAACTCCGGACAATGCTCCTTGACGGCATCAAGAGCTTTGTTCCAGGCAATGGCGGAGGCCTCGCCAAGGTCGACATAAAACTGGTCCGACCCCCTGTAATCAGCCACCGCCTTCCTAGCCCGGATCTCGGCAACCTCTGTCATCCGAAGCGCCGCCTCGGCATCTCGCCTGCTAGCATCCCTCGCCCTCTTCATGGCTGCGAAGCGATCGGCCAGTTCCACTAACTTCGCCTCGATGACTTGGTGGGACTCACTAAGGCGGTGATAGGACTCCCGGCACTTTGAAACAGCGAGCTCTACGGCGGCCGACCGGGCTTGAAGGACGGCCATCATTTCCCTCTCCATACGCAGCTCAAGCCGTAGGTCCTCGGCCTCCGAAGAAGACTCTCATGCCGAACTTTCAGCATGAATAGCCCCCTCGGCTTCCATACGAGTAACGAGGGCGCAGTGCTGAAGGACCTGACGAAAAACGGCAGAGAAACTTAAGGACGCTTGAACAAGGAGAGGGCGCTCGAAATGACACATGAGGGAATATGTACCTGAACCGCCTCCTGAGCAATGGTCGCCATTTGAGCCCTTAGGGTCCCCCGCGGCATTTGTCCCCCGGTCGACTCCTCCATACCAGTAAGAAGGCTGGCGGTAACGGAAAGCCCCGATGGGACCGCGAAATGGACGGCCCCCTCCTACACGGGGATCCCCCGGAACCTCCGTTGGCGGCACGCGAGAGACTGTCCTATTCCTTTTAAGAGGAACCCCGTCTTCGTCCTCTCCCGCATCCCTCGTCTGGGGCTCGGGAACCCATTAAGGCCTTCGACCGCCGCCGGAACAATCGTCAGGGGCTTGTGACGGGGCAGATGACACCGCCTTCGAAGGCACATCTGGTGCGGGCCTCGGGTCAGCCGGAGGCACGACCGGCCCCCCCTCTGGAACTGAGCGCCGAAGGCGCCAAGAGTTGCGGATCGAACCATTGGTCCTGCCAAAAGGAGAGTGCCGAGCTTACGAGTTCAAGAATGAGGAAGATATGAAGAGAGGTGGGCCCTGAAGAGGACCCCACCTCTATTTATAGCCACCGGTGTCCTCATCCAAAGGCGACGGTCGGCTCCCGCCAAAAACAACTCTTCGCATTCAACGACCACGATCGCTCCACCTGCTGCACGCACATTAGCCGGATCCTAACAGACGCTAGAAGTCTGTGGCCCGTCACATCAGCCAACCATCGCCCGACACGTGGGTTGTCGCTTCAGCGAAAGTATGCATGATCCGGCGCACCCTCTTTAATGCAAAATATCTCGCTCCGATTCTCCAGGCCATCATATAGAAGATACAACGGATTACCCTGGGACACGCTCGACGATACCTTCGAAAAGGAGCTCACCTCGGGTGACCTGGAAGACCACTCTAGACCCAACCCATCAGCCGATCGAGACAAGAGTGGGGGGGGTAATGATGATGCTCAATATCGGTGATCTCCCAGATCATAACACGTGGCAGATGACGTGTCCCAGAGCATGCAAGAAAGGGCCTACAATGGCCGACCAAGCCACTCCTATGCCCGCTCTACAAACAAAGCTGGCTCGCCTCTGAGCCCCCAGCGCAATTGGCCTCCTCGGCCTCCCAGCTCGTCTCCGGGCTACTGCAGAACCAAGATACCTCGGCTTTCCTGCTCGTCCGCGAGCTCTCCCGCCGAGGTCATCTTCCTCGGTCTTATCGACCGACCAACGGTACCGCTCACAGGCGCAACCGCCATCTCACGAATCTCGCCATGCGCGAGATATCCGCCGGTCACATCTCACGTTCCACGCCATCACGATCCCCATTAACGAGCCTGTCTCGCCATTAATGGGAGATCCCGCTCATCACGCGGGCATGACGTCGGGAACGTAACGGCTGGCGTGATTCTCGCGCCTGTCCTGCCTGTTGCCACCGCTATATAAACCCCTTCTTCAGACGGTTCAAGTAAGCCATTTTTACTCCACTAAGCCGTTACTCTGCTCGGATTTCCTCTTTAACTTGACCGTCGGAGGGTCCCCGGTGGTACAACCACCCCGGGGCTTCCTTGCAGGTAGCTCGGCCCAAACAACCTCAAACCCATTGAGATCCACATGCTTCAGGAGCCTGCCTCCAGATTCAATCTCAGCCGTCCATTGCCGCCATCAGCAGATCAACGGAAGGCAACATCTCGGCGCGATCCCGGTTGCGTCACATTCATTTTGCAGCATGTCTTACTACAAGATCAATATGGATTGGTTGTTCTTGGTTTATAAAATGCAATTTGAGAAACTATAATGTGAAGCAATTATGAGTAAAACAGGGAAGTTTTACTGTTCAATCTTAAAATCAACGGCCACGGTCGGCTGCCAAACAGTGTAAAACAGGAAAGTTTTGGTATTGGTGTTTTTCACATGCTTTACACATATGATGTGCCGTCAGGATGCTTCCAGAGCACCATATCGGAATAAAGTAACGGCTTCCAAATCCAAATCAAAGGGTCAAGGACGGGCCACCATGTGCCAGCATTTGCAGGGCAGGCCCTGAGTGCTTCACATGGCCAATTTTTTCCCTTTTATTTTAGTATGTTTAATACTCCCATCATATTTGACTATTATTAGGTTTGAAAAAAAATAATAAATCACAAGATAATTTTTCTCTCCAAAATTACCATGTTTAATTATTGGCTAACTTTGATATTCCAATTTTCAACCCGAAAGCTCTGTATTTCTGTATTTCATCCTGATGAGGCTCGATATCGGTGACTCTCCAGACGCTGGAACGTTGCAGATGACGTGTCCCAGAACCTTCAAGAAAGGATCAGTAACCTCGGTTGGAATCACACCTCGGGCCTCTGGTACGAGGATTCTCCCGACCTTCGGTGGCCTCCCAGACTTGCGTCCGTCGTGGATGCACTCGTCCGTGTCCAAACGGCCGGGCAAGCTCCCCAGGTCGCCGCTCTCCAACCTCGGGACTGGGACCCCTACAGGGGGAGAGAAGACTCTGCCCGTGTTGTCACGGCCGATCACCGCCTCGCTGCCTTCGACGGCCGTAGATCCCCCGGGCTGTCATACTCCATGACCCGGTGGGCATCGCACAGTTTAACTCCGAAGCCCTATCGCGGTCCCGTCCCTCCCGGGGAGGTGTCTGTCAGCTCGCCTACACCCAGACATGACCGGCACCCCCTCCCTTGACGGGGTCACACGCACGGGACTCGCCACGGCAGCTCAAAAACGACCTCGGCAGGAGACCTGAGGAACGTCATCGAACGGAATCGAGGCCGTGGCCACACAGAAGTGTCCGGTAGCCGAGGCCAAAAATCGGAGTATGCTGACTCCTCGGGATACTACGGCCGGCTCGACGCCCTCGAAAAGAAGATCGAGGGTATGCATCGGGAAGGTCGTCATTCGAGCGACGGGGCTAAATACGCCGCCGACTCGCTCACAAAGCCCTTCACCGAAGAACTGCTCGCCGTCCATGTCTCCTCACAGAATAAGCCCCCAAAGGTCTCACTCTTTAACGGGAAGTCCGACCCGAAGGACCATTTAGACGCATTCACAGCCGGGATGAGTTTCCAGGACTGTTCTGACGCCACCCAATGCCGCGCTTTCCAGACCACTCTCATCCGCTCCGGACGAGACTGGTTCCGAGGACTCGCGCCGCGCTCAATATCAACCTTCGATGAGCTGGCCACCCAATTCCTCGGCCACTTCATTGGGAACAGACGACAGAAGCGGACCGTCGACCATCTCTTCACAATCAAGAGCGGGGATAAAGAAACCTTCAAAGGGTACGTCACCTGCTTCTACAATGCTTTCCTCGAGGTCCCGGAACACCGGGACGAGATGGTCATTACGGTCCTCAGGTCAGGTCTTAGGCACAAGGAGTGGTTACGCTCCTTTGCATTAGCGCAACCTAAGTTCATGGCCAAGGTAAAAGCCTGGACCGAACGAGAGATCCAGCTCGAGTCTGAGGTGAATGCCAATCTACCCCGGCCAGAACAAACTGATCACAAGAAAAGGGCCCGGGAAGAGAAAAAGAAGATTGAGCGGTCGAAGCCCTACTCCCCGAAGTTTCAGGAGTACACCCCGCTCAATGTCTCCCAGACGGTACTGCTGGAGGAGGCAAAGGGCGAGAGGCTCTTCAAACTCCCCCAAGTCTCGCGCATGGCGACAAAGCGCACCTGGGGCCCTTACCGCGGCTTCCACCAGTCGCAAGGCCACTCCATGGAGAACTGCAAATAGCTCCGAGACTACATCGAGGAGCTCATCCACTCGGGGCACCTGGCAGCATACTTGCGGGACAAGCGGAAAGATGACCGTGAGCAAGACCAACGTCCCCCTCCCGGCGAGTTGACAATCGGCCAAATCATGGTTATGTCAGCGGAGGATACGTCGAATACCTACGAGGCTCAGCACCCCTCGCCGGTCGTGGAGACTAACGGCCATCTGAAGAAGAAGGCCAGAGCAACCGAGCCAATCGTTTTTACCGACGAGGACCTCCTCCCTGCCCCACAACGACCCTTTGGTGATTACCGCTCGGGTCCACCAATGCGAGGTGCAGAGGATACTGGTCGACTCGGGAAGCTCGGCAGACATTCTCTTTTATGATTGCTTTCTGCGCATGAGGCTCATCTCGGCGGACCTAAGGCCGACCTCCCACGTTCTGTCAGGGTTCACCAACCGCTCCATCCTAGCGGAAGGGGTAATCACTCTCCAGTTTAACATCGGAGGGGAGGGGGGAGGGGGTAGGCCGTACGCGAACAATGCCTGTGGAATTCATCGTAGCGAGAATCCCATCGGCTTACAACATCCTTCTCGGGCGCCCTACACTGAACTCTCTCGGGGCCCAGATATCGACCTACCAACTGGCGATGAAGTTCCCGCTCGACCAAGGGATAGGTCAGGACTACGGAGACCAACGAACTGCAAAGGTTTGCTTCACCACAACATCTTCGTTTGAATGGCCAAAAAATGATGTTGAGGCCGAGGGTGGCATCAGGGGTTCTCTGGACACTCGGGACGAGCAAAAGAAGGTCCAAGGGACCCCGGTGGAGCCATTGACAGAGGTCCCCCTCGTAGAAGGGGACGATGAATGAACCATCCAGATCGGGTTGCTTCTGACAGGAACTTAGCAAGACGACTTGGTTCATTTCCTCAGAAACAACTCTGACGTGTTCGCCTGGGCACCTGCTGAAATGCCTATGATCGACCCCAAAATCATATCTCACAAGCTCGGGGTAGATCCTACGGCCCAACCCGTCAGGCAGAAAAAGCGAAGCTTCGCCTCGATCAAACAGAAGGCGATTGAGGACGAGGTAGACAGGCTCCTCGCCGCCAACTTCATTAGAAATGTGCCTTACTCACAATGGCTGGTGAACGTAGTCATGGTCAAAAAGTTAAGCGGGAAGTGGCGCATGTGCATCGACTTCACCGACCTCAACAAGGCCTGCCCAAAAGACAACTATCCCCTCCCTCGGATAGATCAGCTCGTCGACAGCTCGGCAGGCCACGAGTTACTTAGCTTCATGGATACTTTTTCCGGCTACAATCAAATCCATATGAATCCGGCAGACGAGGATTTCACCGCATTCACAACGGACCGGGGGGTATACTGCTACAAGGTAATGCCTTTCGGCCTCAAAAACACCGGAGCTACGTACCAGCGATTGGTCAATCCCATGTTCAAACCGCAGATCGGCAGGAACATAGAAGTTTATGTCGACGACATGCTCGTCAAGTCGGTCTCATCGGTTGACCACGCCAAGGATCTAGGCGAGGCCTTCGACGTCCTCCGCAAGTTCAAAATGAAACTGAACCCCGCCAAGTGCGTATTCGGGGTCACCAGTGGAAAGTTCCTCGGTTTCATGGTCACCCACCATGGAATCGAAGCTAACCCGGAGAAAATCAACGCCATCCTCAACATGGTCGTGCCCAAAACTAACGTCGAGATCATGCGGCTAACGGGGCGGGTAGCCGCTCTGTCATGTTTCATGTCGAGGTTTGGGGAGAAGTGTCTCCCGTTCTTCAAGGCTCTAAGGAAAATTCCAAGGTTCGAGTGGTCGGAGGAGTGCCAGGCTGCCTTTGAACAATTGAAGAGACACCCCGCGACTCCACCGCTGCTCACCCGGCCAGTTGATGGGGACGAGCTATCATTTTATCTGGCAGTATCCGACCAAGCTGCAGGCTCGGTGCTCGTCCGAGAGGTCGAAGGAGTCCAGAAGCCGGTATACTATGTGAGCCACGTCTTCAAAGACACAGAGACGAGGTACCCAGCCATAGAGAAGATCGTTTTGGCACTCATCGTGACATCAAGGAAGCTGCAGCACTATTTCCAGGCGCACACCATCCTCGTCCTTACCGAGCGCCCTTTGGGGGCTATCCTTGCCTTACGCGAGTCCTCTGGCCGCTTGGAGAAGTGGAGGTGGGAGTTTTCCCAGTTCGACATAAAATACTGGCCGAGGTGGGCTATCAAAGCACAAGCTTAAGTTGATTTTATCGTCGAGTGCACCATCCTTAGCAAGGAGCCGGAGTTAACGCCGGCCCCCGCAGTCCAACCCTCGGTCGATGGGAGGCCCGACTCAGTCCCTGATTGGATCCTTTACGTCGATGGGTCCTCGACCGTGGAAGGCTGCGGTGTCGGCCTCATCATTCGGGGCCCAAACGAGGCAGAAATGGAGTATTCTTTGAAGTTCGGGTTCAAGGCCTCAAATAACGCGGCGAAATACGAGGCCTTGCTAGCCGGACTGTGCATAGCCTCCGGACTGGGGCTGAAAACAATTCGGATCCACAGCGACTCAGCCCTTGTCGTTGGCCAAGTGACCGGTCGTTTCGAGGCACGGGAGCCACTGATAGTGAAGTATCTCGCTGAGGTAAGAAACCTGCGGAAGGACTTCGACGAAGTCCAGGTAGAGCAAATCCCCAGGCAGCTCAACGCTCAAGCCGATGCCTGGAGTAAGCTGGCTTCGTCCTACTCGGCCAACAACAAGAGGAGTATCCTGTTCGAGGTCTTGCCACGGCCCAGCGTGGAAGACGGGGCAACAATACTTCAAGTATATACAGCCCGGGAAGAAGGCCGGGACTGGAGGAAGCCCCTCGTGGAATTCCTGAGGGAAGGTACGCTCCTAGAAGATCGGGGAGAAGCCTACCGTCTTCGAGCCAGAGCTCGCCATTTCATCTGGAGCAATGGGAACCTTTACATCCTTCACTCAGCCCCTGCTGCGGTGCATTGACCCCCACAAAACCGACTACGTCCTCCGTGAGATCCATGAAGGGGTCAGCGGCGCGCACCAAGGGGCCCGCATCTTAATCCAGAAGGCGTTGCTCCAAGGGTACCACTGGCCGACCATTCATCAGGACGCCCAGAAGCAGGTCAGGAGGTGCAAAAGCTGCCAACTCTATGGAAGCATATCTCGCCTTCCTGCTACCGAGCTAACCACCCTGACCTCCTCGTGGCTATTTGCCCAGGGGGAATGGACATGATAGGTCAGTTCCCTACACGTACGGGCGGAAACAAGTACGTCCTAGTCGCGGTGGTCTATTTCACGAAGTGGATCGAGGCCATTCCTATCAGGAAACTGGACGCCACCACGACTATTAAATTCCTGCAGAACAACGTGATACTCCGGTTCGGCATCCCGAGGTGCATCATCACCGATCCCGGAACAAATTTCGAAAACGAAAGAGTTAAGGAATTTTGCAGCGAATATCACATCCTTATGAAATTTGCCGCGGTCGCACATCCCCAATGCAATGGGCAAGCCGAGGTCGCTAATCGGGACGTCCTTCGAGGTCTTCAAACACGCCCAGAAGGACGCCAAGGCAGTTGGGTCGAGGAATTGCCCCGGGTCCTATGGGCCCTGCGCACGTCGAAGAAAACCCCCACCGGGGAAACTCCTTTCAGCCTCTGCTACGGAACCTAGACGATGGTCCCAGCGGAGATCGGGCTCCCCAGTCACCGGGTCGAGCATTTCAACGATGAAGCAAACACCTCGGCACTCCGAACTAACCTAGACATCTTGTTGGAAAAACGAGACCGAGCTCAAATCAGAGCTGCCGCCTATCAACAACAGACCACCCGCTACTACAATGCGCGAGTCAAGCGTTGCTTCTTCAAGACCGAAGATTTAGTCCTAAGGCAGAACGAGTTCGTCGACTAAGGCAGGCTGCATAAGTTTTTCCCAAAATGGGACGGTCCTTTCCTCGTCTCCGAGGTTCTGCCCGGCGGTGCCTACCGTTTGCAAGACACGGAAGGACGAAAGTTTCCACGGCCTTACAACACTGGGAAACTCAAGTTGTACCTCTGAAAGAGTATCTATGTATATCTCTTCTTTCGCAAAGGCAATGTAAATCTTTTCTAAAGTTCTTTCTGTTCAGATAATAAGAAAGGAACGCTAGAACATTACAAAAACAAGAGTTTTATTCATTCAAAAGGTACTACGGGCTCCTCAGCCATACAGGGAAATAAAAAGAAACATTTACAACAGAGGTGGCACGGGATCAAGGAAGTACTCCTGGTGATACTCAGAGTAGATTTCCGCTAGCCGAGCCCTAGCCTCTGCAGCCCGTTCCTGCCGATGCTGCACGCAAACCCGGGACGCCACAGAAGCACCCGACACTCCGTCCCCTGCTCCTTGGCGCACGATGTACCTCTGTTTGATGTACTCCAAAATGAGCGCCAAGGATCGGTCGTGCCTGGTCTTCGAGATAAGGCCGAGCAGGAAGATCGAGCGCACATTATCGAGCGCCTCGTCCAACAACTTCTCGGAGAGAGGGTTGTCCAACCCCGGGGACCTCCTCCAAATTGCGTACATCAACAACTGTAGGAGGGACGACCGCCGAGGGAGGAGTCGGCCGAAATGACCCTCGAGACGCTGAACCACTCCCCGGTACCCATCCTCGGCCAGGGATTGGTCATACCCGGAGACGTCGTCGAAGGAAATGATCTCTTCGATCGAGTACATGCGCCTAGTCATCTCATAAAGCGATGCCGAAGAAATTGCCGTCTCCTTCTCTATTTATAGCCTCAAACAAAATCTTTGAGGACCCAGATTTATGCGCGCATGGGCGCGAATCCCGGGATCCATCAAGGTTACTCCAATGCCATGCCCCCACGTGGCAGAGCTGATGCGACTTCCTGGCTCTCCTGACACGTGCAGCCTGCGACGGTCACTCCTCCCAATGCTCACGAACCAGTGAGAGTCGGACGGAACCTCACAAAGCCAAGCAGCTACCTTGCTTGGTTATTCTCGGCTGGTAGTTTCCCTACCCGCTGACGCCAGGGATCGAAGCCCTCGCCAAAAAGCAACTGAGCGGCTACCCTGATCGATTATCCTTGGCTGGTAATTCCCTACCCCACGACGCAAAGGATCAAAGCTCTCGCTAAGAGGCACCGGGCATCAACCCTGCTCGGCTCCGTCCTTAGCAGGCCTCTTACGGCCCCTCCCGCGCTAAGGATCAAAGCCCTCGCCAAGAGGCACCGGGCAGCAACCCTGCTCGGCACGTCCTTAGCAGGCCTTTTACGGCCCCTCCCGCGCTAAGGATCAAAGCCCTCGCCAAAAGGCACCGGGTAGCAACCCTGCTCGGCCTGTCCTTAGCAGGCCTCCTACGGCCCCTCCCACGCTAAGGATCAAAGCCCTTGCCAAGAGGCACCGGGCAGAAACCCTGCTCGGTCCGTCCTTAGCAGGCCTCCTACGGCCCCTCCCGCGCTAAGGATTAAAGCCCTCGCCAAGAGGCAACTGAGCGGCTACCCCACTCGGTTATCCTTGGCTGGTAATTCCCTACCTCACGATGCCAAGGATCAAAGCCCTCGCCAAGAGGCAACTGAGCGGCTACCCCGCTCGGTTATCCTTGACTGGTAATTCCTTACCACGACGCCAAGGATCAAAGCCCTCGCCAAGAGGCACCGGGCAGCAACCCTGCTCGGCCCGTCCTTAGCAAGCCTCTTACGGCCCCTCCCGCGCTAAGGATCAAACCCCTTGCCAAGAGGCAACTGAGCGGCTACCCCGCTCGGTTATCCTTAGCTGGTAATTCTTTACCCTACGACTCCAAGGATCAAAGCCCTCGCCAAGAGGCAACTGAGCGGATACTCTGCTCGGTTATCCTTGGCTGGTAATTCCCTACTCCACGACGCCAAGGATCAAAGCCCTCGCCAAGAGGCACCGGGTAGCAACCCTGCCCGTCTCGTCCTTAGCAGGCCTGCTATGGCCCCTCCCGCGCTAAGGATCAAAGCCATCGCCAAGAGGCAACTGAGCGGCTACCCCGCTCAGTTATCCTTGGCTGGTAATTCCCTACCCCACGACGCCAAGGATCAAAGCCCCCGCCAAGAGGCACCGGGCGACAACCCTGCTTGGCCCGTCCTTAGCAGGCCTCCTATGGCCCCTCCCGCGCTAAAGATCAAAGCCATCGCCAAGAGGCACCGGGCAGCAATCCTGCTCGGCCCATCCTTAGCAGGGCTTTTACGGCCCCTCCCGTGCTAAGGATCAAAGTCCTCGCCAAGAGGCAACTGAACGGCTACCCCGCTCGGTTATCCTTTGCCGGTAATCTCTTACCCCACGACGCTAAGGATCAAAGCCCTCGCCAAGAGGTCACCGAGCAGCTACCCTGCTCGGTCCATCCACGTCTAAGCGATCTCTACCACAACTTCGGGGCCATGGGGATACCGACCTTCCATCAATATTTGCACGCTTGGCAAGTGATAGAATTCAACTCGACGTGTAATCGCTAAATGAAATACCTACCTAAAGATGAAAGCAGTATGGTGCAAGTACAAATGTTTACCACAAATAAAAGGAAAATGCGCACGCAAAGAAACTGCAAAATGGATTTCTATTCATAAGGGTCAGGAGTATTTACAAAGGTATTATAGGCTCCCCAGCCTTACAAAACTGCCCGGAGGCTTACAAAATTTTGGTGCAAAACAAGTAAGCGAGGAAGTTCAGGCCTCAGGGCCGGGGAGAACCCCGATGAGCCGCGCGTCCACTGCGACCATCGGGGCGGCATCTTCAGGGTCGGCACCCATGGTGGGAACCTCGGCGTCGTCGGCTGGGACTTCTTACTGGTCCCTAACGGGCCCACCAGGGGCCTCTTCCCTTGCAGCACCGCCGAGAGCATCCCCCTGCACCTTTTCCCCGAGGGGGTACGCAGCCCAGAGCTTGCCGTCAGGGAACTCCGGCATTTGGGCCTTGACAGCGTTGAGGATGTCGTGTCAAATGATGCCGACAGCTTCAGCAAGGTCGGCGTAGAACAGGTCCGACTTCTTATAGCTCTCTACCGCCTGACGCTCAGCCTTCGTCGCCCGAAGCTTGGCGCGCTTCGCCCTGTCTTTCGCCGCCTCATTCTCCCTTCGGAGGGAATTCGCCGTCTTCTTCAAGGTGGCGACGAGCACCTTGGAGTCTTCTCACTTGGCCTCGGCGGCTCGGGTGGTCTCTCGGCACCGGGCGACCTCCCGACTCCCAGCCGCCGCCCGGTCTTCAAGGGCAGCGATCCTCTCCATCGTCGCCTCCAGCTCCTGTCTTGAGCTCTCCTTGTGGCCTTCGGCCTACATGGCCGGGGCTATCTCCTCGTCCTCCATGTTGACGATGAAGGCAACATGCTGGAGGACCTGAAGAAAAGAAAGGGTTAAAAAGGAAAGGGAGACACCCGACCATGCGAACAGAAATGCTGAATGAAGAACCAAGTAGGATGCGAGCAGGCCTCCTGAGCTATGGCCGCCATTTGGGTCCGGAGGGTCCCCCGAGGGATTCTGCCCCCGGCTGACCTCTCCATCTCCGAGAGCAGGCTGTCGGCGACGGAGAGTCCCGAGGGCACCTCGAAGCGGAGCTCCCCTTCGTCTATGAAGATCGGGGAAGCCGGGATGGGGGCGCCGTCCTATGGAACCTCTTGAGGAGCAACGCGGTAGAACTGGTCTCGGCTCCCACCTCGGAAGCCCGGGGATCTTGCTCTGGAACACGCTTTCGGACTGGCGCACGACTGGACTCGGGGGCCCAAGAAGCGCTTGGGCGCCTGGATGGAGCGGCTGCCGGTGGAGCTGGAGCCGGCAACGGGTGAGAAGGATCGGCACCTCCAGCCTTCTTCCCCTTCTTCACGTCAACCACTGCCGCTCGGAACTTGTTTAGGTCCATGGGTTCTGCATAAGACAAAATACAGAGGATTCAACAATGCCAGAAAAGTAAAAGAATGCACAAGTCCAAACATGTCGCCTGAAAGCTCCTAACTTACCCATGTACTCGGCGGGGCTGAGCCCGGCCTAACTGAGGGCCCGCTCAGAGAGCAACACATCGACCCGAGGGAGGGGCTCCCACCTCGACACCGCCACCGTGTCGGGATCATTCGCCCGACTCACCCGCGGACAGCTGGCCCCCTGCCACTGGGTGGGCACAAGCCAATTTTCACCCTCGGGCGGCACAATAAAGAAAAACTTCTTCTTCCATTCGTGCATGGAAGAAAGTACTACGACGATTCCCAACCCGGCGGCGTCCCCCCGTTGTTTTCTAAAAGAGAGGTATACCCAGCTCGGCTCGCCCCTACGAGCGCCAGGGTGGTTTTTATAGCAAAGGGAAGAGACAAGGAGACTCAGGCTGAAGGGATCAGATTTAGTTTCAACCGGACCAGGAACCCGAGGAGGATCCTCCAGGAGTTCGGCACTAGCTGGCCCGGGGCTAATCCAAAAGAATTCAATGCCGCACTCATCTCGGGGGGAAGGGCAGACGCAACCCGGCCCAAAAGGCTTCCAGGTACAAGGTAACCTCATTGCCCTGTGCCTAGTTTGCCCTCTCTCCCTCCTCGGCTAGACGAAGCGAATAGCCGGGAGGAATGAGGAAACGAGTCTTGATGTTGACGAGCTCCTCTGCACGCCTCAGCGAGGATCGCACGCCAAGAACACCCGCGAACTGTGCTCTGGGGACCGCCCCCGTCGCACGATCCCGAGGGAACTCCAACTCAGAGGGGGAAGAGAAAGAAGTAGAAGAGGAAGCTTCAGAAAACTCCCTAGACTCTACCTAGACTACATCTACAGACTCCTCAGAAGAAGACATCTAACCTGATCAAAGAGGGGTGTCCTTAGGAAATCAAATGCAAGGAATCCGACCTGAGGAAAAGGGCGCCGAGCTAACGCGATTAGGGACGAGGAAATTATGAGGATGTATGGGCCCTGATGGGGATCCCACCTCTATTTATAGCTGCCGGCGTACACATCCTACGGCCCCGATTGCCTCCGACCAAAACAACGTTTCGCAACAAACGGCCGACAACGTTCCACCCATCGCACTCACATTGGGCCTGTCCCTTCGGGCGCGGGAACTCCTTTGGCACGTCTCTCTAGCCAACCAATGCCAGACATGTGGGCTGTCGCTTCGACGAACGTACACACGATCCGGCGCTTCCCTTTAATGCGTGATCTCTCCCCTGATCCGCTGACGCCATCAAGAAAAAACTACTCTCTGCCTGGGAATGCACGCCGACAATATCTTCGAATGAGAGCTCACCTCGAGTGATTGGTCAGACCACTCTCGACCCGACCTAGGAGTAGGTCGAGACGAGAGTGGGGGGCTAATGATGAGGCTTGATATTGGTGACTCTCCAGATGCTGACACGTTGCAGATGACGTGTCCCAGAACCTTCAAGAAAGGATCAGTAACCTCGGTTGGAATCACACCTCGGGCCTCCGGTACGAGGATTCTCCCGACCTTCGGTGGCGTCCCAGACCACCCACCAGCTCGCTTCCGAGGTATCACAGAACCAAGATGCCTTGGCCCTCCCGCTCGTGCCCGAGCCTTCCGCCGAGGTCATCTTCCTCGGTCTCACCCAGACCGACCCACAGCACGGATCACGGGCGCCTCCGCCACGGCTCCGCGAATCTCGCCATGCGCGAGATATTCGCCGCCCACGGTCCCGCGTTCCACGCCATCACGATCCCCTGTTAACGAGCATGTCTCGTCATTAATGTGGCATCCCGCCTATCACTCGGGCGGGACGCAAGGGGCGTAACGGCCGGCGTGATTCTCGCGCCCGCCTGTCCATTGCTGCCGCTGTATAAACCCCTCTCTCAGACGGTTAAGGTAAGCCATTTTTACTCCACTAGGCCGTTACTCTGCTCCGTCTAACTTGATCGTCGGAGGGTCCTCGGTGGCACAACCACCCCGGAACTTCTTTGCAGGTAGCTCGGCCACAACCATATAAAACCCACTGAGATCCATACGCTCCAGGAGTCAACCCTCCAACTCAAATCCCAGCCGTCCATCAACACACGAAGAGATCAACAGAAGATAACATCTGAAGGAGATCCAGAGATCCATCACATCCCAAACTATCCTGGAATATGAGAATATCAAAGTTTCAGGTGTGAGCAAAGCAAATCCAAACTTACTTTACGGGATGAAATACGGAAATATGAAGGTTTTGGTTCTGATACATTTTGGGGGATAAAGGGCGAAAACATACAAAAATTGTAAGCTGACGTCATCATATGACCCTCACGTTGGCTACCGTCGAGCCCAAATCAAAACCGACTCAAACAAATGGCAAACCTTTTTTAGTGTTAAATCTGGGTCAACAAATGGGAACAACAAAAAGTCCAAGCCATCATCAAATTTATTAATTTAAATCTCTCTCTCTCATTCCTCAAGAGCCCAACGCATGCAAATGTGTACAACTTTTCTTTTTCCATCCAATCTCTCTCTATATAACATCTAAAGAGACTCCACAATATATATTTCGAAGGGTTGAAAGCAAAAGCCACAAAACTCAACCAAAAAAATAAGCCTAGTTTTGTATATACATATATATGTGCTATAGCTATAGCAACAAGGTGGCTAAAAAAAGCAACTCCTCGGATGGGACCTCTCACTTCCTCCTCAATGAAGAAGATCATGAGGGGGTCGGCCCCGCGGGGACCGGGTTATCGGGTTTCGGGCACGATAGAGAGATGTTGGCCATGGTCGCGGTGCTGACACGTGTCATGGGTGGTGGTGATGGTGGTG
Organism: Agapanthus africanus; assembly: GCA_030015575.1. Classification (NCBI taxonomy): domain Eukaryota; kingdom Viridiplantae; phylum Streptophyta; class Magnoliopsida; order Asparagales; family Amaryllidaceae; genus Agapanthus; species Agapanthus africanus. The sequence goes on from CM057347.1 coordinate 430,760,177, forward strand.
GTGGAGTCAAGAGAGAGAGGGAGGAGGAGCCAGCGCCGGAGATGGGAATGAGGAGCTATAGTAGAGGGTTTGAGGAGTTTGGGAGCTTGGCTCATTATCATGGGGAGAGTCGTTCTACAAGTTTAGGAGGTGATTGATTTTTCTTTCCATCAATTAATAGTTGGTTGCAAAATTTTTTTTTTTAATAAATTTTTTTTTCTATGGCATGTTAGTATATTAACATATATGGTGCTTTTCTTTAAATGCATTAATCCTTGAACCCATCATACTAAAATGGTTATTTTGACATGATATTATTGTTTACTTATTCTTCTTGCATGCTCTCTTCAAGAATGTTTGATATTTGAATTTATAATTGTAAATTTGTAATATATTGATTATAAATAGTATAGTTTGTATTATAATATTAGAAACAATCTATTGCAAAATATTTAATGATACACCAAGTATTGTATAAAAGATAGATACCATATATGTGTTTTAGATATTATATGTTGTTGTTGTTTTAACTATAAATACGGGTGCGACATTAAATTCAAGTTGCTTATGTGAATATATATAATATTCTGGATTCATATATAATGCAGTCCAAGAGTTTGCATTATAACACTAGATATATTATTATGTTTGTTAATTTACTTTTGTATCTTAGATTAATTCTAGAATCAAGAGATTGCTTGATAAAAAAAAAATTCCCGTTGTTATTGAATTTCGACTAGAAACATATATAACTTTGAAAAGAGAACAGATATTGCATACAAATATTGTCGCATCGGTCGTAAAGCCTCTTCGCAATTGAGTAAGAGGGCTGGGGCTCAAACCCTGCCTACTTATATGAGGCTATGCCTTATTATTCAAAAGATTAAAAATGTAAAAAAGAAAAAGTAAAGTTGCTAATTTAACTTTCATGCTATATTAGCTGTAATGGTACATGTGATCACCCTTTTTTTTTTCATGATTTTGGTGGAGAGTTTGTGTTCCATACACAACCACAGATCGTTTCCTGGTTGGAATCTAAAACCTAGGAGATCTGTCTCCATCAAATGTTGATTGTTTTAACTTTTAATGTAGACAAATATATATTGAATTTTCATACAAGACGAAATACATATAGGTCTAGACCTCTCCTACCAAGGGAAGGTCATGCACTTCCAAAATCGATATATATTTGATCTTTTCCTCTCATCTTATATTAGAATTCTTTCTTCACTTGCTTTGTCCCCAAGCATGAACACAAATAGCAAAGCTTGTAGAGCTTGCATTCTTCTGCTCACCAACTGCATTAATTAATTCCACATGTGGGTACAAAACTATGCTACTCATTAATAGTTTGCGCTCAATTTTCTTGGTTCATGAGTCATTTTCTATATATGTGTTCTAGATCTGCATGTATATCAACTTAGAGAAAAATGGAGTTGAGGTTGACCGGAACAAATTTGTTGTTGTGGCCGCATCCTACCCTTTGGGTGGGTCTCGTCCCAACTAAACTCAAGCTTGCACATATCTCCTAGGCTCCTAAAGTTTACGGATTTAAAATGACATTCTACATGATTTAATTTGTTTAAAGTTTAGGCCATCAATTGATATCTCATGGATCCCTCAATTACAATTAATTACGGTGATTAATTTCTTATATATCTTCTTTAATTTCCCTAATTACTTAAAAGTTTCTTTAAACTTGTAAACTTATTAAAACAAATAATTATTTTACGAGACGACAGGGCAAAACCTGCAGCAAGCACAAACTACAGAGATAATAGAATTAGAGGCATCTCCATCTTTTTCAAGAGTTCTGGCAGCAGAACAAAATTCTACCAGCAGAAAATTCAGAGGAGTCCGTCGACGTCCATGGGGAAAATGGGCAGCTGAAATAAGGGACCCACACAAAGCCGCACGAGTCTGGCTAGGCACATTTGAGACTGCTGAGGCCGCTGCCCGAGCCTACGATGAGGCCGCCCTCCGGTTTCGTGGCAGTCGAGCCAAACTCAACTTTCCCCAAGATCATGCGAGTCTGAGAAATCAATCTGTTTATCTTTTGGATCAGAATAATAATATTGTAGACCCTCATGCTGCTGCCTCTGCTTCTTCTTCTTCTTCTTTACCTTTGAATTATTCACAGGATCAGGATCAGATTGAAAATATCAGGCATGCATCAACAGACTTCAATGCCACCTTGGACTAATTCAAGCTACCCACCATCTTCATCATCTCAATAGATTAACTTTGTACTATTTCTCAGCTGCATAATTTTATTTATGATTGTAGGCCTTGGTTTATTGCTTTTTATTCATTTCATTTTACTTGACTCTTGAACTAATTTTTGTCATATAAATGCTTGTATTTTTCGTGGTAATAAACCGGGCTTGAAATCTACCCAAGTGTTAAAAACCATGGACCCACAATTTTATCTCTTGAATGGATTGCAGCAGTATTTCAAGCCTCCAAGGTAAAATGTCACTCATTAATTATTTGTTCAATACTATTGACTTAATTATCATATTAGCTTTCATTGATCACAAAAGTTTGCTCATAAATCATGACCAAGTCAAAGTTCATCATTCTTTGCTCTAAAATGTATCAAGATCTACATTATTCAATTCCAACTCTTTAATGCGAAGAAAGATATCTAGCTAGATTGCATGTGATTCTGTGCATTATAGCACCTGTATATTAAACCATAGCTGTTGTTTTTTTAGGGTATATATACTATCCTCCAGATCTTTTGCATTTCTAAATAAGATCCAAAAGTTTGTATTTTGTAAATAAGGCCCACAAACTTTTAGGTGTATAAAAGAAATCCATATCATTTAAATATGGTTAACCTAACTTGGATGGTAAATACCCACTTTCCATCCTTTCCCATCTCACATGTTCCATCTTCTTCTATTATCTACAAATTAAGAAGACTCAAAATGATCGAAGAACCATGAGATTCAGGATCGTAGGCAGATGGACTTCTACTAGGTGATTGAAAGAAAATTATGATGGGATTTGAAATGAACGAGAACAAGTGCCGATGGAGGATAGAGGAAGACAAGAATGAGATAACATAGTGTTTTTTTTGGATTTTGGACGAGAAACTAACCAAGGGATCAATTTAGATAACTAAAAATATTTGGGGACCGTATTTAGATACTTGTTGAAAGTCTTATTCAGAAATACAATATATTTGGAGGTTGTATATAGAAAAAACTTATCATCATACAATAAACTAAGATACACAATAAGTTAGGGTTTGCTTAAGAAGAGAAACAAGCTTCGCTCTCTTAAGGCATTCCATCATCAAGTGAGGTATTATTTATTATTTTTCTTTTGGGTAAATTACGCTAAAATACCTCGAGTAATTTTTAATTATAATAAAAATATCTTGTGTTATCTCAAATTTTTAACCAAAATACACTTTGTTTCCATTCCGTCAGCTTATTTTTCGACGTCGATCCTTTAAAGAAATAAACACCCCTATCTAAATGATGATTTGACAGTATTCTCTTCTTTCCTAAAACATCCTCCTCTCTATCGTCTATTCCACATTTCCATCGTCTCGTTTCCTTTATTTTTATCCATCTTCATTTTTCCCTCGCTCACTGTTTTCACACCCATCTCAGCAACATCACCTCTCCCCCACTAAACATGTCCTTAATACGGTCGTTTTTTTGCCAATGTTAACCCCTCCCATCCCACCTCTCTTTCTTGCTTTCGCAACTTTGCACTACTATAATATCTACTTGCCCTTAAGGATTTAGTGTAGGGGCAAACCATAACCCCTACTAATTAATTTGTCGGGGCATACAATATCTCCGTAAGTCCAAAGGCAGCAGGTGCAAGTTTTTGTCCCGATCATGCCCGTATGGAGTAAATATTGTCCCTACGGCGTAATTGATTGATCGTGTGAAGGTGTGTATATATGCTGTAAATAACCGCAATCAAAACGGTGTCGCAAATAGCCAGCCGCGATGAGTACAGGTCGTCCGCAGGGAAACGCGGACTTCTTTTTCTTGTTTTAGACGAGTTGATAAAAGAGAGGAGGGATTACTGTCGTTTTATTTTAATATGAATATAAAATTTATAATAGAATAGCTTGTAGGATTTATAGGACTTAGTAGTTAATGGATGAATATTTAGAAATGACTCTTTTTATCTTTTAATAGTTTAAAACTTAGAGAGATAGTGATGAATGTGATTTAGGGTTCTTGGAGGGAATTAGAGTTTCTCATTACTAACTCCTGTCCTTCCATTTATCTCAAGCTCTTAACAAAACAAGTATTAACCAATCTCAAATCGTGGTCGTGACTATCATTAATTGATAGCGCGCCCGATAAAAAGGTTAACATTTATTTTATTAAAATTTATAAACATTAAAATGTCAAAAGAAGTTTAAAAGATGTTTTATCCATTATTCTAGCATATCTTACAAAGCCTAGCAAGTAAGAAATTACCCGCTCATGGTTAGTAACGACTTAGAACAAAGGTTGAACATGATTGAAATCATAATTAAAGGTGCAGAAAAGTAATGCGTAAAATTAATGCGTAAAGTAAATGCAGAAAAAGTAAATAAAAAAGAATTAAAACAAAAACTATCTTTATTAATCAACTATTGCATTACAACTTTTCTCCTTAGAAAGTACATTATAAGATGCCTAATTTTGCTCATCTCTCTCTTTAGGGAGATAGATGAATAGATAATGAGATTGTGAGATTGGATTATGTTATTTTTTAAAGCACAGCTCTCGGTCCTTTATATAGCACGTGAAGGCACAAACCCTAAATGCCATGTTGGATTAGTTGTGATTACGATCATATCCCCAAAATCCCAGATCCAACGGCTACTAAAGGACCGCGGAACCGCCGCCCTCAGTCACGTTTGACCGCGGTTCTGCCGCTGTCTTGTTGGTTTAGGTCTTGGATTTTTTTCTGGTTTTTTGTCTCAATATTTAGAAATCCTCTTGATATATATATTCTGAAAATCTTGCTCTGAGTCTTTGCAGTTGCTAGATTTCTTGATTTACTTTTAAAATTTGGTAGATTTGGTTTCGATATCCCGATTTGACTTAGATCTCTTACTTGGATTTCAGATCTGAGCTAATACCTGCACAATATCTCAAATCAAATTGTTAGTAGTATTTGGTATTTTTGAGATATTATTCCAACTATTTATATGACATGATATCTTAAGAATATTGATTAAGAATATTTTACATGATTTGCATATTTTAATTACTAATATTTCATTTAAATATTATATTCATATATTTTCCCAAATTATATTAATTATAAATGTAGAAACATATAATAATAAACTTTTACAAATAAACCCGCATATGTTCTTTATTTACAATTAACATATTTTATTAGTTAATAATAATAGGGAAAATGTTCATACAAATGTGCAATATTTTTGTCTAATCAAATATCCCTAAACTTATCTTTGATAGTCCTGAGCAAACTATTTATTAAAAAGAAAAAACAAAACTTAGCACACTTTTATAGGCAACATGATTGCACTTAACACGTGCAACAAGTGTTTAAAGTTTTAGGTGTCCATAGTAGGAGGAGTGTTGTCTCCTGAGGGTTTTCAGCAGATTACACCCACAAAATCTCATAATAAAAGAAAGAATATGAAATTTATATGTAAAGATAAGAACATATGAAAGAAAAGTTTCAAACTACACTAGCCTTTTAGTTGTCATGGGCTCTATCTTAATAGTTATGAAAAAATGTCAGAAATCACATCATCCCTCAATAAAATATCGTCTTTAGGCTTCCTCCCTACATTTCTTCCAAACATCGATCATATATCCCTATGTGTGTGTAAAAGACATCTCTACACTTGGAGAATTCAATTCAAACCATCATACTCTTTATCCATCTTCCTTATTACTTTTTTAGTCGGTGAGTGTTTTAGATGGATTTGCTCACACATTTTTCATGCGACCGTTAATACTTCTTGAGCTACTAATCAACCGATTACCAAATGTGCTCACTCATTAAGGCGTAATTAGCAATATCCTGGTCTTGCAACACCTAAGGCTTAGCAGTGACTCCTAAACCAGTTGGTCTAAGGTACTAGGTGACAATGCACCCTTGCTATATTTTTTATGCTGCCTTAAGTAATTACAAAACCAGTGTTCATTTTTCTTCACCATTTATATTTTATGTGTCATTTATATTTTGTTGATTTATATTTTTTTCTTCATACTAAGGCTTTTAGACAAGAGCATTTCAAGGTATTCTCTACTATCGCAAGTTTCAAGATGTGTGCAAGTGCGTACAGTAGGGTATCAACGTTCAGAAGTTTGGACTCAAGAATAGGGACTATTTTTCAGACTTATTTCTATCTGCAGATTAGTGATTCCTTTAACTTATTAACCCTTGGGATAACAGCTCACGACTACCTATTACTAGCTTCATTTTAAAACATCTAATTTTCTTACATTTCTTAAATCTCTTCCTTTCTTTCATATGTATTTTTCACTTTCTAACTTTTATTTTCTAAAAAAAAATTGTTATGCAATGCAATATTTACATATGATAATGCAAAATTTACATATGATGTATAGATATATACAAACCATCCATACTAACCATCCCCCAAACTTGTTTGCAGCAGTGTCCTCATTGATATTATCCTGTAAGCTCAAAACATGTAGATTAGGAGGCACAGTTCAATAAGATGGTATAAAGAAGGGGTCAAATGTGAATAACCGTGAAATCCTCCTCTAAACTTGTTTTTGGCTCACAATTGTGCAAAAATTTCATTTCTTTCTAGAGCCAAAAAATATTTTTCTTCTCTCCCCAAACATGAGTAAAACAGTGTTTTCATTATTAAGCATCGAAATTTAACATAAAAGGGGGTAAATATTATCGGTCTACGTGAAGCTTTACAAAGACCAAAAGTCAACACCAACCATTCAAATATTTTATCCAGGTAACACCATGGTTGGTAGAAGATCATGTTACAGATAGACGTGAAGAAGTGGGGAGGAGATAAGAGGTGTAATCGAAAGGATTTACGTCTCGGTTGGTAGAGACGAAAAAGTGATGGTGGGTGAAAACGAGAATGTGTAAGATAAGGAATGGATAGAATAGTCTCATTTTCGTACATGAATAGAAGAAGAGGTGGTGGTTCAACTTCTTCAGGTGGAGGTTGATTCATCACAACATCCATGTCTTTAAAGAACGAGAGTTTTTCAGCGAAAATGTCTTCGAAACTTTCATCGATATTCTAAATGATAATCTCATCGGAAAGAAGAGTATGATACTCGGACTCCATAAGAGGTTCATATCTAGTGTAAGAGACTGACTCGGATAGCTCGACTAAGTCATTCGACAAGTCAAAGGATTCAGACACGGGGGTAGACTTGTCATCAGAAGGGCCCTCACTCGTATAATAAATAGCTGGATCAAAAAATAACGCACTAGTGGTATCGAGATCATTATCGGAAAGCAAGAACTCCTCAAATTCGCAACTGTCTGAAGCTATCTTGTCGACAGAACATATATCAATTATATGAGCAGAAAGTTCGGAGGGTTGACTTCCTACCCTATAAATGTTAAGCTCAACTGTCCTCTTTCCAAAGGACAGGTTCATGGAACCATTACGACAATTAATTATCGCGTTAGAAGTTGCTAGAAAATGTTGACCTAGAATCACTGGAATTTGGTTTCATGGGTTTGCCACAGGCTGTGTATCTAAAACTATAAAGTTCACAGGGAATATAAATTCCCCGACTTTGATCAACACGTCCTCTAGCTCACCCCTAGGGTGGGTGATAGATCGATCGGCCATCTGGAGAGTGCAGTGCGCAGGTTTCAATTCTCCTATACCTAAGTGCTCATAAATAGAATACGGGAACAAGTTAACACCAGCACCTAAATCGAGTAGAACGCGATTGATGTTTTTACCCCCAATAGCAATAGATATATTTAGGACAACCGGGGTCTTTATGTTTCTTGGGCACATGTTGGGTAAGAGCATTGTTCATATTACTCGCTAAGAAAACCTTTTTAGTCACTTGAGTTTTCCTTTTCCTAGTGCGCAAGTCCTTAAGAATTTTCGCATAGGATGGAACTTGTTGGATAGTATCTAAGAGATGAATATTTATGTTTACTTGCTTAAAAATTTCCACAATCTTCTCTATTTGTGGACTTAGTCTGTTGGGCCTTAACCGGTTTGGAAAATGATCTTTATTAACAAGGGTTGGGTCCAACTCTTGTGGAGAAGTTTGTGCGGATGGAATGGATCCCAAAATTTGATTTAGGATGGTCGTAGATGGTAATTCATTCAAAAAAGTGGGTTGAGGGTTCGAGCCTAGTGAAGAACGGAGAATATGCTTAGAAGAAGATGGTGGATTAGACGAAGTAGGAGTAGTAGCTGCCGGGGTTTCATCTGAATCATCAACATCAACTTGTTCACCAACATGATTGTTCAGCACTCTTCCCGATCTCAACGTAGTTACAACACTCACGTTATGATTTTGTTGGTTAAGGACGATATTTGCGTTTTGTGAATGGCCGGGATTTGGTAGAGGTTGAGATGGAAATCTTCCTTTCTCTCTCTTACTTATCGCGGCATTTAACTGTGTAATTGTGTTTCGATTGATTTTATGCTTTCACCATTGGAAGCAGTGTGTTGAACTGACGTTTGGATAGAAGATGTTAAATTAGCCGTCGTTTGTGTGGATTGTTTAATAAAAGTTTCTAAGTTTCTTTCGAGTGCAGAGATTTTATTGGTACCGGCCGTTGGAATATTCGTCTGTGATTGGAATGAATTATTATAAGGGCAAAGTTATTGACTGGATTTTGGAAAGATTGTGGTTGAAAGGGCTGCTGAATTTGTTGTGGTGGCTGTTGTTACTGTAGGGGAAGCTTTTGATAGTTATTTTGGCTTGGGAACGGATTTTGAGTTTGAGTTTGGTTTTGATTCCAAGCAAAATTAGGATGATTCCTCTATCCCTGATTATATATGGAGAAATAAGGATCGTTTCTAGGTTGTTGCTGAAAAACGACATTGGTTTGTTCATGACCTTGAGACGGAGGATTCAAAGGACATTCTTCCGTTAAATGTGATGGGTCAAAACAGCAACTACACACGGTTTTGGAGAGCGTAACTTGGTTTAGGGAGGCTGAATAAAATTTGCTTTCCATAGTTTCGAGTTTCTTTTGCATCGCAGCCATTTCGGCTTTCAATGCGATGGAAATATCGAGCTGATGGATACCTACCCTAGATGAAGACGATATTAGTCTAGTGCTCTCCCATTGTAACATTTGTTCGGCGAGGTCTTCCAGAAATTGCCATGCTTCTCTGTCATCTTTTGATATGAAATGACATTGGCAAATGGTTTCTAGCATTTGTTTTGTAGCTGGATTAATACCCTCATACCTAATTCGGCAAAGTTGTCATCTGGCAATTCCGTGATGAGGGTATTGGACAAGAAGATCTTTAAACCGTTCAAAGCATTTCCAAAAGGGTTCGTTGAGAAGTTGGGCAAACTGGTCAATCTCGCTCCGGATACGGGAAGTCTTGTGGTGAGGATAAAATTTCTTAAGGAATGCTTTAACGAATTCATCCCATTTAGCGATAGAATGGGTGGCGGTGTTATAAAGCCATTTTTCTGCGAAATCGCACAAGGTAAAAGGGAGAAGTAATCGCAGAGCATCCCCTGAAATCTGGGTTATGCTCATCACTGCACATGCATTTTCGAATTTGGTTATAAAAACGTATGCGTCTTCAGATTCAAGCCTGTGAAATTTAGGCAACAAGTTGATGACGTGGGGTTTAATTTCGAAATTATCTCCATTGGCTGGTGGAAGAGACATACACGTAGGAAGGGGTTCGCGTATGGGGCAGCATCTGTCTTGCAGAGTGATGTGTGGTGGATTTTGCGCACCTACGGGTGGTGACAAGGTGGTGTTGTTAAAACCCGATGGAGATTCGTCCATCTCGGGAGATGTGGTGGGTGGAGGAGAAATAGAAATGAAGAAGTATCGACCTCAGAGTCAACAGCAAAAACGCGGACTAGACGGGCACTAGAATCCCGTGGACGGGCACTAGAATCCCGTGTCCATCCGATCATGCACTAAGTGAGTTTAGTGCACATGGCAGCGTGTGATATGTGCGAGAACAATTTTAAGAAGGCTTGTTTTGAAAAAAAATTTCGGATGTGAGGCTTGACTCAACCAATCACAAAATGCACAATCAATCCCTAGAGCTAGGGTCACTTAGGTCAAGTCACTAGACCGCTCCTAGACTTCCAAAGGATAAGATGCAGGATCAATTCTCTACCACCTCCTTATCAATCTTGCGGCCAGGTAAGTACTAGGTAAGTGGAAGGTATTCACTATACGAATCACCGAAATAGCGGGCCTAATTAAGTAACCACTTTCCTTAGTCACACTTGCCTAGACACCACAAGAGAAATACGGATAAGCAATAGATTATCCACGACCCTCCTTTGTTCTTATTGAGCGTGAATGTCCTTAGAGCTTTGGTCTAGATATTTTTTATTAATGTAGGGTGATAGTATACTCGTTTGCGATTTATGGGGCCTAGGAAGGGTGATGAAATCCCCACATAATCTGAATTTGGGTTTATTTTCTCTTAATGTCCGGTTTAGATATGCAAAACAAACAAAAATCTAAAATACGCAAAAAGATTTTTAGCGGCGATATTTGCAAAGAATGCTGCAGGTAAAAACAATTTATTGGAGCTTTAAATGAGAAAGGAAGAAAATAGGAGAATACCAGAGAAGACTGGGAGTCCAACTCTTCAAAAGAGCCGCGGTTCCGCCGCCGAATGCACACTTTGGCCGCGGTTCTGCCGCCGTGTGATGTGATCTTCCCTCCAAACTTCTTCAATCCACTCAACTGCTCGTCTGGTCCAATTTGAGAGTCTCTGAATCTCTGTTGGCCTTCTCCAATTACTCCAGATTCCCTTATAAAAACTCGCACAATAATCGTTAAAAATACAAAATGCGGTTTTGGTTATTTTTATGTTTATCTGGTTTTTATAAGAAATCAACCCGAATAAAAAGAAAATTGATTACGACCGTTTCCCCGGCAACGACGCCATTTGATTGATCGTGCGAAGGTGTGTATATATGCTGTAAATAACCGCAATCAAAACGGTGTCGCAAATAGCTAGCCGCAATGAGTACGGGTCGTCCGCAGGAAAACGCGAACTTCTTTTTCTTAGTTTAGACGAGTTGGTAAAATAGAGGAGGGATTGTTGTCATTTTATTTTAATATGGATATAAAATTTATAATAGAAGGACTTGTAGGCTTTATAGTACTTAGTAGTTAATGGATGAATGTTTAGAAATGACTCTTTTTATTTTTAGTAGTTTAAAACTTAGAGAGACAGTGATGAATGTGGATCAGGGTTTTTGGAGGGAATTAGGGTTTCCCACTACTAACCCTTGTCCTTCCGTTTATCACAAGTCCTTAACAAAACAAGTATTAACCAATCTCAAATCGTGGTCGTGACTATCATTAATTGATAGCACGCCCGATAAGAAGGTTAACATTTAATTTGCTAAAGTTTATAAATATTAAAATGTCAAAAAAAGTTTAAAAGATATTTCATCTATTATTTTACCCTCTCCTACAAATCGTAATAAGCAAGAAATTACTCGCTCATGGTTAGTAGTGATTTAGAAGAAAGGTTGAAGATGAATGAAACCATAATTAAAGGTGCAGAAAAGTAATGCGTAAAATTAATGCGTAAAGTAAATGCGGAAAAAGTAAATGCAAAAAGAATTAAAATAAAATATCTTTATTAATCAACTATTGCATTACAACTTTTCTCCTTAAAAAGTAGATTACTAGAACCCTAGTTTTGCTCTAGATCTCTCTCTTCAGGGAGGTAGATGAATAGACAATGAGATTGTGAGATTGGATTATGTCCTTTTTTGAATGCACAGCTCTCAGTCCTTTATATAGCCTCTAAAAGTACAAACCCTAGATGCCATGTTGGATTAGGTGTGATTACGATCATGCCTCCAAAATCCCAGATCCAACGGCCACTAAAGGACCGCGGAACCGCCGCCCTTAGTCACGTTTGACTGCGGTTCTGCCGCCGTCTTATTGGTTTAGGTCTTGAATTTTTTTCTGGATTTTTGTCTCGATATTTGGAGATTCTCTTGATATATAGATTCTGAAAATCTTGCTCCGAGTCTCTGCCTTACTAGATTTCTCGATTGCTTCTAAAATTTGGCAGATTTAATTTCGATATCCCGATTTGACTTGGATTTCAGACCTGAGCTAATACCTTCACAATATCTCAAATCAAATTGTTAATAGCATTTGGTATTTTTGAGATATTATTCCAACCATTTATATGACATAATATCTTAAGAATATTAATTAGGAATATTTTGCATGATTTGCATATTTTAATTACTAATATTTCATTTAAATATTATATGCATATATTTTCCCTAATTATATTAATTATAAATGTAGATACATATGATAATAATTTTTTACAAATAAACCCACATATGTTCTTTATTTACAATTAACACATTTTATTAGTTAATAATAATAGGGAAAATGTTCATACAAATGTGCAATATTTTTGTCTAATCAGTAATCCGTAGGGACATTTAGCTCTACGGATTATTCCGTAGGTACATAAACTTTTTTAATTTATCTGTTTAAAAAATAAAATAATTGTACCTACGGAGTTATACGTAGGGCCTTCTAAATGTCCTTACGGATTACTCCGTAGGGACAAGTTTTGCCTATATTATTGAGTCCATAGGGACAAAATATCAGATATTCTGATATTTTGTCCCTACGGATAAATGTGTAAGGGCAATAAATGGCCCTACGGATTAATCCGTTGGTGCAACAGTGTAGGGTTACTAGGCACTGTCGCAAGGGTCTACAAGGCATCAACCATGCCCGATTCAAAATTTAGACGTGCTGAACAACCCTAACCAAGATCTTAGACTAGAGATTATGCGAAACAAAGCAAGTAAACAACTTTACTTCTAAGAGTTGAGGATTACAACCTTTGTAGTCCGTTCCTTCACTTCTAAAGCTCCGTGTTGAGATCCCTTCGCTGCGATCATCGAGTATCAGACTCAAGAGAGGCTCCATGAAGAGAAAGATGCAAGCTTGCTTCCGATCTTCGATAATAAAGATGATCTACCTCGAAGAAACTCAAGCCCAAGCTTTTGCTTTGCTAATCAAGTATTAACAAAGCAAACACCCTAATCTAAGCGGCTAGAATAGACGAGGATGATGAAGTAGGAATTTAGCACTCATTTGTTTTCTTTATCTCACTCAAAATCATCACATATGAAAAATCTACTGAAGCTTTTCATCAAGCAAGAAGGAAAAAGAAGATGATCAAATCCTTTTGTGATGAATAATGAATCAAGTGTATGGTTAGAAATTCAACCATGGGTTAAGTAAGAAGACTTAACCCATGTAGAGAAACAACTATGGTTAAAGGGTTGGGTTGGGTTAAGGAAATATCTTTGCAAAATATCACAAAATATCAAGGTCAAAATCAAAGCTTCAAGAAGCTTCTTGAAAGCTTCATGAAAGCTTAACCCTAATCCAAACCCTAACCATATTTAAACTCCACAAATCATGTTGCATCTATAACTATAACATGTTACAATATTATATATCACATATACAATATTTTTGTAACAAAATAAAATAATACAATTAATATATATCACATATATATTAATGTATTACCCGAGTGAGAAAAAGAATCTTTTAGTGAGCTTATATTAGTTAATGTAATTTAATATATCAAATATATAATTATACATTAAATTATCGAATCAACTCTTGATTCGATAATCCGGCTATTTCATAAATAACCGACTAATATAATCTGTATCAGTTCATCGAATCAACACTTAATCCGATGACCCGGCTATATCACATATACCCGGCCGATATCATATATCGCGAGAATCAAATACGGTATCGCATACACGTATTATTCCCGGTCCCGCACATATCACATATGTGCTCCTACTCCGTTTTGCCTGAGCCAGGAAACCTCTGTGTAGGACTCTAAAGAATCGTCAATACGCCGGCAGCAGGTGATGATCATATCAAACACCCACAAGCTGCAAGCGGTCAGCTAAATGTAACAGCCACCCAGGTATTGAGCAATCAGAAGATCAACAAGCAAGCCTGTACATTCTCTCGTGAATCCAACCAGTAACACTCCCGTACAGTCTGGTTTCTTCGTCCGATATGTCGCATATCTCGCATATCTCGCCTAGGGGTGGTAAACGTCAGACCCCAGTAGCTTGATAAGTCGTGTCGATATGAGGTCCATAACAGTTCGAGAAACTACTGATAACACTTACCAGTAAATCTCAGCAACCCTGGCCAGGGATTTCCAGTTATAGCCAATCGAACACTGCGCAACATTAACTCCCTATACCGGGAGAGACGAAACCCCTCCTATCGCTCATTGCCTCCATGTGATTCGGGACTGTACCCAAAAGCCATCTTTTTGCACGCTCTCTTGGACGTGGTATGATAGAAATCAAAGCACAGTGGGAATCATACAAGACTCTATGACGATCTCGGGTCTACAGACTAACTTGTACCAGTGTCACCAGAGAATTGCCATCCGATGTGAGGTATAGTACCATCTGGGAGTTCGCGGCGAGTCTGTCCAGTGTACCCAGTCTCCACTGAGCACTCGTATACCTTCTCTGATGCCAAACACCAATGGATATGGGATCATCCATCGCCCATCATATGGGTCAAGAAGCGTATACGCTAGTCTACTCTGGAGTATTGATGCGCTGTCTCGGTACTCCTACGACTAGGAACATTTGAAGGATGTACTTGGCGACTACACTGTCCCCACTAGTATGATCTGCATCATAATCCTGGAAGTCAAGTACTCACCCTAAGGGCTTTATCAACATGTGACATAGAGACAATCAGAGTACATGTTAAGATAAAGAGTAACCAGATAGCATACTATCATGTCGAGCAAGAAAGTCCTCCCTATATATGTCCAAGCATTCACTACAATATACAACGTATGTACAGTAATGGCCTCTAGGGCATACATATAACTAACAATCTCCCACTTGCACTAGGGCCTTCTGTTGTGGTATCGCATACCCAACAATCAGCTGTGGTTGAAGTATCTCATACTCAACCATCCCATAATAGTCTCTACTGGGAAATAGGCCTTTGTGAGTGGATCCGCGCTGTTGTCCTCTGTGTCTACTCTCCTAACCTTGATCTCCCTGGAGATCAACCATCTCCATGATCAGGCGATACTGCCTAAGAATATGTCTGGATCTCTGATGGGACGGGGGTTCCTTGGCATAAGCCACAACTCCATTGTTACACAATGGCAGGAACGAAGTTCATCTCATGAACTAAAATATATCCAGACTGTCTCTTTGGTAGCATCTTTGGTAACGATGTATCTTGCCTTTAATCGTCTAGTATGTCACGGTATCTAGCTTGGAACTCTTCCAACATACCGTCCCTCCACTGAGGGTAAAGACAATTCCTGCGACTGACATTCAGTCGTCCTTATCACCCTGGAACCTTTCCAGTGATTCTCCCCAGGATCGATTGATACCATCTCACTACAACTAGTGAGAATCCTAACATCCAATTAGATCTATCCCATAGATCCATAACCCAGGATTTAGGAGGTATCACCTTGGTCCTATATGGAGAATCTTTGCGATAAGAGGAGATTGACCGAGCGTAGCATAGGAAACTCCTTCCCTATCAAGAGTATGTCATCCATGTACTATACGAGGATCACCACCATACTCCCTACTATCTTTTGTATATACAAGGTTCATCTACCATTTTGATGAAGTCAAACTCTTTGACTACTTCATCAAAACAGACGTTCCAACTCCGCGATGCCTGATTTATCACATAAAATATCTTGCACACGTTTCCGCTACTCCCACTGTCTACGAAGCCCTCTGGCTGTGTACTTACAGACGCTCTCTTCCAAATCATCATTTAGAAAAGCAGTCATGACACCCAACCGCCAGATATCGTAGTCATGGTATGTAGCCGTGGCAAGTAGGATCTGGATGGACTTAAGCATAGCTTTGAAAGTCTCAACTTTTCCATGTACAACCAAGTAATCTTCTCAAGATATACTTGCTCCTGATGGGGATTTAACCCTTCAGATAAAGCAACCAAAGTCCATACTTTGTTGGTGTATAAGGATTCCATCTCAGATCGCTAAGCATCCAGCCATTCTCACAGAGTCCTCACTCCTGATGGCCTGCTCGAAACTAGTTGGGTCATCATCTCATGATGCAATCCTCGCTCCCACCGTCATAGAGAAACCGAAGTATCTCTCAGGTGGATGAGGAACCCTACTAGATCGGCGGAGAGGCTGAGGTTCGTTGGAAACTATTGAATAATTTGGTTCTACCAAATCATCAGCTGCAGTTTGTATAGCTGGAACTCTTTCCAGTTCTACCTCATGACCACTAATTTCTTTACAAGAAATTCCCTTTCACAAAGGTGGCATGCTGAGAAACAAAAACACCTTCTGTTCCCCAGTTTGGTAGAAGATATTCCCTTGCGAATGCTTGGGATATCCAACAAACTTCCACAGAACTGACTTTGCCTCGAGCTTGTCCGGATTTTGCTTTTGACATAGGCTGGACAACCCCAAATCTTAACATCTTTAAGAGATGGGCTCTTCCCATACCATATCACATATGGAGTGGTAGGCATCTGATTTGGTTGGAACCCTATTCAATAGGTATGCAACTTCTCAAGTGCATAACCCCAAAAGAAAATAGGCAACTCAGTAGTACTCATCATAGAGTACACCATATCACATAGGGTGCGATTGCTCCGCCCTGATACACCGACGTGCTGTGGTGTATTCAGAGGAGTAATGCTGAGAGAGAATCTCATTCTTCTTTAGAATAGTCCAGGAATTCCGTGCTCAAGTATTCTCCTCCTTGATCACATCAAAGGACATAATACTTATACCCGTTTTTGGTTCTCTACTTCTAAATTATATTCAATGAATTTCTTAAAAGTTCCAGACTTGTGTTTCAGCAGGAACATATGTCCGGATCTTGAGAGATAATCGGTGAATGTAATGAGGTACAAAGAACCGGTCTTGGCATGTGTAGACAGGGGACTTTCATACATCAGCATGTATCAATCCCAAGAGTTTACTAACTCTTTCTCTGTTTCCAATAAACAGAGCTGTGGTCATCTTATCTTTGTGACATGACTGGCAAGTTTTTACAAGATGTAAATCCAAACTAATTTAAATATGTATCTTTATGTAACTTCAGCTAGTCGGGTCGCATTGATATGACCTAGTCTACAATGCCTCAAGAAGGATTCATTCATTTCTGAACTCTTCCTCTTGTGTGTGTTCTATACGTTAATGAACCGTGGTTTGATTTAGAACGTCTATGCCTTTAGATAACGTGCCTGAACCGATCAACTCTTGATATAGGAAATGTTCAAAACATTATCCAACAATACAAAATTATATCCTTCTTTACTACAATAAAGAGACTGATATGATGTTGTATATCAGGTTCGGTATCTAATAACATTCGTTCAGAATCAATGTATCTGATAATACAGGGTGATAACTGCCAACAGACTTGGCTGCAACACTTGCATCATTTCCAACTCTTGAAACTTATCACCCGTTCTCAGTTCTCTACCTTTCTGTAGCCCATGTAACAGATTACATTTGCGGGATCCTGATCCGGTATCTCATACCCAGGACGTAAAGGATACTGAGAAACAATTCTCAGTAATGAACACACCCGAAGAAGATACATCAGCATGTACTTTCTTCGTTTGGGCAGCACGGGAATTCTGGTAATCCCCTATTTCCTGCTCTGTCTTATAACAATTATAAGTTGGAGCGGGACTAACGTTCCTTAGCGCAGTATAACAAGCGGGTTCGGTCAATACATCCGTATTATTATCTTGATTAAGGCGTGACATGGTCGCTACCTGGAGAGAGATAGAAGAAAACACTCAGTGTATGCTCTTGCAAGATTAGATTGGTTATTAATATATCTAATCAGGATGTCTCCCACTGTTTTAGTCAAATCTTCCTTCAAACCCTAAAAGGAAAGACTAGCCGGGATTAATTATACTCTACAAGTTCGCCAATCTTTTAGCCAGGCTAGTGCCGGTATTTTGAGGGAGGTTCCCCGTGCTTTCGCACGGACCTAATTAAAATAAACCTCGTTTTTCCAGGGGCGTAACCCCGTTAACACCTTTCTAAACACCTACTTGATCGGCTAATTGTAATGTGTAAAACTTTCTCAGGAGTAACTCTTACTCGCAGCGGGTATCGGGATCCAACTATCTCATAGTAGGTATGCAATCTCATTGCAAATTTCAACACTTGAAATTTCCAATAATATTTTACCTCTAGCGTCCTATGACCTTGACGCAGGTCAACAAACTATAGTCCGGTAGTCAAGTTCAACCCGTACATTTCCTGATTGAATTAAACCCACCTGTACGACTCTTGACGCAGGCCAACAAAGTCGCACGACTACCCTAATCCAATCGCATCGTATGCTGCAGATAAGCACTAGTTAGCTACCGCATACTATGCCTTGACGCACGCCAACAAACGTAGTACGAATACTAAATACTACTTATCTGAAATGACGGAGGGCTACGACAGGTTTTTAAGAAAACCCTTTGCGTAATGAACTTGATATCGTTGTAGAATCGAGTGATTTTAGATGGAATATTTTTGAGGCCTTTTCTAGTTTTGCTAAAGAGGTCACTCCCGGTGAAGGGATCTCGGCTCTTTCCTCATCGAATAAGGTGCAGGATATTTCACAAATATCACTATGCAAACAAAAACTATAAAAACAATCAAAACACAAACCGAGTTTGTAGCATCTGCTAGTTTCGCTAAAGAGGTCACTCCCGGTGAAGGGATCTCGGCACTTTCCTTATCGAATAAGGCGCTGGATGTTCTACAAGAAACATTGCTATGCAAAGCAAGAACTAGAGCTACCAATTTTTAAACAAGTTTCTACAACATCTTTTAGGTTTCTTTTAGTTTCATTAATCTCATTAATGAAGTCCCATTTTATTATGCTTCACAAGTATCACATTAGAAACGAAATCAACAATATACAATATATATCTCATATATATAATATAAGCATTCGTCTCAGGCAGTAATATGATCTCATCACAGAACATTGTAGCAGAAGATAACATATGAAATATTGGATATACTAGGATTTCTGTGTTTTATGCGAGCCTGTAAAAAACATGGATTCCACGGTCGTGATGAATAGCCAAACCCACATCCCTAGACCCCTACGAGAGCGGCAAGCAACACTGCAATTTCTAGGGTTAGGATACCCGATCTCGACTCCTCGAGATGGTCTCCTACTGGACCCTAGAACCCGGTTACTTGTGCTCCCCACCTTGGGTCTACCTAATGCGGAAAAGTAAATAATATACAATGGCGACATCATCCTTAGCCCGGAAGTGCCCCAATAAAAGAATATTACATACAAATGAATTTTACATGAATGAAAATAAAAACCCTCATCTCATATAAAACCCCCGGCTATTCAAAATATGACGATCCAATATAACATATCACAGCAACACATAATATCACATATCATCAACGTAAGTAAATATGCGTATCCCAATTGTCGTTGATGTCTAGCAATGAAACCGGCGATACACCACATATTACACTTACGGTCGCAGAAAAGAAAGTGTAAAACTACAACAGTTGGAATCTGCAACCACTTTAGACATCTCATGCCTAACCAAGTGAATTTCTTAGACATCGCATGCCTAACAATTATAAACCCCGCATTTTAGTCTCGATCTCGAAAACACTTTTCAATATCAAGTCGGGCAATTCAACAAGATTCCCGACATCCTGATTGAATGCTCGTCGCAAACTTTAGTAGACGGCCGCACCCCCGGATGCCGTCGACGAAGTGCACTAAGGCGGAACACCGCTGCCGCGAGCACCCGAACGGATGCTTTTGGCGACAGAGTTCTCCTACAGTCACTTGGTCGGGGTTATGGGGCGTGGCTATCTATTAAGTTTACCCGGCGGGTATCCGCGCACGCTACGTGATTGCGACCGACTTTTGATCACATCAAAATCCTATAGCAACCGATCAAATGAGACTAAACTGCTAGATTTATGACATTCAAATTAGTTATCTCATAACTACTTGTGGATTCCAAATATTGTATCACATTCCAGATAAATAGATAATGTTAAACTTTCCGATCGAATAAACAAACACCCAAGATTTCCCTAATAGCTCAACACTTGAGCGGAGTTAAAAAAGTATCCATCACATGCCACAGTACCAATGGTCCAGCCGTAGAAGGGTCAAACCAACGCCTCACATGTGGCAACGCCGTACTGCCCCAAACCCTAAGGTTTATAGGCGGTTCAGACGGTCATATAATCGAGTTAAGGTTTGTGTTCTTCTAGAGGGTCCATCGCGTTACTTGCACGACTATGAATGTTCTTTAATTAAGGAAAAAATCCAATACTTGGAAATTTTCCGGCAGGGAAAAAAGTGAGTTATTGATATCCGTTCGAACTTTTTAACACGTTCTAAATTACCCGGAAAAAGTTAAACGAAGTTAAACTTTCCGATCGAATTAACGAATACAAAAGATCTCCAGAAAACTCAACACTTGAATAGAATTAAAAATTCCCAGAAGCAGTAGGTAACACCTACGGATCAACTGTTGAAAAAAGATTTCCTTAATCCTTAATTCCTGCCGCGGAACCGCCGCCAATATCCTGGTTTGGCCGCGGTTCCGCGGCGCAATAATGGATTCAGGGGTTCGTTTTTCTCAGGTCTCCATAAAATCACCTGCTTAATTTTCTGAGTATTTTTAATACAGAAAAATCAACATTTTATAAAAATTTCCAGAGAGGGGTGTAAAATGGGGTTTCGGGGTTCGATCGGACTTTAAACTTCGTCTAGACTTCGCCTAAAGCTCTAGCTTGTCTCTGATACCACTGTAGGGTTACTAGGCACTTTCGCAAGGGTCTACAAGGCATCAACCATGCCCGATTCAAAATTTAGACGTGCCGAACAACCCTAACCAAGATCTTAGACTAGAGATTATGCGAAACAAAGCAAGTAAACAACTTTACTTCTAAGAGTTGAGGATTACAACCTTTGTAGTCCGTTCCTTCACTTCTAAAGCTCCGTGTTGAGGTTCCTTCGCTGCGATCATCGAGTATCCGGACTCAAGAGAGGCTCCATAAAGAGAAAGATGCAAGCTTGCTTCCGATCTTCGATAACAAAGATGATCTACCTTGAAGAAACTCAAGCCCAAGCTTTTGCTTTGCTAATCAAGTATTAACAAAGCAAACACCCTAATCTAAGCGGTTAGAATAGATGAGGATGATAAAGTAGGAATTTAGCTCTCATTTGTTTTCTTTATCTCAAAATCATCACATATGAAAAAACTAGTGAAGCTTTTCATCAAGCAAGAAGGAAGAAGAAGATGATCAAATCCTTTTGTGATGAATAATGAATCAAGTGTATGGTTAGAAATGCAACCATGGGTTAAGTAAGAAAAATTAACCCATGTAGAGAAACAACTATGGTTAAAGGGTTGGGTTGGGTTAAGGAAATATTTTTGCAAAATATCACAAAATATCAAGGTCAAAGTCAAAGCTTCAAGAAGCTTCTAAAAGTTTCATGAAAGCTTAACCCTAATCCAAACCCTAACCATATTTAAACTCCACAAATCATGTTGCATTTATAACCATAACATGTTACAATATTATATATCACATATACAATATTTATTGTAACAAAATAAAATAATACAATTAACATATATCACATATATATCAATGTATTACCCGAGTGAGAAAAAGAATCTTTTAGTGAGCTTATATTAGTTAATGTAATTAATATATTAATTATATAATTATACATTAAATTATCGAATCAACTCTTGATCCGATAATCCGGCTATTTCATAAATAACCGACTAATATAATCTGTATCAGTTCATCGAATCAACACTTGATCCGATGACCCGGCTATATCATATATACCCGGCCGATATCACATATCGCGAGAATCAAATACGGTATCGCATACATGTATTATTCCCGGTCCCGCATATATCACATATGTGCTCTTACTCCGTTTTGCCTGAGCCAGGAAACCTCTGTGTAGGACTCTAAAGAATCGTCAATATGCCGGCAGTAGGTGATGATCATATCAAACACCCACAAGCTGCAAGCGGTCAGCTAAACGTAACAGCCACCCAGGTATTGAGCAATCAGAAGATCAACAAGCAAGCCTGTACATTCTCTTGTGAATCCAACCAGTAACACTCCCGTACAGTCTGGTCTTTTCGTCTGATATGTCGCATATCTCGCCTAGGGGTGGTAAACGTCAGATCCCAGTAGCTTGATAAGTCATGTCGATATGAGGTCCATAACAGTTCGAGAAACTACTAATAACACTTACCAGTAAATCTCGGCAACCCTGGCTTGGGATTTCCAGTTATAGCCAATCGAACACTGCGCAACATAAACTCCCTATACCAAGAGAGACGAAACCCCTCCTATCGCTCATTGCCTCCATGTGATTCGGGACTGTACCCAAAAGCCACCTTTTGCACACCCTCTTGGACGTGGTATGATGGAAATCAAAGCACAGTGGGAATCACACAAGACTCTATGACGATCTCGGGTCTACATACTAACCTGTACCAGTGTCACTAGAGAACTGCCATCTGACGTGAGGTATAGTACCATCTGGGAGTTCTCGGCGAGTCCGTACAGTGTACCCAGTCTCCACTGAGCACCCGTATACCTTTTCTGATGTCAAACACCAATGGATATGGGATCATCCATCGCCCATCATATGGGTCAAGAAGCGCATACGCTAGTCTACTCTGGAGTATCGATGCCCTGTCTCGGTACTCCCACGACTAGGAACATTTGAAGGATGTACTTGGCGACTACTGTGTCCCCACTAGTATGATCTGCATCATAATCCTGGTAGTCAAGTACTCACCCTAAGGGCTTTATCAACATGTGACATAGAGACAATCAGAGTACATGTTAAAATAAAGAGTAATCAGATAGCATACTATCATGTCGAGCAAGAAAGTTCTCCCTATATATGTCCAAGTATCCACTACAATATACAACGTATGTACAGTAATGGCCTCTAGGGTATACATATAACTAACAAACAGCTGTCCGTAAGAATATTATATCATTATTTTTTTTTAAAAAGGGGGCATACCGTTTTTCCCCCGCCCTGTGCATAATATATATATATATATATATATATATATATATATATAGCCAAATACATAAATATTTATAAACAACATCTCATACATAATATATAAAAGAAATAAACAAAGAGAATACGAAATCGATTTAAAATTATCGTAAACATCCAAACAACCACCGATATCGTCCAAAACATACAATATATATCAAATAAGTATATCCATCCTCAAAAATATAAATAAACCTATCTTAACTCGGTCCAGCTCCTCCACCTTTAATAAACGCCGTAATCTAGCGTATCTGCTCCTCGGTGCAGTTATGGGTCGTCAAAATCTCGATAAATGAAAGAGCGGTCTGTGCAGGAGTCTGAGTGGGCTGTGGAGATATAAGAGTGGCCTGCGCAGCCGCAGCCGAGATAGTGGCTTGCGGAGCTACTGTCGAAGAAGAAGCATGTAGGGCCGCAGCCGGAGTAGCCTGTCGAATCTGTAAAATTTTGTGTTTGTGTAATAAACTGTTAGCGTTATATGCCATAGAGGCCATTATTGTATCATACTGGTTTGTATATTACATATTGGAAAATTGAGATATACGCGGATATAGTAATAGTCTTGCTCAAAATGGTAGTATGCTACTTGGTTTGTTTCTACCACAATATGTGCATGTGTTTCTTTTAGCATATTGCTTATACATATTGGTAGAGCCTTTAAGATCTTTGCTTGATTACCAGCGTTATGATGGTGGTCACACTAGTAGGGGCTGGGTAGTCTATAAGCACATCCTATACAGGTCGCTAGTCGTAGGATTATCGAGACGGGACATCGATACTCCAGAGTAGACTAGTGTATACACTTCCCATACCAGTAGGGGAGATGGTCAGTCCCACAGCCATTAGTACATCATACTGGAGATAGTATGCAGGTGCTCATTAGGTTATGAGTACACTGGACATGACTCATAGGGAACTGCTGGTAGGTATTATACCTATCGTCGAGTGGCAGTTCCCAGATGACATGAGTACAACTTAGTCTGTTGACTTGACACTACTACTTCGCCTCGAGTGTGTTCCCACTGTTCTTAGATTACTACCCTACCACGGTTCAAAAGAGTCGTGCAAATAGGAAGTAGTTGGGTGCAGTCCCTAAGCACTTGGAGGCAGTGGTGGTTAGATAGGATTTGTCTCTCCCGGTATTAGGGATTGATATCGCACTGTGTTCGGAAAGCTATTACACAAAGTCCTTGGCCAAGGCAAGCGAGATTTACTGGTAGGTACTCCAGTAGTTTCTCAGGGTGTTTTGGGCTATACTCCGACATGACTTATTGCGTTATTAGGGGTCTGACGATTACCGTCCCTAGGCTCGATATGCGATACTCTTAGACGAACAGACAGGACTGTACGGAGATTGTCACAGATAGGCTCGGTAGGGGTTCAGATGAGTTTGCTCATCAGCCTTCTTATCGACAGATAGCTGGGTAGCCATTACGTGCAGCTAGTACCACTAACATGCTTGTGGTTAAACCCACTGCCAGCGTAGTGTCGAGTTTTTAGAGTCCCATAGAGAGGGTTTCCCTGTATCGGGCAAAAGATGTAGATGCCGTATGGTTTTACAGCAGGGCTTCGATCGCATACGTGTACTTGTGCACGTATGATGTTCGGGTGGATAATACTAGTGAGGTTTGGTTTATGCCAGATCCAAGTATTATATTGATGAATTATTTCCGTCTCTTTGTATTCGTAATTTTCGGAATACGGATACGGGTATGTATATAAGGTTGAGGGGCATTCTCGTAATTTACTCGGGATTGCTTATAGAAGAAGACACCTCATTTGGGATTTAATCTTTTGATTAAAAGAATAATGAGGTGGAGGAAATGAGGTGGAGATTTGCATGAAATGAAGCATGGCTACTTGGTGACTCATGGCATGACTCACTAGGTGACTCACATTGTGATATTTTGATGCATGCTAGATATTTTGTGGTTGCATTATTAGTATGATTATTCATCATAAATGGTCATAACTTGGAGCCATCTCATTTTCTATGCTCATTCTTCACTAGCTTTTCCTCAAGCTCCCCTTTTTCTTCCTCTAACCCTAAATCTCTCATGTGTTGAGAATCCTAGGGTACTTAGAGACATACTAATCCATCTATACTCTCTACATCATCTAGGACATCTAGTTTAGCGAATTATATGCCATAATTACCTCGGATTAGAGGTTGGATCTCAGACTATAGACTCTCGGGTGGATCATCTTTGACTAGAGGAGACCGACGAGGAAGCATCGATCCAAACGATTCTTGGAGCTTATGACGAGGAAGAGGACGACGACAAGAAGACCCGAAGGACATGGTAACATGAGGTATAACTTCCTATCCGAGTAGTTAACCTCATACAGTTTTGTTAGTTAGGATTTAGCATCGATCCTGGAGTTCAAGTCGGTGTTGCGACACCCGTAAAATCGTTTTTTACGTATTCCGCCTCCCCGCGAACCCGCGGGGTCACTTACAGTGGTATTAGAGCCTACAAAAACTTAGCTAACAGTTTAGACAACGTGTAAAACTACGAAACCGAAATAACTCCGAAACGCGAAACTAAGAATCCAATTTTCTGTCAATTTTTCCGGAGGCTCTAAATTTTTTTGAACAATTGCAGAGTGCTCCTTTACTTGTGAGATGAACACAGAACAAAAACGAGTCAATTTCACCTATTTTTAGCCGGCCACATTGGTCAAAAAACCGGCCTCACCGGTTTTGTGGTGTGGGAATGTCTTGTGTTTTATTCTGGGTTCTTGTCTCTTGGATTTAGGGTTTCAGGTGTTGTTTGATTTTGCCAATTTTGATTATACTGTTAATTCTCTATTGTGGCAATACGGAGTATTTCGAAGTCGCAGTTTTAACGTAGTTTAACATGTTTCAGTTGTGATATATGTGTTCGTAAACTTCCGCTAATTGCTATACGTCAGTTAGTTGGAGGTTGCACATATCTGTAATGTTGGTTTGTGTATATGGATATAATGAATCATCGTGGATGAATAGCCGGGAAATGTGAGGAGAGTTTCTTTCATTCGATGTAAATTGTAAAGTGATGTAATATTATTTTGCGGAGCACATCCGGGTTGAGGTTGTAGCTACTATTTCTTTTACTGTTTTCTGCTCCTAGGATAGACCCAAGGTGGGGTGCACAAACTACCGGGTTCTTTGAAGTGCCGAGTGGCCTACTCACTTTGCTAAGGGAGGTTGCTTCACTTCGGGAATGTAGCGGGTAGTTTGCCGCACCCGTAGGGGTCTAGGATGGGGTTTGGCTATTTATCACGACCGTGGAATCCGTCTTTCGTTACAAGTTTAAATGAAACGCGGAATTCCTAGTATATCTAATATGTTCATCTGTGATCTAGAATGCCTATTATTGCGTGAGATGAATGATTATTATATATATGCTATATAGTAGACATTGCTTATGTTTTACACCCGCGCTAGTCCAGCCCCCGCTCTGGCGTTAGTTAAGTAACCTAACGGTGTTAGATGGGGCCCAGTGGCGAATGCGGATGGCATAAGCGGACATGGTATTTTCGTTTCTCTCTGTGTTGATAGGTGATGGGAATGCATTAGATTAATGCAAATCAAACAAACCAAAGCTGAATTGTTGGAATACTTTTAAAACCACTCGGTTTTTTAAAAAACGGTAGACTTTTAAATGCGGAGCTTAAAGCACTCCTTTAAAAGCTATCAGGTTCCTTCGATTAAATCAAATTCATTACGTTCATGTTTTCGCTAAAACCAGTCGTTGCCTTCCGTCATTTTAGTTGAATATTCAATAGTATTCAAGCTATGTATTTTGACCTTCGCCAAGGCATGGTGATTGGTAGCTGCTGGATATTCATCTGTAGCATAGATATATGCGTTGGTTTGGGACAGTCGTACTACTATTTTGGCCTTCGTCAAGGATATGTACGGGTGGGTTCTAATTAACCTGGAAAATGACGGGTAGAACTTGACATGTGACTTATGATATTTTGGTTTTCGTCAAGGTCATAAGAGCACGGGGCAAAAATCCACATCGGGAGTTTCTAAAGAAACTGAAACTTGCTAGTGTTGCATACCATTTGGAGTGTGATAATGTTGGTAGGATTCCTTCGAGATTATCACACAATGATATTTGGATCCCGATCCTACTGTGAGTATCCTCGGGAGATTTTTCACTAAACAATCAATGCTATAAACCATGTAGGTGTCTAGAACGGTGTAAGCGGGGCCACGCCTCCGGGGAAAAGAGCTTATGTAGTTAAGGAACTTTGCGAAAGCGTTGGAAAACCTCTCTCGAAGTACCAACACCAGCCTGGACGAAAGATTAAGTAAGTATTGTAAGAGTGAGATTAATCCTGACTAATTCTTCTTTTATGGTTTGAGAAAGGATTCGAGATACAGTGGGAGCCATCCTGTTTAGATAAACTAATAACCAATCTAAACTTGCAAGAGCATCATGCTAAGTATTCTCTCTCTCTCTCTCCAAATTGCAGCAACCAGGTGACCATACATAGGTTACGGCTGGATAATAAAATGACTGAGTTATATACTATATTGACTAGCAAAGGTTTGTCCAGATGTCCATTACCTATGACAAATTGGACCACCTCCTTACTACTCAAGCCCCCACCGTCTCAGGTCCAGTTTCCACCGTCACGGATGTTGATATCCGTAAGACAAGGGAAAAAGACAGTGCGAATGTCAGGTGCCTCATGTTGGCCTCGGTAGATGGTGTAAAACAAAGGCAGTACGAGAAGATGGACTTAGCTTTCATCTTCCTCCATAACAAAGATTTATATGGAGAGCAATCCCGTATCGCAAGATATGAGATCTCGAAGGAATTGCTTCAAGCGAGGTTGGCTGCCGGATCATCTGTAGGGGACAACGTCCTTACAATGATTCGCTGCATTATACAGCTCACGGATCCGGAGATCACGTTGGAGAACGAGTCATATGATAACTTAATTCTACAGTCCCTACCTTCTACTTACACCCTGAAGGAAACCAGGAAGACACCCGCTATGCTTATTGGGGAATCTTCCTCTTCTGGATCCAAGACGAAAGCCAAGGGTGAGAAGAAGAAGACCTCCACAAAGCCGATAGGCGGTGTCAGTAAGGTAGAAGGAAAGAGCAGGGCAAAAGTTTCGGGGCTAACAGTAAGGAAGGAGGGATGTTCCTATTGTCACGGGAAAGGGCATTGGCAGAAGGAATGCAGGGCTTGGAAAACCAGAATCCAGGATCCGAAACATGTTGTGGCTTCGACTTTGGGTGTGTTTGTGATTGAAAACTGTTTGTCAATTAACTCTACTTCCTGGGTACTTGATACCGGATCAGGATCTCATATCTGTAATTCATTACAGGTTTTAAGAAATCGTAGAGTTATCAAGGCAGGTGATATGACTCTCAGGGTTGCTAACGGAATGAATGTGGACGCTGTATCCGTAGGGGAATATCACCTAGGATTGACAAGTGGGCGGATATTGATTTTACGTAACTGTTTGTGTGTACCTAGTTTAGCTTGTAATATCATATCTGTATCTTTATTTTCTAAGGAAGGATATGATTTTACATTTGTAAGCTATGTGGTTCACATCCACCTTAATCAGAGTTTGATTGGGTCAGGTACACTAGAGGACGGTATATACGTGTTAAATCAAGCTCAGATTTTCAACGTCCAGAACACACTTAAAAGCAAGTTTCCAGAATTAAATAAGGCTTTCTTATGGCATTGTAGACTGGATCACATCGATAAAATACGGTTGGCGAAGTTACATAGAGAGGGATATTTAGATCTGTTCGAATATCAGTCTTATGCAACTTATTAATCTTGTCTCATAGGAAAGATGACAAAGACTCCGTTCACTGGACACGGAGTAAGAGCGAGCGAGCTCTTGGGACTCATACACAACGACTTGTGTGGTCCAATGTCTACATATGCACGAAGTGGTTATTCCTATTTTATTACTTTTATGGATGACTTCTCTAGGTATGGACATATCTTCTTAATGAAACATAAATCCGAGACCT
Organism: Agapanthus africanus; assembly: GCA_030015575.1. Classification (NCBI taxonomy): domain Eukaryota; kingdom Viridiplantae; phylum Streptophyta; class Magnoliopsida; order Asparagales; family Amaryllidaceae; genus Agapanthus; species Agapanthus africanus. The sequence continues at coordinate 430,789,502 of CM057347.1, forward strand.
TTGAGAAATTCCGAGAATATAAGAATGAAATGGAAAAACAAACCGGCAAAAGTATCAAGACACTAAGATCTGATCGAGATGGTGAATACTTAAGTGCCGAGTTCCTAGATTTCCTAAAAGAGAATGGAATTCTCTCTCAGCTTACTTCTCCATACACACCTCATCACAACAGTGTATTGGAAAGGCGGAACAGAACCCTATTGGATATGGTACGTTCCATGATGAGTAACGCTGAGTTACTGCGATCCTTCTGGGGTTATACACTAGAATCAGCTGCATATCTTTTGAACAAGGTTCCTAACAAGATTGTGCCTACCACACCATATAGGGCGTGGACTAGTCCAAATCCGTATCTTTCTTAGATTTGGGTTTGGGGGTTTGGGTTTAAGGTTACGTTAGCCTCATTTGAGACTAAGATCAACTTAAACGTTTGTCAAGGATACGTTAGTCTAATTTTAGACTAAGATCAACTTAACGGGATCGTTTAGATCCGACAAGAGAGCAATTGGGCTCTGTTGTTTAGTTTAGTGACATTGTGGTCGATAATTAGTTTAAGAACATTGAGGTCCATTGGTAGTTTAGGGACATCTCGGTCCAATGTTAGTTTAAAGACATCGCGGTCGAGGTTAAGGACATCATAGTCCATGGGTTTAAGGACCCCACAGTCGATGTTAGTTTTAAGAAATCACGGTCGAGGTTAAGGACATCATAGTCTGTGGGTTTAAGGACCCCACAGTCCGATGTTAGTTTAAAGACATCACGGTCGAGGTTAAAGACATCATAGTCCATGAGTTTAAGGACCTCACAGTCCGATGTTAGTTTTAAGACATCACGGTCGAGGTTAAGGACATCATAGTCCATGAGTTTATGGACCTCACAGTCTGTGAAATGTGTGGTTGTCAGGACCCGTCACCTCTTTGAAGACGTTGAGGAATTACAACGACAAATATCAAAGGAGTGAAGGGATGTACCTTTAAACCAAGGTAGATTGTTGAAAGATCTGTAGCCCAGTTTGAGACTAAGATCTGTTGGATATTTATGAGCAGATGTGCTCAGTTTAATATAAGTTGAGGACTTATGGCCAGAATTGGGCTAAGAGCAACTAAAAATATTTAACATTTTTAGTTGCTCTGGCTATTAAGCCTTTATCTGGGCTCAGCCCTTTTAATAATGCTAGGCATTGGGCTCTGACATATTTTGTCTTGATCAGAACAAATTGTGCTCTGACAATGCGCCATGTGGCGCGCCAGGCGCTTTGCGCCAGTCAAAGAGCGCCTTGCGCTTCTGTCGGGTAGTGCACACGAAGAGAACACATGTCGCGCTTAGCGCTAAGCGCTAGTTCATTAGCGTGTTGCGCTTTTAATTTGTAAGCGTTTTGCGCTAGTCTGTTAGCGCACCAGTGAGTGACACATGGCGCGCTTGGCGCTGAGCGCCAGCCCATGAGCGCAGTGCTCTGTTTTAGAAGCGCAAAGCGCAGATTGTGTCTCTGGTTGAGACATGGCAGGTTTTGGCGCTGAGCGCTGGTCCAATGAGCGCAAGGGCGCAACTCATGAGTGCAAGATACTTTTCAATAGCGCAGGATGCATCTGATCAGATTTAAGATCAAAGAACAAATTTATGTTCTTCTTAAAAGAGGCTTTGCCTCAAGATCCAAGAACAAAAGTTCATGTTTTTATAAAAGGGCTCTGCCTTTATAAATCAAAGATCTATGAATGAAGTAAAATACTTCTTTTTAGTTTTTTTTTATGATTAGATCTTTTTGATCTTTTCTTTTTTATTAAAGACCTTGGTCTTTTCTTAGATCTCTGATCTTTTTAGAAGATGGTTCTTCTTTTTACGAGATGGTTTCATCTCTGTTATTCAAGAACATAGTTCTTTTTTACCTTGAAGATGAAGAAAAATCTTCTTTTTTCTAAGAGCTTGCTCTTTTTTGCAGAGAGTTTCTCTTTCTTTTTTCTTCTGTCTTCTGTATTCTCTATATTTTATACTTGAAGTCTAGGGTCCTTTATATAGGGCCAAATGATTTGTTAAATCAGTTTTAAGAGATCTTTCTCTGATTGATTTAGGAATATTTCCCACCGTTGGATCTTTGATCCTAAGACTTCTGTTTTATAGAAGACAATTTTCTTATTTTAATAAGATTGAAAAATCTTTCCATAATAGAATTTTAGTTCTGATTAATTAATAATTTATTATTAGTAGATCTTTTGATCTGACGGTGGGGAATTTTTAATCTCAGCGCTGGCGCACCTTACGCTAGCGCACCTACATTCGACACGTGGCGCACAGCCCAGAGCGCAGCGCAACTGCGCTAGCGCACCCGTGTTTGACACGTGGCTCGCAGCGCGCAGAATCTGAAGCGTTGCTTCAATTTAAATTTTGAATTTTGAAGCATAGCTTTGCTCTGATTGGGGGTGCGCTGCCTAGGGCGCAGCGTACCTGGCGCAGCGCGTCTGCGCTTGACACGTGACACGCAGCGCGCAGCGCACGGGATCTGAAGCGTTGCTTCAATTTAAATTTTGAATTTTGAAACAGAGTTTTGCTCTGATTGGGGGAAACAAATGCCCCTCCACTGTTGCGCTCACGTGGCGCACATGTGAGTGCTGCGGTGGTAACATCTGAGCCCTTGGATCAACTCAGAAGTTGAAGATGCGGTTCAGTGCCTATAAATAAGACCTTTGGTCCATTAGATGATTTCCATCTTCTTCTTGAGAATTTTATTCAGAGCCTTGCTCTTCAGTTAAGAACTTTCAAGAGTTAGAACTCTTTCCAAACTTAGGTAAAATTAAAAAATTAATTTTTTTTAATAAATTAGGATTTTTACCCATTAACAGAGCCTTGCTCTTCATAAATCTTTGATCTAAAGAAAACCCTTTTAGGGTTTCATTAATAGAGCCTTGCTCTCATGAACCCATAGATCTAAACAGATCTTTTCTTGGGGTTTCTTATCCCATGCATCAGAGCTCTGCTCTTTTGATAATATGTAGATCTTTTGATCTTTTGATGAAGAACTCTTAAGATTTTTTTCATGGATCTTGAAGATCCCAGAATTTTTTAATTCTTAAGAATTAATTTTAATTAATCTTTGATGGATCTTTCATCATCATTACAGAGCTAGGCTCTTTAAGGAATTTTATTCCTTCATGACCAGAGTGTGACAAGTGTCACTCTGTTACAGAGCTTTGCTCTCAAAGGGAGGTTTTCTCCTTTTCCCGAGGGATTTCTCATTCAATGAGAATATTTCTTGAGGATTTCCTCATTAATTGACAGTCTCATCCAATGATGAGGCTGTTTTATTAATTGATGCATTGTCATTTGGATTTTGTGGGTCCACCTTTGGTCCCCTTTCCACTGCATTACAGTGTGGTACAAATTTTAAAGTGCCGAGTGTCAAAATTTTAAAATTAAATTATAATACTGATAATTGAATTCTGTTCTTTCTCGCTGGCTACATGTCTTCCGATCTTTCTTTCCCGTTTTTCCGTTCAGAGGGAGGATTCCCTGAGGCACCTGTGGACCGGGAGGTTCTCGCGCTTATCAGAGACTATGACCCGGAACACAAAAACCTTCACTTGTAGGGTAGGTGGTACGACCAGATAATCAGAGGTCGTCGAAACTTCTCTTATGCGACGCCGTCGGATCCGATCTCATCGATTTCGTATACAGATGCACCCCCGGTGAACTATGCCGTGGAGGTTGTCAATTGGACTTCGGAGGGTCTTTTTCAACCTTCGATTGCCGCCATACCCATGCAGCTGCCGGCGGCTTTGGATACTTTAGGGCGGCGCATATGCCAGGGCGAGTCGCACCCTTGGGGACAACCTTACAACATCGGGTTGACTCCCCGACATTCAGCCGGGTATTTGCAGTGGGCCAGGTATATTTTGTCGGCGAAGAAAACGCACTTGCTGAAGCTCGGCCTATATCCTGTGGTTTACGCTTCATTGTTCCAATATTCTGCTCCTCCGACATGGTGGATTAAGGCGTTCTTAAAGTAATGGAACATCCCAACCCAAACCTTTCTTCTACTAGACAGAGAAGTCTCCATCTCCTTAAAAGAATTTGCTGAGATTTCCGGTCTGCCGGTTAGGGGGGAGCACTATGAGGAGCTGCTTCCTCCGGATGAATACGTTTTTGCCACCAAGCCAGTGGTGATGGGCCTAACGCCGGAGAACGCCATTCAGCACCAGTTTCCTAGTCTGATAAAGGTGCTGAATATGTACGAGAGAGATTCTATCGCAACGAGGCAAAAAATTTTCCAAGCTCGACGATCCCTTCGGCTTTGGCTTGGACCATCGACCAGTACAGGAAGATGATCAGAAGGGCTTTTATCTTCCCAATGCCGTGATCATCCCTCTGTCAGAAATCGCCGCTCCGGGCATTGACGAGGAGACTTTCTTTCTCGGGTTTCTCGGGTTATGGTTGTGTTGGTTCGCGCTTGCCATGCACCCTCGCTATATGAGGCCGTCCGTCTTCTACCCAGCACATCGAATGGTGGCCGGAATATAAGTGGCCATCGGGATTACCGGGTTAGCCCACCTGTACCATGGTCTTAGCATGGCGGCGGATACAACTGAACCGGGGGTGCATGCCGCCAACTTCTCGATGCACTACTTTACTTCGTGGATGGAAATGCACGTGCTCGGGGTATTTGGAATTCATAAAAGGCCTTCGTTTTTCGAGAAATGCAAATTCCCGAGAATTATGCGATTGGTTGACGCGTCTATCGTGAATCCATCTCAGCGGAAAGCTAGGGGCTTGCTTCTTCGTCCGCACACGGTCGAGGCTGGTATGTCTTTCATGGACAAAGTCCTGACAATCGGCAAGGAAACTTCCAAGACGGTGCTGGCATTGCGCGACACCTTTAAGGACGGAGCCTCCGTGTTGAAAGCTCAGGAGATTCTACACCTATACTCCATTAGGCTAGGCTTTCTCGTATTCAGGCAAAATGATGCAGCGGTTTTTATGAGATACAACCCCCATCATTTTGCCCAGCAGCTAAGTTATAACCAGGGGGTCCCACTGGAGGCGTTCTTAGAAGAACCTGCTGCCACTAGAGAGGGAATACGGGGTGCGCTGCATCACTTTATGCGCTTGAATACGGGCTCCCATTTCTTTATTAGCGAGCCGAGTTGCATTCCGAGGGCCCTTAACATACATGGGGCCTGGTATCAGCACGAGATGGGCGCTGTTATCAGGGAAGAGAGGCGGCTGCTACTTGATCGCAAGAGTGTGCTCCCTGCCAGCGATCGCAACGTCCCTTTAAGGCGATGGATCGCTGTGCCCCTTCGCTAAGAGAGGCTGCTGCAGTTGAGCCTCCACGTGTGCTAAGCCCGACGCGCGGATTGCCCCGTGATCCTGTGGAGACGGTGGATGCGCCATCGGTGCCTTGTGCTCGTGCGGAGTAGGTGAATGTACCCTCGCTCGAATCTAGCGTGGGCTCGGATATCGGGACCCGCCGTCCCAAGGTGGCCACTAAGCGCAAGCTGGTGTTGGCTGCGACCGGAGCTCGCTCTCAGAAGAAGAAAAAGTCGATCTTTTCTCTTGACGTGGTACTTGGCCAGGAGCCTCATGCTCCTTATAGTGAGGGCTTGAGCGAGTATGGGACAAATGAGGGCTTATTCATGCCGTCAGATGATACTGATCTGGCGGCTGCCATTGCAGCTTCCGAGCGATTGGCAAGATGCGAAGAGAGGTTGTCTATCCTCACGCGATCAGGTAATCTTTAGTTGTATTTTTTCGCCATTGCATCATACTCGTATTATTGTTTTTTTTACTGACGCTTTTTATTCTTTAATAGGCATTTCTACCGAAGAAGCTCTTGCTGCTTCTCTCAAGACTTTTGAGGAAGAGAAACGACTTCGAGCATCCTCAGGCCTCGGTACATTTCGGTTCGCCATGTTTCTGCTCCCGTTTCTTATGAGTAATCTGACCCTTTCTTTGTCTTATCGCAGGGACCACAATGTCTATCCTGCAAGCTGATGCGGAAATTCTCCCCGGGCCAGCTACCGAAGTCCCGGCCTCTTCGGCACTGCCGAAAGAGGCCTTACTTAAAAAACCGATGACGGAAGCCTTGACGGCTCCAGAGGTAACCCTGAATGCGGACGACGACGTCCTGTTGAAGGAGGCTTCTAAAAGGTCTGTTTTGACGGCTCGGGAGGAAAGGAAGCGCCTGAGGCGCGCAGTAAGGGAGTGTAGTGCTGCTTTAGCTGCGGGAGTAGGTTCAAGCGCCGTTACCCCTGCTGCTACTCCTTCAGAGGAGTCTCCGGTTGCCTTGTCTACAGCTTACAGACGGGCGGCACGTGCGGCTCGGGAAGCAAACGGTAAATCAACCCCAGATAATGTGCCTTGAGGCTCCGTTGTCAAAGTTTTAAACTATCAGTTCTCATACATCTTGTCTTGCAGGGCCGAGCCTTACCGAAGAAGTGGCAGTGACCGCTGAGCCTGAGGGAGCGGTGGAGGAGGTAGCTGCTATTCCCGAACCGGGGCGGCGGTAGGCGATGTGGCCGCAATTGCTGGGCCCGAGGTAGTGGCTGACGAGACAGTCACGATTGCTATGCCCGAGATAGCTACCACTGCTGAGCCCGAGGTGGCGGCGGGTGAGATGGCTACCACGGCCGAGCCTAAGGCAGTAGTGGATGAGACAGCTGCAGTCACTGAGCCCGAGGTGGTGGCGAGCGAAACTGGTACAATTGCTGGGCCCGAGATGGCCGCTCTTTCTCAAGAGTCGGGCACCGCTCCGATCATTACTCTTCCCGCCTACGGTTCTTTGTCGTCTCCTGGCGTCGCGAGCGTGACGACGGCTCTTGTGGAGTCAGGGGATGAGGCGACGGAAGGTGAGACCACCCCGATGGAGGAGGGAGACGCCGCCGTTGTATCAAGTGACGCCCTTGTCACGACTCTGGCTGGCGACTCATCAGGTAAATTTTAGGTCACCGCCCTTCTTTTTATTCTACAATCTTTCCTGACAGGGTTTATCTTGTTTCTAATGCAGGTGCGGCTAGTGCTGATGTCGCACTACCCGAGTCAGCGCCATCAGCTACCGCCTTGACGGCGGCATCTCCTCTACCCTCTCTCATAGCATCTTAGATGTTGGAAGGTGCGGATTCGTAACTCATCAGTCTTATTTTTTAAGCTGTATAACCCACGTACTGACGTTGCACTATTGCGCCCTTGCAGGAGTCCTTTTTGACCACCTGTATCAGGTGCTGCACCCACACTTCTCCTTCTTGTCAGAGATTAGTCCACCTGCCGGTGTCGGTGAGTATTTTCTCTAAACGACGTCCTTTTCTTTAACGGGCAGTCGCATTACTGCTAACTCTTCTTTATATTACTTGTAGCCTTACGATTTGAAGGAGGGGACGAGGCCGTCGTTGCGCCACCAGTACTCCCAGCTCTGCCCCCTGTTGCAGCCGGTATAGTAGACTCTACTTTTCGCGTATTTTCTTTATTTCCTGAGCCAACATCTGATTATGATCTATTTTGCAGCAATCGCATCGACTCCAGCCCCGTTCGAGTCTCACATTATAATGTCGGCAGGGCCTTTTTCCAGGCGTCCATCATCCAAAGGTGCTGTGACCAGTCTACGCATGCTGAGCGAATATATTGAGGAGCTTGACGTGGAGACTCCCACATCTACTGCGGATTTTGCCGCAGAGGTTAACCCTATGCTGGCGATGCTCATGAACTTTCATGGTGAGGGAGTCGTTGAGTCTTGGGTTAATCGCTGCAGGGAAATCGAGGCTTGCTTGCATAAGCTTGAGCTTAGGCGTCCTGTACCTGAGATTCTGGCTATGAGCACTCAACGGGCTGCATGGATCGAGCAGAGCACTTCTTACTTCTGCCATCTTGAACAAGAAGTGGCTTTAAAGTAGAAGGAATGTAAAGAAACTTCAAGCGAATCTGCTCGACTACATGCTGAGGTTGATGCGAATGCTACCCAGTTGAAAGTTATCTTCGAAGGCCTTCTGCGATGTATTTCTGATGGGTTAACATTAAGTCAGAAGCTCGACGTCGTCGAGCGGGATGCACAAGATCGTGAAGCAGCTCAGCGGGCCGTCGAGGAACAACTTTCGTTTTACTTGCAGCAGCGAGCCCAGGTCGAAACGGAGTTGGCCGCGACAGCTGATCAAGAAAAGGGGCTAAGGGAAGTGCGCGGGCGGCTGATTGGATTATTGAAAGCACTTTCCTCTCAATCATAATTTTTTTTGTACCTTTTGTAATTTTGAATAAAATGTATTTATTCTTTTATTTTTTCATATGATGTATTTTTGTACCCAATCGAGTTCATGAATAAAAGATACACGTCCTTTGTAATGTCTTGTGCCATCTCTCTGCTTTCTTCTTTCTTACCGTGTTGTTTGCCATGTGATTTTAGCAAGTGCGGTCTGTAGATAGTATATAGCTGTCAATCTTGTGCTCTTTGTAAGGTAGTGATGGCTTAGAAAACAGGGTTAGGATCTGTCACCTAAGACTTTTCAACTTTATGAGCCGTGAGGGTCTCATAAAGAATTTTTTCCCTACCGGTTGAGAGGATCCTGTAGGTGTAATTTCTCCTTAAGAATCGTGAGGATTCCTCAGTGTGTTTTCTCTTGAAAGTCGTAAGAATCTCACAAGAGAATTTGCTCCCTTACGAGTCGTGAGGACCCGCAAGTGATGGGTGAAGTTGCCCTTATCCGCATTTCACGGAGTCGGGGGTTACTCTGGATGCTTCCCACGGGTTCGCTGCCATGTTCTGTGAGGACCAGGCTCCGCTCTGGATGTTTCCCACGGGGTCAGGGTTGACATAATCCGCGTTCCACGTGACTAGGAATTTTTTCTCTGGATGCTTCCCACGGGTTCGCTGCCGTGTTCTGCGAGGACCAGGCTCCGCTCTGGATGCTTCACACGGGGTCATTGCCATGCTCTGCGAGGACCAGGATCCGCTCTGGACGTTTTCCACGGGGTCAGGAGTGACATAATCCGCGTTCTACGTAGCCAGGAATTTTGCTCTGGATGCTTCACACGGGTTCACTGCCGTGTTCGGCGAGGACCAGGCTCTACTCTGGATGCTTCACATGGGGTCATTGCCGTGCTCTGCGAGGACTAGGATCTACTCTGGATGTTTCCCACGGGGTTAGGAGTGACATAATCCGCATTCCACATAGCCTGGAATTTTGCTCTGGATGCTTCCCACGGGTTCACTGCCGTGTTCGGCAAGGACCAGGCTCTGCTCTGGATGCTTCACACGGGATCATTGCCGTGTTTTGTGAGGACCAGGATCCGCTCTGGACGTTTTCCACGGGGTCAGGAGTGACATAATCCGCGTTCCACGTAGCCAGGAATTTTGCTCTGGATGCTTCCCACGGGTTCACTGCCGTGTTTGGAGAGGACCAGGCTCCGCTCTGGATGCTTCACATGGGGTCATTGCCGTGCTCTGCGAGGACCAGGATCTGCTTTGGACGTTTTCCACGGGGTCAGGAGTGACATAATCCGCGTTCCACGTAGCCAGGAATTTTGCTCTGGATGCTTCACACGGGTTCACTGCCGTGTTCGGCGAGGACCAGGCTCCGCTCTGGATGCTTCACACGGGGTCATTGCCATGTTCTGCGAGGACCAGGATCCGCTCTGGACATTTTCCACGGGGTCAGGAGTGACATAATCCGCATTCCACGTAGCCAGGAATTTTGCTCTGGATGCTTCCCACGGGTTCACTGCCGTGATCGGCGAGGACCAGGCTCCACTCTGGATGCTTCACACGGGGTCATTGCCGTGCTCTGTGAGGACCAGGATCCGCTCTGGACGTTTCCCATAGGGTCAGGAGTGACATAATCTGCGTTCCATGTAGCCAGGAATTTTTGATTTTATCCGCATTTCACGGAGTTGGGATTTGACTCTCGGTCTTCTGTGCACCGCCGAGTCATGGAACTGGGAGCTGTCGCTGTTCCGCTTTGCTTAATGTTGTGTCTGTTGTGATGAGACGAATGTTGAGATGATCTCCAGGCTATCTATGAACCGTTGAGATTTGGCTTTTTCTTCTGATGAAACCTGGGGGAAAAGGTGTGATTCCTTCTTCATTTGCGCCCCTGGATTGTATACAGGGATTGATGTGATATCACTTGTAGGGCAAAAATTTCATTTTTTCATTCATTATTTTTTTTATTTCCGCGATGCTCTATCATTTCAGCTCTTATATCGTGAAGGTCGCGATTGCCTAATCATTTCGGCTATTTTTCGCGGTACTCAATCATTTCGGCTATTTGTTTTATTTTTACTCGCCGCTCTTTATTGCGAGTTGCCCAATCATTTCGGCTATTTTGCATGCATACATTTTTACTTGCTGATTTTGTTGCAAGTTGCCCCATCATTTCGGCTATTTCGTATACATACGTGGTTTGCCAGCTTTTTGCATGCAAGCTTGGAATTAGACACCGATTTTGGCATCAACACCGCTACAACTGGGATATTGCCAGGAGCGAATCATCATTTGCCTTCGTCGATGTCGAGCAAAGGTGTCTTAGTAGACATGGTTAAGGTCCTGTCGACTAAGGTCTTTGACTTTATGAGCCGTAAGGGTCTCATAAAGGTATTTCTCCCTACAAGTCGTGAGGATCTCATAGGTGTAATTTCTCCTTAGGAATCGTAAGGACTCCTAACTGTATAGTCTCTTATAAGTCGTAAGGATCTTACAAGAGTATTTTCTCCTTATAAGTCGAGAGGACTTATAAGGGCTGTTCACCGTGTAGACATATCCCTAGTCACGGATGGGACTTTGTTAGGGAAATGTTTATTCGTGCCCATGGATTGTATACAGGGGTCAGCATTGAGCCGCTTGTAGGGCAGTATTGGAGGTTATGGGGTCTGTTTAAGAACATGTTTAGATCTCTGTAGCTTAAGACTTTCAAATCTTATGAGCCGTGAGGGTCCCATAAGAGGGTTCTCCTTACGAGTCGTGAGGATCTCGCAAGTGTAATTTCTCCTAAGGGATCGTGGGGATCCCTAAGTGTGTTGCTCCCTTGTGAGTCGTAAGGATCTCACGCAGGTGGTTTCTCCTTACAAAGTCGAGAGGACCTCGCAAGTGTCTTTTAATGAGATTGCGCCCTTTCTGGTTTTCACAAAACTCGTCGGTAGCCCTGCTGTTTTTACTCACGGAGCCCTTTCGGGTTTTCATCCGTACCCGTTTTGATTATGGACATACCATTTTCTTTTTTCTTTTCTTTTTTCTCTCTTTTTTTATTTCTCTTTTTTTATCAGCTTTGGGATGTTGCAATCTACCGTAATTTATCGGCATCTCGGTCAACGGCTAGTTTTAGGACATAGTGGTCCGTTGTTAGTTTAAGGACGTTTCGGTCCGCTGTTAGTTTAAGAACGTTTCGGTCCCTTGTTAGTTTAAGGACATTTCGGTCCCATAAGCCGGCTACTACTTATAGAGTTTGGGCTTAGGAAGATAGCGAGCGGACATAGTCGTCGTCATCTATCATTGACCTAGACCGTGATTCGTCAGTCGTAGTATTTCTTCAGGAAGCAACCATTTATTGGCCTGAAGGGCCTTTCTCCATGCATGTCCATGAGTAGATAGGCTCCACCCTGGTAGACTTTGTCTATGATGTACGAGCCTTCATAGTTTGGCTCGAATTTCCTCCGTTTAGCCCGATCAGGGATCATAGGTCTTTTGACCACTAGCACGAGTTCGCCTTGGCGGAATGTCCTCAGCCTAGTCAATCTTTCGTATGAGCGCGTCATCTTTGCTTTATAAGCTTCCAGATTTTGCTGCACTATGAGCCGGGTTTCATCGAGGGCGTCGAGCTCCTCAAGCCGAAGGTGAGCATTCTCTTCGTCCGTTAGCTCGTAATGAACTGCCGCTCGTAGAGAGGGTAACTCTATCTCTAGGGGGAGTACTGCCTCTGTACCGAATACTAATGCGTACGGCGTTGTATTCGTGGCTGTTTTGAACGTAGTTCGATACGCCCAGAGAGCTTCATGTAGTCTCTCATGCCAGTCTTTCTTATTTCGTGACACCGTCTTCTTCACGATCTTCATCAAGGTCTTGTTGAACGCCTCAGCTAGACCGTTAGCTCGGGGATTATAAACTGAGGAGTATCTCCAGTCTATATTATACTGTTGTGCGAAGCGGCTGATCTTGTGGCTTCTCTAGGCTGGCCCGTTATCGGAAATGATCCGTCGCAGAGTTCCAAACCGATAAATGACGTGTGTCTTGAAGAAATGGAGGATATTCTCCGTCTTCACCTCCCTCAGTGGTACTGCTTCTGCCCATTTGGAGAAGTAATCAGTTGTCGCCAAAATGAATCGATGTCCTCTGGACGATGCTGGTTCGATGGGGTCGATTATGTGAGTTCCCCACATTTCGAACGTCCAGCTGGCTACCGTTGGATGTAGTGGATTTGGATGCTGGTGGATAAAGTCGCCATGGATCTGACACGAGTGGCATTGCTTCGCATACTCGAGGCAGTCTTGAATCATCATGGGACCAATAGTAGCCCATCCTTTTGATCTTCAACTTCATCTTCGGCCCGGCTTGGTGAGAACCGCAAAGTCCGTCATCAGTTTCTTGGACGACTCTCTTTGCCTCTTCAGGTCCTAGGCATCTTAACCACAGAGAATCAAATGACCTCCTGTACAGAGTATCATTGACGAAGGCAAAAGATAGGTCTCACTTCATGAGCTGATGTTTTGAGGACGCATCTTCGGGTGTTCGACGGAATTTGAAGTAGTCTACAAAGACTTCTCTCCAATCTTCAACCTTTTCCTGGTCTTTTATTTGCAGGGCCATTTGCTCGGTTGCTCCCTTTTCTTCGGATGACTCCGGGGATATTTCTACCGGTGCGAGAACCCGACGGCTTTGTACCACGATTCTTACGTCATCGAGGTTCTCATCGGCCAATTCTTTAGCAAGCTTGGCTAATGCATCCGCTTTGCTATTTTCCGCACGCGGTATGCTTTCCAAAGCGTAGGAAGGAATTTGGGTCAGCAGTTGCTGTACTCTCTCGCCGTACTTCACCAGTTCTGGTTTGCACGTTTGATAGTCGCCGATTACTTGACTAACGACCAATTGGGAGTCTCCGTATATGAGCAGATTCTCAATCCCCATGTCGATGGCGATCTCGAGACCTGCTATCAAAGCTTCATACTCGGTTTCGTTATTCGTCCTCGGCTCTGTTAAAGAGAAGGCAAAGCGCATTATCCCTCCTTAGGGAGTTACGAAGATGAGGCCTACCCCTGATTTGATTATGGGGGTGTTTTGTTTGCGCTTCTTCATGAAGGATGCTCCATCGAAGTAAAGTTCCCATCAAGTATCACTCCCATTAATCGTGTCAAACGCATGCTCGTCTGGCAGTTCGCAATTCAGAGGAGAATCGGCGGGTATCGGATGCTCAGCGGCGATGGCCTGGCCTTTCACTGCTTTAAGTGGTTGATAAGTTATCGAAAACTCCATTAAGAGCAAGGCCCATTTAGCGAGCCGCCCTGTCAATATGGCCTTTGACATCAAATACTTGAGAGGATCCACCTTCGATATGAGACGGACTTCATGCGCCAATGCATAATGCCTGAGCTTTGTTATCGCAAAAATTAACGCCAGGCAGTGTTTTTCAATGGGGGAGTAATTGTTTTCTGCCCCCAGGAGAACTCAACTCAAATAGTAGAGGGCTCTCTCCTTCCCTTGATCGTTCTCTTGTGCCCATAATGTGCCTAAGCAACCTTCAAGGGCGGTTGTATACAGAATGAGAGGCTTTCCCTTGACCGGAGCAGCCAGCACTGACGGGTTCTGCAGGTATTGCTTGATTTCGTCCAGTGCATTTTGACATTTGCGATCCCAGACGAAAGGGGTTCCCTTCTTCATCAGGTGACTGTAAGGACGGCATTTCCCTGAGAGATTGGCTATAAATCGCCAGATATACGTGAGCTTCCCTTGGAGAGACCGCAATTGCTTGAGCGTCCTCGGCGGGGGCATTTCCATAATTGCCTTGATCTTTGACAGATCTATCTCGATGCCTCGGTGTCGGATGATGAAACCTAGGAATTTGCCTAAGGAAACTTCGAACGCGCATTTGAGAGGGTTCATCTTCAAGTTGTATTGTTGGAGTCGTTGAAACACGATCCTCAGATGCTCTAAATGTTCCTCATATGATTTGCTTTTCACCACGAGGTCGTCGATATAGCATTCGACGATTTCATGTATGAGGTCATCGAAGATCTTCGTCATGGCCCTCTGATAGGTGGCACCGGCGTTCTTTAGACCGAAGGGCATCACTTTGTAGCAGAATATACCCAAAGGGGTTCGGAAAGCAGTATGCTTCTGATCCTCGGGATGCATCTTTATCTGATTATATCCTGACGATCCGTCCATGAAGGAGAAGACTTCGTGGGTGGACATATTGTCTATCATTAGCTCGGTGACCGGTACCGGAAAGTCGTCTTTCGGGCAGGCTTTATTGAGATCCCGAAAGTCCACACATATGCGCACTGTCCCATTTTTCTTCATCACCGGGACGATGTTGGCGATCCAGTCAGGATACTGAACCTCTTGGATGAAGCCAGAGTCGATTAGCTTCTTGACCTCGGCGTTGATGCTCATCTCAAGCTCGAACCGCATTCTTCTCGGTGCCTGTTTGATCGGCTTGACGTCCAGAGATATCGCCAATTTGTGCACAACAATCTCTGGATCTAATCCTGGCATCTCGGAATAGTTCCATGCGAAGCAATCTCTATGTTGCATGAGCATGTCTTTTAGTGTAGCCACCCTTTCTTCAGACAACAGCTCACTTACGAATGTCGGCCGCGGGTCGCTTGTCATCCCCAGATCAATTTTCTTAAGATCGTCTGTAGTAATATGTATTCCATCCTCCAGCTCTTTCGGCGCTGGTGGAAATTCTGAGATCACCTCGTCATCATTGTTTTCGAAGCACCAGGGGAGGTCATCCATATCCTCGGGCTCTTCTTTTGATAGCGTTATCATATGACAATTACGAGCTCGCTTCCAAGGCCGATGTTGATTCGGCTCTATTCTTGTGGATTTGGGTTCATGCTTCTGTGGCGGGGTTACCCTCCAGCTGCTGGATAGAGCGAACTTGCCTTGTTGATATTGATCTTCAACCCAGTTCTTGAAGGTGAAGCAGTCTTCAATAGGATGTCCTATGGCCCTATGATAGGAGCAATAGTCCGGGTGAGAAACTTCGCCTGCTTGCTCGGGGTGCTTAGACTCTGGAAGTGTAATCATTCGATATTTTATAGCAAAATCAAGTATCTTCTTTGTCTTGTCTTGGGCAAAAGAGTACGCTCGATCCATCTTCTTTATAAGAGATGGGTCCTGGTTGCTCGGTTCTTGATCGCGTGGCTTCTTGATCCCGATTTGTAGCTGTCGAACGCCTTTCCCGTTCTTTGGTTTGTTTCTGCCTCTGCGTCGGGCCTTTGGTACAACGGGTTGACAAGGAGGAGCATTTTTATTTTTCACAGCCCGTTGAAGGAGGCGTCGCGTCCTGGCTTTCTCATAAATGGCCATCTCGCGATTATGGTCGTCTCGAACCTTTTGACCCGCTTCCCTTATAAGCTTGTCCATTTGTTCTTCGAACGACGGACTGGGCATTTTCACGGCGGGAGCTCTTTCTGGTTCAGGGTTAGCATCTTCCCATAGAGCATCTTCTTCTTCATCAAAGTCATGTATGACGTAGCAGTCGCGAAGTAGCTCCCGTTTCTTGGATTGAGTATACCCAAGCCCGGTCGTTTCCATTTTCCCGTTGGGCAATTTCCGCTGAGTTCCAGGGACGTTCCAGATCCTGTCATAGAACTTAGCTTTCCGAGCGGTCTGTTGGAAAGGCACGCCTTTGCGCCTTAACAGCCTTTTTAGTCCGTTCGTGTAATATCTGGGTAAACGGATGGGCTGGAGCTTATCAAGTGTAGAATCCGCGCTATGCCATATTTCCTTCTCCACTTTGGTCTCCCCGGCTCGGTAGAATAGGATTACTTTTTCTCCTTCTTGCCTGGGAAGGACATAGAACGCCTGCAGCTCTTCCATACTGTAGGTATCAAGCACGTCTAGTTCTTTATGATGTTTTGGAGGAACCATGGCAACTTGCAAACTTTGACCTTCACCAGCGATGGTTTGTATTGATGGCCGAGCAGAGAATATGGCGTTGATCTCATCTTCTGAATCGCTGCCGAAGATAAGCATAGGAGCGAAGGGTCTCGGCTTATTGTACTGGGGCGGACCTGAATAAACTATCTCTTCCTCCTCCTCGGTATCACTCCCGAAGACCGAAATGATAGGGATAGATTTGTCCTTCGGCTTATGACATCTCTCTATGTCCTTGAAATCTGGTAAAAAGTATTTTGCATCTTCGTACTTTCGGACTTCGTTCACGGAGAATGGGTTCAGCTCTCCTGTTACAGTATACTCAAGACCATCCTTGAAGTATTTCATACACTGATGTTGTGTAGAGGGGATGATATTGTACTCGTGTAACCAGGGCCGGCCGAGCAAAGCGTTGTAGCATGTCTTGGCGTCAATGACATGGAACTTGATGTCCGTGACAAGCAGCCCAAAGCGTAACGTCAGTATTACGGACCCAAGCATCCGTGATGACTGGGAGTCGAACTCGGAGATGGTGATTTTTTCGCGAGCGAGGTGTTGAATGCTCATGCAGATTTCCTTTAACACCCTCACGTTAAGGAGGTTGACGGAGGACCCATTGTCGACCAGGATTTTGCCTATCTTGATATCGTGACAGTAGCCGGAGACATATAGGGGACGGTTGTGTTCACATGTCCCAAGTAAGAGATCTTCATCGCCGAAGGTGATATCGGCTGCGTGTACTTCTTCCAGCTCGTCTTTCATCTTCTCTTCAGTGAGAAAAGTTTGGAATTGCTCTGGCTCTTGCAGTGCCTTAATTAATGAATCTCTTGCTTCTTTTGATAGTAAAAGGGCATCGAGAATGCTGAGCTGCGAAGGTAACTTCATTAGGTGCGCCAGGACGTTGTAGTCCACCTTACTTTTCTTTGGCGGGTCCTTGGCGGTCAGCTCTTTCATGACTTGGTCATCTAGGGCGATATCCTCGGAGACCTTTTCTTTTCCCTTATCTTTCCTGTTTGACCCACTATTCGAGGGCCCAAGATTCTTTACGGGTAGCGTACGATTGCGTAGCTGAATGTTTTCGCAGGTCTTCGATTTTTCCTCTTTCCCCGAGGTAGATTCTTTGAAAAGAGGGCAAAGAGTCATCTCTTCGTCGGAGTCACTTTCGAAGGTGAGGACTTGCGATCCCCCAGCGTTGACCACGCCACAGTTGCTGGTGGTTCCTTTATGCTCTTCAGTCGTACTTCTCTGCTCCCGACGAGTTTTGCGCTTCATCCGCTTGAAATGCTTCCGGTGAGCAACATATCCCTGCCACCATCTTGTAAAAGCGTTGCACTCTTCGGTGGGGTGCGAAATCTTTCGATGATATAGACAGTAGCTAGGATGTGTTTCTCCTTCACCAAGAGCGTTCACTTCGGAGGATGGCAGCTTCATCCCCATTGATATGGCTTTAGCAAACCTTTTCTTCATCCTGGACTTGTTTTTGTTTGTGACGGATGTACTTTGATCTGGCGGGAGTGTTTCAACTCTTTCTTCCAGCCGCCAGTGTTTGGCTTTCTCAAATATGGCCATCTCACGCTCTCGATCAGCCTTGCTTTTCGAAAGAGCTTCGTTTAGGAATGCGTTGATCATTTCAACTGATGGCCCTGGAAGCTCCGGTTCGGAATTTGCCCCTAGTTTCTCTGTGTAAGGAGCTTCTTCATCGTCTGTAGACAAGTGAGAGATCATATGGCAACTTGCTATGTAATCCTCAGATTCATCTGATGAGTCTTCTCCATCATTTCCGTCTTCAAGGACGTAGCCGAGAAATTCCTGGAGCGCGATTGGAGTCCGCGCCTTCTGGTTATACTCTTCCAGCGCGTCGATCTATTTCTGCAGGTCCGTGCGCTTGTCGCCAGGCTTCACGGGCTTTTTGGATTTCTTCTTCTTTTTCGAAGATTTCGACGGCTGGATATGAACACTTTGGTTATCACCACCAACCTTTGGAGTTAGGTGCGGCTTCAGCATTCCTTCGATGATTTCAGGTTCCAACGGATTCTTCCACCTGATCGCCGGGCATGTCTGGAGATCATTCAGTATCTTTTTGGTTTTGGCCGAAAGAATGACTTCCCATAGAGCTTCTTCAACAAAAGAGCACGTTGCCCCCAGTGTGTCCATCTTCTTAGGAGTATGCGGTTGTGGTGGGCTCACTTTCCACTTCTCAGACAACGCAAACTTGCCATATTGGTACTGATCCTCGATCCATCCCTTAAAGACGAAGCAATCTTCGATTGGATGGCTTACCGTTTGGTGGTAAATGCAATAATTGGAATTATTTGCTTCGCCGGGTTGCAATGGCCGCCTTGGATTCGGCAGATTGATAAGCCGGTTGCGCATCGCCAGCTCGAAGAGTCTCTTCGTTTTGTCCCGTGGAAACGAGTAAGGACGCTTCATTTTCTCATTATAATAGTGCCGTCTCTCTTCCAGTTGATCCGTTAATTTTGGGCCACTGGGCTGCTGTTGGGTATTCGCAACGAAGGTCGCCTTCCCTTTACCTTTTTCGTTTCGCGACTCCGGCTTCGGAGGAGACGGTCTATACCCCATCTGGTCCATTTGGGCTAGCTTGTCGATTAGAGCCTGAAATGTGGTCGGTTTGAAGAACATCATGAACTGTGAAATAGTTGCATGAGGGTCTAGGGTGCCCACGAACATGCCCACCACTGGTGCTTCTTCGATGCGCTGTTCGCACTTCGACCACAGATTCCGCCATCGGATCGCGAATTGAACCCACGTCTCGCCCGGCTTCACCCTGGCATTGATCAATGCCATTATTGGGGTGCGTTCACTGGCACTTGCGAATCGCTGGGTGAACAACAACTCCATTTCTGTGAAAGTTTTGACGGAGTCATTTGGGAGTTCGGAGTACCACTCAAACGCCGTTTCCGATAAGCTGCCGATGAATTGGCGGAGCAAAAGCTTGTCATCACCACCGGTATTGCCACAGAGAGCCCTGAACTGAGCGACATGTTGATGGGGGTTGCCAGTCCCCTTGTACACGTGGAATTTGGGGATCGTGTAGCCCAGCGGGTACTTTATCTGATCATACCAGCCTGGATACGGTCGCCCAGTTTTGACGACTTGGCCGGCCGCTTCATTTTCCTGGTGAACTCATATTTTCTGAGCGATATAATCATCCAGGGCGGACTTGGAAATAGTTTCCTCCTTGGCTGTTGAAAGAGCCGGAGGTGGATTTGATGTTTCTCCTCTGTCGTCTTTAAGGATAATCGGAGGATCTTCAGCTGGAGGGTCCTGCTGGATCATCATACCCACCATGTCTTAGAATAGAAGAGCCATTTCCTTTATATTGGCTGCTTGTTCCGCAGCTTCTTTGTCCTTCTTTTCGAGCATTCTCCGAAGGAATTCAGCATCAGTCTCATGTTCGTGACGTTGTTCCGATGACGCCTCCGGGCTTTCTTTTGGCCCGGTAAGTGCGGCCATTGCAGTCAGTATCTCCTGAAGCTTCTGCTGTTGTTGTTCCTGAGCCCTTATTATTGATCGGGTGAGCGGTCGGTGGCCCGTCGAAGTGCGGTTTTCCTCTTTTCCGGAAGCCATGTAAACAGTATGTACCACCATGCCCCCAGACTTAGGGCATTTGGGCTCGGTGTTTTTATGGTCTGCCACGTTTACAGGGGCTTTCTCTAGCCTCCTTTTCTTTTGAGTAGTCGACATGGAGGGGGCCGTTGTAGCGGGCACCCAAGTGGTTGTCGTCTTTTGCGACTTACTGGGACGGTTCCCTTCCGGCTGAACCTTTAGCTTCTTCTGTCGGTGGAGGTAGTCTTGATCGATCACTGACTCTTGGACACGTCGCCAGACTTTGTAAACTTTGGAGGACAGCCGCTGAGGGGCTGTACCGGTTTTGCTTCTGCGACAGTCTCCACCGGTGGAGGAGATCTTTTCAGTATGGCGGTAGGCGAGTTCCTACGCACCTTGTTCAGCAATTCAAAGCTGTTTCCAGTTGGAACAGCAGCATTAACTTTTACCGTTGGAGCTGGTGGAGTTAGCCCAGAGGGGAAGTTGCCCCCAGCCTTCCTTACTTGGCCCCAGTGGCGACGTCGAGCGTGTCGAGCCGAGGGTGTTGGTTCGGTGATGGGAATAGCTTTGTCTTGCCCGCGCCGCCGGTGCCAGCCTCTTGTAGACTGACGTCTTTTGAGTAGCGGTATCCAATCTATGGAAGACAGACTTTTGAGCATGAACGGGAGCTGAAGTGGGAGTCGGAACAGCCAGTCTCGTAAAGACCGACTCTTTGATGGGAGAAGCCGCCTTGATGACTTCAGGAGCAGGGTTGGTTATCTTCTTCGGGATAACCTTTTCTGGGATTGCAGGCTTCATCACGGGCCCACATGAACTTTGGCCTAATCTGGAGAAGACCGAGGCGCTGGGGCAGGATGACCCGTTGAGAGGGGCCGTAGTAGTTGTAAACCGATCAAAGACCGACTTCTTGGGAGCTTCCAGCGTTGGCACAGGAGTAGTGAAGCTTGTTGGCGGGAGCATGGTCCCGAAAAATAATCCAGTAGTAGCCTGGGTGACCTGTTCCACCGGCATCGTGAACAGGGACGCCGCTTGAGGCCCGTAGGCTATGCCTCCAGATGAGACAGAGCGTACGTTGCAGTTGCAGCTGGAACACTTCGAGCAGGTGAACGCCATTGATCCTTTTCTTTCTGCACCAAGCAAAACGCCAAATCTTAGTACCTCGAAACCCAAGGGCAACCATTAGCAAACCACGATTGGTTCGTGAACACGACACACGAAGTGTGGAGTGGAAAGAGGAAAAGGTCCCACCGGGCGTGCCGGAATCTGTTACCCTCCGAAAGACACGGCGGAGACGCGGCGGATGTCTAGCCTGAATTTCGGGACAGATGCTAATTGGTGCTATCCGTCCACCTCTCCGAAGATGCCAAGTTGATTTATGGCACCGTGCATCAAAGGTTTAAACGGATGCGGCCGATGTAGCAGACTTCGTCAGATTCCCCCTCGTCTGGGGGGTTTTTGATTGTGGGGACGCTGTTCCCTGCAGGTACAAGCCCCTGCAGTTAATTACGCTACCGCATCACGGTAACAACTTTCTCCTTCTCCAGATGGTCACTTCGTGTCGTGGGTGTTTGTTTTGTGTTTGGTTGCCTGTGAATTGTATACGGAGACTAAGTTATGTTGTCGCCCGTAGGGCGTGGACTAGTCCAAATCCGTATCTTTCTTAGATTTGGGTTTGGGGGTTTGGGTTTAAGGATACGTTAGCCTCATTTGAGACTAAGATCAACTTAAACGTTTGTCAAGGATACATTAGTCTAATTTTAGACTAAGATCAACTTAACGGGATCGTTTAGATCCGACAAGAGAGCAATTAGGCTCTGTTGTTTAGTTTAGTGACATTGCGGTCGATAATTAGTTTAAGGACATTACGGTCCATTAGTAGTTTAGGGACATCTCGGTCCAATGCTAGTTTAAAAACATCACGGTCGAGGTTAAGGACATCATAGTCCATGGGTTTAAGGACCCTACAGTCCGATGGTAGTTTTAAGACATAATGGTCGAGGTTAAGGACATCATAGTTCGTGGTATTAAGGACCCCACAGTCCGATGTTAGTTTAAAGACATCACGGTCGAGGTTAAGGACATCATAGTCCATGAGTTTAAGGAGCTCACAGTCCGATGTTAGTTTTAAGACATCACGGTCGAGATTAAGGACATCATAGTCCATGAGTTTAAGGACCCCACAGTCCGTGAAATGTGTGGTTGTCGGGACCCGTCACCTCTTTGAAGACGTTGAGGAATTACAACGACAAATATCAAAGGAGTGAAGAGATGTACCCTTAAACCAAGGTGGACTGTTTGAAAGATCTGTAGCCCAGTTTGAGACTAAGATCTGTTGGATATTTATGGGCAGATGTGCTCAGTTTAATATAAGTTGAAGACTTATGGCCAGAATTGAGCTAAGTGCAATTAAAAATGTTTAACATTTTTAGTTGCTCTGGCTATTAAGCCTTTATTTGGGCTCAGCCCTTTTAATAATGCTAGGTATTGGGCTCTGACATATTTTGTCTTGATCAGAACAAATTGTGCTCTAACAATGCGCCACGTGGCGCGCTAGGCGCTTTGCGCCAGTCAAAGAGCGCCTTGCGCTTCTGTCGGATAGCGCACACGAAGAGGACACGTGTCGCGCTTAGCGCTAAGTGCTAGTTCATTAGCGTGTTGCGCTTTTAATTTGTAAGCGCTTTGCGCTAGTCTGTTGGCGCACCAGTGAGTGACACATGGCGCGCTTGGCACTGAGCGCCAGCCCATGAGAGCAGTGCTCTGTTTTAGAAGCGCAAAGCGCAGATTGTGTCTCTGGTTGACACGTGGCAGGTTTTGGCGCTGAGCGCCGGTCCAATGAGACCAAGGGCGCAACTCATGAGTGCAAGGCACTTTTCAATAGCGCAGGACGCATTTGATCAGATTTAAGATCAAAGAACAAATTTATGTTCTTCTTAAAGGAGACTTTGCCACAAGATCCAAGAACAAAAGTTCTTTTTCTTATAAAAGGGCTCTGCCTTTATAGATCAAAGATCTATGAATGAAGTAAATACTTCTTTTTAGTATTTTTTATGATTAGATCTTTTTGATCTTTTCTTTTTTAGTAAAGACCTTGGTCTTTTCTTAGATCTCTGATCTTTTTAGAAAATGGTTCTTCTTTTTACGAGATGGTTTCATCTCTATTATTCAAGAACATAGTTATTTTTTACCTTGAAGATGAAGAAAAATCTTCTTTTTTCTAGGAGCTTGCTCTTTTTTGCAGAGGGTTTTTCTCTCTTTTTTCTTCTATCTTCTGTATTCTCTATATTTTAGACTTGAAGTCTAGGGTCCTTTATATAGGGCCAAATGATTTGTTAAATCAGTTTTAAGAGATTTTTCTCTGATTGATTTGGGAATATTTCCTACCGTTGGATCTTTGATTCTAAGGCTTCTGTTTTACAGAAGATAATCTTCTTGTTTTAATAAGATTGAAAAATCTTTCCATAACAGAATTTTCGTTCTGATTAATTAATAATTTATTATTAGTAGATCTTTTGATCTGACGGTGGGGAATTTTTAATCCCAGCGCTGGCGCACCTTGCCCAAGCGCACCTACGTTCGACATGTGGCGCGCAGCGCAGAGCACAGCGCAACTGCGCTAGCGCACCCGTGTTTGACACGTGGTGCGCAGCGCACAGAATTTGAAGCGTTGCTTCAATTTAAATTTTGAATTTTGAAACAGAGCTTTGCTCTGATTGGGGGTGCGCTGCCTAGGGCGTAGTGCACCTGACGCTAGCGCGTCTGCGCTTGACACGCAGCGCGCAGCGCACGGGATCTGAAGCGTTGCTTCAATTTAAAATTTGAATTTTGAAACAGAGCTTTGCTCTGATTGGGGGAAACAAGGACTACTAGGCAGTCTCATCCGCCCGAAAGATACTACGGTTTTCTCATTGACGGGGATAGAGAGGATTGCATCATTAATAATGATGAGCCAACTAGCTTCCAGCAAGCCATTCAAAGCGGTGACTCGATAAAATGGCTGGATGCAATGCGAACCGAGATGAGTCCATGTACACCAACAAAGTATGGACTTTGGACATTGCTCCAGAAAGGGTAAAACATGTAGGCTGCAAATGGATCTTCAGAAAGAAAATTGTTGTAGATGAACAGGTTGAAACCTATAAGGTTAGACTTGTTGCAAAAGGTTTTCGTCAAAGACCTGATTTGGACTATGATGAAACCTTTTCTCCAGTGGCTATGCTCAAATCCATTCGGATCCTTCTTGCCATTGTGCCTTCCACGATTATGAGATTTGGCAGATGGACGTAAAGACCGCTTTTCTAAATGGACATTTGGAAGAGTGCGTATATATGGATCAGCCAGAGGGTTTCATTCAGAGTGGGAGCAGCGGGAAAGTGTGCAAGTTGCTTAAATCTATTTATGGATTAAAGCAGGCATCACGGAGTTGGAACATCTGTTTTGATGAGACGGTCAAAGAATTCGACTTTATCAAAAATCCAGATGAACCATGTATTTGTAGTAAGATTGTAGCAAGAACTGTGGTATTCCTCATCTTGTACGTGGATAATATTCTCTTGATAGGAAATGACATTCCTATGCTACAATCAGTCAAAGGATTCTTGTCACAGAGGTTCTCCATGAAAGACCTGGGTGATGCCAACTACATTCTGGGGATCCAGATCTATCATGATAGATCTAAAAGGATGTTGGGACTTTCACAGTCAAGGTACATCAACACCATACTGAAAAGATTTAGTATGGAAGATTCAAAGTGCAGTAGTCTACCGGCTTATCACAGAATCACCCTCTCCAAAGAGATATCTCCCAAGACTGATTTGGAAAGGGCTCGCATCACATCTATACCCTACGCTTCTGCGGTAGGCTCTATAATGTATGCGATATTGTGAACCAGACCAGATGTTGCTTACGCACTATGTGTGGTAAGCCGGTATCAGTCAAACTCAGGGGAGAAGCACTATGAAGCAGTAAAGAACATTCTCAAGTACCTGAGAAGGACTAAGGAGATGTTCTTGATGTATGGCAGAAAAGACCTCCAGATCGAGGCCTTTACTGACTTCAGCTTCCAGAGTAAAAAGGATGACTCCAAGTCTATGTCGGGTTATGTCTTTACCCTCAATAGAGGGGCGGTCTGTTGGAAGAGCTCTAAGCACGACACCGTTGCTGACTCGATGATGGAATCAGAGTATATCGCTGCTTATGACGCCGCGAAAGAAGCAGTCTGGATAAGAAAGTTCCTAACAGAACATCAGGAGGTTCCGTCCATTGTAGATCTAATACCTCTGTATTGTGACAATAACGGCACTATAGCTTTAGCGAAGGAACCCAGGTCCCATCAGAAGTCCGGACATATCTTGAGGCGGTACCACCTGATCAGGAAGATCGTTGATCGCTGGGAGATCGAGGTGAGTAGAGTAGATACGGAGACCAACACTACAGATCCACTCACCAAGGTCATCCCTCAGACACAGTTTGAGAGGTTATTCGAGATGATAGGTCTGCGATATGCCAATATATGACCTTAGTGCAAGTGGAAGATTGTTAGTGTTATATGCCCTAGAGGCCATTATTGTATCATACTGGTTTGTATATTACATATTGGAAGCTTGGGATATACACGGATATAGTAATAGTCTTGCTCAAAATGGTAGTATGCTACCTGGTTTGTTTCTACCTCAATATGCGCATGTGTTTCTTTTAGCATATTGCCTATACATATTGGTAGAGCCCTTAGGATCTTTGCTTGATTACTAGCGTTGTGATGGCAGTCACACTAGTAGGGGGATGGGTAGTCTATAAGCACATCTTATACAGGTCCCTAGTCGTAGGATTATTGAGACGGGGTATCGATACTCCAGAGTAGACTAGTGTATACGCTTCTCATCCTAGCAGGGGAGATGGTCTGTCCCACAGCCATTAGTACGTCGTACTATAGATAGTATGCAGGTGCTCATTGGGTTATGAGTACACTGGACATGACTCATAGGGAACTGCTGGTAGATATTATACTTATCGTCGGGTGGCAATTCCTAGGTGACATGAGTACAACTTACTCTGTTGACTTGATACTACTACTTCGCCTCGAGTGTGTTCCCACTGTTCTTAGATTACTACTCTACCACGGCTCAAAGGAGTTGTGCAAGCAGGTAGTAGTTGGGTGCAGTCCCTAAGCACTTGGAGGCAGCGGTGGTTAGATAGGAATCATCTCTCCTGGTATTGGGGATTGATATCGCGCTGTGTTCGGAAAGCCATTACACAAAGTCCTTGGCCAAGGCAAGCAAGATTTACTGGTAGGTACTCCAGTAGTTTCTCAGGGTGTTTTGGGCTATACTTTGACACGACTTATTGCACTATTAGGGGTCTGACGATTACCGTCCCCTAGGCCCGATATGTGATACTCTTAGATGAACAGATCGGACTGTACAGAGATTGTCATAGATAGGCTCAGTAGGAGTTCAGATGAGCTTGCTCATCGGCCTTCTTATCGACAGATACCTGGGTAGCCATTACATGCAGCTAGTACCGCTGACGTGCTTGTGGTTAAACCCACTGTCAGCGTAGTGTCGAGTCTTTAGAGTCCCATACAGAGGGTTTCCCTGCATCGGGCAAAAGATGTAGAGGCCGTATGGTTTTACGGCAGGGCTTCGATCGCATACGTGTACTTATGCACATATGATGTTTGGATGGATAATACTAGTGGGCTTTGGTTTAAACTGGATCCTAGTATTATATTTATGGATTATTTTCATCTCTTTGTATTCGTAATTTTCGGAATACGGATACGGGTATGTATATAAGGTTGAGGGGCATTCTCGTAATTTACTCGGGATTGCTTCTAGAAGAAGACACCTCATTTGGGATTTAATCTTTTGATTAAAAGAATAATGAGGTGGAGGAAATGAGGTGGAGATTTGAATTAAATGAGGCATGGCTACTTGGTGACTCATGGCATGACTTACTAGGTGACTCACATTGTGATATTTTGATGCATGCTAAATATTTTGTGGTTGCATTATTAGTATGCATTATTCATCACAAATGGTCATAACTTGGAGCCATCTTATTTTCTATTCTCATTCTTCACTAGCTTTTCCTCAAGCTCCCATTCTTCTTTCTCTAACCCTAAATCTCTCATGTGTTCAGAATCCTATAGGGTACTTAGAGACATACTAATCCATCTACACTCTCTACATCATCTAGGATATCTAGTTTAGCGAACTATATGCCGTAGTTACCTCAGATTTGAGGTTGGAGCTTGGACTATAGACTCTCAGGTGGATCGTCTTTGACTCGAGGAGGCCGATGAGGAGGCATCGATCCAAACGATCCTTGGAGCTTATGACGAGAAGGAGGACAGCGACAAGAAGACCCGAAGGACATGGTAACGTGGGGTATAACTTCCTATTCGAGTAGTTAACTTCATACAGTTTTGGTAGTTAGGGTTTAGCATCGATCCTAGAGTTCAAGTCGGTGCTGCGGCACCCGTAAAAATTGTTTTTTATGTATTCCACCTCCCCGCGAACCCGTGGGGTGCGCGGCATCGACTTACTTAAACGAGTAAGAATTATGTTTTAGATTTTAATCGAATTGGTATCATTATCAGATTATTGCGGAACCACGAATTTATATATATTTTGTTGAGATTCCACACGTTCTGTTGAAATTCATTTGTTATGTATGAGAATTTATACATGTTGAAATTCCACATATTCAGGTCTATGCTTTTTTTCCCCGATCTAAGATTACTTAGGGACTTAGGCCTAGTTTGGATATCTAGTTTGAAAAACCGTAGTTTATTTTAAGTGGAGATGGAAATGATGCTTACTCTAAATTGTAAGCCTGTATCTCTCCTTAATTGTTTAGCTCTAATTGGATACTTGGTTTTTGAGTTATCTAATTTACAAAATAATGTTTTCTTCTCAAGTTTTGAGTTTGGATAATCATAACTTTTTAAACTTTAAAATGAAGAAAGATATGGTATGGTTATGATTATAGAGTTCAGTTTAATTAGATAGTTTTATGTAAGACTGATTAATCAAACTTAAGTCTAAAACCAAATAAGCTCAGGCTACTAATATTGCATATGCTACTATCTAAAATGCGATATAATATTTTACCAATTAGTAATATATGTACCAACATCTCCTTCAACTCCTCGATGGTGGTCTTCAATGCAGCAATATCATGCTCTAGACGTCGCTCATGGGGGTAAGGGAAGTAACTGCCGGTGTGGGGACCAACTTCATATGGACCCTGCTAGGACTAAGTCCCTGGCCTCTCTCCCAACCTCCATGGTGCCCTCCGTGTACGGCATCTAGGACTGGGGTATCGGATCGGTTTGTCTACTGAAATCGATTCCCGATACATCTGCCTACTCCACCACCCGCTCCACCACCCACATTAACCATTAAAATATAAGTATATTATTTAAAGTTGAACTCATCAAAACAAAAATTTCATTCGAATTAGAAAAGATATTAACACTTACGCAATACTCCTGGATAGCAGTGTCGGGGAATCGAAGCTCGCCCGTGGTGGGATCTGTCGAGCTGCCGTGGACGGCAAGATAGGCGGTCGACATGCTCGATGTACCACCCTGCACAAGGGTCCGAGCTCTCTGCAATTCGCCAAAAATTTACATATATTATAAAATAACTCTTAATATTGCATTATATCAAAATAGATCTATTGTAATTTACCGATACTTCCAAGGCACAAGTGATATTTCTCGATCCACCTGTATAAGTAGGGCGACCCCTCTTCGCCTACTTCTTATTCTCCTTGTTTTAATCGGCTTGTTTCTGCACAACACAATCAGATTTAGTTATCTAATTAAGTAACACAAAAAAATAAATTATATACTAAATAATGAATTACATTTAAATTACAAATCCGTTTGTGCTCAGACTCATAATACTGGCACAAAAGAGGCCATATAACTACGTCGACTCTAGTAAAGACTGAAAAATGTAAGAGAGCCGTTCTCTCCGACTCGGGGGTCGCCAGCCATAGCATGTAGCAATTGATTTTCAGCTCGTTCCTATTATATCGGACCTTAGATTGTATGTTCTTCATGAGGCCCAGATAAAGAGCGTGAAGATTGGGCACTCTGTCAGGGTGATCAGGGTCGGGTACAGGCTGAAAGTCATAATCCAACTGCAAATACAAGAAAATAATGTATTTAAATTATAAGTGTTAAATAATAATAAATTTATTTCTTAAGTCTAATGAAAATATATACTAATACTCGAGCCTGACCCTGGAAGAGGGCAAAGGAGCGCCGCCCCACTCAACATGAAGAGAATACTTCTTTTGGATGCGACTCTCATCCCCCATATACCGACCGAATCTCTTAGCATAATCGCCGGTATAGTGATAATCAGGGATAAAGAAGAGGGGGAATGGTGCCTCCCCTAGCTCTATCGGACCTCAGTCTGTGAGACTGATTCGACCCTCGAGTCTCCCTTTCGGGGTGGGGCTGCCCTGCATCTACAAGAAATATCAAGACAAACAATATCAAGACAAAACGGTATTTAGAAATCAAGAATTAACATAAATTGAAGTGCGATATATACCTCCGGCAATAGCAGCATGAGTCTGGGCCCAGGCAGCAGTATGAGCGGGATGATAGTTCCCCCGGTGAAGAACAGCCGGTGACCCAGATATGAACGCATCCCCTCCAACCAGAAAATAAACATTGGCGATAAAATTACATTAAAATCATGGTTATTCTTAGAGAATATGTAGAATGAAAAAACTAATTTTCATAAAAATAAAGGCTGACTACATCCACTAAAAAGGTAAAACTAATTGAGAACTTAAATCATTTGCATTTGGGCCCTTTGGATAGGCTACCGTGTCTAAGTTATCGTCTCTTTTGTGAAAAATATTTTATATTTAATAATACTAACCTGCAGACTGCAGGGTGGGTACGGAAGTGGCGGGAGTGGCCTCTGTGCCGGATGTGCATGCACCACCTACAATTAGACAATCAAAAATAGATTATATAAGTAATTGCAAAAAGGATGTATGTATATCTATAATATAATTTCTAAATCAATATGCATGCAATATAGGATATATAAACATACATGCAGGTGTGGTGGTGGCCTCTGTCCGGGATGTGGAAGCACAACCTACAGTTAGACAATCAAAAATTGATTATATAAGTAATTGCAAAAAGAATATGTGTATATTTATAATATAACATTCTAAATCAATATACATGCAATATATGATATATAAACATACATGCAGATGCGGTGGTGGCCTCTGCCTTGGATGTGGACACATCACCTACTGCTAGACAATTAAAAACTGACTATATAAATAACTTTAAAATAAATATGCGTGTATAGCTATAATATTACATTCGAAATGAATATGCGTGCAATATTCCTGGAAGTGTGGCAAAGTCCACATGGAATGATTCATCCGAAGGGGATACGGATCGGGGTGCAAGATCAACCCTCTGGAGCTCCCTACGCAGCTCCCTGGATGGCAGAACCGCTCTGCCTCTGCCTTTACAGCTGCCACTGCTGGTGCTCCAGCCACCCCTCGTTGCTCCTAGTGTCATCATCAGACCTAAATAAAAGTACAACATTACATATGCATGCAATATATGTATAGATCGTAGAAAATGTGAAGTAATAATATAACATTACTGATAACCTTTTTCGTTTTGTAGACGCATTAGACATATCTACTTAGATTTCATCATCGATATCATTCCTAACCCACGTAACTTCACGATCAGCCGAAGACAACTCGTTCTTGGAGACAAACGGTCGGAGCACTCTAAAACTTCTCTCTTCTTCATCCTCATCATTGTCCTCCATACGACCCTCGAATTTTGTGATATCGTAAACATCTCTGGGTTTCCAACGGCATATGACACTCCATCCCGGATGTTTCATGCACTGTGAGTAGTATACTTGAAACGCTTGTTGCGGAAAGATAAATGGATCGTCCTGACCGTAAAATCAAAGTATGTTTACACTAATCAATCCATATTTATCTTTTCAAGTCCCGAGATTGTTTCTCCACTTATCTGTATCAGTTCGTGTATCGTACCAAATACGCTGAAATATATAAAACGGTTCGTGTATCGTATCACACTATCCGATCTTACGGTCGCAATCCTACTATTCTGAGTGGTTCGTGATGTTTCTATATTCTTAATTTCAAATTTGTATCTAAGTACACCGAATCCTTTATAGTATGCAACCTTCATGCTTAGAAATTGAGCTAAACATCTTGAATCTCTCTCTAATGATGTAAACAAGTTCGAATCGTGGATCTGACAAAACAAATTTTACGGCAAATACATAACGATATAAGTTTAGATTAAGACTAGTGGCAATAACATGTTATTTGAACAACTTACGTGATCTGCAACCCAATCGCAAAAATTATCCTGATGATATTTTTCTAATCGTTCATCATTCCAATCAGGATACCCCTCACGTACCTCATCAATATGAATTCTTTTCTCAACAATAAATTATGACATCAATATTAAATCATTTCACACACACACACACAAATATAACAATTAATTCAAAAAAACTTACTCTCTAATTTCTTCAAGACATACGCTATTGAGGAAGATAAACCGATATATCTTATTGATAAATATGGGGTCTACTCTCTAATAATTAGCTTTACTATATGGCCCGTCCTGAATTCTCCAAGGCCGGTTAAGTTTCGTCTCAATATTCTCGTCCAGATAGCGGGAACAAAATGTGGTTATTTCATTTAGAGGAAAACCTTGCATGATAGAACCCTCTGGTCGATTTCTATTGTGTATATACTTTTTTAGAGTGTAGAGATACCTAAAGAAAAAAATGTTAAATAAATAAATACGGACATATAAGACAACAATAATTTTACAAAATGTGTGAAACGAAAAATTCAACTTACCTTTCGACGGGATACATCCATCAATATTGTATCAGTCTGGCAAACTTATCCTCGGTTGCAAGATGAAACGATAAGTGTGTTATGATATCGAAGAACGACGGCGGGAAAATACGCTCATGCTTGCAAAATATCAAGAAAATAGAATTTTCTAGATTCTCCAGTATCACAACATTCATGGTGTTAGCGCACAATTCCCTAAAAAAGCAACAAAGGTCATTAATTACTAGACCAACCGATTCGGGAAGGGAAGTCCTGAGAGCTAATGGGAGAAGATGCTCCATAATAACATGTTGATCATTGTTCCCCCATAAAGAGAGAGAAAAAGGGGAAAATCCCCCACTACTCAAGCCTCACGTGTTAAACACGTGAGCGCCTATATGTAAAGCATATAGGCGCTGAAGTTAAAATGAATCATGGGCTAAATAAGCCTCACGTGTTAAACACGTGAGCACCCATATGCAAAGCATATAGGCGCTGCAGTCAAAATACTTAATAGGCTAAATTAGCCTCACGTGTTAAACACGTGAGCGTCCATATGCAAAGCATATAGGCGCTGTAATCAACAATTGATAGGCCAAACAGGCCTCACGTGTTAAGCACGTGAGAGTTTATATGCAAAGCATATAAATAAGGCTGAAACCCACGCCAGGGGTCACGTGTTAAACACGTGAGTTTTCTTGCGACATTCTAATGCAAGATAGAATTAAATTCTATATGGGAAATATTTTCCCTGATCTTTCTAATATAGAAAGATTTTTCTCTAACAGAGAATCTTTGATTTAAAATTCAATTGTGATAAAATATTACCAAATGAACTATCTGATAGAATTAAATTCTATGTGGAAATATTTCTTGATCTTTCTCAAACTAAAAAAATCCTTTCTGTTAAACAGAGGACATTTGGATCAAGGATCTAACGGAGATTATAAAATCACCCACCGACCATCTGATAGAATAAAATTCAATGTTAGGAAAAATATCTCCTAATCTTGTTAAACAAACAAGAAAACTTCTCTATTAAACAGAGAACTTTTGGATTAAAAATCCAGTGGTGAATAAAATTCACCAATTGATCTAAAAGATCATTTTGGATTGATTATGAAATCAATCATGATCTCTCAATCAAAGATTTTCTTAACAAGTTAATCTTTTCTCTTCTCCTATAAATAGGAGCAAGGAGATTTAAAAAAAAGGAAGAAGAAGGAGAGAGTGTGTTCAAAAAAGAAAGAAGGGAGAGAGATACACACAGAGACTTCCCACAAGCTCTTGAGAGAAGGGAGAATTTAATTCTCAAAAAGAGGAAGATTGCCATCGTTGAAATTCTAGGTAAAAAGAAAACTCAGAAACTATACCATCTCTCTTTTGCCTCTCTAAAGAACTCAGTTCTTTTCCCGGTTGAGTTTTGCAGAAGCAAATCTCCCCACAAATTGAGAATTTAATTCTCATCCGGGAGATTTTGCTCTGCAGATTCAAAACCTAGGGGAAAAGAATTAAGTTATAAAAAAAAGAAGAGAAGAAGAACGAGAACATATAGAAATTTAATTACTCCAAAAATTAGGGTTTAACCCTACATAAAGAACTTAGTTCTTCAATATAAAAAAAGCAAACAACAACAGTGATGATGGTCCAAGATCTTCAAAACCAAAATCATTTGTGCTTAGCACTATTTTGAAGCCTCACGTGTTTTCTATATGAGTGCTTTAAACGAACAAACTGAACAACCAAAACTGCTTCACTTGTTTCCCATGTGAGTGTTAAAGCACCCCAGTATCAAAAAAAGAGACAACCACGTGCTTTGCACGAGAACTCTAGCCAAGTGCTTAGCACTTTATAAAAAATGGGGAAATAAAGCCTAATGGCCAGCGCCCATATTTGTGGTGCCTCACATGTTTCACACGTGAGCGCCACAAGAATCTAGTGCCCACGTGAAACGCACGTGAGCACTCTATGTCTCAGTGCTTAGCACTATTTGGTAATTATGGAAACTCAATCTCAGCCCAAATTGGCTAAAGTTTCTTGAGGTTAAATCTCTATGATTTTAAATCAACCAAGCCCATATTGCTCATGATTTCCCAAATTGACCTTAGTCTAAAAAATGACCAATGGTCTCCTATTGATGATATCCAAAATGATATTCATCCTATATCTCCTAAGATAATATTAGACTCAAAAATGACTAATGATTCTTAAGTCCACATCACCCCCCTTTCCCTTAAATACGGGATTTGGTTTAAGGGTACATCTCTTCACACTTCTGATACATGTCGTTGTAATTCCTCAACGTCTTCAGAGAGGTGGCGGGTCCCGACGACCAACAACTTCACTCGTTGGCGCACTTCCAAATTGACGTGCACGCCTCAAACCGGATCGTGCCCCAAATTGGGCACATTCCATATCTTCATTGTTCATTCTGTTGCGTAACAAATACATATGCGCACAGGTTGAATGATGGACCGAAATGTCCCTAAACTAATATTCGCCTCCAAAATGACGATAAAGGACCGAAACGTTCTTAAACTAACTTTCGCCTCCAAAATGACGATAATGGACCGAAATGTCCTTAAACTAATATTCGCCTCCAAAATGATGATAATGGACCAAAGCGTATTTAATCTAAAGTAATAGAGCCCAAACGCTCTTTTGATGGATCCTAAATAAAAATGATCCTGAAAGCTCGTTAAGTGGATTTTAGTCTCAAATTGGACTAATGTATCCTTAACAAAAACAAATCGAGCCCCAAATGCTCACATACATTTAAGTCGATCTTAATCTCAAACTAGATTAACGGTCCTTAAATAAAATAAACCCAAATTTAAAACATACGGATTTGGACTAATCCACGCCCTACGGGCGACGGCATAAATTAGTCTCCGTATACAATCCACGGGCAACCAAAATAAAACAAACATACACATGACACGAAGTGAACTTCCGGAGCAGGAGAAAGTGGTTATCACGATGCGGTAACGTTATTAACTGTAGGGGTTATGCCTGCAGGGAAGAGCGTCCCCACAATCAAAAACCCCTACCAAATGAGGCGGAATATGACGAAGTCTGCTACAACGGCCGCATCCATCCAAACTTCCGATATACGGTGCCATAAATCAACTTAGCATCTTCGGAGAGGTGGAAGGATAAACCCAAATAGCATCTGGCCCCAGGATTCAGGCCAGACGTCCCGACGTCCCGGTCCTTCTTCCGGCGGTGAACAGATTCTGACATGCCCGGTGGGACCTTTTTCTCTTTCCACTCTACACTTAGTGTGTCGTGAACAAAATCGCGGTTTGCTATAGTTGCCCTTGGATTTGAGGTACTAAGATTTGATGTCTTGTACCTGTGCAGAAGAGACCATCAATAGCTTCCAACTGCTCTTGCAACAGCAACTCCCGTTCCGCCTCAAATGGAGGAGTGACTTACGGGCCCAATGCAGCCTCCATCTTTTCAATGCCGGTGGGGCAAGTTACACTAGCCACTACTGGTTGTTCTTTAGGACCATGCTTCCGCTAATGGGTTTCAGCGCCCCAGTGCCGCAAGAGGAAGCTATCAAGATGTTGGTCTTCGATCGACTTGCAACCACCACGGCCCCTCTCAACGGGTCGTCCAAATCCGATGCCTCAGTCTTCAACAGGCTGAGCCGAAACTCAGACGTCTCAGTCTTCAATAGGCTGAGCTAGAACCAAAACGGGTCCGCAAAGAGGCTCGTCATACCTGAAGGGGGGCCCTAAGAAGGATAGCCCTCCCAACTCCTCCTGCAGATGAAGTCGTCAAAAGTGCTTCCCCTACCAGAAGATCGGTCTTCAGAAGATTCTCCGTTTCTTCGCAAACTCTGCCAAGGACGTCGGTCTTCAAAAAGCTGGCACCAACAACAGTCCCTCACCAAAGCCAGGGACATGAAGAAGACGCTTCCAAAACTGAGGTGCGTCGCCACTGGCACCGAGTGAGGAAAGCTGGGGGCAACTCCCCCTCTAGACTTACCCCACCAGCTCCAATGGTGGAAGTTGATGCTGCTGTTCTAACCGGGAACAGCTTTGATCTACTAAGGAGGGTGCGAAAGAACTCTACAACGGCGGTACTAAAGAAATCGCCCCCTTCTGCAGAGGTCAATTTGCAGGCAAAGCTGGATTAGCCCTGTCAACGGCTCTCCTCCTAAATTCATAGAGTCTGGCGAAAAGTCCAGGACTCCGTGATTGATCAAAACTACTCTCGTTGACCGAAGAAATCGAAGGCTCGGCAAGAGAAAGATCATCCCTCCACCAAACAGCGGGGGACTTCTTCCACACGGGTGCCTATTACAACGGCTCCTTCAACTTCAACCTCTTACAAAAGGATGAGGCTAAAGAAAATCCCACCGCCTGCGGCAAATTCCAAAGGCGCTGGACGCAAACGCCCTAAGTCTGGGGGCATGATCATGCATACGGTCTACATGGCTTCAGGGAAAGAGGAAAGTCGTGCTTCCGTAGCTCATCGACCACAAACTCGGTCATTGACTAAAGCTCAGGAGCAATAACAAAAGCTCTAGGAGATGTTGACGAAAATGGTGGCACTCACCGGACAGAAAGAAAGTCCGGGATCAACGAGCAAACAGCGCCAAGAGCAAGAGACCGATACAGAGTTCCTGCGAAGGGTGCTTGAAAGGAAGGACAAGGTGGTCGCAGAACAAGCTGCTAACATAAAATAGATTGCGCTTCTATTCCAGGACATGGTTGGAATGATGATCCAGCCAGAACCTCCAGCCGAAGATCCTCCGATAATTATCGAGGATGACAGAGGGGAAACATCAAACCCTCTTCCATCTCTATCAAAAGATAAGGAGGAAACAATCTCCAAGGCTGCTCTTGATGACTATATAGCTCAACAAATACGAGCTCATCAAGCGAATGAAGTGGCTGGCCAAATTATCAGAACTGGGCGACCGTATCAAGGCTGGTATGATCAAATCAAGTATCCGCCGGGATATACGATCCCCAAGTTCCATGTGTGCAAGGGGACAGGCAGCCCACACCAGCACGTCGCACAGTTCAGAGCTTTGTGCGGGAACACTGGAGACGATGACAAACTGTTGCTACGCCAGTTTGTTGGCAGCTTGTCAGAAACAACCTTTGAATGGTACTTGGAGCTCCTAAATGACTCCGTGAAAACATTCACAGAAATGGAACTGCTATTGACACAGCAATTCTCCAGTGCAAGCGAGCGCACCCCGATCACGGCATTAATCAATGCCAGGGTAAAGCCGGGAGAAACCTGGGTCCTACGCGATCCGGTAGCGGAACCTATGGTCAAAATATGAACAGCGCATCGAAGAATCTCCCGCTATGGGCGTGTTCATCGGGACACTTGATCCGCAAACTACCGTGTCCCAGTTCATGATGTTCTTCTAGCCAACCACCTTCCAAGCTCTGATCGACAAACTGGCCAAAATGGACCAGATGGGCCACGGGCCTTCCTCTTCAAAAATGGACCCTCAAAATCCCAGGGTAAAGGGAAAGAGGCCTTCGTTGCCAACACTCAACAGCAACCAAGTGACCCGAAACCGGTTGCTCGCCAAAACAATGCATGTCCATGCCTATCCCTGAAAGAAAGGATATGACGCGCTTACTCGTTTTCCCTTGACAAGACGAGGAGACTTTTCGAGTTGGCAGCGCGCAAGAAACTCATCACACTGCCAGACCCACGATGTCCACCGCAACCTGGCGACGTCAACAACCCCAACTACTGCTCCCATCACAGAATGGTGAGCCACACAATTGAGGATTGCTACGTCTTCAAGAACTGGATCGAGAATTAGTATCGACAGGGGAAATTAACGATTACAGAGAACTGGAGGGTAAACCCACCACAGAAGCACGCTCCCAAAAAGGTGGATACGCCTGGGGCATCATGCTCGCTCGTAGAAGAAGCTCCATAAGGAGTCGTTTTTTCTGCTAAAACCAAAAGAATGCTGAAGGATCTCTAGGCATGTCCGGCAGTCATGTGGAAAAGCCCACTTGACCTGGAAATCATTGAAGGGATGTTGAAACCCCGTCCCATATCGAAAAATGTCGATAAAGAGTAAAATCCCCAAGTCGAACCTTCAAAGTCTTCAAAGAAAAGAAGAAGAGTGTTGACGTGCATACATTTTCCTTCATAATGTTAATTATAATATATAAACATATGAAAATATTATTTTTATAGATAAACCCTCATATGTGTCATATTTATAATAAACACCTTTTGATATTTTAGAAAAGTAAGGAAAATGTTATTGTTCCCCTCCGAAAGACGGCGCGACACCGCGTCTTGCCTGAGATTCGGGGCAGATGGTAATAGGTGCTATCCGTCCACCTCTTCGAAGATGCCAAGTTGATTTATGGCACCACGTATCGAAGGTTTAGACGGATGCGTCCGATGTAGCAGACTTCGTCAGATTCCCCCTCGTTTGAGGGATTTTTGATTGTGGGGACGCTCTTCCCTGCAGGCGCAAGCCCCTGCAGTTAATTACGCTACCGCATTGCGGTAACAACTTTCTCCTTCTCCAGATGGTCACTTCGTGTCGTGGGTGTCTGTTTTGTATTTTGTTGCCCGTGGATTGTTTACGGAGACTGAGTTATGTCGTCGCCCGTAGGGCGTGGACTAGTCCAAATCCGTATTATCTTAGATTTGGGTTTGGGAGGGGTTTTGGTTTGAGGATACGTCAGCCCTACTCGAGACTAAGATCAACTCAAACGTTTGTTAAGGATACGTTAGTCTAACTTTGTGACTAAGATCAACTTAACGGGATCGTTTAGATCCGACAAAAGAGCGTTTGGACTCTAATGTTCCAGTTTAGGGACATAGTGGTCCATGAATGTGTGGCCGTCGGGACCCGTCACCTCTCTGACGACGTTGAAGGATTACAACGACGGATGTCAGAGGAGTTCAAGGATGTACCCTCAAGCCGGAGTCAATTGGGGGGATTTATAGTCCACTCTGTTTGAAGGTTTAAGGATACGTTAGCCATCTTTGAGGCTAAGATCAACTTAAACGGGACCGTTTAGATCCGACAAAAGAGCATGCGGGGCTCTATTGTTCTAGTTTAAGGACATTACGGTCCATGGGTAGTTTAAGGACATTGCGGTCCATGGGTAGTTTAAGGACATTGCGGTCCATTGTTAGTTTTAAGACATCTCGGTCAAGGTTAAGGACGTCGTAGTCCATGGGTTTAAGGACCCCACAGTCCATTGTTAGTTTTAAGACATCTCGGTCAAGGTTAAGGACGTCGTAGTCCATGGGTTTAAGGACCCCACAGTCCGGTATGTGCTCTGGATGCTTCACACGGGTTCACTGCCGCGCTTGGCGAGGACCAGGCTCCGCTCTGGACGTTTTCCACGGGGTCAAAGAGTGACATTATCCGCGTTCCACGTAACCAGGAATTTGCATTAGACATGAGTTTAAGGACCCCACAGTCCATATCAATGTGTGGTCGTCGGGACCCGTCACCTCTTTGACGGCATTGAGGGATTACAATGCCAAGTATCAAAGGAGTGAAGAGATGTACCCTAGAACCGGAGTGGATTAAATAGCCCTTGGCCCAATTTGGGGTCAAGACGAATTAATTATGTTATGAGTCCATTGGACCAGTTAATCACAAATTGAGGACTTATGGCCATCTTGGGCTAAGTCCAATCAGGAGAGGTTTTGCCTCCATCCATTTAAGCCAATTGGGCCAAAGTCTAGTGTTAAACACTACAGAGCAGTCAGTGTTGAACACTGGGAATGGGGTTGACAAGTTAGTGTTTAACACTAAGAGAATATTTGGTGTTGAACACCAGCAACAATGTTTTTTCAGGTTAGTGTTAAACACTAAGGTAATCAGTGTTGAACACTGCAAATGAAGATCTCAGATTAGTGTTTAAACACTAAGGTAATCAGTGTTGAACACTGCAAATAAAGCTTTTTAATTAGTGTTGAACACTAAGGCCCAACAGTGTTTTAACACTGGGTTCGAGAGTTTTAGTTTAGTGTTTAAACACTAAGGTAAGAGGGGTCACGTGGCAGCACGTGAGAGCGCCCTCCCTTCCTTTGTTCTGCTGAGATTATCGCGTCTTCCAGAGCACCACGTGCCATCACGTGATGGGCATTCAAATGCCTATGGATTAGAGCTTCTGCTGAGGGTCACGTGGGGTGCTGCCTCAAAGGGGCTTTCTGTAGCTCTCTTGGGGGGGGTCACGTGATGACACGTGACCCTGCCTCTAGGTATTTTGTTTAGAGGCTTTGTTAATCTTCTTTTAGGAATTAAATTCCTCGAACTATAAATTTTAGAGGAATTAAATTCCTACTTCCTTTCGAAGACTTTGTTTTCTGGAATAGAGTTTAACTCTGAATTTTCTGTAGGAATTAAATTCCTCATATACGTGAAGGGCTGAATAGGGTTAAACCCTAATAAAAGTTTTTAAGGAGTTTAAACTTCCATCCTCTGTATGATTAAGGGAATTAAATTCCTGCTGTTTCAATAGAACTAGGTTCTTAATTAGGGTTAAACCCTGTTTCTTTTTTGTTCTGGAGGAATTAAATTCCCATAATATAGGGTCAAGCCCTCCTTTTATTTTAAAGGAATTAAATTCCTATGGTTCTGTGAGAATTAAATTCTCGTGCTTGCATTCCTTCTCTGTGTTTTGGATCTGCATGGGAGGATCTCAACCCATTGAGAATTAAATTCTCAACCTTAAGGGGAGATGTGCACTTTGCAGATCCTCCATCAAAGAGAGAAGAAATATGTTCTTCTGTTTTTACATTATCAGAGTTAAACTCTGCTGAGAATTAAATTCTCTTTCTTTCAAAAGGCCTTCCCTTTCTTACCTAGGGTTTTTCGCAGAAGATCCGAGTCTTTTCAAAGTATCAAAGCTCTTCTCCTTTTTTTTTCTTCTCTGCGCATCTATCTGTATGTATGTCTCTTGGCTCCTATTTATAGGAGAAGCAGCCGAATCAATCAGTTTTTGACGAATCTTTATTGAGATTTGATTTGCATTCATCATTCATTTTGGACCTTTGGATTATTAGGTGAATTTTATTCACCATTGGATTTTAAATCCAGAGATTCTCCCTTGTTATTTTGATTAGATTTAAAGGGGAAATCTTTCCAAACCCGAGATTTTCCATAGATAGATGATATTCTATCACCTCTGAATCTTTAATTTGATTGGCCCCAGATAATCACTCTCCTTTGGAAAGATTTAAATCTCTTTCAGAATTTAATTCTGTTAACACAATGGGCTTTGAAAGCTGGTCACGTGTGACCACGTGACCCATGGTCACGTGTGGGCACGTGACCCCCTTTGGAATGAGCCTTTTCCTTTCTTTTGCGCTCTGTCTTCTGATCGCTGCCTAAGCGTCACGTGCTACCACGTGACCCCTGGTCACGTGTGAGCACGTGACCCTTGTTTGAACTCTCTTTCTTCGGTTCTTCTGGAGAATGAGTCTGCTGTCTTGAACGTCACGTGCCAACACGTGACCCTGGTCATGTGGGAACACGTGACCTCTTCTGAAGCCTTTTCTTGACTTGATCAGAGAACTTGTGTGCCTTTGACGTTTGCATTTAAATGTCACGTGTCGCCACGTGACCCTGGTCACGTGGGAACACGTGACTCTTTCTGAAGTCCATTTTCTTCAGCATATTCAGGAAACTGAACTTGACTTTATGATCCCTTTTAGGTGTCACGTGCTAACACGTGACCCTCTTTTTGAAGCTTTTCCCAGAAGCTTTCCTGATTTTAAATCAGGAAACAAATGCCCCCACAGCGTTGTTCTCACGTGTCTGCACGTGAGTGCAACGCTGTCACCTCTTATGACCGTTGGATTCCTCTAGGGATCTGGGGAGACGAAACGTTTCCATTGCCTTCTATAAATACCTCTGTCTCTTCATGGGAGCCTTCACTTTGCCCATCTTCTTCTTCTGAGAACTTTTTCTGAGAATTTAATTCTCTTCTTCCAGAGCTTAGTTCTCTGTTTTAAAATATTTTCAGAGTTTAACTCTGCTCAAAAGGAATCCTTTTTCCTCAGGTAATGTTCTTGGACAACGATGGACCTTCACATTTTCCTGGATTTTAAATCCAAAACAAGGGTTTTTACCCTTCTTTCTTCATATTTTCCATAAGAACATGAAACTGTTTAATCTTTCAACTGTAGATCTCTTAGGGTTTAGATGATCTTTGGAGAGATGATGATGGCGGTTCAAATCCATGGAATTTAATTCCATCCAAAAATGTTTTTGGGAATTTAATTCTCTTTTCTTAATAAGGAATTTAATTCCAACGAAGAACTCGATTTCTTCACACAGAGGCTTCCTGGGGTCTCTTGGCCCGAGGTTGTTCTTCCTGCAATTAATGCAATGGGGGCTTTGTAATGATGTCTTATGACTTTTATTTTAGGTACCATGGATGCCCATCTGTATCGTCTTGATGAGATCATTTCCTATGGGAATATTCGTGCGCTGGGCCGCAGTCAGAATCAGGAGTTCACTGATGCTCAGTGTGCCGAGATCATGAGCCACTTCGACGAGTACAACCATAGGCTACTCCCCCGTCGTTCTTCTCTTCTGAGGCTGATCGTGCTGGCGATCCGGGAGGCACTTCCTCTCTTTTGCGCCGGCATACCGCTCGAGGCCTTGGACACTGCCGAGGATAAGGTTCATTCGGTGTACCTTATGGGCTTGATCTCAAAGAGAAGGCGGGATAATCTCATTGATCTCCTTCATCAGATTTTTCAGCAATCAGCCATACTGGGCGCCTACCAGAGGGTAGAGGACATCCGCGGGGACCCCGATGCTTGTGACCGTGAGAGAAAGCATACTCGGGAGGTTCGAAATGCTTGGAAGATCTTGAATAAAGTCAATTCCGAGTTTCTCAACCCATGCCCCGCGTCCGAAGCCTTACCATTGTAAATGTTTCTCTTTTTGTTTCTTTCATGAATTGTATTTTGTACCCATTTTGGTTTATGAATAAAAGATACATTTTTTTGTCAATGATATGTCTCCTTTTCATTGAATGTATTCTGCGGGTATTCTATCTTGATTTCCTTGTAGGACAGCAATGGCTCAGGACTCAGGGTTAAGATCTGCTTCCTAAGGCTTTTGCATCTTATGAGCCGCGAGGGTCTCATAAAGAGTTTTTTCTCCCTACAGGTCGAGAGGATCCCATAGGTGTGAGTTCTTCTTAAAGATCGTGAGGATCCTTAAGCGGGTTTTCCCTTGAGAGTCGTAAGGATCTCACAAGAGAGTTTTTCTTCCTTACAGGTCGTGAGGGCCTGCAAGTGCCGGATGTGATCACCCTTATCCGTGTTTCACGGAGTCAGGGGTCTCTCAAGGTATCGTAGTTTAAAGACGTCACGGTCAAGGTTAAGGACCTCATAGTCCGTGGATTTAAGGACTCCACAGTCCGCTGTTAGTTTTAAGACATCACGGTCAAGGTTAAGGACCTCATAGTCCGTGGATTTAAGGACTCCACAGTCCGGTGTTTGGTTGCAGGGACCCGTCACCTCTTTGAAGACGTTGAGGAATTACAACGCCGGGCATCAAAGGAGTGAAGAGATGTACCCTTAAACCAAGGCAAAGTCTGTAGGGAATCGGGATGGTTGATCGTTAGTTTTAAGACATCACGATCGAGGTTAAGGACGTCATAGTCCGTGGATTTTAAGGACTCCACAGTCCGGTATTTGCTCTGGATGCTTCACACGGGTTCACTGCCGTGCTTGGCGAGGACCAGGCTCCGCTCTGGACGTTTTCCACGGGGTCAAAGAGTGACATTATCCGCGTTCCACGTAACCAGGAATTTTGCGCTAGATGCTTCACACGGGTTCACTGCCGCGTTAGGCGAGGACTAGGCTCCGCTCTGGATGCTTCGCACGGGTTCACTGCCATGCTCTGCGAGGACCAGGATCCGCTCTGGACGTTTTCCACGGGGTCAAAGAGTGACATTATCCGCGTTCCACGTGACCAGGAATTTTGCACTAGATGCTTCACACGGGTTCACTGCCGCGTTAGGCGAGGACTAGGCTCCGCTCTGGATGCTTCGCACGGGTTCACTGCCATGCTCTGCGAGGACCAGGATCCGCTCTGGACGTTTTCCACGGGGTCAAAGAGTGACATTATCTGCGTTCCACGTGACCAGGAATTTTGCACTAGATGCTTCACACGGGTTCACTGCCGCGTTAGGCGAGGACTAGGCTCCGCTCTGGATGCTTCGCACGGGTTCACTGCCATGCTCTGCGAGGACCAGGATCCGCTCTGGACGTTTTCCACGGGGTCAAAGAGTGACATTATCCGCGTTCCACGTAACCAGGAATTTTGCGCTAGATGCTTCACACGGGTTCACTGCCGCGTTAGGCGAGGACTAGGCTCCGCTCTGGATGCTTCGCACGGGTTCACTGCCATGCTCTGCGAGGACCAGGATCCGCTCTGGACGTTTTCCACGGGGTCAAAGAGTGACATTATCCGCGTTCCACGTGACCAGGAATTTTGCACTAGATGCTTCACACGGGTTCACTGCCGCGTTAGGCGAGGACTAGGCTCTGCTCTGGATGCTTCGCACGGGTTCATTGCCATGCTCTGCGAGGACCAGGATCCGCTCTGGACGTTTTCCACGGGGTCAAAGAGTGACATTATCCGTGTTCCACGTGACCAGGAATTTTGCACTAGATGCTTCACACGGGTTCACTGCCGCGTTAGGCGAGGACTAGGCTCTGCTCTGGATGCTTCGCACGGGTTCATTGCCATGCTCTGCGAGGACCAGGATCCGCTCTGGACGTTTTCCACGGGGTCAAAGAGTGACATTATCCGTGTTCCACGTGACCAGGAATTTTGCACTAGATGCTTCACACGGGTTCACTGCCGCGTTAGGCGAGGACTAGGCTCCGCTCTGGATGCTTCGCACGGGTTCACTGCCATGCTCTGCGAGGACCAGGATCCGCTCTGGACGTTTTCCACGGGGTCAAAGAGTGACATTATCCGCGTTCCACGTGACCAGGAATTTTGCACTAGATGCTTCACACGGGTTCACTGCCGCGTTAGGCGAGGACTAGGCTCCGCTCTGGATGCTTCGCACGGGTTCACTGCCATGCTCTGCGAGGACCAGGATCCGCTCTGGACGTTTTCCACGGGGTCAAAGAGTGACATTATCCGTGTTCCACGTGACCAGGAATTTTGCACTAGATGCTTCACACGGGTTCACTGCCGCGTTAGGCGAGGACTAGGCTCCGCTCTGGATGCTTCGCACGGGTTCACTGCCATGCTATGCGAGGACCAGGATCCGCTCTGGACGCTTTCCACGGGGTCAAAGAGTGACATTATCCGCGTTCCACGTGACCAGGAATTTTGCACTAGATGCTTTACACGGGTTCACTGCCGCGTTAGGCGAGGACTAGGCTCCGCTCTGGATGCTTCGCACGGGTTCACTGCCATGCTCTGCGAGGACCAGGATCCGCTCTGGACG
Organism: Agapanthus africanus; assembly: GCA_030015575.1. NCBI lineage: Eukaryota > Viridiplantae > Streptophyta > Magnoliopsida > Asparagales > Amaryllidaceae > Agapanthus > Agapanthus africanus. The sequence continues at coordinate 430,834,490 of CM057347.1, forward strand.
TTTTCCACTGGGTCAAAGAGTGACATTATCCGTGTTCCACGTGACCAGGAATTTTGCTGAATGTATCCGCATTTCACGGGGTGAGGGTTTGACTGTTGGCGATATGTATACCACCGAGCCATGGAACTGGGAGTGGCCGCTGTTCCGCTTAGCTTGAAGTTGTGTCCGTTGTTACGAGACGATCTCCAGGTTATTTGTGAACCGTCGAGATTTGGCTTCCTCTCATGACGAAACCTGGGGGGAGGAGTATGATCCCTTCTTTGTTTGCGCTCCTGGATTGTATACAGGGATTGTTGTAGTATCACCTGTAGGGCAAAAAGGTTTCATTTTTCCATCATTTCTTTTATTCTTTTCGCGATGCTCTATCATTTCAGCTTTTTATATCGCGAAGGTCGCGATTGCCCAATCATTTCGGCTATTTTTTTCGCGGTGCCCAACCATTTCGGCTATTTATTTTATTTTTACTCGCTGCTTTTTATTGCGAGTTGCCCCATCATTTCGGCTATTTTTCATGCATACATTTTTACTTGCTGCTTTTTATTGCAAGTTGCCCCATCATTTCGGCTATTTCGTAGGCATGTATGGCTTGCTAGCTTTTTCGCCGCAAGCTCGGATTTTGGACACCGATTTCGGCATCAGCACCGCTGCAACTGGGATGTTGCCAGGAGCGAATCATCATTTGCCATGAAAGGACTTAGGATTTGATACCGGTTTAGGCATCAGCATCGCTGCAACTGGAATATTGCTAGGAGCGAATCATCATTTGCCTCTGTCAATGTTGAACAAAGGTGGCTTAGCAAACAGGGTTAAGGTCCTGTCGACTAAGGCTTTTGACTTCATGAGCCGTAAGGGTCTCACAAAGGTATTTCTCCCTACAAGTCGTGAGGATCTTGCAGGTGTATTTTCTCCTTAGGGATCGTGAGGATTCCTAAGTGTATGTTCCTCTGTAAGTCGTAAGGATCCTACAAGAGGGTTTTCACCTTATGGGTCGAGAGGACCCACAAGGGTTGGACTTTGCTGGGGAAATGTTTATTTGTGCCCGTGGATTGTATACAAGGGTCAGTATTGAGCCTCTTATAGGGCAATATCGGAGGTTGTGGAGGATTTGCTTAAGAACAGGTTCAGGTTTCTGTAACTTAAGACTTTCAAATCTCATGAGCCGTGAGGGTCCCATAAGAGGATTCTCCTTACGAGTCGTGAGGATCTCGTAAGTGTATTTTCTCCTTAGGAATCGTGAGGATCGCTAAGTGTGTTGCTCCTTCGTGAGTCGTAAGGATCTCACGCAGGTGGTTTCTCCTTACAAGGTCGAGAGGACTCTGTAAGTGTCCTTTAACGAGGTTGCGCCCTTTCGGGTTTTCACAAACACTCGCCGGTAGTCCTGCTGTTTTTACTCACGGAGCCCTTTCGGGTTTTCATCCGTGCCCGTTTTGCTTATAGACATACCGTTTTTTTATTTTTTTATATATATTTTTTTTATTTTTTTACAAGGTCGCGCCCTCTCAGGTTTTCACGAACACTTGCCGGCAGCCCTGCTGTTTTTACTCACGGAGCCCTTTCGAGTTTTCATCCGTGCCCATTTTGCTTATGGACATACCGTTTTTTTTTTGTTTTTTTGTTTTTTTTTTATTTTTTTATTTATCTCGTCAGCCTAAAGACGCTGCGGTAGTAGTTTTAGGGACGTTTCGGTCCGTCGATAGTTTAAGGACGTTTCGGTCCGCCGTTAGTTTAAGGACGTTTCGGTCCGTTGTTAGTTTAAGGACGTTTCGGTCCGGCGTTAGTTTAAGGACGTTTCGGTCCGTCGTTATGGGAAGGCCGGCTGCTGCTTGTAAAGTCTGAGCCTAGGAAGACAGTGAGCGGACATAGTCGTCGTCATTTATCATTGACCCCGGCTGTGGCTCATTAAGCATAGTACTTCTTTAAGAAGCGGCCGTTTATTGGCCTGAAAGGCCTTTCACCGTGCATGTCCATGAGTAGATAGGCTCCACCCTGGTAGACCTTGTCTATGATGTACGGGCCTTCATAGTTTGGCTCAAATTTTCCCCGCTTGGCACGATTAGGGATCATAGGTCTTTTGACCACTAGTACGAGTTCGCCTTGGCGGAATGTCCTCGGCCTGGTCAATCGTTCGTACGAGCGCGTCATTTTTGCTTTGTAGGCTTCTAGATGTTGTTGCGCTATGAGCCGGGTTTCGTCGAGGGCATCAAGCTCCTCAAGCCGAAGGTGAGCATTTTCTTCGTTCGTCAGCTCGTGGTGGACTGCTACTCGTAGAGAGGGTAACTCTATCTCGAGGGGGAGCACTGCTTCCGTCCCAAACACCAACGCGTACGGCGTTGTGTTTGTGGCTGTCTTGAACGTAGTTCGATAAGCCCAAAGGGCTTCTTGCAGCCTTTCGTGCCAGTCTCTCTTATTCCTGGAAACGGTCTTTTTTATAATCTTCGTCAGGGTCTTATTGAAAGCCTCGGCCAGACCGTTAGCTCGTGGATTGTAAACTGAAGAATATCTCCAGTCTATATTGTGCCGCTGTGCGAAGCGGCTAATCTTATGGCTTCGGTAGGCCGGCCCGTTATCGGAGATAATCCGCCGTGGAGTTCCAAACCGATAGATGACGTGCGTCTTGAAGAAGTGGAGAATATTCTCTGTCTTCACTTCCTTCAGCGGTACTGCTTCTGCCCATTTGGAGAAGTAATCGGTTGTCGCCAGGATAAAGCGGTGTCCCCGGGATGATGCTGGCTCAATGGGGCCGACTATGTCAGTCCCCCACATTTCGAATGGCCAACTAGCCAACGTCGGGTGCAGTGGATTCGGATATTGGTGGATGAAGTCTCCATGGATCTGGCATGAGTGGCATTGCTTCGCATACTCGAGGCAGTCCTGGATCATCGTGGGCCAGTAATAACCCATCCGTTTAATTTTTAACTTCATCTTTGAGCCTGCTTGGTGAGAACCGCAAAGTCCGTCATGAACTTCCTGAACGACTCTTTCTGCTTCGTCAGGTCCTAAGCATCTGAGCCATAGAGAATCAAACGATCTCTTGTATAGAATGTTGTTGACGAAAGCGAAGGATAGAGCTCGTTTCATGAGCTGATGTCTTGAGGACGCTTCTTCAGGCATTCGGTGGGACTTAAAGTAGTCTATGAAGACTTCCCTCCAGTCTTCGGCCCTCTCATGGTCTTTTATTTGTAAGGTCGTCTGCTCAGTCGTTCCCTTTTCTTCGCATGATTCCGGAGATATTTCTGCCGGGGCGAGCACTCGACGGCTTTGTACCACGATTCTGACGTCATCGAGGTTCTCGTCAGCCAGTTCTTTAGCAAGTTTAGCCAACGCGTCTGCTTTGCTGTTTTCCGCGCGCGGTATGTTCTCCAAAGTATAGGAGGGAATTTGGGTCAATAGTTGTTGCACCCTTTCGCCGTACTTTACCAACTCCGGCTTGCACGTTTGGTAGTCACCATTTACTTGACTAACGACCAGCTGGGAATCCCCGTATATGAGGAGGTCCTCAATTCATATGTCGATGGCGATCTCGAGGCCTGCTATCAGGGCTTCGTATTCGGCTTCATTGTTTGTCCTCGGCTCTGTTAAGGAGAAGGCGAAGCGCATTATCCCTCCTTGTGGAGTTGCAAAGATGAGGCCTATCCCTGATTTGATCATTGGGATACCTTGTTTCTGTTTCTTTATGGAGGACGCTCCATCGAAATAGAGTTCCCATCGGGTGGTTCCGCCGTTAATCGCATCAAATGCATGCTCGTCCGGAAAATCGCAATTCAGAGGAGAATTGGCCGGTATCGGGTGTTCGGCGAGGAAGTCGGCAATGGCCTGGCCTTTCACTGCCTTGAGAGGTTGATACGTTATTGAGAACTCCATCAAGAGCAGGGCCCACTTAGCAAGTCGTCCCGTCAGTATGGCTTTCGACATCAAATATTTGAGAGGGTCCACCTTTGAAATAAGACGGACTTCATGTGCTAATGCGTAATGTCTAAGCTTTGTTATTGCGAAGATCAACGCCAGGCAGTGCTTTTCAATGGGGGAATAGTTGCTTTCTGCCCCCAGCAGCACTCGACTTAAGTAGTAAAGTGCTCTTTCTTTCCCCTGATCGTTCTCTTGTGCCCATAATGCGCCTAAGGAACCTTCGAGGGCGGCCGTGTAAAGAATGAGAGGCTTTCCCTTCACTGGAGCAGCCAACACTGGAGGGTTCTGCAGGTACTTCTTGATCTCGTCTTGTGCACCTTGACATTTGTGATCCCAAACGAATGGGGTACCCTTTTTCATCAGGTGGCTGTAAGGACGGCATTTGCCTGAAAGATTGGCGATAAACCGCCGGATGTATGCGAGCTTCCCTTGGAGAGACCGCAGCTGCTTGAGCGTTCTCGGCGGAGGCATTTCCATGATCGCTTTAATCTTTGCCGGATCTATTTCAATACCTCGGTGTCGAATGATGAATCCCAGAAATTTGCCCGAGGAGACTCCAAACGCGCACTTGAGGGGATTCATTTTCAAATTATATTGCCGAAGGCGTTGAAATACAGTCTCCAGATGCTTTAAATGCTCCTCGTACGACATGCTCTTTACTACGAGGTCATCGATATAGCACTCGACGATGTCATGTATGAGATCGTCGAAGATCTTTGTCATGGCCCTTTGATAGGTAGCGCCAGCGTTCTTTAGGCCAAAGGGCATAACCCTGTAGCAAAATATACCCAAAGGGGTGCGGAAAGCGGTATGCTTCTGGTCTTCGGGATGCATCTTTATTTGATTGTATCCTGATGAACCGTCCATAAAGGAGAAAACCCCGTGAGTGGACGTGTTATCTATCATTAGTTCGGTTACTGGTACTGGGAAATCATCCTTGGGACAGGCTTTATTGAGATCCCTGAAATCCACGCATATGCGTACCGTCCCATTCTTCTTCATTACCGGGACGATATTGGCAATCCAGTCGGGATATTGGACTTCTTGGATAAATCCTGAATCGATCAACTTCTTGACTTTGGCGTTGATGCTCATCTCAAGCTCGAGTCGCATCCTCCTTGGCGCCTGCTTGACTGGCTTGATATCTGGGGATATTGCTAATCTATGCACATCAATCTCCGGGTCCAATCCTGGCATCTCGGAGTAGTTCCACGCGAAGCAGTCTTTATGCCATAGAAGCACGTTCTTTAACGCAGCCACCTTTTCTTCGGATAATAGCTCGCTGACAAATGTCGGTCGCGGGTCGTCTGCCGATCCCAACTCAATCTTCTTGAGGTTATCTGCGGTAGTATGTATACCATCTTCCAGTTCTTTCGGTGCGGGCGGAAATTCTGAGATCACCTCATCATCGCTGTTCTCAAAGCACCGGTAAAGGTCGTCTACGTTCTCGGGCTCTTCTCCTAATGTCGTAATCGTATAACAAGTGCGAACCCGCTCCCCGGACTGAGGTGGACCCGGTTCTGCTCTTGCGGCCTTGGGCTCATGCTTTCGCGGCGGCGTTACCTTCCAGCCGTCGGATAAAGCGAATCTGCCCCGTCGGTACTGGTCCTCGACCCAGTTCTTGAAGGTGAAGCAGTTCTCGGTAGGATGTCCTATGGCTTGGTGATAAGAGCAATAACTCGGATGAGAGACCTGGCTAGCTTGCTCAGGACGTCTAGACTCTGGAAGCGTGATCATTTGATGTTTTATAGCGAGGTTGAGTAACCTCTCCGTCTTGTCTCGGGGGAAGGAATACGCTCGACTCATCTTCTTCACGAGGGGCAAACCCGAGCCGCTTCTTGATTTATTTCCGTCTCTGCGTCGGGCCTTTCGTACAACGGATTGACGAGGATAAGCGTCTTTGTCTTTTTCGGTACGTTGAGATAGACGTTGCGTCCTGGCTTTCTTGTAGATGGCCATCTCGCGATTGTGGTCTTCCTGAGCTCTCTGACCCGTTTTCCTGATAGGCTTGTTCGTTCGCTCTTCAAACGACGGACTCGATGTTTCAATCGCAGGGTCTAGTTTTAATGAAGGGTTGGCATCTCCTGACAGGGCGTCCTCCTCTTCATCAAAGGTATATATAGGGTAGCTGCTGTGAGTCCGTTCCCGTTTTCCAGCTCTTGCGTATTCGAGCCCGAGTGCTTCCATCTTCCCGTTGGGCAATTTGCGTTGAGTCCCGGGGACATCCCAAATTTTGTTGTAGAACCGCGCCTGCCGAACGGTCTGTTCTAAAGGTACTCCTTGGCGCTTTAATAGCTTCTTTAATCCATTTGTATAGTATCTGGGCAGACGGATGGGTTGGAGCCTGTCGAGCGTAGTATCTGCGCCGTGCCAGATCTCTTTCTCTATTTTCGACTCTGAGGATCGGTAAAATAGGATCACCTTCTCGCCCCTTCGCCTGGGAGGGACGTAAAATGTTTGCAGGTCCTGCACATCGTGAGCCTGAAGCGCGTCGAGGTCCTTGTAGTGTTCTCACGGTACCATGGTGATTTGCAAACTATGGTCATCGCCAAGGGGTGCTTGTGTCAGCAGCCGATTGGAGAACACAGCATTAACTTCATCTTCTGAATCACTTCCGAAGACTAATACGGGGGCGGGTGTCCTCAGGTTGTTGCGTTGAGATGGCCCTGCATAAACTATCTCTTCCTCTTCTTCGGTATCGCTCCCGAAAATAGGGATGGTGGCGGCGGTTTTGTTTTCCGGATTGCGACACTTTTCTGTATCCTTGAAATCTGGCAAAAAGTATTTCGCATCTTCGTATTTGCGGACTTCGTTCACGGAAAATGGGTTTAACTCACCTGTTACGGTATACTCAAGACCATCCTTGAAGTACTTCATACACTGATGTTGTGTAGAAGGGATGATATTGTACTCGTGTAGCCAAGGGCGGCCGAGCAAGGCGTTGTAGCAGGTCTTGGCGTCAAAGACATGGAATTTGATGTCTGTGACGAGAAGTCCGAAGCGTAATGTTAGTATCACGGATCCGAGAGTCCGTGACGATTGTGAATCGAAACCGGAGATAGTAATTTTGTCGCGAGCAAGGTGTTGCACACTCATGCAGATTTCCTTCAACACCCGAACATTAAGGAGGTTGACGGAGGATCCATTATCCACCAGGATCTTGCCTATCTTGATATCATGGCAGTATCCGGAGACATATAGGGGACGGTTATGGTCGCACGTCCCGAGAAGGAGGTCTTCATCACCGAAAGTGACGTCGGCCGTATGCACTTCCTCCAGTTCATCCTTCATCCTTTCAGTGGCGAGGAAGGCTTGGAATTGCTCGGGTTCTTGTAACGCCTTAATTAGCGAGTCTCGCGCTTCTTTCGATAATAGGAGGGCATCGAGAATGCTAAGCTGAGAAGGTAGCTTCCTTAGGTGCGCGAGGATGTTATAGTCCACTTTACTCTTCCTAGGAGGGTCTTTGGCAACCAGCTCTCTCATGACTTGGTTATCTAAAGTGATATCTTCAGTGACCTTTTCCTTTCCCTTATCCTTTCTATTCCCGGGCCCGAGATTCTTTTCTGGGAGTGTGCGATTGCGCAGCTGAATGTTCTCGCAGATCTCCGATTCCTCCTCTTTCCCCGAGACAGATTCTTTAAAGAGAGGGCCCAGAGCCATTTCTTCATCAGAGTCGCTCCCAAAGGTGAGAACTTGTGACCCCCTGGCGTTAACCATGCAGCAGTTGCCAGTCGTTCTGTTGTGCCCATCGACAGTACTTCTTCGCTCCCGACGGATCTTGCGTTTAACATGTTGCCGATGAGCAACATATCCTTGCCACCATATCTTAAAGGCGTCGCACTCCTCCATGGGATGTGATATTTTTCGATGATATGCGCAATAGTCAGGGTGCGTCTCCACCCCATCGTGTGTGTTTCCTTCCGATGGCGGTAGCTTCATCCCCAGTGACATGGCTTTGGCAAACCTTTTTCTCGTCTTGAATATCTTCTTGTTTACTTCGGATGCCTTTCGCTCTGGTAGTTCAACTCTCTCGTTCAGCTTCCCGCATTTGGCTCCTTCAGATGTGGCCATCTCACGCTCCTGGTCCGCTTTACATTTTAGACGAATCTCGTCTAGAAAAGCGTCGATCATTTCATCTGTTGGCCATGCACGCTCTGGTACAGGCTCTGTCTCCAGCTTTTCAATGCCAGGAGTTTTCCCATCATCGGTAAACGAGTGGGAGATTACGTTACAACTCGCCACATATCCTTCGGATTCGTCCGACGAGCTTTCTCCATCATCTTCCTCTTGAAAGATGTGGTTGAGGAACTCTTGCAGTGTGACAGGAGTTCGCGCCTTTTGATTGTACTCTTCCAGGGCGTCGATTTGCTTCTGCAAGTTCGTGTGCTCTTTTCCAGGCTTCACAGACTTCTTGGATTTCTTCTTCTTTTTCTTCGAAGATTTTGACGATTGGGCGTGAGTATCTGGGCTCTTATAGTGAGTCTTTGTAGTCGGGCGGCGCCTTAGCATCCCTTCGATAATCTGAGGTTCAAGAGGGTCCTTCCATTCGATCACAGGGCACGCATGAAGGTCTCTCAGCATTCTTCTGGTTTTAGTTGATAGCACAACCTCCCATGGATCTTCTTCAATAAAAGAACATGTTGCCCCCGGCGTATCCGCTTTCCTAGGAGCATGCGGCTGTGGGGGGTTCACCTTCCACTTTTCGGACAGTACAAACTTCCCCTGGAGGTACTGGTCTTCAATCCATCCTTTGAAGACGAAGCAATCTTCAATCGGATGGCTTACCGTTTGATGGTAAGGGCAATAGTTGGGGTTATTCACCTCAGTGGGTTGTGGCGGTCGTCTTGGATTTGGCAGGTTTATAAGTCTGTTGCGTACTGCCAGCTCGAATAACCGTTTTGTCTTATCCCGCGGGAACGAGTAAGGACGCTTCATCTTCTCATTATAATACCGACGTCTTTCTTCCAATTGATCTGTCGGCTTCGGGGCGTTAGGTTGCTGCTGGGCATTCGCGACGAAAGTTGCTCTTCCTTTACCCTTGTCATTCCGAGGTTCCGACTTCGGGGGAGGTGGTCTATGACCCATCTGGTCCGTCTGAGCCAACTTTTCGATTAAAGCCTGGAATGTGGTTGGCTTAAAGAACATCATAAACTGGAAGATAGTTGCGTGAGGGTCTAGAGTTCCTACGAACATGCCCACCGCAGGTGCTTCCTCAATGCGTTGCTCGCATCTCGACCACAGATTACGCCAGCGTATAGCATACTGGACCCAGGTTTCGCCTGGTTTTACCCTGGCGTTAATCAGTGCCGTTATTGGAGTGCGTTCGCTGGCGCTTGCGAATCGCTGAGTGAATAGCAGCTCCATTTCAGCGAACATCTTGATAGAATCGTTCGGGAGTTCTGAATACCATTCGAACGCTGTTTCTGATAAGCTGCCCACGAACTGGCGAAGCAACAGTTTATCATCACCGCCGGTGTTACCGCAAAGGGCCCTGAACTGGGCAACATGTTGATGGGGATTGCCGGTCCCCTTATACACGTGAAATTTTGGTATTGTATAACCCGGCGGGTATTTGATTTGGTCGTACCAGCTTGGATATGGCCGGCCCGTCTTTACGACTTAACCAGCTGTCTCAGTCGCATGATGAACCCGGATTTGCTGGGCTATATAGTCGACCAAATCAGCCTTAGAGATTGTCTCCTCTTTGGCCGTTGAGAGGGCCGGTGGTGGATTTGACGTTTCTCCTCGGTCGTCTTCAAGAACGATTGGGGGATCCTCGGCGGGTGGGTCCTGCTGGATCATCATTCCTATCATGTCTTGGAAGAGAAGGCCCATACGCTGTATGTTGGCTGCTTGTTCAGCAGCCTCTTTGTCCTTCTTCTCCAGTATCCGGCGAAGGAATTCGGCGTCGGTTTCTTCCTCCTGTCGTTCGTCTGAGGACGTTCCTGGGTTTTCTTTTGGCCCGGTAAGTGCGGCCATAGCATTCATCATTTCCTGGAGCTTTTGCTGTTGATCCTGAGCTTTGGTCACCGACCGTGTAAGCGGTCTATGACCTATAAACGCACGGCCGTCTTCTTTTCCTGACGCCATGTATACGGTGTGAACCATCATGCCCCCAGACTTAGGGCGTCTGGGCTCAGTGCTTTTAGCAGTCGTTGCAGGCTGGGGGATCTTCTCTGGCTTCCTCCTTTTATGAGTCAGTTGTTCCACAGCCTTTTGGGGTTTGGCCTGGTGACCAGCTTCCGGTTGGGTTTTCAGCTTCTTGTGTCGGCGGGAGAAGTTCGGATCGATGATCGAGTCCCGTGCCTGCCGCCAAACCTTATAGATTTTGGAAGATAGCCGTTGAGGAGATTGGGGCCGTTCTGACTCCATTTCCATAACCTTCTTTAACGGGGGAGGAGACCTCTTCAGTACTGCAGTAGGAGAATTTCTTCGCACTTTATTTAGCATTTCGAAGCTGTTCCCAGTTGGAACAGCAGCATTAACTTCTGCCACCGGGACTGATGGAGTCAACCCAGATGGGGAGTTGCCCCCAGCCTTCCTCACTCGGCGCCAATGGCGACGTCGAGCGTGTCGAGCGGACGGTGTAGGGTCAGCGGTAAGAACGGTTTCGTTTTGCCCTCTGTCTGGGCGTGGGGTCGCAGTTGGTATTAGCCTGTCAAAGACCGATGTCCTTTGGGTAGTAGGAGCGGGAGCTGAAGCCGTTAATCTTGTAAAGACCGACCTTTTGGCCAGAGAGGCTGCCTTGACGACTTCTGGGACAGGAGCGGCCACTTTCTTAGAAGCAACCTTCTCTGAGATTGTAGGTCCCACGATGGGTCTGCAGGATTTCTGGCCCAGTCTAGAGAAGACCGAGGCGTTGACGTTGGGCGACTCGTTGAGAGGAGCCGTGGCAGGGGTAAGACGATCAATGACCGACTTCTTGGGAGCCTCCGTTGTCAGCACTGGAGCGGCAAAGTTTGTCGGCGGGACCATGGTCCCAAAGAACAATCCTGTGGTGGCGCGAGTGACCTGTTCCACGGGCATTGTGAATAGCGAGGCAGCTTGGGGTCCGTAGGCTATACCTCCTGGCGAGGCAGAGCGTTGGTTGCAATTACAGTCTGAGCAGTTGGACACTTTCACGGAAGTAGAAGCCATCGATCCATTGCTTTCTGCAATAAGCCAGACGCCAATTCTTAGTATCTTGAAACCCAAGGGCAACCATTAGCGAACCGCGATTGGTTCGCGAGTCACGACATACGAAGTGTGGAGTGGAAAGAGGAAAAGGTCCCACCGGGCGTGCCAGAATCTGTTCCCCTCCGAAAGACGGCGCGACACCGCGTCTTGCCTGAGATTCGGGGCAGATGCTAATAGGTGCTATCCGTCCACCTCTTCGAAGATGCCAAGTTGATTTATGGCACCACGTATCGAAGGTTTAGACGGATGCGTCCGATGTAGCAGACTTCGTCAGATTCCCCCTCGTTTGAGGGGTTTTTGATTGTGGGGACGCTCTTCCCTGCAGGCGCAAGCCCCTGCAGTTAATTACGCTACCGCATTGCGGTAACAACTTTCTCCTTCTCCAGATGGTCACTTCGTGTCGTGGGTGTCTGTTTTGTATTTTTTTGCCCGTGGATTGTTTACGGAGACTGAGTTATGTCGTCGCCCGTAGGGCGTGGACTAGTCCAAATCCGTATTATCTTAGATTTGGGTTTGGGGGGGGTTTTGGTTTGAGGATACGTCATCCCTACTCGAGGCTAAGATCAACTCAAACGTTTGTTAAGGATACGTTAGTTTAACTTTGTGACTAAGATCAACTTAACGGGATCGTTTAGATCCGACAAAAGAGCGTTTGGACTCTAATGTTCCAGTTTAGGGACATAGTGGTCCATGAATGTGTGGCCGTCGGGACCCGTCACCTCTCTGACGACGTTGAAGGATTACAACGACGGATGTCAGAGGAGTTCAAGGATGTACCCTCAAGCCGGAGTCAATTGGGGGGATTTATAGTCCACTCTGTTTGAAGGTTTAAGGATACGTTAGCCATCTTTGAGGCTAAGATCAACTTAAACGGGACCGTTTAGATCCGACAAAAGAGCATGCGGGTCTCTATTGTTCTAGTTTAAGGACATTACGGTCCATGGGTAGTTTAAGGACATTGCGGTCCATGGGTAGTTTAAGGACATTGCGGTCCATTGTTAGTTTTAAGACATCTCGGTCAAGGTTAAGGACGTCGTAGTCCATGGGTTTAAGGACCCCACAGTCCATTGTTAGTTTTAAGACATCTCGGTCAAGGTTAAGGACGTCGTAGTCCATGGGTTTAAGGACCCCACAGTCCGGTATGTGCTCTGGATGCTTCACACGGGTTCACTGCCGCGCTTGGCGAGGACCAGGCTCCGCTCTGGATGTTTTCCACGGGGTCAAAGAGTGACATTATCCGCGTTCCACGTAACCAGGAATTTGCATTAGACATGAGTTTAAGGACCCCACAGTCCATATCAATGTGTGGTCGTCGGGACCCGTCACCTCTTTGACGGCATTGAGGGATTACAATGCCAAGTATCAAAGGAGTGAAGAGATGTACCCTAGAACCGGAGTGGATTAAATAGCCCTTGGCCCAATTTGGGGTCAAGACGAATTAATTATGTTATGAGTCCATTGGACCAGTTAATCACAAATTGAGGACTTATGGCCATCTTGGGCTAAGTCCAATCAGGAGAGGTTTTGCCTCCATCCATTTAAGCCAATTGGGCCAAAGTCTAGTGTTAAACACTACAGAGCAGTCAGTGTTGAACACTGGGAATGGGGTTGACAAGTTAGTGTTTAACACTAAGAGAATATTTGGTGTTGAACACCAGCAACAATGTTTTTTCAGGTTAGTGTTAAACACTAAGGTAATCAGTGTTGAACACTGCAAATGAAGATCTCAGATTAGTGTTTAAACACTAAGGTAATCAGTGTTGAACACTGCAAATAAAGCTTTTTAATTAGTGTTGAACACTAAGGCCCAACAGTGTTTTAACACTGGGTTCGAGAGTTTTAGTTTAGTGTTTAAACACTAAGGTAAGAGGGGTCACGTGGCAGCACATGAGAGCGCCCTCCCTTCCTTTGTTCTGCTGAGATTATCGTGTCTTCCAGAGCACCACGTGCCATCACGTGATGGGCATTCAAATGCCTATGGATTAGAGCTTCTGCTGAGGGTCACGTGGGTCACGTGGGGTGCTGCCTCAAAGGGGCTTTCTGTAGCTCTCTTGGGGGGGTCACGTGATGACACGTGACCCTGCCTCTAGGTATTTTGTTTAGAGGCTTTGTTAATCTTCTTTTAGGAATTAAATTCCTCGAACTATAAATTTTAGAGGAATTAAATTCCTACTTCCTTTCGAAGACTTTGTTTTCTGGAATAGAGTTTAACTCTGAATTTTCTGTAGGAATTAAATTCCTCATATACGTGAAGGGCTGAATAGGGTTAAACCCTAATAAAAGTTTTTAAGGAGTTTAAACTTCCATCCTCTGTATGATTAAGGGAATTAAATTCCTGCTGTTTCAACAGAACTAGGTTCTTAATTAGGGTTAAACCCTGTTTCTTTTTTGTTCTGGAGGAATTAAATTCCCATAATATAGGGTCAAGCCCTCCTTTTATTTTAAAGGAATTAAATTCCTATGGTTCTGTGAGAATTAAATTCTCGTGCTTGCATTCCTTCTCCGTGTTTTGGATCTGCATGGCAGGATCTCAACCCATTGAGAATTAAATTCTCAACCTTAAGGGGAGATGTGCACTTTGCAGATCCTCCATCAAAGAGAGAAGAAATATGTTCTTCTGTTTTTACATTATCAGAGTTAAACTCTGCTGAGAATTAAATTCTCTTTCTTTCAAAAGGCCTTCCCTTTCTTACCTAGGGTTTTTCGCAGAAGATCCGAGTCTTTTCAAAGTATCAAAGCTCTTCTCCTTTTTTTTTTCTTCTCTGCGCATCTATCTGTATGTATGTCTCTTGGCTCCTATTTATAGGAGAAGCAGCCGAATCAATCAGTTTTTGACGAATCTTTATTGAGATTTGATTTGCATTCATCATTCATTTTGGACCTTTGGATTATTAGGTGAATTTTATTCACCATTGGATTTTAAATCCAGAGATTCTCCCTTGTTATTTTGATTAGATTTAAAGGGGAAATCTTTCCAAACCCGAGATTTTCCATAGATAGATGATATTCTATCACCTCTGAATCTTTAATTTGATTGGCCCCAGATAATCACTCTCCTTTGGAAAGATTTAAATCTCTTTCAGAATTTAATTCTGTTAACACAATGGGCTTTGAAAGCTGGTCACGTGTGACCACGTGACCCATGGTCACGTGTGGGCACGTGACCCCCTTTGGAATGAGCATTTTCCTTTCTTTTGCGCTCTGTCTTCTGATCGCTGCCTAAGCGTCACGTGCTACCACGTGACCCCTGGTCACGTGTGAGCACGTGACCCTTGTTTGAACTCTCTTTCTTCGGTTCTTCTGGAGAACGAGTCTGCTGTCTTGAACGTCACGTGCCAACACGTGACCCTGGTCACGTGGGAACACGTGACCTCTTCTGAAGCCTTTTCTTGACTTGATCAGAGAACTTGTGTGCCTTTGACGCTTGCATTTAAATGTCACGTGTCGCCACGTGACCCTGGTCACGTGGGAACACGTGACTCTTTCTGAAGTCCATTTTCTTCAGCGTATTCAGGAAACTGAACTTGACTTGATGATCCCTTTTAGGTGTCACGTGCTAACACGTGACCCTCTTTTTGAAGCTTTTCCCAGAAGCTTTCCTGATTTTAAATCAGGAAACAGTTATATCAAACGTGTGATATTTTCGACTGAACAAATACCCCCAAACTTAACTTTGATCGTCTCTAGAAAAATTGTTATTCAAGAGAGGGAGAAAGAAAGAAGAAGAAAAAAGAAAAACTAACTAGCACACTTTCGTAGGCAACACGATTGCACTGAGTATGTGCAACAAGCCGTTAAACCTCTAAGTGTCCCTAGTAAGAAGAGTGTTGTCTCCTCAGGGTTTTCAGCGGATTACACCCACAAAATTCACTAATAAAAGAAAGAGGATGAAAGTTACGTACAAAGATAAGAACTATAAAAAAAAGAACTTGAAAATAAGAGTTTCCAACTACACCAGCTTTTCAGTTGCCATGAGCCCTATCTTAATGGTCGTGAAAAAATGTTAGAAATCACATCATCTCTCAATAAAACATCGCCTTTAGCCTTTCTCCCTACCATTCATCCAAACATCAATCATATATCCCTACGTATGTATAGAAGACATTCCTACACTTAGAGAATTCAATTCAAGCTATCATACTCTTGTCCGTCTTCCTTAGTACTTTTTAGTTGGTGAATATTTTAGATGGAATTGCTCACACATCCTTCATGCGACCATTAATATTTCTTAAGGTACTAACCGACCGATTACTAAATGTGTTCGCTCATTTAGGCGTAATTCCTCGTTTCGTAACACCTAAGACTTAGCAGTGGCTCCCAAACCAGTTGATCTAAGGCACTAGGTGATAAATCACCCTAACTATATTTTTTTATGCTGTCTTAAGCAATTACAAAACCGGTGTTCATTTTTTTCATCACCATTTTTTTCATCACCATTTTTTTCATTACATTTTTATTTTTCTTCATACCAAGGCTTTTAAACAAGAGCATTTCAAGGTATCCTCTACTATCCCAAGTTTCAAGATGTGTGCAAGTGCGTATAGTAGGGTATCAATGTTCAAGTGTTTGGCCTCAAGAATAGGGACTATTTTTCAGACTCGGATCTATTCTTAGATTAGTAATTTCCTTCATCTTACTAACCCTTGGGTGATAGATCGATCGGCCATCTGAAGAGTGCAGTGCGCCGGTTTTAACTCTCCAATTCCTAATTGCTCATACACAGAATACGGAAGCAAGTTAACATTAGCGCCTAAATCGAGTAGAGCACGATTGATAGTTTTACCCCAATAGAAATAGATATGGTAGGACTTTTGGGGTCCGTTCGTTTCTTGGATAACTGTTGGGTAAAAGCAGTACTTACATTACTCGCTAAGAAAACTTTTTTAGGCACTTGAATTTTTTTTCCTAGTGAACAAGTCTTTTAGGATCGCATAAGACGGAACTTGTTGAATAGCATCTAGGACAGGAATATTTATGTTAACTTGCTTAAAAGTTCCATAATCTTCTCCATTTTTGGACTGGGTCTGTTGCCTCTTAACCTGTGTGGATAAGGAGCTTTATCAATAAGGGCTGGGTCCAACATTGGAGAAGATTGTGGGGATAGAATGGATACCAAAATTGGAGTTGGGATCGTTTTAGGTTGACTCGAGAAAGTGGGCAGAGGATTCGAGCCTTAGGAAAAACGAAGAATAGGCTCGGAAGAAGGTGGACTAGACGAAATAGGGTTAGAAGTAGAAGCCGGGGTTTCAATTGATTCCTCATCATCAACCTGTTCACTGACTTGGTTGTTCAACACTCTTTCCGATCTCAACGTAGTAACGACACTCACATTATAACTTTGTGAGTGGCCAGGATTCGGTAAGGGTTGAGATGGAAGTTTTCCTTTCTCTCTTGCACTCATCGCGGCATTTATTTGTGTAAGTTGTACTTCTATCGATTTTATACTTTCACCATGGGAGGTGGTGGTCTGCGTCAGCGTTTGGATAGAAGAATTTAATTCATCCGTCGTTTTCATGGAATGTTGAATAAACATATCCACGTTTCGTTCGAGTGCGGAAAGTCTTTCGGTACCAGCCGTTTGGAAAGAATCAT
The DNA here is from genome assembly GCA_030015575.1 of Agapanthus africanus. Classification (NCBI taxonomy): domain Eukaryota; kingdom Viridiplantae; phylum Streptophyta; class Magnoliopsida; order Asparagales; family Amaryllidaceae; genus Agapanthus; species Agapanthus africanus. The sequence goes on from CM057347.1 coordinate 430,851,164, forward strand.
TAATCGGTGCAGAATTATTGGCTGGATTTTGAAAAGTTTGCAATTGAAAAGGGTGCTGACTCTGTGGTGGTGGTTGCTGTTGCTGTGGGGGAGGTATTTGATAGTTGCTTAGGAACTGGTTTTGATTTTGAGGTTGGTTTTGGCTCCAAGCAAAATTAGGATGATTCCTCCATCCCTGATTATATGTGGAAGAATAAAGGATCGTTTCTAGGTCGTTGCTGAAAAGTAGCATTAATTTGTTCTTGACCTTGAAACGGTGGAATTAAAGGACATTCTTCCGTTAAGTATGATGGGTCAGAACAGCAACCACACATGGTTTTGGGGAGCGTAACTTGGTTTAGGGAAGCTAATGAGAATTTGTTTTCCATAGCTTCGAGTTTTTTCTGCATCGCTGCCATTTCGGCTTTCATTGCGATGGAAATATCGAGCTGATGGATGTTTGCCCTAGATGAAGATGATGGTATAACGCTTTCCTACTGTAAAGTTTGTTCGGCAAGATCTTCCAAGAATTGCCAAGCTTCACCATCGTCTTTGGACATGAAATGGCATTGAAAAATGGTTTCAAGCATCTGCTTTGTCGCTGGAGTGATACCCTCATATATAATTCGACAAAGGTCCCATCTATTAATTCCATGATGAGGGCATTGGACTAGCAGATCTTTAAACCGTTCAAAGCATTTCCAAAATGGTTCATTGGGAAGCTGGGTAAACTGGTTGATCTCGCTCCGAACTCGGGCGGTCTTATGATTGGGATAAAATTTCTTAAGGAATGCTATAAGGAATTCATCCCAATTGGCAATAGTGTGTGCTACAGTATTATAAAGCTCTACTGCTAGATCGCACAAAGTAAAAGGGAGAAGACATAAGCGCATAGCATCCACTGACAGTTGTGATGTGCCCATCATTGTGCATACGTTTTTGAATTTGGTGATAAAAACGTATGTGTCTTCAGACTCAAGCCTGTGAAATTTGAGCAAAAGGTTGATGAAGTGGGGTTTAATTTCAAAATTATCCTCATTGGCTGGTGGAAGGGATAAACAGGTAGGAAGGGGACCGCGTATAGGATAGCATCTCTCTTGGAGAGAGATGCGCGGTGGATTCTACACACCTACGGGTGGTGGCAGGGTGGTGTTATAATCTGAAGGAGAACCGTCCATCTCGGTCGATGTGGTGGGTGGAGGGGAAAAAGAAGATGAAGAAATACCGACTTCGGAGTCGATAGCAGAAATGCGAACAAGACGGGCACTAGAATCCCGTGTCCAGCCGAGCATGCACTAAGCGGGTTTAGCGCATGTGGCAGCGTGTGTGAGAACTTAAAAATTGGTTTGTTTTGAAAAGTGTCGGACTTGAGACAAATCACAAAAAATGCACACACAACCCTAGAACTAATGTTACTTAGGTCAAGTCTCTAGATCGCTTCTAGACTTCCAAAGGACAAGCCGCAGGATTAATGCTCTACCACCTCTTTATAACTCTTGTGGCCAGGTAAGTGCCAGGTAAGTGGGAGGTATCCGCTATACGAATCATCGAAAATAGCGGGCCTAATTAAGTAACCACTTTCCTAGACACCACAAAAGAAATGCGGATAAGCGATAGAATACCCACGACTCTCCTCTGTCCTAATTGAGTGCGACGGTCTTTAGAGTCTTGGTATAGATATTTTTTAATTAATGTATGATAATGCGGATGCTCGTTTTATGATTTGTAGGGCCTAGGAAGGGTGATGAAATCTCTGTTTTCCCCAATCAGAGCAAGGCTCTGTTTGAATTTCAAAAATTCAAATTTTGAAGCAACGCTTCAGATCCTCTGCGCTGCGCGTAAAGAGCCACGTGTCAAAAGTTGATGCGTCAACACAGCGCCCGAGGCAGTGCGTCCAATCAGAGCAAGGCTCTTTAAAAATAAAAGTAAAGGAAGCAACGCTTCAGTTGCGCAAGCGCTGCGCTGCGCGGCACGTGTCTGCGCAGTTGCGCAAGCACAGCTGCGCAAGCAGTGTCTGCGCAGCTGCGCAAGCACAGCTGCGCAAGCGCTGCGCTGCATGACGCGTGTCTGCGCAGCTGCGCAAGCACAGCTGCGCAAGCGCTGCGCTGCGCGACACGTGTCACGCGCTGGGGCATTTGCGCCAAACAGAATTAAAATTCTAAAAAAATCTTTTCTGTTCTTGTTAAAATAAGAATATTTTCTTCTGTAAAACAGAAGCCCTTGAATCAAAGATCCAACGGTGGGGAAAATTCCCCAAATCACTCAGAGAAAGATCTCTTTAACAAATTTAACTAATTTATGGGCACTATAAAAAGGACTCTAGGCCTCAATTCAAAGGCATCAACATTTTCTGAGAGAAAAAAAGAGAACTCTGAAGAATTCCTCAAGAGCAAAAAAGGTAAAAACCTTCAGAAAAAGAGAAAATTCTCTTAAAAACAGATCATTGATTTAAAAACAAGATCAATGATCTTCAATAAGAAAGAAAACTAACTAATAATAGTGCTTTGCACTTGCTTATGAACCATTGGTTCCTTGAAAACAAGAAAAACTTGTTTTCTTTGATTTAAAATCGATCGAAAGATAAAACAGTGCTCTGCACTTGCAAGAACTGCGCTGTTGCGTTCCTGTATTGGCGAAAGCCACCAGGAAGTGCCACGTGTCAGTAGCGCAGCAACGCAGCGCACTGACACAGCGCACTGCGCTGTTGCGCTTGCGCTCGCCAGAGCGTGACACGTGTCACCACCATATGAGCTTGCGCTCATTACTTGGCGCAAAGCGCCTGACAAGCCACGTGGGGCACTGTCAGAGTACTTAATGCTCTGCGTTATTAAAGAAAAGAAACAGAGCACAATTAAAAGGCCTAACAGGCCTAATCAAAAATGCTATGCATTTTAAAAAGGGCAGAGCCCAAACAAAATAGATGCTCTGCATCATTTATAAAGGGCAGAGCCCAACCAAAACAAAGGAAAATAATGCAGTGAAGGGGGAAGGCCCTAGCACAAGTCCAATAGGCCAAAGACAAAAGAATATTGAAACTGGACTTAGCCCAGTCGTGGCCATAAGTCCTCAAATTAAATTGACTGAGCACGGTTGCTCCCTAAATCAATTTACATCCGGTTCGAGGGTACATCTCCGAACTCCTCTGACACCTATCGTTGTAATTCCTCAACGACGTCAAAGAGGTGACGGGTCCCAACGACCACACATGAATACGGACTGCGGGGTCCTTAAACTCGTGGACCGAAACGTCCTTAAACTAACATTGGACCGAAACGTCCTTAAACTAATGATGGACCACTATGTCCTTAAACTGGCGATGGATCGAAACGTCCTTAAACTAATGTTGGACCGAAACGTCCTTAAACTAATAGCGGACCACCACGTCCCTAAACTGGAATATAGACCACCACGTCCCTAATCTGGAATGCGGACCACCACGTCCTTAAACTGGAATGTGGACCACCACGTCCCTAAACTGGCGATGGACCGAAATGTCCTTAAACTAATAACGGACCACCACGTCCCTAAACTGGAATACGGACCACCACGTCCCTAAACTGGAACACGGACCACTACGTTCCTAAACTGGAACAATAGAGCCTCCAAATGCTCTTTTGCCGGATCTAAACGGTCCTGTTTAAGTTGATCTTAGCCCCCAAACACGGCTAACGTATCCTTAAACATTCAACCAGACTACATATTCCCTAATCAACTTTGGTTCAAGGGTATATCTCTGAACTCCTATGACACCTATCGTTGTAATCCTTCAACGACGTCAGAGAGGTGATGAGTCCTGACGGCCAGATATTAAATGGATTATCACGTTAAGTTGATCTTAGTCTCAAACAGGACTATCGTATCCTTAACGAAAGTTTAAGTTGATCTTAGCCGCAATACGACTAATGCATCCTTAAACTGAAAACACCAAACCCAAATCTAAGTAAATACGGATTTAGACTAATCCACATCCTACGGGCGACGGCATTACTCAGTCTCCGTATACAATCCACGGGCAACCACAAACAAAACAAACACACACGACACGAAGTGAAATTCTGGAGAAGGAGAAAGTTGTTACCGCGATGCGGTAGCGTAATTAACTGCAGGGGCTTGCGCCTGCTGGGAAGAGCGTCCCTACAATCAAAAACCCCTCAAGCGATGGGGAATCTGACGAAGTCTGCTACATCGGCCGCATCCGTCTAAACCTCCGATACACGGTGCCATAAATCAACTTGGCATCTTCGGAGAGGTGGACGGATAAAACCAAATAGCATCTGCCCCGAATCTCAGCGTCAGGACATCGCAGTCTTGTGCGCCGTCTTTCGGAGGGGAACAGATTCTGGCACGCCCGGTGGGACCTCTTCCTCTTTCCACTCCACACTTCGTGTGTCGTCCTCGCGAACCAATCGCGGTTTGTTAAATGGTTGCCTTCGGATTTCAAGTTACTAAGATTTGGTCTTTTGCCTGGCACAGAACTCAAGATTCAATGGCCTTTAACTGCACCAACTGCTCGAAGTACCACTGCAACGGACGCTCCACCTCACTGGGAGGTGTAGCATATGGGACCCAAGCGGCTTCCTTCCTCGCTCTGCCGGTAGACCAGGTGACCCAAACCACCACTGGCCTGTTCTTCGGGACCATGATCCCACCTACAAGCTTCTCTGCGCCAATACCTGCACCGGAAATGAACAAGAAGTCGGTCTTCGACCGGCTCACTGCTACGACGACCCCTGTCAGCGGGTCGCCCACTGCCAAACCAACAGCCTTTGTTTTCACCAGGCTAAATCTGAACTCTAAACTGGCTGTCCCAAGGAAAGCAATAACTGCTGCTCCAGAAGTCGTCAAGGCGGCTTCCCCTGTCAAAGAATCAGTCTTTTCAAGAATGACGATTCCTGCTCCTGCCGTTGCTCGAGGAACCGTCTTCGATAGGTTGAACATCACCCCTCAAAAGACAACTTCAGTCTTTAAGAGGTTAACACCAGCGGCGCCTCATTCAGACAAGGGGCAAAAAGAAGCTATCTCAATCTCCGAGCCAGTCCCAACGGCTCGTCGTGTTCGACGTCGCCATTGGCAACAAGTGAGAAAGGCAGGGGGCAACTCCCCCTCAGGGCTAACTCCACCGGCTCCAGTGGTGGAAGTCAACGCTGCTGTTCCAACTGGGAACAGCTTTGAACTGCTGAGGAGGGTACGTAAGAACTCTCCAACCGCTACACTGAAAAGATCTCCTCCACCTGCGGAGAGAGTTCCGGAAACAAAACAAGAACAACCCCCTCAACGGCTATCCTCAAGAATTTATAAAGTTTGGCAGAGGGTTCAAGACTCTGTGATCAACCCAGATCACTCTCGTCAACGAAAGAAGACGGAGGTGAAAAATGGAAAAGACCGTTCTATTGAACAGCAAGGGACAACAATCGCTAGGGTGCCCACTGCAACGACCCCTTCAACTTCAACGGCCCATAAGAGAAGGAGGCCAGAGAAAGTCCCTACACCTGCAGTAAATACTAAAGGAGGTGAACCCAAACACCCTAGGTCTGGAGGCATTGTAGTTCATACCGTCTGTATGGCGTCTGGTAAAGAGGACAGCCGCATATCAACAGGTCATAGACCGCACACGAGGTCAGTGACCAAGGCTCAGGAGCAGCAGCAGAAGCTCCAAGAGATGATGAACGCTATGGCCGCACTTACAGGGCCAAAAGAAACCCCTGAAACGTCCTCGGACGAGTGTCAAGAACAAGAAACTGACGCTGAATTCCTTCGTCGCGTACTGGAGAAGAAGGATAAAGAAGCTGCGGAACAGGCAGCCAACATAAAGAAAATGGCCCTCCTGTTCCAGGATATGGTGGGTATGATGATTCAACAAGATCCACCTGCTGAAGATCCCCCGATCATCCTTGAAGACGATAGGGGAGAGACGTCGAATCCTCCACCAGCTCTGTCAGCAGCTAAAGAAGAGACAATCTCCAAAGCCGATCCGGACGAATACATAGCTCAGCAGATCCGGGTCCATCAAGCGACGGAAGCAGCTGGCCAGGTCGTAAAAACGGGGCGGCCATATCCAAGTTGGTACGACCAAATCAAGTACCCACCCGGTTACACAATTTCCAAGTTCCATGTCTACAAAGGGACGGGCAATCCTCATCAACATGTTGCCCAGTTCAGGGCACTCTGCGGCAACACCGGCGGTGATGACAAGCTGTTGCTTCGCCAGTTTGTTGGAAGCTTATCAGATACGGCGTTCGAATGGTACTCTGAACTCCCGAACGACTCTATTAAAACCTTCGCGGAGATGGAGCTGCTGTTTACTCAGCGTTTTGCAAGCGCCAGTGAACGTACCCCGATGACGACACTGATTAACGCCAGGATAAAACCCGGCGAGACGTGGGTTCAGTACGCTATACGATGGCGGAACTTATGGTCAAAGTGTGAGCAGCGCATTGAAGAAGCTCCCGCGGTGGGTATGTTTGTGGGAACCCTTGATCCGCAAGCAACCATCTCACAATTCATGATGTTTTTCAAGCCAACTACCTTCCAGGCCTTGATTGACAAACTAGCGCAAATGGATCAAATGGGCCATAAACCCCCTCTTCCAAGGCCGGACTCCCGAAATGACAAAGGGAAGGGAAAAGTGATCGTCGTCGCTAATGCTCAACAACAACCGAGCGACTCGAAGCCGGTTGCTCGTCAAAATAATATGCGCCCATACGTACCCCTTGAGGATAGGATGGGACGTCCTTATTCCTTTCCCCGCGATAAAACAAGGAGGTTATTCGAGCTGGCGTTGCGCAACAGACTCATAAATCTGCCGGATCCAAAACGTCCGTTGCAACCAAGTGACGTCAACGAGCCCAACTACTGTCCTTATCATCGAGTACTAGGCCATCCGATCGAAGATTGCTACGTTTTCAAGAATTGGCTTGAAAACCAGTACCGACAGGGCAAGTTCGCGTTATCTGAAAAATGGAAGGTGAATCCCCCACAGCCCCACAGCTCTAAGGGGACGAATACGCCGGGGACAACATGCTCCGTCATTGAAGAAGGTTCTTAGGAGGTTGTATTATCAGCCATGACAAAGAGGATGCTAAACGATCTTCAGACATGTCCAGCGATCAAGTGGAAGAACCCGTTGGAACCGCAGGTCATTGAAGGGATGTTGAAGCCACGTCCAACTCCAAATACCGATGGTGGTGGTTCAAGCACTTGCAGCCAGCCGTCAAAATCTGCGAAAAAGAAGAAGAAATCTAAGAAGCCCGTGAAGCCTGGCGACAAGCGCACGGACTTACAAAAGCAAATTGACGCGCTGGATAAACACAACCAAAAGGCACGGACTCCCATTACGCTCCAAGAGTTCCTCAATCACGTCTTTCAAGAAGAAGATGAGGGACAAAGTTCATCGGATGAATCCGAGGAATATGTGGCGAGCTGTCATATGATTTCCCATTCGATCACGAACGATGAGGAGACTCCTTGCACCGAAAAGCTGGGGGCAGATCCTGAACCAAAAGTTCTGGGGCCATCAGATGAAGTAATTGACGCATTCCTTAATGAAGCTCGGTTGAAAAGTAAAGCTGATCGGGAGCGCGAGGCGGCTATATTTGAAAGGGCCAAGTGCCAGCGACTTGATGAAGGAGCTGAGACGATCCCGTTGGAGCTAAACACCTCCGCTACCGACAAAAGCCAATTCAAGATGAGGAAAAAGTTTGCTAAGGCCATATCAATGGGCATGAAGCTACCATCCTCTGAAGGAAACATCACTGGTGAAATGGAAACGCACCCCTCTTATTGCTTATATCATCAAAAGATTTCGCACCCCACTCAAGAGTGTAAAGCTTTCGATAGATGGTGGCAAGGATATGTTGCTCATTGACAACGCTTTAAGCGGGAAAAGCGTAAAACTCGTCGAGAGCAAAGAAATACGACCGAAGGGCTTAAAAGAACTGCTGGCGATTGTTGCATGGTTAACACCGGTAGATCACAAGTGCCTACATTCGGGAGTGATTCTGATGAAGAACTAGAACTTGCCCCTCTCTTTAAAGAGTCCGCTTCGAGAAAAGAAGAAGAACCGAAGGTTTGCGAAAATATCCGGCTACGTAATCGCACGCTGCCCGAAAAGAACCTCGGACCCTCGAACAAAAAAGATAAAGGAAAGAAAAGGCCTCTGAAGATATCGTCTTAGATGACCAAGTGGTGGAAAAGCTAGCTGCCAAAGACCCGCCAAAGAAGAATAAGGTGGATTACAACGTCTTAGCACATCTGAGGAAGCCGCCCTCACAGCTTAGCATTCTTGACGCCCTTTTGCTATCAAAAGAGGCGAGAGATTCGTTGATTAAGGCGCTCCAAGACCCAGAACAATTCCAAGCATGCCTGGCCAAGAAAAAGATGAAGGATGAATTGGAGGAAGTGCACACGGCCGATGTTACTTTTGGCGATGAAGACCTTCTACTTGGGACGTGCGAACACAATCGCCCTCTCTATGTCTCGGGATACTGCCATGATATAAAGATAGGCAAAATCCTGATCGATAACGGGTCGTCTGTTAACCTACTCAACGTGCGGGTGTTGAAGGAAATCTGCATGAGCGTCCAGCACCTTGCTCGGGACAAGATCACCATCTCCGGGTTCGACTCCTAATCGTCAAAGACTCTTGGATCTGTGATACTGACGCTACGCTTCGGGCTACTCGTCACGGTCATTAAGTTCCACGTCATAGACGCCAAGACATGCTACAACGCTTTGCTCGGCCGACCATGGTTATACGAGTACAACATCATCCCTTCTACACAACATCAGTGTATGAAGTATTTTAAGGATGGTTTCGAGTATACCGTGACGGGAGAACTGAACCCGTTCTCTGTGAACGAGGTCCGCAAATATGAAGACGCCAAATACTTCATTTCGAAGACACAGAGAAGTGTCACAAGCCGGAGAATAAAACTAACGCTACCATCCCTGTCTTCGGCAGTGATACTGAGGAGGAAGAGGAGATAGTTTATTCGGGTCCGCCCCAACACAACAAGCCGGGACCATCGGCTCCTAAATTGATCTTTGGCAGCGACTCGGAAGATGAAGTACATGCTGTATTCTCTGCTCAACCTTCAATACAAACGTCCGCTGACGAAGAGCAAAGTCTACAGGTCGCCATAGTGCCGCTTAATTACCATAAAGAACTGGATGCACTTAATATTACAGTGTAGAAGAGTTGCGGACATTCTATATCCCTCCCAGGCGAGAGAGCGAGAAAGCAATTCTGTTTTACAGCTCTGAAGAAACCAAGGTAGAAAAAGAAATCTGGCATGGCGCGGATTCTACGCTCAACAGGCTTCAGCCTATCCGCCTCCCCAGATATTATACGGAAGGTTTGAAAAAGCTGCTGAAACGCCAGGGGATACCCTTCAAACAGACCGTTAGAAAGGCCAAATTCTATGACAGGGTCTGGAACGTCCCCGGGACTCAACGCAAACTGCCTAATGGGAGAATGGAAACAAAAGGGCTTGGATACATCCGGTCAAAGAAACGAGAGTTACTACCCGGTTGCTACGTCGTGTATGACCTTGATGAAGAAGCAGATGCGCAATGGGAGGACGCTAATCCTAAGCCAGTGAAAGTTCCAGATGCAAAGGAGCTCAGTCCGTCGTTCGAGGAACAAATGGACAAACTTATAAAGAAAGCTGGTCAAAAAGTCCGAGATGATCACAACCGCGAGACGGCCATCTACGAGAAAGCCAAGACGCAACGCCTTCTCCAACAGGCCGTAAAGGATGAAAATGCCGCTCCTTGTCAACCTGTTATAAAGAAGGCTCGGCGCAAAAGCAGAAATAAGTCGAAAGGCCAAAAAGGCGCTCAACAACAACAAATCAGGGCTAAGAAGCCACGCAAACGGGAGTTGAGCGTTATTGATCTATCCCTCATGAAGAAAATGGGTCGAGCGTACTCGTTTCCTCGGGACAAGACGAAGAAGATACTTGATCTTGCTCTAAAACATCAAATGCTTATATTGCCGGAGTCTAAACATCCCGAACGAGCGGGCGAAGTCTCACACCCGTACTATTGCTCTTACCATCGAGTAATAGGGCATCCTCTTGAAGATTGCTTCACCTTCAAGAATTGGGTCGAAGATCAGTATTAGCTTGGCAAATTCACTCTGTCTGACAACTGGAGGGTAGCGCCGCCACAGAAGCACGAGCCCAAGGCCACGAAAGAAGAACCGGTTCCATATTGGGATTGGAAGCGATTTCGCACCTGTCACATGATTACAATATTGAAAGAAGAGCCCGAGGACATAGATGAGCTCCCTTGGTGCTTCGAAAACAGCAGCGACGAGATAATCTCAGAATTCCCACCAGCGCCAAAAGAGCTGGAAGATGGAATCCATACCACTGCAGATAACTTCAAGAAGTTTGAGTTGGGGACGACAAACGATCCACGACCGACATTCATCAGCGAGGTACTATCTGAAGAAAGGGTAGCTGCGTTAAAGGATGTGCTTCTGCAGCATAGAGATTGCTTCGCGTGGAACTATTCCGAAATGCCGGGACTAGATCCAGAAATTGCTGTACACAAATTGGCGATATCCCCGGACATCAAGCCAGTCAAACAGGCGCCGAGGAGAATGCGGCTCGAGCTCGAGATGAGTATCAACGCTGAGGTCAAGAAGCTGATCGACTCTGGCTTTATCCAGGAGGTTCAATATCCTGAATGGATCGCTAACATCGTCCCGGTGATGAAGAAAAATGGGACGGTGCGCATATGCGTGGACTTTCGGGATCTCAATAAAGCTTGCCCGAAGGATGATTTCCCAGTGCCAGTCACCGAACTGATGATAGACAATACATCCACTCATGAGGTTTTCTCCTTCATGGATGGCTCATCAGGGTATAATCAGATAAAGATGCATCCCGAAGACCAGAAGCATACCGCCTTCAGGACCCCTCTAGGTATATTCTGTTATAAAGTGATGCCCTTCGGTTTAAAGAATGCCGGTGCCACTTATCAAAGGGCCATGACAAAGATCTTCGATGACCTTATACACGAAATCGTCGAATGCTATATCGATGATCTCGTGGTTAAAAGAAAATCATACGAGGAACATCTCGAGCATTTGAAGACCGTATTTCAACGCCTACGGCAATACAACTTGAAGATGAACCCGCTCAAGTGTGCATTCGGAGTTTCCTCAGGCAAATTCCTGGGATTCATTGTTCGACACCGAGGTATTGAAATAGATCCGTCAAAGATCAAAGCGATCATGGAAATGCCTCCGCCGAGAACTCTCAAACAGTTGCGATCTCTCCAAGGGAAGCTCGCATACATACGGCGATTTATAGCCAACCTTTTAAGCAAGTGCCGTCCCTATAGCCACCTGATGAAGAAGGGAACCCCATTTGTCTGGGATCACAAATGCCAAGGCGCACTGGACGAGATCAAGCAGTACCTGCAGAACCCTCCAGTATTGGCTGCTCCAGTTAAGGGAAAGCCTCTCATTCTTTACACGACCGCCCTCGAAGGTTCCTTAGACGCATTATGGGCACAAGAGAACGATCAAGGGAAGGAAAGAGCACTCTATTACTTAAGTCGAGTTCTGCTGGGACTCTCCCATTGAGAAGCACTGCCTGGCGCTAATCTTTGCGATAACAAAGCTCAGACATTACGCATTAGCACATGAAGTCCGTCTCATTTCGACGGTGGACCCTCTCAAATATCTAATGTCAAGGGCCATATTGACAGGTCGACTCGCTAAATGGGCTCTACTCTTGATGGAGTTCTCGATAACGTATCAACCTCTCAAGACAGTGAAAGGCCAGGCCATCGCCGATTTCCTCGCTGAGCATCCGATATCGGCTAATTCTCCTATGAATTGCAATTTGCCAGACGAACATGCGTTTGACGCGATCGACGGTGGTGATATCCAATGGGAACTTTATTTCGATGGAGCATCTTCCATAAAAAAGCGCAAACAAAGTACCCCTATAATCAAATCGGGGGTTGGCCTCATCTTCGTGACTCCACAAGGAGGGATAATGCACTTCGCTTTCTCCTTAACAGAGCCGAGGACAAACAATGAAGCCGAATACAAAGCTCTGATAGCAGGCCTCGAAATCGCCATCGACATGGGAATTGAAAATCTCCTCATATACGGGGATTCTCAACTGGTCGTTAGTCAAATAAACGGCGACTACCAAACGTGCAAGCCAGAGTTGGTAAAGTACGGCGAAAAGGTGCAACAACTGTTGACCCAAATTCCTTCCTACACTTTGGAAAACATACCGCGCGCGGAAAACAGCAAAGCGGATGCATTGGCCAAACTTGCTAAAGAGATGGCTGACGAGAACCTCGATGACGTCAGAATCATGGTACAAAGCCGTCGGGTGCTTGCCCCAACAGAAATATCTCCGGAATCATCCGAAGAAAAAGGAGCGAGCGAGCAGACGACCCTACAAGTAAAAGATTGGGAAAATACCGAGCATTGGAGAGAAGTCTTCATAGACTATTTTAAATCCCACCGATTGCCTGAAGAAGCGTCCACAAGACATCAGCTCACGAAACGAGCTCTGTCTTTTGCTTTCGTCAACGATACTCTGTACAAGAGATCGTTTGATTCTCTATGGTTGAGATGCCTGGGACCTGACGAAGCGAAAAGAGTCGTTCAGGAAGTTCACGACGGACTCTGCGGTTCTCACCAAGCGGGCCTAAAGATGAAGATGAAGATAAAACGGATGGGCTACTACTGGCCCACGATGATCTAGGACTGCCTCGAATATGCGAAGCAATGCCACTCATGCCAAATTCATAGGGACTTCATTCATCAGCATCCGAATCCACTACATCCAACGGTGTCTAGCTGGCCATTCGAAATGTGGGGGACTGATATAGTCGGCCCCATCGAACCAGCATCGTCTAGGGGACATCGTTTCATCCTAGCGACGACTGACTACTTCTCTAAGTGGGCAGAAGCGGTACCGCTGAGGGAAGTAAAGACGGAGAATATCCTCTATTTCTTCAAGACGCATGTCATATATCGATTTGGAACTCCGCGACGGATCATCTCCGATAACGGGTCAGCCTACAGAAGCCACAAAATCAGTCGCTTCGCGCAACAGCATAATATAGACTGGAGATATTTCTCAGTTTATAATCCGCGAGCTAACGGTCTAGCTGAGGCCTTCAACAAGACCTTGACGAAGATCATGAAGAAAACGGTGTCACGAAATAAGAAAGACTGGCACGAGAGACTGCAAGAGGCTCTTTGGGTGTATCGAACTACGTTCAAGATGGCCACGAACACAACGCCGTATGCGTTGGTATTTGGGACGGAAGCAGTGCTCCCCCTCGAGATAGAGTTACCCTTTCTACGAATGGCAGTCCACTACGAGCTGACGGATGAAGAAAATGCTCACTTTCGGCTTGAGGAGCTTGACGCCCTTGATGAAACTCGGCTCATAGCGCAACAAAATCTGGAAGCTTATAAAGCAAAGATGACGCGCTCATACGAAAGATTGACCCGACCGAGGACATTCCGCCAAGGCGAACTCGTGCTAGTGGTCAAAAGGCCTATGATCCCCAATCACGCCAAGCGGGGAAAGTTTGAGCCAAACTATGAAGGCCCGTACATCATAGATAAGGTTTACCAGGGTGGGGCCTATCTACTCATAGATATGCACGGTGAAAGACCTTTCAGGCCGATAAACGGTCGCTTTCTAAAGAAATACTGCGCTTAATGAGCCACAGCCTAGGTCAATGGTAGGTGACGACGACCATGTCCGCTCACTATCTTCCTAAGCTCAAGTTTTATAAGCAGTAGCCAGCCTCTCAATGTCGGACCGAAATGTCCTTAAACTAATAGTGGACCGAAATGTCTTTAAACTAATACCGCAGCATCCGTAGGCTGACGAGGAAAAAAAAAGAAGAAAAATATAATAAATAAAAACGGTATGTCCATAAGCAAAAAGGGCACGGATGAAAACCCGAAAGGGCTCCGTGAGTAAAAACAGCAGGGCTACCGGCGAGTGTTCATGAAAACCCGAAGGGCGCGACCTCGTAAAAAAAAGAGAGAGAGGAAAAGAAAATAAAAAGAATAAAAAAAACGGTATGTCCATAAGCAAAAAGGGCACGGATGAAAACCCGAAAGGGCTCCGTGAGTAAAAACAACAGGACTACCAGCGAGTGTTTGTGAAAACCTGAAGGGGCGCAACCTCGTTAAAGGACACTTATAGGGTCCCCTCGACCTTGTAAGGAGAAACCACCTGCGTGAGATCCTTACGACTCACAAGGTGCAACACACTTAGGGATCCCCACGATTCCTAAGGAGAAAATACACTTGCGAGATCCTCACGACTCATAAGGAGAACTCTCTTACGGGACTCTCACGGCTCATAAGAGTTGAAAGTCTTAAGTTACAGAGACCTAAACCTGTGCTTAAGCAACCCCCACAACCTTCGATATTGCCCTACAAGTGGCTCAATACTGACCTTTGTATACAATCCACGGGCGCGAATAAACATTTCCCTAACCAAGATCCATCCGTGAATGGGGATATGTTCGCACGACCCTTATAAGTCCTCTCGATTTACAAGGAGAAAACCCTCCTGTAGGATCCTTACGACTTACAGAGGAAACAAACACTTAGGAATCCTCACGATTCCTAAGAAGAAAATACACCTATAAGATCCTCACGACTTGTAGGGAGAAATAACTTTGTGAGACCCTTACGGCTCATGAAGTCAAAGCCTTAATCGACAGGACCCTAACCCTGTTCGCAAAGCCACCTTTGTTCGACATCGACGGAAGCAGATGATGATTCGCTCCTGGCAATATCCCAGTTGTAGCGGTGCTGATGCCGAAATTGGTGTCTAATTCCAGGTTTACGGCGGAAAGCCAGTAGGCCGCACGTGCATACGGAATAGCCGAAATGATTGGGCAACTTGCAATAAAAAGCAGCAAGTAAAAATGTATGCATGCAAAATAGCCGAAATGATTGGGCAACTCGCAATAAAATACAGCGAGTAAAAATAAAATAAATAGCCGAAATGATTGGGCACCGCGAAAAATAGCCGAAATGATTGGGCAATCGCGACCTTCGCGATATAAAAGCTGAAATGATAGAGCATCGCGGAGATAAAACAAAAAAAAATGATGATAAAACTTTGTCCCTACAGTTAAGATCACATCGATCCCTGTATACAATCCAAGGGCGTTAACAAAGAGAGAACCATACTTTCCCAACAAGCTCCGCCAGAAGAAGAAGCCAAATCTCGGCGGTTCAGTCCAATTCCGAAGAAACCAGTGTCTTCAGCAAATTCCTCGACTCACGGATACAAACACTCCTTGACGAGAGCCTCCTGATCCGCGTCAACTCGCAGAGCCACCAGTGCCTCCGTGGGAAATCCTCGACTCGTTTCAAACCCTAAGGAAACAAATAATCCTTGGCGCTTAGGAAACAAATAATCCCTAGCAAACTCCACGACTCACGGATACAAACACTCCTTGACGAGAGCCTCCTGATCCGCATCGACTCGCAGAGCCACCAGTGCCTCCGTGGGAAATCCTCGACTCGTTTCAAACCCCAAGGAAATAAATAATCCTTGGCGCTTGGGAAACAAATAATCCCTAGCAAACTCCTCGACTCACGGATACAAACACTCCTTGACGAGAGCCTCCTGATCCGCGTCGACTCGCAGAGCCACCAGTGCCTCCGTGGGAAATCCTCGACTCGTTTCAAACCCCAAGGAAACAAATAATCCTTGGCGCTAGGGAAATAAATAATCCTTAGCAAATTCCTCGACTCACGGATACAAACACTCCTTGACGAGAGCCTCCTGATCCGCATCGACTAGCAGAGCAACCAGTGCCTCCGTAGGAAATTCTCGACTCGTTTCAAACCCCAAGGAAACAAATAATCCTTGGCGCTAGGGAAACAAATAATCCTTAGCAAATTCCTCGACTCACGGATACAAACACTCCTTGACGAGAGCCTCCTGATCCGCGTCGACTCGCAGAGCAACCAGTGCCTCCGTGGGAAATTCTCGACTCGTTTCAAACCCTAAGGAAACAAATAATCCTTGGCGCTAGGGAAACAAATAATCCTTAGCAAATTCCTTGACTCACGGATATAAACACTTCTTGACGAGAGCCTCCTGATCCGCGTCGACTCGCAGAGTAACCAGTGCCTCCGTGGGAAATTCTCGACTCGTTTCAAACCCCAAGGAAACAAATAATCCTTGGCGCTAGGGAAACAAATAATCCTTAGCAAATTCCTCGACTCACGGATACAAACACTCTTTGACGAGAGCCTCCTGATCCGCGTCGACTCGCAGAGCCACCAGTGCCTCCGTGGGAAATCCTCGACTCGTTTCAAACCCCAAGGAAACAAATAATCCTTGGCGCTGGGGAAACAAATAATCCCTAGCAAATTCCTCGACTCACGGATACAAACACTCCTTGATGAGAGCCTCCTGATCCGCGTCGACTTGCAGAGCCACTAGTGCCTCCGTAGGAAATCCTCGACTCGTTTCAAACCCCAAGGAAACAAATAATCCTTGACGCTGGGGAAACAAATAATCCTTAGCAAACACCTCAACTCAAGGAAACAAACAATCCTTGATGAGAGCCTCCTGATTCGCGTCGGCTCGCAGAGAAACCAGTGTCTCCGCGGGAAAATTCCCGATTCATCTCAAATTGCAAGATGAAGCCTCAGGAAGCAGGGATCAAAAAACTTGCTTCCTGAACAATGGGACCCTGCAAATCGATCTAGACGGTCTCTTGCATACTATTCACGGGTCTCACTCTTCAAAGTCGAATTTCGACGAGGAGGGAAACAACCGCTTATGGGTCCTCTCGACTTGTAAGAGGGAAAAATTCTCTTATAGGATCCTTACGACTTATAAGAGAAAACCGCACTTAGGAATCCTCACGATTCCTAAGGAGAAAAACCCACCTACGAGATCCTCTCGATCCGTAGGGAGAAAAATCTCTGCGAGACCCTCACGGCTCATAGAGTTGAAAAGTCTTAGGCAGCAGATCTGAACCTGCGGCCTAAGCCATCGCTATTTCTTAAGAAAGTCAAGATGCGTGCTATATTATCTGTTGACCATGTTTACTCAGGTGGCGTGCTGATAATAAAAGAAAGAAAAGGCGGAGAAATGACAGAAGACTTTACAGAAAATGTGTATCTTTTATTCAAACTTGATTGGGTACAGAATACATTGTGTTAAAGAATAAATATATATATATATATACACATTCTTTTATCTACAAGTACAAACGATACAAAGAGGGATGGCTACTAAGGAGGAAGTGTCTTTAGTAAATTCACAAGCTGCTCTCGCACTTCCTTCAGCGCCTCCTCCTGGTTGACAGCCGCAGCTACTTCCGCCTCCACCTGGGCTCGCTGCTGCAAGAAGGATGAAAGTTGCTCCTCCACCGCCTTCTGGGCTGTTTCCGGCTTGGTGCATCTCGTTCGACAACGTCAAGTTGTTGCCTCAATGATAACCCTTCGGAAAGACATTGCAGAAGGCCCTCAAAGACAACCCTCAGCCGTGCGGCATTGGCCTCCACCCGAGCATGCAGCTGGGCAGACTTGCTCGAAGTCTCACCGCGCTCCTTACGCCTTGAAATGACTTCTTATTCGAGGTGGCGGAAGTAAGAAGCGCTCTGCTCAATCCACGTTGTTC
This sequence comes from Agapanthus africanus, assembly GCA_030015575.1. NCBI lineage: Eukaryota > Viridiplantae > Streptophyta > Magnoliopsida > Asparagales > Amaryllidaceae > Agapanthus > Agapanthus africanus. Next base: position 430,868,806 of record CM057347.1, read on the forward strand.
TTTGATTGCTCGCGGCCAAGGTCTCGGGAGCGGGACGCAGCAACTCCAACTGATGCAGACGGGCCTTGATCTCCCTGCAACGGTTAACCCAAGATGCGATGATGCCCTCATCATGAAAGTTTACGAGTATTGCCAGTATCGGGTTAACCACCGTAGCGAAGTCTGCGGCAGATGTAGGAGTTTCAACGTTGAGTTCCTCGACATAGTCACTCAACATGCGCAGACTATTAGCGGCGCCTTTTGAAGATGGACTTCTCAGATAAGGACCCGCCGGCATTGTAATGCAAGGCTCGAAAGGCACCGGGGCCGGAACGACAGCTGAAAAGAAACAGAATGTGATCAGATAACAGTATAGAAAATAAAGAGGGGAAAGTTACCAGTGTGATAGTCGTTGTACCAGTTGGAACAGGTGGCAAGGTCGAAAGGGCCGGTGGCGCAGCTGATCTTTTATCCCCTCCCTCAATCTGTAGCACTACAGTCGAGATGAGAAAAAAGGGGTTTAGCAGTAGTTCCATCAATAAAAAGAAAGAAAGAAAGATATCGACGGAAATCATACTCACCAACGCCACCAGGGGAAGAGGCAAGTTCGGATGGGAAGGAGAAGTATGGGAGCAACACCTGATAAAGATGGTCAAAGAGCACTCCTGAAAAACACAACAGTATGACTTTAGTATATGGATTATACGTCTGAAAAGTGAGATTAATAAGTTGCAAACTCATACCTTCCAACATCTTTGCCGGTATGAGAGAGGGCTGAGAGGTAACCACCGCCAAGGCAGTCGTGGAAGGCACTCCCTCAAGCAGTGGGGCATCAGCGCTGGCCGCACCTGCGTTACAAGAAAGGTAAATTTGTCAGAAAGGATTGTAAAGTAAAGAAAACCAGCAACCTAGGGTTTACCTGATGAGCTGCCAGATGGAATGGAGGAGATTCCTTCCTCTGTTGACATGAGGCCGCCGCCTGTGGCCTCATCACCCGACTCAATGGGAACCGTTGTTGTGCTCGCGAGACCGGGAGACGGCGGAGGACCATAGACGGGGAGGGCTATGACTGGAGCATTGCCAGACTCCAGAGAAGGAGCGGTTGGCTCATCCTCGGGAATCATGGCCACCTTACCCACTACTCCTTCAGGTTCAGTAGTCGTGGTTGTCTCGTCCACTGTCACCACGAGGTCGCCAGCCTCAAGTGCCTCGTCCGTCACCACCACGGGCTCAGTTGTAATGATCATTTCATCTGCCGCTACTTCAGGCTCGGCATCAATGACCTTCTCGGCTATAGGCCCCTCAACCTCCGCATCAGGCTCCAAGGCCTCAACGATGTTGCCCACTGTCGGCTCGGGTTCATCAGGCACCGCCTCCTCTGTTCCCCTGGGTTCAACTGTCTCCGCCTCACCCTCGGTCGGACTTGGCCCTGCAAAATAATATATATAAGAACCGTCGACATTATAACTCTCACAATAAAAATTTTGAAAGAAATGTTACTTGAAGTGGACTTATCATTTGCGCTTCGAGCGGCGCGCGCCACTTGTCTACGAGCAGTGGATAGGGCGACAGGGGCCTCTTCGGAAGGAGTATCTGCCCGAGGGACGGTGCTTGGGCCTGCTCCCATAGCCAAAGCAGTCCGGCGCGCCTTCGCCTCGCGCCTCAGCCGCTTTCTCTCCTCCTGGGCCATTGAGACGGACCTCACCAGAGCCTCTCTCATTGAGGCGTCCTCGTCTGTATACAGAGATGCCTCCAAGCTCTTCAAGGCATCCCTCGTCGACTTGTCAAGTCGAGGCTCTTGCAGCAGCCCCGACGAGACTGGAACTCCAGTGACGGGTTCCGGAAAGATCTCTTCGTCGACTGGTAGAACCCCTAGAAAGAAACAAAGGAAGAAAGTTAGGTTAACCATCGAAAAAGATAACGAAATTTGTTTTAAAAAAAAGGGGGGTGGGACATACCGGCGCCCGCTAAAGCACGTTTCTCTTCCTCCTTTTGGAAGGTTTTCAAAGAGGCAGCAATAGCTTCTTCGGTAGAGACACCTGTTGAAAATGGGGGAAAGTATTAGTTAAAAATAGTGATAAAAAGTGCGATAAAGTGACGAAGAAAGCAGCTAATGGTTACCTGACTCGGCGAGTTTGCGTAACATCGCTTCGAGCCTTGCTGATCGCTCAGAAGCTGCAATAGCGGCTGCCAAATTGGTGTCTGCAGGGTCTACCAAGAAGCCCTTATTGCTGCCATATTCACTTATTCCTTCGGTGAGAGGGGCCTCAGGCTATAAATTGAGGATCGCGTCGAGGGAAAGGATCGACATCTTCTTCTTTTGCCCGCCAACTCTAGATGCACCTGGAATTGATTTGCGCTTGGCAGTCACCTTGGGGCGGCGGGTCCCGATATCCGCTCCTGCGCCGGACTCTGGCAATATTACGTTAATCGTCTTCGTGGGAGCACGGGGCGCCGGTGGTGCATTTACCATAGCAGTCAGCGGCAAGCCATGCGGGGGGCTCAACACGCGTGGTCGATCGATTCCGGCATCTTTTAGTGGAGGAATGACCGGAATCCTTGGCTTCAGGGGGGCCTTGCGATCACTGCCAGGAGGCGCACCCCTACGGTCAACCAGCATGCGCTTTTCCGTTAAGATAACTGGGCTCATCGCATGCGCATACCAAGCCACATACGTATTGAGCATCTTGGTGGCACAGCTGGGTTCGATGATAAAGAAATAGGAACCCGTGTTAAGCCGTGTGAAATGGTGCATTGCATTCTTTATCCCTTCTCGGCTGACCACGGGCTTTTCCAGGAAAGCTTCCATTGGGATCCCTTGGTTGTAGCTCGATTGCTGAGTAAATCGGTGCGGGTTATACCTCATAAAGAGTGTTGTCTCATTCTGCCTAAACACTAGGTAGCCCGGCCGAATGGAGTAGAGGTGGAGGATTTCCCGAGCCTTCAATATGGAAGCCCCGTCCTTAAAATCATCGCACAGTGGCACCACTGACTTAGTGGTCTCTGAGCCTATGGTTATGACCTTATCCACAAAGGAAACCTTCGCTCCGACCAGATGTGGACGAAGGAGCAGCCCCTTAGACTCCCGTGGGGATGCAACCATAATTGAAGCACCGACCAACCGCATGACTCTCGGGAGTCTGCATTTCTCAAAGAACGGAGGAATCTTATGGGCTCCAAACACCCCTTGCACATGCATCTCCATCCAGGAGGTGAAGTAGTGCATCGGGAAGTTAGCAGGCTGTACCCCAGGCTCACTAGCGTCCGCCGGTATGCTAAGTCCATTATAAAGGTAAGCCAGCCCGGCGATTCCTACCGATAACTGCAAATCAGCCACCATCCGATGCGCTGGGTAAAAGACGGAGGGCCGCATGTGGCGCGGGTGCATGGGGAGCGCAAAGCTGCATAGCCACAAGCCCAAGAACCCAGTAAAAAAGGTCTCCTCATCCATGCCCGGGACGGCGATTTCTGAGAAAGGGACGATGGCGGTGCCGGGGAGATAAAAATCCCTTTGATCATTCTCCGATACGGGTCGACGGTCCAAACCGAAACCAAAAGGGTCATCGAGCTGGGCGAACTTCTCACTCTGCTCGGATAGGAACTCCGGGGGAATGAAGCGGGCAATAAAATCTGCGAAACTGACACCCCGGTCGCCCGATTCCAGATGGAGTCCTTCATAGATCTCCAACACCTTCACCAAGCCCGGATACTGATGCTGAATGGCGTTCTCTGGAGTCAGGTCAAACACCAGCGGCTTGGTGGCAAAGACGTATTCATCGGGAGGAAGTAGCTCCTCGTTGTGCTCCCCCCTCATTGGTAGACCCGAGATTTCAGCAAACTCCTCCAAGGAGATGGAGACTTCCCTGTCCGTCATCAGGAAGGTGTGGGTGGGGATATTCCATTGTTCAATAAAGGCCTTGATCCACCACGTTGGAGGAGAGGGATACTCGAAAAGCGAGACGTAGATGGCCGAATATAGACCAATCTTCGTTAGATGAGTCCTTTTCGCCGATAAGATGTACCGGGCCCACTGCAAATATCCGGCAGGCGGTCGCGGGATCAGTCCAATATTGTAAGCCTGTCCCCAAGGGCGTGCTTCACCCTAACAGATTCGCCTCCCCAGAATGTCTATTGCCGGCGGCGGCTGCACGGGGATGGCACCGATTGCAGGCTGGAGGAGGTCATCAGAATTCTAATTTTTAACCTCCACGGCATACTTCACCGGGGGTTCGTCCGCATAGGGGATCGTAATTATGGGCTCAGACGGCGAGGCAGAACTGAAACTGCGACGACCCTGGATGATTTCACTGTACCACCTACCCCACAAGTGAAGATTCTTGTACTCAGGATCATGGTCCTTAATAAGAGCGAACACCACCCGGTCCACTGGTGCATGGGGAAACCCTCCCTCCGAGCGAACAAATGGGAAAGACAGGTTGGCAGACATGTTTCCTGTAGAAAGACAAAAATAACCGTTAGTGTTCCCACGCTCGGCACTTTAAAATCTTACACCACACTGCAATGCAGTGGGTAGGGGACCAAAGGGGACCCACAAAATCTGGATAACGGTGCATCATTTAATAAGACAATCCCATCATTAGATAAGACTGTCAATTCATAACAAAAAATCCCCAAGAGAATATCCTCATTGATGGGAAATCCCTAGAGACAAGGAGAATCTCCTCTTTTAGAGCAAAGCTCTGTCATAGAGTGACATTTATCAAACTCTGGTCTCAGAGGAACAAGATTCCTCAAAAGAGCATAGCTCTGTGGTAATAATAGAAAGATCCAACAAATTTTTTAACACTTAAAAGAATTGAAATCTTGAAATCTTGAAAAATCCATGAAAACTTATAAAAAATTCTTCATATTTCAGATCTAAAAAGATCTACATTTGATCCAAGAGCAAAGCTCTGTTCATGGGTTAAGACCCATGGACAAGATCTTTGTGGATCTGTAAGTTTTTGAGAGCAAGGCTCTGATTGATGAAATCCTAAAGGGGTTTTCTTTAGATCAAAGATCTATAAGAGTAAGGCTCTTTTAATTTAATTTAATTTAATTTAAATTACCTAGAGTGATTCTAAGTTCTGAACTTTGATGTTTTTGGGGAAAGAACAAGAGCAAGGCTCTGAAAGTTCTTAAGCAAGAGCAAGGCTCTGAGAATCAAAAATTCTTGAAAATTGTAAAGAATTTTCTAAGGACCAAGGGTCCTATTTATAGGCGCCTGCGCCCCTTCAATTTATCAGTTGATCTAAAGGCTGGGATCTTGCCACCGCTGCACTCACGTGCGCGCCACGTGAACGCAACGGTGGGGGGGCATTTGTTTCCCCCAATCAGAGCAAGGCTCTGTTTGAATTTCAAAAATTCAAATTTTGAAGCAACGCTTCAGATCCTCTGCGCTGCGCGCAAAGAGCCACGTGTCAGAAGTTGATGCGTCAGCACAGCGCCCGAGGCAGTGCATCCAATAAGAGCAAGGCTCTTTAAAAATAAAAGTAAAGGAAGCAACGCGTCAGATGCGCAAGAGCTGCACTGCGCGACACGTGTCTGCGCAGTTGCGCAAGCACAGCTGCGCAAGCGCGACGCTGAGCGGCACGTGTCTGCGCAAGCACAGTTGCGCAAGCAGTGTCTGCGCAGTTGCGCAAGCACAGCTGCGGAAGCGCTGCGCTGCATGACGCGTGTCTGCGCAGTTGCACAAGCACAGCTGCGCAAGCGCTGCGCTGCGCGACACGTGTCACGCGCTGGGGCATTTGCGCCAAACAGAATTAAAATTCTAAAGAAATCTTTTCTGTTCTTGTTAAAACAAGAAGATTTTCTTCTGTAAAACAGAAGCCCTTGGATCAAAGATCCAACGGTGGGGAAAATTCCCCAAATCGCTCAGAGAAAGATCTCTTTAACAAATTTAACTAATTTATGGGCACTATAAAAAGGACCCTCGGCCTCAATTCAAAGGCATTAACATTTTCTGAGAGAAAAAAGAGAACTCTGAAGAATTCCTCAAGAGCAAAAAAGGTAAAAACCTTCAGAAAAAGAGAAAATTCTCTTAAAAACAGATCATTGATCTAAAAACAAGATCAATGATCTTCAATAAGAAAGAAAACTAACTAATAATAGTGCTTTGCACTTGCTTATGAACCATTGGTTCCTTGAAAATAAGAAAAACTTGTTTTCTTTGATTTAAAATCGATCAAAAGATAAAACAGTGCTCTGCACTTGCAAGAACTGCGCTGTTGCGCTCCTGTATTGGTGCAAGCCACCAGGAAGCGCCACGTGTCAGTAGCGCAGCAACGCAGCGCACTGACACAGCGCACTGCGCTGTTGCGCTCGCGCTCGCCAGAGCGTGACACGTGTCACCACCATATGAGCTTGCGCTCATTACTTGGCGCAAAGCGCCTGACAAGCCACGTGGGGCACTGTCAGAGTACTTAATGCTCTGCATTATTAAAGAAAAGAGACAGAGCCCAATTAAAAGGCCTAACAGGCCTAATAAAAAATGCTATGCATTTTAAAAGGGCAGAGCCCAAACAAAATAGATGCTCTGCATTATTTATAAAGGGCAGAGCCCAACCAAAACAAAGGAAAATAATGCAGTGAAGGGGCAAGGCCCTAGCACAAGTCCAATAGGCCAAAGACAAAAGAATATTGAAACTGGACTTATCCCAGTCGTGGCCCTAAGTCCTCAAATTAAATTGACTGAGCACGACTGCTCCCTAAATCAATTTACATCCGGTTCGAGGGTACATCTCCGAACTGCTCTGACACCTATCGTTGTAATTCCTCAACGACGTCAGAGAGGTGACGGGTCCCAACGACCACACATGAATACGGACAGCGGGGTCCTTAAACTCGTGGACCGAAACGTCCTTAAACTAACATTGGACCGAAACATCCTTAAACTAATGATGGACCACTATGTCCTTAAACTGGCGATGGACCGAAACGTCCTTAAACTAATGTTGGACCGAAACGTCCTTAAACTAATAGCGGACCACCACGTCCCTAAACTGGAATATAGACCACCACGTCCCTAAACTGGAGTGCGGACCACCACGTCCCTAAACTGGAATGTGGACCACCACGTCCCTAAACTGGCGATGGACCGAAATATCCTTAAACTAATAACGGACCACCACGTCCCTAAACTGGAATACGGACCACTACGTCCTTAAACTGGAACACGGACCACTACGTTCCTAAACTGGAACAATAGAGCCTCCAAATGCTCTTTTACCGGATCTAAACGGTCCCGTTTAAGTTGATCTTAGCCCCCAAACACAGCTAACGTATCCTTAAACATTCAACCAGACTACATATTCCCTAATCAACTTTGGTTCAAGGGTATATCTCTGAACTCCTATGACACCTATCGTTGTAATCCTTCAACGACGTTAGAGAGGTGATGAGTCCTGACGGCCAGATATTAAATGGATTATCACGTTAAGTTGATCTTAGTCTCAAACAGGACTATCGTATCCTTAACGAACGTTTAAGTTGATCTTAGCCGCAATGCGACTAATGCATCCTTAAACTAAAAACACCAAACCCAAATCTAAGTAAATACGGATTTGGACTAATCCACGTCCTACGGACGACGACATTACTCAGTCTCCGTATACAATCCACGGGCAACCACAAACAAAACAAACACACACGACACGAAGTGAAATTCTGGAGAAGGAGAAAGTTGTTACCGCGATGCGGTAGCGTAATTAACTGCAGGGGCTTGCGCCTGCAGGGAAGAGCGTCCCCACAATCAAAAACCCCTCAAGCGAGGGGGAATTTGACGAAGTCTGCTACATCGGCCGCATCCGTCTAAACCTCCGATACAGGGTGCCATAAATCAACTTGGCATCTTCGGAGAGGTGGACGGATAAAACCAAATAGCATCTGCCCTGAATCTCAGCGTCAGGACATCGCAGTCTTGTGCGCCGTCTTTCGGAGGGGAACAATCCCCACCTAATCTGAATTTTGGTCTTGCCCCTTAAAGTCCGGTTTAAAATGTGCACAAACCAATTACAAAACACGCAAAAAGATTTTTGGCAGCTATATTTTGCAAAGAATCCTGCAGAAAAATATATTACTAGATTTTTCAGAGGAGAGAGAAAGAGATAGGAAAGTTACCAGAGAAGTTTGGAACCTTAAGTCCCCAACTATGCCGCGGTTCCGCTGCCAAAATGGACTTGTTGCTGCGGTTCCGTCGCGGAGTTGAGAGATCTTTTGAAAAATTTTGCTACGGTGTCCTTCCTTGCTCCTCTGGTTCTATCAGAAAGTCTCTGAATCTTTATCTCCTCGCTACAGTGACTCCAGATATCCTCGCAAAATTCTCACATTAATCGTTAAATATGCAAGATGCGGTTTTGTTTTATTTTATGATATGGATCGAATAAGAATTCAACACGAATAATAAGAAAAAAAAATTATACACATATCCCCGGCAACGGCGCCATTTGATTGATTCTAAAGAAGTGTTTGTAGTATTAACCGCAATCAATAATGGTGTCGTGTGTAGATAGCCGAGATGAGTACGGGTTGTCCTCAGGGATTTGTGGAATATTTTAATCTTGCTTTAGATGCGTTGATTAGAAAAGAGAAAGGATAATAGATACTAGTGAAGAATAGATTCTAGATCTATGGTAAATACGGATGTAGAATGTATATTTTTCAGATCTAGTTTAAATAAGGATATAGAATATATAAGAAAAGGCTTGTAGGGTTCATTAGGATTTAGTAGTCATGGATGGCTAATAAAGATGACTCCTTTTATCTATTGATAGATTTAAAACTAGATTGATAGTGATGAATGAGGATTAGGGTTCTTGGAAGAAACTGAGGTTTCCCCACTATTGACTCTTGTCCTTTCATTGATCTCTATTCATGTCTAGCCCTTAACAAAAAAATTGTTAATCTAATCTTGAATCGCAGTTGAGACTAACAATAAATTGGTAGCGCGCCCGATAAGGATGTTAACGATTCTTTTGCTAAAGTTTATAAATTTCATAAGACTTAAAAGAAGTTAAAGTATTTTCTCATCCATTGTTCTACTCTAATCCTACGAACCCTATCAAGCGGAGAATTACTCGCGCATGATGGAGATAGAAGAAGAACGGATAGAGAATGAATTCATAATGTGAAAATTAAATACTAAATAATTAAACTAATGATCTACCTTTATTAATCAACTTCACAAGTACAATTTTTCGAGTTTAGATTACAAGAAGAAGAAGAAGTTGCTCTCGATCTCTGCCTCGTAAGAAGTAGATGCTCCGTCGAATCTCACGTTACCTTATCACGTCGAATCATGGACCTGTCGTGGATCACTTGTTCTTTGACGGTGATTTGCTTCATGAAAAAGGTGATGCTTTCTAAGTTTAGCTCTCGGTCCTTTATATAGTTGCAAAACCACAAAACTCTAGATCCCAAGAATTAGGGGTTGTTATTGTAAATCTAACCTAAAAATCCCAACCCTAATTTGCCAACATGGCCGCGGATCCGCCGCTTACTGGGGATTTTAGCCGCGCAACCGCGATGAGATAGGGGAGTTAGGGCTTCAAAATTCTGTGGCCTCTTCATAGTGACACATGGAGATTTATTTGATGTCTGAAATCTTCATATCATTTCCGAGTCTTTACCAGCATTGATTCTTCTATTTTATTTAATTTCATCGGCAGATTTTTTATTTTCGACATCTCGATATCCCGATCTCCTGACCTAAGCTAAAGCTTGCACAATATCTTAATGAATAGTGTTAGTAATATTTGGTATTTTTGAGATATTATTCTAACCATTTTATATGATATTATATTTTAAGAATATTGATTAAGGATATTTGATATGATATGCATAATAAAAATATTATAGAAATAATATATGCATATATTTTCCTTTATAATGTTAATCATAATATATAAGCATATGGTAAATAGTATTTTTACAGATAAACCCAAATATGTTCTATATTTATAATAAACGCCTTTAGATATTTAAGAAAAGTAAGGAAAATGTTATATCAAACGTGCGATATTTTCGACTGAACACTCGTCGACAGCAAAAAGATTCGACAAGTGGGCATGAGAAAACGACTGGCAACTGTCATATGGTTGATACCAGTTCGGAAGGGGATAAACCCCAGGTTCTTACCTTCGGGAGTGATTCTGAGGACGAAATGACCCTTAGCCTTCTCTTCAAGGACTCCACCTCCAAAAAAGAAGAGGAGAAGAAGAACTGCGAGAATATTCAGCAGCGGAGTCGCACGCTGTCTGAAAAGAATTTCGGACCTGCAAATAAAGGTTCGAGCAAAAAAGACAAAGGAAAAGAAAAAATCCCTGAGGAGATTGCCTTCGACGAAACCCGCCTTATAGCACAGCAAAACCTGGAGGCTTATAAGGCAAGGATGACGCGGTCATACGAAAGATTGACTAGGCCGAGAACATTCCGCCAAGACGAGTTCGTGCTAGTCGTCAAAAGACCAATGATCCCCAGTCGTGCAAAACGGGAGAAATTCGAGCCGAACTATGAAGGCTCGTACATCATAGACAAAATCTACTAGGGTGGAGCCTGCCTGCTCATGGATATACATGGCGAAAGACCTTTCCGGCCAATAAACGGCCGATTCCTCAAGAAATATTACGCTTGATGGGTTACGACCTGGGTCAACGATTGACGACGACGCTTGTGTCCGCTCGCTATCTTCCCGAATCAAAACTCTGAAAGTAGTTTCCAAGAAAACTTCACCTCAAATATGGCGATAATGGACCGAGACGTCCCTAAACTAATACTCGTCCCCAAAAGGGAATGATGGACCGAGATATCCTTAAACTAAACGGCGCCTCAAACATGGCGACAACGGACTGAGAAGTCCTTAAACTAGGCATTCGCCTCAAACACAGCGACACTGGACCGAAATGTCCTTAAACTTAAAATTTGCCTCAAATATGGCAACACTGGACCGAAAAGTCCCTAAACTAAAAATTTGCCTCAAATATGGCAACACTGGACCGAAATGTCCTTAAACTAATAATTTGCCTCAAATATGGCAACACTGGACCGAAAAATCTCTAAACTAGAAATTTCGCCTCAAATACGGTGACAACGGACCGAGATATCCTTAAACTAAAAATTCGCCTCAAACATGGCGAAAGTGGACCGAAAAGTCCTTAAACTAAAAATCTGCCTCAAATATGGCGATAACGGACCGAGATGTCCCTAAACAAGCGCATCACCCCAAAAACGGAAATCCACTCCCTTGAGATCTATGTTGCAATCGAAGTCTCAATGGCGAGGGTTGCAACTCAAGTCCCACTGGCAATACAGCTACTCCAGTGATGAATCCATTCTTAAGTCCCACCGACAAACAGTTGGGTCACCTGCGGTGAAACTACTTTCGAGAGTTCCATCGTTAAAAAAAACGGTATGTCCACAAGCAAAATGGGCACGGATGAAAACCCAAAAGGGAGCCATGAGTAAAAACAGCAGGACTGCCGGCAAGTTTGTGAAAACCCGAAAGGGCGCAATCTCACTAAAAAACAAAAAAACGGTATGTCTACAAGCAAAATGGGCACGGATGAAAACCCGAAAGGGCGTCGTGAGTAAAAACAGCAGGACTGCCGGCGAGGTTATGAAAACTCGAAAAGGGCGCAAACTCGTAAAATAAAAAATTTCGTGTGACTTGCAAGGTCCTCTTGACATTGTAAGGAGAAAATACTGGCGTGAGATCCTTACATCTCATAATAGGACAATACACTTAGGAATCCACATGGTTCCTAAGGAGAAATTACACTTACGGGATCCTTACGTCTCGTAAGGAACATTTCCCCTATGAGACCCCTACGGCTCATAGGATTCAAAAGTCTTAAGCGTCAGAGATCTAAACCTGTTCTTAAACCGTCATATTCCCTAAGTTGCCCTACAAGCAGTCCAATATCGACTCTTCTATACAATCCACGAGCATAAATAAACATTTCCACCACCAAGTTCCACCAATGGCGAGAAATTTCCCCATATGCTGAACGACACTTGTAAGTCCTCTCAACTTATAAGGAGAAAATACTCTTATAAGATCTTTACAACTTATAAGAGAACACACACTTAGGAATACCTATGATTCCTAAGGAGAAAATACACCTATGAGATCCTCACGACTCGTAGGGAGAAATAACTTTATGAGATTCTTACGGCTCATAAAGTCAAAAAGCCTTAGTCGACAGGACCTAAACCCTGTTTGCTAAGCCACTTTTGTTCAAACCAACAAAGGCAAATGATGAGTCGTCCTGGAAATATTTCAGTCGTAGCGATGCCGATGCCTAAACAGGTGTCGAGCTCCATGTCCTCTCAAGGCAAATGATGATTCGCTCCTGGCAATATTCCAGTCCCAGCGATGCTGATGCCAAAATTGGTATCAGGACTTAAATCCCCGACTAGCAATAAAGATTAGTAAGCGATCAAAATATGCATATGAAATAGCTGAAATGATAGGGCAACTCGCAATAAAAAGCAGCGAGTAAAAATATAAAAATAACCGAAATGATTGGGCACCGTGAAAAATAGCCGAAATAATTGGGCAATCGCGACTTTCGCGATATAAAAAGCTACAAAGATAGAGTATCGTGGAAATAAAAAATAAAATAAAAGGAAAGGAAATTTTCTTTGCCCTGCAGGTAAGTCTACACTGACCCATGTATACAATCCATGGGCACAAATGAAAAAGGGAACCATATTTTCCCACCAGGCTCCGTCAAAAGGAGAGCCAAACCTCGATGGAAGCATTTATAGCCTAAAGATCACCCCGACGTATCTTCACATTCCGGCAGGATGCAGACGTGACGTCAACAAAGCTCCAACGAGCCAAATTAGAATGGAGCAATAGCAAATTCCTAGCTCCAAGTCTTGACGGTTCATATACAACCTAAAAACTACCCCGGCATTCATTCTCATTCCGGCAGGATGCAGACGCGACGTCAACAAAGCTCCAACGAGCCAAATCAGAATGGAGCAATGGCAAACTCCTAGCTCCAAGTCTTCACGGTTCATATACAACCTAAAGACTACCCCGGCGATCCTTCTCATTCCGGCAGGATGCAGATGCAACGTCAACAAAAGCACCAACGAGCCAAATTAAAATGGAGCAATGGCAAACTCCTAACTCCAAGTCTTAACGGTTCATATACAAGCTAAAGACTACCCCAGCGTTCCTTCTCATTCCATCACGGTGCAGACGCGGCATCAACAAAGCTCCAACAAGCCAAATCAAACCGGAGCAAAGGCATATTCCTAGTTCCGGACTTCAACTGCAATACATACAGCATAGAAGTCCTACAGATGTCTACCCTATTTCAGTAAATAAACGATACGGCATCGTCAAAACAATAAATAAAGCAACGGCATATTCCCAGTTTCAGGGTCTCGGCGGCAACTCATATAAAGCCTAAGAGACTATCGGAGATCATCCCACACCAGCGCAGAGTGGTTATGACTCACCGGGCTCCAAATTGAGCCTAATCTCAAATAAAAAGCGACATGGCAAATTCCTAACGCTTGCTCTTCCGACGGTAATATAGCCTAAGGAGATCACTTGAAGACGTCTTGTCCAGCCCCCGAAGGGATCAGAGACACGACAGTCTCGGGGTTACTCGAACAACAGCTTAAAGACTGTATATCGAGGAATATATCAACCAACGCTACGGTACCATGGACTAAAACCCTAGTACCACAAAACCTAACGGACCTTTGTCGTAAAGAATGAAGGTTATCTATATACAATGTTATGACAAGTTTTCTTGTAAACCCAAAGGAGGTAAACTAAATAAACTCCGAAATGAGTACATAAACTAGAGACTCCGAAATGAGTGAATAAACTAGAGACTCCGAAATGGATGAATAAACTACAGACTCCGAAATAAGTGAATAAACTACAAACTCCGAAACGAGTGAATAAACTAGAAACTCCGAAACGAGTGAATAAACTACAGACTCCGAAATAAGTGAATAAACTACTTTACGTCATGTCAAGACAGAGAGGCGCAAGTATGAAATGAAATATGTCTTTTATTCATAAATCAAAATGAATACAAGATACAAAAGAACAAAAGAAGAAAATATACAGCGACAAAAATTTCTAAGCTGGTGGGCGGTTCAGTAAGCCAGCAAGTTCGTTATTCTTCCGCCGGACTTCCGCTTCAAGCTCTATCAACGTCGTGAGCTGAGTTCCTACCTATGCCCGTTGGTTTTGATATAAGGAAAATCGACTTTCAAGCTCTTTCTCGGCAATCTTATAGGCCTCGACCATCTCGCATGTAAAAATAACGGCTTTATCAAGAACCACCACCTCCGTAATGGCCTCCTGAAGAACTCGCTAAATTTCATAAGCACGAGTAGTCTTGGTGGTGAGTTGGGCTTGAAGTTCCCCTAAAGCTTTTGAAGCCAACTCCCTCGCCGAAAACTATCGATTGAGCCTTTTCTCACATGACTGGAGATTGGCTGCACATCGGTCAATCCATCAACGCAGGCTGACCTTTATTGGCTCGAAGGGAAGGCGTACGCATTCAACCCCATGTAGGGAAGCCTCAACTTGATGACAGTATTCGACCCAAGTACACACCAGCGCTTCGTCATGATAGGTAGCAAGAACAGACAAAAAAGCATTGGCTTCAACAGCAAATTCTTCAGCCGTAATGGAGGTACCAACGCGAAGATCTTCAATAAGATTCGCCAGCGAATGAATGCTTTGTTTTGCCATTCTCTCAGACACGCGTCGGGCGTAAGGGCCTGATAGCATGGAAATCCGGGATTCCAATGGGGTCAGGATTGGCAAAGCTATAAGCATACATGTATGGTTAGTTGTCTTTCTAAACATAGAACAAATAAAAGAACGCCAATGCTAAAGCGTCACTTACCCACGAAAGGCGGATTTGAGAGATCCCCGAGTCCATCAAAAACTTCAACATCATCGTCAGCTTCTAGGACTGCGGTTTAAATAGATGGCGCATTAGCATCATTACGGAAATATAAAATGAAAAGGCAAAAGAATACCAACCTTGACCAGAAGAAAGGACTATGCTCTGTGGAGGTATTGTTTGCGGGGCCGCCATGTCAAGTAAACGAGGGAAGGTTTTCTTCGGAGAAAGATCCACATTAGAGGACGCCAACTCCCGCAATTCTGAGAGAAAGAAAGGTTCAGACATATGGATGGGTCGTTAAACAAAAAATGTAGATGTATATAAGATTACCTTTGATACTTTGTCCGCTTTGAACAGGAGGGATGGCAGCTTCGGTGATCTCCTCTACACCCTCTGGTGCGTCACTGGATATATCCATTGAATCTATCACCGATGTGGCAATCTCCATTGGAGGAACAGAGGCCATCACCGAGGGATCTAAGGCGCGAATAGAAGCTTCGGTAATCTCCTCTACACCTTCTGATACGTCACTGGAGATATTCATGGCCAGTGTGGCAATCTCTGCTGGAGGAACAGAAGCCATCACCGAGGACTCCAAGGTGCGGATGACAGCCTCGGTAATCTCCTACACACCCTCCGGTGCATCACGGGAGATATTCATAGGATCTATAGCCAGGTTGGCAGTCTCCGCTGGAGAAATAGAAGCCATCACCGGAGGCTTCAAGGTGCTATCCGGACTCGAAACTATGCCCGCTGCAGAAGGCCCTACAAATTTTTTGTGTAAAGATAATGCGATGTGAAAGTAATATAAATTATTTGCTGAAAGAGACGTAAAAGTATACGTACCAATACGCCAGGGAGCTTGAAGGAGGGTTTTCTCGAGCTGCTGTGCTTTTCTATTCAGATGCGCTCATCGGGCTTCAATCGAAAATGAATCTCTACCCGGTTTCAAAGCAGCCTCATCTTCAGAGGCATCCGATACCAGCTGTTTGAGGGCGCGTTCCTCTTCCAGCGTCAAAGGAGCTATCGGTAACATGGCTGAAGACGGATCGACAACATAAAATACAATAGGAGGAAGGTTTCCTTTCCTGGGAGGCACGTTTTCAGCCTCATCTTGTGAACGCTTTAAAGCTTCGGCCAATTGAGCGGCCTCCTCAGCGGATGAACCAAGAAAGAGAAGACCGTCGTCCTGTTCTTGCATAGTTATCAGCTCATCCAGAATAAGGGGCTCAGACTCAAGCAAAGTATCGAGTAAACCGGCGACCGATTTCTTTCTCCTTTTGGAGCCTGAGCTAACACCAGCAGAGGGGCGCGTCCTCCACTTTGGCGCTTTTGCGTGGCGCTGCTCAACATCGCCTTCGGTATCTGCCTTTGGGGATGCCACGGCTGGTGCTTTATCAGGAGTCGCTGTCTCGGCTCTTGTACGTATCGGGATACCAGCAGTACGGAGGGTTGATTTGGCTTGTGCGGCTTTAGGAATGAGCACTGAGTCGCTGCCTCTTAGAGGAGGGCAAACAATCGACCGTGGTCGCAATGGTGCGCTGACGGCTTGAGCGGAAGCAGGAGCTTTACATTCAAAGAGTACCCTTCTCTCCTCTGTAATGATAGGACCAACCCAGTGGTGATACCAGCCCTTGAAGGATTCCACGGGCCTCGGAAGATAGTCAGGCTCGGGAATCATGAAGAAGGAACCGGTACTCAATCGAATGAAGTGGTGGATGACGTCGCGAGCGACCTCCAGCGAGAGAGTGAGCTCGACTAAAAAGTCTTTGAGGGGGAAGCCCTGGTTGTAACTGTTGGATATAGTGCCCTCAGAGTCAATTATTGGATCACAGGCACGTGATTACAATGATTGAGGGAGGACCTATACCGGTTGGACAGTCTTACTCGAGATGATAGTATGCTATCTAGTTTATCTTTATCATTGTGTACTGCTTTAGGTGACCTTATAGGTCACTATTGCACGTTGATAGAGCCCCTAGGATTCTTGCTTGACTACCAGCAGTATGAGGGCGATCATATACGTGGGAGCTGGGGTCTATAAGCACATCCTTAAAAGGTCCCTAGTCATGGGAGTTTCGAGACAGGGCATCGATTCTCCAGAGTAGACTAGTGTATACAGTCGAGACCCCGACGAGGGGCGGTGGCCAGTCTCACAAGCCACTGGTGTCAATTGGTTCACCTAAAATGTATACAGGTGCTCATTGGGTTATGAGTACACCGGACAGGACTCGCCGGGAACCTGCTAGTTGGGATTATACCAGACGTCAGATAGCAGTTCCCTGGTGACATGTGTACAGGTTAGTTCATCGACCTGAGATCGTCATTTGTCTCGTGTGAGTTCCCACTGTGCTTTGATTACTACCCTACCACGCTCAAAGGAGACGTGAAAACAGGTTTTAGTTGGGTACAGTCCCGAGCCACATGGAGGCAGTGAGCGGAGCTGCAGGGGTTCGTCTCTCACGGTATTGGGGGTGAGGTCGCGCTGTGTCTAGGAGAGCCATTACATAAAGCCCTCGGCCGAGGCAGGAGATTTACTGGTAGGTATTCCAGTAGTATCTCAGGGTGTTCTGGGCTACACTCCGACACGACTTGTACCGCTTTTGGGGGTCTGACTTTTACCAACCCCCTGGGCCCGCCATGCGATGCTTATAGACGAACGGACCAGACTGTACGGATATTGTCACTGATAGGCTCAGTATGGTGTCAGGATGAGTTCGCTCATCGACGTCCCTTTTGGTCAATAGCTGGTAGCTCGTTACGTATGGCTGATACCTCTGACGTGCTAGTGGTTAAATCCATAGCCATAGTATTGACGAGTCTTTAGAGTCCCCCACACACAGTTACTCAAGTTTCGGGCGAAACGCTGTAGAGGCCATATGGAGATATGGCAGGGTTCGATCAGATACATACGGTATTGCACGGATCGTGATCGGACGGATTTTACTTGCGGACTTTGGTTTAAGCCGGATCCTAGTATTAAACAGTGTTGATTTTGTCTCTTTGCATTTGTATTCAGTGGGAATACAAATGCGGGTATGTATATACAGTAGCGGAGTTTTCCTATAATTTATTACGGGATCAGTTTTCTGAAGTTGCCAGTTTGCATTTCGTTACGGCCAGTTTTCCTTTGTTCCTTCACGGCCGGACTTTCCGATGGAGGGGGTTATTTGCAAGTGTGCAAATAACATTTGTGGAGGGGTTTTCTTGCATTATTTGGCTTCCTCATCATGAGATTCCATTTTAATCTCATCCTTTGCATTTATTATGATGGTTTGTGAAAGGATTGAAATGTGAAATGGGTGTGATATTTTCTTTTTCTCATTATCATTTGTTTTTCTCCACTTGCATTTTCTCCCTCCACCATTTTTCCATGAGAGGGGCCGGCCACACATTAGGAGAAGAGAGAGGAAATTTCTTTTTGGGTGTGGTTCTCATTTTTAGCTTGCTAAAAAGTTCATTCTCCATTATTCTCTTCTCCTCCACATCCATGGCAACTTCACTACCCCAAAGAGACTACGATTCTACACTACACCTACAGCACCCTTGGACGCGTCGGCTTGCCAACTTCGCGCCCGAGTTGCCTCGGTCCAGAGGTGGGAGCCCGTAAAAGAATCCGGCTACGTGGTGCCCTTTCCGACGAGGAGGTGACGGACGGAGATTCCACGGGAGATCGGAGTGGAGACGAAGATCGAAGGACACGGATCGCTTGGTATATCTCTCTACCCATCTTTTAGTTTGCTAGTAGCTAGGTTAATGGCCCGATCCGGGTTTTAGTGCGCGGTGGTGCCGGTTTGCAAGTTTCGCAAAGTTTTTCGTTTCCGTGTTTCCGGCGTCGGATCGATGGCCGGGGCGCCGCCGTGCACTTACAATGGTATCAGAGCCACGCCATTAACCTAGTCTAGCTTGCTCTAATGTGTTTACAAGTTCGATCGGACATTTATCCCAAAACCGCATTTTCATTGCATATGTTTCTGTCGAAATTTTTTTGGGCTCGAAAAATTTTTCAGGTTGTTGCAGAAACACATGCAGGCAATTATAAGCATACTGTGAAAATTTGGTAGTGTGACGTCATCTTTCCACCGCGGAACCGCGGCCAAACCCATGCTTGGGCCGCGATTCCGCCGCTACTTTGAGGGTTCACTGTGCCAAATATTTACAGTGGGCTTTTGACTAGGAAATGGGATTTTTGGAACATTCTTTTTGGGCCCAGATTTTCTGTGAGTGCTACAGTAGTGCTTGGGGCCCACTTGGGTATATTTGTTCGATCGAATATTTTAAACATGTTAGTTCACAGTATTTACTTTATATCTGCGACCGTGAATGTCATTTGATCGGTAAATCCTGTCTAACTGCTATAGCCCTTTTAGACGGATTTGCGAACGTGACATTCACGTTGATGTTCTGTGTTGTGCTGTGATGTTGCAGATTGTTCGTGGGGATAGCCTGGTTGCAGTGGTAGTACAGTTTCGTTTTATATGTACATTTGATATTGCAGGGCGAGCGTCCGACATGTGGACTGCCTTCACTGCCTGCTTGTATTATTCTTTTGGGGCACGACCGGGTCGAGGTCGATGTACCTGTTGTATGTATATTTTATTTTCTGTACTAGGATTACCCCGCGGAGGGGTGCATGGATAGCCGGGTTCTATAAGGCAACAAGCCCGGATCTCATGGCATTGAGACGGAGGGGGCTTCACTCTAAAATTGGCGGGCTATTCGCCGCACTCGTAAGGGGTATAGGTTGACCCAGGAGGGGTGCCCAAGTTACCGGATTCCGTGAAGTGCTGGGTGGTCCATTCACGTTGCTGAAGGGGGATGCCTCGCTTCAGGTTTTGGCGGGTGACTTGCCGCGCCCGTAGGGGTCTAGGATTTTCATTGCACAGGCTATCCACACGACCAGGGGAACGTCGGGTTTCAGTAGCGGCTCTATGAAACCCGGGGATCCCAGATATCTGTATTGTTCTGTGATGCTGGTTACATTTCTGTGATGTTGCATTTTATCACGCCTTGAGCGAATATTATATATTGATATATATACTAGTAGATGTTGTATATGTTTTGCATCCACGCTAGTCCAGTCCCCGCTCTGTCGTTAGTTAAGTAACCTAACGGGTGATGACGGGACCCAGTGGCGAATGCGGATGGCATATACGTACATCATTATTTTCGTTCTTTTGTGGTGTGATCAATTGATGGGACTGCGTTGATTCGGATCAATGCAAGCTAAACAAACCTATTCTGATGTTGTTGGAACACTTTTTCAAAAAGCTGTTATTGCAAGGATGTTCTCTTTTGTTTTGCACAGTGGTATTCAGTTAGAATATCCTGCTCCTCAGTCGACGAGGCAAGGGCCGAGATCTCTTCACCGGGAGTGACCCCTTGGACAAAAGTTTGCGTCAGGGCAATAACTTCTCTATAGCCGATTACTTTTGCTTTGCATCGTGGTATTCAGTTGGAATATCCTGCACCCCATCCTACGGGGAAAGAGCCGAGATCCCTTCACCGGGAGTGACCTCTTTAGCAAAGGTTTTCGTTACTATATTTTTCTAAAAAGCTATCCGTTCCTTCAACGATATCAAGTTCATTACGTTAAAGGTTTTTCGCCTGAAACCATTCGTAGCCCTCCGTCGTTTCATATGGATAGTCAATAGTATTCAAGCTGTATTTGTTGGCCAAAGTCAAGGCACAGTGTTTGGTAGCTGTTGGTTATTCATATGCAGCATAGATAGATGCGTTGGTTTGGGACAGTCGTATAATCTTGTTGGCCAAAGTCAAGGGCTTGTACGGGTGGGTTCAAATTAACCTGGAGAATGACGGGTAGAACTTGACATGTGACTTATGATTTGTTGGCCAAAGTCAAGGTCATAAGAGCATGGGGAAAAATCACATCGGGAGTTTCTAAAGAAACTGAAACTTGCCAGATATGCGCATACCTTCTGGAGTGTGATAACGTGAGCGGATTCCGTCACGTTATCATGCGATGATAGTTGGATCCCGATTCCCACTGATGAGTTGGTTTACTCCTCGGGTGATCCCGACTAATTCTTCTTTCAGGTTTGGAGGAGAATTTGACGGTACAGTGAGAGGTTTCCTGATTAGATAAAGTGATAACCATTCTGATTTAGGTTAGAGTGCACGCTGAGTGTTTCTTTTCTCTCTCTCTTTGGCAGCGACCATTGACCTGACCCTAGACTATGACTCAGTGACCAAGTTGACCGAACCTTCTTTAACACTGGCTTTTGGATTGTCAGAGTTGCAAACCTCTTTGCCACTCCTACTTTTACCCTTTTCTCCAGGACACCCCGTATTACTACAAACGTCCACTTCCATTGGACAAAACCATCGTATGGTTATATACAAACTCGAAGGAATTTATTCGAGGATGGTTTCCGGTTCTAGAGAAAACGAATATGACTATTCAGTTGTCTTTTCCTTTTACCTTCTCTCAGGATGCGAGTACTCCTTGGTTTAGGAGATAGTACACCCATTACGCAAATTGGATAGTCTTCTTCCAAACCATAGGCAGGTGCCGACCGGTAGGGAATGAAGAAAACCAATTAGCCTAAACGGTGTACAAAAGGTATTAAGTTAAGACAAAGAAAGGGATTAGAAGGAGGGCAAAGTAAATTGCGACTGATATTCACGACCAAACCAAGTATTTCGTTACCACTCCCACTTCACCTTTGTATTTCTCCAGGACACTCCGTATCACTACGAAGATCCACAGATTATTTGGATACTCCATCGTATGGTTATATACGAACTCGAAAGGAACTTGTTCCAGTTCGGGAATGGATTCTGGTTCAGGAGAAATAGAAATAAGGTTTATTCGGTTGTCTTTTATCTTCACCTTCTCTCGCATTGCGAGTGCGCCTAGGATTAGGACAGTACACCCATTATGCTTATTGGATAGTCTTCTTCCAAACCATAAGCTGGTGCCGAACGGTAGGGAAGGAAAAAAATCATTTAGCCTAAGAGGGTGTACAGAAGGTAATGACTAAAGACATATAAAGGGATTTGGAGAGATGGCAAAAAATTATACGGTTACGGTTGTGAATCTGGATAATGGAAGAGGCATTACTAGGAATACCAGGATACCCCATCGAAACATTTTAATGTTTCAGTTTCACTGTGTACTGTTAAAAGAAAACTGATTTCCCAATTAGACACTTGCTCCAGGGTATGTATTTACCATGTTTGATTCTCACATCTGTATAGTTTTACAGATGATGAGTGGGAGTAAGTTATTGGGAATTAGGTGATCATCCTCATTATATCGGAATTCATTGTAAATGGTGATATTTGAGGAAGTCACCTGGGTTGTTTGCCGGACGGCAAATATTTGGTTTTGAATATCCGTTGTTATGCACCAATTTCAAATTGATATATCTGTACGTCTGTTTTTATAGAGTGAGATATACTTTTTTGAAATTATGTCTATGACATTTACCTATATCAGTGGATGGTTAGGTAAGGAGCATTGAACAGCGGTGTAATTCTTCTTAACCATAAGCACAGTTTTCAACCTACAACACACAGAGAATGAATTATTACACTCAGGGGACTTATACAGAGTATTGTATATTGTCCAGTGTCCATTAGGACAGAGGGGTTGGTCCTCGTACTATATTCTGTTTACTTTTGACTTCTCTAGTTCTTAGACAAGTGTTTCGTAGAAACACAAGGTCTAAGTTTTGAGAAGTTATAGGTATATGAATAAAGTAGAAAACCAGGTGTTGCAAGTATCGGGATTCTTCAAGGTGATCGAAGATGTAGATACTTGTGGGTATTCAGTTGATAGTAATGAGAACTTGCTTCTCTTTCAGGTTACTCATAATTGGAAACATTCCTAAGTTGAGTAACGTTGATCGGCCTCTTTCCATTTAGTTGACATGCACTGGAGACAGCTGCATGATTTGAATCTGGTTCAATTAAATCAGTGCCTCTGTTTCTATATTGGATGTAGAACAGTTCATATCTTAACGATGTTAAGGTACGGGGAGTTGTCCGGCTTATGCTTAAAACTAGACTCTGGATAACTCAAGGCACGTTTCTGTAATGGTTATTTGTGGGTTGACCCAGGCTATGACGAGGGTTGACTTTCTACCATCTGGAAGATCAATAGTGATATTGTACTTGACTCGCCACATTTTTAATAAAAATGGATTTTTTCAGAAAACAGTAGTGGGAGTATGGTAGAACTGGAAGTGATTCCAGAACCGCAAACGATTACTGAAAGTTTGATAAGAACCTAAAGATTCAATCTGGTTTGACATTCCATTGGCCACTCCGCAGATACGGTGGGTAACCTCAGGCACCCGAGAAGTACTCCGGTAGCCTCAAGGATGGTGACAGAGAGGTTCTTGTTTACCCAGAATTTCCATTGCTGTTGTTCCAGACTGTGAGACCCGGCAGGAGGATGAGTATAGCGTCGTTCTAAACTAGCTTTAGAAGTGTACGTCTATATGACTCTGCCAGAGGGTTGTCATGGTCAGTGGGAGCAGCGGAAGCATTGGTGGACAGGTGGTTTATGTCTATTTATAGACTTAAGCCGATATAGCGGAGATAGATCATCTATTTCTGATGTGAAGTCATAGGTTTGACTTCATCAGAATAGGGGATGGGGAAGGGTTTGTTTAGCACCCTATGAAGAGTTTTGAAGCATCACATGTCCAAAAGTTTAAGTTTTTATTGTGCTAAACAAACACGCAAAGGAATCGATCCTAGAAAATTAAGGTTACAAAACTTTAAGCTAATAAAAGTTAGGGTTTAGAGACTACAACCTTTGTAGCTCCCTACGCTAGACTCCTCGGCTACTTGGGGGTTGAAAAAACTCCGCTTGAACTCCTCGACATCACCGATGATCCACCCGGAGTCCGCTTTGTCCAAGCTAGCGACTTTGGAAAAACCAAGAGAACACTCTAATCAAGTTGGCTAAACTTGATTAGAATGATGTTGTGGCTATGGATCTCACTTCAAAATCCTATTTTTATGAGTATTTTACTCTCTTATAAGAACTAGAGAGCAAAGCATGGAGGTTGATGAAGATGGTGGTCTTTTGTGAAGAAGAGAATGAATTATACTTCAAAGAGAAAAGAAAAATAACCATGATAAAGTGATGTATGTATGCATGTGTGCATGCACATCCAAATGTGCATAAACAAGAATGAATGCATACATCCAAAATAAACAAGATAGGATTTGTAGTGAGAGGCTAATAATAAATCAACACTTGATTCACTAATCCGGTCATATCACATACGACCCGACCATTAGCAAGCTGCCCAATTAATATACGGTATCCCATACACGTACTTTAATCGGGTCCAAGCGCATATCGCATACGCGCACCACAACGTTTCGCCTGGACTAGGTTACTCCTATGTGGGACTCTAAGACTCGTCAATACGCCGGCAGTGGGTGATGATCATATCAAGCACCCCCAAGCCGCAAGCGGTCAGCTAAACGTAACGGCCATCCGGGCATTGAGCGATCAGAAGAGAACAAGCGAACCTGCTACAACTCCCGTCGAGCCGATCGGCGACACTTCCCGTACAGTCCGGTCTCCTCGTCTGATATGTCGCATATCAAGTCTAGGGGTGGTAAACGTCAGACCCCAATAACCGATAAGTCGTGCCGATGTGAGGCTCATAACGGGTCGAGAAACTACTGGTAACACTTACCAGCAAATCTCTGATCAGCCCTGGCCAGGGACTTCCCTGTTACGGCCAATCGAGCACAGCGCAACATCAACCCCAAATACCGGGAGAGACGAAACCCCTCCTATCGCTCATTGCCTCCATGTGACTCGGGACTGTACCCAAAGACCACCGTTTTGCACGCCCTCATGGACGTGGTAAGGTGGAGATCAAAGCACAGTGGAAATCACACAAGACTCTATGACGATCTCGGGTCTACAGACTAACCTGTACAAGTGTCACCTGAGAACTGCCATCTGACGTGAGGTATAATACCATCTGGGAGTTCTCGGCGAGTCCGTCCAGTGTACCCAGTCTCCACTGAGCACCCGTATACCATCTCTGATGTCAAACACCAATGGATATGGGATCATCCATCGCCCATCACATGGGTCGAGAAGCGTATACGCTAGTCTACTCTGGTATATCGATGCCCCGTCTCGATACACCCACGACTAGGGACCTTGAAGGATGTACTTATGGACTACCATGTCCCCACTAGTATGATCTGCATCATAGTCCAGGTAGTTAAGTACACATCCTAAGAGCTTTACCAACATGTAACCATAAGACAGTTTAAAGAGACTAGTGTACATGTTAAGATAAAGAGTAACCAGATAGCATACTATCATATCGAGCAAGAAAGTCATCTCTATATATGTCCAAGCATCCAATATAATATACATCATCTGTACAATACTGGCCTCTAGGGCATACATACAACTAACAATCTCCCACTTGCACTAGGGCCAGCTGCTGTAGTATCGCATACCGAGCATCCCGAAGAGTCTCTCAAACTGTATCTGGGGAATGGCCTTCGTGAGTGGATCCGCCGTGTTGTTCTTCGTGTCAACCCTCCTGACCTCGATCTCCCGGCGATCAACTATCTCCCGGATCAGGTGATACCGCCTCAGAATATGCCTGGATCGCTGATGGGACCTGGGTTCCTTGGCCAAAGCCACCGCTCCATTGTTATCGCAATACAAAGGTATTGGATGCTCAATGGATGGAACCACTCCAAGTTCAGTGATGAACTTCTTGATCCAGACAACCTCTTTGGTAGCATCGTTGGCAGCGATGTATTCAGCCTCCATCATCGAGTCTGCCACGGTTTCCTGCTTGGAACTCTTCCAGCTAACCTCCCCTCCGTAAAGGGTAAAGACAAAGCCCGACTGCGACTTAGAGTCGTCCTTATCACTCTGGAAGCTCGAATCGGTAAAGGACTCCACTTGGAGCTCTTCGTTACCATACACCAAGAACATATCTCTAGTCCTTCACAAGTACTTGAGAATGCTCTTCACAGCTGTCCAGTGACTCTCTCCAGGATCAGCTTGATACCTGCTCACTATACTTAGTGAGTATGCTACATCGGGTCTGGTACATAGCATCGCATACATGATAGAGCCTACTGCCGAAGCATAGGGTATCCCTTGCATACGAGCTCTCTCCAAATCAGTCTTGGGAGACATCTCTTTGGAGAGAGTGACTCCAGAGATCGTGGGCAAGTTCCCACGCTTGGACTCTTCCATACTAAACCTCTTTAGTATGGTGTCAATGTACCTGGATTGGGACAATCCCAAAATCCTTTTGGATCTATCTCTATAGATCCTAATTCCCAATATGCATGAAGCATCACCAAGATCTTTCATTGAGAATCTTTGTGATAAGAAGAGCTTGACCGATTGCAGCATAGGAATATCATTTCCTATCAAGCGTATGTCGTCCACGTATAATACGAGGAAGACAACCTTACTCTCTGCCACCTTCTTGTAGATACAAGGTTCATCTGGGTTTTTGACGAAATCAAACTCTTTGATAACGACGTCAAAGCAGATGTTCCAACTCCGCGATGCTTGCTTTAATCCATAAATGGATTTAAGCAGCTTGCACACCTTTCCGCTGCTCCCACTGTCTACAAAGCCCTCTGGCTGAGTCATGTACACGCACTCTTCTAAATCACCGTTTAGAAAGGCGGTCTTAACATCCATTTGCCAGATTTCGTAATCATGATAAGCAGCGATGGCAAGCATGATCCGGATGGATTTAAGCATAGCTACTGGAGAAAAGGTCTCGTCATAGTCCACACCTGGTCTTTGACGAAAACCCTTTGCTACAAGTCTAGCTTTGAAAGTCTCCACTTTCCCATCTACACCAAGTTTCTTCTTGAAGATCCACTTGCTCCCAATGGGTTTTACCCCTTCAGGAGCAACGTCCAAAGTCCATACTTTGTTGGTGTACATGGATTCCATCTCAGACCGCATAGCATCCAGCCATTTCACTGAGTCCCCACTCGTGATGGCCTGCTCGAAGCTAGTTGGGTCATCATCCTCCATGATGCAATCCTCGCTCCCACCGTCTATGAGAAAACCGTAGTATCTCTCAGGTTGGCGAGGAACCCTACTAGATCGGCGGAGTGGCTGGGGTTCATCGGGAACTACGGAATCCTCTGGTTCCACCAGATCTTCTGTTGTAGCTTCTGCAGCTGGAACTTCTTCCAGTTCTACCTCATGACCACTAATCTCTTTTTCAAGAAATTCCTTTTCTAAAAAGGTGGCATGCCGAGAAACAAACACTCTTTGTTCCTCAGGGTGGTAGAAGATATACCCTTGAGAATTCTTGGGATATCCTACAAATTTGCATAGAACAGACCGTGCCTCGAGTTTGTCCGGATTTTGTCGTTTGACATAGGCTGGACAACCCCATATCTTAACATAGTTAAGAAATGGTCTCTTCCCTTTCCATATCTCATATGGAGTGGTAGGCACAGATTTGGTGGGGACCATATTCAATAGATGTATGGCTGTCTCAAGCGCATACCCCCAGAAGGAAATAGGTAACTCAGCTGTGCTCATCATAGAGCGCACCATATCTAATAGGGTGCGGTTCCTCCGTTCTGATACACCGTTGTGCTGTGGTGTATATGGAGGAGTCAGCTGAGAGAGAATCCCATTCTCTTTTAGGAAGTCCAGGAATTCATTGCTCAAGTATTCACCTCCTCGATCAGATCGAAGGATTTTAATACTTTTTCCGGTTTGGTTTTCGACTTCTTGTTTATATTCTCTAAATTTCTCAAAAGCTTCAGACTTGTGTCTTATTAAGTACACATGTCCGTATCTTGAGAGATCGTCAGTGAATGTAATGAAGTACGAAGAACCATCCCTGGCATGCGTAGACATGGGACCACATACATCACTATGTATTAGTCCCAAGAGTTCGGTAACTCTTTCTCCGTGTCCTGTAAACGGAGTTTTGGTCATCTTGCCTTTGAGACATGACTGGCAAGTGTCATAAGATGAAAATTCGAACGGATTTAAATATCCATCTTTATGCAACTTAGCTAGCGTGTCGCATTGATGTGACCCAGTCTACAATGCCACAAGAAGGATTCGTTGAGTTCAGAACTCTTCCTCTTGTGTGTGTTTGTTATGCTCAGAACTGTTGATTGATTTAGAACATAAATGCCATTGCATAACGTGCCTGATCCAACCAACTTTTGGTTGCGAAAAATGTTCATAACATTGTCCTGTAATACAAAATTATATCCCTCTTTACTTAATAAAGAAACCGATATAATGTTGCATATCAGGTTCGGCATGTAATAGCATTCGTTCAGAACCAATGTATTACCAGTTGGTAATACAAGGTGATATTCCCCGACAGTCTTAGCTGCAATAATTGCACCATTTCCAACCCTAATGTCTTTATCACCTTCTCCAAGTTCTCTACCTTTCCTTAGCCCATGTAACTGATTACATATATGGGATCCTGACCCGGTATCTAATACCCAGGACGTAGAGCAAATAGAGAAACAGTTCTCAGTAACGAACACACCCGAAGAAAATGCATCAACATGTACTTTCTTCAAACGGATGGCATGGGAATCCTGGTATTCCCCTATATCCTGTTCATTCCTATAACTCTTATAAGAAAGAACGGAACCAACGTTCCCCAGCACAGTATAACATGCGGGTTCGGTCAATACATCCATATTATTATCTTTATTAGGGCATGACATGGTCGCTACCTGGAGAGAGAGAGAAGAAAACACTTTAGCGTATGCTCGTGCAAGATCAGATTGGTTATTATCTTATCTAATCAGGATGGCTCCCACTGCTTTTTATCAAATCTTTCTTCAAACCCTAAAAGGAAAGACTAGCCGGGATTAATTACACACTACAAGTTCGCTAATCTTTCAGCCAGGCCAGTGTCGGTACTTTGAGGGAGGTCCCCCGTGCTTTCGCACGAACCTAATTAATGTAAACCTCGTTTTCCCAGAGGCGTAACCCCGTTGACACCTTTCTAGACACCTACTTGATCGGCTAATCGTAATGTGCAAAACTCTCCCAGGAGTAACTCTTACTCGCAGTGGGTATCGGGATCCAACTATCTCATAGAAGGTATGCAATCTCATTGCAAATTTCAACACTTGAAACTCCCGATAATGCTTTTGCCCCTAGCGTGATATGACCTTGACGAAAGCCAACAAACCACAGCCCGCTAGTCAAGTTCAACCCGTACATTTCTTGACTGAATTAAACCCATCCGCACGACCCTTGACGAAAGCCAACAAAGCCGTACGACTACCCTAATCCAGTCGCATCATATGCAGCAGATAAGCAGCACATAGCTACCGCACACTACACCTTGACGAAAGCCAACAAATGTAGCACGAATACTATATGCAACTTATCTGAAATGACAGAGGGCTACGACAGGTTTTTCTGAAAACCTATTGCGTAATGAACTTGATATCGTTGTAGGATCGAATGAATTTTGAAATGGAGTGTTTTTGAGGCTTTTCTAGTTTTGCTAAAGGAGTCACTCCCGGTGAAGGGATCGTCGGTCCTTTCCTCGTCGAATGAGGTGCGGGATATATCATATATATCGCTGTGCAAAGCAAAAACCCAAAAGCAGTCAAAAGCAAACCGAGTGTGTAGCATCTGCCAGTTATTGCTAAAGGAGTCACTCCCGGTGAAGGGATCTCGGTCCTTTCCTCATCGAATAAGGTGCAGGGTATATCATATATACCGCTATGCAAAGCAAGAACTGTAGCTACCTGTTTTGTTTTTAAAATTTGATTCTACAACATCTTAGGTTTCTTTTCTTTCATTAATCACATTAATGAAGTCCCATCATTTAAATACCCAAACATCACAGATAGATATGACGTACACTTATGCCATCCGCATTCGCCTCGATGTCCCCTCGTGCACCGTTAGGTTAGGTAACTAACGACAGAGCAGGGCAGGGCTAGCGCGGGTGTAAAACATAAGTAACGTCTATATAATATATCATATATACTATATACTATATCCATCACAGAGTCACAACACAGATATCGCAGCAGAAGAAACATATGAAATATTGGATATTCTAGGACGTCCGTGTTTTCAATACGAGCCAGTATAAAACACGGATTCCACGGTTGTGATGAATAGCCAATCCCACACCCCTAGACCCTTACGAGAGCGGCAAGCAACCCTGCCAATTCTAGGGTTAGGAGACCCGGACTCGACTCCTCGAGCTGGTCTCCCACTGAACCCCAGAACCCGGTTACTTGTGCTCCCCTCCTTGGGTCTATCCTAATGCGGAAAAGTAAATAATATACAAAGGGTGACAACTTCCGCTACCTGGAAGTGCCCCAAATAAAAGAATATTACATACAAGTTTTTACATGAATGAAAATGAAAAACACTCATCTCACATAAAAAAAAACCCGGCTATTCGAACACGACGATCCAATATAACATATCCAGTAACACATAACATCACATGTTATCAACGTAAGTAAGTATGCGCACCCCAATTGTCGTTGATGTATAGCAACGAAACCGGCGATAGCGACATACTACACTTACGGTCACAGAAAAGAAAGTGTAAAACTGCAATATCTGGAATCCACATTATCCTTAGACATCATAAATGCGAAATATCACATACCTCGTATTTCATGTCTTATAATATGAATTCCACACATTGCATCACATTCCGAATAAACAGACAGTATTAAAGTTTTCGAACGACCGATCAAATACCCAAGATTCACTAAAGCTCAACACTTGAGCAGGGTTCAAAAATCCGGAGTGTGACACAGTAGTAGCGGTCCAGCCGTAGAAGGGTCAAGCCAACGCCTCACATGTGGCACGCCGTACTGCCCCAAACCCTAAGGTTCAAAGGGCAGTTCGAGACGGTCACATAATCGAGTTAAGGTTTGTTGTCTTCTAGAGGGACCACCGCAAAAAGACTTGCACTTATCTCCAAAGTATTTAAACCCCGTGAATAGCGAGCAAATGATATTCGTTCAAACACTTCAATACTTTCTAGTTTACCCGGAAAAGAAAACGAAATGAAAATTCCGATCGAAACGACGAGTCCAAAACCATCTCCAGAAATTTTCAACAGCAGATTCATATTAAACATACTCAAAATATACTGTAGCAGGTAAGGAAAAATACTGTGCAAAATAGAGCAAAAGATCCCTTCTTATGGCCGCAGATCCGCGGCCTAAGCCTGCTTAGGCCGCGGTTCCACGGTCAAAAGTACTGTTCATGGCAACGAATTTTCCAGTTTGTCTTATCTTTACCTGCTCTATTTTTTGAGAATTTTTAATTCTGGAAAAAGTCCGTTTTTAAAAAATTTCCAGAGAGCACCCAAAGAATCCGTATTTTTGTCCGATCGGGGTTTTCACTTCGTAAAAACGTCGCCTAATGTTCTAGGTCGGCTCTGATACCAATGAAGGGTTTGTTTAGCACCCTATGAAGAGTTTTGAAGCATCACATGTCCAAAAGTTTAAGTTTTTATTGTGCTAAACAAACACGCAAAGGAATCGATCCTAGAAAATTAAGGTTACAAAACTTTAAGCTAATAAAAGTTAGGGTTTAGAGACTACAACCTTTGTAGCTCCCTACGCTAGACTCCTCGGCTACTTGGGGGTTGAAAAAACTCCGCTTGAACTCCTCGACGTCACCGATGATCCACCCGGAGTCCGCTTTGTCCAAGCTAGCGACTTTGGAAAAACCAAGAGAACACTCTAATCAAGTTGGCTAAACTTGATTAGAATGATGTTGTGGCTATGGATCTCACTTCAAAATCCTATTTTTATGAGTATTTTACTCTCTTATAAGAACTAGAGAGCAAAGCATGGAGGTTGATGAAGATGGTGGTCTTTTGTGAAGAAGAGAATGAATTATACTTCAAAGAGAAAAGAAAAATAACCATGATAAAGTGATGTATGTATGCATGTGTGCATGCACATCCAAATGTGCATAAACAAGAATGAATGCATACATCCAAAATAAACAAGATAGGATTTGTAGTGAGAGGCTAATGATAAATCAACACTTGATTCACTAATCCGGTCATATCACATACGACCCGACCATTAGCAAGCCGCCCAATTAATATACGGTATCCCATACACGTACTTTAATCGGGTCCAAGCGCATATCGCATACGCGCACCACAACGTTTCACCTGGACTGGGTAACTCCTATGTGGGACTCTAAGACTCGTCAATACGCCGGCAGTGGGTGATGATCATATCAAGCACCCCCAAGCCGCAAGCGGTCAGCTAAACGTAACGGCCACCCGGGTATTGAGCGATCATAAGAGAACAAGCGAACCTGCTACAACTCCCGTCGAGCCGATCGGCGACACTTCCCGTACAGTCCGGTCTCCTCGTCTGATATGTCGCATATCAAGTCTAGGGGTGGTAAACGTCAGACCCCAATAACCGATAAGTCGTGCCGATGTGAGGCTCATAACGGGTCGAGAAACTACTGGTAACACTTACCAGCAAATCTCTGATCAGCCCTGGCCAGGGACTTCCCTGTTACGGCCAATCGAGCACAGCGCAACATCAACCCCAAATACCGGGAGAGATGAAACCCCTCCTATCGCTCATTGCCTCCATGTGACTCGGGACTGTACCCAAAGACCACCGTTTTGCACGCCCTCATGGACGTGGTAAGGTGGAGATCAAAGCACAGTGGGAATCACACAAGACTCTATGACGATCTCGGGTCTACAGACTAACCTGTACAAGTGTCACCTGAGAACTGCCATCTGACGTGAGGTATAATACCATCTGGGAGTTCTCGGCGAGTCCGTCCAGTGTACCCAGTCTCCACTGAGCACCCGTATACCATCTCTGATGTCAAACACCAATGGATATGGGATCATCCATCGCCCATCACATGGGTCGAGAAGCGTATACGCTAGTCTACTCTGGTATATCGATGCCCCGTCTCGATACACCCACGACTAGGGACCTTGAAGGATGTACTTATGGACTACCATGTCCCCACTAGTATGATCTGCATCATAGTCCAGGTAGTCAAGTACATATCCTAAGGGCTTTACCAACATGTAACCATAAGACAGTTTAAAGAGACTAGTGTACATGTTAAGATAAAGAGTAACCAGATAGCATACTATCATATCGAGCAAGAAAGTCATCTCTATATATGTCCAAGCATCCAATATAATATACATCATCTGTACAATACTGGCCTCTAGGGCATACATACAACTAACAGATGGATCTGTTAAGAAGATAGTAGGGTGTGATGTCCTGGTATTTGATGACATACACAGAGTAGAAAGTTAAATTCCTATACTACGATCGGTTATTCTTTGGTTGTCACACAGTGGTTTCTCCACATGGGACTTGGATATTATATCAGACATTCTGGTTACTAGATCTATGGTTTTAGATCTAGATTTGGGTGGTTTCCCAATCAGGGTACTTAGACAGCATTCTAAGAGCTTTTAGAATGGGCGACTCCTAGCATGGTGGTGTACTTGCAGGTGATGGAGTCACCCTCTCTTAAGGTGTCTTACAGACTAAAGTAGAGAGGGATGTGCATGATCGGCAGATCACTTGCTTAGGCAATTGAGTCAATCATGAGATGTCAAGTACCACACCAGATGTTGTTCTTGCAGTAGATGCAGTAAGTTGATATTAATCCAATCCTGGAGAAACGATCGGAAGCAGTTTTAGAACATAAGTTGATGTTCTAGGGAAATGATGACGTCAGCCTCATTTAGGAGACAGTTATCATTCCAGGCTTCCAAGGTGACCTGGACGGCAGAGTGGCCATCAGAGTTTTAGTTTTTCCTCTGATGAGGGGTAGTATTTTGGACAGGTAGTCCAGGTGGATACTGAGGGAAGGATGGCGCAGGATACTGATTAAGTTCAGTTGACGATACAGTCTAAGAAGTTTGGATTTGGAGTTCATTTATGAGCTAGGTCCCATCAGACATCCAGACATTCTAAGACAGGTATTGCTTATTTCGGGAGATGGCTTTCTCCGCGAACATGGGATATAGAGAGACATAGAAAGAAATATCAAAGCGAATCCACTCACTGAGGCTATTCCTCGAACGCAATAGTTTCGCAAACGAGTTTTGTGAGACTGACTAGTAGAGGAGTTGGGTGTTCGGTAACACACGGGCTGTGAGTATGCGACATCGCAATAATTAGCCTTAAGTGCAAGTGGGAGATTGTTGGATATAGTGCTCTCAGAGTCAATTATTGGATCACAGGCACGTGATTGCAATGATTGAGGGAGGACCTATACCGGTTGGACAGTCTTACTCGAGATGATAGTATGCTATCTGGTTTATCTTTATCATCGTGTACTGCTTTAGGTGACCTTACAGGTCACTATTGCACGTTGATAGAGCCCCTAGGATTCTTGCTTGACTACCAGCAGTATGAGGGCGATCATATACATGGGAGCAGGGGTCTATAAGCACATCCTTAAAAGGTCCCTAGTCGTGGGAGTTTCGAGACAGGGCATCGATTCTCCAGAGTAGACTAGTGTATACAGTCGAGATCCCGACGAGGGGCGGTGGCCGGTCTCACAAGCCACTGGTGTCAGTTGGTTCACCTAAAATATATACAGGTGCTCATTGGGTTATGAGTACACCGGACAGGACTCGCCGGGAACCTGCTAGTTGGGATTATACCAGACGTCAGATAGCAGTTCCCTGGTGACATGTGTACAGGTTAGTTCATCGACCTGAGATCGTCATTTGTCTCGTGTGAGTTCCCACTGTGCTTTGATTACTACCCTACCACGCTCAAAGGAGACGTGCAAACAGGTTTTAGTTGGGTACAGTCCCGAGCCACATGGAGGCAGTGAGCGGATCTGCAGGGGTTCGTCTCTCCCGGTATTGGGGGTGAGGTCGCGCTGTGTCTAGGAAAGCCATTACACAAAGCCCTCGGCCGAGGCAGGAGATTTACTGGTAGGTATTCCAATAGTATCTCAGGGTGTTCTGGGCTACACTCCGACACTATTTGTACCGCTTTTGGGGGTCTGACTTTTACCAACCCCCTAGGCCCGCCATGCGATGCTCATAGACGAACGGACCGAACTGTACGGATATTGTCACTGACAGGCTCAGTAGGGTGTCAGGATGAGTTCGCTCATCGACGTCCCTTTTGGTCAATAGCCGGTAGCTCGTTACGTATGGCTGATACCTCTGACGTGCTAGTGGTTAAATCCACAGCCATAGTATTGACGAGTCTTTAGAGTCCCCCACACACAGTTACTCAAGTTTCGGGCGAAACGCTGTAGAGGCCGTATGGAGATATGGCAGGGTTCGATCAGATACGTACGGTATTGCACGGATCGTGATCGGACGAATTTTACTAGCGGGCTTTGGTTTAAGCCGGATCCTAGTATTAGACAGTGTAGATTTTGTCTCTTTGCATTTGTATTCAGTGGGAATACAAATGCGGGTATGTATATACAGTAGCGGGGTTTTCCTGTAATTTATTACGGGATCAGTTTCTGAAGTTGCCAGTTTGCATTCCGTTCCGGCCAGTTTTCCTTTGTTCCTTCACGGCCGGACTTTCCGATGGAGGGGGTTATTTGCAAGTGTGCAAATAACATTTGTGGAGGGGTTTTCTTGCATTATTTAGCTTCCTCATCATGAGATTCCATTTTAATCTCATCCTTTACATTTATTGTGATGGTTTGTGAAAGGATTGAAATGTGAAATGGGTGTGATATTTTCTTTTTCTCATTATCATTTGTTTTTCTCCACTTGTATTTTCTCCCTCCACCATTTTTCCATGAGAGGGGTCGGCCACACATTAGGAGAAGAGAGAGGAAATTTCTTTTTGGGTGTGGTTCTCATTTTTAGCTTGCTAAAAAGTTCATTCTCCATTATTCTCTTCTCCTCCACATCCATGGCAACTTCACTACCCCAAAGAGACTACGATTCTACACTACACCTACAGCACCCTTGGACGCGTCGGCTTGCCAACTTCGAACCCGAATTGCCTCGGTCCAGAGGTAGGAGCCCGTAAAAGAATTCGGCTACGTGGTGCCCTTTCCGACGAGGAGGTGACGGACGGAGATTCCGCGGGAGATCGGAGTGGAGACGAAGACCGAAGGACACGGATCGCTTGGTATATCTCTCTACCCATCTTTTAGTTTGCTAGTAGCTAGGTTAATGGCCCGATCCGGGTTTTAGTGCGCGGTGGTGCCGGTTTGCAAGTTTCGCAAAGTTTTTCGTTTCCGCGTTTCCGGTGTCGGATCGACGGCCGGGACGCCGCCGTGCACTTACGTAACCCAGCTGCTGGGCGGACCAATGCGGATTGTACCGCATGAAGAGAGCGGTATTATTTAGGCGAAACTCTAAGTACCCCGGCCTGATTGAATATAAATGCATGATCTCTTTAGGCTTCAAAGCCGGAGCTCCACTCTTCGACAAATCGAAAAATTGTTGAATGGGCCCATCCAGAGCAGAAAAGAATCGGTCACTGAAAACCGTCCTGCCTTCGTTTGAATACGAATTGAGTAGTACGCGCAAAGCCCCTAACTGGATTGGATCAGGAGCAGAAGCGTCGACCGGCCTTATGACCCGCGGGAAAGTGTACAACTCATAGAAATCAGGTCGTCAATGCGCTGTAAACGCGCCCAACACATGCGTCTCGATTCACGACGTGAAGTACAGGAGGGAGAAATTCACGGTGTCCGCACATGGATTTGAAGTGTTGGTGGCAGTACTTAAACCATGGTATAAGTGTGATAGTCCTGCAATGCCAACAGCCAATCGTGCTCCTTCGGCTATGCGATGGGCAGGATAGAAGACG
Organism: Agapanthus africanus; assembly: GCA_030015575.1. NCBI lineage: Eukaryota > Viridiplantae > Streptophyta > Magnoliopsida > Asparagales > Amaryllidaceae > Agapanthus > Agapanthus africanus. The sequence continues at coordinate 430,905,483 of CM057347.1, forward strand.
GAAGCTCTCATAAAACGGTGATGCATCGGCATGGCGAACCAGCTAAGCTAGAGACTGATGAAGCCAACAAAGAATGTTCTTCATCTATTCCAGGGGCAGAAATCACGTCAAAGGTCACGGCCGATGAGCTTGTAATATAAAACTGTGGCAGGTCCTCTTCTTTGGTCGGGAATTTCTTCAAGCCGAATCCGAAAGGATCCTCGACCTTTGTGAATTTTGGGGATTTCTTGGATAAGACATCTTCACGAAGAAAGCAAGCAATGAAAGTGTCAAAAGTGACACCTTGCCCTTCTGATGCAACGAATAATTTCTCAAAGATACCCAAGGCTTTGATTAGACTTGGATACTTGTACCGAACAGTATTTCCGGTTCTCAAGCCCTCAAGCATAGCCGGCACAGTGGCGAATATATACTCGTCAGGGGGAAATAATTCTTCATAGTGCTCTCCCCTAATCGGCAGCCCGGAAATTTCTCAGAACTCCTCCAGCGAAATAGAGACTTCACGGTCCCCTAGCAAAAACGTGTTTGCTAGAAGGTTCCACTGGTTCAAGAAGGCCTTGACCCACCAAAAGTAAGGAGCGTGATAATAGAACAGTGACGCGTACACTGCTTGATACATCCTAACTTTCTGCAACCGAGAGCGTTGGGAGGAGAGAATGTATCGGGCCTAAGGAAGGTAGCCCACTGGATGGCACGGGGTAACACCTACCTTATAAATCTGCCTCCAGGGTCGAGCTTTACCCTGACATATTCGGCGTCCTAAGATATCGATAGCCATCATAGGTTGATTGGGGATCCCTGTCGTCGATGGCTCAAGCTGGCCCTCAGAGGTCCAATTAGCCACCTCCACAGCATAAGCAGTTCGCGGACGCTCCGTGAATGACATTGAATGGATGAGTTAAGTTGGTACTTCGCATGTGAAACTACATCAACCCCTGATAATGTGGCCGTACCAAACTCCCTATAGGAGAAGGCTCTTAGTATCCTTATCATGTGCCTTAATCATAGCCATAACTTCCTCGTCCGACGGCGACTGTGGGAAAGCGGCCTCCGAGCGTGTGTAGGGAAAGTAGGGAAGTGATGCCATCGTACCTTTAAAAAAGGAGGGGACCCATTCATAATATACATACATACATATATATATATATATATATAAGTTTGCCTCATGAGACCACTAACTACAAAGCCAATAGGCCCCACGAAATCCAAATGGCGGCTCATCAATGATGAGGCAAGATAATCATCGTGAGAATCCATTAGGATTCTCATTAAATAAACAATGGAGTTTAAACAACTCTTAACATCCTTGAAAAATGAGTTCTGTTAAAATGCACAACAGATTCAAATATGTGAAAAGGGTATTAAAACCCTAAGAAAAAAAGAAAAAATGCCCAAGAACAGAAGGGGAATAAAATTCCCAAAAGTCTCTGGGTCTCTCAGAGCTAAGCTCTGTAGGATGAAATTAAATTCCTTTAAATAATGGGATTAAATCCTAGAAACCCCCATGGTGAGGAAACGAAGAAATTGGAATTAAATTCCAAGGATCCTCAAAGATCGGTGATAAGAAAAACCCTAAGAGGAGAACTAACGTTTCTCAAGACCCCAGAGTCTACTTAAAAGAAAAACTTTTTAGATCTTTAAGAGATCAGTTCAAAAAAAAAAAAAAGAGAGCAAATCTTTGTTGATGGATTTAAAATCCAAGGAAAAAACAATAAGGGTTTTCTAAAGAGGCAAATGCCGTCCATGATTCTTACCCCAAAAGAAGTGTTTACAGAGTTTAACTCTGAAATGCTAGGGCAGAGAACTAAGCTCTGGAAGGAGAGTTAAATTCTCAAGGGAAAAAATTAGAGAGGAAGATGAAGAAACAGTGGTCATCTCAAAGGCCAAAGGCCCTATTTATAAGACGTGATGGGGAGCGGTTCATCTTCCCGTTCTCCTAGACAATCCAACAGTTGTAAGGATGGACAGCGTTACCCTCACGTGCAAGCCACGTGAGAGCAACGCTAGGGGGCATTTGTTCCCTCATAAAGAGAGAAAAAGGGGAAAATCCCTCACTACTCAAGCCTCACGTGTTAAACACGTGAGCGCCTATATGCAAAGCATATAGACGCTGCAGTTAAAATGACTCATGGGCTAAATAAGCCTCACATGTTAAATACGTGAGCGCCCATATGCAAAACATATAGGCACTGCAGTCAAAATACCTAATAGGCTAAATGAGCCTCACGTGTTAAACACGCGAGCGCCTATATGCAAAGCATATAGGTGTTAGTTGTATGTATGCCCTAGAGGCCATTATTGTACATGAGATATATATTATAGTGGATGCTGGGACATATATAGGGAGGAATTTCTTGCTCGACATGATAGTACGCTATCTGGTTGCTCTTTATCCTAACATGTATACTTACTGTCTCTCTGTTACATGTTGATAAAGCCCTTAGGATGTGTACTTGACTTTCAGGATTATGATGGAGATCATACTAGTGGGGTCTGGGTAGTCCATGAGTTCATCCTTCAATGTTCCTAGTCATGGGAATATCGAGACGGGGCATCGATATTCCAGAATAGACTAGCGTATATCTTCTCGACCCATGTTATGGGTGATGGATGATCCCATATCCATTGGTGTTTGACATCAGAGATGGTATACGGGTGCTCAGTGGAGACTGGGTACACTGGACGGACTCGCCGAGAACTCCCAGATGGTATTATACATTACGTCAGATGGTAGTTCTCTGGTGACACTGGTACAGGTTAGTCTGTAGACCCGAGATCGTCATAGAGTCTTGTGTGATTCCCACTGTGCTTTGATCTCCACCTTACCACGTCCATGAGGGCGTGCAAAACGGTGGTCTTTGGGTACAGTCCCGAGTCACATAGAGGCAATGAGCGATAGGAGGGGTTTCGTCTCTCCCGGTATTTGGGGTTGATGTTGCGCTGTGCTCGATTGGCCGTAACAGGGAAGTCCCTGGTCAGGGCTGATCAGAGATTTGCTGGTAAGTGTTACCAGTAGTTTCTCGACCCGTTATGAGCCTCACATCGGCACGACTTATCGGTTATTGGGGTCTGACGTTTACCACCCCTAGACTTGATATGCGACATATCAGACGAGGAGACCGGACTGTACGGGAAGTGTCGCCGATCGGCTCGACGGGAGTTGTAGCAGGTTCGCTTGTTCTCTTCTGATCGCTCAATACCCGGGTGGCCGTTACGTTTAGCACACCTCTTGCGGCTTGTGGGTGTTTGATATGATCATCATCTACTGCCGGGGTATTGACGAGTCTTTAGAGTCCTACACAAAGGTTTCCTGGCTCAGGCAAAACGGAGTAGGAGCACATATGAGATATGTGCGGGACCGAGATTAATACGCGTATGTGATACTGTATTCTATTCTCGCGATTTGTATCATCGGTCGGTTATATGTGATATAGCCGGGTTATCGAATCAAAAGTTGATTTGATAAATTGATACACTAGATATTAGTCGGTTATATGTGATATGACCGAATCATTAAATCAAGTGTTGATTTAATGATTTAATGTATAATTATATATATTTGATATATTACTTTACATTAACTAGTATTGGCTCACTTAAGATTGTTTTTTCACTTGATGTGCACATAGTGTATATGTGATATATGTTTGTGTACATGATTGTATCCTGCTTCATGATACATGCAAACTTGGGTGTGTGTATGACTTACACCATGCTACCAATAATGAGGGGTTTTAATTATCTTAGCAAATCAAAATGAGGTGGAAATTGGTCATGGCATGAAGCTTCATGAAGCTTTTGGATAACCATTGACCAAGTCCACTTGATTTGTTTTAATTAAGATATTTTAAACCTAACCATTATTATTTATCTATGGTTATGTCTCTACAATGGTTAATATATGATACTAACTCACCCATGGTTGCATAACTCATTCATTATCTCTTGGTTTATTTTCTTGAGTTGCTTTCTTCATCTTCTTCCTCTTGCTCTCTAGCTCCATGGAAAATGATGAAAATGAGTGAGAAAATAAAATCTGAAGTGAGCAAAATTCCTACTTCATCATCCTACACACTTGCTTGGGTAGTATAGGGTGTTCTCTTCACAAAGTTCATGACCTAGTGAAGGGTTAGCTTGAGTTTGAGTCTCCTCGACGTAGATCATCTTCGGCCTCGAAGACTTCGTGTAAGCTTGTTCATTTCTCCGAGAGAACCCATACTAGAGTTCGGGTGATCGATGATAGCAGCGAAAGGGACTTCAACACGGAGCTTTAGAAGTGAAGGATCGGTCTACAAAGATTGTATTCCTTATTCACTTAGTGTAATGGTAGATTACATGTTCATTTACTCCTAAAACTCTAGTTATATCCTAGGTTAGGTTGTTTGGCATGCTAGAAATTTTTTAATACGGCATGTTTGATGCCTACCGAAACCTTGTGGTCGTGCCAAAGAAACCTACAATAGGCGCTATAATCAACAATTGATAAGCTAAACAGGCCTCACGTGTTAAACACGTGAGAGTTTATATGCAAAGCATATAAACAAGGCTAAAACCCACACCAGGGGTCACGTGTTAAACACATGAGTTTTCTTGCAGCATTCTAATGCAAGATAGAATTAAATTCTATATGGGAAATATTTTTCCTGATCTTTCTAATATGGAAATATTTTTCTCTAACAGAGAATCTTGGATTTAAAATCCAATTGTGATAAAATATCACCAAATGAACTATCTGATAGAATTAAATTCTATATGGAAATATTTCCTTGATCTTTTTCAAATTAGAAAGATCCTCTCTGTTAAACAGAAGACTTTTGGATCAAGGATCCAACGGTGATTATAAAATCGCCCACCGACCATCTGATAGAATAAAATTCTATCTTAGGAAAATATCTCCTGATCTTATTAAACAAACAAGAAACTTCTCTGTTAAACAGAGAACTTTTGGATTAAAAATCCAATGATGAATAAAATTCACCAATTGATCTAAAAGACCATTTTGGATTGATTATGAAATTAATTATGATCTCTCAATCAGAGATTGTCTTAACAAGTTGATCTTTTCTCTTCTCCTACAAATAGGAGCAAGGAGATTAAAAAAAGGAAGAAGAAGAAGAGAGTGTGTTCAAAAAAGAAAGAAGGGAGAGAGATACACACAAAGACTTCCCATAAGCTCTTGAGAGAAGGGAGAATTTAATTCTCAAAAAGAGGAAGATTGTCATCGTTGAAACTCTAGGTAAAAAGAAAACCCAGAGACTATACCATCTCTTTTTTGCCTATCTAAAGAACTCAGTTCTTTCCCCGGTTGAGCTTTGTAGAAGCAAATCTCCCTACAAGTTAAGAATTTAGTTCTCATCGGGGAGATTTTGCTCTGCAGATTCAAAACCTAGGGAAAAAGAACTAAGTTATAAAAACGGAGAGAAGAAGAACGTGAACATATAGGAATTTAATTCCTCCAAAAATTAGGGTTTAACCCTACATAAAGATCTTAGTTTTTCAATATAAAAAAAGCAAACAATAACGGTGATGATGGTCCAAGATCTTCAAAACCAAAATCATTAGTGTTTAGCACTATTTTGAAGCCTCACGTGTTTTTCATGTGAGTGCTTCAAACAAACAAAGAGAACAACCAAAACTGCTTCACATGTTTCCCACGTGAGTGTTAAAGCCCCCCAGTATAAAAAAAAGAGACAGCCACTCGCTTTGCATGAGAACTCTAGCTAAGTGCTTAACACTTAAATAAAAAAGGAGGAAATAAAGCCTAATGGGAAGCGCCCATATTTGTGGTGCCTCACGTGTTTCACACGTGAGCGCCATAAGAATCTAGTGCTTAGGACTAATCCAATGCCCACATGAAACACACGTGAGCATCTCAGTGCTTAGCACTGTTGGGTAATTATGGAAACTCAATCTCAGCCCAAATTGGCTAAAGTTTTCTGAGGTTAAACCTCTGTGATTTTAAATCAACCGAGCCCATATTGCTCACGATTTCCCAAACTGAGCTTAGTATCAAAAATGACTAGTGGTCTCCCACTGATGATATCCAAAATGATATTCATCCTATATCTCCTAAGATAATATTAGTCTCAAAAATGACTAATGATTCTTAGATCCACACCACCCCCCTTTCCCTCAAATACGGGATTTGGTTTAAGGGTACATCTTTTCACACCTCTGATACATGTCGTTGTAATTCATCAACGTCTTCAGGAAGGTGGCGGGTCCTGACGACCAACAATTTCTCTCGTTGGTGCACTTCCAAATTGACGTGCACGGGGTGCATTCCATATCTCCATTTTTCATTTTGTCACGTAACAAATACACGTGCGCACAGGACAAATGATAGACCGAAATGTCCTTAAACTAATATTCGTCTCCAAAATGGCGATAAAGGACCGAAACATCCTTAAACTATCTTTCGCCTCCAAAATGGCAATAATGGACCGAAATGTCCCTAAACTAATATTCGCCTCCAAAATGGCGATAATGGACCAAAACGTCCTTAAACTAAAATAATAGAGCCCAAACGTTCTTTTGTTAGATCCTAAATAAAAATGATCCTGAAATCTCGTTAAGTGGATCTTAGTCTCAAACTGGACTAATGTATCCTTAACAAAAACAAATCGAGCCCCAAATGCTCACATACATTTAAATCGATTTTAATCTCAAACTAGATTAACGGTCCTTAAATAAAATAAACCCAAATCTAAAACATACGGATTTGGACTAATCCACGCTCTACGGGAGACGACATAAACTAGTCTCCGTATACAATCCACGGGCAACCAAAATAAAACAAACATACACACGACACGAAGTGAACTTCCGGAGCAGGAGAAAGTGGTTATCGCGATGTGGTAACGTAATTAACTGTAGGGGCTTTCGCCTGCAGGGAAAAGCGTCCCCACAATCAAAAACCCCTTGCAAACGAAGGGGAATCTGACGAAATCTGCTACAACGGCCACACCCGTCCAAACCTCCGATATAAGGTGCCATAAATCAACTTGGCATCTTCGGAGAGGTGGACGGATAAACCCAAATAGCATCTTCCCCCAGGATTCAAGCCAGATGTCCCGGTCCGTCTTCCGGTAGTGAACAATCATGACTTTTCAGCCCATCGATCTTGCCTTTCACAATCGTTATCTTCTTTCTAATTGATCATGAGAAACCTATGAGAACTTTCAAATCATGCAACACCTGTAGAAACCTTTTCTTCTCTGGTTATGACATATGATACACGGTATTGGGAAGTACAAAATTTCTTGGTTTACCCGCTATCAGTTTAAGATGCAATTCACTTCTAATTTCCCAGTTCTTAAGATCCATCCGAGTATGAAGGTTGTCTTTCGATTTTCTGTCTTTACAATGAAGCAAGTTAAGTACGTGCTCGGATACTCCCTTCTCTATATGCATTACATCCAGAAAATAACACACTAAATTTGTTGACCAGTACGGAAGCTCGTAGAAAAATGCTTAACTTGTTTCGGTAGGGTGGTTTGTCCTATTTTGCCGGATCTATCCCGAATGTCATGTTATTGTAACTATCCCACTGAGTAATCACGTCCTCTCCAGAAAATGATGCTGGAGGCCCAAGAAGCTCCTGATGACCATTAAAATGAGCATTGTCTAATCTGTAGGGATGGTCTAGTGGCAGGAAACACCGATGACCGCAATAAAAAAACTTTACTGCTAAAATTCAACCATTTCGATATTGTATCTTAATGGCAGTATGGGGATGCTTTATGACCATGTACGGATCAACCGATAGCATTCCATATGCAGGAAAGTTATTAATTGTACACATTAAAGCCACATGCATCGTGAAAGTTGTATTTGTGTTTGTAGCGTAAGTCTCTACACCATCAATTAATAAAGATTTTTAACTCATCGATCAAAGGTCGGAGATAGACATCAATATTGTTTCCCAGTGAGTTTGGTCCGTCAATAAGAAGAGGCATCATAAAGTAAGATTGCTCCATAACCAACCAAGACAACAGATTATAAACCATCATTACAACAGGCCATGTGTTGTGGCTTCCAGCTATATAGTTGATGGATAGAAGCCATCACTAGCCAGTCCGAGTCTGACATTACGAGGATCACTACTGAATGTTTGGTGCCTCTTATCAAAATCCTTCCATATCGGTGAATTTCTAGGATGACTCATTTTTCCATCTTCGCTTGGAGAAGTACGGTGATGCCAAATCATTGTCTCGGCTGTTTTCTTGTATCTGAATAGCCGCTGCAGTCTCCGTATTATGGGAAAGTATCGTGCTATCTTGACAGGTATATCGGGCTTCTTATCAGATTCTTTCGACTTATACTTGGCCTCTCTGCATGTTGGACACTCTTTCAAATTAGAATTCTCTTTCCGGTACAACACGCAATCTTTAGGACTGTACGCCCCGCTTCCCAGTAGACGAAAACGGTGACGTGGTAAGCCCGCGGCATATTTATCCAGAGAAGGTCATTCCCTAAATAAATATACTAAGCGTATTGAAACAATAAAACATAATGCAAGAATAAATGGAGACTGTAAAAAATTTTCAACAAACATCTTTATTTACATTCAACTTTCAATATTTACAAACATGAGTTTATGCTGGAAAGTAAATACAATAAGCAAAATGCCTAAACAAGTGGCATACATAAACTGAGGAAAAGGTAAAGCTGGGCTAGCCCTGAGTAGCGATCTGGTTGTAGTCTTCCTCTGTGGCTTCCACTTCTTCCGTCTCGATCGTATCTGACAAACATTCCAAGAGAAGAAAATGGGTGGAATGCCCGTCAACGAACTAGCTCTCGGTAAATCCCAAGGATAAGTAAGAGTAAAGTAATTGACAATTGTAAAATAATTATATGATGAGTAGGAGTATATAAATCATAGGTAAATATGTTATATAGGTCTCTATATGGTCATTATATTAACGTTAAGTTCCAAGTGTGAATGTCACAAGCTTAAGAGTGGAGCCCAGGAGCAAAAAAACACGGGCCCGTTTCATGTGTTAGCATCGGGGCTCTAGGCTGTGGATGAGTCAACCCGACTGATATTCGAATAAAATAAAAAAAAAGATTAATACGGGACTCCTGAAGCTCCGTTTGGATTCACACAAGAAACTATCCCAAACACCCTGAGTATAATATATATAACTGATTAATATACTTAATTAATTTGATTGATTGATTAAAATGTTTTGATCGAAACCATAGATTGCAAAAGAGTGTAGATTGTATTCTAGTGAGCGGAGTAATATGCAAGTCATGACAATTGCAATCTAGGTTTCGAGTTAAGTTGGTTCGAGTAGTTTGGATTTGCGTACATATTTGAGTTTAGATTCGATTTAGGTTAGAGTTCGAGTTTGTTTTCGAGTTCGAGTTCAATTTTAGATTCGAGTTTGGATTCAAGTTCATGTCTTTTCATGTGATTTGATGTAAATTGTTAAAAATCTTATTTTCGGGAGAAATCGGCAACTGCTGCACATGGACGACAGGATTTATGTTTTTTTCCAAAACAATTGCCATTGATAACTCCGTTAAGTTGTCTAACCTGAATAGGCAAGCACTCACTTTTCCTGGCTTCCTGAGACTCAAGAGAAATGATACCGTTTAAGCCTATATTAATTCTAGAGTCCTTAAAATATTATTTGCATATCTCGAAGGGTTTTATGAAAAATATATATTAATATTGTTTAAAAATAACCTCAAGGGTGATTTATAATATTTAGGGTTTTCATGAACATGTATTTTAATTGTTTTGTTGTTTTGGTGATAAAACCTAGCATTTTTGAAAGTTTATAGTATTTTTGTGAAAATTACTACTTTTGGAAACTTTGTGGTATTTTATTAAGAAATTCTAATCTTTCATTTAAAAAAAAATATAGTTTCTTAATTTGTTTTTATTGAAAATACGGGTTCATAATATTTATATAATTTTTCAAAAATTAGTTTTGTTTAGAAAAGATGCGTTTCTTAAAACCGTATTTTTATTTCCTTTCGAAACCGAATACTCCATGAGGAGCTCTACATCTCGCTCTAATATCCCAAGGATATACGATAATCCGCACCATCCATTAGTGGGTCTCCTAACGAGGATTGTAGAGGCGTAATTGCTAAGAATTTTGAAATACCGATTTAAAGAAACCCGTTTTGAAACAGTGTGGTATTTTAATGAAAAGTTCTTCTTTAAATTAACTATAGCTCTAGAATACCATGATATGGAACCATAGTGTGTATGTGGGGTAGGTCATTACCCCGTGAAGTTTTTCTAAAGGTATTTAAACTAATTATCGAGAAGTGTTATACTAAAGTTCATGGTATTTTAGTGAAAAGGTTCATTATATATTTGTTTCATATGAAAATTTTGTTAAAACTAAAAACTAAATGATGTGAAATTATGTTAGGATTAATTTAGCATGTTAGTTTGCTTTAATTTGCTTATCACATGTCTTACAAATGTAAAAAGAATATGATATCGGAGATAACTCATCTTTTGTCGGTTTGTTTTAAAAAGTGGTTTTGAGATGGAAAAGAATAGAGATGAAGAGACTTACGGTTTTTTATATGGTTAAGAAGAGATTGAAGAAGCTCTCAGGGTCGTGGTTTCGTCGGAGATGCTCCGGTCGTCGAGTTTGGCTCGCTACTCCACATGAGGGGCTTAACTCCACTTGGCACTTAGAGAGTTTTGAGAAAAGTTTTTGCTAGAATTTCATAATGGTGAAGAGTTAGGGCATGGGGTGATATTTATAGTGATGAATTAGGGTTTGGGAATTGACAGTGTGGATTAAAATGCATTAAAAAGATGTTAAATGGTGAATTGAAAAGTCTCTGTTTGATTGCAGGAAAATCAAACAGTGCAAGGGAGTTAAGGGAAGCTGAAGGGATGTGTGTGCAGAGCACGGAGTGATTTGGGCTCATCCAAACCGTCGGTAGCGGCCAGATCATGGGTTTGAGCGGTTGGATCTTGAGGCATTGTCTCGAGATTCGTGCCATGTGTCAAGTTTTGTGTTTACACCTCACTGCGCATGTTTGATTTTTCTGAAAGTTTTTGTTTCTCTGTGTATTGCACGTGCAACTCTTGAGCTTCCAAAAATTTAAAAAGAAAAATCTAAATATGATTGTGTCTGATGAGAATCGAACACACAGGCTATGTCACAGCAGTGCAGAAGCTTTACCAGTGAGCTACAAGTTACTTCTTGCTTTTATTTAACAAAAAAAACTTTTAACTCTTACACAAGCTATAATACCCTTTTCTGTACAATAACAAGAAATTTCTGTACAGTGATATCAGAGTCGTTATATTCTACCTTCCTTATAAAAATTTCATTCTCGAAATTTACAATTACATAGGGACTAATTTTCAAAAAGGTAAGAGTATCGTGTACGCGTATTTTCTTCTCTTTCCCAAGTTAATTCTCCTGGCGAATCCTTTCTCCACATCATTCGGACCAAGTTTATCTCTTTGTTCCGTAATGTTTTCACCTTTCGGTCCAGGATCTCAACTGGTTGTTGCTTGTAGGTTAGGTCAGTTTGTACTGTGAGCTCTGAGTGATCAAGTATATGGCTGGGGTCGCTCACATATTGTTCATAACGGAAAACTGCATTTTAATACCACTCATTCATTATCAATTTTGTTATATATATGTACTATTAACCCGTGTCTGCTCAGTAAATACAGATTACAGGTATTCGAGACAAAACACTGGAAACATACTCAAATTCATGGATACGAAATTTGTGAGCCGACACTGCAACCAGAACAGAAAACCGATCGATATTCAAAGAGTTCTTTTTGCAACAAATAAAGTGTACACAATTTTGGTCTAACAAATTATAAGTGTAAACACTAGCTCTTTGAGACATGGACCTAGGTGGGGCTGCCTATGGGCACATACAAATGATGAATTGTGCAAGTGGTGCACACAAGTGGGTTAGAGTGAAATGACATGGTGTGATGTGATATAAAACAACAAGTTTCCCTCAAATTCTTCTGAGTACAAACCAGGGTTATTTAGAGAAATCAAACAATACCAGTGGGCAAGTGAAGAGCACACATGATCACCTCACCAATACGAGCCCCAATGCCTTAAAGTCGACCAGCGAGACACCCTAGAAAACCGGCGCCGCCGGCCCCTCTGGCTCAAAGGTTCCCCAATTTTCTTTTAGTCATTTATAGACGTCATATCATCCCATTTATATTGTTTGTTTATTCTAATTTGGTGCCTATAAATATCAGAACAGATTTAGACAGAGGGAGCCTAATATCCAATATCCATTCTTTAGTTTAGTTTTAGGTTTAGAAGAGAGTTGTGTGAGCTTAAGCTTGGTTTTCTTCTTCTTCTTCCCTCTTGGAGCTTTATTTTGAGAGATTCATTATGGAGGTTGAACAAGTAACCAATACCATGTATCTCAACTCATTCATTTGTTAATATATTTGTGCTTTTCTTTGTTTATTTACTTTTTTTTGTGTTTTCATTTCCTTTTATTTTATGTGAGTAATCTTTTGGTTGTGGTGATGGTAAGGATGTGAGATGAATGGTTTTGCCTTTCTCCTCCTCTTGTGAATGTTTAATATGCTTAAATGAGATTCTAACTTCAAGATTGTTTTATGTATTGGTGTGATATGGTATTTTGAATCCATGGTTACAAAGTAACCTCTTCATATACCATATTCACTCCTACTCTCCATTTTCCAAAGTTTAAATTAAAATCAATTTAGTGTTAAGCTTGCTAAGTATTAGATATGGTATTTTGTTAATAAGTGGCTTGACACACTTCTTGTTTTCATATACTCTATACTATCACAAGCCACTTGGCAAACTTAACACTAAAACTATTTGCTCTCACTCACTAATTTGTGTATTTGATATTGTTGTATGCTTGGTAACTCTTGTGCTTAGTGTTAATACTTCAAGTTTGGACATACAAACGGTAAATGAGACAAGACGGATTCGTTTCGTGTTTTGCGTCGAATATCGGCAACTTGATGATTTGTGCTTCGCAACCGCTATGACAAGTCATGCTTCACGTCAGGATCAACACAAAGACGAACAACTCATGATCAAAGGAGCGTTGAAGAAATCGCTGCGATTCAACCATCTGGACCAAAGCAACGGCGAATTTCTTTTAACTTGTTTTCTATAATTCCGTATTTTCTATGTTTGTGACACAAACCAAATTCTTTTATTCTCGAACCTTAAGCAATAATCCCTAATCACCAATTCCCTATGGATCGACCTGTACTTGCCGAGCTTGACCAATTGAAGCTAGAGCAATCGGCAACAACGTAGATTAGGGTTCTTAAGTACGGTATTTATGAAATCCGGCTTATTGACCCTTGTCCGTCCGTTCTTGTCGCTTGTCTTTCGCCACCGGCGAAACCGAACGCAACCGGTAGCGGTTAGGGATCACCGATACCTTGGTAGGGTAGGGTACCTAACGGAGCACTTGTGTAAGGTTTGGACGGAGTTCAATGGAAAATATCGGGTAAAGGAAACGAGAAACGAAAACCTTAACTTACAATACCATTCTATTTCCTAACAACACCATATTCACAAACCATCAAAATAACAAAGAAAAAGAGCAAATGAAAAAGAAAGAAAGGAAAAGAACAAGCATTGCAAGAAAGTAAATGACATGGTAATAAAATGCGAGTAAGAAAATGGCAAGAATTAAAGTGCAAGTAAGTAAAAGCAAGAGAAAACGAGAAAGACACTAAGGACCCAAAGTGCAAAAAAGAAAGCTTTATTATGTCCAAGTGATACAAGCTTGAGTTCAATAACCAAAACTTAAACTTGCAAGCTCAATGAAGAGTTTGCAAGATCAAGAGAAGGCAAAGAGCTCAAGGGAAACTAAGCTATGTACAAGAACAAAAGGAAACAAAAAGAGTATGAGTTCTAATATGAAGAATATTGGACCCCTTTCTCTTGCTCACTCATCTGTCTTTTATAGGACAAAAAGAAGAATAAACAGGCAATAAAAATAAGATGACGTGGCAGCAAGGGACAGAATAAAAATGGGACTCATTGGGGCTAGGAGCCGGCGAGCTCGGATTTTGGAGGCATGTCGCCGGTTTTTGTCCAAGCAACTTGGCTCGTATTTGTTGTGTGGTCTTGTGTTCTCTCGACAAGTCCACTGGTGCTGCTTGATTTCTCTATAAAGGCCTAAGTTGTACTCAGTAGCTTGGAGGGAACTTGATGCTTTTTAAATCACATCATATCTTTTTGTATTAAACACACATCACTTCTCATGTGCCCACTTGCACCAAGTCATCATTTGTGTGTGCCATGGGCAGCCCCCCTATCTAGGTCCATGAACCAACAAGCTAGTGTATACACTTGTATGTGTCGGACCATTTAGATAAAAAGTGTGTACACATGCATGTTGCAAAAAGAAACTCATGAAATATCGGTCGGTTTCCAGTTCCGGTTGCAGTGTCGGCTCACAAACGTTATATCCATGATTTTGAGTGTATTTCCAGTATTTTGTAATGGATACCTGTAATCTGTAATTACTAAGCAGACATTGTTAAAAGTACCGATATATACAAAAAATAAATAATGAATAAGTGGTATCAGAATGCAGTTTTCTGTGATAAAAAAATACCCCCAAACTTATCTTTTGCTCGTCTCGAGCAAAACAAAAATCCTAATCTCACTTTGGCAGGGAACGCGATTGCACTGAGCTCGTGCAATAAACCGTTAAACCTCTAGGTGTCCCTAGTAGGAGGAGTGTTGTCTCCTGAAGGTTTTCAGCGGATACTACCCACAAAATCCCGTCAAGCTAGTTTTCACGTGAGGCGCTGAGTTCTTTTTGAAATTTAATTTTTGTTGATGTTTTTAAAGAACTTAAATCTATGTTAATGGTATTTTGACCATCAACGATCACCAAGATCATTATTTTGAAAATCTGGGATCATGTTCTTTAAGAACCAAGTTCTTGATTTGAAGGAACTAAATTCCTGGAGTATTATGAACTCTATATTTTCCATGTTCATGCTTTCAAAAGAGGTTAGACCTCTGTTAATGGTATTTTGACCATTAACGACCATCAAGATCACTATTTTGAGGATCTTGAATCAGATTTTTAAAGAACTAAGTTCTTGATTTGACGGAACTAAGTTCCTGGAGTATTAGGGACTCCATCTTCTTCATGTTCTTTTTTGTTCTTCCCTGAATCTTTGATTCTCAAGAATAAGATTTTCCCGATGAGAATTAAATTCTCAACTTGTAGGAGACTTGTCTTATGGATCTCAGATCCAGAGAAAGAACTAAGTTCTTTGAGAAGGGTTAAACCCTTAGATATGGTATGTTAGATAAAGAAGATATTTTGATCTCTTCTTTTTTCTTTACCTAACATTTTTTAGGAGGGAGATTTTTTTCTTTGAGAGAATTAAATTCTCTGTTGTTTTGAAAACTTTCTGTATTTTTCATAAACTTAAAGGGGGCTTTTTCTCCTCTCTTTTTTCTCTCCTCCTCCTTTCTTTTTGTCATCTCTTTGCTCCTATTTATAGGAGAAAGAAAGGGATCAATTTGTTGAGGAAATCTCTTATTGAGATATCATGATTGATTTTATAATCAATCAAAATGATCTTTTAGATTAATCGGTGAATTTTATTCACTATTGGATTTTTAATCCAGAGACTCTCTGTTTAACAGAGAAGATTTCTTGTTTGTTTTACAAGATTAGGAAATATTTTCCTAAAATAGAATTTTATTCTATCATATAAATATCTTGTTAGTTTAATAAGATTAGAATTTTATTTTATCATATGAATATCTTGTTGGTTTAACCAGATTAGAATTTAATTTATCTTATTAATATCTTGTTATTTTAACAAGATTAGAATTTTATTCTATCATATTAATATCTTGGTATTTTAACAAGATTAGGAAGAAATTTTCTTAACATAGAATTTTATTTTATCATATGAATATCTTGTTAGAATTTTATTTTATCATATGAATATCTTGTTAGTTTAACAAGATTAGAATTTTATTCTATCATTTGAATATCTTGTTAGAATTTTATTTTATCATATGCATATCTTGTTAGTTTAACAAGATTAGAATTTTATTCTATCATATGAATATCTTGTTAGTTTAACAAGATTAGGAATATATTTTCCTAAGATTGAATTTTATTCTAACAAATGATCGATGGGTAATTTTATAATCACCGTTGGATTTTTGATCCAAGGGTCCTCTGTTTAACAGAGAAGATCTTTCTAGTTTGAGAAAGATCAGGAAAATATTTCCCATATAGAATTTAATTCTATCAAATGGTTTGATTGGTGATATTTTATCACAATTGGATTTTAAATCCAAGATTCTCTGTTAGAGAAAGATTTTTCCATATTAGAAAGATCAGGGAAAATATTTCCCAAATAGAATTTAATTCTATCAGATGTGAGCATTTTAAATTGGGGCGCTCACATACTTTGCATGTGAGCGCTGCCAAAGAAAGCGGCAAGAGAACTCACGTGTTTAACACGTGACCCTTAGTGTGGGTTTTAACCTGTTTATTTTCAGCGCTCATATGCTTTGCATGTGCGTGCTCACGTGTTTAACAAGTGAGGCATATTTGGCATTTGGTTATTTATATTCAGCGCTCATATATTTTGCATATGAGCACTCACGTGTTTAACACGTGAGGCCGGTTTGGCCTTTGAGTTTATTTTATTCAGTGCTCATATGTTTTGCATATGAGCGCCCACGTGTTTAACACGTGAGGCTAGTTTGGCCCTTAGTTATTTATTTTCAGCGCTTATATGTTTTGCATATAAGCATCCACATGTTTAATACGTGATGCCAAACTGTGAGGATTCTTTTCCTCTTTCTTCTCTCCCTTTTTTTTATAAGGGAACAAGTAGCTCTTAACCACAAAATTTAGCGGGAACAGGGAAAATCCCTGTAGCAAGTGCAGTTTGGATTTCAGGGTCCAACCCTTGCTGGAATCGTCGTGCCCGGATCTCAGCAGTGGAAATAAGGTGTGTAGCGAACCTGTTACGACCTTGTGTTAGCGGTATTGTAAGTGAAATAGAAAATTTGAATTTGAGACAATATCTTACCTGCTGAGCATAGTAAACTCAGCATCATATTCATCCACCGACTTGACCTACATCGAATATTGCTTTAGATGGATGAACTGCTGCTCCATGTCAAAACGGGCAGTCTCTGGGAAGTACTTGGTATCGAAGAGGTCTTGGGATATTCTCCATTCTATCGGTTGTACGAGACGACTCTCCTCAGTCTTCCACCATACCCTGGCGTTATCGGTCAGTTGCAATTTAGCAACTCTCACCCAGGCTATCTCTGGCACTTGAGCTGCTGCCGGTCATCCTCGATCGCTTAAACCCATTCTTCTGCCTCAACCGGGCTCTCTTTATCCGAGAAGTTCTTTGGGTGCAGTGCCCGAAATTGCTTAACTCCGGATACCTCGGCTTCAGGGCGGTATATGAGGATAGCAATCTGCTGCTGTTGACCCTCCAATAGGCTCTTGATAGTCTCAAGCAGAACCGTTTGCTCATTGATAGGAGCTGCAATGGTAGGCGGTGGTGGTAGTGTAGGCGGTGGAGTATTGCCATTGACGTTTGTGCTAGTATTGTTTGGAGATTCTATCACCTTGAGATAAAAGATTGGTTAGGATAGATTTAAGGAATTTGAAATTCAAGGAATGTAAATGTTTGTTGAATTCATTAATTCTTGTGGTATATTGTTTACGACTTCATGCAGAACTGACCTGCATGGGCCACCAATAAAACCTGTCACGCCCCGCATCACGGTAGATAGAAACGGTGACATGGCAAGCCCGCGGCATATTTATCCAGATAAGGACATTCCCTAAATAAATATACTAAGCGTATTGAAACAATAAACCACAATGCAAGAATAAATGGAGACTGTAAAATTTTTTCAACAAACATCTTTATTTACATTCAACTTTCAATATTTACAAATATATGAGTTTATGCTGGAAAGTAAATATAATAAGGAAAATGTATAAACAAGTGGCATACATAAATTGAAGAAAAAGTAAAGCTGAGCTATCCCTGAGTAGCGATCTGGTTGTAGTCCTCCTCTGTGGCTTCCACTTCTTTCATCTCGACCGTATCTGACAAACATTCCAAGAGAAGAAAATGGGTGGAATGCCCGTCAGCGAACTAGCGCTCGGTAAGTCCCAAGGATAAGTAAGAGTAAAGCAATTGACAATTGAAGAATAATTATATGACGGGTAGGAGTATATGAATCATGGGTAAATATGTTCTATAGGTCTCTATATGGTCATTATATTAACATTAAGTTCCAAGTGTGAATGTCAATGCAGCCGTAGAAATATTCACAAGCTCAAGAGCGGAGCCTCAGGAGCAAGGAAACACGGGCCCATTTCATGTGTTAGTATCGAGACTCTATGCTGTGGATGAGTCAACCCAACTGATATTCGAGTAAAATAAAAAAGTGCTTAATACGGGACTCCTGAAACTCCGTTGGATTCATACAAGAAACTATTCCAAACACCCCAAGTATAATATATATAACTGGTTAATATACTTATTGATTTGATTGATTAACATGTCTTGATCGAAACCGTAGATTGCAAAAGGGTGTAGATTGTATTCGAGTGAGCCGAGTAATATGCGAGTCATGACAATTACAATCTTGGTTCGAGTCAAGTTGGTTCGAATAGTTTGGGTTTGCATACATATTCGAGTTTAGATTCGAGTTATGTTAGAGTTCGAGTTTCTTTTCAAATTCGAGTTCAAGTTTAGATTCGAATTTGAATTCGAGTTCATGTCTTTTCATGTGAATCGATGTAAATTGTTAAAAATCTTATGTTCAAGAGGAATCGGCAACTGCTGCACATGGACGGCAGGATTTGTGTCTTTTTCCAAGACAATTTCCATTGATAACTCCGTTAAGTTGTCTAACCTAAATAGGCAAGCACTCACTTTTCCCGGCTCCCTGAGACTCAAGAGAAATGATACCGCTTAAGCCTATATTAATTCTAGAGTCCTTAAAATATTGTTTGCATATCTCGAGGGGGTTTTATGAAAAAAATATATTAATATTGTTTAAAAATAACCTCGAGGGTGATTTGTAATATTTAGGGTTTTCATGAACATGCATTTTAATTGTTGTGGTGTTTTGGAGATAAATCCTAGCCTTTTTGAAAGTTTATGGTATTTTTGTGAAAATTACTTTTTTTGGAAACTTGGTGATATTTTATTAAGAAATTCTAATCTTTCATTTTTAAAAAAATATAGTTTCTTAATTTGTTTTTTTTTTTTGAAAATACGGGTTCATAATATTTATATAATTTTTCAAAAATTAGTTTTGTTTAGAAAAGCCGCGTTTCTTAAAACCGTATTTTTATTTCCTTTCGAGACCGAATACTCCATGAGGAGCTCTGCATCTCGCTCTACTATCGCAAGGATTGCGATAAACCGTACCATCCATTAGAGGGTTCCCTAATGAGGGTTGTAGAGGTGTAATTGCCAAGGATTTCGAAATACCGATTTAAAGAAACCCGTTTTGAAACAGTGTGGTATTTTAATGAAAAATTCTTCTTTAAATTAACTATATCTCTATAATACCATGCTATAGAACCATAGCGTGCGTGTGGGGTATGTCTTTACCCCGTGAAATTTTTCTAAAGGTATTTAAACTAATTATCGAGAAGTGTTATACTAAAGTTCATGGTATTTTGGTGAAAAAGTTCATTATATGTTTGTTTCATATGGAAATTTTGTTAAAAGTTAGTTTGCTTTAATTTTCTTATCACATGCTTACAAATGTAAAAAGAATATGGTATCAGAGATAACTCTTCTTTTGTCGGTTTGTTTTAAAAAGTGGTTTTGAGACGGACAAGAATAGAAATGAAGGGGCTTACAGTTTTTTAGAAGGTTAAGAAGAGATTGTAGAAGCTCTCGAGGTCGTGGTATCGTCAGAGATACTCCGGTCGTCGAGTTTGGCTCGCTACTTCACTTGAGGGGCTTAACTCCACTTGGCACTTAGAGAGTTTTGAGGGAATTTTTGCTAGAATTTCATAATGGTAAAGAGCTAGGGCATGAGGTGGTATTTATAGTGAAGAATTAGGGTTTGGGAATTGAAAGTATGGATTAAAATGCATTAAAAAGGTGTTAAATGATGAATTGAAGAGTCTCTATTTGATTGCAAGAAAATCAAACAGTGCAGGCGAGTTAAGGGGAGCTGAAGGGTGTGTGTGCAAAGTACGGAGTGATTTGGGCTCATCCAAACCGTCGGTAGCGGCCAGATCATTGGTTTGGGCGGTCGGATCTTAAGGCATTGCCTCAAGATTCGTGCCGCGTGTCAAGTTTGGTGTGTACACCTCACTGCACCTGTTTGATTTTTCTGAAACTTTTTGTTTCTCCGTATATTGCACGTGCAACTCTTGGGCTTCCAAAAATCTAAAAATAATTGTGTCTGATGAGAATCGAACACACAGGTTATGTCACAGCAGTGCAAAGGTTTTACCAGTAAGATACAAGTTGCTTCTTGCTTTTAATTAACAAAAATAACTTTTAACTCTTACACAGGCTGTAATACCCTTTTCTGTACAATAACAAGAAATTTCTGTACAGTGATATCAAAGTCGTTACAGGGACATGCAAGAATTATCTCACAGTTCAGCCCCAAATCAGACATCATCTTCCGGGCCTTGTACCAGCTCTCAGGCACGTTATTTCTCGGGGGCATAGAATCTTTCAGAAATTTCGGAAGTATCGTGAATGACTTGTTGCTTCATCCATTTAGGCACTTAATCTGGAAAAGTTGGACGAACCATGATAGGGTGGAATACTTTGCATTCTCATAAATTGTTCTTCTAGTATCATTCATGAACTTTTCAAACTTATCTGCACGCGGTCCTTGACCGGAAGAAATGTCTTCTTCGATAGTATTACTATCACCGAGGGCGGCCTCTACCATATCCTCCATTTCTTCTCCTGGAAAGATGTTATCGTCTTCTTCTTCTTCTGTCGTATTACCGTCTTTTATTTCTTCTTCCGCCGCATTACCGTCTTCTTCTTGTCCTTTCCCGTGATATAGCTAAGTTGTATAAAATCTAGTAAAACCATATTTAAAAGTATAAAACTCTATGATTTCTACCTTCTGCCAGGACTTATTCCCACATCTATCGCACGGACAGAGAATCTTCTCTAACACGGTCTTATTATGTGTGCGTGCAAATTCAATAAATACAGCAACTCCTGTGGCAAACTTACACTGCATGCGTTGTTGCCAATCCACGTGCATCCAGTCCTTAACTCTGATGTACTCATGGACCATGTTAGACTGTATAACATATAAATTGTAATTTATGGAAGTTGGTTTTTTATGGTGACTATATTGAAAAATCTAAGAACGGGATGGTTATTGACAAAGAAGAAAATCCATAGGGGCAAGTTTGTCGTTGAAAAGGATAAATTATCGATTAACAAAGTTAGGTTTGAAGATACCCAAATATGAGTTGTATTCTATATATATGTGTTTCAATTTATGATTTCGCTTAGGTGTAAGATTGTTAGTATGTATGTGTTTTGTGTGTGCGTGTGTTATGTATTCGTATTGTGTGTGTGTGTTTCAGCTGTCGGGGGCAAGATTTCTATCCCATTAAGAATGTATAGAGCAGACACCCATTTGCTTGTGCTTTCATCCGTTTCGAGTAAATTTCGGCAGCACTTCCCCGCTGTTCTCCGAGTACACTGTAATAGAATAAATAATCATTTCAATGATGTGAAATAATATTGAAATGAACATCTAATCTATCTTTGTATACGGAGAACCAGCAGAAAAGTACCGACAAAATAACTCAAAACGAATGAAAACACAAGTGAATGTATGTGTTTGCTTATACATTCCTAACTTGTGCAAACTGGACAAATCTATCGGTTATCATACGATTGAATCTTCTCGTCACATAGACTACACGACGGTTGTTAGCACCGAACGATACTGTTCGATATTTAACAACCTTCGTATAGTTTTAAGTCACGACGAATATCGAATGTATGTTAACCGATAGACGGGGACTAAGGCGCGCTTTGATTTTCACATATAACTATCGATGAGCTTGTGAAAATTTCATATTATCATTGATTATCATATATACACTTATTATAAGATTTAATTTGAATTGGTTTTACATTTACGTTTCAATTTCAAGAGTTTGAAGTTTTTAGTTTAGAGTAAAGTTTTTTAAAATTAAGTTTAAGATTTTGGATTTAGTTCTGGTGTTAAGTTTAAAATTAGGGTTTGGCCTTATTTAATATGAGAGATCAATATCATCATTATCACAAACACACACACACACACACAAACACAAACACATCATCATCATCAACATGATCTCTCTCTCTCTCTCACACACACACACACACACACACACACACACACATATCATCAACATTATCACACATACACATACACACATCATCATATATATCACAAACACACACATACACTTACACTAATACTAAAATACCCTAATCATAACCCTCATCCTTAACTCTAACCCTAATTACCTTAACCCTAACTCTAGACCTAATTAACCCTAACCCTCTATAAATTCTTCGCTGAACCACCCCTACCTATTGTTTTTTTCACTAAACCCTAAAACTAACCCTGATCCTAACCTTAATCCTAAACCTACCCATAACCATTAGCCCTAATACTAATCATAACCTTAACCAAAACAAACCAAATTCTAACCCACAACCAATCTTCTTCTTCTTCTTCCCTCGTCATCACCACCAATATCATTTAAACTTACTTTTTCCGGCCCCTCACCCGACCTAACTCGGTCACCGTCGACCTTCCCCGACCCCTTTCCCCATCACTACAGCTGTCGCCACCCAACACAGTGTCATGACCCAGAATTTAGCTCATGACCGGCACTTAAATCACGCAGCGTCTAAAGGCGTAACGTAATTCAAGTAAGCCAGAGCCCAAAAATCTAAACATTTTTAGGGAAAGTAATAGAGGTGAAGTTTTTTTTCTTTCTTTAAATACAGGTATAATGAAATCAAGTTTTTATTAAAATGCATAGAAATGCGAGTGGATAATACTATAGTTGAAAATATTTTCGTCTTTAAAATTTTGGCAGCACTTCCCTTGTATATTTTGATCCAAAACCACATACAAGCAATATATATAGACATCCCCAAGCGGGAGCTAGCTCTTCGCCAATTAGCGGAATCACAACCACGTAATAAACATATATACGACGCCCAATGGCGAAGATCAACACAAAGAGAATAAAAGAATAAAGCAAGACATTAACACCATAAAAGAAGCAAACATACACCCATCGCTCTAAGTCTCGCAACACAAGTCTGACTAGGTCTACCAATATACAAAGTCTAGTTTCTGATTTGATGGAGTTTATTTAGATACAATAGAATATAAAATGTACAAGAGTGGGCACGATCCAAGTATGTCCCACCTACCATAGCAAAGCACCCTGATGGAACTGTGTGCCAGCGATACCGCTACTGATCCAAGCGGTCGAACCTGCAAGAAAACTGTGGCACAACGGGGGTGAGTTGCCAACTCGTAGGTAGAAAACATCAACGGGTAGAAATCGAATAAAATAATGATTCCTAGGTCATACTATATCATGAAGGTAATACTATGATATCTAGCGTGACCATGTATGCATATGTATCAACAGTAGAGAAAATGCCAATAATCGTATAAAAATAATCATCTGAATCAAATGTCTGTATGTATGAGGAAAATCAACCAACATGTGTCCCTCAACGACACATCAACATCATGGAACCTGGATGTCCAACACCGACACTCGAAACATCATAAAACCCAGTCCAGCATCGACACGTAAATCCTCATATCTCAGGCACCGCATCCTTTGATCGGCCCTCATATCTATCTCACTACTCCGGCCGGTATCCTCCGGACAACCGCCGGGTCCAACCTATCACCGGTAGGTAGTGCTCCTCCTGCCAAGCTCATCGTCATCCCCACGATCTTCTTGCCCCGAAATACCTTACCGGGTCCATCATGTACCCGCAGACGGTTCGTCCAACTCCTCGAATCGGGTCTCGAAAAAAATCTCAGAACCGAGAAAATCATAGTGGACGCTTCGAAATCACATCACAAGAAACCGCGTTTTTAAAACAATTCATAATTTCCTTTGAAATATAACGGCGGTTCTCAAATCCAGAAATCTCATAAAAACAGTATCTCAATGCATATAACCATAAAGTACGATATATGCAGCATAGAACAGTAATATGAGCATATCAAGTATATCATGCAAACATGTCAAGTGATAGTACTGAACAATGAATATACTTTTACGGTTAAGATTAATATCATGATATGCCAGTTCTATTGTGCAAGTGGCATGACAATTACCGATGATGAATGTGTGTGAGCCAGCAAATCTGTGCAATTGTAACATGTGCATCATCGGTAATTGTGCAGGTGTACTAGCAGATGATATCATATAACGATGGATACCGAGAACATAACTCGCAAGCCACGAGGAATAAGTCAACAGAAACATGAACTATAATAAGGTATACATCTACACATGAACCATACGGCCACTTTAAAAGGTACGGATCGTAGTTTTGAAAGTGGGGGCTACGGTGTTTCTTTACGTCGGCGATTCAGCCTCAAAGTATCCGATATGGCAATATCCTCGATCATCATCCTCAAATCACAAGCGCGAATCAATCATCCGGTATAATACCTCGCGTATGGTAATCCATCATATGGGGTCATTAAAAAGAATAGAGATTCTATCGTCCTATTCATCGACAAATATACGGATCTATGATCTCGTACATCATATCATCCTTTATTATCATTATAAGTCTCGGTGTAAGTATATGTGCATATATACATATATCGCTCCTATGACATATCTATGTCGATCTCATATCATCTCGATATAATCTCATATCATATTTTATCATATGTATCTATGTTTTCATATCGCCTCATATCCTCATAGCAAGCATATCCACTCGTGTTATCTTGTTTCATCATATCCTCATATCAATATATATCATCTCGTACATGTCCTATGTTCAATCAGATATCTATATATCGCTTTACATTCTCATTTCATCATATCAATATATCAATCCGAGTCATCTTATATTTATCATATCACCTCATACTAAAATCCTTTGATCTCATCCGTAAGTTCATAGCATAGTTTTCTCCGAATATATATATATATATATATATATATATATATATATATATATATCGGTTTTCCATTATATGATTGCGGGGGTGTTATACGCTATCCACCCGACTTCCCCCGTAGATATAAATCACTCACCTGCAATATCCTCGCTTAGCTGAAGTCGATGTGTTGTGTCGTCTTGGAAGTCCACGCGAAAGTACCTACAATCAAAACACATCATAATGCTATTAAAATCAATATCCGAAAATCGATACGGTATACGATTTGCTTATAGGTTAGAACCTATAGCTTACGCATGCAAAACGACCAAATAACTCTCGCCATTGACGTACAAACGTCCAACGACCAAATCCAATATCAAATATCAAAACCCAGAATTCAAATATCGGAAAACATAATCAAAACCAACCCAAACAGCTCCCAGATTTTTTCTCAGGTATTTTGGGACTAAACTAACAGTACAGGGGCTAGGTTATAAAGTAAGTGAGCTATAGGCCAAAACCCAACACCAGAACCCACATTAGCCAAACAAGAAAACCCTCTAGCCCGGTGTCGCCGACCCAACCTTGAAGATTTGGTTACGTCTCTCTGTGGTGGTCTGCTAGTGGTCTATCTAGGTCAGATAAGTTGTTTGATTTTCTCAGAAATACCCCAAGTTACTCCAGATTCCATATAGTCCTCACAATTTTCACAAAACCGATATTGGAAAGATCTAAACTTAAGTTTTGGGGTTTAGTCTCGGGTTTGGTCCATAAAATTAACACTACAAGGGTTGTGGTCACTAATTATACTCAATTATATCATCACAACTCATAATATTGTTAGTTGTATATATGCCCTAGAGGCCATTGTTGTACATACGATGTATATTATGATGGATGCTTGGATATATATAGAGAGGACTTTCTTCCTCGATATGATAGTTTGCTATCTGGTTTTACTTTGTCTTAACATGTTGACTTGTATTGGTTTACTGTCTTGCTCTCACATGTTGATAAAGCCCTTAGGATATGTACTTGACTACTAGGAATATGATGAGATCATACTGGTGGGGCCAGGGTAGTCAACGAGTACATCCTATAATTGTTCCTAGTCGAGGGAGTATCGAAACAGGGCATCGATACTCCAGAGTAGACTAGCGTATACGCATCTTGACCCATATGATGGGCGATGGATGATCCCATATCCATCGGTGTTTGACATCAAAGATGGTGTACGGGTGCTCGGTAGAGACTGGGTACACTGAACGGACTCGCCGAGAACTCCTAGATGGTATTATATGTTAGTGTTTATGCCCTAGAAGGCCATTACTGTATCATACTAGTTTGTATATTACTTAATGGAAGCTTGGGATATTCACTTGTATATAACAGTCTTGCTAAACATGGTAGTATGCTACTTGGTTTTTCTATCTTAATATGTGAGTATACGTATTGATAGAGCTCTTAGGATCTTGCTTGACTACCAGCGTTGTGATGGCAGTCACACTAGTGGGGGCTGGGTAGTCTACAAGCACATCCTTATTCAGGTCCCTAGTCGTTGGATTATCGAGACAGGGCATCGATACTCCGGAGTAGACTAGTGTGTACGCTTCTCATCCCAGTTGGGGAGATGGTCTGTCCCACAGCCGTCAATACGTCGTACTGGAGATAGTATGCAGCTGCTCGTTAGGTTACGGGTACACCGGACAGGACTCACAGGGAACTGTTGGTTGTTTTTATACCAGTCGTCAGTGAGCAGTTCCCAGGTGACATAAGTACAACATAGTCCGCAGACTTGACACTGCTACTTCGCCTCGAGTGTGTCCCACTGTTCTTAGATTGCTACCCTACCACGGCTCAAAGGAGTCGTGCAAACAGGTAGCAGTTGGGTGCAGTCCCGAGCACTTGGAGGCAGTGGCGGTTAGACAGGATTCGTCTCTCCCGGTATTGGGGGTTGATATCGCGCTGTGTCAGAGAGCCATTACGCAAAGTCCCTGGCCAGGGCAAGCGAGATTTGCTGGTAGGTTCCAGTAGTTTCTCAGGGTGTAATGGGCTTCGCTCCGACACGACTTATACCGCTATTAGGGGACTGACGCTTGCCGCCCCCCTAGGCCCGATATGCGATAGTCTTAGACGAACGGACCGGACTGTATGGAGATTGTCACATCAGACTCAGTAGGAGTTCAGATGGGTTTCCTCATCGGCCTTCTTATCGACATCTACCTGGGGACCGTTACGTACAGCTAGTGCCGCTTGCGGTCTGTGGTTAAACCCACTGCCAGCGTAGTAGTCGAGTCTCTAGAGTCCCACGCAGAGAGTTTCCCTACTCCAGGCGAAACAATATAGAGGTCGTATGGTTTTACGACAAGGGTTCGGACGCATACGTGTGTTTACGCACGTACGACTTTCGGACAGTTTTTACTAGTCAGCTTTGGTTTAAGCCAGTTACCAGTATCCGGTTATTGGATTTATACAGTCTAAAGTTTTTCCGTGTTTTCATGGATAGGAGGGGCGTTCTCATAATTGCGCGAGAAGCTTCTAGAAGATGGTGACTAAGGAGGTTTAGGTGGCATATACATTGAATGAGATTAGTGAGTCATATGGATGATTCATCCATGTCATTAATGCATCATAAATGCTTAATGACTCATGGTAATGAATCACCATTAGATATTTATGAAGCATGATTATTCATCATTTGTTTTTCTTTTCTTGATAAATAAAAATGCTTGATATATATTATGATAACTCATTTTCTCTTCTCATTATTATGTTCATCTTCTCTCTCCTCAAGCTCTCTCTCTTCAAACCCTAATCCTCCCCTCTCATGTGTTGAGTACAAGGATTAGTTAGACTACTTAATCCATAACCATACTCTATTTCATCTAGGTACTTTGATTAGCACTTAAAGATACCTACTTGCCTCAAGTTTAGAGGCAAAGCTTGGAGTTTAGCTCTCGTGGTGGATCGTCTACTACTTGGAAAAGGCCGAGGAGGAGGTGGAGTTCGTAAAGACGAAGGACACGGTTCTTTAGGTATAATTCCTTTACATAGTAGTTGTTAACAACTATGTTTGATGTTAGTTATCGTTTAGCTTCGATTCATGCGGTTAGTCGATGTTTAAGCAAAGAACAAGATCGTTTTTCATATTTCCACCTCACCGCAAGTCGTGGGGTGTTGTACATCGACTTACAGTGGTATCAGAGCCTCGCTAAACAATAAATAACTCACTTGCAAAATTGTATGAATTTCGAACGGAAAAAACGAAACCGAAAAACCCCGATATCATGAGTTTCTGTCGATTTTTAAATGAAGTCCAAAAAATTTTCAAGGAGGTTCAGAAAGCTCTAAATGACAGTAGTAGAACACCCAAGAAAATTGGGCCCATGAATCGGCTAAAGCGCCGCGGAACCGTGGCGGATCCCACCGATCCGCCGCGCTTCCGCCGCCGAGTTGCCGATTCATGAACCCAATTTTCCTGTGTTGGTTCTCTGTGATATTTGGTATTTTCTGGATTTTTTTATTTTTGTTCAGGTTTCAGATTTACAGAGAAGTATTGGAGCTAAATTAAATGTGTTTAATCGATCGAAATTATACGGTATTTGCTTGTTGGATTATATATGTGTTTGTATAATGTGTTCGTAAACCTCCCCTAACTGCTAGTATGTCGGTTGGCAGGGGGTTGCACATTTCTGTAATGGATTTTACTGTTTGTGTATATGAACTGTGTTGGACTGTTGTGATGTATAGCCGGGGTTATGTTATGGGTTATTATTTAATTCATTTGATGTAAATGTAATTTGTTGTAATATTATTTTGCGGGGCACATCCAGGTTGCGGTTGTAGCCACCGTTGTATTATTTTATTTTACTGTTTTTGCTCCTAGGACAGACCCAAGGTGGGGTGCACAAACTGCCGGGCGGGTAGTTTGCCGTACCCGTTGGGGTCTTGGGTGGGGTAATGGCTATTCATCACAACTGTGTAATCCGTCTTTTGTTGCAGGCTCAAAACAAACACGGATTACTTGCAAATCCAATAAAGTTCATCTGTGATCTGGAATGCCTATTATTTGATCTGACGAATGTACAATATCTATATATGATAGCTATTTAGACGTCACTTATGTTTTACACCCGCGCTAGCCCAGCCCCCGCTCTGTCGTTAGTTAAGTAACCTAACGGGTGATGACGGGACCCCGTGGCGAATGCGGATGGCATAAGAGGACGTTGTATTTTCGTTGTTTTCTGCAATGATAGGTTAATGATGGGACGCATTATTTATAATGCAAAGAAAATAAACCAAAAAGTTTAATCGTTGGAACAATTTAAAAGAAACCACTCGGTTAATTTTAAAAACAGATATTTTTAAATGCGGAGCTTTAACCACTCCTTTTAAAAAGCTATCAGGTTCCTTCGATTATATCAAGTTCACTACGTTCACGGTTTCGCCAAAACCAGTCGTAGCCCTCCGTCATTTCTTATGGATGGTCAGTAGTATTCAAGCTATGTTTGTTGGCTTTCGTCAAGGCATAGTGTTTTGTAGCTGCTGGGGTATTCATTTGTTGCATAGATAGATGAGTTGGTTTGGGACAGTCGTATAACCTTGTTGGCTTTCGTCAAGGGTATATACGGGTGGGTTCAAATTAACAAGATAATGATGGGCAGAACTTGACATGTGTTTTATGATTTGTTGGCTTTCGTCAAGGTCATAAGAACATGGGGAAAAAATCTATATCGGGAATTTCTAAAGAAACTGAAATTTGCAAAGAGTTGCATACCATTTGGAGTTTGATGAATGTTGGTAGGATTCCTTCAACATTATCATACAATGATATTTGGATCCCGATCCTACTATGAGTATATGCTACTTATCAGGATATTCGTCACTTAACGATCAATGCTATAAACCAAGTAGGTGTCAAGAAAGGTGTCAGCGGGGTTACGCCCCCAGAGAAAAGAGGTTATTTAATTAAGGAACTTCGCGAAAGCGTTGGAAAACCTCCCTCGAAGTACCGACACTAGCCTGGCTGAACGGTTAAGCAAGAATTGTACAGTGAGAATAGTCCTGGCTAATTCTTCTTTTATGGTTTGAGGAAGGATTCGAGAAACAGTGGGAGCCATCCAGTTTAGATAAATTAAAAACCAATCTAAACTTGCAAGAGTATCATGCTAAAGTGTTTTCTTCTCTCTCTCTCATTGCAGCGACCTTGTGACCATGACTAGGTTACATCTAGAAAACAAGTTGACTGAATCTAACTTATATGACTGGCAAAGGTCTGTCCAGATGACCATTGCCTATGACAAGCTGGACCACCCTATTACTACTCAAGATCCCGCCGTCCCAGGTCCAGTTTCCACCGTCGCGGATATGGATATCCGTCAGACAAAGGAAAAGAATAAAGCGAAAGCCAAGTGCCTCGTGTTGGCTTCAGTTGATGGTATAAACCAGAAGCAGCACGAGAAGATGGACTCAGTTTCCATCTTTCTCCATAACAAAGATTTATATGGAGAGCAATCTCATATCACAAGATATGAGGCCTCGAACGAATTAATTCAAGCGAGGTCGGCTGACGGGTCATCAGTAAGGGACGACGTCCTTACGATGACTAGCTATATTGATGAGCTCAAGGACCTGGAGACCACGTTGGGAAACAGGTCATATGCTGACTTATTTCCACAGTCCCTACCCTCTACTTATACCCTGAAAGAAACCAGGAAGACACAAGCTCTGCTTAATGGGGGACCTTCTTCTTCTACATCCGGGGCGAAAGCAAAGGATGAAAAGAAGAAGACCTCTACAAAGCCGATATACAGTGTCAGTAAAGTAGAAGGAAAGGAAAGAGCAAAAGTTTCGGGACTTGGTGTAGGCAGGGAGGGATGTTCCTATTGTTATAGGAACGGACATTGGCAGAAAGATTGCAAGGCTTTGGAAGCCAGTAGCCAGGATACGAAGCATGTTGTGGCTTCAGCCTCAAGTGTGTTTGTAATTGAGAACTGTTTGTCAATTAACTCTACTTCCTGGGTACTAGATACCGGAGCAGGATCTCATATCTGTAATTCGTTACATGCTTTGAGAAACCGTAAAGTTATAAGGATAGGTGATTTGTCTCTCAGAGTAGCAAACGGAATGAGCGTGGACACTGAATCCGTGGGAGAATATCGCCTAGGTTTGACAAGTGGGCAGATATTGATTCTGCGTAACTGTCTGTATGTACCTAGTTTGACTTGTAATATCATATCAGTGTCCTCACTTTCAAGAGAGGGATATGACTTTACATTCGTAAGCGATGTAGTTCACATCCACCTAAATCAAGTTCTGATTGGGTCCGGTACATTAGATGACGGTATATACGTATTGAATCAAGCTCAGGTTTTCAATGTCCAGAACACACTTAAAAGAAAGTCTCCAGAAATGAATCAGGCTTTCTTATGGCATTGTAGACTAGGTCACATCAATGAAACACGATTAACGAAGTTACATAGAGAAGGATATTTGAATCCGTTTGAATATCAATCTTATGCCACTTGTGAATCTTGTCTCATGGGAAAGATGACAAAGACTCCGTTTACTGGACACGGAGTAAGAGCGAGCGAGCTCTTAGGACTCGTACACAGTGACGTGTGCGGTCCGATGTCTACACATGCGCGAGGTGGTTATTCCTACTTCATTACTTTTACGGATGATTTCTCTAGGTATGGACATATCTTCTTGATGAAGCATAAATCCGAGGCCTTTGAGAAATTCCAAGAATACAAGAATGAAGTGGAAAACCAAACAGGCAAAAGTATTAAGACACTGAGATCTGATCGAGGTGGTGAATACTTAAGTGCCGAGTTCCTGGGTTACTTAAAAGAGAAAGGAATTCTCTTTCAGCTTACTCCTCCATACACACCACAACACAACAGTGTATCGGAAAGGAGGAATCGAACCCTATTAGATATGGTTCGTTCCATGATGAGTAAGGCTGAGTTACCGCGATCATTCTGGGGTTATGCGCTAGAATCAGCGGCATATCTTTTGAACAAGGTTCCAACCAAGACTGTGCCTACCACGCCATATCAGATGTGGAGTGGGAAGAAACCCTATCTTCAGTACCTGAAGACATGGGGATGTCCAGCTTTTGTAAAAAAGCAGCATCCGGACAAGCTCGAGGCACGCTCAGTAGAGTGTAAGTTTGTGGGATATCCAAAGAACTCCATGGGATATTGCTTCTACTACGCAGAGGAACAAAAGGTTTTTGTTTCTCGTCATGCCCGCTTCTTAGAAACTGAATTTTTAGAAAATCAGAAGAGTGGGAGCACAGTAGAACTGGAAGAAATTCCAGAACCACAAGTTGTTACTGAAAGTTTGGTAGAACAAGAAGTTTCAGAAGAAAGGGACATACCAGCGCCTATCCGCAGAAGTAGTAGGCAGTCTCATCCACCCGAGAGATACTACGGTTTTCTCATAGATGGGGATCGAGAAGATTGCGTCATTGATAATGACGACCCTACTAGCTTCCAACAAGCCATTCAAAGCGGCGACTCGGTAAAATGGCTGGATGCAATGCGGACCGAAATGGAGTCCATGTACACTAACAAAGTATGGACTTTGGATACTGCTCCAGATGGGGTAAAACCCGTAGGATGCAAGTGGATCTTCAGAAAGAAGATTGGTGTAGATGGACAGGTTGAAACCTATAAGGCTAGACTTGTTGCAAAGGGTTTCCGTCAAAGACCTGGTTTGGACTATGACGAAACCTTTTCTCCAGTGGCTATGCTGAAATCCATTCGGGTCCTTCTTGCTATTGCTGCCTTCCACGATTATGAGATCTGGCAGATGGACGTAAAGACGGCCTTTCTAAATGGAAATTTAGAAGAGAGCGTCTATATGGATCAGCCAGAGGGATTCATTCAGAGTGGGAGCAGCGGTAAAGTATGCAAGCTGCTTAAGTCCATTTATGGAATAAAGCAGGCATCGCGGAGTTGGAACATCTGTTTTGATGATACTGTCAAATAATTCGACTTTATCAAAAATCCAGATGAACCATGCATATACAGTAAGATTGTAGGGAGAGTTGTTGTATTCCTCGTCTTGTACGTGGATGACATTCTCCTAATAGGAAATGATATTCCTATGCTACAGTCAGTCAAAAGATTCTTGTCACAGAAATTCTCCATGAAGGACCTGGGTGATGCCACCTACATTCTGGGGATCCAGATCTATCGTGATAGATCAAAGAGGATGTTGGGACTTTCACAGTCCAGGTACATAGACACCATATTGAAAAGATTCAGTATGGAAGATTCTAAGCACGGTAACCTACCGGCTTGTCACGGAATCACCCTCTCCAAAGAGATATCTCCCAAGACTGATTTGGAAAGGGAACGCATGTCGATTATACCCTACGCTTCTGCGGTAGGCTCTATAATGTATGCGATGTTATGTACCAGACCAGATGTAGCATACGCATTGAGCGTTGTAAGCCGGTATCAGGCAAACCCAGGGGAGAATCACTGGATAGCAGTAAAGAACATTCTCAAGTACCTGAGGAGGACTAAGGAGATGTTCTTGGTTTACGGCGGAAAGGACCTCAAGATGGAGGCCTATGCTGATTCCGGCTTCCAGAGTGACAAGGATGACTCCAAGTCCATGTCGGGTTATGTCTTTACCCTCAATGGAGGGGCGGTCTGTTGGAAGAGTTCTAAGCAGGACACCGTTGCTGACTCAACGATGGAAGCGGAGTACATAGCTGCTTGCGATGCCGCAAAAGAAGCTGTCCGGATGAAGAAGTTCCTCACAGAACTTCAGGTGGTTCCTACCAGTGTTGGTCCAATACCTCTGTATTGCGACAACAACGGCGCTATAGTTTTAGCGAAGGAACCCAGGTCCCATCAGAAGTCCAGACACATCTTAAGGCGGTATCACCTGAGCAGGGAGATCGTAGATCGCCGGGAGATCGAGGTAAAGAGAGTAAATACAGAGGATAACATTGCTGATCCATTCACTAAGGCCCTACCTCAGATTCAGTTCGAGAGGCTACTCGAGATCATCGGTCTTCGATACGTCAGTACATGGCCCTAGTTCAAGTGGGAGATTGTTAGTGTTTATGCCCTAGAAGGCCATTACTGTATCATACTAGTTTGTATATTACTTAATGGAAGCTTGGGATATTCACATGTATATAACAGTCTTGCTAAACATGGTAGTATGCTACTTGGTTTTTCTATCTTAATATGTGAGTATACGTATTGATAGAGCTCTTAGGATCTTGCTTGACTACCAGCGTTGTGATGGCAGTCACACTAGTGGGGGCTGGGTAGTCTACAAGCACATCCTTATTCAGGTCCCTAGTCGTTGGATTATCGAGACAGGGCATCGATACTCCGGAGTAGACTAGTGTGTACGCTTCTCATCCCAGTTGGGGAGATGGTCTGTCCCACAGCCGTCAGTACGTCGTACTGGAGATAGTATGCAGCTGCTCGTTAGGTTACGAGTACACCGGACAGGACTCACAGGGAACTGTTGGTTGGTTTTATACCAGTCGTCAGTGAGCAGTTCCCAGGTGACATGAGTACAGCATAGTCCGCAGACTTGACACTGCTACTTCGCCTCGAGTGTGTCCCACTGTTCTTAGATTGCTACCCTACCACGGCTCAAAGGAGTCGTGCAAACAGGTAGCAGTTGGGTGCAGTCCCGAGCACTTGGAGGCAGTGGCGGTTAGACAGGATTCGTCTCTCCCGGTATTGGGGGTTGATATCGCGCTGTGTCAGAGAGCCATTACGCAAAGTCCCTGGCCAGGGCAAGCGAGATTTGCTGGTAGGTTCCAGTAGTTTCTCAGGGTGTAATGGGCTTCGCTCCGACACGACTTATACCGCTATTAGGGGACTGACGCTTGCCGCCCCCCTAGGCCCGATATGCGATAGTCTTAGACGAACGGACCGGACAGTATGGAGATTGTCACATCAGACTCAGTAGGAGTTCGGATGGGTTTCCTCATCGGCCTTCTTATCGACATCTACCTGGGGACCGTTACGTACAGCTAGTGCCGCTTGCGGTCTGTGGTTAAACCTACTGCCAGCGTAGTAGTCGAGTCTCTAGAGTCCCACGCAGAGAGTTTCCCTACTCCAGGCGAAACGATATAGAGGTCGTATGGTTTTACGACAAGGGTTCGGACGCATACGTGTGTTTACGCACGTACGACTTTCGGACAGTTTTTACTAGTCAGCTTTGGTTTAAGCCAATTACCAGTATCCGGTTATTGGATTTATACAGTCTAAAGTTTTTCCGTGTTTTCACGGATAGGAAGGGCGTTCTCGTAATTGCGCGAGAAGCTTCTAGAAGATGGTGACTAAGGAGATTTAGGTGGCATCTACATTGAATGAGATTAGTGAGTCATATGGATGATTCATCCATGTCATTAATGCATCATAAATGCTTAATGACTCATGGTAATGAATCACCATTAGATATTTATGAAGCATGATTATTCATCATTTGTTTTTCTTTTCTTGATAAATAAAAATGCTTGATATATATTATGATAACTCATTTTCTCTTCTCATTATTATGTTCATCTTCTCTCTCCTCAAGCTCTCTCTCTTCAAACCCTAATCCTCCCCTCTCATGTGTTGAGTACAAGGATTAGTTAGACTACTTAATCCATAACCATACTCTATCTCATCTAGGTACTTTGATTAGCACTTAAAGATACCTACTTGCCTCAAGTTTAGAGGCAAAGCTTGGAGTTTAGCTCTCGTGGTGGATCGTCTACTACTTGGAGAAGGCCGAGGAGGAGGTGGAGTTCGTAAAGACGAAGGACACGGTTCTTTAGGTATAATCCCTTTACATACTAGTTGTTAACAACTATGTTTGATGTTAGTTATCGTTTAGCTTCGATTCATGCGGTTAGTCGATGTTTAAGCAAAGAACAAGATCGTTTTTCATATTTCCGCCTCCCCGCAAGTCGTGGGGTGTTGTACATCGACTTACATTATACCTATCGTCAGATAGCAGTTCTCCAGTGACACTGGTACAGGTTAGTCTGTAGACCCGAGACCGTCATAGAGTCTTGTGTGATTCCCACTGTGCTTTGATTTCCACCTTACCACGTCCAAGAGGGCGTGAAAAACGGTGGCTTTTGGGTACAGTCCCGAATCACATGGAGGCAATGAGCGATAGGAGGGGTTTCGTCTCTCCCAGTATAGAGAGTTGATGTTGTGCTGTGTTCGATTGGCTATAACTGGAAGTCCCTGGCCAGGGTTGATATGGAGTGCTGCTGGTAAGAGTTATCAGTAGTTTCTCAACCCGTTGTGAGCCTCACATCGACACGACTTATCGGTTACTGGGGTCTGACGTTTACCACCCCTAGACTTGATATGCGACATACCAGACGAAGAGACCGGACTGTACGGTAGTGTTACTGATTGGATTCACAGGAGAATGTACAGGCTTGCTTGTTGATCTTCTGATCGCTCAATACCTGGATGGCTGTTATGTTTAGCTGACCGCTTGCAACTTGTGGGTGTTTGATATGATCATCACCTACTGCCGGCGTATTGACGATTCTTTAAAGTTCTACACAGAGATTTCCTGGCTCAGGCAAAACGGAGTAGGAGCACATATGTGATATGTGCAAGACCGAGAATAATACGATATGAGATACCATATTCTATTATCGCGATATGTGATATCGGTCGGGTATATGTGATATAGCCGGGTCATCGGATCAAATGTTGATTCGATGAATTGGTACTTGTTATATTAGTCGGTTATATGTTATATATCCGGATTATCGGATCAAGTGTTGATTCGATAATTTAATGTATAATTATATATATGATATATTACGTTACATTAACTAATATAAGCTCGCTTTATTGATTCTTTTTCTCACTCGGATAATACATTGATGTATATGAGATATATGCTAATTGTATTATTTTATTTTGTTACATTATATATTATATATGTGATATATAATATTGTAACATGTTAGGGTTACAAATGCAACAAGCGTTTTGAGTTTAAACCAAGTTAGGGTTTGGATTAGGGTTAAGCTTTTGGATGAGCTTTCAAGAAGCTTCATGAAGGTTTGACTTTTGTCATCCTTATTTGATATTTTGGAAAGATATTTGTTAACCCAACCTAAATCTCTACCCATGGTTTATTCTCTACAAGGGTTAAGTATGTCATGCTTAACCCAAAATTGCAATTGTAACCACAACAATAATTCATTATTCATCACAAAAGCTTTTCTTCTTCTTCTTGCTCTTGAAAAAAGCTTCACTGGCTTTTTAGTTTGTGATGATTTTATGTGAGAAATTGAAAATAAAAGAGAGTAAAATTCCTACTTTATCATCCTCATCTATTCTAGCCACTTAGATTAGGGTGTTCACTTCTCTAATAACTTCATTAGTGAAGTGTAAGCTTGGGTTAGAGATTTTTCAAGGTAGATCATCTTAGATCAAGAAGACTTCAAGCAAGATAACTCATTCACCTCATGGAGCCTCTCTAGAGTCGGAGTTCTTGATGATCGCAGCGAAGGGACCTCAACACGGAGCTTATGAAGCGAAGGAACGGACTACAAAGGTTGTAATCCCAAACTCTTAGAAGTAGAACTTCTTTGTATGTGATACAAAACCTTGTTACCCTAAAAATTCTAGTAAAGATTCATAGTTTGTTTGTTTTGCACCTCTCTAAATTTAAAAGTGACATGAGTGATGCTACCAAACCCTATACTAGGTGCAAGGGAAACCCAACAGTGGTATCAGAGCCAAGCTAGAATTTTAGACACGGTGTTAAAACAAATACGAAAAACGAAATCGACTCCGAAATACGGTATTATGAAACCCTTATTTTACTCTCTGTAAATTTTCTAAAAAGTCCTTTAAAAATTTTTCAAACAGGTGCAGAATGGTATATGGGACAAACTATGAACATGGGTGAAATACGGGGACTGGTGCTCGGAATTTGGCCGAGCACCAAGCCAGGAATTCTGACTTGGTCGGCCCCCCTTCCCCCTCTGCTCCCCGTATTTCTCCTGTGCTCTGGTGTCTTCATTTTGGGGTTTCTAGTATTGTTTGCTTAGCCCAATTTTCATGTGATGATTATTTTGTATACGGGCTAATTCGTAGTGCTTTGTAGTCGTATAATTTAACACTGGATTGGTAACCTTGACTATATTTAGCAGTTTGATCGAACTTCGAACACCACATTTTGTACCCCGCTGAAATTTCCAAGTGTTGTAATTTTCCGAAGTTGATTGTATTCGTAAAATCGTGCAAGTATTCCTATGGACTCTCTAGAAGAATATACTAAGCTTAACTCGATTTTATGCCTACGGAAACGCGATCGAACCTTAGATTTTGTCGTAGTTCCGTGGTGTCATAGGTAAGACATTGTTAACTCCTTCTACGGCTAGTCTATAGACACTATGGCACGGTTTTTGAGTGTTTTGACTTTGCTCAAGTGTTGAGCTCACCGGGGTAATTTGTGTGTGTATGTTGATTCGATCGAAACGTTAAACATCGTCATGATATTTTTTGAATGTGATACAATATGTGGAATTCAAATTGTTAGGCATGAAATCCATAATATGTGATATTTCGGGTTTACAATGTCTAAGGTGTTTATGGATTCCAAATGTTGTAGTTTTTCACTTTTCTTTTCTGCGACCGTAAGTGTGGTATGTGGGGTATTGCCGGCTTCGTTGCTATACATCAACGACAATCGGGATACGCATACTTGCTTACGTTGATGATATAAGATATTATATGTTGCTGTGATATGTTATATTGGATTGTCGTGTTCTGAATAGCCGGGGGTTTTATGTGAGATGAGGGTTTTTATTTTCATTCATGTAAAATTCAATGTATGTAATATTCTTTTATATGGGGCACTTCCGGATTGAGATTGTTGTCACCATTGTATATTATTTATTTTTCCGCATTAGGATAGACCTAAGAAGGGGAGCACAAGTAACCGGGTTCTAGGGTCCAGTGGGAGACCATCTTGAAGAGTCGAGACCGAATCTCCTAACCCTAGAATTGGCAGAGTTACTTGCCGCTCTCGTAGGGGTCTAGGGATGTGGGTTTGGCTATTCATCGCGACCGTGGAATCCGTGTTTTATACAGGCTCGAAATAAAACACGGACCTCCTAGTATATCCAATATTTCATATATTTCTTCTGTTGTTGATATACTGTGATGTGATCATATTATATGCGTGAGACGAATGCTTTATTATTGTATATATGATATATAATAAACGTTGCTTATGTTTTACACCGGCGCTAGTCCCGTCCCGATATGTCATTAGTTAAGTAACCTAACGGTGCATAAATGAATATTGTGGCGAATGCGGATGGTATAAACGTATGTTGTATTTTCGTTTCTTCTGTGATGCTTAGGAGGCATAAATGATGGGATTTATTAATGAGATTAATAAAAGAAAAGAAACCTAAAAGATGTTGTAGAATCAAATTTTCAAAAAGGGTAGCTACAGTTTTTGCTTTGCATAGTGGTATATGTGATATACCCTGCACCTTATTCGATGAGGAAAGAGCCGAGATCCCTTCACTGGGAGTGACCTTTTTAGCAAAACTGGCAGATGCTACAAACTCACGGTTTAGTTTTTGATTGCTTCTATAGTTCTTTCTTTGCACAGCGGTATTTGTGAAATATCCCGCACCTTATTCGATAAGAAAAGAGACGAGATCCCTTCACCGGGAATGACCTCTTTAGCAAAACTAGAAAAGCCTAAAAAAACACTCCTTTTCAAAATCACATGTTTCTACAACGATATCAAGTTCATTACGCTCATGGTTTTCAGAAAAACCTGTGTAGCCCTCCATCATTTCAGATAAATATTATTTAGTATTCGTGCTACAGTAGTTTGGCATGCGTCAAGGCGTAGTGTATGGTAGCTGATTAGTACTTATCTGCAACATAAGATGTGATTGGATTAGGGTATTCGTACGGCGTTGTTTGGCATGCGTCAAGAGTCATACTGGTGGGTTTAATTCAATCAGGAAATGTACGGGTTGAACTTGACTAGCGGACTATGCATTGTTTGGCATGCGTCAAGGTCATAGCACGCTAGGGGTAAAAGTATTATCGGGAGTTTCAAGAGTTGAAATTTGCAATGAGATTTCATACCTCCTATGAGATAGTTGGATCCTGATACCCACTGCGAGTAAGAGTTACTCCTGAGAGAATTTTACACAGGACAATTAGCCGATCAAGTAGGTGACTAGAAAGGTGTTAACGGGGTTATGCCTCTGGGAAAACGAGGTTTATTCTAATTAGGTCCGTGCGAAAGCACCGGAAAGCTCCCTCAAAGTACCAACACTGGCCTAGCTGAAAGATTGGCAAACTTGTAAAGTGTAATTAATCCCGGCTAGTCTTACCTTTTTGGGTTTGAAGGAAGATTTGATAAAAACAGTGGAAGCCATCCTGATTAGATAAGATAATAACCAATCTAATCTTGCAAGAGCATACGCTGAAGTGTTTTCTTCTCTCTCTCCAGGTAGCGACCATGTCAGGCCTTAATCAAGATAATAATATGGATGTATTGACTG
Source organism: Agapanthus africanus (assembly GCA_030015575.1). Taxonomy (NCBI): domain Eukaryota; kingdom Viridiplantae; phylum Streptophyta; class Magnoliopsida; order Asparagales; family Amaryllidaceae; genus Agapanthus; species Agapanthus africanus. The sequence goes on from CM057347.1 coordinate 430,946,217, forward strand.
AACCCGCTTATTATACTGAGCAGGGGAACGTTGGTCCCGTTCCAACTTATAATTGTTATAAGTCCGAGCAGGGAAGAGGAGAATATCTGGATTCTCACGCCGCCCAAACGAAAAATAAACATGATGATACATCTTCTTCAAGTGTGTTAGTTATTGAGAACTGTTTTTCAGTTCACTCTACGTCCTGAGTATTAGATACCGGATCGGGATCCCATATATGTAATATGTTACATGGGCTACGAAAGGGTAGAGAACTAGGAGAGGGTGATCATTCCGTAAGAGTAGGGAATGGTGCAAATGTTGCAGCCAAAACTGTTGGCGAATATCACCTTGTGTTGCCAAATGGTAATATAATGATTTTGAACGAATGCTATTAAATTCCGACCCTGATATGCAACTTATATTAGTTTCTTTATTGAGTAAAGAAGGATATAATTTTGTAATACAGGATAATGTTATGAACATCTTCCTGAATCAAAAGTTGATTGGATCAGGCTCGTTAAATAATGGATATACGTTCTGAATCAAACTAAAGTACTTAATGTACAAAACACACACAAGAGGAAGAGTTCAGAAATGAACGAATTCTTCTTGTGGCATTGTAGACTAGGTCATATTAATGCGACATGACTAGTTAATTTACATAAAGATGGATATTTGAAACCGTTCGAATTTTCATCTTATGATACTTGACAGTCATGTCTCAAAAGCAAGATGACCAAAACTCCATTTAGTAGACACGGAGAAAGGGTTACAGAACTCTTGGGACTGATACATAGTGATGTATGTAGTCCCATGTCTACACATGCCAGGAATGGTTCTTCCTACTTTATTACATTCACTAACGATCTCTCAAGATACGGACATGTGTTCCTGTTGAAACACAAGTCTGAAACTTTTGAGAAATTCGGAGAATATAAGAACGAAGTAGAGAACCAAACGGGTAAAAGTGTTAAGATCCTTCGATCAGATCAAGGAGGAGAATACTTGAGCAATGAGTTCCGTGACTATCTAAAAGAGAATGGGATTCTCTCTCAGCTTACTCCTCCCTATATACCACAGCACAATAGTGTATCGGAGCGGAGGAATCGCACCCTGTTGGATATGGTGCGCTCTATGATGAGCACTGCTGAGTTGCCTATTTCCTTCTGGGGATATGCACTGGAAACAGCTGTAGACCTATTGAATATGGTTCCCACCAAATCTGTACCAACCACTCCATATGAGATATGGAAAGAAAAGAGACCATATCTTAATTATGTTAAGATATGGGGTTGTCCGGCATATGTGAAAACACAAAATCCGGACAAGCTCGAGGCAAGGTCTGTTCTGTGCAAGTTTATTGGAAATCCCAAGTATTCGCAAGGGCATATCTTCTACCACTCCGAGGAACAAAAAGTGTTTGTTTCTCGACATGCCACCTTCTTAGAAAATGATTTTCTTATGAAACAAAATAGTGACAATAAGGTAGAACTGGAAGAGGTTGCAGCAACGCAAACTACGACAAAAGATTTGGTGGAACCAGAGAATTCAGTAGTTCCCGACGAACCCCAGCCTCTCCGCCGATCTAGCAGGGTTCCTCATCCACGTGAGAGATACTACGGTTTTCTCGTAGATGGTGGGAGCGAGGATTGCATCATGGAAGATAATGACCCAACTAGTTTCGAGCAGGCCATCACGAGTGGGGACTCTGTGAAGTGGCTGGATACAATGCGATCTGAGATGGAATCCATGTACACCAAAAATGTATGGACTTTGGAAGTTGCTCCTGAAGGGGTAAAACCCATTGGGAGCAAGTGGATCTTTAAAAAGAAACTTGGTGTAGATGGAAAAGTGGATACTTTCAAAACTAGACTTGTTGCAAAGGGTTTTCGTCAACGACCAGGTGTGGATTATGACGAAACCTTTTCTCCAGTGGCTATGCTTAAGTCCATCCGGATCTTACTTGCCAATGCTGCATACCATGACTACGAAATCTGGCAAATGGATGTTAAGACCGCCTTTCTAAATGGTGATTGAGAGGAGTGCATGTACATGACTCAGTCAGAGGGCTTCGTAGATAGTGGGAGCAGCGGAAAAGTGTGCAAGCTGCTTAAATCCATCTATGGGTTAAAGCAGGCATCGCAGAATTGGAACATCTGTTTTGATGTTGTAGTCAAAGAGTTTGACTTCATCAAGAACGTAGATGAAACTTGTATATACAAGAAGGTTGCAGAGAGTATGGTCGTCTTCCTCGTATTGTACGTGGATGACATACTCTTGATAGGAAATGATGTTCCTATGTTGCACTCGGTCAAGCTCTTCTTATCACATCGATTCTCAATGAAAGATCTATGTGATGCCTCCTGCATTTTGGGAATCAAGATCTATAGAGATAGATCTAAACGGATACTGGGATTGTCCCAATCCAAGTACATTGACACCATACTAAAGAGGTTTAGTATGGAAGAATCCAAGCGTGGGAACCAACCCACGATCTCTAGACTCACTCTCTCCAAAGAGATGTCTCCCAAGACTGATTTGGAGAGAGCTCGCATGCAAGGGATACCCTATACTTCGGCAGTAGGCTCTATCATGTACGCGATGCTATGTACGAGACCCGATGTAGCATGCTCACTAAGTGTAGTGAGCAGGTATCAAGCAGATCCAGGAGAGAGTCACTGGACAGCTGTGAAGAACATTCTCAAGTACTTAAGAAGGACTAAGGAGATGTTCATGGTGTATGGTAACGAAGAACTCCAAGTGGAGTCCTTTACCGATTCGAGCTTCCAAAGTGATAAGGACGAGTGTAAGTCGCACTCGGGATTTGTCTTTACCCTAAATGGAGGGGCGGTTTGTTGGAAGAGTTCCAAGCAAGAAACCGTGGCAGACTCGACGATGGAGGCTGAATACATTGCTGCCAACGATGCTGCCAAAGAGGCTGTCTAGATGAAGAAGTTCATCACTGAACTTGGTGTGGTTCCGTCCATTGAGCATCCAATATCTTTGTATTGTGATAACAATGGAGCTGTGGTTTTGGCCAAGGAACCCAGGTCCCATCAGAAGTCCAGACATATTCTGAGGCGGTATCACCTGATCCGGGAGATAGTTGATAGGCGCGAGATTGAGGTCAGGAGAGTTGACACGAAGGACAACACTGCGGATCCACTCACGAAGGCCATTCCCCAGATACAATTTGAAAGACTCTTCAGGATGTTGGGTATGAGATACTACAACAGCTGGCCTTAGTGCAAGTGGGAGATTGTCAGTTGTATATATGCCCTAGAGGCCATTATTGTACATACGATGTATATTATGATGGATGCTTGGATATATATAGAGAGGACTTTCTTGCTCGATATGATAGTATGCTATCTGGTTTCACTTTGTCATAATATGTTGACTTGTATTGGTTTACTGTCTTGCTCTCACATGTTGATAAAGCCCTTAGGAAATGTACTTGACTACTAGGAATATGATGAGATCATACTAGTGAGGCCAGGGTAGTCAACGAGTACATCCTATAACTGTTCCTAGTCGAGAAAGTATTGAGGCAGGGCATCGATACTCCAGAGTAGACTAGCGTATACGCATCTTGACCCATATGATGGGCGATGGATGATCCCATATCCATCGGTGTTGGACATCAAAGATGGTGTACGGGTGCTCAGTGGAGACTGGGTACACTGAACGGACTCGCCGAGAACTCCTAGATGGTATTATACCTATCGTCAGATAGCAGTTCTCCGGTGACACTGGTACAGGTTAGTCAGTAGACCCGAGACCGTCATAGAGTCTTGTGTGATTCCCACTGTGCTTTGATTTCCACCTTACCACGTCCAAGAGGGCATGCAAAACGGTGGCTTTTGGGTACAGTCCCGAATCACATGGAGGCAATGAGTGATAGGAGGGGTTTCGTCTCTCCCGGTATAGGGAGTTAATGTTGTGCTGTGTTCAATTGGCTATAACTGGAAGTCCCTGGCCAGGGCTGATATGGAGTGCTGCTAGTAAGAGTTATCAGTAGTTTCTCGACCCGTTATGAGCCTCACATCGATACGACTTATTGGTTACTGGGGTCTGACGTTTACCACCCCTAGACTTGATATGCGACATACCAGACGAAGAGACCGGACTGTATGGTAGTGTTACTGATTGGATTCACAGGAGAATGTACAGGCTTTCTTGTTGATCTTCTGATCACTCAATACCTGGGTGGCTGTTACGTTTAGCTGATCGCTTGCAGCTTGTGGGTGTTTGATATGATCATCACCTACTGCCGGCGTATTGACGATTCTTTAAAGTCCTAAACAGAGGTTTCCTGGCTCAGGCAAAACGGAGTAGGAGCACATATGTGATATGTGCGGGACCGAGAATAATACGATATGAGATACCGTATTCTATTCTCGCGATATGTGATATCGGCCGGGTATATGTGATATAGCCGGGTCATCGGATCAAGTGTTGATTCGATGAATTGGTACTTGTTATATTAGTCGGTTATATGTTATATAGCCGAATTATCGGATCAAGTGTTGATTCGATAATTTAATGTATAATTATATATGTGATATATTACGTTACATTAACTAATATAAGCTCGCTTTAGTGATTCTTTTCTCACTCGGATAATACATTGATGTATATGAGATATATGTTAATTGTATTATTTTATTTTGTTACATTATATATTATATATGTGATAAATAAAATTGTAACATATTAGGGTTACAAATGCAACAAAGGTTTTGAGTTTAAACCAAGTTAGGGTTTGGATTAGGGTTAAGCTTTTGGATGAGCTTTCAAGAAGCTTCAAGAAGGTTTGACTTTTGTCATCTTTCTTTGATATTTTGGAAAGATATTTGTTAACCCAACCCAAACCTCTACCCATGGTTTATTCTCTACAAAGTTTAAGCATGTCATGCTTAATCCTAGGTTGCAATTGTAACCACAACAATAATTCATTATTCATCACAAAAGCTTTTCTTCTTCTTCTTGCTCTTGAAAAAAGCTTCACTAGCTTTTTGGTTTGTGATGATTTTATGTGAGAAATTGAAAATAAAAGAGAGTAAAATTCCTACTTTATCATCCTCATCTATCCTAGCCACTTAGATTAGGGTGTTCACTTCTCTAATAACTTCATTAGTGAAGTGTAAGCTTGGGTTAGAGATTCTTCAAAGTAGATCATCTTAGATCAAGAAGACTTCAAGCAAGATAACTCATTCACCTCATGGAGCCTCTCTAGAGTCGGAGTTCTTGATGATCGCAGCAAAGGGACCTCAACACGGAGCTTATGAAGCGAAGGAACGGACTACAAAGGTTGTAATCCGAAACTCTTAGAAGTAGAACTTCTTTGTATGTGATACAAAACCTTGTTATCCTAAAAATTCTAGTAAAAATTCATGGTTTGTTTGTTTTGCACCTCTCTAAATTTAAAAGTGGCATGAGTGATACTACCAAACCCTATATTAGGTGCAAGAGAAACCCTACAAATATACCCTTATCCTCATCTTAGAATTTTCCTACATCACTAAACTACATAAGCTTAACTCTAAACTAAATTAGGACATTAGGAAAACTAATAACTGTAAGACTACGGTAGCGCCCCGGCCGTCTTTCCGAGGCCAAAATGCGGAAACGAAAATTTTTCACAACTAGAAAACCGGCGCTATCGTATGCTTAAAACCCGGATCGTAACCATTAACCTAATGCTAGCTAACTAGAGATAGGATAGAATGCTATACCGAGCGATCCGTGTCCTTCGGTCTTCGGCCTCCATCCCGATCTTCTCGCGGAATCTCCGGTCTTCACCTCCTCGTCGGAACGGGTATCACATCGCCGGGTTCTTTTACGGGCTCCCACCTCTGGACCGAGGCAACTCGGGCACAAAATTGGCGAGTCGACGTGTCCAAGAATGATGTAGGCTAGTGTAGAATGTTTTGTCTCTAGCGGGTATGAAGTTGCCATAATGATGGAGGAATGAACAATGGCAAAAGAACTTGGGAATTTTGGTGTAATCAAAACAATATATGATGAACATTCTCCCCACACCAAAAATGAACCTCTCCCCTTCCCAAATTGTGGCCGGCCAAATAATATGTGGAGGAGAGAAAAATCTCACGGGGGGTGAGCATAAGAAGAGCAAAGGTGAGCATAAGAAAAGTGATGATAATGAGGAATTAATGTCACACCATTTCAAATCCAATCCTATCTCATAAATGCAAACAATAATGAGAACAAGAAAAGCATCAAAAGATGCTACACCCATCATAATGTCTCATATCACAAAAAACCCCTCCACAATTGCTAATTTGCACATTTGCAAATTAGCCCCTCCATCAGAAAAATCCGGCCATGAAGGAACAAAGGAAAACTGGCCGAAACGGAATGCAAACTGGCAACTTCAAAAAACTGATCCCGTAATAAATTACAGGAAAACCCCGCGACCGTATATACATACCCGCATTTGTATTCCGACCGAATACAAATGCAATGAGACAAAATCTACACTGTACAATACTAGGATCCGGCTTAAACCTAAGCCCGCTAGTATTATCCGTCCGATCATGATCCGTGCAATACCGCACGTATAAGATCGAACCCTGCCATATCTCCATACGGCCTCTACAGCGTTTCGCCCGAAACTTGAGAAACTATCTGTGGGGGACTCTAAAAACTCGTCAATACTTTGGCTGTGGATTTAACCACTAGCACGTCAGAGGTATTAGCCATACATGACGGGCTACCAGCCATTGACCAAAAAGGACGTCTGTGAGCGAACTCATCCTGACACCCTACTGAGCCTGTCAGTGACAATATCCGTACAGTCCGGTCCGTTCGTCTATGAGCATCGCATGGCGGGCCTAGGGGGTTGGTAAAAGTCAGACCCCCAAAAGCGGTACAAGTCGTGTCGGAGTGTAGCCCAGAACACCCTGAGATACTACTGGAATACCTACCAGTAAATCTCTTGCCTCGGCCGAGAGCTTTGTGTAATGGCTCTCCTAGACACAGCGCGATCTCACCCCCAATACCGGGAGAGACGAATCCCTACCGATCCGCTCACTGCCTCCATGTGGCTCGGGACTGTACCCAACTAAAACCTGTTTGCACGACTCCTTTGAGCTATGGTAGGGTAGTAATCAAAGTACAGTGGGAACTCACACGAGACAAATGACGATCTCAGGTCGATGAACTAACCTGTACACATGTCACCAGGGAACTGCTATCTGACGTCAGGTATAAGACCAACTAGCATGTTCCCAGCGAGTCCTGTCCGGTGTACTCATAACCCAATGAGCACCTGTATACATCTTAGGTGAACCAACTGACACCAGTGGCTTATGAGACCGGCCACTGCCCCTCGTCGGGGTCTCGACTGTATACACTAGTCTACTCTGGAGTATCGATGCCCTGTCTCGAAACTCCCTCGACTAGGGACCTTTTAAGGATGTGCTTATAGACCCCAGCTCCCACGTATATGATCGCCCTCATACTGCTGGCAGTCAAGCAAGAATCCTAGGGCTCTATCAACGTGCAATAGTGATTAGTAATGTCACCTAAAGCAGTACACGATGATAAAGATAAACCAGATAGCATACTATCATCTTGAGTAAGACTGTCCTACCGGTATAGGTCCTCCCTCAATCATTGCAATCACATGCCTGTGATCCAATAATTGACTCTGAGGGCACTATCTCCAACAATCTTCCACTTGCACTCAAGGCTAATTATTGCGATGTCTCATACTCACAGCCCGTGTGATACCGAACACCCAACTCCTCTACTAGTCAGTCTCACAAAGCTCATTTGCAAAACTATTGTGTTCGAGGAATAGCCTCAGTGAGTAGATCCGCTCTGATGTTTCTTTCTATGTCTCTCTTTATCCCAAGTTCACGGAGAAAGCCATCTCCCGAAATGAGCAATACCTGTCTTAGAATATGTTAGGATGTCTGATGGGACCTAGTTCAGAAATGAACTCCAAATCCAAACTTCTTAGACTGTATCGACAACTGAACTTAATCAGTGTCCTGCGCCATGCCTCCCTCAGTATCCGCTTGGACCACCTGTCCAAAACACTGCCCCTCATCAGAGGGAAAACTATAGCTCTGACAGTCACTCTGTCATCCAGGTCACCTTGGAAGCTTGGAATGATAACCGTCTCCCGAACGAGGCTGTTGTTATTATATCCCTATAACATTCACATATGTTCTAAAACTGCTTCCGAACGTTTCTCCAGGATTGGATTAATATCAACTTATTGCATCTCGTGCAAAAACAACATCTGGTGTGGTACTTGACATCTCATGATCAACTCAATTACCTAAGCAAGTGATCTGCCAATCATGCGCATCCCTCTCCCCTTTAGTCTGTAAAACACCTTTAGAGAGGGTGACTCCATCACCTGCAGGTACACTACCGTGCCAGGAGTCATCCATTCTAAATACTCTTAGAATGCTGTCTAAGTACCCTGATTGAGAAACCACCCAAATCTGGATCTAAAACCATAGATCTAGTAACCAGAATGTCTGATATAATATCCAAGTCCTATGTAGAGAAACCACTGTGTGACGACCAAAGTATAACTGATCGTAGTATATGAATTTCACTTCCTACTCTGTGTATGTCATCCAAATACCAGGACATCACACCCTACTACCTTCTTAATAGATCCATCCCCTATTCTGATGAAGTCAAACCTATGACTGTCATATCAGAAATAGATGATCTATCTGCGCTATATCTGCCTTAGTCTATAAATAGACATAAGCCACTTATCCACTATACTTCCACTGCTCCCACTGACTACAACAACCCTCTGGCAGAGTCATATAGACGTACACTTCTAAAGCTAGTTTAGAACGACGCTATACCCATCCTCCTGCCGGGTCTCATAACCTGGAACAACAGCAATAGCAAGTCTGGGTAAACAAGAACCTCCCTGTCACCGTCCTTGAGGCTACCGGAGTACCTCTTGGGTGCCTGAGATTACCCATCATGTATGCGGAGTGGCCAATAGAATATCAAACCAGATTGAATCTTTAGGTTCTTATTAAATCTTCAGTAATCGTTTGCGGTTCTAGAATTACTTCCAGTTCTACTATACTCCCACTACTGTTTTCTGAAAAATCCATTTTTATTAAAACTGTGGCGAGTCAAGAACAATATCACTGTTGATCTTTCAGATGGTAGAAAATCAACCCTCGTCATAGCCCGGGTCAACCCACAAACAGCCATTACAGAAACGTGCCTTGAGTTATCCAGAGTCTGGTTTTAAGCATAAGCCGGACAACTCCCTGTACCTTGACATCATTAAGATATGAACTGTTCTATATCCAATATAGAAACAGAGGCACTAATTTAATTGGAACCAGATTCAAATCATGCAGCTGTCTCCAGTGCATGTCAACTAAATGGAGAGAGGTTGGTCAACATTACTCAACTTAGGAGTGCTTCCAATTATGAGCAACCTGAAAGAGAAGCAAGTTCTCTTAATCATTACTATTAACTGAATACCATACACAAGTATCTACATCTTCGATCACCTTGAAGAATCCCAATACTTGCAACACCTGGTTCTCTACTTTATTCATATACCTATAACTTCTCAAAACTTGGACCTTGCGTTTCTACGAAACACATGTCTAAGAACCAGAGAAGTCACAAGTAAACAGAATATAGTACGAGTACCAACCCCTCTGTCCTCGTGGACATTGGACAACATACAATACTCTGTATAAGTCCCTTGAGTCTAATAACTCATTCCCTGTGTGTCGTAGGTTGAAAACTGTACTTATGGTTAAGAAGTATTACACCGCCGTTTAATGCTCCTTACCTAACCATCCACTGATATAAGTAAATGTCACCGACATAATTTCAAAAGGTTATATCTCACTCTATAAAAATAGACGTACAGATATATCAATTTGAAATTGGTGCATAACAACGGATATTCAAAACCAAATATTTGTCGTCCGGCAAACAGCCCAGGCGATTTCCTCAAATATCACCAATTACAACGAATCCCGATATAATGAGGATGATCACCCAATTCCCAATAAGTTACTCGCACTCATCATCTATAAAACCATACAGATGTGAAAATCATACCTGGTAAATACATACCCTGGAGCAAGTGTCTAATTGGGAAATCAGTTTTCTTTTAACAGTACACAGTGAAACTGAAACATGTAAATGTTTCGAAGGGGTATTCGGGTATTTCTAGTAATGCCTCTTCCATTATCAGATTCACAACTGTAACCGTATATTTCTTTGCCATCTCCAAATCCCTTTATATGTCTTTAGTCATTACCTTCTGCACACCCCTTCAGGCTAAATGGTTTTCTTCCTTCCCTACCGTTCGGCACCAGCCTATGGTTTGGAAGAAGACTATCCAATAAGCATAATGGGTGTACTGTCCTAATCCTAGGAGCACTCGCAACACGAGAGAAGGTAAAGATAAAAGACACCTGAATAAACCTTATTCCTATTTCTCCTGAACCAGAATCCATCCCCGAACTGGAACAAGTTCCTTTCGAGTTCGTATATAACCATACGATGGAGTATCCAAATAACTATGGATCTTCATAGTGATACGGAGTGTTCTGGAGAAATACAAAGGTTAAGTGAGAGTGGTAATGAAATACTTGGTTTGGTCGTGAATAGCAGTCGCAGTTTACTTTGCCCTCTTACTAATCCCTTTATTTGTCTTTACATAATACCTTCTGTACACCATAGTTAGGCTAATTGGTTTTCTTCATTCCCTACCGTTTGGCACCTGCCTATGGTTTGGAAGAAGACTATCCAATAAGCATAACAGGTGTACCGTCCTAATCCAAGGAGCACTCGCAACCTGAGAGAAGGTAAAAGAAAAAGACAACTGAATAGTCCTATTCGTTTTCTCCAGAACCGGAAACCATCCTCGAATCTGGAACAAATTCCTTCGAGTTCGTATATAACCATACGATGGTTCTATCCAATGGAAGTGGACGTTCGTAGTAATACGGGGTGTCCTGGAAAAAAGGGTAAAAGTAGGAGTGACCATGAGGTTTGCAACTCTGACAATCCAAAAGCCAGTGTTTAAGAAGGTTCGGTTAACTTGGTCACTGAGTCATAGTCAAGGGTCGGACCATGGTTGCTACCAAAGAGAAAGAGAAAAGAAACACTTAGCGTGCACTCTAACCTAGATCAGAATGGTTATCAATTTATCTAATCCGGAAACCTCCCACTGTATCCTCAAATTCTCCTCCAAACCTGAAAGAAGAATTAGTCGGGATCACCCGAGGAGTAAACCAACTCATCGGTGGGAATCGGGATCTAACTATCATCGCATGATAACGTGACGGAATCCACTCACGTTATCATACTCCAGAAGGTATGCGCATGCCTGGTAAGTTTCAGTTTCTTTAGAAACTCCCGATGTGTGTTTTTACCCCTAGGACCCAAGTGACCTTGACTAAGCCAACATATCAAAGGATCCTAGCCAAGTCCAACCCGTCATTATCTTGATTGCATTATACCCACCCGCACGAGTCCTTGACTGAGCCATAATGACCGTACGACTGTCCTAACCAATCACATATCCATAAGACAGAAAAGTATTACAGAGCTACCGCACACTACGCCTCGGCTAAGCACGACATACGTAGCACGAATACTAAGCAATACCAATCTGAAATGACGGAGGGCTACGACTGGTTTTTGGCAAAAAACCTTTAGCGTAATGAACTTGATATCGTTGAAGGAACCGGATAGCTTTTTATAAAAATATAGTGGCAAAAACCTTTGCTAAAGAGGTCACTCCCGGTGAAGGGATCTCGGCTCTTTCCCCATAGAATGAGGTGCAGGATATTCCAACTGAATACCACGATGCAAAGCAAAAAGAAATCGGCTATAGTGAAGTTATTACCCTGACACAAACTTCTATCCAAGGGGTCACTCCCGGTGAAGGGATCTCGGCCCTTGCCTCGTCGACTGAAGTGCTGGATATTCATAACCGAATACCACTGTGCAAAACAAAAGAGAATGTCCTTGCAATAACAGCTTTTTGAAAAATTGTTCCAACAACATCAGAATAGGTTTGTTTAGCTTGCATTGATCCGAATCAACGCAGTCCCATCAATTGATCACACCAATAAAGAACGAAAATACGATGTACGTATATGCCATCCGCATTCGCCACTGGGTCCCGTCATCACCCGTTAGGTTACTTAACTAACGACAGAGCGGGGACTGGACTAGCGTGGATGCAAAACATATACAACATCTACTAGTATATATATCAATATATAATATTCACTCAAGGCGTGATAAAATGCAATATCACAGAAAAGTAATAAGTATCACAGAACAATACAGATAATCTGGGATCCCCGGGTTTCATAGAGCCGCTACTGAAACCCGACGTTCCCCTGGTCGTGTGGATAGCCTGTGCAATGAAATCCTAGACCACTACGGGCGCGGCAAGTTACCCGCCAAAACCTGAAGCGAGGCAGCCCCCTTCAGCAACGTGAATGGACCACCCAGCACTTCACGGAATCCGGTAACTTGAGCACCCCTCCTTGGGACAACCTGTACCCCCTACGAGTGCGGCGAACAGCCCGCCAATTCTAGAGTGAAGCCCCCTCCGTCTCAACGCCATGAGATGCGGGCCCGTTGCACTCTAGAACCCGGCTACCCGTGCACCCCTCCACGGGGTAATCCTAGTACATAAAGTAAAATATATACAACGGGTACATCGACCTCAACCCGGTCGTTCCCCAAAAGAATAATATACAAACAGGCAGTGACGGTAGTCCACATATCGGACGCTCGCCCCGCAATATCAAATGTACATATACAACCAAACTGTACTACCATTGCATCCAGGCTATCCCCCACGACCAATCCGCAATATCACAGCACAATACAGAACATCAACGTGAATGTCACGTTTGCAAATCCGTCTAAAAGGGCTATAGCAGTTAGACAGGATTTACCGATCAAGTGACATTCACGGTCGCAGATATAATGTAAATACTGTGAACTAACATGTTTAAGATTTTAAATCGACTAAATTTTCTGAAGTGGGCCCCAAGCACGACTGTAGCACTCAAAATAAATCTGGGCCCAAAAAGAACATACCAGAAACCTTATTTCCATGTCATAGAGCCACTGTAGAAGTTTGGTCCAATGAAGAGCTATAATGGCGGCGGAACTGCGGCCAAAACAGGGGTTTGGTCGTGGTTCCGTGGCGGTCCTGAGGAATTAGACTACCAAATTTCTACAGTGGCCCAAGAAAACCCTGCCTGATTTTCTGAAACACACCAAATAATTTTTAGAGCACAGGAAAAAATCGACAGAAACTGATGAAATGAAAACGCGGCTTCTGGAAAATACGTTCGATCGAACTTGTAAACACGTTAGAGCAAGCTAGACTAGGTTACCGGCCTGGCTCTGATACCATGTAAGACTACGGTAGCGCCCCGGCCGTCTTTCCGAGGCCAAAATGCGGAAACGAAAATTTTTCACAACTAGGAAACCGGCGCTATCGTATGCTTAAAACCCGAATCGTAACCATTAACCTAATGCTAGCTAACTAGAGATAGGATAGAATGCTATACCGAGCGATCCGTGTCCTTCGGTCTTCGGCCTCCATCCCGATCTCCTCGCGGAATCTCCGGTCTTCACCTCCTCGTCGAAACGGGCATCACATCGCCGGGTTCTTTTACGGACTCCCACCTCTGGACCGAGGCAACTCGGGCACAAAGTTGGCGAGTCGATGTGTCCAAGAATGCTGTAGGCTAGTGTAGAATGTTTTGTCTCTAGCAGGTATGAAGTTGCCATAATGATGGAGGAATGAACAATGGAAAATGAACTTAGGAATTTTGGTGTAATCAAAACAATATATGATGAACATTCTCCCCACACCAAAAATGAACCTCTCCCCTTCCCAAATTGTGGTCGGCCAAATAATATGTGGAGGAGAGAAAAATCTCAAGGGGGGTGAGCACAAGAAGAGCAAAGGTGAGCATAAGAAAAGTGATGATAATGAGGAATTAATGTCACACGATTTCAAATCCAATCCTATCTCATAAATGCAAACAATAATGAGAACAAGAAAAGCATCAAAAGGTGCTACACCCATCATAATGTCTCATATCACAAAAAACCCCTCCACAATTGCTAATTTGCACATTTGCAAATTAGCCCCTCCATCAGAAAAATCTGGCCATGAAGGAACAAAAGAAAACTGGCCGAAACGGAATGCAAACTGGCAACTTCAAAAAACTAATTCCGTAATAAATTACAGGAAAACCCCGCGACCGTATATACATACCCGCATTTGTATTCCGACCGAATACAAATGCAATGAGACAAAATCTACACTGTACAATACTAGGATCCGGTTTAAACCAAAACCCGCTAGTATTATCCGTCCGATCATGATCCATGCAATACCGCATGTATAAGATCGGACCCTGCCATATCTCCATACGGCCTCTACAGCGTTTCGCCCGAAACTTGAGAAACTGTCTGTGGGGGACTCTAAAGACTCGTCAATACTTTGGCTGTGGATTTAGCCACTAGCACGTCAGAGGTATTAGCCATACGTGACGGGCTACCAGCTATTGACCAAAAGGGACGTCTGTGAGCGAACTCATCCTGACACCCTACTGAGCCTGTCAGTGACAATATCCATACAGTCCGGTCCATTCGTCTATGAGCATCGCATGGCGGGCCTAGGGGGTTAGTAAAAGTCAGACCCCCAAAAGCGGTACAAGTCGTGTCGGAGTGTAGCCCAGAACACCCTGAGATACTACTGGAATACCTACCAGTAAATCTCCTGCCTCGGCCGAGGGCTTTGTGTAATAGCTCTCCTAGACACAGCGCGATCTCACCCCCAATACCGGGAGAGACGAACCCCTGCCGATCCGCTCACTGCCTCCATGTGGCTCAGGACTGTACCCAACTAAAACCTGTTTGCACGACTCCTTTGAGCCGTGGTAGGGTAGTAATCAAAGTACAGTGGGAACTCACACGAGACAAATGACGATCTCAGGTCGATGAACTAACCTGTACACATGTCACCAGGGAACTGCTATCCGACGTCAGGTATAAGACCAACTAACATGTTCCCGGCGAGTCCTGTCCGGTATACTCATAACCCAATGAGCACCTGTATACATCTTAGGTGAACCAACTGACACCAGTGGCTTGTGAGACCGGCTACCGCCCCTCATCGGGGTCTCGACTGTATACACTAGTCTACTCTGGAGTATCGATGCCCTGTCTCGAAACTCCCTCGACTAGGGACCTTTTAAGGATGTGCTTATAGACCCCAGCTCCCACGTATATGATCGTCCTCATACTGCTGGCAGTCAAGCAAGAATCCTAGGGGCTCTATCAACGTGCAATAGTGATCAGTAATGTCACCTAAAGCAGTACACGATGATAAAGATAAACCAGATAGTATACTATCATCTTGAGTAAGACTGTCCTACCGGTATAGCTTCTCCCTCAATCATTGCAATCACGTGCCTGTGATCCAATAATTGACTCTGAGGGCACTATCTCCAACAATAACAAGACTAGAAGTGTAGGATTATACCTCATTAGCAACTGAAGAATTTTCTTGAGTTGCCCAAGTACCTCAAAATCTCCACTTAATGCCTCCATAGGGTTTGTAGTGAGTTTGTGCACCATTTTAGTGAAGGAAGTATAAGATTTTGGCTAAGTTTTGGTGGTGTTTAGGGGGGGTAGAGGAGGTGGAGGAGAAGATGAAGAATGAAATGAAGAGAGTGAAGTGAAGAAGAGCCATGGTCAAAGAATACCCTTCTCTCTCTCTCTTATCCTCACTCAAGGCCATACCTACATGTCTCCCATGCCCCCCCTCTCTCTCTTAAGCCATGCAATATTTTCTTTTCTTTTCTTTTTATTTTAAAAAACATAAAACAAAAACCATTTAAATGCAAATGAAACATGGTGCTATAATAAAAATGTAATAAATCTTTTGCAACATGTCATGTTGCATGTCATGGACATAAATAGAATCAATGAATAATTAGCGGAATATTAATCAAGTTTAGCACTAATTTGCATACAATTAATTGTATACGATTTTATAAAATGTCCAAATCGCATAAATTCTTTCCAAATCAGATAAATGCCCTTTAAATTAATAAACCATATTAATATTCAATTATTCTATTTGGTATATAATTATACCATTTTACGAAAAACTCATATTCGCATATCGAATAGTTTTCGCGAAATATATTATTTTAATATTTAAATTCCAAAAATAATATTTTATTTTTCTGAAATGTTACACACAGTCACCACCACAGCCACCACCGCTACCCACATCCCCAAACAACCCCAAAATGAAGCGCAGCCACCACAGCCACTACCACCCGCCACCGCCATCGCCACCGCCACTATATCTCCAAACCACAGCCGCCGCCGCCCACCACAGGCCACCATCACGATTCAAAATCCCCAAATTGAAGCCTTATCCGCCAGATTCAATTTACGAAAATAAAAATTTAATTTGATCAATAAATTAACTAACCGGTTGACGATTTCGACGGTGACGAGAAAACCGGAGAGGAGCTCAACGTTGATGAAGAGGACGGCGCTGGAGGTGATGGAGACGGCGCTGGAGGTCGTAGAAAGTCGAAGAAGAAGAATAGGGAGGAGACGATGAGAGAGAAAGCAACGGGCACGAGGAAATTTTGGGTGGAAATTATTTGGGGAATTAGGGTACTGTGGTAAAGGGGGAGGTTAACCTTTGGTTTTTTTTAAATCTTGAAATTTGTCCCTACAGATATATCCGTAGAGCCTCATCTTGCGGCACCGTAGGGATAACTATATATGTTAAATTTTAACAAATTTTTATTTATATATGGCTCTACGGTCTTATCCATAAGGGCATTAGTTGTCCTTACGGAGTAATCCGTAGGTGCATTAGTTAATTGCCCCTACGGATTTTATCATCCATAGGGGCAAACCATCTTTTTACTAGTGTTGGCATAGTAGATGAGCAAAACACAGCTCCCCGTTAACATCGTCAAGATGTAGTGTAATATAATTACTTTACAGTATTTTAGTGTAATTAAAATTATTTAAGGTTAGTGGAAAAAATAGGATAGTGAGGATGTTTTAATGTAATTTACCTCTTTTCCCTCTCCTTTTCGTGCAACATTTAAATACTACACGTTTTTTTGACAAAAGAACTATGAGCAAATCATTCTTTTTTTTGAAAAGAAAATATTTTAAGAATGTCTATAGGACTTTTCCCTCTCCTTTTCGTGCAACATTTAAATACTACACGTTTTTTGACAAAAGAACTATGAGCAACTCTTTCTTTTTTTTGAAAAGAAAATATTTTAAGAATATCTATAGGAAAAGAGGAAAGTGGTCATTTAATTTTGAAATTGATTGATGGTGTGGTCTTTTACGTTTCAAAAAAATCAAACAAAAAGACATCACAATTTACGTGCAACGCACGTAATTAAATACTACGTCATATTATTTTACAACTACGGTGCATGAAACGTAATTGCCATGTCTATATTATTTTATAAGTTACATGCACGTAGTTAAATTATTAAAGAATTTTATCATAAAAATTTACGTGCAACGCACGTGCAAAAACTGCTAGTCATAATAATGAGAGATGCTTTATCCGCCAACTATTAATCCTTGTCCGTATATACCCGAGAGATAAAAATGGAGCTCAAATCCTCTAGGTAATGCAATACTTGGGGTCTATGGTGTTTATCTGTTTTAGATATATACGGGTAGGAGTAAAAGACTCAAAAGTTGGTAAAAAAAATTGGGTAAATTGTCTAAAAGCTCCTGGCCCCTCGCGGGAGTTGTCTAAAATTCCCTGATATTTTCAAAATTGTTGATAAGGGCCTACTATTCAAAATCTTTGTGAAAAAACCCCTGGGTTGTATTATATTTATGTCTTTATTTCCTTCAGCGGCTTAGATATTACAAGCAACTTTTTAGATATTACTGGCAACTACTTAGATATTACATGCAACTAGTATAAAAGGGTTTTAATTTAGCTCAGGGGTTATTTAACAAGAGCAAAAGGCCCAAGGGTTTTTACACAAGTTCGAAGCGGCCCCGGGGTTTTGGGGCAATTTACCCAAAAATTTGGGTAAATTGTTGAAAAAAACCCCGCCCAAGAAAAAGGGATCAAAAATCCCTAGGCTTTTTGAACATGTTAAAAAACTTTAGGCCCATCATTTTTTCCCTCACATACTCACGGGAGTGGGTATTTTTGTATATCCCAAAAATACTCTTCTCTTTCTTCTCACAGGCCACTCTCTAAAAAAACTCATCTTTCTCTTTCTCTTCTCTCTCTCTCTCTCACTCCTCTATTCCCTTCCCCGTCATCATTATCGCCAAGGACGATTCTCGCCGCTTCCTCATCGCCGTCTTCTCCTCTCCCATCTCGATCACCGTCTGCGATCTCAATCCATCGTCTACAATCTTATTTATTTAAATGTATAGAAAAGGGTATTTCAGCCTGTATATGAGTTATAAGTCATTCTTATTTAATAAAAGCAGGAAACAACTTGTAGCTCACTGGTAAAATCTCTATACTACTGTGACATAGCCTATGTATTCGATTCCCATCAGTCCTAATTATTTTTAAAGATTTTTCTTTTTAATTTTTCGGAATCCCAAGAATTGCACATGCAATTCACGGAGAAACGAAAAGTTTCAAAAAAATCAAACAGACACAAAGAAGAGTAAACACCAAACTAGACACATGGCACGAATCTCGAGGCAAGACAGCAAGATCCGACCACCCATTTCTCCAAAAGACCTGCCGCCAATGGTTCGATGTTCTCCAAATGACTCCGTGCTTTGCACCTCATCCCTTGGACTCCCCTGCACTGTTTAATTTTTCTGCAATCAAATAGAGACTCTTCAATTCTCTAATTAACACCATTAAATCCATTTTAATTTATTTTATTTCACACCCTCTCTTATTTTTACCTTATAAATATCACCCCATGCCCTAGCTCTCTTCTATTCTGAAAATTTCCAAAAAATTCTCTAAGTTCAAGAAAGGTTAAGACTGTCCAAGTGGAGTTAAGCAAGCCAAGGGGAGTAGCGATCAAATTCTGACGACCAGAGCATCACTGATGAGACCAAGACCCCCTCTCTCTTCTTTAACCTCTTCCTAGCACTACTCAACCAGTAAGTCCCTCTTCTCTTTATTTCTTTCATCTCAAACTGCCTTCTAAACTCACATCAACAAAGTGGAATTAGCTCCGATATAATTTTTTTTAACATTTTTAATCCACTATATAAGCAAAATAGGTCAAACTAATATTCTAACACCACTCTTAACTTTATGAATATCATTTAGCTTGTAGTTTAACAAAAAAATTCATATGAAACGATCAAATAACAAACTTTTCATTAAAATACCATGAAGTTTAATATGACCGGATTTTCAATAACTAGGGTATAAACCTTTAGACCATTCACGGGGTAACGACCTACCCCACACGCACGCTATGGTTTCATAGCACGGTATTCTAGGTATATGGCTAATTCAAAGAAAAAGCCTTTCATTAAAATACCACATTTTTACAAAAACGGGTTTCTTTGAAAATCGATATTTTAAATTCTTGGCAAATACGCCTCTACAACTCTCATTAGGGGACCCGCTAATGGATGGTGCGGATTATTTCATATCCTTGGGACAATGGAGCGAGATGCAGAATTCCTCACAGAGTATTCGGTCTCGAAAGGAAATAAAAATACGGTTTTTAAGAAATACGACTTTTCTAAATAAAAACTAAATTTTGGGAATTATATAAAACTATGAATCTGTATTTTCAATATAAACATATTATGAAACTTTATTTTTAAAATGAAAGATTAGAATTTTTAATAAAATACCATCAAGTTTCCAAAAGAGCTAGTTTTCATCAAAATACCATAAACTTTTAAAAGCTAGGTTTTTATCACTGAAACACTCCAACAATTAAAATACATGTTCATGAAAACCCTAAATATTATAAATCACCCTCGAGCTTTAATTTTAAACTATATTAAAGTATTTTTCATAAAACCTTCTCGGGATATACAGAACAATATTTTAAGGACTATAGATTAATATAGACTTAAGCGGTATCATTTCTCTTGAGCCTCGAAGAGCCGGAGAAAGTGAGTGCTTTCCTATTCAGGATAGACAACTTAACATAGTTTTTAATGGCAATTGTCTTGAAAAAAGACACAAATCATGTCGTCCATGTGCAGCAGTTGCCGATTACCCCCGAACCTAAGAATTTCAAGAACTAAATCTTTTCTCAAGATTCTAACTTCAACCTGAATCCAAATTCAAACCAGAATCCAAAAATCAAACACGAACTTGAATACTTGATCATGAACCTGAACACTCGAATTCAAACACCAAACTTAAACTTGAATACTTGACTTGACTTGACCGAACCATGGTTATGACTTGACATGAACTTGACATGAATAGCTGAACACATGATTACATCTTGAACATAAACCTGTACATTTTATATCCATGGATTCGGCGAAGACCTGTAATCTTAATCTATACAATACAATACGCGGAGATAAAGGGGTAGATTGGTACGGAACGTATATCATGGCATTAAAAGTCACTTTAAAAGACACCTACATGAATTCACAAGTCGTTGTCCCGTGGGTTATGACGAAGCCTTGTACTAAATGTTAGCATAGTCCATGTGGTAAGATGGACTCCTCTCGTATACATGAATACCTTCTTTATCAAACTACAAATGACCACGTTAGAATAATTATCTCATACCGGTAAATAAACATGCTTAGATACTCTCTTATATATAATTGTTCATACCAGAAAATTGCATTTAATACCGTCCATTCTTATGCTCTTTTGTTTATAGGCAGGTGCTCTTAATTCGTGTTTGCTACATATTTACAGGCTACAGGTTCCTAATCCAAAATAACGCAAATGATACAAAATCTCCACTGTTACGCCAAAATCCAGAACATCTGTTGCCAACAGATAATAGCGGGGTTCCGGTCATCCGTATCCGTCCAGTGCCGCGTACCAGCTCCAAAGACAAGACAAATGACAGTGGTCATTCGTGTCTCGGACAAATGACAATGGTCATTCGTGTCTCAGACAAGCACAGAGCACGAGAGGGGCAGCACAAAACTCAATGGGTGCGCGGAGCTCGAGGGAGATGAGGTCAAAATAATTGTTTTTGAAGCCATTTTGGACTGTTGCAGATCTGAAGATATTGTGGAAGCAATTTGCAATTTGGAACATATAGAACAACTGAACATAGCAACACAAGAAACCCCAGAAAAAACGACAACTTAACTCCTCTAAATGGCCGCGGAGCCGCGGCCAATATGGCCATTATGCGGCGGATCCACGGCCGAGTTGACTCAGTGTCAACTCGGATTTTTTGGGTAGTTTGGTAACTTCATTTGGGCAGAGAATCTTGCCCTAGAGTTTCAGCATTCAGCCTATAAATAACCCAGTTTTGTGCCAAGTGAGGAGGCTTCTTTTTTGTAGGATTTAGTGTAGTGTTAGTTTCGCTTCTTTTTCTTCTTTATGTATTCCTCCATTAAAATGTAGTGAGAGCATTGAGTGGATGATGAAATGAAGATGAGGGTTAGTTATTTTTTAACTTGTATCTTTTAATTCTTGCATTGTCTTTTAATTTCTAGTGTAATTTTATTCTTGTTGTTAAGTAGTTGTTGATATTTCTTTGCTTGTTCTCTTTTCTTTTCTTTTCTTATCCGTATTTTTCAAGCCGTGATACTCGACGGAGTTCCTTACTTAGGTGAGGACCCAAGTAGTTAGCTTGTAAAACCGTATTTTTTCCTTTTTCATTCTTTTCTTCCTTCTTGTTTTGTTTTTCTTTTCTTTTAAAATGTGTGAATAATTCCACACTTGTTAAGGCTAAGGAAGGTGGTATGAGAGACGGAAAAATCCCTTGTGCTTCTCTTCACCAAATATCTTGAAACGAACCCCGACCAAACAAACGCAACCCCCTCACTTAGGCGCGCTATACGTGACATATAACCGCGACCTAAGTCAAGAAGTCTTTTAAGCGCACTACAACGTGACATGTGGTTATGACTTAATTGGATACATGGTTGAGGGTGTTTGGCCGAGGGTTGGGGTAAGCATATTTAGCATACGGACAAGGGGCACTAGGAATGGATTTAGCGTTGGAAAGCTCGCTTAAACACGCAAATCCTATTCCTATATCCTCCTAATCCCCGCTACTTTCGATTATCCCAACATCGTTTTAAGAATGGCAAAAGATAAGCACAAGACTAATCCTAACTCTACTAACCAACCTTAATCTTAATAAGCTTACTTGAACATAAATACGAACACTTAGGATAGAAGTGAACAAACAAATACATATTCTTTATTGACTCGTCTAAGATAAGAACGGACATACAACCATCTCCCTGCAGATCGACCCGTACTCAACCGGCTAGCTGCAAATAGACACCGTCCTTGATCGCGGTTAAACTTTAGAATTTTGATTACGCGACACGCCAAAAGCGTGCGATCAAATGGCGCCGTTGCCAGGGAGACGATAACGTATTTCTTTCTTATTATTCGGGTTAATATTCTTTTTTTATATATATAAAATAAAATATAAATAAATAAATAAATATAACAAAAACCCTTTTTGTTATTTTTTATATTTTTTGTGTGCAAGTGTGCAGGCGATCTGGAGCAATTACAGTAATTGAATCAAGAAACAGAGGTTTTTATTAAGGTTTACAGAACAGGTGGAGTGCAGGACCAAAAGATACAGCCTAAACTCAGCAATTTGACCGCGGAACCGCGGTCAAAGTGTGGATTTCGCAGCGGTTCCGCGGTCTTATTATGGCTTCAGAGCCCAATTTTTTCTACACCTCTTCTCTTTCCTCTAGTCCCCTCTCTGAACTCCACTAAACTGTATTTTCTGCAGGTTTCTTTGCACAGACTGTGCCGCCGCCAAATAATTTTTTTTTGTTGTTTTAGATTTTGTTTGTTTATACGCTTTGCATACAATAATACGGACATTAAGGGGCTTGAACACCAATTAAGATTGGGTGGGGATTTCATCACCCTTCTTAAGACCCCACAAATCACTAAATGCATACGCATCACATTGAGTTAATAAAAAATATCTAGACCAAACCTATAAGGACTTGTCGCGCTCATTTAGGACAAATGAAGGTTGCGGGGAATCGGTCGTTTATATAAACATGACTTTGTGGTGCTTAGGCTAGACAAGTGAGAAGGTAATTTTAAAAGGCCCGTCTCACGGTGATTCGTGAGCGAAACCCTCCTTACCTCACTTGTGCTTATCTGGCCACAATTGGCAGTGAAGAGGCAATTCGAGAGCTATCCTGCAACTTATCGCTTGGAAGTCTAGGAGCGGTCTAGTTGGACTTTGAAAACCCTAGCTCTAGGTATTGTTTGTGCATATTGTGATTGTGATTGTGCTTATAAAAAGTTAGTCCCATAATTCCGTATTCGTTTAAAAACAAACAATTTCAAAACTCCAAAAACAAGCATTTTTTTTTTTAAAAAAAATTTTAAATCCACATTCTTTTTCCCCTCATTTTCTTCTTCTTCTCTTCATATCATGGGTACTCCACCCAGAAAAACTTTTGCCGAACTTTGGTACCCACAACCAAACATTACTTCTTACGGTTCTTCGTTTGGTCAAACTTCGAACGATCCATCCATGCCAAAAATTTCTTTGAAAGATCGGATAGACGCGTCTAGGACAAACAGTTGGACTCCGCAATCCACTCTGTATCAACCGTTTCAACCTTCCCCACTTTCTTACGTTGATACCTCTTTTGAGAGTCCAGTTGTAACTCCAAGAACTATGTCTCTTGCTGAACGTATTGAGCAATCTCGTATCCGATCTTTCACTTCTTTTAGCACTTACAATTCTCTGGATCAACAATTCTATTCACCTTCTTATCCAAATGTTGATCCTACTCCTGTCCAACCATTCAATTCTTACCAGTCCTACCCGACTCTTACACCTTCCCTAGACATTGCTTCTGAACCACCATTTGGGAGATTCCAGTAGCCAAACAAGTTTGAATCTTTTACTGAAACCTCTTCACAACCCATGTCAAGTCTTGAACAGTCATTGGAAGAATTTCGGGTAGCATCATGTCAACAGATGATGGATTTGAATGCGTCCATGGCCGCCCTCATACAACCTAACGACCCGATAGTTAGTTTCCAACTAGCTCTAAATTTTCCAATGTATGATGAGGCGGTTGGACAGGTTGAGAATTTGAGTGGAGAGAGTGAGATGTATACCCTTCCAAATTAAACCTACCCGTTTCAACTTGAATCCCACAACTCCGGTTTTGAATATCTATCAAGTATTCCAAATGATTCACCAGTTGAAAATAGAACGTTTAATGAGTTGCGCGACTTTGTAGTATTTGATTTGCTTGATTGTGAAGGGTCCCTTTCGAGTGAAACCATTACCAATCCTTTTGACATCTACGCCTCCATCTTAGAACCACAATTGATTGAACTCCATGCTTTTGATGAGGTGTCTGAAAATATTGATTTTCACTTGATTGGGGATATCGACGCTGGGAATATTTCGGATGATGAACCCACAGCTTTGAATGAGTTTGTCTCTCAAATTCATCATTTACTTTCACTTCCGTATGGACATCATCCTGAGTCATTAAATGTTTTTCCCGAATCCCATATGTGTCTGGAATTTGATGATAAATGCATGGATGAGCTAATTTTTTAGGAGAATATTGAGGAAATTTTTTAGGATGAACCAGTTTTAATTGATGGGTCGGATTTTCCAATTCATCCTATCGTTTTCATTGACTGTGTACACCCTCCTGAGCCTTTAACCGATACCCTTCCTCGATCACTTCCCTTCATCATTTCTACCTTGCAAGAAACGGTATCACTTTCATTTCGAGTGTCTGGTTTACTAAGTTCGGCTTACCCATGGTTTCTCACGAATCTTGAGGGATTTGACCCAATTTCTCGCCATATTGATAGATTAGTACAATCCATCTTTTCACATCGATCATTACAGATTATACTAATTTATTCAATCCATTTCACCCTCAAGATCGTATTCCACTCCTTTCTCCCTTCCTCCATTCTTCTTCTCTACCGAGACCAGACGCCGCTTCTATCCTCACACGGTCTCGCGTGTTTCTCATTTCTTTTCTTTACACTCCATTCTTTCACCAACCGCCACTTTATAATGATAAGATCTTTGAATGGTTGGTGCTCACTTTTGGCATTTGTAAGGCCATGTATAGCTTAATACAGTGTTCTCTCCCCCTAACTCTGAACCTTAACGCTTAAACAGTAGAAACACTGTTTAACTTAAGTTTGGGGGGACCTTTTTGTGTATATATATTTTGTTTTTCTGTTCATAAATAATTAAAAAAACAAAAAAAAACACAGGGGAGCACCGACGATTTTGACCCTCTTGGTGTAGCCTGACAGTGAGGGCACTGTCAAGTTTAAGCTTGGGGTGTGCTCGGTAGCTTTCTTCCTTCGCATTCATTTGTATATTTTGCATTTGCATACTTATAAAAAAAACCATAAAAATCAAAAAATTTACAAAAATATAAAAACTTTGTCGTCAAGTTAGCTAATAGAGTAATTTAGATTTTTTATTCCGAAAGTTTAGTGATACGTTAGAAATAACTAAATCTTAGGCTTAGGAATTGAAACCCCTAAAAATAACCCTCATTTTGTTTAAACTTGGTAATTATACGTCCTTGCAGTTTTTTTTATAGAAGTAGATAATTGGGGGTTCAGTTCTTGAGTTAAGTCGAGATGAAGGGAAAGTATTGAAGCTTTACTGAAAGATAAGTCTGAAAAATAATTCCTATTCTTAAGTCCAAATTCAGAAAGTATATACCCTACAAACTGCACTTACACGTACCTTAAAACTTGGGATAGTAGAGGATACCTAGAAATACTCTTGCCTAAAAGCCTAGTATGAAAGAAAAACGGTATTTAAAGCTAACCGCCAAAAGAGCATCATTGAAAAAATATATCCGGTCTTAAAAAGAAAAAAAAGAAAAAAAAATAGAATAAAGTCAAGACCTGAAAATTGCTATTTACGCTTTAAGCTCACACATTCAGTAATCGGCTGTTAGTATCTCAAAAAGCATTAATAGTCGAATAAAAGGTGTATAGCAACACCGTCCATCATTAATGAAAAGAAGTAGTATTATGTATTAGGGCAAGGGTACTATAGCTTGAATTGAATTCTCAAGTGTAGGGGTGAAATAATACACACGTAGGGGTATACAATCGGTGTTTGGAGGAAAAATAGAAATAAAGATTAAGACTTTTCTGTAAAAATGATAAAAATCCCTGATTGGAGACCGCTCTTTAGAAAGAAAACTCAGGAGAGACCAAGATCTTTCTAAACTGTAAAACGTATAGGATCTGAGGTTGAACAAATAGGAGGTGTGAAATATAAGAGTTGTATATTTCTAACTTATGATGATAGAAATTCTAACCTATATACTAAACCGTAGGAGTAGAATCAACGTTAACTTATGCAACTAGCTTGACGGGATTTTGTGGGTAGTATCCGCTGAAAACCCTCAGGAGACAACACTCCTCCTACTAAGGTCACCTAGAGGTTTAACGGCTTGTTGCACGAGCTCAGTGCAATCATGTTCCCTGCGAAAGTGAGGTTAGGACTTTTTGGTTTTGCTCGGGACGAGCAAAAGTTAAGTTTGGGGGTATTTGTTTATACCAGAATATTGCATTTAATACCGCCCATACTCGTTTATTTATAGGCAGGTGCTTTTAATCCGTATTTGCTACATATTTACAGGCTACAGGTTCCTAGTCCAAAATAATGCAAATGATACAAAATCTCCACTGTTACGCCAAAATCCAGAACATCTGTTGCCAACAGATAAAAGCCGGGTTCCGGTCATCCGTATCCATCCAGTACCGCGTACCAGTTTCAGAGACAAGACAAATGATAGTGGTCATTCATGTCTCGGACAAGCACAGAGCACGAGAGGGGCAGCACAAAACTCAATGGGTGCGCAGAGCTCGAGGGAGATGAGGTCAAAAGAATTATTTTTGAAGCCATTTTGGACTGTTGCAGATCTGAAGATATTGTGGAAGTAATTTGCAATTTGGAACATGTAGAACAACTGAACATAGCAACACAAGAAACCACAGAAAAACGACAACTTAACTCCTCCAAATGGCCGCAGATCCGCGGCCAATATGGCCATTATGCGGTGGATCCGTGGCCGAGTTGACTCAGTGTCAACTCGGATTTTTGGGGTAGTTTGGTAACTTCATTTGGGCAGAGAATCTTGCCCTAAGGTTTCAGCACTCAGCCTATAAATAGCTCAGTTTTGTACCAAGTGAGGAGGCTTCTTTTTGTTAGGATTTAGTGTAGTGTTAGTTTTGCTTCTTCTTCTTCTTCATGTATTCCTCTATTAAAATATACTGAGAGTATTGAGTGGATGATGAAATGAAGATGAGAGTTTATTATTTTTTAACTTGTATTTTTTAATTCTTGTATTGTCTTTTAATTTCTAGTGTAATTTTATTCTTGTTGTTAAGTAGTTGTTGATATTTCTTTACTTGTTCTCTTTTCTTTTCTTCTCTTATCCGTATTTTTCAAGCCGTAATACTCAACGGAGTTCCTTGCTTAAGTGAAGACCCAAGTAGTTGGCTTGTAAAACCGTATTTTTCCTTTTTCATTCTTTTCGTCCTTCTTGTTTTGTTTTTCTTTTCTTTTAAAATGTGTGAATAATTTCACACTTGTTAAGGCTAAGGAAGGTGGTATGAGGGACGGAAAAATCCCTTGTGCTTCTCTTCGCCAAACATCTTGAAACGAACCCCGACCAAACAAATGCAATCCCCTCACTTAGGTGCGCTATACGTGACATATAACCGCGACCTAAGTCGAGAAGTCTTTTAAGCGCACTACTACGTGACATATAGTTGTGACTTAATTGGATACATGGTTGCTGGTGTTTGGCCGAGAGTTGGGATAAGCGTATTTAGAAGACGGACAAGGGGCACTAGGAATGGATTTAGCGTTGGAAAGCTCGCTTAAACTCGCAAATCCTATTCCTATGTCCTCCTAATCTCCGCTTCTTTCGATTATCCCAATATCGTTTTAAGAATGGCAAAAAATAAGCACAAAACTAATCCTAACTCTACTAACCAACCTTAATCTTAACAAGCTTACTTGAATATAAATACGAACACTTAGGATAGAAGTGAACAAACAAATACACATTCTTTATTGACTCGTCTAAGATAAGAACGGACATACAACCATCTTCCTGCGGATCGACCCGTGCTCAACCGGCTAGCTGCAAAGCGACACCGTCCTTGATCGCGGTTAAACTTTAGAATTTTGATTACGCGACACGCCAAAAGCGTGAGATCAATAACCTTGCCTGTTCATATTCACTTGATTTCTATTCACTTTCATTCATCATTACTTATTTATTTTAGGGACTTACCGAGCGCTAATTCGCTGACGACATTCTTCTCTGTTTCTTTTCTTTGGAATATTCGTCAAGTGGACCAGACTCTGAGGGTATAGAGCCGAGCCAGGAAGATTTGGACCAGTTCGCTTCTCAGCTTGATTGTTAGCTGCTACTTGTATTTACTTCCAATATGCCATTGTTTAAGCATTTGCTTTATCATTATATCGTTTTATTACAAACAATTGTATGTAAATTTGAATGTAAATAAACTTGTTGTTCCATTACTCTTGTTATTCTTGCACATTGATATATTTCTTAATTACGCTTAACGTATTTTCATAGTAAATACGTTGCGGGCTTGCCACGTCACTGTTTCCGTCTACTAAGAAGTGGGGGGTGACACGATCACTCCGCCTTCATCACTGACGCAGCCGGAATCCTAAGCGAACTATCTTCATTCTCGTCGGTTGCTCTCTATCTTCATAACCACCTCATTTAAATACCCCAATCACATCTTAAATAAAACAAGGCCCAAAAAAACAAAACACAAAAATGGAGATGGGTTCTTACAATTGATTGTTTTAAGCTATTTCCCTCATTAAAAATTTGTTTTTTATTTCATTCTCTGTAATGGGTAGCTTGGTTGTTTACTGTTTTTTATCTTTTACAGTGTGGGTTTAAATTTGATATGAGGTTTGTTGGATATAGTGCCATCAAAGCAATTATTGTAATTGCAGGCAGGTGATTATGATAATTGAAAGAGGACCTATACAAGTAGAAAAGTCTTACTCGAGATGATAATATATTATCTGGTTTATCTTTATCATTGATGTGTATACGTTTTACTGGTTATTATGTGTCGCTAATACATAATGATAAAGCCCGTAGGATTCTTATTTGACTACCAGTATTATGATGGCGATCATATACATAGAAGCTGGGTAGTCCATAGGCACATCCTTAAATGTCCCTAGTCGAAGGAGTATCGAAACTGGGTATCGATATTCCTGAGTAGACTAGTGTATACGTTTCTAGACCCAGACGAGGGGCAGTGGCCGGTCTCACAAGCCACTGGTGTTGTGTCACCTAAGATGGTATATAGGTGCTCGATGGAGGTGAGTACACCGGACGAACTCGTCGAGAACTTCTAGATGGTATTATATCTACCATCAGATAGCAATTCTCAAGTGACATGAGTACATGTTAGTTTTTTGGCCTGAGATCGTCATTTGTCTCATGTGAGTTCCTACTGTACTTTAATTACTACCCTACCACGACTCAAAGGAGTCATGCAAACAACTTTTTTGTTGGGTACGGTCTCGAGCCCCATAGAGGCAGTGAGCAATCGTCAGGGATTCGTCTCTCCCGGTATTAGGAGTCAATGTCGTGCTGTGTTGGATCGGCTATCACCATAAATCCTTGGGCAGGGTGGAGGAGATTTACTGATGGGATATTAGTATTTTCTTAGTGAGTGATGAGCTTCAAATCGACACGACTTATCGAGTTATTAGGGGTCTGACGTTATCCACCCCTGGACCCGGTATGCGATACTCTTAGACGAAAAAACCGGACTGCATGGAGATTATCATGGACAGTCTCGGTAGGAGTATGGATGAGTTTGCTCGTCGGCCTTTCTTTCGTTCAATACTCGGGCAGCCGTTACGTACAGTCAGTGCTACTGACGTGCTTGTGGTTGAACGCACTACAAGCATATTGACGAGTCTTTAGAGTCCCACACAGAGGGTTTTCCCGATTCAGGCGAAATGATGTAGTGGCCATATATTGATATGTGCAAGGTTCTGATTAGGTATGTGTACTAACTACACGGACTTTAATCGGATGGATGATAATACTAGCCGACTTAGGATTAAGCCAGATTATTAAATCAAGTTTTGATTTAATAATTTACATATATATATTTCGATATGTATATTCTAGTATTATGTTCATTGTATTTTTCTATCTCTTCGGTATTCGTATTTTGATACGAATACGAGCATGTATTTGCAGGGACGTATTCTTGTATTCATACAAGAATACTTCTAGAAGGAAGACACCTCATTTTTAGAAATTTCTTTTTATAGAAATTACGAAATGAGGTGGAGGGGAGAAATGGTGGAGGGTATAGCCAACTGAATTCTTTATTCATTTGGTTATACTATTCAAGCGTGGTTGCTTTTTAAATTTGGAAAATATCTTTTAACAAAAGAAAAAAGAGTATGCTTGAATTTGTTAAGGTTATTCATTCAACCATTTTTAGCTTCTCTCTCCTCAAATGTTAGCCCCTTCATCATTCTCTTACCCTCTCACGAGATGAGAATCAAAGAGAAAAATAGAAAGAAAAATATTAGAACACTCACACTACATCCTAAGCACCCTAGATAAGCAACCTAGGGTCTTTAGTTGCTTCACTAGGTGAAGCTAGAGCTTAGACTTGGTTCCTTCAGATGGATCATTTTCGGCGAAGAAAGACCGGCCTACAAGCTCGATCCAGGAGCTTCGAGGAGCTAAGGAAGTGGAAAGAAGATGAAAGCCACGACTAAGAAGGTTGTAATAAAAAACCAAGTAGTTAAACTTCTTTACTTGCTAGTTTAGTATATAGTGTTGATCCTTGGTTGTTTTCCACGCTCTCTAGATTTTTAAAAACCTATTTCCTCTTCTTAAAATCATCACCTAGAGTGCATAGAATTCCAACAGTGGTATCAGAGCTACTAGGCAGAGATGCCGATCCATGGGGGGTTCTCACTGTGTGACGGTAGTGGAAAAGCGCAGGCTCTTACCCCTAGAGTACCCCGTGCGGATTGGTCTGGCGGGTTGTTGTTAGGTATAGTACCCTCAAGGCAATTATTGTAATTGCAGTGGGCGATTATGATAATTGATGGAGGACCTATACAGGTAGAACAGTCTTACTCGAGATGATAGTATACTATCTGGTTTGTCTTTATTATTTATGTGTATACGTTTTACTTGTCATTATGTGATAATAATATATATTGATGAAGCCTGTAGGATTCTTGCTTGACTTCTAGCATTATGATGGCAATCATATATGTGAGAATTGGGTAGTTTATAAGCACATCCTTAAATACCCCTAGTCATAGGAGTATCGAGACTGAGCATAGATATTCCGGAGTATACTAGTGTATACGTTTTGAGACCCCGGCGTGGGGCAGTGGCCGATCTCATAAGCCATTGGTGTTGTGTCGCCTAAGATAGTATGCAGATGCTCACTAGAGGTGGGTACACCGGACGGACTCACCGAGAACTTCTAGATGGTATTATATCTATCTTCAGATGAAAGTTTTTAGGTGGCATGAGTACATGTTAGTCTTTGACCTAAGATCGTCATTTGTCTCATGTGAGTTTCCACTGTACTTGGATTACTACCCTACCACGGCTCAAAG
Source organism: Agapanthus africanus (assembly GCA_030015575.1). Taxonomy (NCBI): domain Eukaryota; kingdom Viridiplantae; phylum Streptophyta; class Magnoliopsida; order Asparagales; family Amaryllidaceae; genus Agapanthus; species Agapanthus africanus. The sequence continues at coordinate 430,978,097 of CM057347.1, forward strand.
GAGTCGTGCAAACATGTTTTAGTTGGGTACAGTCCCAACCCACATGGAGGCAGTGAGTGATTGTTGGGGATTCGTCTCTCCTGGTATTAGGAATCGATGCTGTGATGTGTTCTGTTGGCCGCCACCCTAAATATGTGGCTACAGTGGAGGGTGAGGTGCCTTTGAGTATGGTTGATGACATGTAGAGAGGAATGGACTTTCATTTGTTTATTACAAATTGGTATTAATATTTTATTTTGATGGTAAAAAATTATGAAGCCATTCATTCTCTCCATTCATTCTAACCTTCGCTCATTTTGTTATGGATACATCTTCTTCCTCCTTCTTCTTCTTTGCTCTCTTGAGCTTTAGTGTTTGAGAGAATATGATAGTGGAAAATTCCTACATCCTTACTCTCCATTCTTAACGAGCTTGGAACGTCGGTTGCTTCACTAGTTGAAGCTGGAGTTTGGATCGGTTCCCTCGGGTGGATCATCTTCGATAAAGGCGGTCGTCTCTCAAGCTTGTTCCCGAAGTCCTACAAGGAGTTTGGAAGGGTCTTCCAAAATTGGGTGGACACGTGACAAAAGTTGTAATTCTATGAACCTTGCATGTTAGTTTGCTAGTTTTGATGTTTGGAAAGATTGCTAGGGATTTGTGTCTAGTGCACTCTTGATATAAAAAAATTCGATTTTGCATCGACCGCAGTTGCCGCGGCGAGAGCACTAGGAACTTTCAATGGTATCAAAGCCTCCTAAACACCCTAAACTAGCTAATTACGACATTTGAATTTGCAGTTTTTCTGGCGTTAAAAACTGCCGCAAAAACATTGTATAAATTTCATGTTTTGAAGTGTTTGCACACCCCGCAGGCTCACGGTTTGGCCCAAGAAGCCACAGGGTGCTATGTACGGACCCCGAGGAGAAACCCAAGGAGATCGAAGGGTCGGGACCCTTCCCAATTCCACCATAAGGTTGTCTTGGGGGTAGGGACCCAAGACTACCCTAATGGGGTGGTCTTGGGTCTGCGCTGCATCCTGGACCACCTCGTGGTGGTCCCGGGTGCGGGTACCCCCTAGGCCCCCTCATAAGTGTTCTAATTTTGTGACGGGTCCCCCTGAGGTTTTGGGCGAGTTTCGAGTTCAATCGGACTCCCGGTTTGGCTTTAAACATGGAATTTATGTTGTTTTTAGTGCACTTGATTTTCGGCCTAGAAAATGTAAAGTGTTTGCTAAAATGTTCATGAATTCTAATGTCGTGGTTATGTTTACATGCTTGTTCTTGGAATGCGAGTATCATAACGTTTGGTAAAATGTCGTCTAATTGCTATAGGTATCAATTAGACGAGGTTACAAAATTGATACTCGTATTGATGTTCTGTGATGCTATGTTGTTTATGGTTTAGACGGATTGTTATGTTGGATATCCCCTCATGCGTTTGCTTGTACAGTTTTGTTTTATATATGTTGTATTCATTTGTTCAGAACAAGCTCCAACTTATGGTCACCGTTTCCGCTTTATGTATATTCTTTTATTGGGGCTCGACCAGGATGTGGTCGATGTCACCGTTGTATATATATTTCATTTCTGTACTAGGATTAACCCGTAAGAAGTGCTCGAGTAGCCTGGTTCTAGAGTGTACCAGGTGGACGTCTCATGGTGTTTGAGACTGGATCGTCTCGCTCTAGAATTGGCGGGTTGCTTACCGTACTTGTAGGGATTATAGAATCGATCTGCGGAGGAGTGCCCAAGTTATCCGATTCTAGAAAATGATGAATGACCGACTCATGTTATTGAGGGCGTGTTACCCAGTTTCTAGAATTGGCAGGTGGCTTGCCGCACTTGTAGAGATCTAGGATCGATGATGTACGGGCTATCCACTTGACCGGAGAACGTCGTGTCTCATTTGCGGCTTAAATGAAACGTGGGGCTCCAAGTTTATCTGCTATTCCATATTGTTTGTCGCATGCCTGTGATGATTATTATCTGCCTGTGATGACTATTATCTGCCTGCGATGTTTATATATATATATATATATATATATATATATATATATATATATAATGGATACTTCTATATATTTTTCATCCGCGCTAGCCCTGTCCCCGCCCTTCCATAAGTTAAATAACCTTACGATGAAAACCCGGGACCCCATGGCGAATGCGGATGGCATATAAAAGCATGCTATTTTGGTTGTTTCTGGTGTGGCTTAGAAACTTGAAATGATGGGACTGCGTTATATGCTTAATGCAAGGAAAACAAACCTTATATGATATTATCGGAATCAATTTTTATAACTACTCGGTTTTCTTCAAAACAATAGTCGTATTCTTTTGCATTGCATAGAGGTATTCGGTTAGGAATATCCCGCACCTCATTCTATAAGGAAAGAGCCTTGATCGCTTCACCGGGAGTTCGCTCTTAAGCAAAGTTTATGTTACTAATTTTAAAAGCGGAGCCCTAAACCACTCCATTTCAAAGACACTCGAGTTTCTTCAAGGATATCAAGTTCATTACGTTAAAGGGTTTTCGCTAAAAACTAGCCGTAGCCCTCTGTTATTTCAGATTAGTATTGCTGTAATATTTTAAAAATTTAGAAATAAATAAAATTAATCAATTAAATAATAATGTGCCAATTTAAAAAGTTATTAAGAGAAAATAGGATATTTTCATAAGTAGTATGTGAAACAAATTAAATTAAAATTTTAGCATGCAACATAAATCAATTACAAGGGTTTTAATGATAAATTTAGCTTCATTTTAATAAAATGGTGTTTATATAATAAACTAGGTAGTGAAGGGTCTTTTTGTAAAATTTAGGAAAATTATGCAAACTTGAAATTTTAAGGGTGTAACTGGAAAAGGGGTTAGGTAATAATTTAGATCAGAATTTTATCACAAATTAACACAATTGAAGAGATAATACAAGGCCACCTCTTTCTTGCATGCACTCTTCATACACAACACCTCCTCCTTACATGAGAGTGGCACACCCTTGTTGTTGACACCTCCTCCTACATCTCACTCTTCCCTTTCCCATATATATATATATATATATATATATATATATATATATATATATATATATTATGTTCAGATCATTTTAACAGATTAAAATTCAGAAAAATTCATGTTTTAAAGAAAACTAAGAACAAGCAAAGAAGAATAAAAGAAAAGAGAGAAGAGAAGAAGAACTAGGCTAAGGAGTTCACCATCAAGTTAGGAACTAGGAGCTCGTGTATCTTAGAGGGAGATCATCCAACAATCCTTTGTAGGTAAAATTCTTAATCACTGTAAGAATTTAGTTCTGTAACTAGTTTAAATTAGAAATCAAAATGTCTATAATATCATATTTTAGGAAAAACTGAGCTTTGTTTTAATCTGCTATAGTTTAGATAAAAATTAACCTAACCAAACAGTGCCTTAATATTGTATGTTGGACCTAGAACAAACCATAGGAGCACGAACCCAAGGGCTCGGATTTTGGCCGGCGAGGTATAGACAAATTCCGGCGTCGTCGGATTTGTAGGGAGGTTTGGTGTTTTGGGGTTTGGAGTATGTTTCTGTATAGATGTTGGAATAATTTGGTATTGTTTAATTAAGTTAGTTTAACTGTATATAAAATCTGGGAGCAAATATCGGAAAAGGGATCAAAATTCTCAAATACGACATGAGTAAAACGTAACGCGTTCTGTTTTCTGTTGCGAAACAGCGTTGGGTTAAATTTCAGTAAAGTTAAGTGTTAGATCGTTTGCAATAGTCGTACGTAGTATAATTAGTACGTACAACTTGTGTTTTCATGATTTTGCGGTATCGGAATGTAGCCGTTTTCTTATAGAAGTTAATTCAATGTTAGATTTGAGTGCGGGAACTTCGGAGGCCACAAGGAAAGGAAAAGGATTGGCGATTCCTAAGTAGTTACAACGTATTCCGGTGAGTAGACTAAACATTTACCGGGGGATCTTGTAAAGATGGCGTGATACGCCCGTAATTAGATTTAAAGTCAAGTTTTGTTTTTGTATGTTAAATTTATCATATGCATTCTTAATTCTATATATACCTCCAGGGTTCATATTTGTTAGAACACTGCACTATTATCGATGAGTTATGCCGCACATGCACATATCTACATGTTACGCTACACCTCATCGATATTACCATGTCACTTCACACTTAGAAATTATTCTGTTAAAAATGATTCTTATCATACCTTAAGTATCAATAGTCGTAGTAATTAGCATATATGACATCATATTTCGTATTCAAGTATTAGTAGTTGATATAAGAGGCATTTGTATTATTGAGAATTTATGGTTTTAAGTTTTCATATACTATTACGAAAAATCAGTGATTTTCATGATTATATGTCACGTCCACCATGAAATGTCGTTTTTATGATTTGGTTTTATTCCGGATCGAGTCTGGGGGTATACGGTTACTGATTTATAATTTTATCCAGACTGAGTCAGTGGGGATACAGTTGGATACATGGTGGACCCGGTCGAGACCGAGGGGCAGGATAGCCGCACTTTAGGCGGGGAGCCTAACGAGGATACTCGATTCCAGAGACAATTATGAAACACGACGGATATCTAAATGATACCGACCAGTGTTATTGATTACAGGATCATTCGAGGAATGATATCTGATGAAACACCGAAGATTTGTGTCGATATTAGGCACGGAGAAAAATGAATATGACTTGGAAACTAATTGATGAGATTTCAGTTTTGATTCATATATGGAGTATTACATATTCATTTCTCCACTTGTTATCATGTATCGCATTCACTATTGTTGAAATTAGTTCTAATTCGTTATATTTACATTATCAGCCGTTATATGTTAGTTATATTCACTGAGTTGGCAACTCACCCCCGTTTTGCCATAGTTCCTTGCAGGAATAGAGTGGACGGTTAGCTGCAGTGCAGATCCACTTTTCAGCTTTTATCGCATCTTTTGATAGGTGGGTTACATATGTAGTAACATTCTCTTTTGATATTATATTTTGGATCTAGAAATCTCCATCAGACCCTGTATTATGACTTAGAACGAAAAGTGGTTGTATGTATATTATTTGACAAATGAGATCGTTGGTTATATGAAGTGATATTTCTTTTACTGATGTCGTATTATGAGTATGTATTGATTTCTACTGTTAGTATCATTGCTCCCAACTAGGGATGCAACCAAATTAAACACTTTATAACTGCTTTTACTATAAATGAAATAAGAAATTACTTAAATACTTAAAATCTATGATTTTTACTTAAACAAAACTAAATTTTCCTAAAATTCCGCAAAAAGGGTTTTTGATCTTGGTTTTTGGCTTACTCAGGTTGTGTAGTTATCTTTAGATATTATACAATCTAAGTGCCGGTCACATCCAAACTTTGGGTCGTGACAATTGCTTAGCATTCGTGCTACGTGTTTTAACCTTGTTAAGGCGTAGTATTCGGTAGCCATGTAATACTTTTCTATTGCATAGTGATGTGATTATCTAGGACAGCCGCACAGTCATTTTGACCTTATCAAGGGTACGTGCGGGTGGGTTTAGAAGATAATAACGGGTTGAACTTGACTTGCGACTTATGACATTTTGACTTTGTTAAGGCCATAAGACGCTTGGGGCAAAAACCATATTGGGGGTTTCAAATATATAGGAAACTTGCCAAGTTTGTGCATACCTTCTGAAGTGTCATAATTTGGGTCGGCTTTCGTCAATATCACACAATGATAGTTGGGTCCCAATCCCCACTGATGAGTAGGTATTACTCCTTAGGAGATTTTCACTTCACAATTAGCCAACCTATTAGGTATCTAGAAAGTGTTAACGAGATTACGCCTCTGCGGAAACGGGGTTATTTAATTAAGTCCATGCGAAAGCATGGGAGACCTCCCTCGAAGTACCAACATTGACCTAGGTAAACAGTTAGCGAACTTGTAAATTGTACGTGGTCCCGACTAGTTCTCCTTTTAGGGTTTGAAGGAGAATTCAAGGAAACGGTAGGAGCCATTCTGATTAAATAAAGTGATAACCAATCTAATTTTGATAGAGTACACACTGAGTGTTTCTTTTCTCTCATTTTGGTTACAGCGGCCCATGACATACCTTAAACTAAAACTCATTAACCAAGTTAACTGAACCTTCTTACACACTTTGGGTATGAATTGTCATGATTCACGACAAAGTCGCATATATCCCTGCTACCCCTACTTTCCCTTTGCATTTCTCCAGAACACTCTGTATCACCACAATGATCCATATTGCTTGGAAAGGCCATTATATAGTTATATACGAACTCAAAGAAATTATTTCAGTCGAGTATGGCCACTGGTTCTGAAGAAATTGAATAGAATTATTCGGTTGTCTCTTCACTTTACCTTCTCTTAGGTTGCGAGAGCTCCTTATATTAGGATAGTACACCTATTACGCTTATTGGATAGTCTTCTTCCAAAGGTTAGGATAGTGCTCCGTTACAATTGTAGCAAGTACAGATGCACGATAAAAGTACGGATGCACAGTAAAATACGGATGCACAAATATCTATCAGGGATTACATCTACAACTCCATGACTACGCATGATGCATATTATCAAGCATGGGGTGCTAATATAACAGTAATATGAAATAATATGATATGGCATGCAGCTAGATATGCAATAAATGATACGGATGCGAGCGGATATCGGAAAAACGATAAAACTGTAACATGGATGCACAATACAATAAATATGCAATATTTTTATTAATATAGATGCAAGTATAATAATATAGCATGTATCAAGCTAACTTGCATGCAACCAGATATGTAATTAATGATACGGATGCATACAGCTATCCGAAAAAAGTAAAACAGTAATATGGATGTACAATGTAGTGAACAATATTTTTATTCATATGGATGCAAAATATGTATCATAGCATATAGCAAGGTAAACTTGCCTGAACGGATCTCACCACGGGGTGCGTACGCTGCGTCCGACGTCAGGTAAACGTCGTAATGTACACACGCGCACATGGGACAGGTCCAGGCAAAGCAAGAAGGTGACCATGCTGGCCGGGGACGTCCACTGGGTTGCTCGGATTGGCGGCGGCGGCACAGCTCCGGCGATCACCAGAAAACACACGAATCAAGAAAGAGAGAAGAAGAAGAAGAAGAAGAACTGGGGTTTGGTGCTCTGGGTTAGCTCTAGAGGCAGAGAGGAAGGCGAGGTGGGTGATGTCGACGGTGGTCGACGGGGTCGGATCTCCGACGAGGATCGACGGCCAAGCAGTGGCTTTTCTTGGGGTCGTGCAGGGTTTCGGGTGCAGGAAGAGAAGGTTGGGTCTAGAAAAGGTCGAGGAGATGAGGGTGCAAAGGTGAGGCGACGGCGATGGATCGCCAGTGATGGAGGTGGGGTGTGTAAGGTTCTTGGTGTACAGGGAAGAGCTCGGGTGTAGGGTGGCGTCGGGTTGGAGAGATGGGGGTGGTCGAGGGAGGAGAAAGGAGATGGTGACGAAGGCGAGGTGAGGCCGACGACGGCGAGGGGCCGCGACGATGAGGCTGGGACAGCCATGGGTTTCCTCGCGGTCGTGGGTCATCGCGAAGGTGACGGAAGTGAGAAGGAGGTGGTCGAGAAGGAGTTAGAAATGCAGGCGACGAGGGGAGACCGACGAGAGTGGTCGGCGGCGGCGAGCGCGAGAAGAGACGATGGGTGCGAAGGCGGGAACGGAAAAGAGAAGATGAGGGAGGAGAGAGAGTGGCGTGGGGAAAAAGTAAGTATGGGGTTTTTTTTAAAAAAAATAAAGAATATATATAATATATATATATAGGTAGCTAGAGAGAGGGTGAGGTTAGGATTCGATTTTTAAAATATTTTTTTAAAAAATGCAGAAAGAGACAGAGAGAGAGCTGGTGGGATATAATAGAATATATACTGATAGAGAGAGAAATAGGCAAGTGAGGAATACTTAAAAATATATTTTTAGTTATAGAAAATATACAAATCCTATATTAAACAGTATAATATAATAAAGATATAATATTAGTTAAATTTGAGATTTTGGCTAATACAAAATTACTCTAAAATACGCCCGGGTCGGGTCTAAAATTACGGTTTAAAAATACAGATAATGTACGTATAAACCAAAACCAAAATAGGATATCTGGGTAACGAAATGCATACCCCCAAGAACGGATACATGCAGTGTGCACGTAGCAATCCAAACGGGTCCGTCTTACTGAACGGAACGAGAACAAGATGTACGGATGCTACAACAGAGTTAGGGGTATGATACAGGCCATGCAAGATATTTTAAAATATTTTATTTGACTTTATTTGTTATACTAAAAAATGCAGATGCCAGATATAATGCCAGTATGCAGTATAAACAATATTAAAAGTGCACGGATCCTCGTAACTAGCCGGGATAAATTATAAACAGGAATCAATACGGTTTCCAGCAAGCGGGCCGGGTCAGATGCAAATATAGATGCCAATTATACTATTCGCACTCAAAACAAAATAAATCAAGAAATAGCCATAAATAAAGAAATACCCAAAATAGAACTGGTATAAATGAACTAGGGTGTTACATTATACCCAACTACAAAAAGAATTTCGTCCTCGAAATTCCCAGAACAAGAAAAGAAAAACAAACATGAATCTACGAGAAGAGGTGTGGAAACTTCTGTCGAATCCCGTCTTCTCGTTCCCAAGTCGATTCTCCGTGCGAGTGATTCCTCCATGAAACAAGTACGAGTGGGATAACCTTGTTCTTAAGAACTTTTTCTCTTCGATCAACAATCGACATCGGTCGTTCTTCAAAGGTCAAATCCTCCTTTATAGTCAGCTCCGAATGATCTAGCACGTATGTTTTATCTCGAACATACTTACGGTGTTGAGATACATGAAAAACGTCATGAACATTCGCCAAAGATGGTGGTAAAGCCAATCGATAAGCCACTTCTCCAACACGCTCAATAATCTCGAAAGGCCCCACAAATCGAGGACTAAGCTTGCCTCGACTCCCAAAATGAATCACTCCTCTAGTCGGTGATATCTTCAAGAATACAAGATCACCAACAACGAACTCTAGAGGTCTTCTCGATATATCAGCCCAACTCTTCTGCCGATCCTGTGCTGTTTTCATGTGATTCCGGATAGTGTTAACATTCTCTACTGTTTGCACGATCAAATCTAGTCCCAACAATCTTCGTTCTCTAACAACGTCCCAACAAACAGATGAGCGACACTTGCGACCATACAATGCTTCGAATGGAGCCATCTGAATAGTCACCTGAAAGCTGTTATTATAAGAAAACCCCACCAAGTGTAGATGATCCTCCCATGAACCCTTGAAATCTAACATGCAAGCTCTCAACATATCTTCAAGAGTTTAGATCGTTCTCTCCGATTGGCCATCTGTCTGAGGATGATAAGCGGTGCTGAACTTCAATCGCATCCCTAAACTTTCCTGTAAACTCCTCCAGAAGTGCGATAAGAATCAGGTATCACGGTCGGAGACGATGCTCACAGGTACTCCATGCAATTTCACAATCTCCTGCATATACCGTCCTGCTAACGTTTTCGTCGACTGACCAACTCGAAACGGTATGAAATGGGCTACCTTGATCAAACGATCAACAACTACCCAAACTGCATTGTTACCCTTTGGACTCCGCAGTAAAACTGTCATGAAATCCATGGTTATATGTTCCCACTTCTACTGAGGAACTGGAAGTGGTTGCAATAAACCAGCTACCCTTTGATGTTCAGCCTTAACTTGCTGACACACCAAGCACTTCGCTACAAAGCGGGCAATCTCCTTTTTCATGCCTTCCCACCAGAAATGCTGTCGTAGATCACGATACATCTTAGTGCCTCCTGGATATACAGAATATGCGGAACTGTGCGCCTCCTTCATAGTTTCTTCATGAATGTTTCCTTTTGGCACACACAAACGGCTACCATATCGCAACGAACTATCTTCATGAATCAACAAGTCTGTTCGAAGTCCCGCTTCAACCTGCTCTCAAAACTTTTGCAACCTTGGATCTTGTGATTATGCTGTTTTAAAACTCTCGATCAACGACGACTGTACTTGCAGCTGCATCAACTGTCCTGAAGAATGCGGTAACACAATCTCCAACTCGAATCTCCGAAAATCTTCGATAAGATCCTTCTGTGCAGTCAACATCCGAATTGCTGGCAACCGACTAAGCGCATCTGGAACGACATTAACTTTCCCCGGATGGTACTTGAGATCAAGATCATAGTCAGCCATCAGCTCCAACCATCTATGCTACCTCATGTTGAGCTCTTTCTGCGTGAACACGTATTTTAAGCTTTTGTGATCGGTGAATACTTCGACCCTTTAGCCCAGTAAGTAGTGTCTCTAAATGTTTAAAGCGAAAATCACTGCTGCAAGCTCCAAATCATGAGTTGGGTAATTCTTTTCATGGGTCTTCAACTGTTTCGATGCGTAGGCTATAACCTTCCCATGCTGCATCAAAACACATCCCAAACCTTTCCCAGATGCGTCGCTGTGAATCACTAATCCTCTGGAACCGTCTGGTACAGTCAAAATAGGAGCGGTTATCAACCTTTGCTTCAATGCCTCAAAAGCCGACGCACAACTATCCGTCCATACGAACGGTAGCTCCTTCCGTGTAAGCTTGGTCAAAGGCTCAGCCAATCGAGCAAAATTCTCCACGAATCTTCTGTAGTATCCTGCAAGTCCCAGAAAACTTCTGATCTCCGCTACATTCCTTAGAATCGGCCAATCTTGAACTACTGCAATCTTCTCGGGATCAACGGCGATTCCATCTCCGGATACGACGTGCCCCAAAAACTTCACTTCATCAAGCCAAAACTCGCCCTTGCTCATCTTTGCATATAATCTTTCATGCCTCAATGTCTGCAGTGCGATCCTCAAGTGTTCTGCATACTCTTCTAGGCTCCTCGAGTAGACCAGAATATCATCGATGAACACCACTATAAACTGGTCCAAGAACGGTGAAAAGATTCGGTTCATCAAGTCCATAAATAGTGCCGGTGCATTCGTGACTCCGAATGGCGTCACTAAATACTCGTAATGTCCATATCGAGTTCGGAACGCAGTCTTGCAGATACTCTATGATTTAACTCGAACTTGATGATATCCGGATCGCAAATCCAGCTTTGAGAATACCCTCGCACCACTGAGTTGCTCGAACAATTCGCCAATGCGAGGGATCGAGTACTTGTTCTTAATAGTCACCCGGTTTAACTCTCGAAAGTCGATGCACATCCTCCTTGTGCCATCTTTCTTCTTGACTAGAAGAACTGGAGCTCTCCAAGGTGAATTGCTGCTGCGAATCCAATCCTTCTCTAGCAATTCAGTAACCTGCTTCTTGATTTCTTCCAACTCCACTGGTGCCATCGGATAGTACGCCTTTGAGATTGGCGCTGCACCAGGAACAAGACCGATCGCGAACTCCACATCTCGTTTTGGCAGTAAACTCGAGATGTCCTCCAACACGTTCATGAACTCCCGAACTACAGCTGGTGCTTCCTCCTTATCAACTTCCATCGACGAAAGAACACTATTTGTTGGCCTAGCCCTAAACTCGACTGGCCCGACAGAACTGCTAACCCCAACAAATACAAATTCCGGATGTACGGGAATTTGGAAAATCACTTTCTTTACCCTACAATCAATGTAAGCGTGGAAAGTGCCGAGAAAGTCCATTCCCAAGACAACATCATAACTGCCGGTATCAATCACCAAGAAATCTGCAAATAACTCCCGTCCGCAGATAACAACCGAACAATCCTTGCACTCACTACTAGATATGATCTTCCCATTTCCAGTGTGTATGTCCCAATAACAAGACAGGGCCGTGCAAGCAATCAAGTGTGCAGTTATAAACTTGGACGACATAAAACAATGGGATGCACCAGAATCGAATAATGCTAATGCGGGAAAATCATGAACAAGTAGGATACCTGAAACAACTTCATCTGAAACCAAGACACTGAAGAAGATAAGCACAGTAAATAAGATTCAAGCTTGCGATAAAACATAGACTAGTAAGCAATGAAACCGAGAGAAGCAAGGTAATATAATGACCATGAAACAAGGAAAAGAATCAAGACCAGGACTCCAAGTTACTTAAATAGAATACCGCATTGTAACCATGCTGCAGTTTATAGTTACAATCATATAACTCCGTTCAAGTCGCCCAAATCCTAGTATCAGAATCAAAAGAATAAGACGAGAGAAACAATAGGGAACCAAAAGGATTTCAAGCCGAGATGCAAGGTCATTTGCATATCGTCAAGATAAGGGTCAAGAGAAAAATAAGAGTCAAGGATCACGATAACAATGTGGTAGGACATGTTCCTAATTACGGGTTTTCTAATTCGTGTAATAGGTCCGATACCCAACTACAAAAGAATCAAACCCGATTAACTTAAATCCCATGGCTCTGATAAACAAACAAATCCTGTCACGCCCCGCTTCCCAGAGTGCGCTAAAATCGGCACGTGACAGAGCCAACCATGCTACCTGTGGCGAGGAAACATCCCTCCACAGTCACATTACGGATGTCTATAAGATATCAAGAACAGTAAAATAAAATATACTATCTAATACATGTCCATATTCCAGAATAAACGAGTCAAGAAATAATATATGCGGAAGCAATAAATCCAATAAACAATAACATCTGGAGAGTACGTCTCAAATACGGGCTCACATCAGGAAATGAAAATGCTGAAAGAAAACTAAACTAAACTAAATACTAACAGAATCCTCACTGCTCGGCGTGTCGGCTGAAATACTCCTGATCAGCCTGCGAAAGAGATAAAGGATCTGGACCATGCAAAACCCAGACGTCAGTGCGTAATAATATCAAACAATAATAAATGAACAGGATACACGAGATATGCAGGCATGAGTATAAACAGTAATGAGTGTATAACAAGTAACAAGGGTATGAAACAGTGAAGTGTATACGTGCGGGTGAAGTGCGGTAAATAATCTAAACTGTGCTGCTGGGTTATCTATTCTAAAGTTATTCGAAATCAATCGATGTACTCCTCATGTAACTCAAAAAATATGTCCCGTTACCCCCTGCGACCACAGATCAGGATATGTGAACCAAGAATGGTTCTGTCCCGTTACCTCCCGGGACCACGGACCAAGCTGTAAGAGTCACGAATGAGTCTGTCCCATTACCCCCTCCCCCGGGACCACGGATCAAGAAGAATCATGAATGATTCTGTCCCGTTACCCCCCGGGACCACGGATCAAGTAATATCCTTTTAAGTTACACTCGGTTACACCTTTGATTTCCCCATACCCCTAAGATTATGTGTTCAAGTCGGGTATTGATAAACTAGAGCTAATACCAACACAGAATCAAGCAGGTACAGGTTTGTCTATGCAGACAACAGGATATGTCCGTCGGGACAACATGTCAGGATTGTCGGCATTAGAAACAGGATCAGGTAACATGTCAAGTAGTGGTGTATCAGGTCATGACAGGTAGTGCACAAGTATCAAACGGATGCTTATAATAAAACTGTAGCAAGTACGGATACACGATAAAAGTACAGATGCACAGTAAAACATGGATGCACAAATATCTATCAGGGATTACATTTACAACTCCATGACTACGCATGATGCATATTATCAAGCATGGCGTGATAATATAATAGTAATATGAAATAATATGATATGGCATGCAGCTAGATATGCAATAAATGATACGGATGCGAGCGGATATCGGAAAAACGGTAAAACTGTAACATGGATGCACAATACAATAAATATGCAATATTTTTATTAATATAGATGCAAGTATAATAATATAGCATGTATCAAGCTAACTTGCATGCAACCAGATATGTAATTAATGATATGGATGCGTACAGTTATCCGAAAATAGTAAAACAGTAATATGGATGTACAATGCAGTGAACATGTGATATTTTTATTCATATGGATGCAAAATATGTATCATAGCATGTAGCAAGGTAAACTTGCCTGAACGGATCTCACGATGGGGTGCGTACGCTGCGTCCGACGTCGGGTAAACGTCGCAATGTATACACGCGCACACGGGATAGGTCCAGGCAAAGTAAGAAGGTGACCACGCTGGCTGGGGACGTCCACTGAGTTGCTCGGATCGACGGCGGCGGCACAGCTCCAGCGATCACCGGAGAACACACGAATCAAGAAAGAGAAAAGAAGAAGAAGAAGGAGAAGGAGAAGAACTGGGGTTTGGTGCTCTGGGTTGGCTCTAGAGTCAGAGAGGAAGGCGAGGAGGGTGACGTCGACGGTGGTAGTCGGGGACGGATCTCCGGCGAAGATCGACGGCCAGGCAGTGGCTTTTCTTGGGGTCGTGCAGGGTTTCGGGTGCAGGAAGAGAAGGTCGGGTCTAGGATAGAGAAGAGAGGAGAGGTGTGGGTCGAGAAGATGAGGGTTTGAAGGTGAGGCGACGGCGATGGATCGCCGGTGATGGAGGTGGGGTGTGTAGGGTTCTTGGTGTGCAGGGGAGAGCTCGGGTGTAGGGTGGCGTCGGGTTGGAGAGAGGGGAGGAGGTCGAAGGAAGAGAAAGGAGATGGTGACGAAGGAGAGGTGAGGCCGACGACGGCGAGGGACTACGACGATGAGGCTGGGACAGGCATGGGTTTCCTCGCTGTCGTGGATTGTCACGAATGTGACGAAAGTGAGGAGGAGGAGGTCGAGAAGGAGTTGAAAATGCAGGCGACGAGGGGAGACCGACGAGAGTGGTCGGCGGCGACGAGCGTGAGAAGAGGCGATGGGTGCGAAGGTGGGAACGGAAAAGAGAAGATGAGGGAGGATAGAGAGTGACGTGGGGAAAAAGTAAGTATTAGGTTTTTAAAAAAAATAAAGAATATATATATATATATAATATATATAGGTAGCTAGAGAGAGGGTGAGGTTAGGATTCGATTTTTAAAATATTTTTTTAAAATATGCAGACAGAGAGAGAGAGCTGGTGGGATACAATAGAATATATTAAAAGTGCACGGATCCTCGTAACTAGCCGGGATAAATTATAAACAGGAATCAATACGGTTTCCAGCAAGCGGGTCAGGTCGGATGCAAATACAGATGCCAATTATACTATTCGTACTCAAAACAAAATAAATCAAGAAATAGCCGTAAATAAAGAAATACCCAAAATAGAACTGGTATAAATGAACTAGGGTGTTACAGCCGGCGCCCGAGCGCCCACGTGCCGGGCATGTGGGGCGCTAGCACCCAAAGCCCGAGTGCCCACGTGCCGGGCACGTGGGGCACTAGCGCCCAAAGCACTAGCGCCAGCGCAAGTCGGTGTTTGAACGAATTTCCTTGGCCCCAGCTGGGGGCAAGGCCATCAACACCAACAAAGTAACAAGGCGTCTCGAGCAAGCTCCGGCGGTGCCCCTGACAATTGCTCGATCGGGTGTCTTCTCTAAGCTCCTCGCTAATCGACTCACGATGGCTTCCTGGATAACGGATGCCTGCCAAGCCCCTAAAATTGAGAAGCTAAGGCAGAAAAGGCTCAGATATAGAGCCAACAAAAGGGTTAGGACTCATGCTAGGCTGAACTTTATGAGGTTCAAAGAACAGGGTTACCCCGCCAAAGATGAGGAAATAGTTGGATATGTGGTCCACACTGTCTACATGGTGGGCACGTGCAGCAAAAGCAAGGATGGGGCCACTACATCTCAAATCCAATCCGGTGTGGATGTGGCTGTCACTTCCCAAGACCAGCATCCTCCGGAAGATAATGAAAATCCTCCCAGTGAAGCTGATGAGCGGAGAGATCCCTCGGTTCATGAAGAGTCGAGCTCGGAAAGTGAAGATGAGCCAATCTTTCGTCCCAAGAACGCAGAGCAGCAACTTCTCTAAGAGCTCCGAAAACAACTCAGAAGCAAAGACAAAGAGATGGCCAAGCTCTACTCAAAAATTGACGACTTAACAAACGTCGTCTTACAGCTCACGGCCCAACTTGCCTCTCAGCCGCCCAATCAGGCGCAGGGCTCTACTCATGAACCAGGAAACGGTGTCCCGAGACAGCCGACGCCTATTCCCTCAAATCCAAAAGTGGGCGGACCGCATGAAAGTCAGTCGCATCCTATCTCGGGAAATGTCTTGGCTACCGATGACAGTAGCCCGCTAACTCAAGATCAAATCATGGATTTGGTTGCCAACAAAGTCAAAACATTGGTATCTGAAGCCGAAGCACAAAAAGATGTTAGCAGTAGCGGGAGACCATATCCTGCTCAGTATGATCTGGTAGAATTTCCCAGCGGCTATGTCATCCCTAAATTCGGAAGATTCGATGGGACGGGAAATGCGAATCAACACATCGCCCACTTTAAAGCCTCATGTGGGAATACTGGGGGCAATGATGCTCTTCTCCTCTGCCAGTTCGTTAATAGCCTGACCGATATCGCTTTCGACTGGTACGCGAGCATACCGGATAGCTCCGTTACTACTTTCGTCTAAATGGAATCTTTTTTCGACAAAGGTTCATGAGTGTCAGCGATAAGATCACCATCGCCGACCTCGTAAGGACCAAGCCAAAGAACAACGAAAGCGGCACGGATTTTATAACCCGATGGCGCAATCTCTGCGTCAAATGTGAACCACCGATAGAGCAGGACCAATCTGTCAGTCTCCTCGTCGGAAATCTCAACAATTGGATGGCCCCGTTTCTATGCATCGCGGGTCTCAAAACATTTCAAGAGCTGACCAGGAAAGTCCAGATGTTGGAACGCTCAAAGTAGGAGTCCTCCTCTGACTCCCTAAATAACAATATGTCCTGGATAAACCGAAAGGAAGAAAATCGCAAAAGAGGAAATTCTGACGATACTGAATCTTTCAACACTTCGGCTAACCGAAATAAGTGAGGGATAAGCGGGCCTAATGCCAACCAGCCTCGGAGGCCAGTGTTCGGAGAGGGAGGAGAATCTCCACTGAAAGAGAAACTGAATAAGGTCTATTCCTTCAGAAAGGACAAAATCCGTAAAATATTCAAAGACACCCTGAGGAACGGTCTACAATTGCCAGAATCAAAAAGACCGCAAGAAGCGAATATGACTGACGACCCGAAATACTGCCCCTATCACAGAGTGATAGGTCATGCCATTGAGGACTGCTTCGTCTTCAAAGATTGGGTCGAAAAGTAATACAAGGCAGGAGAGATAGAACTGTCTAAAGGCGTGTTAACAAACAGTCAAGCTGCGACCGCCAATTTCATACAAACGGAGACCTGAATCCTTCGTGAAACTGATTCTCTTGGACATCTGCCTTTCTCTGAGAACATCTGACCACCATGTCATTAAACTGGGGATAATCGACCTCTAAGTCGTTAAACTGGGAATGTAAAAAAATGTGTGTAAATAAAAAAAATGTGTAAATAAAACAAAAAATAATAATAATAATAATAAGCCGAAATGATACGGCAACCGCGAATAAATAGCCAAAATGATAGGGCAATCGCTACCTTCGCGATAAGAAAAGCTGAAATGATAGAGCAATCGCGGTAAAAAAAACGGCGAATGATGAGTCGCTCTTGGTACCATATTCCAGTGCAGCGATGTAGACGCCAACCAAATTCTAAATCCCATATCCCAACGGCGAATGATGAGTCGCTTCTGGTACCATATTCCAGTGCAGCGATGTAGACGCCAACCAAATTCCAAATCCCATACCCCAACGGCGAATGATGAGTCGCTCCGGGTACCATATTCCAGTGCAACGATGCAGACGCCAACCAAAATCCAATCTCCCAAAAGTCTCCCAGCCCTACGGATGGTCCCCAAACTGACTACCGTATACAATCCACGGGCTCAAATAATTCTCACCATACCCATGCCCCACAGCAACCACCAGTCAAACGGCCGGTCTCCGCCCTTGGAATTATGCTCCAATAGAAAAGGCCTACTCATGTGTCCTCACGATACATGAGGAGGATATACCTTCGTGGGATCCTTACGACTTACAAAGGAAAAACACACTTGGGAGTCCTCACGATTCCTAAGGAGAAAATACACCTGCGGGATCCTTTCGACTCGTAGGGAGAAATGCTTTTATGGGACCCTTACGGCCCATAAAATTGAAAAGCCTTGGGTGATAGGGATCTAAACATGTCTCCTAAGCCATCGCTCCCCAACAGGCAAAGGCAAATGATGAATTACTCCTGGCACCTGTGCTTCAGTGTTAGCAACGCTGATGCCTACCCTAACCCCAAAATTCCGAACTCTAATCCAATAGACCCCTTTAAACTGGGAACAGATGACCTCTAAGTCGTTAAACTGGAAACAGATGGCCTCTAAGTCGTTAAAATGGGAACAGATGACCCCTAAGTCGTTAAACTTGGAACGAGGGAAATCTCCTCATGGCAAATGATGATTCGCTCCTGGTACCATATTCCAGTGCAGCGATGCTGATGCCGACCAAAACCAAAATCCCTAAATCCTCTCATGGCAAATGATGATTCGCTTCTGGTACCATATTCCGGTGTAGCGATGCTGATGTCAACCCAAATCAGATCAAACCAACAAGCTCTACGTCGGAATCATGCTTCGTCTCAGAGTGTACCCCACGTCGAAATCAAGCTTCGCCTCGATGTACCTGCCTTCCCTGTCGGAATTATGCTTCGGCTCGGAATCAACCAGTGACCTTCTCGTCGGAATTATGCTCTGCCTCGGAATCAAGTCGACCAACAAGCTCTGCGTCAGAATCATGCTTCGTCTCAGAGTGTACCCCACGTCGAAATCAAGCTTCGCCTCGGTGTATCTGCCTTCCCTGTCGGAATTATGCTTCGGCTCGGAATCAACCAGCGACCTTCCCATTAGAATTAATTTCCGCCTCGGAATCAAGTCGACCAACAAACTCTGCGTTGGAATCATGCTTCGTCTCAGAGTGTACCCCGCGTCGAAATCATGCTTCGCCTCGGTGTACCTGCCTTCCCTGTCGGAATTATGATTCGGCTCGGAATCAACCAGCGACCTCCTTGTCGGAATTATGCTCTGCCTCGGAATCAAGTTGACTAACAAGCTCTGCGTCGAAATCAGGCTTTGTCTCAGAATGTACCCCATGTCGAAATCATGCTTCGCCTTGGAGTATCTGCTTTTCCTGTCGGAATTATGCTTCGCCTGGGAATCAACCTCTACACCGAGATTTTGCTTCGGTCAGAATGTCTTCCGCCCGTCGGAATTATGCTCCGACCCCTTTGGAATCATGCTCCGCTCTTCGGAATTATGCTCCGATCCCTGGAATTATGCTCCGCTCTTCGGAATTATGCTCTGATCCCTGGAATCATGCTCCGCTCTTCAGGAATGATGCTCTGATCCCGGAATTATGCTCCAACCCTCGGAATTAAGCTCCGATCCCCGAAATTATGCTCCCGGGATGATGCTCCGCCCTTGAAATGATGTTCCACCTCGAAGTCCAACTTCAAGATCCATCAATTTCATGCACACAACTCATATACGTGGTGTGCATTCATTGATAGGGGGCACTTTGTTGGAGTCAAAATTTGCACCCCAGTTGACCAAGTAAAAGTCAAGGTCAACCCCAAGTAAGCGGGCCCAAGCCCAAGCAAGTGGGCCCATGCCCAGGTCAAGCCCTGCGGCCGGCCTCTTCCATACCAAAATAAAAATCATGTAATAAATAATTTTGATGTAATTTTTTTTATGCATGAATGTAAGCAAAATGGGCATAAGCCAAATTTTTGTAAAGCGCGTGACTTATGTGCAAAAGAAATGAGCACATGAGGCATGGGATGGGCAAAATACCATTTTGTAAAGCCCAAGGGGCTATATGTAAATGTGTAAGCCTATAAAAGGCAACATGATGATGAATAAAGCATAGACTTTTCATTCCTCCCAAAAAAGTTAGGGTTTTTGTGCCTCCTTCTCCTTCCTCAAGGTTCTAAACCTTCTTCAATTAAATCAAGAGTTTTACTCTTCTTTTTCCAAAACTAAATAGTTTTTCACCACAAAACCCACAAAGGGGAACTCAGATCTCCCATCAGATCTCAAAAATAAGAGATTTTTAAAATCTCATATTTCTTGTTCTTCAAGATCCGGCCAACAGAGAAGGAAGAAGGAGACCCATCTCCGAAAATCCTATTTTGGAGGAGATCCAGGGCTCAAGGGAGAACCCCTTCATCAGCTCCAAAAATATCTTAGGAGTTTAACTCCTCAAATATATATATATATATATATATATATATATATATATATACGCACAAAATAATAAGTATTTCTTTTTGGGAGTACAACTCCCAGTGCTTAGCACGTGAGGCGCTAGCGTCCAAAGCGCTAGCAACCCAAGCACCCAAAGCGCTAGGGCCCAAGCGTCCACGTGCCGGGCATGTGGGGCGCTAGCGCCAGCGCCCGAGCACCCACGTGCTGGGCACGTGGGGCACTAGCGTCCAAAGCGCTCGCGCCAGCGCCCAAGCGCCTAGGTGCTCGCGTGCCGCTCACGTGAGGCGCTGGCGCCTTCTCCCACGCATCCTATGGATGCCCTTTCCTCTTTATATATATATATATGCACACAAACACATACTCCACCACACCGTTCCCGTTAGAAAAAATTTCTAATAGGGCGCTGCCCCGCACCCCGTAAGGGGGCTGCTAGCTCCCTTGACCCCCAGCCCGCTATCCGGGTAGCAGGACCCCCCGTAAAAACTCTGCGGGGCCCCGATATATCCAAAACCTCTTCAAAACACAACACTATACATTGAGTTTGCATGACCTGTCTGACCCGTCAATCGGAGGTTCTCTCACTCCAAAGGTGAGGGGTAATTAACGGCAGCTTAGTCCACGGCTGCCGGAGATTCGGATCCCCACAATCAATAAATCCTGGCCTACCCTAGGCAGGGGGAATCTGTAATGCGCCTGACAAGCGCGCACGTATTCCCATCTCAATAGGGTGACGAAAAACACCCTATAGAAATGGGTGGTCGGATCTTGATGATTCGTCTCGAGATTCGTGCCACATGGTTTAGTCAGGGTTTACTCCTATTTGTGCATGTTTGATTTTTCTGAAATTTTTCGTTTCTCCATGAATTGCGCGTGCAACTCTTAGGCTTCCGAAAAATTAAAAAGATAAATCTTAAAAAATAATTGGGTCTGATAGGATTCGAATGCACAGGCTATGTCGTAGCAGTGCAGAGGCTTTACCGGTGAGGTACAAGTTATTTCTTGTTTTTATTGAACAAAAATAACTTATAACTCTTATACAGGCTGAAATACCCTTTTCTATATAATAAACAAGAAATTTTTGTACAGGGGTTTCCGAGTCATTACAATCCATGTCCCTATTGGTCGCTAAATCAATTTGAAATCGAACTGTGGAAAAGAATGATCATGTTTAACAAGGATCTCGTGCGTACCCGAGATTACGGCCCGCTGTTGCCCGGGACATAACTCTATCAGTCGGATTGCTAAGTTCATAACCTAAAATATATATATATATATATGAGTCTTTGTTCGAATGGTCATCCTCTAAATCGCTAACCTCGATAAATACAGGTTCCATTCCATTTTAATTTCCCCTTTTCCCTCAGATTTCAATAATTATATGTATGGGGCTAGT
Organism: Agapanthus africanus; assembly: GCA_030015575.1. Lineage (NCBI taxonomy): Eukaryota > Viridiplantae > Streptophyta > Magnoliopsida > Asparagales > Amaryllidaceae > Agapanthus > Agapanthus africanus. The sequence goes on from CM057347.1 coordinate 430,999,677, forward strand.
TGTGTACAAGTACGCACCAATAACACGGTTTTATACACTTTTCACTGCACTGTTCACTTTCTCGAATCAATCACTTACCATTGGCATACTTGACACAACTAATCCAATACCACTCACCTTCGACAATGCAATATTCGCTAAAAATCAATATAAACGTTCTATATCAGTAAAGGTATCATGGTCGGGTAAATATAAGAATTATACCACATATCAAGTCATGTACGATATGAATCACAACGTATATTACGAGTTCATAAAAACATATTAAATCGCACGATTGTAATTAGGCAAAATGATACAAAAGGGGTAGAAAGTAAACATAAACAGTAATCCAACAAAATTGGTTTCAGGTCAATCGGGTTTCAGGTTTGCATGTTGCGGTCATTCCATTTTAAGTGTTCACATCTAGAAATCCAGTTCCTTAACTGAAAGTCCACTTCGTAACACATTTTACATCCTGTTGAGATCATAATTAGGCGATGCTACATTAGATAATATTTTGTCACGGCCCGAAGGTACAGAACGTGACTGGCACTTAAATTACGAGACGTCTCAAGGCGTAACGTAACGTAAGTCAGCCAAAACCCAGAAAATCTAAACCATAAACAATAAGAGTGAAGGAAACCTTTCATGAAAACGACTTTAAAATCAATTAAGTTGCATTAACCCCTTTTTAAAAGCATCAAAAATTTCCGAAAATTTCGGCAGAGTCTCCTTTGTAAATACCAGCCCCCAAAAATGGGTACAACAAGATATATAACCTGTAACGATAAAATGGCATCCCCAAGCGGGAGCTAGCTCTTCGTCCAAGGCAGATCACAACCACATGCAATATATATGCAATATCAAGCAAATAAGCATAAAGAAAAGCAAAATATAAGAAAAATACAACGTCGGCTCAAGTGAGCTCGACCCCAAAGAAACCACATATACACAAATCTCTCAGTCTCATCACTAGGTCGTATATACAAATAAGAAGTGGTAGATGGAGAATACTAGATACAAAGAAAGTACAAAAAGAGATAAAGTGTCCTCACAACCCACCTACGAGCAAAAGTCGCGAGTCTGAGCAAAAGAAGCCAATGATAAGATAAGCTCGCCGCTACAAGGCTGACGGGTCCGACCTGCAAAACACTGTGGCACAACGTGGGTGAGTTGCCAGCTCGTGAGTAGAATATAATATCTATTAAGGCTATCGTAAGAATGCATGCAAATGCGTCACAACATGAATATCTAGATGTGATGTAATGTCGCTAGTATGTATGCGCATGTATGCAACATCAATACGAAATCTTAAGTGTTTAAAATACGATAAGCTCTGCATTAATAACTTAGAAAAAGAATATCTGTGCAATAGCTAAAATACCATCAATGAAATCATCTGAAAACCGTGTCAAGCATCGACACCAAATATGGAAATATATCTGTCTCAATGTCTCACTATATCAATGTCTCAATACATCGGACTCCGTTAGTCCGGATCGGCCCATATCCAAAACTCACGAGAACGGTCGGTATCCTCCGGATATCCGCCGCGCCAGACATCACCGGTAGGTAGTCTTCCCCTGCCAGGCTCATCGTCTACAACTCGATCTTCTTGCCCCGGGGTACCATACCGGGCCCACTATGTACCCGAGACGGTTCATCCGCTCCTCGAATCGGGTCTCGAAATCCAACAGAAAACATGAAAACTCATGGTGGACGACACATTCATCACGAGAAAACCGCAACTTTATTTTAAAAATGATAATAATAAGCTTTTGTTAAATTCTTGCGGTTTTCCCCAAAATCCAGAAATCGCATCAATACTGAAATCCTCAAGAAAATCATACTAACCAACATGTTGTATATGATAAATGTTTATGATATCAAAGGTATGCAATTGATTTGTGACTAGGAATCTATACAAGCATGATGATGATATAAGATATATACATGCTATGCAATTCAATGTATCATGTATGATGCAAGTGTTAATACTGAACTAAATAGGTTCTACAGTGCTCGTGGTATGGCAATTACCAAAGGCGTGTGTGTCACATGAATAGTGCACGTGCAACATGAGCCAATGGTAATGGTGTACGTGTCCTAAGAGGTGATATCACACATGTGTATATGGATAACCATGCAATGCCAGCAGACGGATAGTTATAAGGGTATGCAATTAATGAGATGGTTAATTAACTAACTAAGCATATAGTTGCAACTAATAAAGTGATCCTAACTATGGGGCACCTCGCGCCATCCAGACGATTTCCCCAAAGATGTTTACATCTACTCACCTGGACGCCTCGCTAATCCGATCCAACCACCGCTTTGCCTTTATGCGCCGCGTCCGATGTTTCCGCAACCGATCCTAAAATTGCATAACACACGACATAAGATTAAATATCATGGAACGATGCAAGTCACCATATGAAAAGATCAACGCCAGCAAGTTAGACACAACGTGCACTCGGTGCGCGGAAAACACACGAAAATCACTAAAAGCTTAACTAAAATCGTCGTTTCGGGGCAATCGTTAAAATTAAAACCCGACTAAACCAAACTCCGCATTCGCACACCCTACAAGTCGTAGAAGATGCTAATAGTATCGACAATATATCGCAATTAAGTCACTTCCTAATTTTAAGAAAAACCTAGTAAGCATTCGCATACAAATTTCGATGCAAACCTCGCGATTTAACGATTTAGCGTTCACAAACTAGCACAAACGTCCGATCTAACCCACTAGATGGACACAACACTAACTTAAACCCACTTATCATACTTCAAACCCTAATTGCAACACCAACCCTAATCTAGAATTTCATTAAACAAGGAATTATAAACAAAGTAACACTTTAAAATTCTAAATTAGCTTATTTAAACTACAAATTTAACAACTAGATTAAAATTATACCTCCCAAGTGTTGATTCCCTTGCACTAAGCCTCCAAAGTTGCCTCTTTTCTCTTTGATTTAAACTAATTAGGGTTTGGAAAGAGATGGAAAAGGGTTTTGGTTTGAATTGGTGAAGGAATTTGTGAATTTTGTGGATTTTTAGTTGATTTTTGGATGGAATTTGAAGCAAGAAATGAGGGGAAAAAGGGGGGATGCTGGAGTGAAGCTCGGCCAGAGCTAAAGAGGGGAGGAGAGTGAGGAAAAGTGTGGAAAATTCTACACAAAATTTCATTCACAAGCTCATTTAATGCTCTCACATCAAATTTTACACAAAAAACCCCATTTTAATCCATTTTTGCTTTAATTTTTAAACCATAGAACAAAAATCTTGAAAAGTCTTGATACAATTTTATTACCACTAGATTTTAGTTTATAATGTTTCCTAAGTGTGTAATTTACCCATTTAAATTTGTATTTATCACTAATTTAATGTATTTTTAAAAGCTTAAAATAATATTAAAAATAATTAATTAAGAAAAAAATTTTACATAACTAGAAATTTTTAAGTGACAATTTAGTGACCAAATTCTAGCAATATCTTATCTAAATTTTGTATAATTAAACCTATATTGAAAAATACTTATTTGACTTTTTACGGAAAAGACTGATTATTTTGCCGATTATCGAAAAACTGCCTAAATGATTTTCGAAGCGTTACATATTTGTACTAATCAATCATGTTTCCAACTCACCATACGGATCGACAATATCCGCTGTATGCTGGGAGATATGCACTGTTTAAGGCATCTGTCTCTGCATGAAACTGCAGTACATATCGACGGTTTAAAATACAGTTAAAATATCAAACGACAGTAAAATTGAACGAAACCACAACCTATAGTTAAATAACAGGATTATATTCTTAAAGACATAGGATTCTATATATTTTCATTTTCATACAAAGGTATACAAACAAATTGATTCAGGTGTCAATATGGAATACTGCTCTGTACTGCAGTCCAGAGCAGTATTTCCGTCCAGTTTTCTTCATTGTGTTATATCAGTATCGAAAAATAAAATACAGAAAATTCTAAGTTTTTGAGTCAGCTTCGATACGAGCCCTCGAACACAACATTCCAGTATATATCTAATTTACTATGGTTTTCACAAGCAACGTGTGCGAGGAATTTCAGATTTAACGGATCTAAATGGGGGTGTCATTTCATGATGTAAAAGTCCATATTTTCAACCCAAATTTTTTACGTTTTATCCATTATCACTAAAGGAATCTAGTACCCTTAAATTCTGCCATATTTGATTAGGTTTTCGCTCAAGGACCGCATCGAACGCCTAAAATAACCATTTGGTTATCGATCGAATTTACCGTTTCCTCTAACTGATTTAATTAGATGTCAATCATTTAACTCATACAGGTTACCAATACAGTAATGAGCCCCAGTCGGGCTCTACTTGGAATACAATGGCACGATAGTTCACTACACCGAATTCAAGCGCGCGCGCGCACACACACACACACACACACACACACATATATATATATATATATATATCGATGTAGGTATATTTATTTTTTTGTATCTAGTTATAAATTAATTTCTCTATAATATAGCATGAAATACAAGTGAAGATTCTCACTTGCCTGGATATGACGATAGCATGGCAGCGATCTACGACGGACGGCATAGGCTCGACGCACGCACAGCTAAGCACGACACGGCGATGGCGACAACTTGGGCTCGGCTATGCTCAAAAGCGGCACATGATCACTGGAGGCGGAATGGGGTGCTGTGAAGCTCATGGTGGTGTCGTGGGGTGTCATGGGGTGCGCTGGGGTCGCCGATAGTCGGCAAAGGTAGCTCCGGCGATGGGTGCAGCATCGGTGAGGTTTCAATGAGGGAGTGTACTCGATTGAGGTGAGTGAGAGTTGAGGAAGAAGGGAGCTCGGGATTGGTGGCTGGCTCCGGTGATAGGGGAGGTGCCGGTGATAGTGGAGGTTGTGGCGGCTCATCGGAGGTGGAGGCAGTTGGGGGCTCAGCGGATGATGGGGTGAAGAAATGTGGTCGGTAGAGGGTTATTGGTGGCTAGGAGCTCGTCGATGTGATGGGAGGTGGCCGAGGTAGCAGAGGTGAGACGAGGGTGATCGTCAGTAGAAGGGGGTTGGTGGCAACGGCAGTGGCCTCGGTGATGGGTGGAGTTGGAGTTGGGTTGGTAAAGTGAAGAAGAAGAGGATGGTGTGGTGAGCTCAGCGGCAAAGAGGCGACCTCGTAGGGGTTTTATGGGTCTCATCAGGGGTGAGGGACACCAGCGAAGGGTGAGGCAGAGAAAGGGAGTTTGAGAACGAGAGAAAAGTTTGTGAAAGAGGGAGAGAAACAGAGATAGAGAGGTAAGGAGAGGAAAAGAGACATTGAGGAGATGAGGGGGAGATTGAGGGGATCTCGGGGGGTCGTTGAGGGCGTGGGCGACGTTGCGGCGGTTGGCGAGGAGCGGTTCTCATGGTGAGGAATAGGGACGTGGGATTTTCGAACGGGGGGGAAAAAGAAAGAGAGGAAGTGGAAGAAAGAAAGAGAGAAGGGAGAGAAATGTGTTCGGGTCGGGTATGGGTTAGGTCGTGGTTTCGTGGGCTTAGGTTTGGGGATAAATAGGGTTTTTTAAAAAAAAATGTTTTAGGTTTTAATTAGAATGAGAAAAAGAATTTGAATGAAAAATTGGAAAAACATTTATAAAGAAGTACGGAAAATACACGGAACTGGGGATTTACAGGAGGTGAGTACACCGGACGGACTCGCCAAGAACTTCTAAATGGTATTCTATCTATCGTCAGATGGAAGTTCTCAGGTGGCATGAGTACAGATTAGTCTTTTGACCTGAGATCGTCATTTGTCTCATGTGAGTTCACACTATACTTAGATTACTACCCTACCACGGCTCAAAGAAGTCGTGCAAACATGTTTTAGTTGGGTACAGTCCCGAGCCATATGGAGCCAGTGAGAGATTGTCGGGGATTCATCTCTCATGGTATTAGGATTCGATGTCGCGCTGTATTCGGTTGGCCATCACCCTAAATCCGTAGCCACGGTAGATGAGATTTACTGATATGAGTTCAGTAATTTCTCGGTTGGTGATGAATTTGACTCCGACACGATTTATTGGGTTAGTAGGGGTCTGACGTTATCCACCCCCTAAATCTAGTATGTGATACTCTTAGATGAGGAGACCGGACTGTACGAAAATTGTCACATTCAGACTCAATAGGGTACGGACGGACTTGATTTTCAACCTCCTTTTCAGCATATACCTGGATAGCCGTTACGTACAGCTAGTGCCGCTGACGTGCCTATGGTTATGGATTTATCCAGTAATCACTGCTAGCGTATTGTCAAGTCTTTAGAGTCTCACACATAGCGTTTTCCGGTTCAGACGATATGACATAGATGACGTATGTTGGTACATACATGGGTCTGATTAAATACGTGTACAAGCTACACGGAATTTAATCGGACAGTTGATAATACTAGCGGTTTAGGATTAAGCCGAATTTTTAAATCAGGTTTTGATATATATATATATATATATATATATATATATATATATATATTCTAGTATTATTGTTCACTATTCATTTTCTTTCTATTGGTTATTCGTATTTTTATACGGATACATATATATATATTTCGATTCGTATACCGGGTTATATTTCGTATTTATACGGAATATATTCTAAAAAGAGGACACCTCATTTGTGAATATTCATTTATGAATATTCTAAGAAATGAGGTGGAGGGTGAGGTGACTTTGGCTATGGTTGATGGCATGTAGAGAGGAATGGACTTTCATTTGTTTATTACAAATTGGTATCGATATTTTATTTTGATGGTAAAAAATTATGAAACCATTCATTCCCTCCATTCATTCTAACCTTCGCCCATTTTGTTATGGCTACATCTTCTTCCTCCTCCTCCTTCTTCATAAGTCTCTTGAGTTTTAGTGTTTGAGAGAATATGATAGAGGAAAATTCCTACATCCCCACTCTCCATTCCTAACGAGCTTGGAGCATCGGTTGATTCACTAATTGAAATTGGAGTTTGGATCGGTTCCCTCAGGTGGATCATCTTCAGTAAGGGCGGTCGCCCCTCAAACTTGTTCCCGATGGTCTACGAGGAGCTTGGAGGGGACTTCCATGATTGGGTGGACACGCGATAAAGGTTGTAATTCTACGAACCTTGCATGTTAGTTTGCTAGTTTTGGTGTTTGGAAAGATTGCTGGGGATTTGTGTCTAGTGCTCTCTTGATAATTTTTGTTTTCCGGTTCCGCATCGGCCGCAGCTACAGTGGCAAGGGCACTAGGAACTCTCGGTTGTAGTCCGTCGTGAGGAGACAACGTAAAAAGTAGCTGCTGAGAGACTTTTGAGCGCCACGGCGAGCTTCCGCTGCGCTGACTGACCCATCAAGGTTTTGGGTTCTTGTAATTAAAATTGCAGCGCTCAAAGTTACTTAATTTTCTCATTAACTTCTAACCACTTGTCTGTAACTTCTAGTTGCTTGTAAGTTCTAATAAGTTACTTGTAACTTATAAGCAACTTCCTATAAGTTCTAACAATTTGCCTGTAACTTCTAATTACTTGCGTGTAATATCTAGGCACTTGCCTATATTTTTTGATAAGTTCTATGTAACTTGTAAGCTATTGTTTGTAACTTCTAATTAGTTGCCAAACGTCTGGGTCCAGACGTCTGCAGTTCAAAAAATTTCTAGAGACGTCTGCTCAAGACGTCTCCTTTTAAAAATAGAAACTGACATATTGCATGTAGCATCTTGGCACTTGCATGTAATTTCTGATAAGTTGCATATAACTTCTAATTAGTTGCATATAATTTCTATGCACTTACCTTTAACTTCTAATCACTTGCATGTACCAGACTATGCAGTTCAAAAATTTCTTAAGAAGACTTCTGCTTAGTCGTCTTTGAAATAGAAACAGATATTTGAAAATGGAAATTTCCTTCACCAGACGTCTGGTTTTAAATTTTTTTTAAGCAGACGTCTGTTAGAAGCTACAAGCAAGCGGTTACAAGTTACATGCAACTAATTAGAAATTACAGGTAAATGGTTAGAAATTATATGCAAGTGCTTACAATTTACAGGCAATTTATTAGAAGTTACGGGCAAGTGGTTAGAAATTAAAGGCAGGTGCATAAAAGTTACATGCAACTAATTAGAAGTTACAGGCTGCCTAGAGATTACAGGCAACTTATCAGAAGTTACAGGTAAGTGTCTAGATATTGAAAGTCTACCCTAGCACCACCATGAGGTTTAAATGGGCATCAAGCATGCGGTTTTGAAAATTTCTAGGTGCTAAGCTAGACTAACCAAGATCTTAACTAGAATATTAGGGTTAACTATGATGATATCAAAAAACTATAATAAGAGATGGATGGTTACAACCTTTGTAGACCGTGTCCTTCTCTTCACAAGCTCCATGTAGTAGTCCACGCGACTCTACTAGGCTCCACTTGAAGATTGAACGAACTTCCTTTTGATGACCTTCGTGCCGAAGATGATCCATCCGAAGTCCGCTAATCCAAGCTACCTTTTCACTAAACTCTATAGTGAAGTAAACACACTACACCAAAGCGCTAATCTAGTGTAGGATATTGAAGTAGGGGTGTTGTTTGCTCACTAGGGTTCTCACAAGCTCAAGGGTTCACAACTCATGTGAGGGATTGAGCTTGGAGGTGGAGGTGAAGAAGATGGAGAGAGCTAGAGAGCAACTCATCACATGAACTCTCAAAATGAAAAATGAACCAAGTCAAGAATGAAGTGTAGAATGGCTTCACAAATTACCTTACTTATTCAAGTATGGAATAAATTGCAATAAGAAATTGCAATCATGCTTGAATAGTGAGTCAAGAGTAATAAACAAATGAGAAAAGCCATGCTATGCCCATCCTTAAAAAGTCTCCCCATTTTCCACCTTATTTTCTATTTTCTAAAAATAGAAAATTCATGCCATACTTCATATAATATATATATATATATATATATATAATTAGTGAGCAATAATATTAGTCAATATATAATTACATCAAATATAAATATAAATCATATTATTAAAACAACACTTGATTTAATAATCCAGTTATATCATATATAACAGACTAATATCATTTATCTGTATATCACATTATCAAATCAACATTTGATTCAATACTCTGGTTATATCACATATAACCTAACTGATAACAAATAGCCGCCAGATTACAATACGGTATCTCATACTCGTATTTAATCAGGCCCCCACACATATCAGCATATGTGTCATACTTCGTTTCGCTTGAACCAGGAAACTTCTATTTGGGACTCTAAAGACTCATCAATACGCCAGCAGTAGGTGATGATCACATCAGTCACCCACAAGCCGTCAGCGGTACTAGCTGGACGTAACGGCTACCCAGGTATTGAGCGAATAGAAGATCAACAAGCAAGCTTGTCCAAACTCCCATGAAGCCTATAGGTAACACTTACCGTACAGCCCAGTCTCTTCGCCTGATATGTCGCATATTGATTCTGGGGGTGGAATCGTCAGACCCCAATAACTTAATAAGTCATGCCGATATAAGGCCTATAACGGTATGAGAAACTACTGATAACACTTACCAGTAAATCTCATCAATAGCCATGACCAGGGACTTACTGTTATAGCCAATTGAGCATAGCGCAATATCAACTCCCTATACCGGGAGAGACGAAACCCCTCCTATCGCTCATTGTCTCTATGTGACTCGGGACTGTACCCAAAATCCACCTATTTGCATGACTCCTTTGAGCCGTGGTAGGGAGAAAATCAAAGCACAGTGGGAACCACACAAGACTCTATGACGATCTCGGGTCTGCAGACTAACCTGTACTAGTGTCACCAGAGAACTGCTATCTGACGATAGGTATATTACCATCTAGGAGTTCTCGGCGAGTCTTGTTCGGCGTACCCATTCTCTAATGAACACTTGTGTACAATATTTGATATCAAACACCAATGGATATGAGATCAACGATCGCCACCATACAGGGTCAAGAAATGTACACATTAGTCTACTCTGGAATATCGATGCCCTGTCTCGATAGTCCCTCGACTATGAACAATTGAAGGATGTGCTTGTGGACTACCCAGGTCCCAGTAGTATGATCCGCATCATAGTCCTGGAAGTCAAGCTAACATCCTAAAAGCTTTATCAACATGTATATGAGAGACGGTATAATAATACCAGTGAACATGTTAAGATAAAGGAAACCATATAGCATACTATCATGTCGAGCAAGAAAGTCCTCCATATATATATCCTGAAAGTCGACCTTAGCACCGTCAAGGGGTTCAAAAGGCATCAAGCATGCCAAATTTTAACTTTTCTAGGTGCTAAGTTAGACTACCAAGATCATTACTAGAATTTTAGGGTTTTCCTTTGTGATGTGATAAAACTTAAGAGAAAGAAAAAGAGCATACAACCTTTGTAGTTCGTGTCCTTCTCTTCAAAAACTCCAGGATGAAATCCACACGACTCTTCAAGGCTCCTCTCTAAGTTGTACGAACCTCCTTCGTGATCTTCGTGCCAAAGACGATCCACCCGAAGTCCACAAGCACAAACTTTTTACGACACTAAACACTTTTAGTTTAGGAAACACACCACACCAAATTGCTAGTTTGGTGTGGGATGATGAAGTAGGGGATAAGTAAAGCTCACTAAGGTCTCACAAGCTCAATGATTCATATCTCATGTGAGGGTTTTGAGCTTGGAGGTGAGGTGAAGAAAATTGTAGAGAGCAAGAGAAGAAAAGAGCTCTTGAAAAAATGGCCAAGGCATGAACTAGAAGCAAGTGTAGAATCAATAAAATGAATCATCTCTCTCCTTACTCATTCAAGCATGGAATAAAAATGCAATTAAAATTGCAACCATGCTTGAATAGTGAGTCAAGAGTAATATAAAAACATATAAACCCATGCCTTGAACCATACCACAAATATCTCCACAATTTACACCTCATTTTTCTATTTTCTAAAAATAGAAAAACGTGTCATGCTTCATAATATATGTATATATATATATCAAATATACATTGATATATATATATAAAGTAATTAGTGAGCTAATGATATTAGTTAAGGTATAATTATATCACATATAATATATATCACATTATTAAATCAACACTTGATCTAATAATCCGGTTATATCACATATAACCGACTAATATCATTAATCTGAATATCACATTATCAAACCAACACTTGATTCGATAATCCGGTTATATCACATATAACCTGACTGATAATAGATAACTGCCAGATTACAATATGTTATCACATACTCGTATTTAATCAAGCCCACACACATATCACATATGTGTCCTACTTCGTTTCGCATGAACCGGTAAACTTCTGTGTGGGGCTCTAAAGACTCGTTAATACGCCAGCAGTAGGTGATGATCACATCAGTCACCTACAAGCCGTCAGCGGTACTAGCTAGACATAACGGCTACCCGGGTATTGAGCGATATGAAGATCAACAAGCAAGCTCGTCCATACTCTTCATGAAGCCTATCAGTAACACTTCCGTACAGTCCGGTCTCTTCGTCTGATATATCGCATATCATGTCTAGGGGTGGTAAATGTCAGCCCCAAGTAACGTGATAAGTCATGTCGATATCTGGCCTATAACGGTTTGAGAAACTACTGATAACTCTTATTAGTAAATCTCATCAGCAGCCCTGACCAGGGACTTCCAGTTATAGCCAATCGAGCTCATCAGCAGCCCTGACCAGGGACTTCCAGTTATAGCCAATCGAGCATAGCGCAACATCAACCCCCAATACCGGGAGAGATGAAACCCCTCCTATCGCTCATTGCCTCCACGTGACTCGGGACTATACCCAAAATCCACCTGTTTGCACGCCTCTTTTGAGCCGTGGTAAGGAGGAAATCAAAACACAGTGGGAGCCACACAAGACTCTATGACGATCTCGGGTCTACAGATGTAACACCTTAAGATTTCGATTAGTGTTAATTAAGCGATAGTGTGGGTTTTCTGTAAAAAGTTTACCAAATCCGTTTCCTCACATTTTATAACATTTAACTAATATTTTATTATTATTTGTTGCACACACGTGTGCACGTTAATATGAAGGTTGTGTTAATCTAGTTTAGTGACCATGACAACTTAACCTAATCATAATCCTTCCTTGCTTAACCTTAACCCTAGATATTTTGTGGTGAGGGAGATATTTTCAATTTTTGTTTTGGATTGGAGAGGGGGTGGCAAGGTGAGTCATGGAGACTTGATGGCTTGCATTAATGGTGGAGGTGCACTCACCTTACACTCACCTCTCTCTCTCTCTCTTTTCATCTCACCCTCTCTCCTTCTCACTTCACTTATCTCTTTCTCATCATTTTCTTCTTTCTCAACCCTCAAACTGAACACTTAATCTTTCCTTCACTAAAGCTACACTAAACTTCATCAAATCTCATCCAAATCACTTCTTAATCCTTGTTTTGCCTCTTAGATGCCTTGGAGCTTGGAAAGCTAGGATCTTTGAGTTTATGGGAGTAGGTAATGATCTCTTTCTATTAAGTAAGCCTTTTTAATGTTGCGTAGCTTGTTAGTTTCAGTTTAGAACGCGTAAAGTTTCATTTCGTGCAAATAGCGTATTTTTAGTGTAAATTTGGGTCTCGGATGATCTGCTATCAAATCAGGTATTTGTTGGAAAAGTTCCCATCACAGTGACCTTGTGTAGTGACCTAAAACCCACCATAAAAACCTGAGCCCATTCCCTTTCTATATGGCCGCAGATTTATTGGTTCTAGCTGCAATTTGCGGCCAGAGTAGGGTCTGGGGTGTTGTGTTTTGGGGTAGGGGTCTATGGGGTTGTGTGTGGTCTTATGGTACGTGCAACTTTTACAAATTATTGGTGTAGAAAAATCTGTGATCACTTTGCTTGTTTTCTAGTATTTCGACTACGCGTATTACGTTATCCGGCACGGTTCGTGTTCTTGTGTTGCTGTTGTTTTTGGGTTGGTTTCGTAGTGTCGCTACGTGCGTTAGCCACTA